>CM068827.1:122947780-124412648 GCA_028554795.2 Sinohyriopsis cumingii
GTGACAATTACACTCACCTGTCAGTTGTTGTTGTAGGGTTTAACGACATTTTTCAGCACAAGATAGGCTATACATGACGGCCAGTATTAACGGTGATAGAAGAACCTCTCGAAAATCCCGAAAATAACTATCGACCCACGAGAAGATACTACCAGGCTTTCTCACATACCTACATTGGCCGAACCCGAGACTCGAACCTACGCACAGATGAGAGGCAGTGATCCGTAACAGTGTGCGCTTTAGCCCACTCGGGCCCCCTTTTAGCTGCCAGTAAAGTTAAATGTCAATTATGATCTAATTAAGGAATATATCCTGTAGGGTTATGAGTTTGGTACCTGAGGCTTTTCAACAAAAGTTGGGAACTATAAAAATGGAACTGGACAAATCCAGGGCGAATTTGCAAAAGAAAAGAACAATTATTTAATAGGTGGTGCTTAGCCAAGAACGTTGATCAAGATTACGAAAATCTTAGACAGTTCTAGAGTTCAAGAAGTGCGTCCATAGTGACATTAAGTCTTATCTTGATGATTATAAAGTCGAAACTTTAGAAAATGCTGCTCGCACAGCTGACCAGCATTTCTTAGCTTCTTTAATTCTTTTGTCAGGACGTTTGTACTCAGCAATCTTCTGGTAAAAAAAAAACAATCCATATTTTAGCCTAATACGAACATTTCTAGATCTCAATCTGGCACAACGTTTATAAATCATGTTTCTGATACGATTAAAAAGAAATCTTTATCTCTTTATACATGATCATATTGCAAGAACATAGGGCATGTTATTTCGTTTTACTACAAGTTAAATATAAGCAACACAGTCAAGACAGAGCTGTTTCAAATGCTATTATTTCCAAGAGTTCAAAGTCACCGTTATGTATTTAAAGCAATACATTTGTTAGGTCTAATAAACCTCAGTCTGATTTTATTGTGGAAAACTATTCATGTAGAAAGTTTCTATATCACTCGTGGGTGATTCTGCCAATCATATTCCTATTTAAATTTTAAGGGGCACAGTGGCTTCTTGGAGTTTTTTTATTATCAGGTATTTTGCATTTAATAGCCATTCTTTAAAACTGAACAATCGTTTACTTCTTTCCTAATATCTGAAAAAGTTGATTATCCAAGAGACATGTGAACAAAGCAGACGTGAGAATTCATTGCGCAACTCATACAATATACAATTATTTAGACCGTCGGGACTAGACACTTTATGCTAAGAGGAATTGTTTTAAGAACATTAGAACGTTATGCATTAGTTACATGGAACTTGGGCATACGGCCGTTTGTTGAGGAATATATAGAAGGTCAACATGTTTCATCTAGTGCAGTGTGCATTGTAAATAAATCTTTAAATAATTCAGCTTTGTTAACTATTGTTAATTATGCAACCATTATGTTAAAGGCTTGGAATACGATCTGTACAGTAAGGGCTTTATGAATACGTTAATAACTGATCACCGGTGTTTGGATGATGTAGTTTTTTTTTCAGCTTTTGTGCTAATTCTTGTATTTTATGTGTTGTTTTGTTCCACAAGGAACATACTTTAGTCCATTAAGATGATAGGTTGGGTTATTTGGTTTTTCGACAGGCTCAATTACGTTTGCGTATTGACCGTTTGATTACCGTTGTGATCCATGGAGGTCCTGATGGTTTAACTTCAACGATTCTGATTAGAATACATTGGCCAAATAAGAAATTTAGTCAGTGACAGTTTTAGAATAGTTGTCAATATCGTCCCATTTCAAGCAAATAGAAGACGCTCTATGTCTCGCGATATTTGAGTCGCTATGGCCGTAAATCATTACCTGCCTCGGAAATGAGTTACGCTTTGGTTTCATTTAGTTAAATATCGCATAAATGAGGCAATGATATATAATATCCTGGTGAAGGAAAGTATCTCTAACCTCGCTGAGAATTAAATCTTCATTATTCATTACAAGTAACAGATCTTACACATTTGAAGAGTTTTCAGTGAAATGAGTGGGCTGACTAATGCACAATGACAGGAAGGCTAATCATATAGTGATATCATTTTTCGAACGGATACTGGATTTATCGTAATGAAGTTAAACTCGCCAGTTACAATTATATTCTAGTCAATGTATCACCAGCAACGTGTACAAAGTCTCCTATCACATAAGTACCCGCATTGTTTGCATTTGGTGGCCTATAGAATCACTCTGCCAGAAATTGTCTCAAAGTAAAAGTACAGTCCATACACACTCAACATGATTTAACTCAAGATCCTGTCGCAACGGAAATTAATTGTCTCTTTCACATATATTACATCGCCACCGTATCACGTATACGATCTTTTTTGACTGGATTGTGGTATATTTGGAGGGAAATGTCATCAGAAGAAATGGAAGATTTGAACCAAGTTTCAGTGATGGCCAGATATCTAATTTCTTCAATTCTTCATACAATGTATCAAGTTTGGACAAAATACATTGAACATTATAGTGCGTAATGGAGGTTAAATAAATTGCGAGAAACTATTGATGAGGAAATGTGGAGTATGACGAACCGTTGAATGAGGCGGTGGTAGAATATTGTCCCTGATTAGGATGAATATCATCAGTTTGTATGTGTAAATTCAGTGGTCTGAACAAGGCTAAAAGAAAGAAAGCAATGTAGTTCGAGAACGCTGAACGGAGAGATAGCTTTCGGAAACCTCATCTAAATGCGGATAATGCAGAACAGTATAGCCGCCTAACTGCCTCCGGGTAACATGGGTCCCAGGGAATCACGATGAGGACAAATACGTCCTGACATTATATAAATCCCTCGGCTTATACCTTGACTAAAAAGACATTGACATATCGCACAGAGTCAGACGTAAGGGGCAGTCTCACACACCAAGGCAAACAATTATCAAATTTGCTACTTATCATCAGAAACTGTATATAGCCCGAACACATTTCAAATATTAAATGAGGATCTAACTACACCTAGAGGTAGCTCCCTTTCGAACACCAGGAGCTAATGAAATCCAAACGCCTAGGTGGCGCCCGTGCATCTTATGGAACGGTCTTGGTCAGAGACCACCTGTTAAAATTCCACCTCACCAATTCTGTTCAAGACCTAGCTGAACTTGTACCTGTTGTGGATTTCAATTGTAGTTCCAAAGAGCCTTCAGAACTGTGTCCGTCTGCCGCTGATAGAGATATAACACTTCAAGTTCATGACTCAAGAAAGTCACAGTGCAACGTAATCAATTTCCATTATACTTTTTCTTGCGGCCCTTTTGAAGGTTTGAAACACTTCTCCGTAGTTAATTTTACTATTCTTGCCAACTTAATTTGCTATTTACGTCGAATTCTGCGTTCTTTAGCTGTAACACGTTCCTGTACGCCCTTGAAGCCAACTGACATTTTATTTTTCAATCTTTGCTCCAACTTGTATTAAAGGATATATATGTATAGTACAAAGACATTCAGTACTTGAAATATTAAGATTTTAGAGTGTTGCCTCGTTTTTTTTTTTTGTTGTATACTACTAGAGACGGAAGCAAATAAAATATTTTTCCATTGTCATTAAAGAGCATTTAATGCCTTAGATACTATATCCGCATTCATTATTTCTTGACGCTTTTTTTTATCACCTGCAACTGCGTTTCCATACATTCATGGAGGAAATTTGTCCCAGAAACATATCTCTTTCTCAATTTCTGTTTACTTATAACCTTACTCTCGAAATTAGGTTTCACCAACTTTTTTAAGTATTTGTTACCTTTTGCCCTTCTCTGTCCTCCATCCCACCAAGCTTCGATCTGTTTATTTTATTTACCACGAATGTCATCTTCATAAACTGCATTACGTTGCTGGGATCCGTATTCTTGTAATATTTTAAGATCGATGCAATCACTTATTTTTTAAACATTTGCTCCAATTAGTTTTGTACAATGTAGTTTCATTTCTAATTGTGCTTGTAATGATTGTCCATTCAACAATTGAGACAAAATATTTGTTTCCAGCACAGTAAGTATGCTGCTTGTAATGTTTTATTTTCACTGTCAACATTTTAATCAAAATTCAGTTTGAAATGTCCCTGACCACCTTTTTTTTTCAAACTCATTCAATTTCAAAATATAGTGCACAATGATCGGAGGTGATACTTGTTATAATTTTACTTTTCAGTGTACCATTCATCAATCAATCAATAACTAAAGCTTAATCAAATCTACTAAAGACTTGAGGTGCACTATTAGACTACGACATATAATAATTGGTAAAACAATTGATATTAAGCATAATATTAGTTAAAGTATGTTTCACTATTACATACATTAAAATCTCTCGAATGTGGTTTGATTTTCAGATTTGCTCCCTTTTTGTCCATGGATGGATTTAATATAGTATTAAAATCATCGCCAACTACTAACTTCTCCGAGCTGTTTTCTTGAAAGTAATTCTTCAATTTATGTATACTAGAAGAATCATCATTATTCGGACCATACATGCTATTTAGGAAGCCGGACTCACGACATGACTGAAGCTTGTTTGTTTCCAGGAATACATTTTTGTCTTGACATATCATTTTTCATAGAACATATTTACCTGCAATATATGTAGGAATGCTTACCTAACTATAACGAATACTTTATAATAAGCATATGTTATGTCTGTATGAGGTAGGAACACAATGATTGATCGCTAGTTTAGTATTATTATGCACCAAATTTCAACAGTTCATAATAGGGTCATGAAAACGTACGCTGTTTTGAATTTCTTAAATAATTCCGACTGGTCTTTACAAACCACCTCATGAAAGCCTGTCATAAACTTATTTTTGGAGTTGCTTTCTGTAACAGTGTGAAACTGTAAGATGTTATGGCATCACATAATTGAGTGAACATTGCAGGGTCAGCGTGACTTAAGGCCAAATAACTTGATAAATATGTTTATGTAACGTGTTAATGTTAAGGCTTGTGCTAGGATACATATTTTTGTATGTCCCTGGTTTGAGAAGTGACATGATGTTTAATTAGGATCCCTTTGATAACAGTCAGACATATGGACCGGACATGTCAAACATTATGCAGAGACAACATTGTACTCGTTGAAATAAGTGTAATGAGATGAAACGTTGCAGAAATCGGCTTGTTAAGAAAGCGTGGAAATATGAGGAGTTACTCAAACCTGTAGAAGAGTGTGCCAAATTTCGGTTGTTAGATACATACATATGCTTTTTAGGTTAAGCTTAATGAGGGGTGGGGTGTTTTCAAGAAGAATTTCAAAGTGTTAAGCATTCTCCATTGCAGGATTAGTCTATTCAAGTTTTTCAATGGAATTGACTTGACTCCGAGGACAAATAGCGAGAATCTTTTTCATTAAATAAATCATCAAAGTGACGTGTGTCCTGAAGTTTGAGGGACACGGAACCTGTAGGTACAGAGAGATATGGTTTCGAAAGCAAGAGGAACATGACTACAAATATGCACCAAACAGAGCGGGCAGAGAGGAGACAAACAAACTGAGGTTGATGGCCTGAAAGAGGTTGGAGAGAGAGAGAGAGAGAGAGAGAGAGAGAGAGAGAGAGAGAGAGAGAACAAAATGTAATAAATCGACTCAAACCCGTCACCAATGTTGAATTTGGAGTAACCGTCAAGTAACCAGGTTATGCAGGCACGCTGGACAATCGAGTTTGTCAGATCAGTGAAAATAGAACAGCTAATTACATTTTGTAATAACGTTTGGTAATCATTTTGCCAATAGAAGTGTATCCTTCAAGTGTATTGTACAATTTATTTTGTTTAATATAATTAATTCAATTGTATTTAAAATACTGGATATCTTGTTGATTTATTCTATAACTCTGCTCCGATCCCTATTTTTCCAATCATTCATTAATTTAATTTTTCTTATCCACTCCATCCGGTACATAACACAGTGGTCGATCATTCTCTAGATAAACATAACAATCCCTTCCATTGAGCAGAATAATTATATCACCGTTAGTTATTTATATTAAGTGGACCACAGTGATGTTTGACATTTAAAATATCGAAAAATGTACTGCTTCATGAAAAGTTATTTTTATGGTCATTTGTTTTGATTCTGTATGTGTGACCAAGATTACCACGACCTTGAATATCTTCGAATTCTAGATGACTTGGCGTCAAGGTTTGATCTAGAATGCTCATAAGATATAAAGCTTTGCTGACAGTTGCAATGGTGGTTCGAGTGCTTTTTTACGCTGCGTGACAATGATGCTCAATGTAAGGTGACTGGAGTTTCAGCTCTTTTGGTTGTGCAAGTTTTTATCCATTAAACGCGTATTTCTTTCATAAAACAAAATACAAAGAGCACATATTAATCAATAAGGCTTCTCGTAGAGGCTTTCAATTGATATTTATGCACTTGTTTTCGCAATGACAACAGTCCTATAATCCTAACGTTTCTTGCAAATTTTGTGTTTAAAAAATGTGATGAAATAAATAATTTTTAGCCCGTCTCAATCCATCCTGCCATGTATAAATTTGTCGAAAAACATTATCAAGACTCCATAATGATTTATCTTGATACACATAATCTGTTTTACATAGACAATCAAGCTTTCACCCAAATCATGTAAGTGAAACTGTTGTTGATTTTATGGAGAACTAGTGGGGGATGTGGTGGTTGATTGTATGATAGCTTTTGATCATGATATTGCACTTGTAAAATTAAAACCATTCAAGCTCAACAACTCCTTACATTGGTTTAAGTCTTAACTGAAAGGAAGAAAACTCAAAGTTGACATAAACAGTGTTATGTCAGAAACAAAAACTTGTGAAATGTTGAGTACTTCAAAGATCTACTTAAGGGTCACTACTATTAGTTATATTTATAAGTTATCTGCATTTGCATGTAGTAAATACTGAAACTTACTTCTATCCTGATAACACCACCGCATATGATATTAACTCGTCTAAAACTACTGTCGAAAGAACATTACTGTCGAAAGAAACATACATAATGCTCTTGTAAACTCCGTAAATAGTGTAAACAAAATGAAATGGTCATTAATTTAGACAACACTATATTGATGCTGATAACCACTCAACAAAGACGTAGCAGAATTAGGATACTAGTCGCCATATCAAATTTAATGAGGTGAAACTAAAAAATGTTTCTTAAGATAAACTTCTAGAGTTCAAGTTGATATTAATTTGTTATCGTCAGAGCGAAAAAGTAATGTTACCATAAAGATGACAAAAAATCTCTGGTTACTATAAAAAATTAGCAAATTTCTAACTTTAAACAGGATAATGTTTTACATAAATTATATTCATCCTCATCTGGACTACTGCAACATCAGATGTGGTAATGCATATAAAACAAATCTGTATAAAAATAGAAAAATTTCAAAATCAATCCATCAGAATTGTCCATGACAACATAGTCGCTAATGGCCATGAATGTTATGAAGGATCTGAAAATCATTACTAGTTTTGAAAGAATATGTTTAAGAAAGGCTAAATTGATGTATATAGTTTCTAATAGTTCTATGCCCAACTATATCAATGATATGTTCAAAAACGAACAAATAATATCAATGCAGTTTCTTGTCTGTCGTTGCTACACTCAATGTCATCTAATAGCTTTCTTCTTCCATACCGCATCACCAATAGTTTGATTTTCGCGGGTCCAGTCATTTGAAACTGTCTACCCAAAGATGTTAAAGAAGCATCATCAGTACCTACTTCATCACAAATGTTTTAAATGTATGCAATCCGGAAAATGTCTATCATTGGTTATCGTGGTATATTGGTAAATGTATAATTATATGAAATGTCGGTGAAAACAATGTTCCACAATATGAATACATATATTGTTACTCTTGTGTACACCAATCGACAATACTACTCCAGCGTAAAATTGCCAGACTTGAAATAACAAAATTATATTTCCTTATTTGATTTATTCTCGTTTTGTATACCTACCTAAAAATGTCAACACGGAAATGACTCCCTAAACTTCATTAAGTATATTACCCCAAGAAAATATTACTCAGTCTTATTATCTTTCTGGGGATCGCAAATATTTTATGATATCATACTATGACAGAAACAGATCAGCAAACTTACGAAATATAATTTGTATCGCAGTCACCTGAGATATAATGGCTTATGCGAATGTGTGATAGAAATTTAAAGCGTATATCGTGCTATCGTTTTATTTACATTTAATTACTTAATCAAACAATTAGATAATGTTTATGCAGGCAAGATAGTGGACATACTTTTGTATCATGAAATGAGAAAGACGGATGAAATGAAAAGGAGAGGAAACGAGAGGATAGGAGAGATAGTGGTTAATGTCCTCTGGTCCTTAAACTTTTAACTGCAGGCACAAGGGAACACAACGTTTTCATATGTTTGTAAATCGATTTATTTTAGACATTTTTGTATTTCCTTTTGTAAGAAAAAGTTTTTTCTGTATTACACATTTCGTGCCAGATAAAAGTGTATTAGAATCCATGTTAAAATGCATTATTGTGTCTCTTTTAAAGGGTCATTTCTTGTATTGTTAAAGAACCTATATTTTTTTTAAAAAATTTGATGGCCGTTTATTGGAAGTCGTCAGGAACAGGAAAGATCGCAGATTAATCACATCTAAATGAATCATTATTAATCGAACTGCATTAGTGTCACAATTGGTCTAATGGCAAAATTTCATCTATTACCAAATGATAAAGACCTGGGAGCAGAATGATTGCACACGAAATTTTCTTTTTGAGGGTTAGTATAGATAAATTGGTTCTCTTGGATCTACAACGTCACCTGAAAAGAACATTTAGCAACAATTCGTAAATTCTTTGACAGACTCTCTGATGCAAGTTTGACAACTGATTTATCCAAACGTGAATACTCCGTGCTTGTTTAACATTTCTAGGACATATCGTGGGACATGGACAAGTTGAACCTATAGAAGCTATAGTCAAGGCTATCTCTGAATTCCCTGTACCTGTCAGTAAAAGCAACTGATGTGATTGTTAGATATGGCTGGATACTATCAGAAAGATTGTTCCAATTTTTCCATAACTGCTGAACCTCTGACAAATTTATTGAGCGAGAAAAGCAAGTTTAATTTGACTGAAAAATGTCAGGAGGCTTTTAATAAGTTAAAGGCCATACTTAAGAGCGCACCAGTTCTTACAGCTCCAAATTTCAGTTAACCATTTAAACTGTCTGTTGATGCAAGTGATGATGGGATTGGATCAGTATTGATTCAAGAAGATAACAATTTTGTTCGTCATCCAGTGTTCCACTTTACAGGAAATTATTAAATAATCGAGAAGTAATGTTTGGCTTTAATATTGGCATTACAACATTTTAAAGTTTACATTTACCTTGTGTTAAATGAGCACAACCCCTTTATTTTCATCGGTAAAATGAAAAATAAAACTCATAGACTACTAAGATAGAGTTTGTTTTTACAGGAATATAATATTGAAATCAGGTACATCAAGGGAAAATAAATTTAATAGCAGATGCGCTTTCCCGTGTATATAAATGTATTATTTCATGGATACTTTGTATCATTCATAAGATTTCTTATGTTATTTATTTAAAATAAAACATATGTATAATTGACCTTTGGTAAAAAGAAAGCTTTATTATATAAATCTTGTTTTTCTTTTATGGGGGAACTGTTTTGTTTGTTTAATTTAATTATTTGTTTGTTAGTTATTAAATTCTATTACATGTAATGTAACTTTGTTTATTGGATTTGATATGGTCTAGAATAGAATTCAGTTCTGACTGACATTTTTGTTTGTGAACCTAAACAACTTTATAGAAACATTGTATCGAATGCTTAGTAGTTCCAGAAATTTGATTCAGAAACTCAGTTCTGGCAAACAACCTTGTTTTCCCCAGAGTAAGAACCATTGCTTTTAGTTAAGGTCATAGTGCGTGTACGTGATGTTAAGCATATGAAAAGCTACTATTTTGTTCTAGAAAGATGACCATGTGACCCTCATCCGGGCATCCTTTAGGCGTTGTATTTAGACGACTCACTGATGTTTTTAAAAGGACTAGTCAGTCGTGCCTTAACACTTGAAAAATCAATTTGTGAACAGTTTTGGCTAATTATTTTATTTTCTTCAAATTATTGAATTTCAAATGGTTGTTTTCCCTGGAAATACTAGTACTCTAAATTCATTCTTTCTCACGGACGTTTATCGAAATTTATGCAGAATTCAAAATCTGGAATAATATTTTATGTGATTCAATAAGAGACTGTTGACACTGCAGCACTTCACATGTTACAACAGACGTCATCGGTTTCCATTTTGGACTTCATTGGGATTCGAACTCAGTTTTATTCAGGAGTTTTTATTACTAGGACTTCTTTTTTTAATTATTTGATTAATTTTAGATTTGATTCGTAAAACCTTATGTTCCTTTACCTTGTCTTTCTAGGGAAATAAATTATTTATTACATTTTACAAAGCTTGCTGTCTTCACTCTTTTCTGTTACATTCTGTAAGAGTTTAGACACCCTACAGTACCAACATGTCCAATCATGTTATAAATAACTGTCAAATAAAAGTGTCCCACCCATGTCAAGTCTCGATCGGATACTTGCAGAATCTCCTCACCATTTACCTGGTATCGGATGAAAACTTTATAGTGATTAAATTCAGTAATGCAAAATCTGACAACTGCTCAAATCTATAAATTTTGTTAATAGTGATAGTTATGAGTGACATTATTGTACGCGCTTTATTCATAAAACTGTGATACTCATGCATATATCAGCTTACTAATATGCTGATTTTATTCATTTATATGAATATTTATAAATATATAACAAATATAGATAATCATAGTAATTTGATGACGTCTTCCTGTCTGTTTCGACATTATCTAATTTGCTGATGCTGAAATCTCGACTCGACTTGATCTAACTAGTCTAAATTAATTTAAAAAATAAAGTTTGTTTTATATATATATATATATATATATATATATATATATATATATATATATATATATATATATATATATATATATATATATATATATATATATATGGGAAGTAACATTTACTAAATACTATAACGTTCGCCGTTTTGATCTTAACCCTAAGATCTGTAATACATAAATCATCAGTAGCGAATATAATCATGATTTCATTATCACTTAGTCTAATTTTCTTGACCTAAATTGTTTTGGTTACAATAGTTTTCTTCTTTTTGCATCTCTGTCAGGCTATTAGTGTTTACAATTATTTTATTGCTCAAGTCAGTAAAGTTTGTGTCAAAAGCTTTTATTAGCCTTTCCCTTCTTAATTGTTTTGTAGGATTTCATTTTTCAAATCGATATGTAATTGTTACAGTTAATACTAGAGAGTAATCTAGTTTTTTAGTTATGTTTTAAGAACTTTCTTCATGTTACTCGTGAAGCATATATCTAATATTTTATTTTCTTCTTGATCTGTTGAATATATTGTCTAAAGTTGGGTAAATTATCCTTTAATCTTCATGAAGGAATGCCTTTATAGACAGGAGATAAGGCATTTAATTCCCGTATAAAAAATTCATTTGCACTTAGAGTTTTTTCTGTTCTCATCTATCTGATTTTTGTAAGCAAAGACTTATCAGTAATACTATATTCCATGGCTGATAGTTTATTGCCGAATTATTGTCTTCCCGTTATAACATGTTTTAGGTTGTTTTAGCCAGAGTCTTACGTAATTGGTTATTTTATCCATACGTGTGTGGACAAACATTTTCGGTACACGATCAGCTTGATTGGCAAAAAGGTCATTGTTGAGACTTGAGTTAGTCGTACAGAAATTTCCTAGCGCAGCATCCTTCTAATACATTATTGCATGGATGATTAAAAGTAAAATACACTAGAACCTATTAAAGCTATCACAGTTTCTGTAATGTATCTAGACGTCCCAAAGAAGGTAAATACCTCAAGGGTAGACCTTTAGTTCTGCTGATGCTGTCTGTAAACAACTAGATATATGATGTTAAAAAAAAACAAAACACTTTCGTGATATTTCTATGTGAAAGTCTGCAACTTTTCGATCTGCGTATTGTATTATGATATTTCAATATATTAATAGAGCCCTCTGTCATTGCATGTACGATACATTAGCATTGCATGCAATAAAACCACAATGAAATACATTTTTCGGCTATGACTCTACACAGTGTAATAGTTAACGTTCCAATAGCATAGTGTGTGCCATTTGGTAGAGATTCATTTTTTTTAAAATGCAATTTTAGTTTCTAAAAATAAATAAGTACCACAGACTCCGATTTATTCGATTCCAGAACAGCTGTCAAGCTATGGAATTCTCTCACTTTTGTGGTGTAGTTTGTGGTATATACCGCGTTATCATGTTAGTTTTTAAGCGTTTAGCTGTATTTACAACAATTAACATATCTGTCTCGAAGCTGTGCAAACCATCTGATTTTGGAACAGTCTTTGTTCAATCCCTACAGGCTATGTACTGGATGATATCGTTTTCAAGTTTATCAGCATCTGTTTGCTGTATGTAGTCTGTGTTATATCATAAGCTTTAAAAACAGAAACAACTTTAAGTCTGACCAACAAAACAATATGCAAATAACGTCAATACCAACATATATCAGAATAATAGATCCTTATATCTGAACTATGCAAATTTGTTTCATATCTTTGAGAGAGCGCTAATTCAGGATCGCGTGATCTTGAAGACTCTCCTTTTCATTCTGTAAATCTGCAGCATTTACTTTTCATATTTAAGTTATGTCTTTAAGCTTTCAAGAACGTTTCTTGTACGCGAATCCTTTGGGTTTTTTATGCCACATTCTCGTGTAATTTTCAACTATCGTCTCATTTTCATTTCTGAATTCAGTATCTTCGGTTTATGTTACACAGACATTTGTAAACTAAACGAATGACAGTTTAATTTGGCACAAAGTTAACTGCATGATATCTCATCATTTTACTTTTAAGTAACCCAATCAAATTTGAAATGTAATTGCATTGAGAACAACCACGCATGCAAAACTATGTCCCAAATGTGATTTTTGTCAATCTGGCAGCTATTTGCTATAGACGAGATGCAACCTAAAAATTCGCGTAATCTACTATTGTATAGAGATAGATAATACAAGTAGATATGAAGAACACTCATTGATGAAGAGTTAGATGAACTGGTTAGTACGTCTGAGGCTCTAGTTGACAATTGCAAAGGAAAAGCGTAGGTCTTCCACCTGCAATAAGAAGATCATTCATAGATAAAGAGATAAATTAAAGGGTTATTGAAAAATTTGCAAAGTTGTCATTAAAAAAATTAACTAAAAAATATATGATATTGAAATGAATGTAAAAATGATTCAGGTTATATCAAATTACATCAGCAAAGAAAAAGATGAAAAAAGTACTGGAAAGTGTCTAAAGTCAAAGAAAGCACTTAGTTTGATTGTTTGGTGAGGTAGCTATGATTAAAACGATTGATAAAAAAGATAGATAAATAATATCATTTGGTGCAAGTGTGAAATATCTCTTTAAAGCAAATGGTTTTCTTAATCGATAAGTAATTACAACGATATCAATTATGACACTATCATTCGCTCTGTCCACAGCAAATTTTGTTTGACATGATTGCTTTTAATTGTACGTTTTCAGTGTTATATTCCACCTTCCACCTTACGCCACCCGCTCCTGTTCATCATCCCAATCACTTTTATGAGTACTGAAGAAAGGACGCTACAAAAGATGATTTCTTATTGAAGTTAGAATAAGACAAGACCTAGTGTCATAGTAATCTAATAATTAATTTCAACCGTCAAATGATTTCACTTTGTATATGTCATCATCTATGTCGTATCGATATAACTATTGCTCGTAAAACATGGCTTTTATTTGACTGATTTTAAATATGTCCTTGTTAAAATTAGGAAGGTATCCCCTTTCAAAACTGTTATTTGTTCTTCTAGATCTATCAATTCTATCTAATGTGAATGTAAGCTTTACCAACGTATCAGAAGTCAAGGAACCGAAGATATTTATTCATACGTTTTATTTGTTTTCTCCTTTTCGTGATTCAGGCTGTTTATTTATTAATTTGCGTCACTTAGGATTGGCAAAATGCAAACTCATTTTCTTCTTTCTTTTTTTTTTTTGGTTTTCACGTTTCTGTTACACATCATCTCTTCATGCATTGTGTCTCTAATTAAGTTTAAAATTATCAGTTTTTTTACTTTCCATCAAATCTTTAAATTTGATGATATTGAAACTGTTTCCATTTCAAACCTTAACTTCCAGGTTTTCTGTCGTTGACATGTTCGGAAATACTTCATCCATATCATCTGATCTTTTGATTGGCTTGAAGGGAGAGCAATCGTCGTTAAAAGAAACTTCATTTATTACCATTTCAGAAATGCTTGCTTATCTAGAATGTTGGACTGCCAGTGATTGCCGAAGTGATTAACATAAACACTTTCATCTGGAAATCTTTTTTTCTCTTAATATATATGATTATATATTACTTATCAAGCACTTTATTTTCACATTTGATAGATGTACCTTTAATTTTTTAATAGCAGCGCCAACAATATAAATTAAATAAAAAAACGTACGGACTCTTCTGCAAAAAGGTACCTTAGTAAGGAAATATATATATCTAAAGCGGAAACACTCAGATAACAATCGTCGAAGTACAACTAGTTTCAGTTCCTTGGCAGGGATGGAACAATCAAGACGTTAGAAGTAAATATTAATCAAAACATTGATAAGCTTTCTTTTTAATTGATTTGAAAATATGTAAATGAAGCTTTGGAAGAACCATGACCTGTATTATTAAGAACCGACTATATAATGAATTTTTTGCAGGGGATAGAGGGAGGAGATTTTTATTCTGCGAACCAAAACAGTCACCTAGCTCATCCCCTTCCCCTTTTGTTTCATCGCCCCACCCCACGAAATGGTTCGTTTTAATGAATTACAGTGTTACAATTCTATGTTCTTAAAATAACTAACAGAAAAGAGTGAAAAGCAGGAAGATTTGTACAATTAAATAAATAATTTATATCCCTAGAATCCAAAGTTAAAACAAAAACGAACTAAATTCCAAAATAATCCTTGAATTACATGCACAAGTCCAAACTAAATCCAACGTTAAAAGTGTTGATGTGTCTGCGGTGGCTTGTATTGTGGTGTTGTTCCAACAGTCTTTTGTTGAAACACACTAATATAATTCCAGGTTTGGATTCATTATAAATTCCAGGAAATGTCTTCCCTGTAGAAGAATCTTATTTTTATGAGCACTCTATATTTCCTGAAAATAAAATTCACTGAATTAAATAACTTGAAAAAATTTATTCCGGCCGAAATGAATTACTGGACACAACAATAATACAATTGATTACGTTAGATCTTAACGCACGAATAACAGACTTTCAGAAAAGAATATCAGTTATATGACAAACTACGACGCAACACAAACCCCGGATGAGGATCGAAAGTTATTGGTCTAGAGGGAATATACATTTTGTTACTATAAGGCACGTGAGTTAAATAACGTAGATGACTTATTCGATGTAGAATGTAGATACATTCCTCTGGAGACTGTTTTAATTTCTCAAGACAATGGGAAATGTACAACTTTGACTTTAATCAGTCAAGATTGTATATAATGATGTTTTTTAACGAGAAACGTTTTTAAATATTTTTCTAGTTTCCAGTTTATTATTGTTTACTTTATTGCTTCCTGGAACATATAAAACACACCCTTATAGTGTTTCCGATACTTTTTACTTGAGCCTGCCTCTCTCTCTCTCTCTCTCTCTCTCTCTCTCTCTCTCTCTCTCTCTCTCTCTATATATATATATATATATATATATATATATATATATATATATATATATATATATATATATATATATACATATACATACATATACATATACATATATATATATATATATATATATATATATATATATATATATATATATATATATATATATATATATATATATATATATATATATATATATATATAGTAAGTTCACAAACTAGAAAGTGTTTACATTTCAGATGAATTTATAAATTTATTCAATGAACTTGAGCAACTTCAGCGGTGGCAAAATGAAAATTGTATGATAATTAAATGACATAATTTTGGTAGAGAAGGTTCCATGAATTTTGTCTAAATATATACTCAATCCAGCCCAACCACAAGCCCCCTAAATATGCCTGTGAAAGGGTCAAATTAAACTTTCTAGCTTTGGGACAGACGATTGTATTTTCGGAAAGGAGGATTTAGCGAGCTTCTGAAGCAAGAGAAGCCGTCCCCACAGAAAGACATGAAACAACCGGAAAGCTTTATTATGTCGTTGTCTTCAAATTTACATGGCTTTAAATTATAACCTTTAAACTCTTAAAAGAAAAGAGGCGCCCACTGGGGTTACGTACCACAGGCCCATTGCTTATGCGTTTGCACACCCTCTAAACGATGATGAAGGATATGTATGATTCCAGACCTGTCACCTACCATGGTCGGTCCCTTAATATTAGTCCTGTTATTTCTTACTGTGACAATGCCATCCAAACTCCCGAAAGATTATCCAACAAAATTTAAATTACATCTGTTTGCAATTTCCTATCTTTTCAAAGTTATACCTTCGTGTTCATTCGTATACAATTGTTTAGCAAAAGATCCTTGAACCCCTTGTATCTTGACAGATGGTGACCGACCAGATAACCTATTTAAAAACTATATAATAGTATGTCTATAGGGATTATTAATGGACACGACGGGCCAATATGACCTGTCCTACTTCAATTGAGACTATCACTGAATCGTACAAATAATTCGGTATTCAATGCATATAACAGGTAGACTGAGATTACTTACCTCAGACAACCGTTCCAAAAACATTAAAACATGAATGCATCGCGAGAGATGACATGATCCCCAGCTTGAACACAGATAAAACTATATGACATTTTATGGCATCACCTAAGACAACAAAACACAGAAATATGGAGCAACTTGGTAAAATCCATCAACGAAAGCTGATCCAACTTTCCCAAAAAGCGCTTATTATATTTGATGTGTAGATTGAATGTGTAACATACCACTTTGGTGTCATGTTTTTGTGGGTTTTTTTTGTCATTTTATCGCCTTTACACTGCATGTTGTGCGATCACATTTGACATAATTCAACCAACCATCCGAGTTATATTACTTGGCGCAAAAATCCATTAGCAAGAACGTAAAGTGTTTGTAAATAGATCACAAAGTAGTGGACAAATTCGTGGAGGCCTTGTATAACGTGTCTGTCTGACAAGGCAGCAAAGTAGAGTAAACCATATATGTAATAACTGATTGATTGATTGATTGTTATTGTTAGGCTATTTAACGCCATACAAAAGTTTGTGTGTATGATCATTTAAAACTGATAAAAGGTTTTATATCGACCAGCGATATCAAAACCAAACAGTTGAAAGTAAAACGATAAGATGGTTAAGGTTAACATATAAAGCTTCCCGATCAACACGGAATGTAAATAGTATATGTTAATCAAGGCAGATGAAAATTTGTTGAAAATAAGGGACGGTATATACATTATATAAAACTGCTCAAGGTGATGGCAAAAAGGGTATAGCCTAGAGTAAATGTTTACTTCTTTCAGGAATTCTGTAATGCAAGCGATGTTTATTTTATTAAAAAGTTCCTTCATGCCATGCACATTGTAATACTGATCGCGCGTAGGAACCATTTCGAGTTCTTGCAATGACTACCTCCTCCCTACGGATGGTTCGGTAGGAAGGAGTCCATTGTCCTAGGGTTGGCTTGATGGCGTGAAGTTTATTATGCATTGCATCATTCCACGATGCCTGCCATTTCTAACATAAAATCTCTTTGATGCTATGTTTGAAATCAGTATACGGTATTTTAAATCAGATGGTTCTAGGGATAGGGCCATTTTAGCAGCGCGATCTGCTTTTTCATTACCTTTAATACCAATATGGCTGGGTAGCCAACAATATAATATATTGTGGGAAGAACTCAGCTCAGTATGTTTGACGAGAATATTTGTTAATAATGGGTCCCCTAGTTTTCTATTGTGTAGTGACTGAAGTACTGACAGGTAGTCTGAGAAGATGATGCTGTTTAAAATACGTTTGTTTTCGATATATTGCAGAGCAAGGTCTACTGTAACAATGGATGTACTATTTGGTAAGCGAATTTGTGTTGTGTGTTTTCCACTAACGAAACCTGCAGCAGTCTTTACCTCGTCCTTTGATCCATCGGTATAAATTCTTGTGTAGTTTTTAAATTCGGTGAAGAGTTCATGATAAGAGTTGTGGAAGATGGAAGGGTTAGTCTCGGATTTTTTTTCATCTTGCAGCGTAGAGTAATATTGGTTGTTTAAGTAGCCAGGGAGGTGTTTCAGAGATGGTTGTTTTCTGAATTTCAGAAAGATCAGTTTTTGTACTGTCAAGGCTGGATGATATTCTAATGCCAAAGGAAGGTATGTCGTTTGGTAATTTATCGTATAAGGTTTTGTATTTTGGTTGAAAAAGCAGGGTTCAGGGGGTTTGATCTTAATTTGCGAGCATACTGTGCGGAAAGGATTTCTCTACGATGCAATAAAGGTGGTTCGTTCGCTTCAGCGAGGAGGCTTTCACACGGGGATGTACTAAATGCTCCCAGAGCGAGTCTTAATTCTAGTTAGTTCTTTAGGTGTGAAATAAACGTCAGTTTTCTGTCAAAGATAATGCATAAAAACTTTGTTTCCTCAACAACTGTAATGGAAGTTCCGTCAAGCGTGAGTTTCGGTTCATCAGGATGTCTATGTAACTGACAGAAATACATACATACCGTTTTTGATTTCGATATTTTGAAACCTTTAGATCTGGCCCAATTTTGACTCCTGTTTATATTTTGATGTAGTTGCCTTTAAATTGTATGCTTAGGCTTTGATCGATGATCATCAACGTATAACGAGAAGTCCACATCAGGAGCCACACACTTGGTGATGCCACTGATTTTGATGTTGGAAAGCGTCACAGATAAAATGCTGCCCTGGGGAACTCTCATCTCTTGCTCGTGCAGATCTGAAAGGGTAGAGCCCAATCGTACTTTGAATTTTCTGTCTGAAAAAAGTTTGATATGAAAGAGGGCTGATGGCGTTTTAGACCCAGATCGTGCAGGTCATTTAGTATCCCGTACTTCCATTTCGTATCATAGGCCTTTTCAGAATCAAAGGAAACATATACTAAATGTTCCTTTTTGATAAATGCGTCGCGAATAAATGTTTCTAGTCTGACTAGATGATCATCGTTACTACGGCCATAACAAAAGCCACTTGGAAAGGAGGTATCAAATTGTTTGTTTCCAACTACCATATATGCCGATAATAGATCATTCGTTCCACTATTTTGCACACACAGCTTGGCAGTGCAAAGGGTCGATAGTTGGTAGGGTCTGCAGAATCTTTGCCTGGTTTGGGAACTGGTATTACTGTTGCTTCTATCCAAATCTTAGGTTCATTACCAGTATTCCATAAATCATTGAAGCTTTTCAAAAGAGATGTTAATGGTGATTCTGGAAGGTGTTTCAAAAACTGGTAATGTATTTCGTCAAGCGCAGCGGATGTATCATGGGCCTTGTCTGAAGCCTCCATAAGCTCCTACAGTGAGAACAGTTGGTTATAACTTTCTGACCTAATGGATGTGAATCTTAAATGTGACTTTACTATTTGAGTTTTTAATCTTCGGAAGACTTCTGAATAATTAGATGATGATGAATGATGAATGTTTAGAGAAACTGTCAGCAGGAATATTTGTTATGTCACGTTTTGCACAAAATTAGTCATTGTTCAGTTTCAGATGTCAGAGAGAATTGTGTTTTTACTTTCCGTTTATTTTGCTGATAGTGTCCCAAACGTTCTTAATAGAGGAACGAGAGTTTAAATAAGAAACATATTTCTTCCATGATGCTGGTTTACTTTGAATGAGCGGCGAGGTTTGACCCGGAGAATACGATATTTACTTAAATATTCTGGCGACAGGACTATTGTTAAATTTTTGCAATGCTTCTCGGCGTTGTCCAATAGCTTCATTACATTACTTAGTGATCCAAGGTTTTCGGGTTCTTTTACAGTTCAGTGAAGACTTGGGAATGAATTCTTCTGCAATCTCGATTAAAACACAAGTAAAATCATGAATAGGGTCATTAACGTTGAAGACTGTATCCTCATTCAGCCGAGTGTTACAGAGTGTTTCAAACTTAACCCAGTCGGCCTTCTTTATATCCCATTGTGGAATTGCGTCATCAATTGTAGAGTTAATATTTTCAAGAGAGACTGGAAAGTGATCACTGATGTGAAGGTCATCAGCGAACTTCCATTCATAGTCCTAAAGCAACAAAGGAGAACAACTTGTAAAATAAATACACCTGTATGTACCCGTTCCTGTGTGTCAGTGATTTGGTGTCATATAGACACAAATCGTGTCTAGAAATGAAGTCTTCCACTTTGTGGATTCTGTCATTTGTATGATTTAATCTCCATACAATATTATGGGCATTAAAATCCCCAAGTAAAACAAAGGGCGTGGGAAGTTGTTGAACGAGATTTTCTAATTCGTTTGGTACTAGGTTTGTGTTTGGTGTCATGTAAATTGAACCAAAGCTAATCACTTGATGTAGAGTGACGCTTACAGCCATGGCTTGAAATTTTGTGTTTAAAGTGATGACGCTATGCGAGGCTCTGTTGTTCAAAACATCACAGACTCCTCCTGAGGCCCTGTCAACATTTTGAAAGTATGTGTTAAACAGGGACTAATTTGTAAGTGTGATGTTATCCGTATCTTTCAAGAATGTTTCCTGAAGGCATAATACTTCAGGATCATGTTCGTTTAAAGCAGGAGGATATCATTGTAGTTGGCTTTAAGTCCTCGACAGTTCCATTGTATGATAGTGTTCTTCATCATATAAGTTTAAATTGAATAGTGTGGAGCTAAGTTAGACCTTTCGCGGAGGCACTATGTGTGTTTAGTTCTCTGGAGGAAGTAAGGGGATGAATGTTTTGTTGGTAGGTTTGGAGTTCCCTTGAGCACATGGAGTAATTTCTTCTGCATCTATGCACTCAATGTCTCCAAACCTGTCTTCGTGATTGCCATAATTCCGACACTTATAGCATCGAATGGGGGTTTAGATATCGTCTTTCACCTGCAAAAAGCCAGCTTCGACCACTCTGGGAACTGTTGGTTTGTTGAAGGGAGTACAATAGTGTTGGTGTCCTGTAGATTGTTATTATATTTAATAAGTATTCTACGACTGCAATGACAGCTTCGTTTTACATCCCTTCAATGATATATGTTTCGCTGCTTCCAGACATGTCATGACAGCGAATCACGCCTTTGGACGTATTGAAAGTTGCGTGAGCGAAATGAGCTCACTGGAATATCGAAGAAAGTTTTCATTTTCCAGATATTTTCTGTTTGACCTAGTCGCTCACACTCAACAAGAAGGCAACTAGATTTAAATGTTTTAACACGTTTTGGTGTTCCGATCGATCCCGTAATTGTCTTTTCAACCACAAAGGGAGAGTGTTTAAAGCGGTTTTCGAGGCATATTTAGATTGTATAACGATAGAGCGTGGAAATGACTCCACACTACATGATCCGTCATACGAGTCACATACAGTTTTGTACGTTTGTTTTGAATTTTTTTTTTCAAATTTTCCATGTTGGTTTGTTTAAATTTCAGCACCCGTGATCCCTGCAGACCATTGAACCAAACAAGGGGACACTTTTCAATTGCCAGGGATACACAGATGCTATACTAAGTCGGGTAAAGTACCTCCTGATTGACCCTTTAAAAGACCGCTTTCTAGGGTCAGTACAATCACCTCCTGATTGACACATTAAGCCACCGCTTCTAAGGTCGGTAAAATTACCTCCTCATAGACCATTTAAGCTACCGCCTTCCAGGAAGTCTTCCAAGATTTGGGAAACGGAACTCTAAAGGGATAAACACTATGGGCAATTGTGGTATCAAGAGAGATACAAGGAGAAAGATAAAGAAGATGGGCGAGTAAATAAAGACTTCCTAGGGATCGGTGTGTCCAGCCGATCTGTCGAGATCCGGCCCATCCGGACAACCCGTCTAGAAGTAGAAGCCAAAGCAGTGTGTTGCAACGGAAGGCCTCTGCTCAACTACCAGGATCCTTTCCTCCCCTGACAAGGGATGCAACGCTTGGCAAACAGGCTCACTTCACTTAGTCACCTCTTACGACACGTGGTGAGGACATTTCGAGCAAATTCGACAACGCCTACCCGCAGGGGGAACCGTATATTTAAATAACATTTGGGACATCGCAATGCAAAATTGTGTTACGACTCAATGATCTGAAACTAAGAAACAGAAAAGAGTGAAAACCAGCAAGTTTTGTAAAATTCAACAAAATAGTCAACCACTATAGAATACAAAATAAAAGTTAAAATGAAGTTACAGTAGTGTGAATTAAATCCCAAATAGTCCTTAAACTTCTACCATAAGTCCAAACGTAAAAAATGACTTTTTATTTTATTTATTGTAAACAATTAATGCATACCTAAATTATTCTCCATAGGTATGGGTTTAAAGTCAGTATTATTATTAATAGAAGAAGTAAATAAGTTTACTTGCGTGTAATGTTTGGAATATTGGCTAATATTTTGGAAACACCAAAGTCAATATAGAAGGTTATTTTCCATTAGGCAATATTTTTGTTTTCGGCTGGAATCGATTTTGTTCATCAACACGCTAGAACATATAACAGACACATTATAGCCTCATCTTTTTGGATTTATTCTGGATTTTTACTGAATTTTATTCAGCATTTTAAATTATTAGGACCTGTCTCTGTAATGTTTTGATTATTTTGTGATTTTAATTCGTTTTCCTTGAGTTCGAAAGTTAATCGATCATTAATTGGTCTTCAATAGTGCATAATCCATGCCTTGTACTAATGTTATAAAATATTTCATTAAAATGAATGTTTTCATATTTAGTGATCTGTATGTAATATATATCTAGTATGGCATCTCACTCATTACCTTGATACCAACTGTGAGAATTAATATATCTGTATTAAATAATTATGTATCAAGCATGCCAAGAATTGATGTTACTATGACTATGACAATGAATCTCCAATTAGCAAGTAATGTAGTGATAAGAGAGAAGTCGTCCATTAATTCATTTGTATAATTAATACGTAAATTCTCTTAACCTAGGAAAATCGGCTTGTGTCGACCAAAATCCTTCACTAGTATTTTACGGCCAACAGAGGGATGTAATAGATTATCTAAGAGGTCAAGTTATGTCATGCCTCCAGTTTGAAATGAGGATAGCCGCTAGAGAGATATGATGCAATTTGTTTTATCGCTATAAAGGAAAAGCTAGTAGCATTTTGCACAAATTTTCTAAATCTGTTTCTAAGATAATGTGTGTCATTCAAATGTTGGAATCAATTTCATTTTGTATGTTTAACTGATTCGGTTTTTGTATTCTATATACGCGAGCTAGTGTTGTTCCATTCTATATCTTTGCTCAGATATATGTTATTGCATCCATTAATTTTATATTTTATTAAATTGTTTCATCGATCCGGATTATAACACCCTGGTCGATCATGTCCTAGTTCCCAAAGCACAATAACAGTTGGGAAATCATAGAACACTCCCTCACATAGTCATTGTACTTGGTGAATATGTTCCAGGCTGAGATCTTGCATTTTCTATACGTTCCAGGACTAAGGTTATGCCATTTGAGTAAGCTCCAGGCTGAGATTACTCATTGCAATTGAGCCCAAGGCTGATATTGTGTTTTGTGAATAAATTCCAGGACAGAGATTATGCATTGGGAACAAACTCCAGGAGTCAGATTATGAATTGTCAATATTCTCTATAACCATGATTATGCCTTTTGAATATGCTTCAGGTTGAGAATATGCCATGAAAGAGATTATGCCTTGTGTGTGAAAATGAGGAGTTCTTGCTGTATGAAAAAGCTCCAGGCTGAGATTGTCCTTTGTAAGTGCCAGGATCGAGATTATGACTTGTGAGTATCAACCAGGATGCAATTTTGCCATGTAAGTGATCTCCAGCGTGAATATGCTCCAGGCAGAGACCGCACCTTGTGAATAAACTCCAGGAGAGAGATTGTGCCTTTGATGTGCTCCAGTGTGCTTTTTTAATATGCTCTAGGCTGAGATTGTGCCTCGTGAATAAGCTCCAGGATGTGATTATGCCTTGTGACTATGTTTTGTGAATCAAGTCTATGACCGAGGTTATGCTTTGTGAAGTTGCTACAAGACCAAGATTAAGCCTTGTCAACACGATTCAGGACCGAGACTACATTTTTTAATAAGCTCTACCCTGAGATTGTTCCTTGTGAATATGCTTCAGAACCGAGATTATGCCTTGTGAATATGATTCAGGACCGAGACTATATTGTTTGAATAAGCGCTAGGCTGAGATTATTCCTTGTGAATATGCTCCAGAACCGCGAGTATGCTTCTGCAAAGATGTGGCTTTTAATTGAAGTAGAAATGGTGAATATAAATTTGATATTGTCTTTCTGTAGTAACTGTTAACTAAAACAAAAGTAAAACATAGAGATCAATAAAATCAGTGGTCATGTAATTAATAGATATGTCCATCCCGCATTTCATGTTGCATGACCAGTCAGAATATCAAAAGACTAATCAGAGTAGATAAACTGCAGCCAATGTCGGTTAAACCCCATGAGAAATATTCAACCTTGATCAGCGGACTAAAACGCGTCATGTCATATATATATATATATATATATATATATATATATATATATATATATATATATATATATATATATATATATATATATATATATATATATATTTGATCATTGGTAAATCCATATTAGTATATAATTTCTTCCATCATACCGTATAATGTGCGTATCCCTTATTATTATTGAATTTAAGTAAAACAATTAGTCTTATTTATATTAGACGTGTTAAGCAACTTTTTGTTTTATGTTTTAAAGAAGAAAAAACGTAATTCGCTTGCAATTAGTCAAACATTAGCAACGCGTTTAAAGCTCTAGTCACGAACTTCTTTTCTTAATTTCTGGATTCTTTTGTTATGTATGCAATTGAACAATGCCGAATAAACGCCTTTTTGGTTGTATAGTCCATGAAATACAGTCCTGTGGAACTTTTCTGATGAAAACAAGCTAATAGTCTAGATGTCGTACCCCAAAGAACAAAAGAAATTGTTGGCAGTGTGGTGATCTATTCTGGTCATTATTTTCAAGACGCCAAAATTGGTGTAGTTGCTGGATCATGTTCAAAGTCGTTAAGAATCAAATGAGGAACACAAAGAACTAGACAAACGTGGTTAAACACATGTTCAATATGTTGATCAAAATAAACAGCATTATTTAATGACGCCGGAGTTTGGTTGATTACACTACCTTTAAAATATTTAAATAATCTTTTCATGAAATGACAGGTATGAACACTGGACAGGTAAGATACGCCATTGTATTGTAATTCATATGAATGTGGAAAAGGCAACGTGTTCTAAATAGTGTCAGGCATGAAAGGAAGGTGCAATCTTACTTTGTTTTTGTTTTTTTTAATCTCCTCTAATCATGATATTTTTTTCGTGTATCATTATCACGTTCTTCCTTTCAATGACATTAAATGTACAAACTATGATTTACATAACGTTCCTCACAAACTTGAGCTGTCGTACATTTTATGGCATCAGTGCTGAATTTGTATAATCATAGAGCTGTCGTACTTTTTATTGCCTCAGAGCCGAATTTGTATAATCCCAGAGCTTAGTACATTTAACTGCCCCAGGGCTGAATTTTTATATTCCTAGACTTCTCGTACATCTTACTTCCTCAATAATAAATTTACATGTCTAGATAACACTATAAACTGTCATATTGCAGACATCGTAGCGAATGATTGAACATTTTTTAAAGCTACGTTAAAATTCCATATCACACACACACACACACACACACACACACACACAAAAGGCAAGTCGCCTTAAAGCGGGATCAGCTAAAGCAAAGGAGCTTGGCAAAACACCTTAACGCGGGCTAAAATGAGCCAAACCTGAAACTTTTTTCTTGTGCTTTTCTGCTGCACACCAATAGTCAGCTACCACGGCCGTGAGGATCATGCTTAAAAAAAGGTATTTTTCAAAGAATTATGAGATTTATCAAATGGATATCCAGAAGGATGAACACATCCTACAATACAGGGACTGGCGTAGCAATGCTTATATAGTGCTTTAATTTATTTTGCTATATATTCTGTTGCTGAGACATTTTTAAATCTCCACAAAATATAAGTAGCAAAATATATATGCAACAATGAACAATTTAGCATGCTCCACGTTTTATGCTACAGGCACGATTTCTGCCTTCTGATAACAATTATCATTGCTCATATTATCTTTGGGAAATTCAACTTTTCTATTGTCATGTTAGTTATATGTTGACTTCTCTGATAATATAACTATCGAGCCCAATATTGCCTAAAAGATATCGACTCAAACAACATTTGATCCAGTGTCTATGGAATATGTACATATTTTGCTAAATGTGTTGTTGAGGAAAAGCAATATTATTCGTATACTATGGATAGCTTGTTGGATATAAAATCTATTTGTTTTAATACAAAAATATACGTCTACTCTTTCTAAAATTGCAAGAGAGAGTTAAGCGTTTCATTAGACGATTTACAGAGTTTCAGCATAGCATTGTATTACATGAAATGGGTCCATACTACATGCAAGCATTAATCCATGCTAAAGCATTCCGTTTTAAGTTCAGTGTGTTTGTTGCGTTTCACAAGCTTTCTTGTCATTATTATAACTTCGTTATAATTCTCTATGTTCATTTTGCAACGATTGTTGTTATTGTGTTAGTTGGTGATCTGAGTTCATTAAATAAAGGTGATACAAGGAACAAAAGTTCGCGTACATGCTTAAAAGACACTTTTAAATTAAAGAAATAGGAATATAAACGTATTGACATTAACATCACATCAATTTTGTGGATGTAAAAAAAGAATGTAATCCAAGCGCCACTACTTTCTAAAATATGACTGTATGGCACATAAGTGTAATTATGGCTAAAATGCTTATTGTATTTAGAGTTAGATTTTAAAGGCTATAACCTTTGCCGTGTAGTCAACTTATGAATCATTCAAGACTTGCAAGTTATGAATAACTAAATAATTAGCAAAAGGAAAAGCATCTCATGAATTGTTCTCATTCAAAAAGATATTTGATAATAATAATAATAACATATATATATATATATATATATATATATATATATATATATATATATATATATATATATATATATATATATATATATATATATATATATATATATATATATATATATATATATATATATATATATATATATATATATATATATATATATATACATATACATACATATCACTCCAAATGTGCCGTTTGTCACAAAAGTTACTTTTTCAGAGCTATTATTTCGTACTTCCTAAGTATCAGCGAATAAAATAGATTGGCAGTTTCAACAGTTATTTCATAATCACAGGAGTTGAGAAATAACTTTCTAATATTCACACTGTTTGTACTGAGTACGTCATTAACCGGGCGACGACCACACTTTTAAATTATTGTGTCATAAAGAATGTGAAATGTATATTTAAGAGTGAAAATGATACCTTTCGAAAATTGCCCAAGGTTCAAAGGAGTGCTAGACATAAATGTCAGGCACATTTTGCCAATTCCCTCATTTTCGTTAATGTCAATGGTGTTGTCTTTGGAAATAATGATAATATAGTCACTCACTTTGACTAGAACTCTATGCGAATGCCGTCAATACATATTATGTTACAGAATCTATCGGAATGTTTTCACCAGACAGATTTTTCAAACTGACAGATCAGTTTTGAGCCATCAGGCAAGGTTTCCTTTAATAGACATTTCTGTTGAAATTGTGATTTGGTTTTCCATACAATCAAACGTAATTTTGGGATCAGCCAAGCCAGTATCTGTCCTTTAAACTCATTACAGACGACAGGTTTTGAAACAGGCTTAAAACGCATTTAGTAAACGACAGTCATCATAAAAGTAATCTTAATATATAATCTAAATATTAAATGACAAAGTTTATTCTTATTTTAATCAAACGCTGAACGTCTTAACGTCTCATATTGACTTTCTTAGACATATTTGTACATATTTAATTGTACGAAATTATCTCGTTTAATCATGAGTCTACGTTCGATGATTGTAAAAGGTGTATGAAGTTTTATGGCATTCTAATGAAATCGTGAGAAGAAATGTATGCAACGAAACGAAAAGCCTAAACTTGCATTACGTTCAATAGGGTAAACAGTGAATTTCTGTTCCTGAATCGGTTCAAGTGCCATCGATATATGTGAGCACAAAAATAAAGATTACCTGCAATGCTCAGCGCAATATAAACGAAACAAATGAAGCTCTAAGTGCAGGGAACCCGCGTTTTATGACCCCATTACCATATCCGCTGATATGTACTTGAAGCGATAAGATGAGACAGGGAAAACGGCAGGCCAAGATTTATTAGGTTGCTCACTACCGGTTCGAGTTTGACATATAGTGTGATGCTTTAAACAATATTTACAGTTTTTCTTCTTCGGCTATCCTGGTTATTTGTATAAGATTGGTATTGCAAAAATTATATTTAATTCTCCTTATGTTGGTATATGATTGACAGGTGTAGTTTGCGTTATAGCGTATACGTTTTAGATTAACTTTAAATGGGCATCTCTCAAATGACAGGTATATAATTCTTTTATTATACTTTCAGAAGCTGGTATTTGAAAGTGTAGCAAAATCCATTTTCCGTATTTGTATTAGTGTACTTTGAACTAGTTCACATTCATGTATCGATCACATGGAAGCAGCCATTTTGATATGCTGTATGTTTTAGGCCGTGCTACATTTTCCTGATTCAATGTATAAAGAAATGTTACAGTACATGAAAGTCTGACAGAGGTATGCTAACATACTCTCCAGTGTACTTGCTGCGAATGCACTCTGCAAAGAGCAGAACGAAGAGAGCCATCAAGCTATTACCTTACTCCCCATACTATTGACAACAGTATAAAATCAATACATCTTCAACATTACATCAACACCGACAGTCACGAGATGATGCTAGTAAGAAGGAAATAATTGTATATGGTAGGACAGACCAATCAAGTTACTTATCTATTAGATGCTATTAGATGTTATAAATTCTGAAAACAGAAGTAAGAACCATTTGTTTACACCAGCATTATATATATATATATATATATATATATATATATATATATATATATATATATATATATATATATATATATATATATATATATATATATATATATATATATATATATATATATATATATAATGGTTTGTTGGTTAATCTATGTCTTGTATTTACAGTATGCTTATTTTAAATGGGTATATGAAAATTGCCTCTGTAGAATTTCTGCTTCTACGAGATCTGGCTTGACCTGAAAAGCGCCACTGGTTTGTTTTGCTTCAGCCAAACTCTACTTTAATAGTTGAGCCGAGCTCCAAATAAAAGATATCTACTCCATCTGTCTCCATGCCAACAATCAATATAATAGGATAGGGAAAGTTTAGGCCACGCCATGCCAACAATGAATATAATAGGATAGGGAAAGTTTAGGCCACGCCATGCCAACAATCAATATAATAGGATAGGGAAAGTTTAGGCCACGCCATGGCAACAATCAATATAATAAGATAGGGAAAATTTAGGGAACGCTATGCCAACGATCAATATAATAAGATAGGGAAAGTTTAGGCCACGCCATGCCAACAATCAATATAATAGGAGTAGTGAATGGGGCCACTTTAGCGACAATGGGAATTAGCATTAAAAACACCCCTGGTCCACTTTGGCGACAATGGGAAATTTAACATTACGAAAACCCCTGGGTCACTCTAGGGACAATGGGAAATTAACATGGGGAATAGAGTTTGGGCCTGTTGAGTGAAAATGGGAAATTAACATGGGGGGAATAGATTGTGGGCCTGTTGAGCGACAAGGGAAATTTAACATGGGAGAAAAAAAACAATTCTAAGGACAAGGGGAATTTAACATGGGAATAGAGTTTGGGCCTGTCTAGGGATTAGGGAAAATGGAACAGGGTGGGGACCCTATTTTAATATGGTCCCGACCTGATGGGTCTCTATTTGTTTTTTTTTTGTTTTTTTTAAAATAAAAAAAATAAAAAAATGGGGTAGGCAATTGAAAGTCGATCTCTTTTCGAGAAATGTGGGTGGCCCTGAAAAGGGCCTTTGGTTTTCTTCTTCTTCTAATTCCTTAACTTCTTTATCCATCCCCTTATCTTTGCCAAAATTCCCTTCTTCTTTCTCTTTTCATTTTCCGGTGTCCAGTCCGGGTGACCCATGGCTCGGAACTTGTTTTGGATTTTCATCCAATTGTTGTTAAGCCGCTCAAACTCTTCCTTTTTCCTTTTGTTTTCTTTATCTTTTCTTTCTACAGTCCAAATGTCTTTTATTATCTTGACTTGTTCTCTCATCACTTTCCTCATCATCTCCTCTGCTTTCATCATTTGGTTTAAACCCCATTTCACATAGGACCACTGAGTCCACTCCAAAATATCTGTTAAAAAACACCTCACTTCATAATCAAGGGCCTCTTTCAGGTTACCTACTTTCACCTAGTCAAGTTGTATGAAGCCTCTTAACTTTTTAACCTCCTCTTTAATCATGTCCCAATCAGATCCCTGGCAAGTTTTAGACTCGTCACTTGACTTTTGACAAAGTCCTTAGTAACTTCATGCATCCACTCCTTCTCTAGCCTTTCCACCACATAGGCTGCATCTGTCATCCAGTACCAACTATCCTTTAGGTCATTAAATAGTTCAATACTCATTTTCTTGGGTTCTTCCGTAGAATGGTGCGAACGACGAACCTTGTGGGTTCTTATAGTTAAAGTACGGACGTGAAGGAAAACATCCCCCCAAAGACACAAAAATTTATATTATCTAGATCATTACTTAAAACGCGCGGACGTGAAGGAAAACATCCCCTACTTTTCTCATTTCATATGATCTACTATCCACATACGTGAAGCAGCAATAAACAAACCCCTAATCTACTATCCACACACGCAAAGCATTAAAATGAAACCCTAATCTACTATTGACACAAACCAACTTTAGCTCTTACATAACCCAATAATCTACTATCCACACAAACGTACGTGAGCGCTTACAAACACACACATACACACACACACACACACACACACACAAAATTTTAAAAAAAGAGTCAATGTTTATATTCACACTACTCTACATACACACACATTGGCAAATCGATTACTATTTCTTTTCTAAAGGTTTGGGTAGCACTGAAAAGGGCTGTTTGTTTTTGAACTCCAGTGACACCTGGTTAATGATGGCACCTTCCAGGCCTGGCACCACACACACATCTTCTTCCCCAGTCACTTTTCACTCTTTTTCGGGGGAGAGCAGAGGCGGGATAAGTGGCTTCAGAACCCCAATCTTCTGTCTCTGGGATTCTGAAATTTCCTCTCGCCTTTTCTTCCTCTTCTTTGTTTCTTCTCTCCTCCTCTTTCATCCTTCCCTCTTCTACGATGGCCTCTGCAGCCAGCTTATTCACTATACGCCTGGCATATTCCAGGTATACATGAAGTTCAAGCAGTTTAGCTAGTCTGGTGTTCATTCTGGTGGTGTTGATCAATCAACAAGGGTAGCTAGACTGCCGAACGATTTTTAATTTATACTGAAAGCGCGGACGTGATGTAAAACATCCCCTTAAAACAAAATTGATCTTACCTAGATCATAACCAAACAAACGCGCGGACCTAAAAGAAACACTCGCTCACTTTTTATACTACCCATCACTATTCTAAAAAAAATTTATTAAACAAATAATATACTATCCACATACGCAAAGCAATCCAATCAAACCCCAAATCTACTCTCCCCACAAGTCAAACAACAAAAACAAAACATCATCATAATCTACTATACACACAAACGTACGTGAGCACTTACAAACACACAATCATATACACAAACACATACACTCACACTATAAAAAAAGAGTCAGTGTTTATATTCACACTACTCTACCTACACACATTGGCAAATGGATTACTATTTCTTTTCTAGAGTATGGGGTAGCCCTGAAAAGGGCTGTTCTTTTTGTTTGCTATGGCAATCTTTTAGTTTATAAGAATGCGATGTCCTCTGACGATAGACTTTCTGCTTATAGGTCTGCTTCTTCGGAAAGAGAAGAAGAACTCTTTGGTGTCGATACGACAATCGACAAAGCCTCTGTCAGGTTCAGGTTGCTGCTGCTGCTGTTGCTGCTGTTGCTGCTCTTTCTGCTGTTTCTGAAGTCTGTACTTCTCTGTCCATTCTTCTTTCTCCCTGTTCACTTCTCTGAAGAGCTCTTCTATCAGGTCTTCAGTGACTTTTAGCATTCTCACATTCTCTATCTCTTCTGGCTTCGGTATCAGACTGTGCCTGACCCTGTGCAAATTCAGGTAGGCTTCGTTTAGCTTAGCTAGCTTGGAGCACATCTTCGTAGGAGGATGAGTCGACAATGGATGGTTAGATTGGAGGCTACCCCGGCTTTAAAGTCAAAGCGCGGACGTGAAGGAAAACATCCCTCCACGGTTTTCGAGCCGGAACGTTCAATGAGTGCCATGAGAGGGATACAAAGGCATTTTTTTTCAAAACACAACATTTTTTATTCAAAATTACTTAACACTAACAAACAACTCTAACAATTTTAACAATAATCCAACAATATAACATGAAACATTTTGTTTCAAATGACAAACATTTTTTCCCAACTCACACATTATTTTGGACAGGGCTGACAACATTGTGAATGAAATTGTGATTTCCACTGTTGGAAGTCATTAGGCCATTGATGGACACTACGTTTCCTAGCTTGAGACAAAAGATAAGCATAATGGTCACAAAACCATTGATCTACTTTCACATCGTTTCTAGAAGAAGAACGAGGATCAAAATGAGTCACTAAATGTTCTAAGGGATAACCCAGACTGCGATGATGCAGAAAATACACACAGTACTGTCCACACACCAAGGAATCTGTACCTTGTAATTTCACATTATTGAATCGGGTGGTCTAAGCATTTCTTCTCATAAAGTCAATGATATCGTCTTCCAAAGGGGGAAATCCATACGAATCAAAATATTCCACACATCCTTCTTGAGGAAAGTAGACGGCTACCCAATGGGTTCCTGGGAGATGACTGTCGTCCATGTTTTTTTTTTTTTCTTCTTCACAGGTAATAATAAGGCATCAATTCGATCCTGACTTTTTGCTTGAAAATGTCTGACACATAACCGTTTCTTCGCTTCGTCTCCCCACTCTGATTCAGGAGAGCTTCGATACGATGGATCTCTTGAGTGGTTAATGGTGGACAAGAATGTTCACGCAAGTCTTTATACCACTGATGTAACACGACTTCGTCGGAGATGAGATTCCAAGCTTCGTCCAGATACTCGTTCAATTTTTCTTCTTGACTCAGCATTAGGCATTTATCGTGTTGAATTTGACTGGGATGATCGTTTTGACATCCATAGCAATCTTTCTTGATCAATTCCGTCATTTTTTCGACCAAGAGTTTGGCAAAACAGGAGACTAAATGGGCTTCTTGTTCTGGCCATCTTGACTTCATCATGATAACTTCTTCGTCTTTGTCTTGAGATTCTTCTTCCCCGGTCTCCTCACATTCCATCTTCAAAGTTTCTCCACTAGGTAAAGAGGGATAACAGTCTTCCATGGCTTCTAATAGTCTAGAATGACTTCTCTCAAACTGTTGATTTCTATGGTATTGTCAAATTATGCATACAGGAGGACGTTCACTGTGTGATCTGGACGTGGATTTGCAAACTGAAATTCCACACGAATCTGACCCGATTTTATAGGGTGGAAATGTCCCTCGTCGCTGCCTTGGTCTGGAGTGAAATCAAAACCCCACAAAGCGTAGCCTCCTGCATAATCGTCGTACGAAATACCGTGACTGGTGTTGGTTACTAACTGTCCGGTGGCTTCGTTCAGGGACAAGTACGATCTCAAATAATTCTTCGCGACACCAAAGTTGGGCTCAAAGGGTCGGGTACACAAGGTCTTGCCGTCGCGACTGACTTCGATCTTGGACACATTATAATGTTGAAACTCAAAAGGATTTTGATCGTGGGTTCCATTGAAGGCTGAATTCCTGACGATACCAACAATCAAACGCTTGGGTAACTGTCCTTGGAACAGATGATCGTCGATCATAGATCGCTGTCTAGCGGAAATGGTGAACGTTTTCACTTCTATGCGTCGTATCGGATACTTGGCGGTCGTCGTTTCCCACTTTAGGTAACACTTCCACACGACGAAAGTAAAGTCGGGCTTCTTGAATGATAGTTTTGTATTCATTATCATGGGCCATCAAATGGAAAGCGGCACTGCTACGATTCAGTCTCAGACATATATCCACCCCGTTCAGCAAATACTTTTCTTGTAACCACATGTCCAAATGCAAACGATCCATCAGTTCTAAACTTCGCCCTTGCAGAATTTTCTTACGACGGTCGTTAAACCCCACATTGTGAGGATTTTCATCTTCTGTTAGGACTGTGTCGTTAAACGTGCCTACACCTGCCGTGTCAGGTTTCCATACCACGCAAGCATCCAGATGAGTATTCTTGGCTTCTTTTCCGTACGTCAAGAGATTTTCCAGGTAGGCACGATATGGGTAAGTATCCATGCTGCTGCTGACCAATTTGTTATTCAAGTACAAGTCCACTTCGCTGAACAAGGAATGCATGAAATTGTTGACAGGAGCTACTCTAGCATCGCCTCCTGGATTGGTGTTGTCCGTTTTAATCACTTTGGCTTTCAAGTACAGGTAACTGCTATTCAGATCGATGTAATCTTCGGGTTGTCCTTTGATTTCAAACTCGATGGGAGCGGAATCCGTCAAAGAGGAGACGGGATGAAATTCCACCCACTGGGATTCTCGCATGGCCATCATGGTGGGGGGGCATAGCAAACAGATCCAGTTCCGACTTGGAACAAGCGCAAGACTCTCGGTGCATCATTTTTTTCTCTTTTTCAATAATCGAAAACGTCTAAGTCTCGAACGGTTCTTCTTTTCTTTGCCTTTCTAGTTTTAGACGTGTGAAGTCTGGTGAAAGGGTGTTTTCTTCGTCGTCTCTTTCTGCCTTGTCCTTGCTGAATGCTTGACTCGGTAGCGTGCAGGGCATTTATAGGTGTGTCTCGTCGGCCCAAAAGGTCTTTGCCCGTTTGCAGCAAGACATTTTTGCCTGCCCTCATGAAGGCTTCTTTTGGATTTTGTTTGTCGATGATGACATTTTGGAGAAATTCTTTGCCTTGTGTCAGTGCCGCATCTTTCAAGGCGTGCAATCCGCGTGTCACCATCGGTTTCAACACCGGGGCCACCGAATGAAAGGCCGGTTTTAACATATCTCCTAAACCGTGTACTCGCTGTCGAGCAACCCCTCGGTACACTGGATACATGACTTACGAATCGTGAGAGAACCGTTTTCGAAAATGGAGTTTCACCGTGACTTTTCCTTTGGTGAATGGAATATTTTGTCCCAGATCTCCTTTTATAGCAATGTTGACCGTGTCCAAATACGACTTGCTGACAGGCAAATAGTGAGGATGTACAAATTCGCGGTGAACGTGGTAAGTGTTTCCACCTTCCTCGTCAGTGACCGTGGCAGAATCCACTTTGGAAGGAACGACACGCAGTAACGGTACAGAGGTGTGTCCCACCACGTTATACTCCACCACATCGGAGTACACAAACATCAAATTCAGTCCTTGGTTCAGTTCTACCGGGGCACGCAATAACTTGCTAAAAGACTCCTTCTCGTAAATGATTGGTAATTCGTATTTTTTGAGCATGGCCTTTCTCATGTCCATGTCTCCGCCCAACATGTCAAACAATTCAGGACAAAATAAAATGGACACGATTTTACCCCCGTCAAATTTCATCAAGAAGCGACGAGCTGCTTTGTGGTATTCCATGGTGACACTTTTTTTGACACTTTCCAAGGCTTTCAGAAACACGACATTAAACCTGGAGGTTATGGTGCTCACCAAATGTTGACCACTAAAATAATAGCCTGGGGGAACGAACAAGTGAGAGGTGGTGTACTTTTGATTTTTTGTGCCAGAGGTTTTCTTGTCATATTTGCCATAGGTATCCAAGTACTGTTGCAATTGTTCGTCATGAACTTCCACATCAAAAAAATTTTGATTGGGAAGGACATTGAGGACTTGAGTCGGGTGAATGATTTCTACTAAAGCCACTTCCCAATGGCCTTCGTGGTCTAATGGGATGGTCTGAGGTAATTTGGCCGTGTAACAGCACAACGTGTTCTTGGGAAACACCTCCATGGAAGTGTCACTGGGTAAGGTTAAGTAAAATTGGTTTTGGTGACTCATAATTCCAGAGTTCTGTGGCTGTCCGAGGGGTTACTGGACGTCAGAGGCGTGTCTCCGCCCAAAATAGGGTTGTTGTTGTTGTTATTGGAGTGGTGACTGACACTGGCACTGGACACAAGGTTCCCGTGGTTCCCGTTGGAAGAGAATTTCAGGGAGGGATTGGGAAGCAGGTAACCGATGCAACAGCTCAATAAAATGATCCACAATTGTTTGTCTCCTTGTTGCAAACTTAAATTGGCGATGGCTGCCCCGATGACATAATACACCACGAACATTTGGCAGAAAAAGACGATTTGTGTTTTAGGCACACGTTCTCCACACCACACACACAAGGGTTGTTTTTGTAAATCTTGCAGAGAAGAGCTGGGTGAAGGAGTGGTAGCAGTAGTAGCTGCGTCTGTGTGAAAGGGCATGATGGTCACTTCCTTTTATAGTCGATGACTTGCGAAGCGTCGATCCAAGAATCCAAATTAGGTGGATATCCTTTCCAACGTACTTTGACTTCTTTGACACGTCGTTTACCCACTTTACGTGTTCTGCGTTCGAGAATGCTTTCGATGTCGTACACGTCGTCTTCTTTTTTGGTGACACGTTGTAACTCGGGTAAGCAAAACGTTCCTTTGAGCACTTCTCCGTTCATGTCTTCCAATTTATAGACAGCAGGATGACGGCCATGCACTCATTCAGTGACACGAAACAATTCGGTCGTCCAGTTAGGTAAGCAACCTTTGTCTAAAGTGCGTTTGGTTTTGCCAATGCGCACCCAATCTCCTACGGTCAACACTCCACTTTTCTTGGGGGATGTACCAAACAGGCGTTCAAACACCAGCACTTCGTTTTCTGGAGTCACCTCTTGCGGGGCACGTCCGATGGTTCGATGGCAAGATTGGTTGTACGCTTGCACCAGGTGCGGTAAGATGTCGATGTACTTCAGAGTGTGGTGATGCGTAAAATATTGCCACATGTGTTCTTTCAAAGTGCGTTGAAAACGTTCCACGATGCTGGCTTTGGTTTCGGTATTCTAGGTGGTAAAAAAATGAATGTCACGTTTCTTTAAATCTTTTTGGAAAGCTTGGTTCAGAAATTCGGTGCCTTTGTCCGTTTGCCATCGAAGAGGGTGACGACCGCTTTGTTTCAACACTCGTTGCAGGACTCTCACTAACTCGCTGCTCGATTTGGAAGTCAAGGGTACGACCCAGGCAAATTTGGAAAAGACGTCGATGACACAAAACAAATATTTGTAGCCACGATTGTAGGCAAATGAGAGACATCGGCTAAATCGGCTTGCCATTGATGATCGATGCCTTCCACTTGGGTGCGACGTCTGGAAAACTTGCGTCGAATGGGTTTGTGTAAAGTGTAGGTAACTTGTTCTTGTAACCATCGTTGCACTTGAGGTAAACGGCGACTTTTCAGTCGCGTTTTGGCAGCACTATACAATTTTTGAACTCCTGCGTAACCTGCAGGATGGGACGGATCGTAGTAAATGCTGGCTAAGACTTTTTCCATTTGTTGGTTTGTGTGTTAATAAGGCACCCACTCTTGGAGGATGCTACTCTTTTTCTCTTGGGGTACTTTCCTGGATTGCAATGCTTTGCGTGTGCGACCGGCAGTAGGTGTCGCAGAGGAGGATGTCGGAACAGGGGATATCGGTTCTTGTTTCACTTCTGTCTTCACTTTCTTTTTCTCTTGTGATGAAGAAGGGGTGGTCATCATCTTTTTAATCCATCCAATTCTGGAGGTAGGTAGTGTTGTTAACTTGTGTACTTTTTCTGGTGGTGTTTGAAACCCTTCTTCTTCTTCTTCTTTTTCTGTCTTGGTCACTGGTAGCGGTGGTACTGGTGATGGTGCTGGACATTTCATCAAGGTCTTAAAATCTTTCAGAGTGGGTACAGCTGTTTCGTCTAAAGCTTTCTGGTGAAAGAGTTGCAGTCGTTGCAAGAGTTGACCGTACTTTTGCGATTTTTCTGTTTCGGACAAATCTTGGCGATCCATCAAGGACTGCAATTCGTGTTGTAACTGGGACATCTCGCTCAAATGGGGATTGGGAGGTAAATGCGGGGTGCGTTGTTCTTGCCAGCGATGGTATTCCATCCATCGTTTGTAAGGCACTACAGCTAGTTTTCGTCCTTCCATGGGGTTGTCAAGGGTCGATTCTGAGATCTTGGGACTTCAGAGGGCCTTTTTATCTTGCTCCCACCAGTCCTACCAACATGGTTCCCAAGACTCCTTTCAGCAATGGGCCTAACAAGAGGGGTAAAATGCCTCCACGTTGGACCAACATCTTCTTCTTTTGACGAAGGGGAATTTTCTTTTGAACCATTTGGCGAAGAACGTGACGATGTTTGCCTAAGCATTGTTTCTGGTGTTTGGACAAAGGGATCGTACCTTTCAAGACGTTCAAACAAAATTCGCACACGGTATCGATGACCTCTTTGGAAACTGATTGAATGAGATTTTTTTCGTAGAGGTGGAGAAGCTTTAGACAGGAGAGATAACATGTCCCCATGTTTGACTATACGTGGTGGCAGTCCTTTCCTTTTCTTTCCTAGGGGTTGTTTAGAAGAGGGATGTATTCTGGAGGGTGACATCTTCAGGAGCACCAAAACACTGATACCCTACTTGGTCACACACCTTTTTTATATTGGAACGCGTCGCCACTGATTGTCTTTACGTCGTATCAACTTGAGGACAGGTATGACACGTCGTGCAGGGGTACGTAACGGACTAAATCGAGCCAGTTCTTGCTTGGACAAATCCAGTAAACTTTGTAACATGCCCGATCTTTCTTGGACTTTAATTTTGGGAGAAGGTACTTTGTGAGCAGCAGCCACTCCCACTAAACTGGAGGGTCCTGCCACTGGGGAAGTTCTTGGGGTCATCAACGGAGAAGTTCTTGGTGTAATCAACGTCTCCAAGTACTCTTCAGTTCTTGGTGTCATCAACGGAGAAGTGGATGAACTTGAGGCTGCCGGAGACGCAGCCACCGTCGTTGCAGGTCGTGGTTTGCGAGTGTAAGGTTGCGTCCTGGCCAAAGTGCCTCTCTTGCGACTAGTTTTCTTCTGTGGACTTTTCTTTTTCTGGGGGCTTTTTCTCTGTTTCTTTTTCTGGGGGCTTCTTTTCCTTTTCCGGGGTGGTGTCTGGTGAGAGGATGGTCCCGCCACTGGAGAAGTTCTTGCAGACACGGGTCTCCTTCTTGGAGCGTCGTTTGACTTTTTCTTGGGGAGAACTTTGGGGGCATTAGGATCCCATCTTAAGAGAGAGCAAATGATGACCCCTCCTAGAGTACCGCTCCCTCCAGGTTTCAAAATGATTTGTTTTTTGGTTTGAGTGCCGATGCGGGGATCGGCCAGTTGGGTCAAAGCGACTTTGTTTCGATCAAAAAAGCGTTTGGTTTGATGAGGAATCTGAATGATACCTTGTAGTAATTGACGTGCCGTCACCGTGAACATCGTAAGACTTCTTTGAGACTAGCTTCTAAGACACGAGCTCGTGTTTGTGGATTTTTTTCTCGACTGATGCCATACAAGGCACGAATCAATTTGACGGGAAGATGCGACTGAAGGGACGTCATGTTCAAAATGTGTGTGAGACAGACGAAAAGGGTCTGAGGTTTTCATAGATTTTTTTGTGGAATGAAGTTAAGTCGAGGACGGAGACGTGTACAGGATTGGACCTCCGTCTTGGCACCAGTGGTGAGACAAGTGGGTACGAAATCGCAAATCATCGGGGGTCGTAGGTTTCAAATCGACAAGTAAATAGGCGTGTGGAGTTTGAGTGGCATCGTCGTACGCCTGAGTCAGCGAAGGTGTACCTAACTGTTTGGCTAAGACTTGCACTTGCGATTTATCTCGAGGGCTTTTAAACAAGACCACGTAATGCGCATTGAGACTGATGGTGCGATGGGCTTTACTTTGTTGAAACAAATGTTGACTGATGTAAACGACACTGGCATTACGATGATGCCCTTTGCACGTGAACCACAGTTTAATTTCTTCTTCGTCCTCTCCTAACATGTCGTCAAAAATGACCAAATGGGTTTGACGGGAGTCAGAGATGATGCCGTCGTCTTCTTTAGGAATGCCTTCCACAAACACGATGGAATCGCCTTGACTTTCTCGCAAGAGGCTGTACGCCGATTGCCACTCTTTGTAACACCACACGATGCGTTGAGGTGGACGATCGATCAAATGATGTTTGTGTTCGATCAAGCGTTTGACGAATTCGGTTTTGCCTGAACCGCTAGGTCCAGCAATGAGCATGTGAAAGGGATGGCGAAGATACAAAGCCTCCCAACTGGCACGATCTAAGTGTTCGTCGATGACTTTGACAGTGGAGGAAGAGGGAGCAGAGACAGCAGAGGTAGCCATAGTGTGAGGAATGTCACTTGTGACACGAAAACAAACAAGACGAGAGTTTACATACTTTTTTCAGGACACGTTTATTGAATGTTTTAAACATGAATACGAAAGACAAAATGCATAAAAGCCAAAGGCTTAAGTACAACAATAAAAGGCACATGATAACCGTCAACGTGGAATAAAAACAAGTCTCTGTACAACATGTTTTGGGTAAAGTTCTGACCAGTTCTATAGGGGGTAAGGTCACAAAAGTGTACTCCCGAAAGGGTCTTTCAGGGATGTCCACGACAGTCCAGTCCTGGGTGACGGGTTCTTCTGGTACTGTCACTAACACAGGTTGAAAAGTTGCAAGGCTCACAATGGCATTCCACTTCAGAAGCCCCACACTTGAATGTGCCATTCTAAACTTGTTCTGTGTTTCTCTGAAAGTATTCATCTTGTTCACTTGGTCTTGGTAGTCACAATGAACTATCGATCTTGCCTAGGGTTCCTTTTTATATGCAGACCAATACAGGCGTGTCCATACGGCAAGGTGAAAAGATTGGGAAGTCGCACTCGCTTCTGGTACACGATTTGATAGACTTTTTCCAAGGGTCGACTGACGATGTGGTGAGTGGGTAAACGTACAATCTTGTTCGGTTGATAGGTGGTCACTTTAAAGTGTTCATTCTCTCCAGATTGCAAGGCTTTTTTCAATACCCCAAAGTTGACCACACGACTGGTACGATAATTCAGAGTCAATCCTTTCACTTTACACTTCGTGTGCACTTCTCCTTGTGGGTCCTGGTATTCGTAGCCGAATAGGACCACCACTGACGAACCTTAGAATCTTGTCGTCGGGGTGCTCGTCTGTCCAGGCTCCTAAACGGTCTCCTTCGATGTCAGGGTGCTGTTGACTCGGGTGATGGATGTAAATGCAACTGTCCGTGTCAAAGTACAGGACGCGTTCCCCTAACAGTTCTAAAGCTTCGTACAATTTTAAGCGAGCATGAGCTGTCACGTAAGCCGCAATGATGACATTTCCAAAAGTGTCGTCTTGTACAAAGTCCAGATCTTCTTCGTAATTGACCAAGATCAAATCCTCGCGAACGACGTCCACGTGTTTCATGAATTTGGTTTTGTCGTGAATCATCTGAAAGTAGCGGGAAGGTTCTGTCAAATATTCCGTCTTGGGTAAACACGGACGTTGTGCCATTTTACCCCACAAGCAATTTAACATCACTTTGGCAAACGATCGCCTGCCTTCGTTTTTCTCGATGTGATCTAAAGTCATGCCTTCTTGTGCCCAGTATTTCTCTTTGAATGTCTTTTCGTCTTCGGGAGTGTGACACCAGGAAGGATAGCCACTGGCTTCTTGTTTCAGTTTCAAAAAGGCATCCACGTAGTCGGCGAAAATGCCTTTCTGCGTGGGGTCACCCTTGTGGTATTGTTGTGTCTTGGGAAAGTGACAAATTTCGTACACTTCTAACAGTTGATATCCCATGTCCAGAGCTTTGAACAATTCTATGCTGACCCAGGTTCCCGTCAAAGCCCATTCTTCCTGGCTGTGCTGACAAGGCTGATCTTGGTTGCACGTTTCGGCACAAGTACGGCACAAAGGAAACATCAGTTTGCCTTGGCAATGGTGAGGTAAGACGGGATGGTAGAAGTCCTTGGGAGGCAAAACTTTGCACTTGATCAAGCCTTCGTATTGTCGAATGTTTTTCAGGTCGATGTGTTCCGTGAACAATTGTGGGTGCCCTGCAGGAAAGCGACAATATTTGCATACGTAGGGATACAGCGAACACACGTCCAAGTATTTGATTTCTTCTCCTTTCTCTTCGTCGGCTTGGTACAGCAAACAGGTGGCATTGGTCCTTCCTCCGTACAAACTATCCCTTGGGTTCAGGGGGTCCATGAACTGGTAACTTTCCACGAGGCTTTTAAATTCGGGATCGGTTTTCAAACGGTGATCGTATTCGTGTTCCCACATTTCCACCACTTGGTATCCTTGCTGTTCTAACTTTAGGCGTCGCTGACAAGTGTCCTGGTACAAGTCTTCCTGGTTCGTTGTAAAAATTGATTTTTAGTGCCACGGTCAGGGTAACAGACGGGACATCCGTGAAATAAGCAACCGTTAAACTCGTACACGATCTTGGGGTTTTCTAAGTCCCAGCCATCGACCGAATGCGTTCCGATGGTCTTTTCACCTCCTCCGTTGCGGGCATGCTGAATCCATTTGTCTTCCTTGTCGCACAAGTAATGTAACCAGCGTTGGGCTTTGACCGAGTATTGACGTTTGACATAGTTGGTCTTTTGAGGACTGATGACAGCCACAGTGTTTTCAGGCATGAATCATTGCCGGTACACTAAGGAACACGGTTTGGCAATGGTGCAAGCTTCTTTCAAAGGATCGACCCCTCCGTGTTCCATGAACAGTTCTCGAAATTTTCCACAGCAACGTCGTAAAATGTCCACGTCGGAACGACAATACTTTAACATTTCTTCCTGAAAGTCGAAAGGGTCGGTGGCGTGAGCCTGGTACCAAGCGTAGAAAGCTTCTCGTTGTTCGGTACGCATGTTGTCACGGTCGTAATAGTGAGCCTCAGGTAAATGGGGTAGAACGGCGTGCTGATTGGCTTCCGTATTGAAAAAGTGTGGAAAGTACCCTTTAGCCATTTCTGTCATTCCAAGTGTTTTAGGCATTCAGCTCAAATCATGGCCAAGTAACTCATCGAAACTGTACTTGTCCCACTTGCATGAAAATGATTTTGGCTCCGTTCAAAGTGACTTTAGGACGCTCGGTGCCTTGTTCCGTATAGTATCTCAAAAGAAACTGTCCATCGTATCCGGAGAAATTGTGAGCCATCACCGTGGCATGACGATGACAATCTCCGTAACGTTCGATGTCCTCTTGGCTCCACGTTTTGTCGATGGGGTCTAAGACCCATTCGGCAAATTCGGCTAGCGTGTTCGGTCCCCGAAAGATTTTTTCGCGTCCTCCAGGAATCTTGCTGCAGTGAGGGCAATGACTGAAGATAGGTTCTTGAATGCACTTCTCGCACGCTCGATGAGCCACGCAGAAATTAGGAATGTGAATGCCAGTCTCTTGCATGCATTCGAAATCGAAAAAGATGAAATTGCCTTTCTTCTTGTGACCATCCTCTTTCTCTGGTTGGGGTTGGTATTTTTGCACGTAGCATTGGTGTTCCAAGTCCACGATGTGGTGACAAATGTGACATTTTTTCTTTCCTCGACATACGTGTTCCTTGGCACTGTTGGTACGTATGCCTTGTCCACACGTAGGGCACAATCTCAGGAGTTGACAAGCACATTTCTGCTGTGAACCTTGCGTCTTGAGATGTTGTTGGTAACAGGTAGGGCTGACAAACGTGCGCAGACAAGCTGGACAATGCACTCGTCCTTCGTTCAGACAGGGTGGAGAGGCCAAACATCCTGAGCATTTCGATCCGCAATGCTTGTGTTGCTCTCGATTGTTATAGCCATAGTCACATTTCTCACAGTAATATCTGTATCCCAGGAATCCGGTGATACTGGTAATGGTATCGAAATGTTATCGTGATAATAGACATGAATGTATTTTCCATCCTTAAAGTCTTTCCCTGGAAACAACAGAGGCCCACGCATTTCTTGAGGGTGCACTTTCAAGATGTATCGTGGAGCTAGGACATCTTGCAATGTTTGCATTTCAGGAATGCCACAGGGTGTGTCTTTGGACAGGCCGGTTTGTTGCAACAGGAGTTCTGCTTCACTTCGTTGTTTGGCCCGGTCGGATCGTTGAATAGTTTTCCAGGCTCTTTTCCATTCTACCGTGTCATTCTTGTTAGCATAGGTTCGTCCCACCACGATTGCCCTGGCGAAACACATCTGGTCTTGAGGGTTGTGAATTCGGTCTAGACTCTTTTTGGTGCTGCGAAGGTCGTTCACCAATAAGACTTTTTTGCGGCCAGTCCCTTGAGAAGGAGAGACGTGGGTCATGTCCAGTGTGGCTTTTCCATCGGTGATGTCAAACTGGTCATTGGATTGTTGTACGTGTTGAATCTTGTCCATGACTTTGGAAGCAGTCAATTCTGTAGGGCTGCTAAGCTCGATCCAAACAGGGGATTTCAAACCGTCGTGTTGTAAGGAAAGTCTCAAGCGATCGTCTTCTTTGGCTTGACATTGTCGCTTGAGTGTGGTGAGCAAAGCATCCCACACCTGGGTGAATGAACCCTTCTGCTTTCTCTAACGGTACTTCAGCCTTGAAGTCTTTAAACTTCACCGTGTATTTGTAAGCCGTGGTTCTAAATTTTCTAGAGGAGCGCTTTTCCGTCTCTCGAATGGAATAGTACTTTTCAGGGTTGACTGAGGGTGGTGAACTTTGTTTAGAGGGTTCGGATTCTGGTTCACTCGTGTCCTCTTCAAAATCACTGGCATGAATTTGTGCCAAGACTTCAGCCCTGGTACGAGGCGATAGATCACGTTTCCGCCTCTTACTTTCTTCGTCTTTCTTCTCAAATGAATTGGATCGTTTCATCTTGAGTGCAAAACGTCAAATGACTAAAGTTTAAACAGCATGGACTAATTTATAGTCATGGCAGACCAGCGTATATAAAAGGGTGTGTGTCTTGTCCTTTCACTATTCATTTCACTCTCAAACCGAGCACAACGATGGAAGAAACTAGCAAAATCGAACGTTTCATCAGAGCTTTGCGAGGGGTCATTAGAAAATTTTCTTCAGACCAGCCTTCGGACTACTCTCCTTCTTTTCGAGATAAAAGTGAAGATACTTGCTATATCTGTCAGAAGAAAGGGCATTGGTCTTCAGGGTGTCCAGACCGTCAAAAAAGAAAAACAGGGGTTAAAAGAGACAAAAGTCAAGATACCTGTTATTATTGTCAAGTAAAAGGACATTGGTCTCCAGATTGCCCAACAAAGAAACAAGTTGAGTCAGAAGAAGAGAGGGATTCTTCAGAGGAAGAAGAGGAGGACGATAACAGACAGGTGAAGAAAAAGAAACAGGAGAAGAAAAGAAGAAGGGAAGAAAGTGAAGAGGAAGAGGAGGAAAAGAATGTGACAGTGAAGAAATTTAAAAAACAGAGAGACTAAACAGTGAGACAGAAGAAGTGAATGTACTTTTTAAAGTGCTCTGTTGTGAATTGTGAATTGGATTGTAACTATTGATAAAAGAATAAATTAGGTATAAAAAGGTAAGTGTCTTTGAGTTTTAATTTTAAATAAGAAGCTACACTCACGTACTCATATACACGTACTATAGGGGTAAAATGGATTTTTTTTTTTTGTTTTTTTGAGTTATTGGCAATTGAAAGTCTATCTCTTTTCGAGAGAAGTGGGTGGCCCTGAAAAGGGCCTTTGGTTTTTGGTGTAGGGGTGAGTTTAAGCAATCAACTTTAACTGCCTTAAGTCTTTGCCACGGCCGAGGCCTACTTCTGATGATGATGATTTGGTTGAAATCACTAAGGGTGGTACGGTAAGATTAGTCACAGGGTTGGCGTGTTTAGCTCGGGAAGGTCGTATTCTCTTCGGTCGTGATAAAGAAGTCTGATACATTTGTTTCAGACTTCTTAACTCCGCTAAAATGTCTAACAGTACCGTGACCGTTTGATTTTCACCCTCTTGTTTCTTTGCTGCTGCTTGTTGTTGTTATTGTTGTTTTTTCTTACCTCTTCTTGCTGTTATTGCTGTAAAAAAAAAGCTTGTTCCGCTTCCTTTTGTCGTTGTATAAATTTCTCCAATTCTTCTTTCTGTCTCTGTCTAAAATTCTCCACGTGTGGTAATGAAGGTGACGAAGGTTCCGGAACAAATTCTTGCGAGGTAAGAAAATCCACAAAATCCCAATATACCTCTTCTGAAAGTAAGTCCGGGTTCCCTTGTGTAGTCTCCACTGCTGGTGCACCCCAATGGATCGTTTTCTGAGTTTCCGTCATGTTGAATCACTGTCTCGCATAGATTGACTGCACACGGTAGCGAATCTATATAGACTACGTGACGTCACAGACTGTTCTCTTCGGATTGGATGCGAGCTGACTGAATTTTGTAACGCGTGTTTGGATTGGTCAATGAACTCAATCCGTTTCAATCCTTCCTCTACCTATAAATAAGCGCAGTTCACTGCATTGATTTACCTGTTCTCGTCGCCTCAGCATGTGGACTGACGTTGAATCTTCCACCCTTGTGTCAACAATGATGTTCAGGACGGACATACCGATGTATGTCCGATCCGAATGGACAGTTGTCCATAGGACCGCCAGCAACCTATGGATACGTAGGATTTACGTGGAGAGGCAAGGATGCCTCAAAAGAGTCCTGATTTACGGTCCTACAGTGAGACGAAGCCTAAGGACAAGAAGAAGTCACAGATGCCCTTCATGTTAAGGGCATATTTGAACCCAAAGGCCCTTTTTAGGGCCACCCACATTTCTCGAAAAGAGATCGACTTTCAATTGTCTACCCCATTTTTTTTATTTTTAAAAAAAAAAAAAAAAAAAAAAAAAAATAGAGACCCATCAGGTCGGGACCATATTAAAATAGGGTCCCCACCCTGTTCCATTTCCCCTAATCCCTAGACAGGCCCAAACTGTAATTCCATGTTAAATTCCCCTTGTCCCTAGAATTGCTTTTTTCTCCCATGTTAAATTTCCCTTGTCGCTCAACAGGCCCACAATCTATTCCCCCATGTTAATTTCCCATTGTCGCTCAACAGGCCCAAACTCTATTCCCCATGTTAATTTCCCATTGTCCCTAGAGTGACCCAGGGGTTTTCGTAATGTTAAATTTCCCATTGTCGCCAAAGTGGACCAGGGGTGTTTTTAATGCTAATTCCCATTGTCGCTGAAGTGGCCCCATTCACTACTAATAGGATAGGGAAAGTTTAGGCCACGGAATGGCCTCGTTTTCCCATATCCTTCACTTGTGGGGCGAGAGATCGTTCCGGTGGTGTTGTTGTTGAATGAGTATTTGATATTGTTCATTCTGTCTTCTTTTCCTCCCATTGCCTTTTCTCCTTTTTTTCTTTGTTTATCATCATTTGTATCAGTTCATTGCCAGATTGTAACAGGCTTCGTTTCTTTTTATCACTCTTCTAATTTGAATAAGATCCACATTCTACACACTGTCCAAGAGGTGCCTGGCCTCCTCTAGATGAATGGTGCCTTCATTGAATCATCCGTTAATACAGTAATCAATTTTATTTTTTTCCGCTACGTTATCGTATACTTGTTCACGTTATTCAGGTGATAACCTTGTACCGAATGCCGGAATGCCAAACCGATACACCGATACAAGCTGTACAGCTCTTTTGTAAAATGTTCCTCTATACCATATTTAGGATATAATGGTTGCTCTTTTCAGCAGAAAAGCCACGCGACAATTTCACTGTCCAAATTGTTCTCTTCCTGGTATTTCATTACAGCATCGTTTGTGCCGCTGTACATCACGTATTTCGGTTTGTACGGGCTGTTTTATTTTCTATGATTGTACTTGTGGTTAACCACATTATTGGCAGAGTGGATGCCTATTTACATTTTTAAATTACAGACATGCTAAATAAATTTCCATCAAAGGAAATTTTCTCTAACATACTGAGGAATCAAACCTCTGCTACTAATCCATCAGCTCCATAGATGGCAAAGACTCAGCAACAAACAACTGTGCCGTGCATTGCTCAGAAACAATTGTGATATTTGCAGGTGCAAATTCTGGGTAGATGTGCAGAGCTTGACATTGAAGTTCTCATTTCCACTTTTGTCGATGGTTTCTTTGACATAATGACCAGTATTTTCTGTCGTAATCAAGTATACGCGATTCCTTTACGATGCTCCCTTTTCACAGAAGAATCACAGGTAATTACCATGGGAGTCAGACTGAAGCGAGTGAAGATGGCACTAGCGGATGAGTTACTGGGAAGATGGGTCATTCGCATTCGTGTCTGTCGTTGGCTGTGCTGCACGTTACTGATTGATGGATAGTGTCTTTATATAGCCTTACGTGTCATGTGAAAGATCTTGATTCAACATTGTGCAGGTATTTGCTTGTCTCAGGATATTCTTGATCGCGTAGTGAGCAAGCTCTATGATGAGGAGGATGACTTTCGCAACTTTCGCATGAGCACCAGGTTTCCCAACCTGCAGAGTTAGTATAAGAATATACTTATTTTGTGTCTTCTTTGTACCGAGTTCTGAATACACGTCGTGCATAATAATATACAAATTTTGGTCTAATCCATTCATTTTCCCTTCTTTAGGCGCCGATTTTTACTTTTGCTTTCATGACAAGAATTTTCCTTGCATATTCAATATTCATCTATATCGTACTTTATTTTTAAATCATATTGTCCTGCCACCTTGACCGCAATAACTAACCATATTGCCCTCTCTCTCTCTCTCTCTCTCTCTCTCTCTCTCTCTCTCTCTCTCTCTCTCTCTCTCTCTCTTTTTCTTGCTCTCTCGCTTTAGTTAATGTCAAACGCTGCAACCTTTATCCAGTTTTGGGATCCAGGTTCATGTTAACATTAATGTACCTAAGCATAATGTGAACTTTTCACACTTTTGGGGTTTATAGGTTATTACAACGTCTCAAAAATGACAAAATGATTACATGCATCCAGTCAGAGCAACGATAATACAGGTAGATAAAGTCTAGTACTGGGTTCTACCAATAGTCTGGTGCAAACCAGGAAGAAAGTAACAGTTTATCCAAAGTTGACCACAGTCTCATTTTTTGAATTGCTGCGCTCTGAAACTTTAATTGCCTAAAATTGGAACTGATGGCAACTATTATTGCTTGATAAGGATCACACGATTGATTTGTTTAAACGGTCCTATCGGTGTAATTGGCAATGTATATTTTATAACAAACCAGTACAGTGCATCAATACATATACCCAAAAACCTCTTTCATTAAAAGCTCTTTCTTGAAAGACAAAACGAGAATGGTATATGGCACACAAGCAATACATCGTTTGCAGCAACACGGATGCTATATATTAATTAATCAAGTAGAATGAGTAGCTTTAAATACTGCATTTCACAGCTGTCTGAGCTGTCAGTCTTAAACTAATATTTAGTTATTTGCAGCTAAATTAACACGCATCTCCTTGTTGTGTGGGCGAACAATCTGATACTGCTACAAAACGTAGAAGCTTCAAGCACTGTAATCAAATTCAAACCACATATTGTTATTCTTCAACCTGACGAAAAACACTCCAAGTCTGAGTAATTGGTTTGCAAGAACGAAAGGAAGTCAAGATGGAAAAAATATTGAGTTTTGTAAAATGATCTTATTTTTCAGATAAATTGTTGGAGACAACTCAGAAATCATTTTTTTTTCTATACTGTACTAGGTTTTTGATAAACATACAGCAAAGTTTACAATAAATACCAAAGTTACCTACATATTCTAGTACTAAATCCAGCCTACTTATGGATTTCTTGCTTATTGGTTGTATTACATATTCCTTATACCTGAAATTTAGGACACTTTGAACAATTAAGGTTACAAGTCAGATGTAATATTTTAGCTGAACTTTAAGGCTACGTGTCAGATGTAATGGATTGATTAGTTTGAACTTAGACGAAATATCCTACACTTAAGGCCACGTATCACAAGTAATATGTTGTAACTTTAACGACACATCCAGACTATATAGGAAACGGATGCATTAAGGTCAGAAATACAAAACAAAGGGCATCGTTTTTTTAAGTTCCACAGTGAATCAAGGAATCCGTTAGTCAATCACAACACACTGTCAGTGAGCGAAATGAAGAATAAGAGGGCTAATGAAGGATGCTATTTGTTAGTGAAATGAAGAATAAAAGGGCTAATGAAGGATGCTATTTGTTAGTGAAATGAAGAATAAGAGGGCTAATGAAGGATGCTATTTGTTAGTGAAATGAAGAATAAGAGGGCTAATGAAGGATGTTATTTGTTAGTGAAATGAAGAATAAGATGGCTAATGAAGGATGCTATTTGTTAGTGAAATGAAGAATAAGATGGCTAATGAAGGATGCTATTTGTTAGTGAAATGAAGAATAAGAGGGCTAATGAAGGATGCTATTTGTTAGTGAAATGAAGAATAAGGGGGCTAATGAAGGATGCTATTTGTTAGTGAAATGAAGAATAAGAGGGCTAATGATGGCTACTATTTGTTAGTGAAATGAAGAATAAGAGGGCTAATGAAGGATGCTATTTGTTAGTGAAATGAAGAATAAGAGGGCTAATGAAGGCTACTATTTGTTAGTGAAATGAAGAATAAGAGGGCTATTGAAGGCTGATAATTGTTAGCGAAATGAAGAATAAAAAGGCTATTGAAGGCTGCTATTTGTTAGCGAAATGAAAGATAAGAGGGCTAAAGATGGCTGATATTTGTTGGCGAAATGACGAATAAGAGGGCTAATGAAGACTGCTATTAACTACATATGACCTTAAACATACGAGAATTCATTCGCATAATCGACATATAAATTCTTGTTATAAATATGGAATATGTCTAGTTTGTGCCTAGTCAAATTAGTTTAAAGTGAACTTCTCAAAGTCAAAGTGTTTGCTTGCACCAGCATATATCCCAAAGATGAATTTGTGTTATTGATGACGTTTATGTCATACATCATTTAAAAAATGGCGCTGTGACCTCTATCGAAATTCGAACACCAATGCCTCAGTTTATGACTAGAAAGGATGTTTAAAGCGACGAGCACACGCTCCTTTATTGGCCACACAGGTTAGACTTTAATGAAGATGTTTAAAATAGAATTCAAATCCCTTTCATTTCTGCTACCTTCCCTTTCCCCCTATTATTTCCCAAATGTCCAATTATGACTCAGTGGTCTTTCAATAAATAATAGAAAAGATAGAGAAGCACAAGCTTCGTAAAATTCAGAAAATAATTTATTTCCCCAGAGTACAAAGTGAAAATGTAAAACAAACGTATGGTATTGCGAATTAAATTTCAAATAATTATAGAATTACTAAAACAAGTCCTAATGAATAAAGATCTAAAACAATTATAGTAGTCTTCCAATTAATTTAAAACGGTGAAGGTGTGTATGTGCTGTAGTGTCGGGTAGTCTCTAATGTACTAATATATCAATGTAGTAATGTATCAATGTACTAATGTATCAATGTACTAATGTAGCAATGCACTAATGTATGAATGTACTAATGTATCAATGTACTAATGTATAAATGTACTAATGTGTCAATGTAATAATGTATCAATGTACTAAAGTAGCAATGCACTAATATATCAATGTACTAATGTATCAATGTACTAATGTATAAATGTACTAATGTGTCAATGTAATGATGTATCAATGTACTAAAGTAGCAATGCACTAATATATCAATGTACTAATGTATCAATGTACTAATGTATAAATGTACTAATGTGTCAATGTAATAATGTATCAATGTACTAAAGTAGCAATGCACTAATATATCAATGTACTAATGTATCAATGTACTAATATACCAATGATGTGAATTGTAATAATGTGCAAACAGTCTCAAGATAAATCACAGTACTTTAATGAAAGGTTTCCTTGTTTGAACCCACCTTAATTACCCGTTAATGTATCTTTCCAAGAATATTTTTGAGCATGCTGAATTTCCAGTCGATAAATAAATTGAATTAAATAATTCCAGCCCAAATCGAATACTGAACACAACAAATGATCTGCCTCACGATCTTATAGCACGAATGCATAATTTCTATATAAACAAGATTATTTTTAAAAATAAAACTAGGACATACACTAAGAGCCATGATGTAGAACAACATTTAATTTCCTGAACAATCCAAGCATCAATGTCTTTTAATAAAATTATAACAAAGAACATGGTAAACGTAAAGTCCTTGACACAGATAAAGAAAATTATCTTAATATTTATCCTACTCTCACAGAGAAATATATACTATGTAATTGTTATTTACGGATTTAAAAAACAATGATTCTTGTCAGGTAGATAATGACCTTGATATTGGACAACGTCAGATAAAAATCACAATTTTAATAACACAGGGCATGTAATCAATAACAAACCTATCAAAGAATGCGAATCAAATATTAACAACAATCCCCATATATGCAAAAGTAAAACCCCTATCCTCTATAATATCCATGCCATCCCTTGTTAAAGAAAAGTACCATGCCCTACCCCATTCCTAATAACTACAACCGTAGCAATACCATCTCACGTGGAGTGAATGGAGAGAAAACTAAAGACACACGCATTCACACACATATACATGTTGAAGAAGAGGAAACTTTTATAAAGAAAATCCTATCTATCTGACATGGATATTAATCCTGTATGAAACCGATTTAGACTTTTCATATTTTAATTATTTCAATACAACGACTACCCATTGCGTCTTGATAAACATATTAGCACAAGGTTTCCTAACATAAACAGTCAGTGTCAAGTCAGCCAGATTCGGGTTTTCAATTTTTGCCAACCCTTCACTTGTCCGCACTAACTGACGTAGGTTTATTGAATGTTGCGTGTGACTTGTTTGTTTTCTTTAGTCTGAGATCTCATACGTTTAGTGACAATATTTATGTTTCTTGAAATGTTTATAATTGTTAGTGTCAGATGAAGTCAGAATTTGGCGTACATGAAACTCAAGTAGAATGTAGACTTTTGTAATGCTGAATTTCGTTTTTGCAGTCCTAGACTGTAGTTTTTCCATTAAACGCGACTAACCATTGTTGCTTTATAAGTATATTGGCATCAAAATGTCTTACAAAAACAATCAATAACATTTCAGCTAGATTCGTTTTTTGAGAAGTTGTGAAACCTGGAAATTTAGTAAACACTGACACACCTTGGCTTACACATTATCGGTTCATTAAAAATTGTGGATTATTTCTTTGAGCCAAGCCACACATTGTGAGAAAGAAAGAAACGAGGACAAATGCTAATCATTTTGAATAGACTTTCTTTTTGTTTAATACCTGTCACTATCATAAACATAAATAAATGAAAGGGACGGATCATGGCGAGTCCCTTTCTAAGCACGTACATATACCAAACATTAAGCATGAACGTATTTAAAAATATTCATAAACTCTGTAGAGTAAGACTAGACTTCCTGCAATCTAGCAGAGCGTCATCATGCCATCTATAGACACTATGTGTTTGGATAAAAACAATGATGTTCACAAACAGATGTTTCTATTCTATCATCATTTCTAGAGAAATCACGTCCAATCTCTTTCAGTAGATCTTCCTAGCGGAATTCAAGAATTAGTTGATGAATATAAATTACACACACTATTGTAGACACACTATCAAATACGATCCTTTTCATCATATATTATTGAACTAAGTGAATATTTCATGTTTTTTCAAAAAATAGTTGAAATCGTTTTCCAGAGGATGTAATTCATAGAAATCAAACGTTGACTCACAGATAACTGATTTCTGACCAAAGGCTATCGTCTGTGTTGATGACATCTCGATAGTCTTTACCTTTTTGATGAGGCCTTTCGCCCTTAGCACGTACCGCTGAATTCCAAGAAACTTTACAAAATGTGGACCAGATAGTAGAGAAATTTTCACTCCAAGTTCTCTTTATAAAGATATCTCAGGTAAATTGATGAAAGGGATGTGTCTATACTCTGCTGCAAGACAGCTGCGATGTGGTTTCGTTTCCAAAGAATTCAATGGCGATAGGAAATGGTTAAACATGCATTTATAACCCTCTTTCAATATGTTCTCTTCCAGGATGACAGCCCATCCATCTTCCAGATACTCTCCCATTTTGTCTCCATGATTCATTATAAAAATGTGTCGTGTTACACTTGATCACGATGATCGACACTGACAACCATAATAATGCTCTATGGTGAATCGTGTGATTCATTCGTCGAATTGGCAGGAAAAATAGGAGACTAGGTGTTTCTCTTGTTCTTTCGAGCAAGACATTATGACTATCTTTCTCGTGTTCACATTTGACCTGTGACTGTGTTACTGGAAGGAAAGCATCATAATCTCAATTACTTAGTGTTCTATATGTTTCGTTTCTTCGTCTTCTCCACTTAGTATCTGTGACTACTGTTTACGGATATCATCCACACCTATGTTCATGTCTCGTGTTCTACGAATAATAGTCTATGATCACTTCGATCAAATTCCACTTCCACCTGGTTTTATGTTAATTCTTGCATTACTTGTTTTCCTAAACACGTTTTGCTTATGTGGAATGTAGTATAATGACGTGGCATTAATGTAACAATCGTAGCACTTCCTCGAGACTAGTTTTTTTTTTTAGAAATGTGAATGCACTTGTTAATTTTTTCTTTAACTGATCGCATCCAGTACATTAGTCTTTTTTGGCAAGAGAATGAGAATAAAGGAAAACTTGTTGATTACTGTCAGAAAGGAAAGAAGCGAATGGTATTTTTATAGTTAGTCTTTGTTTTAGACAGACGAAAACAGGAAGGTAATGTGCAACTAACTTGACGTTCTTTTGGCACCAATCATCAAACAAATCCGTGAGTCATATGATATGGACTGGTAGGCTTAAAATCCATGAGTCAATTATGTATATGGCAGTTATATGGCATCGTCATAAGCATTATTTAGCCAAAGTATGCCTAATAGTTTGGCTCAAATTTAAACTCGAGATTGATCTCATGGACGTTTAAAGAACACCACAGGATGATCATTGAGACTGATGGTGCGATGCGTGTTACATTGTTGAATAATGTAAATAATAGTTTCATTATGATGCTGTTATTTTCGTGTAAAACAAAGTTTAATTTATTTGTCACCTTCTGCGGACATGTTATCGAAGATGGCAATATGTGCAAGATCTCGTAGTCGCGAGAGATTCTGTCTGCAGATTAAATGGATCTCTGGCAAAAGCAGTCACCTCTTGTCTCCAAAGTTTAAATGTGAATGATTTTCTTGTCACCTACATCTTTTCAGTCGTAAATTTGTTAGTTTAGCCAGCATGCAATGCACGCTTCTTGCTCAGTGTGAAGAGTTGATAACGTGTGACCAATGTCTTATTCACACGGGGGTAGAGGAATTGTATTCATCACTATTAGCAACACTTTTAACACTCTGAGTTTGTCGTGGACGTCTTTGCATGTGCTGTTCATAATTTAGTCGCAAATAGTCAGCTGGCAACCCAGATCCAATACATGTAATCACTAAAAAACACAAGACAAGCATTCCAACACTCAAAGTAAACGTATCTTCTTGTACAATCATTTGTTTCGTTTTAAATCCACTGACGCTTAAACACTGTCAACCACTTCCTTCCATGGAACGTGGTGAAAGAATGATAGGAAAGTCGTGGAGAATGGCAGGATATATAACGTGTTTGCATTTTGTCAGCATCTCACCATATGAACATCTTCAAAGTAAACAGGCTATTTATAAGCTAGGCTATTCAGATAACAAATAATTCATACGCCTTTGCGATACAGGAAACATCTATTCTTTGCGATTCGCGTTAATCTATAGTCTCTATTAATGCGTTCCCATAGCTAATGTGATAATCCTTTCCGCTTCTAATGTATCAACGAGAGGTACGTTCGAGACAGCACGGACACCATCTCTAATATTCAATGTAAGCTTCAGCTTCATATTCCAATCGTAAAGTTTTACACCATAATTGAAACACTGTATTTGATCTTATCCGAAGTTGACAAATCATGCTACCCTTTGAGGATAATTCCAGACATTGAGGCCATTCCCCTTTGAATCTCTGGAATCAACCTTAAAAATTACAATAACCTGGCAAAACAATTAGATAGTCGTAGCCATCTTTTATTTGTGATTCTCAATGAGCGTTTGGTGTCCAGAGTGGTTTGTGGATAAGATCTATACTATGACACACGAATGGCATCTCTTTCAATATAATAGAGCGGCAAGACGTTGCTCCATTGCTTATATCTCACAGTCCAGCATCACTTTGGTCAGAATACATCGCACTAGTCTTCGCTTAACTTTTGGTACTCAAAATAATGCTTTGAACTGACTTCTTTATAACAGAGAACGTTTGTCGCAGACGGTCTGATACACTTATTTTATGGGTCGACTGATGATTTGATGATCTGAAAAGCGTTTCATATTGTGAATATTTATCGTTTAACACAAAACTCTTCTCGGAATCGGTATAGTTTGTTGAATTCATCTCTGTCTTCTGGAGCAACATCCCCAAGGATATGCACTAGCATTTTGCTTCAGTTTAAGAAACTCTTAGCCTAAACAAAATCGTTCCCTTGGGGAGTTTTCGTCCTGTTATTATTGATTTGTGGTATAAACATGTCAAATTTCGTACACTTTTATCAGCTGGTATTCACGATCGAGATCATGTGACACTTTGCATTGAACCATGTTCCTGTCGAAGCGGGTTCTTGGTTCTACATCGTTGTATCAACTTTAGTTGTCGAAACCTTTGCTAACATGTCAACGGCTGACAGATTGAAAGGGCTGGAGTAGTATAAAGGCTAGTCTGTTTTAGTACATTAATTCTCACTCGTTAGTAATTGTATAATCTTTTTTTAAGGGAACGATTCCTCCTCGATTCATAAATAACTATCGAAATGTTTCACAACAGATTCGTAGAATGTCCACATTGAATCAATAATATTTAAGTCTTTATTCTTCAAAATCAAAAGTATCTAAAGAGATGGGTTGGTAATAGGCGAGAAAGCGTATCGTTGCTCTGTTCTAATACAATCAACGTCATATATGTGATCTTCAGGCAAACGCGGAGCACGAAGTAGAAAATTGTCTTTAAACATGAATTTCAAATGTTTAGGAAATTTCCTCATAAGGCATGGCCACTTAATTCGTGGATTCTTTAACGTATATGTTTAATACCTAGAGGATCTCAAATATACAATAATCTCATATTGGATTTATGAAACGAGTTGAATAATATCCAGTTTTTGCGATCCTAGGCTAGCAAAAGCTGAACAATATTTAACCAGTGTCATCGGTTTATCATTAAATCATTTAATATCAAATCATTCTTTTTATCATATACTTTTTATTTCAGTAGAAATGATTTAGATAGAAAGAAGAAGTAATAATTTTCTTCATTGGGATATACGTTGCTCCTTTCGTTTATAGTGCGTACGAATAGTTCCAAACAAAGTTGAAATAGTAAAAGTAGATTATCTTTTTTTCCTTCAAATGTAAAATCAACGAATAAGCGTACATCTAAATAAACAGAGCGTTCTACAAAAGAACAAAAATAAATTTTCAACACAGAATGTCCAGTGAGTACGATGTCAGCTTGAAGATACGGTTAGAGTATGCCTACTGTACATGATCAATGATTTTCACACTGAAACGTCACTTCACATTCTAGATGCAGAAATTCCCACATTTAATGTAATGTATTTGTGACCGGATATTGGCAATGCTTGATTTGGTACAGTAGACCGTACAGACGACGAAGACAAATTTCTTTTTGGGCCGGATTTGCAAAACATTTTTCGTAAATATATTGTGGTGATAAAGATCGGTCAGTTGGGAGGCCGATTTATGTCCACAATTTTCGGTGAGCAAAGGTGAGTTTATTTACTTCTGTAATTTAACATTTAAGCCACGCTTGTATTTAAGATGGGTTCTGTTACAATATACTGTTTCCCTCCACCCCCACCCCAAACAACCGCTATCATGGGCCATATTCAGACAGACGAGGTCATTTTGCCATAATTCCGTTTTGTGAGTCGAGTTGAAAAATGTTTGCCAGAACATTCATTGAAAACAAAAACTTCCAAATTCGGGGATAACAAGGTTTTTCACGATTGCACCCATCAGTAAAGAGAATACTAAGCACTAATTTCATGGATTAATTTGAAGCAATCAGGATAACATAAAGTGATACGTAACACGTAGTGATATTTACAATATGCAGCTGCCAATACTGTAGGAAAACCGACTGATGAAAATTAGATTCCTTGTAATGAATTTCAAGAAAAACTTTCCCTCGAATGACCTGAACTTGTAAACCAGACCGTAAACCATCGACGCCACTTTCATAACGTTGCATCTCCTCCTCACTCCAAGTATTGTCAGTGGGGTGTAAAATCCACTCAGCAAAATCATACAATGTATGCGAGATGCGAAAACATTTTTCAAATCCTTCAGGAATAAAGCCATAATTCCAGTTCTTAAATGAGTTTGTTCCCAACGAGATGTGCCACACACTGTGAATACATTTTCCAATCTACTGAAAACATTCCAAGAAGACATCCACACGACGGTTATGTTTCTTTATCTGGATCTATTCTTTATACAATACTTATTGGAGTTAGTTCTCATAATGTGAATATAACATTGATGACCCAGCTCGACGACTTGGTCACAATAATGAATTCTTTCTTTCCTGCAAATACGTGAAAGATTTATTTATTAGTATCAATATGCTGTCCACAAGTGGAACACAGACAATATGTCGCAAGGATATTTCTGTTCTTGAAACTGTTTTATGTGATGTTGCAAGTATAACACTGAGTTCTTTTAGTGCTTCAGGTATGCCAAAACTGGAAGGAGGAACAGCCCGTTCATCGGGACATATCTCTCCACAATGAATATGTTGCTTCTAATCAGTAAATACATGGTCACGTTTGTTGCATTTCAATTGTATCCAAGAAATCCTGTGAAGGAAGCAATATTATCGAAATGATCTTGGTAATGATACATGTGATTGTATCTTCCGTCTGGGAAATCCGGTCCTGTCTAGAATTGCATGCTTCATCAAAAAGGACTTCTGCTTTAATTCGTTGTTTGGCTCTGTTCAATAGACTACTGCCGTTGAACCAACAACAATAACAACAACAACTTATCTAATATTACAAGTTCGCCTTTTGTCTCTCACTTAAAAATATCGCTAACTCTATATGAGTCTGTGTAGCTGTTTTCTTTTTCTTTCTCAAAGCGTTTGTATGAAGCACCAGTCGGCAATTATACTGACATCCTAAGATGGTATTCCTGCGTATTTTCTGAATACATTTGGAATACATTCTCGCTGATTATTTTATTTTAGACACAAATTCATATAAATGGAAGGTATATGTTAGGCAGTTATTAAAAACAATAAGATACTACTGGGTGCTGCAACATGAAAGAATCAAAATGCGTTTGCAGTAAATCATTTACTTTTATTATCAACATGCAATTTATACATAAAAGTTTAACAAATAAATAAGCAACACCATAATGCCATGCTATGGAATGTGGAGACATTGGTATGTATTGATATATGCATGTATGTATTTATGATATGTACATGGGTATGCATGTATGCATGTATGTATGTATGTATGTATGTATGTATGTATGTATGTATGTGTGTGTGTGTGTGTGTGTGTGTGTGTGTGCGTTCGTGCGTGCGTGCGTAGGTATGTATGTACGTACGTACATACGTACGTACGTACGTACGTATGTATGTATGTATGTATGTTTGTATGTATGTATCCTTTAAGCTTGTTATGTTTGCTTGAATTTCTTATGGGATTTTTGTAGTTCTTGTCACGTTTTTTATCGTTTGTTCGTTTCTTGTATTAGCGTGTTTATTTTATTATTTGCTTGCCTGTGTGTGAGTATTAATATATTATGTTAATGGCATTTAAGGCAACATTTTATATTTCCTACTGTAAAACTGGCTGTTGATCTTTGTTTTACGCTTGCTACCCTAACGAACGTTTGAACATTTTAGTTTCTAAATCACAATTAAGGTATTATAGATTAATTGTCTGACCAAATATTAGCAATCGAAGTGACTAATACAACGCATTATAAATAAAGGACTTGATTTCCTTGATCCCTATGAAATGGGTTTCAACGTTAGTTAACGATGGGTAAATGATGATATAGTTTCATTCCTCGACTGTAGGGGTTTCAGTTTAAAATAGCATATATTCTTGAAGTCTTCGACATGTCAGCTTGTGAATCTAAATTACAGCACGCGTTATTTGCCTCATATCACCGCAGAAGTGAATCCTTAACACCTTTATATTTGATTGCTCGTTCAGATGAAGCATTATATTATACCGTTTACAAGAAATTCGTCTACTTGTACAATACACCCTAAATCGACGTATGCCTCCATTAGTGTCCAAAACATAGTCATCTGCAGTGGCGATCTCACACAGTGCCACACAATGATGTCGGTTCTTTGAGTGGATATGTTCCAATGCTGATCGTAAAGTTCTCCAGAAAATTTAAGATCACTTCCTTCTTTCATTCATTACAGTCCAATTTTATTATTTTCCAAACGAATTATTTAATGTACGTGAAACATTTCAAAGAGATTGTATAATCATTGCTGAAGCCCTAAATTGCTAGTGGGTTTTTGGGATTGTTTTTTGTTGAAGTACATTCCATTTTCGAAGTAGTAGCCTTGCCATAGTAAATTTATAGTTCTTCAGAAACGCGCTAACTTGTACTTAAGATGTTTCTTCTAACGCACACAACAAAAATGGTGAGCATCATAACAGTTTTTAGCGATAATAGCATTACATGTAATTTGAAAAAGTCATCCTGTGGAAAACGTAGTACAATCACGCATATGAGCGATATAGACCATTCATATAATGTGACTACTGACCGTTTATTTCTTAATCATTAATTTTATTTTATTTCTTTCCAGTTATAATTTTGACCATAACTGTCTTAGACGTATTGATCAGGTCACGAAAAGTCCTAATGTGCTCGTTTCTCATTTATCTGTTGTCAGCTATTTTTTGAATTCCATTGATTTTAATACACAGTAAATGAAAGATATCTTTTACACGACGATTTTAGGTAAGAGTCGTTGCGTTTAATCATGGGTATCACATAGTTTTCTTATAGACGTGTACTTGCAATGATCACCGCTAAGTTGGAATAGGCGAAAAGTATTTCCACTGACTGAACGTCCCTCTCTTGGTATATTTTATGCATCTCTTTTTCCAGAATATTTTTCTAAATTAAAATCAACTATAATTGTGGCCTTTTTGTTAAGTGTAATTAATGCAAGAAAGTATTTCTCAATTAGTTCAAGACAGTTATTTCTTTGATAAGAATATCCCATAACGGTTTAAATCACCCCCAAAGTGATCTGAACAAACTTATCTGACAATAATGTTCTCAGTTGGTTGCACCCTTGTATAGATTATAGAGTATGACCTCCATGATCCGATTTCACTAACATTTTCAACAATCTCCTCACTTTTTGTCACAATTAACATGACTCACTTTTAACTTTCATATTTAACAAAACAAAACCAATTAATGTCCCAGAAAGTGTTGACTTCCCCAAACATAACGAAATCTTCAACATTTAGACAAGGAAATTTCAGGATTCCTTTAAGGAAAAGGCACGATTTTATGATGTAATTTAACACCCGATGCATGCTGTGTATTCTGTGAGAACAAATCTTCGTTATCATCAAGGCAGTGTTCATAACTTATTCTGAGATGCTAAACGAAACTGAGGCGATGTACTTATCCGATAAAACATCCAGACCGTTATCACAGTTTATTTAGACTTGACAACGATAATTACTTGGCAAAACTAGAAACAGCAACACAATAGTGGAAAATGCAGGCAGGAGACAATGCTTTCTTCTACTTTTTAACAATGTTAAAATTATTATGTCATAAGATGAGTTCATAGCGTGTGAGCCTAATCAAACCAACTAACTATGCTATACAGGTCTGAATATGCAGATATTCATAATCTTATGTAATAAAAGAGGTTGGAGTATCCTAAACACTTCTGCCACGTGACTTAAATACACGTGCCGTGCTAGTATATGCTGGCAAGACGTATCTTGTGTGCATTCGCTCGAGAAGTAAATACGAAACCAATAGTTCCATCAAGCACGTTCATTGATTATTTACAATGACGCAAATAATAACACACGATTCATTTACATTTTTGTTTTATTTTCAAAAATGTTTGTCTTTAGAAAGGATTCTGTCACTGTACTGAAATCAGTTAGTGCTGATATATATATATATATATATATATATATATATATATATATATATATATATATATATATATATATATATATATATATATATATAACATGAGTGCGACTGTGTTAATAAATATAAAAACCAATAAGTTTTAATAGTATGTAAGATAAACCATGGAAAAGATGAAAGAAGCTGATCTAAATATACAGGTAGTAATGATCAGTATTACATCCTTTGAGAATTACATACCTAACCGATAATGGAAATCGTTACCATTATATTTTACCGTTATATCATCCACTGTTCTTTGCGAGTGAATTCAGCTTTACCGATCGTTTGAGAATTACATACCTAACCGATAAAGGAAATCGTTACCATTATATTTTACCGTTATATCATCCACTGTTCTTTGCGAGTGAATCCAGCTTTACCGATGATGAATTCAGCTTGAGCCATATACTGAACGCGATTTTAACCAGCCGATATCCTTTCCACAATTGATACAGTACTCTTATTTGGATTAGATGCATGTTGCAGCGTTAGAAGTAAACTCCCCACTCTGATGTTATAGAAAAACATTCAGTTTGCAGAGATGGCTGATATCGTAACATTACACGAAAGTCCCCATTCTCCTACTGTAGAACAAAACTCAATTTGCAGAAATATATTGATCGAATCTTAACTTTATTCGATAGCCCCATGCTTTTATATTTGAAGCTGGAATCAATTAATAGACAGTTACTGTGATATATTATAAAGGTATATTCACATCTTTAGGAACGATATCTGGAACTTGTGCTCAAACAAAAATCTTTTTCAACCTGTACATCCATTAATATTGTTCGGCCTTGAATGCCATTTAGAATCCTTCGCTAACAATAAATTGTAACTCCCTTTACACAAGATAAAACAAGCGTAAGCTTTCATTGTAACTTAAGTAGATTTGTACACTATTTCATATATTGTGTAGTAAAATCATCTTTGTCAGTGCGTTTGTTTCGTTATCTAAGCAACCACTTGCGTCACTATAGGCAACTGGGATTTCACGTAATCTATCTATCTTTTGATGATTATCATATCCAAATTTTACTAGTTCCTATGAATTTAACATCAGTGTGGTATTCAAAACCAATAAACGACCAACCATTTAAGTCAACTGTTTCACCATATAATTTTAAGTTCTAATCTTTTTATACACACAAGTGATAGACACGCTAAACACTATATCATACCTGAAATGTAAGAAAACACTTCTACTAACAACGATTGGTTGACATTTCACAAAATTATAATATCGTATAGCTATAGATTTATAATATCATGTTATTCATTTTTGTGTAAATATTATATTACATCAAGAAAATTGCTCTCTCGGTTGCATATTCTAGAAACATCCATAACTGCCTTAGACGTATTGATCAGGTCACGAACAGTCATAATGTGCTCGTTTCTCATTTATCTGTTGTCAGCTATTTTTTTAATTCCATTGATTTTAATACACAGTAAATGAAAGATATCTTTTACACGACGATTTTAGGTAAGAGTCGTTGCGTTTAATCATGGGTATCACATAGTTTTCTTATAGACGTGTACTTGCAATGAACACCGCTAAGTTGGAATAGGCGAAAAGTACTTCCACTGACTAAATGTAGTAATAATTTCACTGCTCATAGCTTTTCTTCCTGCATAATAATTGTGCACTCTGTAAAAATATTTAGTTTAGTACCTCAGCCCGAGATGTTTGTTGGAAGTGTAACCAGGATTTCAGTTATATTATTTGTCCCTAGCATAGTTCTGCGAAAGCTGACTACAATGTATACGTTGTATTCGACTAGAGAACAAGAACAGAATAGAACCTTTACTTGATATTGAAGCCTCAGGCCACACGCAGATGGCAGATTAGAGCAAAGTTATGCTTATATATATATATATATATATATATATATATATATATATATATATATATATATATATATATATATATATATATATATATATATATATATATATATATATAGATATATATATAGATATATATATAGATATATATATATATATATATATATATATATATATATATATATATATATATATATATATATATATATATATATATATAGAGAGAGAGAGAGAGAGAGAGAGAGAGAGAGAGAGAGAGAGAGAGATATTATGTATGTGTACAGAGCAGTTATTAAACATCCTAACATACAAAGAAAAACAAATATGTGATACAATTGGGTGTGCATAACTATGATAGGATGTAAAACACAACATGAACAGTACACTATAAGCAAAGTAAGTTTGTGTAACGTATTGCACATATACGTTTACATGTACGTAAACCATTACATACACATAAACACACACATACACACGGAAATAAGGTGCTAGCAGAAAGTCCATAACGTTAATCTTAATCTCTAAATAAACAGATCTTAAGCAAAAGGATTAAATGCGTACTCCTTGGGAGAAACATAAGAGGTTTTAAAAGATATGGGAAATACTTAAAAATCAAAAATATAAATATTGCATATATTTTAGTATCCTTAAGATCTCAATGCGAAGTTTGGAAATGCAGACTGTTCTAAGTTCATGTGTATGTTGATTTACAATTTTTCCGATGACATTTGACCGTAGAACATATTGGATTTTATAATTGAATGCCCTCAGAGCAAATTATTTAGCAGATTCCGTTCAATTAATCAAACAGGTAACATCAAAGTATACCTCATCCTGACAGTGTCGAACTCCTTTGCACTGAAAATAGTCAGGAAATTCCCAAGTTCATAATTTTTGTTAAGACATTCTAAACAATACTACTGCTATGGTGTCCGTCACTGCAAAATATAATCTTGCACTCTACAGATTGATACATAAGACCTACTTGCATCAGTTCTATTTTAGATTTTTAAAAGCATTATTTTTTCCGGCATTGCATTCTTCGAATATACACCAAATAATTAATTTCTTTACTTATTTCGTATATAAAATAATAAAGATAATAAAATGAGCTAAACTGACATAAGCTATTTATACACACGTGATGCTTATATATCAAACTGATTTATTTCCCTTGGATTTGATTTCTGTGCTAGTAGGTGTTACTACACAAAGCTCCTTTATATTTTTAAAATTTTCATTATTTGTTTTGTTAAACCCAGTACATTAGATAAATTCAGGTGTACCAAGACTATATAACTTATGATAGACCTTAACTCGGACGCACAATATAAAGAGATCAGAATAGGTTATGTTACATTTTCTAAACACAGGTGCTTGTTCTTGGAAACTTTAGTGTATGTGAGCTGTCCATGCCCGGCCAAATCGCGCCTTTTTTCATTACATACAACGGACAAGAGGCTGCACTCAAACAACATCATTTCTTCTGTTTAGACTTTGATGAGGCTGTCTGTCTTTTTACTGTTTAGAAAATGTCCAGAGATATTCAGTAAATAAATACTTATGATTTTCTTATTGACTTGAATAGCAGTATTCTTTATCCAGTTAGAGTAGTGATGAGTCAACAAGCCACAATTTTAAATGCTGGCGTAAGTAGAACGTTTACCACCATTTGCATGTGTATGCTGTAAAATGAATATCTAAGTTTAGCGTTCATTCGATGGGCTTTATAAAAGGAGACGAATGATGTACTCTCTTAAATCAGCTACTGAAAGTGCAGATGCACCGGTTAAATTTCACAATAATCATACAAAATGATTTGGGGAAGGAGTTCTGTTGTATCCCTAAGATTATCATTTCTTTATTTCGTTATTTGTCGCAATCACAACGACTGGTACATCACGAAAAATAGCAAATTGTCAATATCTCATCATTAGAAGGGGAACTAAATGGCGATTTATCAGCCTTGTTTGGTCTTAGATAGAATATGGATTAATCCCATCCTACTTCAGAATAATTTACTCTGATTCCTAGAGCGAAAATAGGTAACCTACGCAATTTAATTTCAAACGTTATGGTGATTAATTCATACAGACAGAAAAGAACATTACATTTTTGGGGAAGATTATTAATTGATTTTTAATTTAGAGTCACTATATCATGGATTAGAATTAGAAGAACACTTTTGTTGAGGTAAACTTTGAATGCAATGCAGTTGTGGATTTTGGCTTGATATTGTTTGAATAAAATCTACAAAATATCCATGGATGTATGCACTCAAAGGCGTATTGATAATATCAACTCGTAATGTACATCTACAGTTTTGCATTACTGTGGAATATGTGACAAGAGAAGAAATTTATTGCTCTGGCTTGATTCTGCTTGATGAAAACGATTCAATATATCAGCGCATTAGATGTATCTCTACAGTCATCGAATTTAATCAAACAAATTGCATTCTCTTGTCAGAGGCTTTTAATACTGTACTAGAGAGAGCTTGAAGTAAATGTACGCATTCTAAAGAAAATGATTTTACCAAATAGTTGTCTCCTTTGTATTTTTTATGATTCCTTCTACTATTTTTTTTTATCTTGGCAAAACAACGACAACAGCCAAAATGTTTGTTTGAGGAAGTCTAACAGTTTATTTTTCTATAGAAGCTTGTTTGCTTCTTTCTTTCAAAGTTCTTTTTCTAACGTCAAGAAAAAGGACGATCAATCATGAACTAATTCCAATTTTGTCTATTTCTATATTGTCCTGCGATCGTTCATGAAGAAGAAAAAGAAACTACCAACTTATATTGAATAGGCGTATTTGTTACAGTTCACTGAGCAGGAAACGATCAGTGTTTCTTAGCCAACTCATGTAGCACTTTTATAAAGCCTGGTCATTCATCACGCTCAGACGTGTTCTCCTCAATTTTCTAAATAAGTTGTTTCGGACACTGCATCTCTTTCGTTGCTAAATAGTTATTTGCACATTGGAATTTAAACTGCAACCCAAGTTACCCTTACATGGTATATTGTAACCTGATCCTTTAATCATTTGCTACTGGGCTCCGAATCAAGCAGTCTCCCAAATGATAAAATGACATTGAGAAATCCACTTTCAAACTTCTGTTAAAACAAAATCAACTGAAATTCTTTATGAGGAACCAAAGGATGTGGATATTATCGATTTTCCAAGCTATACAGCATTTTTAAATTTTTAAAACTGATACGGATTGAAAACGTGTCAAACTATCTTAAAATAATCTGATTAAGTGAAATATTTTGAATGTAAATGGTTAAATTTTACAAATAGTATATCCTAAATTCACAAATAAACTAGCCTACTTCGATTAATTATAAATGCTGTATCGAAATGTACACATCACTCAAAATTGCGCTATCCTCAAAATGTAGCGCATCGATGTAATTCAGTCAGAGAATATGCACATGCTTTAGAGAAGATGTCTACTCCAGTTATTGGATGATTTGTCCACTGTGATTGGATGATTTGTCCACTGTGATTGGATGATTTGTCCACTGTGATTGGATGATTTGTCCACTGTGATTGGATGATTTGACCACTGTGATTGGATGATTTGTCCACTGTGATTGGATGATTTGACCACGGAGAGTTTATACCTGTTTTTTTTTTCTTTCTTTCTTCATTTAACAAACACTATGTCACAATAACTGATTTAATCAAGACAAGAAAGTTTTCAGAATGTATTAAGCTGGCTCAATACATTTTGAGCGTCAGATAAACTGAGTTAGGTGACATGTGTGAAGCCACCACATTTATAACGAACTGAAGGAGACAAGTTCAAGCAATACCGATTAATATAACAAAGGAGCAAAACTGGTTCGAATTTGTTATCTGTGGTAAGTTTAAAACAGTCTGAGCGTAGAGGGACATTAGCTCTATCACGGTTCTAAGTCAAACGTTGCCCACAATTCTTTTAATAGTACGAAACAGAAACAACAGGCTTAAAAGTAGCGACATGACTAGGACACATGAAACACGCCCCATCTTACGGAGCAAAACGATGCAAAATGAATGCATTCATTGGTTAACCAACTTCCAGCCCAAATATATAGCACAAAGAGTGCAGCAACTGGTCATACAAAAAACAATATTGAAGAATATTCAAGTTCATATTTACATTTTAAAGCTTAGTTCTGAGTGTCAGTGCATATTGAACCTATGCCAGATTCCAGTAATTCCATCGAGCCATTTCTGAGATTAAAACAAGTATAGAAACTCCTCCGGCAACGTTATCAGCTGAAATGGATGAGTTAAAATAGGTAATATATATGTTTTCAGGAATAAAATGTATTCTAGTTTGTGAGAGAGAGAGAGAGAGAGAGAGATAGAGAGAGAGAGAGAGAGAGAGAGAGAGAGAGAGAGTCGGGGAAGGAGAACAAATGGCATAGGATGGCAGAAATATTTAGTAGACCAAGACAATCTATGCTGGAGTTTGCACCGAGACAAGGAAACCCAGTCAAGGGGTTACATGATTTGTCTATATATGTGTTGCTATTACTAGTGCAACAATACGCTACATGGACATCTTCTGGAATTGCGTATGGGCTAATGAATTAACCTCACTGATTGGTAAGTGCCTGGCTTTGCATTTGTTTACAGTGTTTGAGTCAACTGGCGCTATTTGGGGTGTTAAACTAAATTTCAAGAACGCAGGAATGTTTTAACATATTTCCAGTTGTTGCAGTGTTTGCGGTGGCTCTTGAGAAAGTTTGGAGTTTTCATTTTGGTAGTCTGTGATGTGTATAGTCTGTGAGCCTGAAGCAGTGTTTTCTGTCATAGTTCGTTCAACACCCAATCGCAAATTTTATCCTATCTGTAACTCAGTAAAGTTTCAGGTCAGCGTCATTAATTTAGCTAAAAGTGTCCAATTCGTTTCACACGAATTATTTAAAGCTAATTAAGTAAGTATAGTTACAATTAATTGCGTTGACCTGAAAATTTACTAAGTTAGGCCTTCAGAAAGGACAAAATTCACCATGCTGTGTGGAACGAGCTATGGTTCCACCAAATAGCTCGAGCTAGTTTGTCTGTCTCTCAAAATGTTTTAAAAAAGATGTAAAATATTAAGATGATACGCCACACGTTTGGTCTATCCGTCAATCTTAATAAACACCTTTCATAAGATATTACCAATGTCGACCGATAGAAGCCAGATTTTAATGCATGGATGTCACAGCTTTCGATTTATCTCGGTTTAATAGCCACGGTATGGCCTTATTACATAGTTCATGCATTATTACAACGTAGAAACGCTTCAACGATGATGTGGAACCTTCTGATTGGACAGGTGTGGATATATATATATATATATATATATATATATATATATATATATATATATATATATATATATATATATATATATATATATATATATGTAAGTAATGGCCAATTTGGTTGCGAGTTTTATTTTTATCACACGTTATTGGTTCATTATCTTTGACTCAGGGTGGTCTAAAGCGCTCTCCTTTACGGATCACTGCCATCTCACCTCTATCTGCGTGGGTTCGAGTCTCGGATTCAGCCAACGTGGGTATGTGAGAAAGCTTGCCAGTAGCTTCTCGTGTCGTGGGTCGGTGGTTATTTTTCAGGGGGTTTTCCCGGGTTCTTCCTCCACCATTAATACTGGCCGCCATGTATAGCCTATCTTGTGCTGAAAAATGGCGTTAAACCCAACAACAACAACAACATTGACTCAGGGTGCTCGACCTCTGTGTTATTGTGAATATTAAAAATGATCTGAGCTGAGATATTGATCAGAACAACACGAATCCCCACTTATAGAATTTTAAAAAATCCCCTTCAGAGTTTTGCCTTATCCTATTACAAGCAGACTCTAACTGCTAACATGGTTTCAGATCATACATGATTTATACGACATATGAACATATCATTTCACACAGTTATTTTAAGATTCATAAATAGAAACATCATATAAATCAAATGATAATGAACTCTTATCATACTAGATTTGTATGACATATGAACATATAATTTCACAGCTATTTTAAGATTCATAACAAAGATAATGATTATAGGAAGTTAAGCGTTGAGACACAATACCTTGCATTCGTTTCCCCATTTACAGAATTGTCTCATTACACCTTTACAGAGCTGTTCCCTAGTCACCATTGTTTACGTGTCTCTAAAAGATTTCCAGCTATACGCTACATGTACAGTTTTCACTAGAGAATATTTGCTCTTCTTCTTGGAGCTAAAACTTCGTCTCTTGCAAACTTTAGACTGGATAATTTTTGGACTAAGACATTTATAAAAACACAAAACTTCGGCCGAAAAAACTAACCGGTAAATTTTCCAACCGGAATTTAGGTTAATTTAACCGCCATTATAAACACACGCACCTCCAGAGTTTGGACAATTTTCAATTTTTCCCGCCTTTCTTAATAAAATGATCTCTGTAAAGTTTTAACTCATTAAACATATTTTAGCAAGTATAAATGTTGTTTCTGAAACATTTCAGGCCTAGGCTTTATTTGCGCATAGAACGAGGCACAGTAATCACCGAATTAAGAATAAATCATGTCCCCACCAAACATTAAAGTACCGTTTGTTTCCACATGCCATGGATTTATTTCCATGCCAAATCAAATACATTAATTTAATATTGCTTTTGTCACAATGGCACCTACACAGTCACATACATCTGTAATATTCATACTGTTACAGAGAAATACTTAATTAAACAGGCTCGCATAATATTATACCTAAAACGTTTATATTTCAGCGTGTGTGTGTGTGTATTTGTGTGTGTGTGTCTGTGTGTGTATGTGTGTGTTATTAGGAATCGCCTTTAACTTTATAGGGACCATAGCATCGCACACTCTCATCGCAACTCGGTATTTCATATCTTAATTGTGATACGATTTTAATCCTTGCGACCTTGAACTTGTTAATCACATATTGTATGTTGAGAAGAATTTAAATAAGATACTTATGATAGTCAATGGTCTTAAACTAAATAACAGACAAGAGCGAAAACTAAATAACAGACAAGAGCGAAAACTAAATAACAGACAAGAGCGAAAACTAATAAGTTTTAAAATATTCAGCAAATAATTTATTTACCTAGAATAAAAGTGAAAATTTAGAAAGCACTCACAATATTCTGAAACAAATCATATATAGTCTTTAAAGAATTAGCTGCTTGACTTTTGTTTATATAAAAGACATTAGTCAGGTAGGCCCAAACTCCTATGGATAAAAGTCAGTCACAAAATACAGATTAAATATACATAAAATGTGACCATGGAAAAATGACAACATACAATACAGATTAAATATACATAGCAAAAGCATGGTCTTAATCAGCACAGGTATTATAATTAACGACACTGATATGAGTGATGTGATATCACTTAACATGTGGTGAAACATTCAGTCTCTAAGTCTTCAGATCCTAGCTAACTGAGCTAGTGCTTTACTACATAGCTATTGAGACCACAGTAAACTTGGCTATCAATTTATCTATATATTTTATACCAACTGCTTTATCCAAATTAGATTTGTTCAAAACCATGCATATTTATAACGATCAAGGTATGCGCGAATTGCGCTGAATGTGGCACTCTTGTAAGACCTGAAAGTATAATAACACCAACATGCTGCACCATCACCGCTAACAGATCCAGACTGGAGCATTCACGGAAAGGGATTCGGGTGTTTACGATGGAGAACGATTTACATTGTAACAATGCATCAGAAAGTACCTTGATTAGCCACTAAAGCTGAGGTCTCACAAGAAATGCATGCAGTGCAGTCATCTAATTCCTGTTCATATCTCATATGTAATACACAGTAAACCTGCTGAGGGTGATTTATCACAATACACAACCCTATATAGAATCATGAAACATGGTGACGGATTCATCTTGACAAAAAACTATTCCCTCGCTGCAGACATCAGTCGTTCTGGTTTATGTATTCCCCATCACTGGCTTGTAGTTTGATGTTCAGTTCTCAGACACTCGTCATGCATCGGTCATAATAATGATGAATGTACACACCTCTGTGACTATAAAAAGTCCCCGTTACTTGCTGACCATTGAACACAATGACTTTAATACAGCCCGCGTGGCTTCATGGTGATTGAGCACATCACTGTGACTATAATAAAGTCCGCATTTCTTCACGATGATTGAACACATCACTGTGACTATAATAAAGTCCGTATTTCTTCATGATGATTGAATACATCTCTGTGGTCATTAAAAAGTCCACATTTCTTCATGATGATTGAACACGCCTCTGTGATTATAATAAAGTCCTCATTTCTTTATGACGGTTGAACACATCACTGTGGCTATAATAAAGTCCGCATTTCTTCATGATGAACACATCTCTGTGGTAATAATAAAGTCCGCATTTCTTCATGATGAACACATCTCTGTGGTTATAATGATCTAAATTTATAATAGATTTACTATTAATCTAATTCTTTATACGAATCGTTATAAATGTCACTCTCGACCCAGAATTTTACATAGCCTAGCGTCTGATATAATCACCTCAAGAGTAGGTTTATTTCCATCCAACATTAATGCATAATGAGGGTAATTTCACTTTCATTCCTTAAAATACGAAGATCGCAGGAACAAATGGCGCTTTGTAATACTTGTGCAGGTTTGTAAAGGAAAACACATATTTAGAACATTCTCACTTAATGATTGAGGGTAGATTATTACTCTTTTAAAATTATAATATTTTCTACCTAAAATATTCTGGAAATTTCACTGAATTTGAACGCTTTTTCCAAAAAGGCATAGTTTCCTATGGAATCAGGGCAGCTGACTGAGGATCTGAAACAATCTTCTGGTGCTAACTTCCGGTCAATGATGGCGTATGTTTAGCTACTCAATTATAAGGTGTTTTTTTCTTCTTCTTTTGTCATTGTATTTGTAAGATATGAACTCTGTTGCGAACTCATATCAAATGCACAAAGGACTTTACTTTAATCGCAGAATTAAGTTACATTCAACAAGAAGATTGTCAGCAGTAAACATTCAAGTATCATAATTTAGATATGAATATTATAATAGTTTTGAGATCCATGCCATAGGTTGTCGAATGAATAAATCAGTTTTGGATTGGGCTAACGATAGAAGCCACACAGGTCATAAACTTGCTGTGGTCACTATAAAGTGTATGCAAGTTACAAGGCATAAACGGGTCTTCTTTAGCAGGTAATAAAAATGGCAAAAATATACTTACATTTTATCATCCAAAATTTACACAAAATGTACTTTCTTAGTTTTGCAAATCCGAATTACATGAGCTATATCATAGGTTATAAAGCAAGATTATAGGTTTCTAAATTGTACTGTAATTTTGACTATATTCCAAGTGCAATTACATTCTACTTACTGCACTCAAAATGAAATAAACATTAAATTCAATAGCGTCATTTTGATAATTACAATTAAAAGGGTTCACATGATGATTCCAAACATTTAATGACAGAACAGAAACACACATGCAGATGAGTCAAGACGCCTCCTAGTTGCTGCAATCAGATGAACTTCAAGTAGAATTAATACAGACAAATCCAGTCCATAAGCAAAACATTTCGTAGAATCGACAAAAATACCAAAATTCATTCATTCCAGACCAAATGTAAAAGTTGTTGGAATGCGCATTCATTCACAATATTATTCTGAATTTCTATTTTAAGTAGACAAAAACGACAATTTCTTTCGAAAGTTTAAATTTCGCTGGGCGGAGTTTTGTGCTCATTAATGTTGTTGTTATGTACTGATGAATCTGCGTTTGTGTATTTAGTTTGGAATACGGCATAAATTCGGTTGTTTTATTTCTTGTAGTGCATTTTTCTTTATATAATTAATAATTATGTAGAAAAAGAAAATGAGTATATAATAAAAAGGTTATTGCATTTGTATGGGAAAATATGAACTCGTCTTGTCGGATGGATACATTACACTTCCAAGTTCGTGCAGTATTCATCTGAAAAACTCGTTCATATTTTCCCATGCAAATGGAGCAACATATAACTCTTATAACGCTTAATTATATTTGTGATTCAATAATTTGAAATAGTTACGTGCGAATCATAATGGGTTATTCCTCATTGAAAAGGCACTTGTTCGAAAAAGTTAAGTATCATTATGGGACATTCCTCCTTGATTAAGGACTTGTTCAAAATTGCATGTTTGCACCATTATGGGAAATCTCTCGTTGAATAGGACTTGTTCGAAATAGGCATGCGTGTAACATGTTGCAACATTCATCGTTGGATAGGGAATTGACCGAAATTTATATGTGTGTATCCTAATGTGAAATTCCTCGTTGAATAAGGACTTGTTCGAGATAACTCTGTACTTATCATCATGTGAAATCCGTCCTTGAATATGGAATTTTTCACAGATACAATATTGATGCTATATATGTAATAAGTGGAGACGACAGTGTGGAGTTATGTGCTTTGGACACCTACGCACGGACCAGCGGGCAATACAAGCAGCCCGGAGAATACTACGCTGGCGGTAATATCCCTCAGTTTTTGGGGCAATTTGAATAATTCTGAGACACGTAATAGATTAATGTAAATTATGTAATTGCCATCCCCGTTAATGAGTAGATTTCATGTCTTGTGTTTAATATGGTCCTGTCTAGACGAGAAGATTGCTCTGTCTTACATATTTGTCTATATTGCAGAAGTCTACTAAGGCATATATGTGTCTAATGAAACACATTTACTAAGTTTTAAACTACTGCCTAGTTTCTATTCTTTGTTTCTTTTCTAAAAAACGAAACAATCCTTTTATTTATTTTCTGCAATTTACTTACAACATTGATAATTGCCACACAATACATTTTCAGAGCTTGTGTATTCTTATTGATCCCATTACAAATTAAAATAAATAAAATGGAATTATACTTGACAAAATAAATACAACGCAAGCAGAATGTCTGAGTCATGGCATATGTATCCAGGGAGAATATTACAGTTTTACTCGATTATTTAAATGAAATCATAAATTAATTTATAGGTATGCATACAGAAACATTACCTAGTACCATTCTATCTCAAATTAGAAATGCATTTATAGGTGTGCATACAGAAACATTACCTAGTAACATTATATCTGCCCAGCGTGTACAACTAAAGTTTCGGCGAAAAGAACTTGTTCGTGAAAGCCTTTCTGTGAATAAGTGATACTAAAATATTGAAGCAATCAGCAAAACGGATTATTCAATGCTCATCTATTTAACTAAGCAGATTTGTTTCATAATGTTAGATACATCGCAAATATGCAATTTGTTTTCTTCAAACAAGATTAAGAGATGCATGCCGAAAGAAAATGGGATCATCCATGACTGGAAAACTATGCAATATCAAGCTGGACATTCTCTCTGGATTTAATTAAATCATATTTCTGGTGTTGCCAGACAAAATACTTTTATTGCCTCAGTAAATAAAGGAAAACAAAAAAGAACATAATTTTGGATATGCAATGACACCTAGCTGCAAGACAATATGCTTTATATGGGACTACGTGTTAATTATGTCAAAGCATTGCATACAACCTTTTAGACAGTATCAACAGAAGGCATTGCTCATAACCTTTTGCACAGTATCAACAGCAGTTATTATTCATAACCTTTTGTACAATAACAACAGAATGCATCGCTCATAACCTTTTGCACAGTATCAACATAAATTATTATTCATGACCTTTTGTACAATAACAACAGAAGGCATTGCTCATAACCTTGTGAACAGTATCAACAGAATGCATTGCTCATAACCTTGTGAACAGTATCAACAGAATGCATTGCTCATAACCTTTCGTGCAATATCAACAGAATGCATTGCTAATTATTTTTTGTACAGTATCAACAGTAGGTATTGCTCATAACCGTTTAGACAGTATCAACATGAGGAATTGAATCAGACCAACTTTGCGCATCGCGACTTTATCCGCCCTTGTTTCCACCATTTATTTGCATACGCTGGGCGTTCACTGACATCAACTTTTTAACAAATTGACATCTATCAAACAGTCCGTGCAAATGTGAAATGTTATCCAGTCTAAGCGCGTGGGTCTGGAAAGCATGAGTTGCCAGGACTCAACTTGCGCAACGTATACAATATGTTCATGTTGTAAAAGCCGTCTTCCTGGAAAGGAGGCAATACTTTCCATAAACAGATGGAGAAATGATAAGGAAAGCTAAATAATCACAAAAGAAGTATATGAATTAATACGTTCAGCATTTACAATTTAAAAAATATGCATCACGATTTAAATCAAAAGTTATTTAGATTTCACGAGGTATGAATACTAATATTTATAAAATATATTTCAATTAATTGGTATATTCCATTTGTTGTTTATTTTGTTCGTTCTTCGAGTACGAAGATAACCATGACATTAACATGTTTGTTTTATGTGAGTGAGCAGTGGCGCTGTCAGTATTCAGTATTGAAGATATTCAAGACGACTAGCTCCCGTAGATTGTCTTCAAAGCATCATAGAAGTTCTTCATGTCATTCATGTATGCATCATCATCTCCATTGATCGCCACCTTAAAATCAAGAAGAGAGGAACAGACACAAATTTTGCATTAACAAGGGAATCTCTTCGGGCTAAGCAAAGATATTTTAAATCTAAAGGAAAAGGAAATAAACCCAATCGGAGTCAACCGATCACAGACGAAGAAATAAATGCCTTGTATAGTAAAAAACTAATGGGGATGGAAATACCTGAAGCCATCGTTAACACATTGTGGTTTAACAACTCTGTGCATTTTGGTTTGAGGGGAGTGACTGAAAATTACAATCTGAAATGGATGGATGTTACACTAAAGAAAGATGTGAATGGCCTCGGGTATCTTGAACTCAATGAAAGGCAGACAAAAACAGGAACAGGAGACAATGTCAAGGACATCAGGGATATTAATCCTAATATGTATGAAAACAAAATCAACAAAGAGAGAGATCCACTTGCTATCTACAAGCAGTATTTTGAGCTAAGACCAGCAGACTTTTGTTAAGGTGAAGATCCTTTCTATATTGCGCCCAACCCTATGCCAATCACAGAGACAAACCCAAAATGATTTAGGAAACAAGTCGCTGGAATTAACAAACTTGGATGCATCATGAAAAAAATGATAGAAAAGGCAAATATTACAGAAAGAAAGAAGATAACAAACACAATTAGCCTAAAGTACTTAATTCCGAAGTTAAGAGACAAAAACATTCCCCCAACTGATATCATGCAAATTTCAGGCCACAAAAACGTACAGTCTATAAACAGCTACTCAAACATTAGTGAAAAACAACAACAGACGTACTCCAATTACCTGAGCAACACCGGCCTCCCAAGTAATGATGCTGTCAACCCCCATCCCCACAACAAAGAAATTTCCAACTGCACAGCAGCAGACTACTGTATATCAAGTTCCCAAACGTGTAATATTCAGCAGAATAAGATTCTCAGCAACCCATTCTACGGATCTAACATCACCGTACAAAATATGTTTGTTATGAACCTAACAAAAAACATGAACGAGAGATCCCTAACTTGGTCAACTTTTTTCAACAGGCGAATTCTCAAACAGGGCCCACACAGCGGAAACGTATGAGAATTATTGAAAATGACACTGACAGTCAGTAGGAATAGCGAAATATGGACATAACCGATATCAATGAAATGTGATTAAGGTTAAATTGTTTAATTACCTATTGTTCCTTCATTATTTTGATGTTTCTGGCTCGTATCGTACTGTTGCTATAGATGCAAATGGCCGCCATGTTACTGTTCATAACAACGAATGCTGCAAATTCAATATTTGCATGCACATTATTAAAATTATTTTGAATGTTAACTATCAGCCTTGTGTTTTCATTTCATTTAATATTGCTAAAGGAAACATATAGGAATTAATATGAATGAAGTGAACAGGAAATTATGAATCACTACAGAACTTCTTTTTTGAGCGTACGTACATGCGAGGGATTGTGAAGAGTTCACTTCCCTAAAGCGCACTGTTTGTGGCCGCAGTTTTATCTCCCATATAAAATGAAAACTTTGATGTATAGTATGTACGCAGTATCAATGATATACCACTCGTTGTATACATTTTTCATTAAAAGGAAACTCGGGCAAGCCTCGTTTCCTTTTAATGAAAAATTTATACATCTCGAGGTATATCATTGATACAGCGTACATGCTATACATATGTAGTGAAGAGTTCACTTCCCTAAAGCGCACTGTTTGTGGCCGCAGTTTTATATCCCATATAAAATGAAAACTTTGATGTGGTATATATATATATATATGATCACACCCTAATTTTAAAACCAGGGCAATAACAAACACATATTTTTAAGGGGGTGGGGGTCTTAAACATGCTGCAATCAGCTTGAGGAAGAAAATTTCAAAAATATTAGTAGTAAAGTGGGCCACTATAGCCTCAATGGGAATTAGCATTACAGACCCCCCCCCCCCCCGGCCACAATAGCCTCAATGGAAATTTAACATGGAGAAAAATCGTGGGCCACTATAGCCTCAAGAGAAATTTAACATGGGAAATAGTCTTGGGCCACTTTAGCCTCAAGGGGAATTGAAATGGGGGAATAAAGTGTGGGTCTATCTAGGGACAAGGGGAATTGAACATGGGAAGAGAGTGTGGGTCTGTCTAGGGACTAGAGGAATTTAACATATGGAAATTGAACATGGTGGGTCTGTATAGCGTCAAAGGGAATTGAACATGGTGGGATTGTCTAGGGACAATGATGGTAGAGGGTCAAACACAACAGAGACAGAGACATACATACACTAGTACAAGCGTGAGATTTATATATAAAGCATTACCAAGACCTGAAATCTTGCTGGGGTGTTCAAAAATTTGCATAATTGTAATGATGCTATAAATAGCTATAATCAAGGAAATGCTCAACTACAAAATGGATGTGACTAAAAGTAACCCTAAAATGACGAAATTGTCCCAGAATTTAAAGGAAAATAAACATATCCCCGAAAATTAAGTTACAACGGTTTAGAATAAAATAGATAAAATTAGTAACTACTTACAAAATCAACTTGTGTGACGATCGTCGATAAACACCCATCTATCTATTTATAGCTATAATCAGCTAAAATTCCTATGAAATTCCACTATCTATTTATAGCTCCAACTTGTGGGTTATTCCTTTGGAAAATCCCATTATCTTTTTATAGCTCAGCTTGAGTGACGTTCCTGTTTATGAACTCTAGTACATATGTATAGCTACAACCTGTGGAAATCACCAAGTCCATATTTATAGTCTTAAAATTTCCAGCGTCAGTGACGTCACTGTACTGAACACTAGGGGATAAGTGTCAACAGTGTTGCAAGTGGCTGACCTGAATACGCGCTACTGTAGGTAGGTAGGTAGAATGTATTTGATAGGGATAAAGGGAGTTTTATACGGACAAACAGAGACCAATAGACACACACAAACACACAAACACACAAAAACACACACACACAACGTACGAGCGCAGACACACACACACAAACACACACACAACGTACGCGCGCAGACATACTCACACAGACACACACAGAAACACACAACGTACGCGCGCAGACATACACACTCATAAACACACACACACACACTATAAAATAGATAAAATTAGTAACTACTTACAAAATCAACTTGTGTGACGATCGTCGATAAACACCCATCTATCTATTTATAGCTATAATCAGCTAAAATTCCTATGAAATTCCACTATCTATTTATAGCTACAACTTGTGGGTTATTCCTTTGGAAAATCCCATTATCTTTTAATAGCTCAGCTTGAGTGACGTTCCTGTTTATGAACTCTAGTACATATGTATAGCTACAACCTGTGGAAATCACCAAGTCCATATTTATAGTCTTAAAATTTCCAGCGTCAGTGACGTCACTGTACTGAACACTAGGGGATAAGTGTCAACAGTGTTGCAAGTGGCTGACCTGAATACGCGCTACTGTTGGTAGGTAGGTAGAATGTATTTGATAGGGATAAAGGGAGTTTTATACGGACAAACAGAGACCAATAGACAGACACACACACACACACACAACGTACGCGCACACACACACACACACACACACACACACACACAAACACACAAACACACACACACACACACAAACACACAAACACACACACACACAACGTACGCGCGCAGACATACTCACACACACACACACAGAAACACACAACATACGCGCGCAGACATACTCACACACACACATAAACACACACACACACTATAAAATAGATAAAATTAGTAACTACTTACAAAATCAACTTGTGTGACGATCGTCGATAACACCAATGTATCTGTTTATAGCTATAATCAGCTAAAATTCCTATGAAATCTCACTATCTATTTATACTACAACTTGTGGGTCATTCCTTTGGAAGATCCACTATCTTTTTATAGCCTCAGCTTGAGTGACGTTCCTGTTTATGAACTCTAGTATATATGTATAGCTACAACCTGTGGAAATCCCCAAGTCCATATTTATAGTCTCGAAATTTCCAGCGTCAGTGACGTCACTGTACTGAACACTAGGGGATAAATATCAACAGTGTTGCAAGTGGCTGACTTGAATACACGCTACTGACAGGTAGGTAGGTAGAGTGTATCTGATAGGGATAAAGTGAGTTTTATAGGGACAAACAAAGACCAATACACACATCCACACCACGTACGAGCGCAGACATACGCACACACACACACACATACACACATACACACACACACAGAGGGAAGAGGAAAAACAAACCCCAAATATACTATCAACACAGAAGGGAGATAATACAAACCCCAAATAAACTATCCACACAAACGTACGCGAACGCATACAAACCCCAAATATACTATCAACACAGAAGGGAGATGATACAAACCCCAAATAAACTATCCACACAAACGTACGCGAACGCATACAAACCCCAAATATACTATCCACACAACGTCGCTAACGCATACAAACCCCAAATATGCTATCCACACTCGGGAGGAAGAAGAAAGAAAAACAACCAAATATACGATCTACACAACGTACGCGAACACACACACACACACACACACACACACACACACACACACACACACACACAGGGAAGAGGAAAAAACAAACCCCAAATAAACTATCCACACAAACGTACGCGAACGCATACAAACCCCAAATATACTATCAACACAGAGTGAAGAAGAAAAAAGTTTTTTGAAAGCACTAAGCCCTCACCTGCAATGACCAACTCTGCCAAACACCTACACCCCATCCCACCCCACCCCCACTCCCAACACTACAAAACCCATTTAACCCGTTATTTTATGGCATCAGTGTGTGATTTAGGAAACATCAAGACACAAAATGATGGATGAATAGACTGACTATTGTTTACCGACTTGCATGCCTAAAGAGCGTGCGTGAAGGAAAACATCCTTCCATTTCAATTCTAACTAAAACATGATCCAGAGGGATAGAGAGAGGTGAAAGAGCACAATTTCATAAAGTGTGAGTAAATAAACAAAACACGCCATCCTTATTATACAATGTCAAGACCAAGAGACACTTACGTTTTCTTTCTGGTCTATTCTCTTTTAGAATGTAGTATGAAATTTCACATCAGGGCCAACGCATCGGCTCACATTGTCAATTTTTCCATTTCCATGTCTTTACTGGCACAAGTTCTTCATCATCTTCAATTTCTTCTTCTTCTGAATCTCTCTTCTCTGTTTCGTCTTGTTTTTGTTTCTTCTCTTTTCTCGTAGTGCACTCTGAATTCCAGTGTCCTTTCTCCTGACAACGATATTAGGTATCTTGACTTTTGTCTCTCTTTCTTAGACAAAGCAGGTATTCTGGAGACAAATACCCATTTACCTTTGCAGATATAGCAAACTTCATTAGCACTTACACACTTTCGTATGACTCTCATCAAATCAACGACCAAAAGAGTAAGTTTTGTTGCCACTTTCGCATGTGAATTATGCTTTCGTATGACTTTTAGCACATGTTTGACCAGCAGGTCGATCTGTGCTGACTCTTCCATCTTCTTGATCGTTTGAGAGCGGAATGAATACTCTGACGCTAAGACACTCTCCTTATATACAGAGACCTGCTGCGTATGAAACCTAGTCAAATGTAATTTTGCAATAAGATGAAACGATTTCATTGAGGAAGTAAAAGGCAATGATGTACCGTATCGCCTCACACAAAACCTGAAGTGTTAGTTCAAATCCGTGTCAGCGATTTCGAAGACGACATAACTGGGCTTTAATCAATGCTCTCCAATAATGCCACAAAACCACGAGTCCTGATTCACGCCAAAAGAAATTTCGTTCGGTCCATAAAAAATAGTATCACATCTGAGAAACGCAAAAACGAACTTCCAGAAAACTGAGAACGACGGCTTACACCTACAACGTAAATGTATGAGTTCAAGTAGTGCGTAAAACTTAGTCAAATTAAATTTTTATAGTCAAGACGAAACGATCTCTTTTCGAAGAAGAAACCAGACACCAAACGACAATGGCGATCCGTGTCACACAACACTTTTCAAAATGTGTGTTATCAGAGGTTTGTTCTAGCGATCTGCACGGTTAAATTAAATGTTGATGTATTTTGCAATAAGACGGACACAATTTCCATGGGATCGCCCATGGTACGATTGTTCGTGCATTAGTTTAACTTTTAAAAATATTTTTTTATATAAATCGCCTATAGGATAGACCCAGTAAAGCATGGCCATTCTCGTCACTGTCTGAAGTGGAAGATAGGGGCCTGCAAGAAAGAAAATAACCCAGGCAGTTGGTGTCATCAAGAGTGCTAGAGACGGTACCCGAACTTGTTTGCTTGCTTACTAAAATTAAAGTGATTTTCGCTCTAATGGAGCATGTATCACTGGTTTAATAACGCACCGCGTGATTTTTAATTACTCCTGGGGAAGGAAAGAGAGCCTCATCCCCCAGGCTTTTATGTACTCACAGACTATTTTTAAATTTAGCCACTCAGGTGTAGGACTAACTAGTCCTTAACAACCTGACTGAAAGGCTTTAAACATGAGTGGGAATTGTCTCACCACACACTCATTTTTCTGTCCGAGCGTGGTAAAGGATGAAAAAGGTGCTCAGCAAGACAGCCATGGATGTTAAGTACTCACCAAAACGCTAGCCCGTACTTATTTCAAATCAAGTCCTGTCACCAAAAAAAGACGACGTGTACGACATCAAAGGCATTGTCAAACACAGAATGCCTCAATGCTAACTGGCTAGGTCTGCATTTCTTGCTCCCGCTGCTGTTGCGTATATTTCTTCCCTCCACACCGAGTTCTGGGCCTAATTCTTTTAATTTCGTTGTACCCGAACTTACATTATCCATATTATCACCAACAAAAAAAACAAAAACGCACAGACCTAAAAGAAATCTAATCTTTAATCTAATCATGCTTGCCGTATCTCTTTGTGTTTTAGAGGTCATATTTCTTTTTAAGTAAATACACGCATCAATAGACAGACAGATTGGGTCATCATCCTTGAGTTTCACTGTACTTTCGGTTCTTTACTTCATACAAACCCCAAATTTATTAGTTTGAAAAAAAAAAGATAATATGCCCCTCAATACTCTACCGATGTGAGTGTGAGTGTTTATGTCGAAATGTTTAAGTGAGATATAAAAAAATGGTCAGCTTGAAAACGCGAACCAATACTGTGACGCTCAGTATTTTGATGTGGTAAGAGGAAATGGTACAACACACACACAAAGAGGGCTTGTAAGTTCACATTTCAGTGTCTGCACTGTAATGGTAACAACGCAAGAACATAGGGATTATTACGCCACACAGTCCTAGAACAAAACAATGCATCACCCGTTGTAAGCCATTTCATTGGCTAAACTTATTTTCTTACCGCGTTCGCTTCGAATTGACTTGAGTAGCTATTCAGACAGTGACGAGAATGGCCATGCTTTACTGGGTCTATCCTATAGGCGATTTATATAAAAAAATATTTTTAAAAATTAAACTAATGCACGAACAATCGTACCATGGGCGATCCCATGGAAATTGTGTCCGTCTTATTGCAAAATGCATCAACATTTAATTTAACCGTGCAGATCGCTAGAACAAACCTCTTATAATACACATTTTGAAAAGTGTTGTGTGACACGGATCGCCATTATCGTTTGGTGTCTGGTTTCTTCTTCGAAAAGAGATCGTTTCGTCTTGACTATAAAAATTTAATTTGACTAAGTTTTACGCACTACTTGAACTCATACATTTATGTTGTAGGTGTAAGCCGTCGTTCTCAGTTTTCTGGAAGTTCGTTTTTGCGTTTCTCAGATGTGATACTATTTTTTATGGACCGAACGAAATTTCTTTTGGCGTGAATCAGGACTCGTGGTTTTGTGGCATTATTGGAGAGCATTGATTAAAGCCCAGTTATGTCGTCTTCGAAATCGCTGACACGGATTTGAACTAACACTTCAGGTTTTGTGTGAGGCGATACGGTACATCATTGCCTTTTACTTCCTCAATGAAATCGTTTCATCTTATTGCAAAATTACATTTAACTAGGTTTCATACGCAGCAGGTCTCTGTATATAAGGAGAGTGTCTTAGCGTCAGAGTATTCATTCCGCTCTCAAACGATCAAGAAGATGGAAGAGTCAGCACAGATCGACCTGCTGGTCAAATATTTGCTAAAAGTCATACGAAAGCATAATTCACATGCGAAAGTGGCAACAAAACTTACTCTTTTGGTCGTTGATTTGATGAGAGTCATACGAAAGTGTGTAAGTGCTAATGAAGTTTGCTATATCTGCAAAGGTAAATGGGTATTTGTCTCCAGAATACCTGCTTCGTCTAAGAAAGAGAGACAAAAGTCAAGATACCTAATATCGTTGTCAGGAGAAAGGACACTGGAATTCAGAGTGCACTACGAGAAAAGAGAAGAAACAAAAACAAGACGAAACAGAGAAGAGGGATTCAGAAGAAGAAGAAATTGAAGATGATGAAGAACTTGTGCCAGTAAAGACATGGAAATGGAAAAATTGACAATGTGAGCCGATGCGTTGGCCCTGATGTGAAATTTCATACTACCTTCTAAAAGAGAATAGACCAGAAAGAAAACGTAAGTGTCTCTTGGTCTTGGCATTGTATAATAAGCATGGCGTGTTTAGTTTTTTTACTCACACTTTATGAAATTGTGCTCTTTCACCTCTCTCTATCCCTCTGGATCATGTTTTAGTTAGAATTGAAATGGAAGGATGTTTTCCTTCACGCACGCTCTTTAGGCATGCAAGTCGGTAAACAATAGTCAGTCTATTCATCCATCATTTTGTGTCTTGATGTTTCCTAAATCACACACTGATGCCATAAAATAACGGGTTAAATGGGTTTTGTAGTGTTGGGAGTGGGGGTAGGGTGGGATGGGGTGTAGGTGTTTGGCAGAGTTGGTCATTGCAGGTGAGGGCTTAGGTGCTTTCAAAAAACTTTTTTCTTCTTCACTCTGTGTTGATAGTATATTTGGGGTTTGTATGCGTTCGCGTACGTTTGTGTGGATAGTTTATTTGGGGTTTGTTTTTTCCTCTTCCCTGTGTGTGTGTGTGTGTGTGTGTGTGTGTGTGTGTGTGTGTGTGTTCGCGTACGTTGTGTAGATCGTATATTTGGTTGTTTTTCTTTCTTCTTCCTCCCGAGTGTGGATAGCATATTTGGGGTTTGTATGCGTTAGCGACGTTGTGTGGATAGTATATTTGGGGTTTGTATGCGTTCGCGTACGTTTGTGTGGATAGTTTATTTGGGGTTTGTATTATCTCCCTTCTGTGTTGATAGTATATTTGGGGTTTGTTTTTTCCTCTTCCCTCTGTGTGTGTGTATGTGTGTGTGTGCGTATGTCTGCGCGCGTACGTTGTGTGGGTGTGTGGATTGGTCTCTGTTTGTCCCTATAAAACTCACTTTATCCCTATCAGATACACTCTACCTACCTACCTGTCAGTAGCGTGTATTCAGGTCAGCCACTTGCAACACTGTTGATATTTATCCCCTAGTGTTCAGTACAGTGACGTCACTGACGCTGGAAATTTCGAGACTATAAATATGGACTTGGGGATTTCCACAGGTTGTAGCTATACATATATACTAGAGTTCATAAACAGGAACGTCACTCAAGCTGAGGCTATAAAAAGATAGTGGGATCTTCCAAAGGAATAACCCACAAGTTGTAGTATAAATAGATATTGAGATCGTCACACAAGTTGATTTTGTAAGTAGTTACTAATTTTATCTATTTTATAGTGTGTGTGTGTGTTTATGTGTGTGTGTGAGTATGTCTGCGCGCGTACGTTGTGTGTTTCTGTGTGTGTGTGTGAGTATGTCTGCGCGCGTACGTTGTGTGTGTGTTTGTGTGTGTGTGTCTGCGCGCGTACGTTGTGTGTGTGTGTGTGTGTAATTGTGTGTTTGTGTGTGTCTATTGATCTCTGTTTGTCCGTATAAAACTCCCTTTATCCCTATCAAATACATTCTACCTACCTACCTACAGTAGCGCGTATTCAGGTCAGCCACTTGCAACACTGTTGACACTTATCCCCTAGTGTTCAGTACAGTGACGTCACTGACGCTGGAAATTTTAAGACTATAAATATGGACTTGGTGATTTCCACAGGTTGTAGCTATACATATGTACTAAAGTTCATAAACAGGAACGTCACTCAAGCTGAGCTATAAAAAGATAATGGGATTTTCCAAAGGAATAACCCACAAGTTGGAGCTATAAATAGATAGTGGAATTTCATAGGAATTTTAGCTGATTATAGCTATAAATAGATAGATGGGTGTTTATCGACGATCGTCACACAAGTTGATTTTGTAAGTAGTTACTAATTTTATCTATTTTATTCTAAACCGTTGTAACTTAATTTTCGGGGATATGTTTATTTTCCTTTAAATTCTGGGACAATTTCGTCATTTTAGGGTTACTTTTAGTCACATCCATTTTGTAGTTGAGCATTTCCTTGATTATAGCTATTTATAGCATCATTACAATTATGCAAATTTTTGAACACCCCAGCAAGATTTCAGGTCTTGGTAATGCTTTATATACAAATCTCACGCTTGTACTAGTGTATGTATGTCTCTGTCTCTGTTGTGTTTGACCCTCTACCATCATTGTCCCTAGACAATCCCACCATGTTCAATTCCCTTTGACGCTATACAGACCCACCATGTTCAATTTCCATATGTTAAATTCCCCTAGTCCCTAGACAGACCCACACTCTCTTCCCATGTTCAATTCCCCTTGTCCCTAGATAGACCCACACTTTATTCACCTCGAGGCTAAAGTGGCCCAAGACTATTTCCCATGTTAAATTCCCCTTGAGGCTATAGTGGCCCACGATTTTTCTCCATGTTAAATTTCCATTGAGGCTATAGTGGCCCGGGGGGGGGGGGGGGTCTGTAATGCTAATTCCCATTGAGGCTATAGTGGCCCACTTTACTACTAATATTGGTGATTCAGTTCAAATGATACGTCATCCTTGACAGTCAATAATCGTTCTTATTTATCAGTGCCAAGTTCGTTATTATCTTTTGACTGCATGAAATGATTGAAGCTATAATAAGACTATGAATCCTTGATTCAATACTGATCATTAATTAATTAATTTTTTTATTTACAAGTTATTGCAGTGGGAAACATTTAAATACGATAATTCATCTTAATGCAGACTATTTATATGACATTATATATGTTGTGAAAATTGTGTTTTAGGAAGGCAAAATACATAGTCTGTTTTGGAGTTTAAATGAACTAAAGTGTTCAAGCATATTGATTACAGAGCTTTTTAAACGATGGGTAAAAACTACTAGTTCTAACCTATAAATAAAATTACTAATGTACTGGATTGGTTTGGTCTGGTTTAGTACACAACAACACAAGTAGGTTAATTAGTATTGAGGCCATTGGAGTGTATCAGGGGTCGGCAACCTATTTTAAATAGCTGCCACTTTTCTCCGGATTATTTACAAAATGAACGAGCGCTGCCACCAGTAAGAAAGTAACACTGTTAAAATCGAGATTATAAAGGCACTACGCCTGCCACACAAAACCTCTTCACGCGCCACAAATTGTGGCACGCGTGCTCTGGGTTGCCGACCCATGGACTATATCGTCTTGAGTAGTATTGTCGGGGAGGCCGGAACATAATGGGGCATATCATTACTTGCAAATTCTAAGCCCCTGACTGCCATAGAAATTTGGCGTTAGACAGGTTGATCTTGGGCATAATTGAAATATACTGTTTATCACATCACATATACTGCTGAGCACCCTATTTGTTTATTACAATCCAAACACAAACACCTTCTATCCAGAACCCGCGTTTTGATTACTATCAAAACATACACCCTTGTTATGCAAACACCCCCTCCCCCTAATGTCATACGAAAAGAGCAGGAAATAGTAATACAAATAGTTTCACACAAACATACACAGAAGGGTGAGAACCTTTTACAGACATAAAGCTATACACATACTGTCACACACACATACTAGCACACAAATTGGCGGGGAGCTTTAACAGACACACTACTATACACAAACACTTTCACACAAGAACGCTATCACACAAAAGGTTGTGAAGCTTTTACAGACACACTAATATAACCTTACACACATGCTTCAAGAAAAGGATCAAACCACTCATTGCTTTTCTCCTCTAACATTGTGTCACGAGAGGTTAAATACACTCGTCAGACACTCCTGCCTTTCAACATACAATACTTCTTAACATTTCGGGCGGTGTCAGTAATCCTGGTGATGGCTTAAGATCCATTCAGATCGATTAGAAAGTATGCGTTAAAGCGTTGGCTCTAGTCGTACCTAAATCTTGCTTGAATTGTCTTAATAACACGTGACAGCATATTATGTTTAATACAGGACCAAAACGAACTTTAATGTTCCACCAATCAAAACGCATGTGACAAAATTCAGTCAGAGCGTGTGGCCTCTGTTCTAATCAGACGAGAACGAACGTGTTATGTTACTTTCAATACATAGGTACACCAGCCTTCCTACGGTTTACCTATGCGGAACAGTGTTGGTACCATATATATGAATGAAAACAAGAAGATAATGTATCGGGGAACACCTGCTACAGATGCCTATTATACTCGGAGTGATAGTGATACGACTGCTACTGCGGCTGTAACCAATATTCTTTTTTCAGAAGTGGATGACTTCAATTTGGCTTTGGCTGGTTTGTTGTCATCTCCATAAAGAAGTTTTGCCTGCGACGATATTACTAGGTTTGCTTCACCTCCGTAGTGCTTCATTCACCTCAGAAAACGAGAAGAAGGAAAGAGCTGAAGGACAAAGGAAAGGTATGAAACCAAAATGGTACAATACATTTTGGTCGAGTTAAAGTGTCTGAGACAAGTGTATCAGACCAGGCTTCATTTGCTAAAATCAATAGAAAGAGACGTTCTAGTGCCATGATATCTAAACTTGTTACCACTAGATCCACTCTCACTGCCACTTAGATGCCTGAAGCAGCAACAGTTTCTACTACAACTACCAAATTCAGCAACAACAACCGGAGGAGGAGTTGAACTTAGCCGTTGGAAGGGATTACAATAGTTAAAGTTGATGAAGTTAAGTCCATATTTTTTTTGATTTAAAAAACACCTAGCTGTCCTTTTCATTACCATCTATATCTCTAAGAAAGGAAATAATACCCATTTTGTTTCTTTCTTTCACTCTCTGTCTGTCTCATATACATTTTTTCATTCGGAAGAACAATAACTATATAATCTTATAGCTAGAAACTCTCTTTATCTGTATGCATGTATGTATGTCTATATATATATATATATATATATATATATATATATATATATATATATATATATATATATATATATATATATATATATATATATATATATATATATATATATATATATATATATATATATATATATTATGTGTGTAATCTAGTATAATCCAGCTTTGGAATCAAGATGAAACGATGACACTATTCCAACGAGAAATCAGAATTAGCTTAAACACGTCTACTACGACTTTCAATGCGTTATTCAAATTCCACTGCTCGATGCAATAGAGTTTTCGTACTTTGGATGCTATTTTTAGGCTTTGACATGTCTAGTTCCTTCATTACATTTGGGAACTCTTATGGTCTTTTCGCGTGAGAGAAAGAGAAAGCTCGCGCTTCAATTTCCAATCACTTCAAAAGACATTGTTTATATTATTTTTCACCAAATGTATTTTGTTTATTTCCCTGCACTAAATCTGAACGTAAGTCGTGCTGGAACTCATCCATGAAGAATGTCTGACATATGTGGGATATTAAAGTCACCTACCTTTGATGTAACATACATTTGAAAGAGCGTTCTCTTAAATATATAGTTGTGTGTGTGTGTGTGTGTGTGTGTGTGAGAGAGAGAGAGAGAGAGACAGACAGACAGAGAGCGAAACGTTCTCTTAAATATATAGTTGTGTGTGTGTGTGTGAGAGAGAGAGAGAGAGAGAGACAGACAGACAGACAGACAGAGAGACATCGAGTGAGCGAAGGGCATCCATTTTAAGAAAATTGTTTCTCACCCATGCGACAGAGAAATCTAGCTGTTTTGCTAACCTTACTTTTCTTATTTCAGTCTAGTCATCTCAGATCAGTCGTTACAGCCAAGGTGTCCACGCGCTCAGAACTACTTTTTAAAAAAGTCTTCATGCTGTGTCTGACGTAGTTGTTCTAAATCAAATAACAATAGCAAGAAATATATATCAAAAACATAGTAACTTAGGTAAATCCATCTTTGAGAACACACAATACAAAAACATTTTTAGAGAGACAAAGACACATAGGCATACGATGTCGAGCTTTTTGGTAGTATGCTAGTTCGTTCCACACAGCAGGGACAATTTTATCCTATATGCAGGCCTAGCTCGTAACATTTTCAGGTCAGCGTCATTAATGTAGCTAAAGCTAGTTTTAAATAATTCGTGTGAAACAAATTATATACTGTTAGCTACATTTAATGACGCTGACCTATACACTTCATAGCCTCCCAACTCTCTTAACAACTACGGAAAACTTTATCAGCCAGAAAAGTGTTATATAAAACACGCTGTATTCTAATTTTGTTAAGCATCTTCATTGTGTACCAGTTGAATTAAAAATATGCCTACAATATTTAACGACAAATAATGCACTTACCAGTCAGAAAGAATCAGTTTTCCGTCAACACATTAATCCATAAGCAAATTTCACTGTAGCACTTGACATATTTCCAAGACAGAAAAACAAATGTTCAAGGAATCCGTGAACTTGAAAGTTTGGCACATGGTTATCCTCTAGAGTCCGTTTTTGGAGGGTCTATTATGCACGGCGGTAATTTTACAATCAATATTAAGGACAACACAAGTATGTCACAAGCAGTTTCACCCGCTCCAAAGAAAAGGAGAGCTATATACGATAGTGACACAGATCACTAATTACCCATGAATAATCTAAAAAAAGATATTACTCTTCGTTACAGCTTGTACTATATATAAATACAGTAGAGCTGAGTAGTGAGTATCGTTTTATTATTTACAATATAACTTTTCAAAATTGGAACTGATGAAAATAAAACAGTTTATTGTAATAAATATTAATTATTTATTGTCAATTTCATATAGCATCCATATAGTAAATGTGATAATATCGCATTACTATGAGACGTTTTATGTTGTTATTTTTCTTTGCTCACGCGTATAAACTGTGTACTTCGGACGCAACGGCCACACCACGGCCCTCATTAACATATTTATATTCATGCACCACATGTAGACATTAGACGTGAGCACTAGTGAAAATTCTTTTTACTTTAAAGGAAAATATTGGGTGAGAAAAATAATTTACGTTGAGGTTTGGACCGAGACAAGGAAACCCCAGTCGCGGCATTACATTATATGTCTCCCCACTCCGGCAAGCCTCGTGGGGAGATGAATAATATAACCCCTTGACTGGGAGTTCCTTGTCTCGGTCTAAACCCCAACATAGATTCTATATATCCCCCACTGTCACTACCAGTAACCTGCTCAATAGCATACATCATCATTGACTGTTTACAATGAAGTCTGCCTCCAGTAATGGTCCCTGTCAAAATATATTCTACCTAATTAAATAAATTAACCCCGCCTCTCACTGCTAACGTGTGAATAACGATCTTACATATATTATTGTGTTCTGCAAGTAGTTTTCCACAACTTAAAAGTTAAATGTTTCGCTCTATCGTCGTCAACGTATTTTCCCCAGTGTTTACAGATATGTGGTGCATCAACAGGCAGGACAGATAATTTGATTATTTCAGGCACTAACCGTAATAATTCTTGGAATAAACGCCACAAGAAGTCAAATGATACATGGTTTTAACTCTATATGAATATTTCTGAAGTGAATTAAGTCATTCACTAATTGTAATGTCAGATAGTTTCATTAAAGCCTTAAGTCCTTTAATCTTCAAACTGGACCCCAATTGAGAACTCAAAATGTGTGCTTCCGATACCCTTATTTCTAAGCTATTCTATCAGTTTCTAATGCATAACATATCTGATCTACAGTGTTTGTCTAACACTGATATTATAAAGAAATATCTGTTCCACTGACAAGCGTCGACAAGTGCTGCAAGTTGTATTTGTAAGCAAATTTGTATTTTGACTTTTCGTAACTCTCTGTGTCTACATCGGACGTATCTCCCGCTTTTCTATCATTGATATATGAGATGCCAGACCAGAGTTCGCATCCGTGCAGAGCAGAAGGTAAAATGATCAAAGACTTGCCAAGGGATTCTTTCCAGTGTCTCTGTTATCAATAGCAAAGAAAGATTTGTGCCTTTATCACATGCTTCTTCTATTTATCACAATCTGCTGTTATTTATCACACGCTTTTTCTATGGGATCGTTTGATTTAATGTCGTATTATAGACGTAAGCCTTCATACTACTTACTTTTGACCGTAGTGAGTTATAAGTTCATCAAAAAGAAAATGGAGAACACCGCCCCACAAAACAGTTGCATATATTCTCGGTCTACATATATATATCTACATCTCCACTTTTCAGCTTTTTTATAGAAATTTCATATTGCATTAAATGATGCAAACCAGCCACTACGGGGGTTGGCTGCTAATAAAACAAATGGCAAATGAAGAGCTACAATTCTGAGATGACGCAAACTTTAATTCAATTAAATGATCGAATCACCTACCGTCTTGACAATGAATCTTGCGCACAAGGTACGTCTCTGACCTGTATCCTGTCCAATAAAGAACCTTTTATACTCTTTGTCCATAGCACATCACGAACCATTCACCAACCTGCCCCCTCAAGAAAAGCATCAACAACATAACACGTAAAGGTTGAAAACTAGTCTTTCATAACGAGCATGGTCTTTCCTTTGATTTACCGTCCAAGCAACCGTAAAATAGCCCATAACGCTAGACAGTACTAATGCTTATCTAACAACGCAACAAAGACATGAGTGTCTTTTTCCAAATAATGTCTTGTCGATTTTGATACGAAAATGCTGCAATAATACTGACACAGATGCTTCTAAAGCCCTCTTGTAATTATTTCAGAAAAGAGATCTATTCAGAGAAACTAGCCAGTTCATTTGTATATGGGGCTATTTTTGCAAGACTGTTTGAAACAATGAACTACATAATATCCCGATGATTAATTTTGTCTCATTTCTTGTTCATTCCACAGTTGGAAAGGAATTTTGTAGTACTCCTTTTTTACGTGGTTGGGAATATTTAATACACTTTAAAATAAATTTTCAAGGATCTGCAGACTACTAGTAGTGTCCGCAGTAAGTGCATGGCCTGCATAAAATTTGCCTTGACAATATGCCTTGTCTTAATTGGGCAACCTAATCGTCGACATAATGTCTTCTTTATCAGCAAATTGCTCAAAATGGGACAACGTTTCCTTGCTTTATTATGCGACCTGGATTAAATCAATCTGGCGATGCTCTTCATACGGATAACTAGTATTATGTATCGACAACCAAGCAAAACGATTAGACCAGTGCTCAAATACACTCAATGTCGTATGCAATTATAACGTTCACTTTGATTTCAAAATTAAATTGCTGCTTTGACGGTACATTGCGTAAACACTTTCATAAAATCAGAATTTCGAACTCACTGAATTATTCCTAATTTGTACATTTATCTAGCCTGTAATAATCCTTTTCAAATCAATCTTTGCTTATTAATAATTTGCATATTTCATTTAATCTCATCCTTGTGGCTTGCCATTTGAGATTCATTCTCTACGCTTCTGATGCATTTTGTGTGAGACCTTGGTACGTGTAATAGTTTCCAAATCAATTGGCGTGCGCGTAAACCCTATTCTTTTTAGCAGAATCTTTGAAGCCGCATTATGCATTATGTTTATCATATCTTGAATAATAACGTCAATATCATGTATCATTTTCCTCACCGTTTCTAATAGCATTATGAAATGTTTGCTCATTGTTTCTTTATACCTGCTTATCTAACCTGTAAAAGACTTTTTTCAATTAACAATTTTCCTCATAGGTACCCTTGTTCTTTTATGTAGAACTGGCCTAACCAGCTCTATTCGTACAGAATGATGATCTGAAATATTCATAACAAAATCAAATAATCTGAACATAGGAATTGACTGTTAACATACTACAGATGCTTTTTCTAATCACCACCTCAAGTATTTTCTGTTAAGCCGTTTTAATCTCTCATCATTAAGAAAATGCCATTTCGGTCAAGCATATCAAATATATATATATATATATATATATATATATATATATATATATATATATATATATATATATATATATATATATATATATATATATATATATATATATATATATATATATATATATATATATATTGTTTCAGCATACTTTGCGAGTTAATTTGAGCATGACAAAAGGGCTCCGAAAACAAAATATTTGCACTATTCGTCGATCTCGACCTCATCATTAAAACTATTTACTTACCACAGATCAACAAAGGAGTGAAACAACGCGACCTTTTGAAAAAAATATAATAACCCCAACTCTATGTTTCTCAAATTCTCCCTGAAGTTCGCCATTAACCTACTGTAAGAGCGTGAGAAAGAATTCAACTCAGAATGTCTGTTGTCGAAGAAGTTCAACTGTGCGGGTCAATGCTCCCTCAGTACTGCAAAATCCACTTCGTTCAATACCTAGTGATTGGTAATGTACCGATAAGTTGGTAAGTACAATAACCCCTGTACAGCCCATATCATCAGAAGAAATAAACGGTCAAACATTTGCCGGCAAATGGAAACAATAAACACTGCAAATATAGCACACTTTTTACTTGCTGAGCCATAGTCTCAGAAAATATTCTATTGTTCGTTTCCCTGAATTCACTTATTATTTTCTTTATGATAATACATATGATGCCATTCTTTGGCTCATACAAAATTTGATCCAAAACCTTTCTTGAACACCTTCATGGAAAGTACATACACTTTTCTGAGGCTCGTGGCTTTCTTGCCGTTTCGTACAAGTCCTTGATACTGATGCTGATAATAGGCTTTCGCTGTTGCTTTTTTCGAGTTATTATGCTGAGTACGAATGATTGCTACTGTAGAAATGTCTTTCATTATCTTCAATTACAATACCTGGTTCTTCTAAATCATGTCGAGTGAACACGTGCGTCGCGTTGCATTTCTTTGCGCTGAGGTACTGCATTTAAATGATTTAAGGAATGGTTCTTTGAATTTCGACACGTATTTGCTTAACTCACGAATCCACATGTTATATCTCGCTCACTGAACTTAACTGCAATGATATATTTCAAGGTTTGATATTGCGCTTCATATCTGCAAAGGTTGTTTGACTGCGTCTAGAACTTACAAATTATCTGTACTTTTTTGCTTACACATTATGTTATCTAACATGTATCACAGTCTCAACTGGTATATTTTCATATTTTTATCGGCTTACTCTCTTCTACGAGAGTTACGCACAAGGCTAAGCCATTATTTGATAACTTCTTCCTTTTAATCTATCAAACTCCGAATGCAGATCTTTGTCTTCTTTCATGCACTCGGCTTATGTCTCGATATGACTCTCTTCACCTCTCATAAGGTCGTGTTGCCTGTTATAATGCGTTTCTAATCTCGCGAGATCATGTTAAGACAATCGTCCAGTTTCGTATTGTCATAATTTTCTAATCTAGCAGCAAGACCATGTTAAGACAAGCGTGACTTTAAGTTTGTGCGTTCAGGTCGTGGTCCAACTTCCTATTAAATGCTAATCTCTCTAATATTCTGAATTTAAAATTATAGTATCCATTACCATTAAGGTCAATTCGTATCTAGTTATGTATCACTGGATGCAATTTACATATACATCTACATAATTTGTAAAGTTATGTTATACGGCCAGCACAGAAAATTGAAAAGCGCGTTATAAAATTATGTGCACTGAATCGCAGTCAGCCCTGTAATGAAAAATGAAAATTAACATCATTATCTCAACTTGTCAATGCAGATGACCGCAAAGTACGTTATGTCCCAGATGCAACGAATTACAACACTCCAATACAAATCGTAGCTGTACAGTGGTGCCGGATAAAGAATGACAGGTGACATAATTATCCTAGCTATTACAGATGACCGCAAAGCGTGTTGTCAGCTCGGACGCACCGTATCACAGCACCCCTATATTGGCAGCTGAACAGAATCTTAGCATATTCTGCTATGAACAGAATCTTAGCATATTCTGCTATCGTTTAATGACGTGTGAACTATTAATCACTATCTTGAACTAAATGTCGGACATATAGACCAATGATCAATAAATAACCATATAACCCGCCATCCTGCTCAAACGTTAATACTATCGAATTCATATGACAAAATAATTCACATCTTAGTTAAATAGTTCTAGCAAAATTAACTTCTTTGCTTAGTAATGATCTTAATAACTAACAATTCCTCGTCAGAACATATCCTACAGACCTAAAAAACCTTAATTATTCATATATAACTTAAACCAAATTAAGTTTGCTTCAGTCAAATATTCACAGACGCCGTAATTCTTTTTCAGATAATTATCGCAAAATATCTTCAGTTCTTATACACGTGTATGTTTTATGTAACACGTGTGTGTGTGTGTGTGTTTGTTATGTATTGCGACAAACGAGCGACATAAATGTAGTTTATATAAGTCCACATCAATTGAAAGTTGTTCTTTACGCGTGCAAATACCAAAATAGCTTTCCTCCAATCAAGCTACAGAGCAAATATTCACAAGAATATTCTATCTTCATATTGGTATGATTTATCAGCAGGCGGTTGTAAGCCGAAGATTAGTACGTCATGCGACGTACCACAACAAATCAAGCCTAAATATCTATCGCACATATTATCTTTTTACCCACCCACGCGACAGAGAAATCTGCCTATTTTGCAAAGTTTACTTTTTCTAGCTCAATCTGGTTATCTCAGTCTGGTTATCTCAGACCTGTCATCTCTGCAATGGTGTCCACGCGCTATGAACTACATCTAAAAAAAAAAAAAACAGAAACCTTTGATGTATTCTGCTGTGCCTGACGGATATGCTATTAAATCCAACGACAACAATAACATATATATGACAAACATAAATTCACTCATAAAGCAACTTAAGATCTCTCCAACTTTGATAACAGAATACAACACATTTTCACACACACGCACACACGCACACACACACACACAAACAAAAAACAAGTACAAGCCGAGCTGTTTGATACTCCTGACACACATGAAATACACATCAACGGCCACACAAAACCAAACAATATCAAGTACTACTGCAATGCCTTATAAAAGCAGAAATTTCTGTGGAACATTTTTCTTCTAACTTTTTCGAACACTCACAATTCTCCCCCGTTGAATCAAATCTAATAATGCGATTACAAACGTAAACACTTGTTCTTACCAATCCGAGTAGTTCATTCAATAATCTACATGAATATTCCACAAAAGGTTTTCCATGTAGCGTATGACTGCACTAGCGAGAGCAGCACTTGCCATATTTCCAGGACAGAAAATATAAATTTTTAAAAAAGTAATGAACTAGAAATATGTCACTACACACTTCGTTGGAACTGTAACCTGTAGGTTATTGTACTGCATGGTATCGTACCATTGCTTATCCTAGAACGTTTTCGATATTAGAACTGATGAAAGTTAAAACTTAACCGTATCCAATATATTAATCATTTATTGTCAATTTCATATGACATCCATCGATTAAATGTGATAATGCAGTAATAATAACAAATGATTTTGTCTTTATTTTCTCATGCGAAGAACGTGTGTACTAAGGGTCGACATGTCACCCCATTACCCTCATTAAAATATTCGTCTAAATATACAGAACAAGTAATTGAAAAAACTAAAACACGCTGCTCGAGAAGCTCAGTGCACAATACTTCCATCACATAACAGTTATAACTTTTTTAATGTTATTTTCCTTTTCTAAGAGCGGCATATATAACTTGATTCTACTTAGATAATTATTCATAAAAGAGTTAAAAACCTGACGATCTTTATGCAGAGTGAAAAGCAATAATTGTACCTGATAAATACAGTCTTTTGAACCTTCCAACTAAATTGCAAGAGTACAGGATTAGTTTAATGTAGTTGGGTGAGAGAAAGGATCTATGTCTGTGTCAAGCCAAGTAATTCCCAGTCGCTGGGTTACATAATGTGTATCCCAGCTCATGATAGCCTCGTGGGGAGACAAATAATATAACCCTTCACTGTGATTCCGTTGTCTCGGTCCAAACCCGAACATAGACTGTACTAAACTCTGTTTACTAATATCATTTTTAACAAGATAAGTGACAAATTCGATGTCAATACACATGTTTGACAACCTTCGCGTTACAAAGAACACATTTATCTGACCTTTTGCTGTTCTTTCCAACAATGTGGTATGTATGTATGTATGCATGCATGCATGCGTGTGTATGTATGTATGTATGTATGTATGTATGCATGTATGTATGTATGTATGTATGTATGCATGCATGCATGCGTGTGTATGTATGCATGCATGCATGTATGTATGTATGTATGTATGTATGTATGTATGTATGTATGTATGTATGTATGTATGTATGTATGTATGTATGTATGTATGTATGTATTGTTACAAGCCAAGGGTCCTTACTTGACCGAGCGGTTGTCAAACCCTGGGGCGATTCTAGCCAGAAGTCATAAGTTTACCCCAACTTTCCAAAGACTTCCATACAATTTCAGTTGTAAATTAGAAACCCCGACGTGTCCATTCTATACCTAAATTTTACTCTAATTAATGTAAGTCCACAGATAAAACAACCTGCCTAATATATATCACCCGCACATCTGCATGGTTTATCTTCATCACGTTTCCGTACCGCCAACCGTTCATTCCTTGGAAAATATATGAGTATCCCCTAACACTGGGAACTATTTTGACTCCGCCACCTTAGGTCAGTCAATGTATGCTTTCCAGGCACATTTCGCCAATATAACTGCACCACGTTTGCGACAATGGCGATATATACGGTATCTGTCAAATCCCTTCTTATTACTTCCCTTGTGTAATTTACCAGTTTCCTACCGTAAATACTGCCACTGCAGTCACAACACCAATGTACACCACTAGATTTTAATATGGACTATCTTACTCCGGGACAGTCTTTCGGTTTTGGCCTGAATTCACTACTAGTGAACCATGGCATCATGGAAACTCACTAGCACTTCACTCCGTGACGTTTGCTCCTAATAATTGGCTAATTATTTCGGGCTAGGGATATTTCCATTGCGCCGAATTCCAATAATCACACAAGTAATCACACAAATCTAAGAATTCCTTAAAACGGGGCGCTATAACCAAATGCGCATACTCCATATTTATTACACAGTATGTATGTATGTATGTATGTATGTATGTATGTATGTATGTATGTATGTATGTATGTATGTATGTATGTGTGTGTGTGTGTGTCTGTCTGTATGTATGTATGTATGTATCTATGTATGTATGTATGTATGTGTGTGTGTGTGTGTCTGTATGTATGTATGTATGTATGTATCTATGTATCTATCTATCTATCTATCTATCTATCTATCTATCTATCTATCTATCTATGCATGTAGGTATGTCTTTCGAACCTACCCGTGGAAGACTTCTTGCAATCTTTATTTATTGGAAACAAAAATTTCCATTTCTGGAGCAGGAAAGGATAAAAGAATGTATACATATTCTTTTACGACTCAGTTTTAATCACCACTATTCCTCTACAATCGCATACTTTTGTTCATACTTTTCATTGAAGATTGATTAAGAAACGTATGGTTGCGAAATGCACTAAAATTTGGAAATATTTATGAGATTATTCATTTTCTTAGATTCATGGCCAATCATTGTAACGTAAAATCTAATAAACAGAAGCCATGATTATGTAAAATCAACTTTTAAAAATGAATTAATAACTGAACAACACAACCACAATAAGCATTAAATTATCCGAAAAAATGATTATTTTGTAAGTTACGTCTAGTTAACGGAAAGCAGAAGAGTCAAAATGTCTTGTCAAGGAGGATTTAAGTGATAGTTTTGTCCAACATACGTTATCTTCAACAGTAATTGTGAACAGATATCTTCACAACAATATTACATTAGACCCTTACTTGGTATCCTTAGTTCACTAACAGTAGATTGAACCGATTATATTCGTACATAAGTCGAGTTTAACTCCAAACTGACATACCCAAAACTGCCTCCGCAGAATACAGCGGCAGAGCTGGATTTATGCAGCTACTTAGGAGTAATAAGTAGAACAAACAATATAGAAAATGATCTGCCGGCACATTACGCGACATTAGATCATAGTCTATGCCATTTCCAGATTTCCTCAACTTATAAGAGAATGCATATATTAAATAATTTCCGATTAAATTCCATAATTGAAACTTGGATGCCATTTAACATCATAAAATATTCATTTTACGAAATATATTTCATCTTATTACTAAAAATGTTTCTCTGTAAAGACCAGTTTTAATATATTTCGAAATAGACAAAATATTAGATGAATCTTATAGCACAGGAAGCAAAACCGTCTAGCTTAGATTTATGTGAATGTTATAGCCATGTGTCTTCTTATTGAATCAGACATAGTCTGCTGCTTTCTCAAGAAGGTCGGAAACAGTCTCCTCAACGTCAACAAATGTCCATGAAGCATTTATAATGTCTACAATACCGATTTCGGCGGTAGGTTTTCTATATAACCCCGCATGTCTGGTTATTGACCCGTAATGGTAGAATCAGAAGGGTTATCTAATTAATCACGTCAGAGCATCGGAATATTTACCATCACAACAAACTGATCTAATTAAGCTGGCAAGTAGTATTTTGTCACGAATAATAAATGGATGTTAATAACCAAATTACACTAACGTGTTTAGTGTTCACAGAGGAGTAGTCGTATAACATAAACTTTGTGCGTTCCATCATGGAAGAAATGTATTGGAGATGGAGTGCTGCAAAAAGAATCAAATCATTCTCAAACAAGACTAGAGCGGAATATTTGAATAACTTTCGACAGACATTTAATCCGAGTGATGCTATCAACAGACAAGTTATCCTCTTCATTGGCATAGTGTTATGTATATTTAGTATATTTATGTTCCATTGTTTGTTAGGTTTGTTATTCATTATACATTATGAGTTATGTACAACTGTATATCTAGCTGAACTTGTCCAAAATCATGTTCCTTGTCTACCTGACCATAATCAGTGATTTTTGTTTTCTCTAAACAATTAATACATAGCTAATATTTACTCTATGATCGCTATCAATGTATTATCTTAGTCTGAATAAAGGACATTATGTTTACCATGTTCTTTATTATAATTTTATAATTTTAGTAACAGACCTTATCTAATAATAGCTTGGATTGTTCTGGATATGAACTTTTGTTCCACGTTCTCGCTCTTCTGTTATGTTTTTTTTAAAATTAATTCTTAATAATCAAGAAACATGATATTTGATCTTCAGGCAAAATAGTAATTAAATACTAAAACTGGCTCGGCTGTATTTTGGTTTTAATAAGAACATAATGAAGTGAATAATTCATAAAGCATCAATTACAGCAGGCGGAGAAACAACTGTCCACTGGTAGTATGGCTACCTTTGACTCTTCTGCATCCAGTAAGATTGACTTTTACAGAAACTAGTAATACTCGAAAAACCAGAATTTACATTCTATAAACAAACAAAGATATCAACCCATACGTTAGAGTATCTATCAGCAAATCTGACCGCAACGCCCTGCGCCACATACACATACACGGTAAACGGACAGAAAGTCGCAGGACAAAAAGTCGCAATTCATGTGTTATTGTTATGATGAACATGAAGGACAAAAGGAAAACATTGAAAGCTGCAAAATGGAACATTAATAATAATGGGAAAAATACATATTCCACATAATTTCGAGCAGTTGTGTTAGACACGAATGGGTGATTTTTTTTTACGCGAATTAGGAAATGATAGTTTCGTTTGCTTCTTAGAGTTATACGGGAAGGGCGATGTTGATAAGAGCGTAGCAATGGCATGGTGAGTTTCCTTAATTACTGTGCAAACAAGGGTACATTATTTGTACGCTAGTAGCAAATGATTGATATCTCTTTGTCATCTTTTATTGTATGCAGGAACGAATACTTTTGACAAGAATTTAACAGGTAAAAATGTTTCAAAACTAGATTTAATAGGAAAAATAAATCATTTTAGAACTGAGATCATCACAAGCAACAAGGGTGATTCAAAACTTTGTTACGATAGCTATATTTATGCCAGGCATGTATTACGGAAAAGTAAACGACGCTGCTAGTGCACATTTAGGTCAAGAACTGAATACAGAGACAGTGTCATGACAGATCTGCAGTACGAATCCCCAATATATGGCCAGCCATTTAACCATACACCAGATGGGAAAAGCATCGACGGGGCAAATACATGCAACAACATCAAACTATGGTTAGGTACAATGGACCCAGCCAGATATTTGCAGAGTGTCTTCTAATTGCCCAAATGACGTGAAAATAATTCTGCCTGTGGACGAAAACTGCCAAAGAACCATAAGACGATACAGATCTCAGGTTCCTACCTTTGCATTAGTTCCAGATTTAACAGTACCTGTAGAGCCGACTAAAATTGGAGATGAACCATTTTTGATTTATGACAATGGACCAAATGCACATAGCGGGATAGGTGTCTTCGCGACACAAATCGGGCTGCGACGTTCAGCTACAGCTGAAACATTCCTTATGGACGGTACGGCTCCTCCTGAGCAAATTTACACCGTTAGAGTCCCATTTGGAAATGCGGGAACGGACAATTAACCCTTAGGAAAGACATATGTTGTTTGCTTTTAATGGACTGGAAACGCCTAAAGAAATATTTGTTATGTTTCAGGTTTGCTGAATAAAAGCACCATGTGTTGGAGTAAATATTCTTCTTACATTTAAAAATGTGTGGATTTCTTGAAACCTCTACTTGTTTAATCAAATGCAAACCTCCTATCATTCTGCAGGTTGATGAAGCCATAAATCCGACTACTTTTGTTTGTTTCCAATGGGCTGAGTAGCACAAACAAATGTTAGAGTGTAATTTTCTAGAATGACTTCATAAAAGCATATATTTTTCTCAAACCGCTTTTGTTGTCTCCACTAAAGCCGTGGAGTTTACTCGAGTTGTTCACTGTGTGTTTGGTAAAAATCTTCTCATTCAGTAAACACTTGAGTCAATTTAATTGGTAGTATTCAGTGTCGGATGTTGTTACTATATATTTTTTTTCTTCAAATAGTAAACGTTTGATTGAGTTCAAGGTTACAACACAACTATTGATTTTTATTTTATTCGTAAGATAAATTATTATATGCTCTTTTTTTCTCCATTAACTTAACATTATCAGAATCGTTCAATATTTTACGATATTGCACACCTTCATATTGCACCCACGTGCAGGACACTTGTGCCCAATAGTGTATTGGGAACTACTTTTAAACAAATCATGTACTCTCGTGTAGCAGACGCTTTACGTTTTGGTTGATCAAAATTGTTTCTGAATGAACTAAAGCAGATGTTTCGTGGACTGTCACATACCAGCTGTTTTGCTACAGTCCGCGTTAACTTTTTTGATACAATGGATTTTGGCGATAGACGCCGGATTTCATAAAACTGCTTAGTACCTACAAATAACATGCCAGTTGTAAAGGCATGAACCGTTTCCTTTAGCTGGTAATAAGAACAGCAAAAAATATACTTACAGTTTTACAGTCTGAATTTCCTCAAAATGTACTTTCTTAGTTCTGCAAATCCGAATTACATGAGCCATGTCATGAGTTCTCAAGCTTGATTACACATTTCAAAATTGTGTTGTAATTTCGACTATATAAGCATATTCCAAGTGCAATTACACCCTCCTTGCTGCACTCAAAATGAAAAAGAACACATTAAACTTAATAGCGTCTTTTTGATAATTGCAACTGAAACACTTTGTACAATCCGATGTATTTCATGTACAATTTGCACAGATGAATCCAGTCCATAATCACGAAATTTCGTAGAATCGACAAAAATACTAAAATCTATTCATTCCAGATCAAATGGAAAACTTGTTGCAATGCGCAGTCATACACAATAGGACTCCAAATTTCAATTTTAAGTAGACAAAAACGCCATTTTCTTTCGAAACGTATGTCTAGCGCGCGACAAGTTCAAATTTATCTGGACGGAGTTATGTGCGCATTAATAATGTTGTTATTGTGTAATGATGAATATGCGCTTGTGTATTTAGTTTGGAATACGGCATAAATTCATTTACATTGTTTCTTGTGGTGTTTTTTGTTTATATAATTAAGCCTTAGGTAGAATAAGAAAATGAGTATATAATAAAAAGGTTACTGCATTTGTATGGGAAAATATAAACTCATTTTGTCGGATGGATATACTGCACTCCCAAGGTCGTGCAGCTTTCCATCCAAAAAAACTCGCTCATATTTTCCCATACAAATGCAGTAACCTATAAATATATACTCAGTGAAAGATCACGATATTAGATTATTCTACTGCAACCTAGGTTCTTTAGCTTTCCTACCATTTGCAAGCTGCATGAATAATATCATACATTCACAAAATTATGGCATAGAAACCATCAAAATTGAAAGAACATATTTCAGTACATTGACCTGTATGTGCTTTGACTTGTATGTTTTAGTGCACCGACTTTTATGTCTCATTGCATCGACTTGTATGTTTCAGTGCATTGACTTGTATGTTTTAGTGCATTGATTTGTAAGTTTCAGTGCATTCACTTGTATGCTTCAGTACATTCAAATGTATGTTTCAGTGCATTGATTTGTATGTATTAGTGCATTGACATGTACGTTTCAGTACATTGAAATGTACGTTTGAGTGCATTGATTTATATGTTTCAGTGCATTGACTTGTATGTTTATGTGCATTGACTTGTATGTTTTATTGCATTGACTTGTATATTTCAGTATATTGAAATGTAAGTTTCAGTGCATTGACTTGTACATTTCAGTGCATAGATCTATATGTTTCAGTGCATTGACTTGTATGATTCAGTGCTTTGACTTGTATGTTTCAGTGCATTGAACTGTACTTTTCAGTGCTTTGATTTGTATGTTTCAGTGCATTGACTTGTATGTTTAAGTGCATTGACTTTTATGTTTCAGTGCAATTACTTGTAAGTTTCAGTGCATTGACTTGTATGTTTCAGTGCATTGACTTGTCTGTTTCATTGCTTTGACTTGTATATTTCAGTACATTGAAATGTACGTTTCAGTGTGTAACGTTCCCCTCTTATAAAGAGGGGTGGTTAATTGGGTTTGGCTGCGTTATCCAGAGGATGACCTCGCTCGATATTATACCCCGGCGGGAGTGAAAGAAGAATGGAATTTCAACAGAGAACTGAGCGAGAATACTGGTAAGAAATAAACAATACGAGCCCCCGTTTGACAAGAAAATAACAAATTTAATCATGACAAATTAAAACGGTAATTCAAGTTAGATTATATAAGTAGAATTTAACAGGTTTGTCCAGCTTGGATTTATTACATCATCATTACGAGGGGTGAAAGAGCGCAATATGCACGATTGATTGCATCACCCTCATTCATTTTGACCGTATATCAACGTCTACTAGTCATCCTTCCACAATTCTAGGATCTGTCCCTTCATGGACTTCCTGGTCCTTTTACTCTGTCCTCGTTTTTCTTTAATTCTTTCCTGACTCCTGTCTTCGGACTGTCTCGTCCTTCTCTTCGAAAGCTGTTCCTTAATGGACAAATTTACCCCATAAGACTGTATACTTTCTGTTCAGAGGAACACACTACAATTCACTTAATCGTTATTCAGAACCTGTGGCTATCCACACACCGCGTAAATTCTGACAGTACGGTAGGACATTGACCTTGCTTCCAGTGGCAAGTCTTAAATTACCAGGTGACTACTAATTATTACCGTATTAATTTACACATGCTACTACATGTTCGGTCACTATTGCATGAAATTCAAAAGAAATGTAATTCACGGCATTCCTTAACTACAAGATTATCCAAGCATTACAAAGTCAGATATAATTAGGTAATTATCGTTCACTCACGATGCTCTGTATCGTCCTAACAACAAAGGAAGTTATTTCATATAACCATACGAAATCCTACACATATGAACATTTGGATCGCATGCAATCATATCTACCAATGAACAAATAGCTGTAAAATTAAAAGATAAATTACATAACAATTCTATCATCAACACTTTCAATGAAATTGAATGAAATATATTGCATACTAACTCTAGCATCAACGCATTTTCATGAAATTGAATAAAGCAAGTTGTATAACAACTCTAACATCAACACATTTCCATGAATTGAATAAGCGATACATAGTATAGAAACCTAGTCATACCAAACATATTTGCATAAAACAAGTAATCAAATGATAGAATATTACGTGAAACTATAATTGCTTACCTCGTCGCTGTATTTTTTTTTTCAGGACTTGCGCGTTCTAGCACTAAACATGCCTTTCCTTTTACACGACGACCCACTGGTCCCTTTCTTGTTTCATGAGGAAAGCACTAATCTTAGGCTTCCACGAAGTCGAGACAAAGTTTCCTCTTCTATGAATTTTCCAGACTAAAGAATTTACACTATGGTCGTCACTTTAAAGTCAGATTGCTCTAAAGTATACACCCTAATTTATTATACCTAATCGTAGGCGATGGTCCCTAATCTATCCCAAAGAAATAATTTCTTTCATCAGATTTAGACAGCTCAGAATCTGTGAATGACAGTGCGTGACAATTTTCCCTTTGAAAATATGATAAGTGGACATAGGTTCCTACCAAGCGGTTAGGGTTGGTAGCTCAAATGTTTACTTCTAAAGACCGTTTTAAGATACCGCGGTTAATTTAACTGGGTTGGAAATATTGTTCTTTTGAAGTTTACACTGACATTGGGGAGATGAACGACGAAAGTTCGAAGTGACCTTTCACAAAGGCTTCTCTGGCTTAACTGTGATAACTTTAATTGCTAAATGCATTCAACTTTACATTTTCTGTACTTCAAAATTCGACAATTCACACAGTGCATTGATTTGTATATTTCAGTGCATTGAAATGTATGTGTCAGTACAGTTTCAGTGCAGTGACTTGTACGTTTCATTGCATTGACTAACATGTTTCAGAGTATTGACTGGTATGCTTCATTGCATTGACTTGTCTATTTCAGTACATATGAAATGTACGTTTCAGTGCATTGATTTGTATGTTTCAGTGCATTGATTTGTATGTTTCAGTGCATTGATTTGTATGTTTCACTGCATTGACTTGTATATTTCAGTACAATAAAATATACGTTTCAGTGCATTGATTTGTATGTTTCAGTGCAATGACTTGTATATTTCAGTGCAGTTACTAGTATGTTTCACTGCATTGACTTGTATATTTCAGTAAATTGATTTGTATGTATCAGTGCATGAAGTTGTATGTTTCAGTACATTCAAATGTATGTTTCAGTGCATTGACTTGTATTTTCAATGCATTGATTTATATGTTTCAGTGCATTGATTTGTACGTTTTAGTGCATTGACTTGTATGTTTCAGTGCAATAACTTGTATGCTTCAGTGCGTTAACTTCTATATTTCAGTGCATTGATTTGTATGTTTCAGTGCATTTGTTTGTATGTTTCAATACATTGATGTGCATGATTTCAGTGCATTAAATTGTATGTTTAAGTGCATTTGAGCATATGTTTTCATTGTAGACACAGTTTTCAGTGCAATGACATGCATGCTTAGAATGTTGACATGTATATTTCAGCGTTAACAAGTAAACATTCTGTGTATTCGCATGTAAGTTTTTAAAGTTAGGAAAGGTTTTTGAAACAACTTCATCAGCTTGAGATTTTCTAATTGAATTGTGTGACCCAGAAAATGTCTCAAACTCTACTGCAAGTGATTTAGCTTCGTTGAAATAATTTATTCAAACTGTACATGGTTTGGGGTTTTGCTTCTTTTTATTCCTTTTCATATCAAATCTCATACTAGTTAATTATGCAAACTTCCGGCTGGTTAATCAGGCAAACTTCCGGTGCTGCTCGCAGTATCCCATGAAAATCTATCTACCTGAGTTTCTCAATGTATATTCCGACTTGTGTAATTCCGGTTGCATATCAACAGTTTCCCTTTGGAGCGGGTTGATTCTCCACTCTAGAGCTTGCCGCTGACCGCACCCCTGTTCAATGAACCGTCTTTCTGTCTATATCTGCTTTTTGCCCTGTCAACATCGCTGGGTAAAGTTTCTTTCTTATCTATAATTGCATTTCTGACCTTCAAGATACATAATCATTTTGGGTTTAGCTCCTCGCTGTATCTCTTAAGCTCATCAGCTTTTGGACCGACACTAAAGATCACTTGTGCTAAGGAACATGGAAGATTTTCATGGCTTTGTATGAATTGATGCACAAAGCGACAGGACAGTCAAGTCTATCGTAAAAAGCCTATATATTGATTCTATTCTCCAAATGTATACACTGGTTACCGACAGCAAATGCCGTAAGCAAAATTCCCGTTGAGGTTTCACTCCACAATTTTGTTTTCCTATATATTATCATATAATTTAAACATTCACTACAACATTCAGCAACGAAAATTTTCATTTGTAATAGACTGACTTGATAGCATTTCCTCTAAGTTAGATCGGTATGATACAATTACATAAGATCGCCTGTAGCTTTGCACATTTTTCGGCCAAAGAGGTTACTCTGTTTCAAAAATGTATGGTACTGGCTCATCACAGCTTTTATAAATCCGATAGATTTCAAGCTACAACATTTATATGAGCCGACCACTCCGGTGGCATAAGTGGTTAGAATGGTTACCTAGGATGCGGAGAGTCTTGGGTTCGAACCCCGACTGAATCATAACAAAGACTTAAAAAGTGGTTAATGTTATTGGTTGGCCTCGTGTCAGGATAATGTGACTGAGTGGGACATGATGCTACATGATGGAGGCATGATGTTCCAGTGCTAGATATCACTATAAACGGATACACTGCAGACATCGTAGCGATATTATTAAAATTGTTAAAGCTACGTTAAAAATCCAAATCACACTCACAAAACACACACTTTAGATGAACCACGTTTAGAAAGATAGACAGTGGTTGTTGTTGTTGTTGGTTTTTTTTTAAGACACTTTCAAAACTACATTTAGACTTTATCATATACCGTTGACATAGGAGCAAAGTGCCTTATACAAGGACACGTGGATTAGTTGACCCGGGCATTTAACCTCGCATTCTCACATCTCCATCCACCTGATCGTACCGTCATTTAGCGAATATAACACGCACCCACGTATAAAATTCACTCATGTGTTACACGCAATTTGTTTTAATTATTAAAAAAAAACAACAACATATTAGACTATACTGCAGGTTTTCGTAAAGAATAATAAATTACCAAAGTCTGTGTTGGCTTCTTTTCAATATAAACAAATGATAAAATACAAGGGTAAGTGAATCATCCTTTCTGTTTACCACTGAATCGCAGCAGAACCGATTCAACCAAACTGGGTCAATTCATAATTAGTTTCTTGAGCGATGTCAAACATTCCACGAAGACATCACGTATTCTCTTTAATAAATGCAGGACCAAAGCCACGCCTATCCGTTAGCGGTAATTCAAAATTGACAAAATAGTCACCTGCCTGTAAATTATCGCTATTTGGCATGAACTACACACATTCCAGTTTTACAATAAACAATAATAATACCGGGCTAGTATTCGCAATGGATTCCGGAAACATGAAAATTTTCCGGAAGTCGGCTTGTCTACGGTAACAGAATCCTACCACGACAGCGAATTAGACCCATCTATGGCAACTTAATCTTTTAGTAAACACAACAACATCGCCGCTATTTATTAATTAGTAAGTTACAGATAGTTCTCGATCGAAATGCATGTTGGCATTTACAACTTCCGGTCCGCCATCTTAACGGTCAAGTGCTTGCCAACAACAGGGATAAAACGCTTCATGTAATTTATCAATAATTATTCAGTTTACTCTGACAGGTTAATCATGATAAATACATGCTGTGTTATAATTGATCAGATCGTGATAAGAAATCTTTTTTTTTCTATCAAGTCTGTGAAAAAAAAGCAAGAAAATACTCGACAGTCGAGCGAAGTACGCCAAACCCCATGCTTAGCTCGTCTGAACAGGTCCAACTTTGTGCACACCAAGCATTCCAAAATATGTTCTGATCATTTTATATATGGTAAGTTTACAATCTTCTTTTCAGTTTTAATGTGCATCAGTTTAGTCCGTTTCAATGTACATCAGTGTAGTCCGTTTCAATGTACATCAGTATAAAGAATGTTGCAAATGTCACAAGGTGATGTATACATGTGTAAGTACCGTGGTTGTGGTACATAAACATACATAATGAACGTACTAATTATCAGGAACATAACTGACATATTTCAGATGGTCGTCATTTATTTGTTAAGCTAGAAAGTTGAGAGACTTTTGAAGTAATTATATATACAGTCTCAAAATGTTGCATCTAACTGCCTGGATAATGTAAAAGAGCTTCATTGTGTCTGGTCACTCATGAGCTACAGCAGTTCATTATATCTGATCACATTTCTCAGGGAATTAAAAATGGGCAACCATTCAGAGATGGAGACAGAAGCTGAAGGAAGTGGGCCGGGTTGGTACTTGTGGACTGTTTAAACATATGTTTCTAATTCTGGAAAATGTATCGCAAATACATTTCTATTCTCGTAATTCTCTGAGTAATGCTAAGTAATATTTAATGTCATTTTTTTCATATGTTGCCTAAAACAATTGCACTCAGGTTTGAATATTCCAACATATGCTTTCAGGTAAGCCTGCTGTGCTTTACGATGAAACAAACCCCGACTTGGCACCCTCTGTTCATCTTGGATACACCAATGTAACACACACATGTACATCTGATCGGTACAATAGAATGGCAGAGCGCAAGACAAGAAAGAGGTGCACAGGCCTTGCTTAACTTGTCGTCACAAGTTTAAGAAGAAAATGTTGAATCTGATGATATTTCATTTGTGTCTGGTAACAATTGTCAAGTTAAGTACAAGTTCTATTTAATGGGTAAACTTGAAAATAATTTTGGAAATTATCATGATGAAAATACTTTGGATGCAAACAAGATTAGTAAACTAACAATGGATGAACTAAACAGATTGACATTGGAGAACTTTGAACTGAGGCAGCAGAAATCTGAAGTTACTGAAGAGTCTTTCACCGGAAATGATGAAAAGGTGAAATATTATACTGGTTTACAAACATCTGGAATCGTAATGGCTGTGTACAAATTAGTGGAAGGTTACACCAATGACCCTCAAAGTGTTCTTTGTCAAAATTTCTAAAATGTATTCTTGTGTTAATGAGGTTGAGACTGAACATACTATTACAGGATTTAGCGTACAGATTCAGTGTTTCTAAAGCAACTGTTTCAAGGGTGTTTCTTTCATTGATAAGTGTCCTGTATTCAAGAATGCAATTTTTGATTTTCTTGCCAGACAGGGAAGAGCTCCGAAAAACGATGCCCATGGAATTTAGAAACTCATTTGGCTCATAAGTTGCTGTGATTATAGACTGTTTTGAGATCTTCATTTAGCACCCATCAAATCTTCATTCAAGAGCATCTACCTGGTCCTCATACAAGCACCATAACACAGTAATATACTTAATTGGTATTACACCTCAGGGAGTTATATCATTCTGTCACAGACATGGGGAAGACGTTCTACTGATAAATGTGTTGGAGTAAGAGGTGTTGAGTCAACACTTCCAGCATTTACAAGAGGCAAGAGACAAATGTCCCCCCTGGAACTTGAGACATCCAGCAAAATGTCACACTTAAGAATTCATGTAGAAAGAGTTATTGGCCATTTGAGAACAAGTACACACTGCTTCAGGACACACTTCCTATAGATTATGCCATAAGTTCTGAAGATGACATTCCTGTTATAGACAAAATTACCACTGTCTGCTGTGCCCTAATTAATTTGTGTGAATCTGCTCAATTAAATTTTACTTTTTCTGTTGTCTACATCTGTTTATATCAATAAATGAATTTAATAACTGCTAATCTGCTAAATACATAATGATACCAGCATACTGAATTATTTTCACTGTAAGCCACATAAAATGTTTATCAATGATCGAATGCTAAGGAATAAATGTACTATATGCTTGTACATGGGGAATAAACGTACTGTACGAGGGTACTTGGGGAATAAATGTACTGTATGAGTGTACTTGCGGAATAAATGTACTGTATGAGTGTATTGGGGGAATATATGTACTGTATGAGCGTATTTGAAGAATAAATGTACTGTATGATAGTACTTGATACAAATACTATTTATTAATTTCATGAAGCTAAATGCTATGATTTTGAATCACTTTTAATGAATTTCAATACAAGTTAGCAACCATATTCAGATTAAACGCTTCAAGAACAACTAATTCAAGATTGTTTTCTTTTCTTTCCATTTATTAATTGATCAATACACATCACTTAAATATTGTCCTACATCATTTATTACATTACTTTTGTGTTGTCCATATATATATCATCCTTTTTTCCATCTCTAATGACTCTTCATGATTCAAAGCTAAATTAACTCTTAAGTCAATGTAAAATTCTCATTCATATATATATATATATATATATATATATATATATATATATATATATATATATATATATATATATATATATATATATATATATATATATATATAATTCTTAACAAAACATTTATGTTGAGATACATGAACACAATAAATCGTGTAACCTGACACTGAAATCTCAAATACTTGTTTTGCACATCTTGGATTTTTTTAGTCTTTTTAAATTCTGGCAGAGAACGACATGTGGAGAAATACCATTTTTCTTTTGGTACTCTTTTCAAGCTAACACATTCAAAGTGAAACCACCTGAAAGAACACGTTGCTTTATCGCACCCAATAACTGAATCATTTTCAGGATCATAAACTGTTTGACATGTACAAATAATATCACCACTCCTCTCACACAGAATGGGCATTTGATCTCTATGCAGCCTTCGCCACAACAACCACATTTACAAAAGAATCTGGTGAAGCACCCATGTATGGAAAGTTGGGATTGATGAGATGTCAACAATCTATTATTTCAAAATTGTCATGTAAATGGGAAATTTCAATAATGTATCTCTGCAGAGCTACTTTTTCATGGTCACACACACCCCCTCCATTTTGTTGCACTGGTAGTGAATTTATTTACATGAAGATAGCAAATATTCCTAATAAGTGAATGGGAAGGCTGCTCAACTGATGTTTGACATACAGCTTTCAGGTTTTGAGGCAGTTATACGACCTGCCTGGAATCTAAACCACTCTTTGCAGTTAGCTTGTGCTTTTGTAGCCATTTCAACATGAATAGATTCTTCTTTAGATACACTGATATTTGCTGCAATTTGCTCACAGTGTAATAACATTAGTCTGATTTTCCCATGTCGAAGCAGTCCTGGTCCTCTAAGTCATGACGTATAGCTTGGTATTTTTCATCTAAAGATGAAGGGACATGATCATCAGAACGGTCCTCTAAGTCATTACGTATAGCTGGGTATTTTTCATCTAAAGATGAAGGGACATGATGATCAGAATGGTTTGGTATTAAAGACAAAATCTCTGGCTTTTTACTTGACAGTGCGATCTCTTTAAAACATGTACATATATCATCAGATGTGGTAAGAGGTGTTGCAGAATGTATTTTTTAGAGTTTTTGATGTATATGGTTCAACTTGGGTAGATGTACACATATGACTTTTGCCAACTAGTATCATCTTTTTAGTCTCTTAGTAAAATCAATATCTTAAACCCGCTTTCATTTAATTTTATGCATAGCAGATGGAAGCAACCAATAAGCTTTATTTTCTGTCACTGTGGTAGAGTTTCTAATATTCACGGTGGCCTCTACTGCAAATAGCAGAGTACCTACATGATTGCACACCTCTCCTAAGCCTGCCATACAATTGCAATGAGTAGCCATACATGCTCAATTTGACAATGCAATTATCCATTGCTGAAGTGGAGTAGCGTTCATTCTCTATGAATGTTTGACCTGCAAAAGGGATGAGAACATTTTTACATTTTTAACATTATTTTAAAAATTTATCTATATCAATAAAGGTATGATATGATATATACCAACTAATACAGGGGACTATTCTTACTACGCAACTTTAGGCCAGTCAAATCATGGTTTTAAGCCACATTGGCAACATAAATGATACCTTCCGACGACGAAACAGTCCCTTAACGTGTGTTCGTTGTGTAATTTACCAGTCTCCAATCATAAATACCGTACTTGGAGTCGCACAATCAATGTACAAAACTAGATTTTAATAGGGACTACTGAACGACAGGGACACTTATGCGACTCTGACCTGAATTCACCAAAAGTAAACCATGTCATCATGGAAACTCACTAACACTTCACTCTGTGACGTTTGCTCCTAATAACTGGCTAATTATTTCGGGCTGAGGAATATTTCCACAGGACCGAATTCCCATATTCAAACAAGTAATCACAAAAATCTAACAATTCCTTTAATTGGAATGGTCTATAAGGGTCTATGCTCATAAAATGAGTAACAGAAAAGAGTGAAGAGAAACACGTGAGTAAAATTCAACAAACAATTTATTTCTCTAGAATACATAGTGAAAATTAAATTAAATCCCAAAATAATCCCAGAATTGCGGAAATAAGTCCTAATAATAAAATTGCTGCATTAATTTTAGTGGAAATCAAAATTAAGTCCTACGCTGAAGGTGTTGTTGTGCCTGCAGCTGCCTGTATTGTATTGTATACCAACAGTCGTTTGTTGAAACACAGTAATATAATTTCAATTTTGAGTTTACTATAAATCCCAGTTATTGTCTCTGTCCAAGAATATTATTTTGTATGAAAACTGGGTATTTCCAGAGAAAGTAATCACTGAATTGAATAATTTGAAGAAATAAATTACAGCTGAAATGAACTTCGTGACACAACAATAACACAAATTTGATTCTGCTTGGTCTTAAATCACCTATTGGAAAGTAAACTTCTACAATGTTCTAAATGTTTACAAAATAAAATTTTAGCTATTATTAAAAAGTCTGTTACTGAAATATAATATTTAACCTGGATTTTGTCAGGTACACAAGGTCGCTTGTAGGAGACTTCCAATAACCTAGACCCAGGCCCAAATAAACATGTTTTCTTATATTAGTAATGATCCCGATATTAACCCATGAACGCAGAGAATATTTTACTTATGAATGAGTTTTTTTTTTTATAGAATATGAATAAAGATCAATAATTCTGTTAAGTAAAACAAAAAAAAATGATTTTGCTTAATGTTAAGTCCAACATACAATGTTGCATGACAATAGCATATAATGAAATATAAAAAAATAAAAAGATAACTAACATTGCAAACTAAATATACACAACACTGACTTAGGTATATGCGTCATACACTTGGGGATTGCATAAACTACAGTTAATCTTTTGTGAAGGTATTCCTAACAAATAATATAATTTATTTCCATCATTCCCCAGAGCACGAACATGCTCAGTTCTTTCTCTGTTTCTAATTTTACAAAACCAAACATGAATGTTTCCGGAACATCTGTCTGTTAACATTGTGTGTGTGGCGTAATCGTGTCCGTTATACACTTTTGGGATTCAGCGCTGGATCAGTTCTGTTCTTTCTGTCATTAAAATGCATTATTTTTATCATTTGGCCTGTCTCAAGATGCCGAAAACAACACTCATGCTCTTTCTTTATTCATGTCGAAAGATAGTTAATGTATATTTAGAAAACATTATACACGCTTAAGGAAATAGACGAACTCAATTAGGTAAACACTTTTATGCATGTTTATAATCATTCCTATAGGACAATGTGTGTAGTTGTTATTGATTGTGTTATGTATGCGCTCCCAAAAATCAATCTTAATTATAATGTCGACTGAACGTAGGAATAAGAATGTCTGGAATGCAATATTTGTTACACACCTTGAACGAAGAATGAACTAGTCGCAAAGTTTTCCTTCCTTGCATCACTAATGCACTAATTTCGTCTCCCAAAATTAGATAAAAGATCTAATTCACATCTTGCGCTGTTAACCCTCAAGATTATACTTGTGCGTGTATTTTTAACAACTACAAGAGTAGTTTCAAACGAATATTGCGTAACTGGAAGCACATGTGTAGATTATCTTTGGTAGAATTTATTAGCTTGCCCTGGCCTTTGCCAAACATAATATTAGCTTGCCATGGCCTTTGCCAAGGCTAATTAAAGTTTTCCTCTTGTATTAATCGGCTTACTGCATCCGAATCTGATTTTGACAGTCATTACAGGTAATGAATTCCGTTCTTAATGCTTACTTATGATTTCTCTTGTACTCTTGTCTTCTCTAATAAAAGATTGCAGGAGACAGCCAGCTATATCGCTGAGTGTATTCTGTGCAGATATTCCAGTAAAGTTCTAGTCGCATTAGCCATATACTGTTCTTTTTTATGATGTAGCTTGAATTCATGGAAATTATTTAGGCCATGCTGCGCGTGGGAGTGTTTATATACACAAGAGCCTTTAACTGTCTGTAAATTGACTATTATACCATTTTTCCTTTCAACACGTGAAACATTCCCATGGGTTATTTCGTTCCTCACAAAATACTTAGTTACTTCTGGCATCAATTTAATTAGGTATGTTTGCTGCCTCCTTTGTGGATAATTACATGGACTGTATGCAATATACAATTCTTTCTGAGGAATTGTTGCCTCCTCAGAGGACAAATATGTTGACTGTATACAATACAAAATTATGCTGGGGGAATTGTTGCCTCCTTACAGGATAATTACACGGGCTGTGTGCAATACAAAATTATGATTTACTAATTGTCCACAATCCGTTTTTAACACTACTCGAAATCACTGCTGACTTCATATATTTAAGTAAAGAAAACAGTTAAAATGCTTGTAAAATTGTGTGCAGCCATCTTCAGACATGGGCAAACATTTAATGTGTATTTATGACAAAGATATATTAATGATATGTTGAATTACATATTACATGTTGAATTACATATTACATGTTGATTCAATTACATATTATAAGTTGAATTACATATTACATAGTAAATTGCATATTACATGTTGAATTACATATTACATGTTTATTGAATTACATATTGTAAGTTGAATTACATATTACATGGTAGATTACATATTACATGTTGAATTACATATTACATGTTGATTTAATTACATATTATAAGTTGAATTAGATATTACATAGTAAATTAATATTACATGTTGAATTACATATTACATGTTTATTGAATTACATATTGCAAGTTGAATTACATATTACATGGTAGATTACATATTACATGTTAAATTACATATTACATGTTGATTTAATTACATATTACAAGTTGAACTGCATTTAAATTACTTTTCTCTCGGAATGTTAAGATCAGTCTTGTGATTCAAGTTTGGTACGAAGATTAAATCAAAGTACTGATATCTTTAAACTGAATTTTCACTCGACCAGGTCAAGTAGGCATCTGTTGTTTGGGTTCAAAATATAAAACGATTTGCAAAACAGTGTCAAGGCCTCAGGCAGAATTGGTATTATTAATCAAAATGGTGGTGTAATTACAACATTTTATAGCTCAATTGAATGCGTATCATTATATTTACCAGAAGGTACACCGCATGAAATTGTACTTATAAAAAAGGGTAAAAATAGAAGAACATTTTAAAGAGAAGTGTGTCATATTATATTTATCTTTAAAATCGATTATCTGCTTTGCGTGTTTTATATGCCTCAGCGTAAAAGAGAATGTACGCAGGCCGAAGAGGAATTAGCATATTTTTTGTAATCAGAGACTTTTGTCAGACATTATGACTAAAGCTGTCCACCAAGGGTAGTCTGCCGAATCTTAGTCCGGTAAAACCAAATGTACTAAGTTTGGTTTATCCTTTCCAAGAACATTATCTTAATCTCATTTAATATACCTATTTTCAGGCCTAGACATTAGCTTTATCTCACTACTGTACTCATTTTCAGGTCCAAACTTTGGCCAATTATCGCATGAGTTGCTAACCTGTAAGTAATTTAAGTGATATACCACAATGAACACAAATTGATATTTAAGATTTACCTGTCAGTAAAAGCATGAGAAATATTTTCCTTTCGACGAATTCTGCTCTTGTATTTGAAATTGCAAATCCTTACTTCGTTCACATTCTGTACGGTCTTTCGACTTTCAATGTTCACTCGACCTAAATAAAGAATTACTGCACTATTAGTCATCGTTGTTTCTTTTTATTAAACTTAAGCAAAATGTCCAGTACCAATCATGGTAAACATCGAATAGATAATTTAAAAGAACAATTTCTCTATCTGTAGTATAACGAAAATTCTCATATATGGACCTGCACCAAATCAAATCTATTTCAAGTAAGAAATTCATAAAGATGCACGTAGTTTCATTAAATATATATTGATGCACAAACCCAGATAAGCTCTCTCTCTCTCTCTCTCTCTCTCTCTCTCTCTCTCTCTCTCTCTATATATATATATATATATATATATATATATATATATATATATATATATATATATATATATATATTGATTAGTAAGGTTAATGCTCACATTTACCTTACAATAAAGTTCTAATAAAAAATGATGCAACAATCTGGTTGCCTTGAAAACACAAGTGAATAAACCAAGATCATCCAGGGTGACACTTTGTGGTTAGACCTCGCTAAGTCATAAAGTAGCATTCCGCACAATTTGGTGAAACTAAATCTAAAGAAGTATAATGTATCAGCATTACCCGGATAACGTCACATTGCGCTTCACCATATCGGACTACACAACAGAATGGCAGAGATTAGAGACTAGAAGCTGGCATCATGACTGGATGTACCATTTCGGTGGAATCTTCTGACCCTCAATGAATCTGCTTTTGAAGTCGGCAGAGACGATACGCTGATTACCCAGCCTCCTACAATAGCTTCAGGAGGACGGTAACAGTTACATCCAAGTTTGTAAGAGAAAGTGGAGGTGTTTAGAATATGGTGGAGACCTGATTGACTGGGTCAGGATAAAGTTCAGGTTATCTCAATCAAGACGTCTTGGCACGAAGAAATGGCTGAGGAATGATCAATCCAGGTTCAAGATACGAGAGGATGTGATACCAGCATAGAATAGAATGAGTAATCAGATAAGAACCTCGGCAAATGGCTTAAGGACTCCTTTGAATGAGAACGAGATTATGGCAGACATGAAGCGGCAAGCACAAGACTGGTTAAAATCTATATACAGTGGGAATGGGGCTACCTTGCAACTACAAGGCCAGATGGTGCCACCATTGTATTCTTTAAAGAATCCTTTCTCCACTTCTAGTCCCACTCACGAGCGAAGAAGCAATTTAGAGAATGTTCAATCTATGGATGAGCATGCTAAACAACTTCAACAGTTTCGGCTTGTACCGTACCAACAGTAAGTTAGAATGCCACTGAAGTCAATGACAAAAGAGTTCAGGGTGACCAATTGCCAGGAATGAGATGAGTTGAAAGACAGTGTTGATGAGTAGATGAATGAGGACAGCAGCGGTTGTAAGAACACAAAGAATGTGAGTGGAATGAAAGGCGTTTGAAGAGGCAGAATTCAGACTAAGATACTGTGACATAGAAGACACATAAGCAACAGGAATCTTGGGGCTGGGAAGCTCCAGATATATACGTGGCAAGTAGCAAGTACCAAAGAAAAGCATGCCAAAGTCCATAAATAAGCACGCCTTGCGAAAGAGGAAATTAGGTTTACGCCATTAAAAAGCAAGGCGAATATCTACGCCTAGACGCTGAGAGATCCACCGTAACTGTCTTGGAGCGATGTCTAGAGAGATAATGCCTAGTAATCAGTTTTTCCTTACACTCAGTGCTCTCCGTACACCAACAAAACTCAAAACATGGGGACTAACTGATGACCCAAACTGCAAACTTTGTGACAGACATTCAAATTTAGATCACGTGCTGTCATCCTGCAATTAAGCCCTGACATATGGCCTATATCCTTGGCGCCATAATTACGTGCATGCAGAGATTGCTGCCAGTAAGGATAGAGAAAGGTACATCATCTGAAAATCGGTCCAAGCTTCATCAGCTTTGTTAGACTCGGCGAGACACAGATGCAAAAGATAGATGCATCTTAACAATTAGACCACCCCATTTCTGAGATTTGGACGTTTATGTTGGGATGTAGGGTCAGAGTCCACTGCCTATCGAAATGTTGGAGTTCGCCAGCACCATTTATTATTACGTGAGTATTAATTAATATTTTCGAATTCTATGCACAACATCTTTCGAAATGGTATATTGTTGATATCACGTGATTATTGGACCTCTGATGTCATTGACATATAAGTTGCGAGATTTGTGTAGTCATTTGACTCGTAATGCAAATGGCGAGTTCCAGGTCAAATTTCATCCATGCTGTAGTTGCATCTCTTCTGTCTGCTTATTAAAGATATAACGAATGCTATATTCGCTATTTCTGAGAAAATAAATCATATTCCTATCGATTTCATGCAAGTATATCTCGATAAACGGTCATTATAGTTTGCTAGGCCAGCTAGTAAGCGGCTACCCTATGTCGGCGAATTACAACTTTTCGATAGGCAACGGACTCTGACTCTACAATCCAACATAAATGTCCAAATATCAAAAAATGGGGTGGCAAGGTTCAGAGGAAACTCGGGCTAGTGTTTGAAGTAAGTCAGATAAGGGCCCGTTTGGATACTCTCCATTCTCGATAGCTGTCGAACACTATAGACCAACTGACAGTATAATCTTATTATAAAGTAGAAAGCAAAATACATAATTTAGTAAAATGTGAATGTTGACTCATGGGACAAGGTTGATATGAATCCGTCAAATGAAACAAAACCAAGACTGAGTTTGGCGTGTAGAATCCATATATATATATATATATATATATATATATATATATATATATATATATATATATATATATATATATATATATATATATAGAGAGAGAGAGAGAGAGAGAGAGAGAGAGAGATTTAATAGGATGGGAACACAGCAGAAAGTTCAGTAATGAGAAGCAAATGTAGCGACAAAATGTCCCACAAAATTGTTATCGGTGTCCTGCCAGTGTCATATCAGTAACAGTTTACATTCCTATCCACATTTTATTATTAAATCTGCACACGTAAATTTTGGAAATGTTGCCTTTATTGACTTTGAAAAAAGCACTATGAAATATAAAAATGCAAATTTAAAATTAAAAAAGTAGGTGATTTAAAAATCATTGTTTTTTAATTTAGTTCACAGCATGCATATAGATAGAGTTTGTATAGTGGATATTCATTATAATCAGCATATATTTATTCCCACACCTTATAAAAGTAAGTGTGAGTTTTTAAATTCAGTATGAGAAAATATCTTTCAAAATCAAAATGAGGCCTTAATTCAAGACACATGAAGACATTTTTCTAAATGATAATATGCCTTATGGTCATTTGAACTAATTGTTATGAGTCCAGTCAGTGGATTTATGGCAGGGTTATTATATGAGTAGCACTTATCTGCTTGCATGGATTTCAGTAATTTTTTTGAAACATATTTATATCGTACGTAATGAGAGGATGGAGATGAAAACTCTACAGTAGAGAACACTCAGGTTGTATGCTAAGGCGTTTCAAATTTTAAACTGTCAGAGAACGAAAACATGTCAAAAGAAATATATCTGAAAAGGATACTATACATCTTCCTCAAGTCTATTTACCTTTGGATGTAAGAAAAAAGCAAAATGAAACAGTCTAACACAAAATACAGTCCATTTTATTGTTCATGTTGTTTAGGATATCATTTGGAAAGTGCGGCAAATGTGGCGTAAGCTTATTTGAATTCACTTTGCACAACTGATCTTAACACATTATCCCACTCGAGCAAATGTCCATATATTTTAGAATGTTTGGAATAAGACGTTCAGTGCATCATACATGATCATACATGATCTCATTACTAGTAAACGACCTAGATATAGCGTACTAACAAAATAAATATGAAGTGATCAGGTAGGCCACTATCCTCAATTAGAGACAAAGATGAAGCGTTCATCACAAATTAAATATACATAACACTCCGTAAAAAAAAACAAAAAAAAAAAACCTTTCAAATACCCTGTAAACCACGATGACAACGAGGGCCAGTCTAAACCAAATCTGGAAATTCCATTTATCCTTCAAGAGGAAATTTGTCAAACGCCGCTGATATACCAAATATGACTTGCTGGGATAAACGCTAGAAATATTACCTGAATCGTCCGTTTCTTCGAACACAGAAACTGAATCTTTATACTACACAGATACATTGCATACATGAAGACCAATCAAAGGACGATCAGCTAAGTTTTGCATTACGAGAGGAATTAAGAGAGAAATAATAGTTACACTGTTCAGTCTGCCTCAATGTACACTGGACTGATTGAATGGTCGAGCTAATGAAACGTCTTTTTGGAAAGGTTGTAGGGTCAAGTTAATGAAATGTACTTTGGACTGGTTGTACGGTCGAACTAATGAAATGTACAGACTGCTTCAGTAGAATCTATAGTATTATTTCTACATGCAGTGCTACTTTAAAATACGTCTTAGCCCATTTTTATCTCGATAATTTAATTTCGGTCATAAATGTTTTGAATTAAAATTATTATATATATACCAGCAAAAGTATCAAAGCTTCATGTCGATGTTTACATACCTCTAGTGCATTGCTACGAAGTTATAGTTATTTGGGACTCATAATATTTAGTCCTTCCGAAATGTATTACCAAAAGTGCAACAATATTTGATATGCCGCACAATAATAATAAATTTCCCATTTTTGATATTTTGTTTTCTTTTTTGTCTTAACCGAATAGTTAGTAAAACAAATGTTTTACCTCAAATCAGCACGGACATTCTTGGGTTAGTTTTTTCTTTTTGTTTTCAACGTTTTGCTGGAATAATATATTTTTGAAATGTATATTAAAATATATTATACAGTAATTATAAGTACCCCTCATTTACATACTCATCTTCTACAAGCATAGTTTGCAATGTTTTTGCATGATAACGTTTAAATATTTCCATACTGTCGTATATTCTACGATAAGGAAATTGCTCTACTCTAAAGTTTGAGCAATGTGTCATTTCAGTGTCTGTTAATGAGATGCCTTTTCTGACATTAATACTCCACTTACAACCGATTTCACAACATTGCATGCAATGTCCGGAAATAGCTAGCTATGTACAGCTCTTAAATGAGTTATACTTTGCTATGAATCTTAAGCGACTTTACTACTATGGTGGCAATTTAAGAACACGTTGTCAATTGAAAACCTGAATTATTTTAAAATGCCACTCCAATATTTTGCTCCTTACTAAAATATAATTTATTCTTTTGTTTCCTTCGAAACATTTTCCCCGTAATTACTTCCGCATCATTTCTTGTCATTAAAACCTCTTCGTTACATTTTTGAGTGAAAGCTCCAATCCCTCCGCTATTTTATTTTTGTTCTTGAAAAGCCATAACTATTGCAAGTGTGTACTATCTCTAGAGAAAAATCGGCTTTGATAAAACTTAATTGCTTCCCTCCTGCCTGCCTCAAAGATAAGTTGCTGACTAAAATGGTCAAACAGAATAATATATCAACAAAGATATGCATTATAAAACATCAACATTAAGAGCTCAGTCCCGATTAGGAAAAAGTGGTCTTGCTAGAGAGGTGGTCTTATTTTAGAAGATAGATGTCGAAATGGCATTATTTATGAATTTAATCATAGAACAGCATATTTTGGATTTCATTAGCGACTAGAGTTTGAAGAGGAAAATTTGAATTTTTCTGTCTTAAAACAAACTATGAGATTTAAAATTTTCATAGAAAAAGTGGATACAAATCAATACATATGCATACCAGAAAGACAACATAAGTCGTAAATTATAACAGTTCAAGTGTAGTCACGTTTACACCTTTAAAAGTAGCAACATTTAATTTGAGTGAAGTTATATTGAAGTAAGAACAATTGTTGGGTGAACATAAATAATTTTTCTTCAAAACATATGCTTCAGTTGTCACACATTACGAGAGAGAAATGCTTTGAAACAAATCGTTTAGGTACGTAGTATGATGTATGGATAATAATGTATGGAATATGATGTATGGAGTATGATGTATGGAGTATGGAGTATGATGTATGGAGTATGATGTATGGATTATGATGTATGGAGTATGATGTATGGAGTATGATCTATGGAGTTTGATGTATGGAGCATGATATATGGATTATGGAGTGTGAGTATGGAGTATGTAGTATGATGTATGGAGTATGATGTATAGAGCATGATGTCTGGAGTTTGAGGTATGGAGTATGGCGTATCGAGTATGATGTATTGAGTATGATGTATGGAGAATGACGTATGGAGTATCATGTATGTAATATGATGTATGGAGTATAATGTATGATGTATGGAGTATGATGTATGGAGTATGGATTATGATGTATGGAAGATGATGTGTGGAGTATGACGTATGGAGTATGATGTATAGAGTATGGAGTGTGATGTATGGAGTATGATGTATAGAGTATGATGTATGAAGTATGGAGTTAATGTATGGAGTATGATATAAGGAGTATGATGTATAGAGTATAAATTGTGGAGTATGATGTATGGAGCATGATGTATATAGTATGGAGTATGATGTATGTAGTGTGGAGTATGATGTATGGAGTATGCTATATGGATTATGATGTATGGAGTATGATGTATGGAGTATGATGTATGGAGTACTGAGTATGATGTATGAAGTATGAAGTATGATGTAAGGAGTATGGAGTATGATGTGTGGAGCATGATGTATGGATTATGGAGGACGATGTATTGAGTATGATGTATGGAGTATGGAGTATGATGTATGGAGTATGATGTATGGAGTATGATCTATGGAGTATGATGTATGAACTGTGATGTATGGAGTATGATGTATGGAGTATGATGTATGAAGCATGATATATGGAGTATGATATATGTAGTTTGATCTATGGAGTATGGAATATGATGTATGGAACATGATGTATGATGTATGGAGTATAATGTCTGTAGTTTGGAGTATGATGCATGGAGTATGCTATATGGATTATGATGTATGGAGTATGGTGTATGAAGTATGATGTATGGTGTATGCATAGGATGTATGATGTATGATGCAAGGTTTATGATATATGGAGTATGGAGTATGATGTATGGAGTGTAATGTATGGAGTATGGAATATGATGTATTCAATATAAAGTATTGAGTATGATGTATGGAGTATGGTGTATGAAATATGATGTATGGAGTATGATGTATGGAGCATGGATAATGATGTATGGAATATGATATATGGAGTATGATGTATGAAGTATGGAGTATGATGTATGGAGTATGACGTATGGAGTATGATGTATGGAATATGATATATGGAGTATGAAGTATGAAATATGGAGTATGATGTATGGAGTATCATTTATGATGTATTGAGTATCATCTATGTAGTATGGAGTATGAAGTATGTAGTATGGAGCATGATGTATGGTATATGATGTATGGATTATGATGTATGGAGTATGATGCATGGGGTATGATGTATGGAGTATGATGTATGGATTGTGGAGTATGATGTATGGAGTATGATGTATGTAGTATGGAGTATGATGTATTGAGTGTTGAGTATGATGTATTGAATATGATGTATGGAGTTTGATGTATGGGGTATGATGTATGAATATGGAGTTTGATGCATGGAGTATGATGTAATGAGCATGACGCTTGGAGTATCATGTATGGAGTATGATGTATGGATTATGGAGTATGATGTATTCAATATGAAGTATGGAATATGATGTATGTATGATGATGTATACAGTATGCTGTATGGAGTATGATGTATAGAGTATGATGTATGGAGTGTGATCTATGGGTTATGATGTATGATGGGTATGATGTTTCACTTTTCAGTAAGTAGGGATCACTCTTGCCATGCATTTTTCGGGCAATTTACAATTTAGTTGTAAATGTGCACTTACCATTTAGATGTACACTTACAATTGAGATGTTGATGTACACTTACAATTTAGATGTACACTTACAATTTAGATGCACACTTACCGTTTAGATGTACACTTACATTTTAGATGTAGATGTACACTTACAATTTAGATGTAGATGCACACATACAATTTAGATGTACACTTACAATTTAGATGTAGATGCACACATACAATTTAGATGTACACTTACAATTTAGATGTAGATGTACACTTACAATTTAGATGTACAGTTACAATTTAGATGTACACTTACAATTTAGATGTACACTTACAATTTAGATGTAGATGTACACTTACAATTTAGATGTACACTTACCATTTAGATGTACACTTACAATTTAGATGTAGATGTACACTTACAATTTAGATGTACACTTACAATTTAGATGTACACTTACAATTTAGATGTACACTTACAATTTAGATGCACACTTACAATTTAGATGTAGATGTACACTTACCATTTAGATGTACACTTACAATTTAGATGTACACTTACAATTTAGATGTAGATGTACACTTACCATTTAGATGCACACTTACCATTTAGATGTACACTTACAATTTAGATGTAGATGTACACTTACCATTTAGATGTACACTTACAATTTAGATGTTGATGTACACTTACAATTTAGATGTACACTTACAATTTAGATGTACACTTACAATTTAGATGTTGATGTACACTTACAATTTAGATGTACACTTACAATTTAGATGCACACTTACCATTTAGATGTACACTTACAATTTAGATGTAGATGTACACTTACAATATAGATGTAGATGTACACTTACCATTTAGATGTACACTTACAATTTAGATGTAGATGTACACTTACAATTTAGATGTACACTTACAATTTAGATGTTGATGTACACTTACGATTTAGATGTACACTTACAATTTAGATGTACACTTACAATTTAGATGTTGATGTACACTTACAATTTAGATGTACACTTACAATTTAGATGCACACTTACAATTTAGATGTATATGTACACTTACAATATAGATGTAGATGTACACTTACCATTTAGATGCACACTTACCATTTAGATGTACACTTACATTTTACATGTAGATGTACACTTACAATTTAGATGTACACTTACAATTTAGATGTAAATATACACTTACCATTTAGATGTACACTTACAATTTAGATGTAGATGTACACTTACAATTTAGATGTACACTTACAATTTAGATGTTGATGTACACTTACCATTTAGATGTACACTTACAATTTAGACGTACACTTACAATTTAGATGTACACTTACAATTTAGATGTTGATGTACACTTACAATTTAGATGTAGATGTACACTTACAATATAGATGTAGATGTACACTTACCATTTAGATGCACACTTACCATTTAGATGTACACTTAAATTTTACATGTAGATGTTCACTTACAATTTAGATGTACACTTACAATCTAGATGTAGATGTACACTTACCATTTAGATGTACACTTACAATTTAGATGTAGATGTACACTTACAATTTAGATGTACACTTACAATTTAGATGTTGATGTACACTTACAATTTAGATGTACACTTACAATTTAGATGTTGATGTACACTTACAATTTAGATGCACACTTACCATTTAGATGTACATTTACAATTTAGATGTAGATGCACACTAACAATTTAGATGTAGATGCACACTAACAATTTAGATGTACACTTACAATTTAGATGTAGATGTACACTTACAATTTAGATGTAGATGCACACTAACAATTTAGATGTAGATGCACACTAACAATTTAGATGTACACTTACAATTTAGATGTAGATGTACACTTACAATTTAGATGTAGATGTACACTTACAATTTAGATGTAGATGCACACTAACAATTTAGATGTAGATGCACACTAACAATTTAGATGTACACTTACAATTTAGATGTAGATGTACACTTACAATTTAGATGTAGATGCACACTAACAATTTAGATGTAGATGCACACTAACAATTTAGATGTACACTTACAATTTAGATGTAGACGTAAACTAACAATTTAGATGTACACTTACAATTTAGATGTACACTTACCATTTAGATGTACACTTACCATTTAGATGTAGATGTACACTTACAATTTAGATGTAGATGTACACTTCCAATTTAGATGTACACTTACCTTTTAGATGTACACTTACAATTTAGATGTAGATGTACACTTCCAATTTAGATGTACACTTACAATTTAGATGTAGATGTACACTTACAATTTAGATGTAGATGTACACTTACAATTTAGATGTACATTTACCATTTAGATGTACACTTACAATTTAGATGTACACTTACCTTTTAGATGTACACCTACAATTTAGATGTACACTTACAATTTAGATGTACACTTACCATTTAGATGTACACTTACAAGATAGATGTAGATGTACACTAACAATTTAGATGTACACTTACAATTTAGATGTACACTTACCATTTAGATGTACACTTACAATTTAGATGTACACTTACCATTTAGATGTACACTTACAATTTAGATGTAGATGTACACTTACAATATAGATGTAGATGCACACGTACAATTTAGATGTACACTTCCAATTTAGATGTACACTTACCTTTTAGATGTACACTTACAATTTAGATGTACACTTACAATTTAGATGTACACTTACAATTTAGATGTAGATGCACACTTACAATATAGATGTAGATGCACACTTACCATTTAGATGTACACTTCCAATTTAGATGTACACTTACCTTTTAGATGTACACTTACAATTTAGATGTAGATGTACACTTACAATTTAGATGTACACTTACAATTTAGATGTACACATACCATTTAGATGTACACTTACAATTTAGATGTAGATGTACACTTACAATATAGATGTAGATGCACACTTACCATTCAGATGTACACTTACAATATAGATGTAGATGCACACGTACAATTTAGATGTACACTTACAATTTAGATGTACACGTACAATTGAGATGTACACTTACAATTTAGATGTACACTTACAATTTAGATGTACACTTACAATATAGATTTAGATGCACACTTACCATTTAGATGTAGATGTACTCTTACATTTCAGATGTACACTTACAATTTAGGTGCACACTTACAATTTAGATCAACAATTATAATTTAGATTAAGATGTACACATAAAATTTAGATGTACACTTACAAGTTAGATGTACACATACAATTTAGATGTATACATAAATTTTAGATGTACACTTACAATTTAGATGTATGTTTACATTTTAGATGTACACTTCCTAGTTAGATGCACACTTACAATTTAAATGTACACTTATAATTTTAATGTATACTTAAAATTTTGATGGAAAATTACAATTAAGATGTACACTTACAATTAAGATGTACACTTACAATTAAGATGTACACTTACAATTTAGATATATACATGCAATTTAGATGAACACTTACAATGTAGATGTACACTTACAATTTAGATATACACAAACAATTTAGATGAACACTTACAATTTAGATGAACACTTACAATTTAGATGAACACTTATAATTTTGATATATACTTATAATTTTGATGTATACATACAATTTAGATGTACACCTAAATTTAAGATGTGCACATACAATTTAGATGTAGATGTACACTTTCCATTTAGTTGTACACTTGCAATTTTTACAAATACCTCCATTATCCTTTAGAAAGTTGCAATATTTCCCTGTATGACATTTCCTCAGGAAGCCTTAACACAACAATTAATAAAACATTTGAATTTGATAAGATTTATTATTCATTAAAAACGCGAAATCAAAAATATTTAATACACTAGAGAGAGAGAGACAGAGACAGAGACAGAGAGCGAGAATTATAAATAAACACCGGAGAGAATGGAATGTTCTATCCCTGGATTATGTGGAAGAATGCTTCATAATATTAGACAAAACTAATAATTTTCTTTAAGTGATATGGACCTTGCTGTATTAAGCCAAGATAATTATACAGATGCTGGGACTAACATACTATTTGCCAGTGGATGGTCATAAATTTGAATGCGCTCAACGTTAATATGTCTCAGTGTTGATGTTTCTAAGCGATCAAAATTTATATTAGATTTACCACTGCAATGCCTCTATGTAGAGCTAATGGAAACTTTTGCCTATGTATTGGAATTGCTGGCGCCGCACAGACCGGACAACTGATTGTAATTTTGCATCTTTCTTTCGGCTGCTGTGTTGATTTTACTGCTAATGTAATTGATGGCTTTCCACATAAACCAGAAAGAATCACCTCTCTTAAAAAGGTTATATTAATTTGTCTTATTCTAATAACCAATATCAATGGATCATTAAGGTCTGTGTTGACAGCCATGTGGCTACAAGCAAAGCAATTACGATGAAATCTTATACATGATTTTACAACAAGATACAAGTCCTGCTGGATTAGCATTGTTCTTGGCAATACGTGTCTTGCTTGCGAAGAAATCAATTCTACGTACTGTGTGCATCGCTCATTACATGGTTATTTGTTTCAAAAATCAAGGGTACTTCTGCTTCCATTGTACCAATACATCGAATCCACCTTGATTGTTTTAGCCTTTCTGAAATGTGTGGATCATGTGTAGATTTAAGAGAGAGACAGACAGACAGACAGACAGAGAGACAGAGAGAGACAGAAACAGAGATAGAGAGAGAGAGAGAGAACATAGATTAATAGATGCATTGATGAATGGATGTTTGGGTGGATGACAGATAGATGGATTTAAGATTGATGATTGTATGGCTGAAATGAGTGATAAAGGGATGGATTGGCTGTTAGATCGATGACTGGATAACTTCATCTTCTTAGTGCATATATAGATTAACGTACTATTTCACACTTAGATGTTCAGTAAATTTATATTAAAAATGTAATATCCCGTAGGTTGAAATATAGAAGCGGAGAATTTTTAGAGATTGAGGATGTTACTGAATTTTAAGGATGTACACAAACACTCTGGAACTGAAAAGGCTGCAGGGCACACGGTCAGCTACTCTTTGGCCATTATTGAATTAGACATGCCGGTTGTATTGGAAAATATTTCGATCTTTCAGAGTAATCTGTTTAGACGAGCCTGATTGAAGACCTAATCTAGGCCAACCAGTTGATACTGCCGATTTAGCAAGAAACAAATATCCTGTTTGCATTCATAAACTATATTTATTTCTAAACTCGGCTAGATAATGAGAAACTTATATATATATATATATATATATATATATATATATATATATATATATATATATATATATATATATATATATATATATATATATATATATATATATATATATAGACTTGCTAAAAATATATTAGAGTTATGGGATGGAGGTTATAAACTTAGCAAGATAATGAAACACAATAACAACAACAACAACAACAATAAAACCGAAAACAACAACAACGAGAAGAAAACGACGACGAAATATGACCATTACGGTAAATATTATATAAAAACTTTGAAACTAAAATTACTCATCTTGATTATTGCAATCGAATATCCTTTGTGTTATACGTAGAGGCTGATGAGATGGTGGCCAATGCTCCATTTTCAAAAACTTGTGAAACTTTACAAGGATACTTTTTAAAACCTCTCTTTTACTATTCTCATTTTGTAGCATGCTGTTATTTCTAGACGTACTTTCTCCCCCAACCCCACAAATAGTTTACATTTCCTCTTTTATAATCAATGTGCAGCATTGGCAAGAAGCAATGTACAATAAAATCATGAATCAATTTACAAAAATAGCAGGAAGCATTGCACATTAATGTCGGAATCAAAGTACAATAATAGCAAGAGGCAATGTACGATAATAACAAGAGGCAATGTACGATAATAGCAAGAGACATAATACAATATAAGCAAGAATCAATGTACAACAATATCAAGAATCAATGTACAATAATAGCAAGAGGCAATGTACGATAATAGCAAGAGGGAATGTACGATAATGGCAAGAGGCAACGTACGATAATAGCAAGAGGCAATGCACTATAATAGCAAGAGACAATATACAATATAAGCAAGAATCAATGTACACCTATATCAAGAATCAATGTACAATAAGAGCAAGAGGCAAAGTACAATAATAGCAAGAGGCAATGTACGATAATAACAAGAGACAATGAACGATAATAGCAAGAGGCAATGTACGATAATATCAAGAGGCAATGTACGATAATAGCAAGAGGCAATGTACGATAATAGCAAGAGGCAATGAACGATAATAGCCAGAGGCAATGTACGATAATAGCAAGAGGCAATGTACAATAATAGCAAGAGGCAATGTACGATATAAGCAAGAATCAATGTACAACAATATGAAGAATCAATGTACAATAATATTACGAAGCATTGTACAATAGTACGAAGAATCAGTGTACAATAAGAGCAAGAAGCAATTTAGAATAATAGTAAGAATCAATTAACAATAATAGTAAAAAGCATTCCATCAAAAAATATAAAGAATCAATATACACTAATATCAAGTATCAATGTGTAATAATATCAATAATCAATGTAATATAAGAGCAAGAATCAATAAACAATAACAGTAAGAAACAATTTACAATAAAAGTAACGATCAATGTACAAAAATAGCAAGAAGCATTTTTCAATAAAAATAAGAATCAATGTACAATAATAGTAAGAAACATTGTACAATAATACCAAGTTTCAATCTACAATAATAGCAAGAAACAATGTACAATAATATCAGGAATCATTGTACAATGATATCAAGAAGGAAGCAATGTACAATAATATCAAGAAGCAATGTACAATAATATCAAGAATCAATGTACAATTATATCAAGAATCAATGAACAATAATAGCAGGAATCGATGTAAAATAATAGCAGGAATCGATCTACAATATTAGCAAGAATCGATGTAAAATAATAGCAAGAATCGATGTACAATAATATCAAGAATCATTGTACAATAATAGCAGGAATCGATGTAAAATAATAGCAGGAATCGATGTACAATAATAGCAGGAATCGATGTACAATAATAGCAAGAATCGATGCACAATAATAGCAAGAAGCAATGTACACTAATAGTTAGAAACAATGGACCATAATAGCAAGCATTTCATTGTGGAATATTCATAAAAACTCGATGAAGAAAGATATTGGTTGTTTTATAGCCCATATTTGGAAATGAAATTTATTCAAAATTTCCTTCTCCTGCCTTTTTTTTCATTTAAATGTTATCAGTGGAAACGGAAATGAAAAGCAAGTATTGTTTCTTTAGATAAATTTTAGAATATGTCTTGATTACATTGCGTGAGATATGTAATGCATCTTAGTCCAATAATATAGCCCACTTAATTTCTTTCTAAAACATCGTCAAAATATTGTAATTATGTTTTCGTTCGTGACATTTATGAAACAATTATAATACAGTTAGATGAATGTATTAGTGACATATTTGTTTCAAGAAATCTTTCAAGACTGTACGAATTATTTTATTTAATTTTTGCGATAATTTTGTGTTCCTTCTACTTTTTAGAGGTATGATTTGTATTCAGTAAATAAGCATATGTCAGAGACAGAAAAAAGGACAGCAGGACAAGTTTTAGTACAATGTTATAATTTCCAAAGTGCTCAAAGAGGTGGTAGATCAATCATGTGATTTACATGACACTGCAAGAAAAGAAGGATATAGAATACATCGCCAAATAAGATCGTATTGGATTTAACACTTTTTGTCAAATCGCTCCACTCGAGAAGGGAAAATTAATAATCGCATCAGTTGTATATACGTGACATTATTTGATGTGTTTCTGTTCGATATGACAATTATTTTGTTGCCATGGTAACGAAATGTATATTTTCAAAATGACTTTGATGGATTTGATTAAATCTTTCGTGAATATCAACATTCAGAAAAGCTTTGGATAAAATGAGTTTCATCAAATGAGCAAAGCCTGTTGCTGGAAATCAGGAAAGGCAAGATTCATCATGGAAATTTCGATATGTCGATGCATGGTGACCTACTGAGCTTTGGTTGATGAGGGTTACGCCTTACGGACATGAATTTTGACATTTTCAGAAAAGAGTCATTGAGCTGATTTCATTATATATTTTTCATATGAGTCGGATAACATGTTGTATTAAACTGAATATATTGCTTTCGAAAAAACGCAATTTTTATTACACACATTCTTGAAAGTAACTAACGTGTGTGTGCGTGTGTGTGTGTGTCTGTGTGTGTGTGTGTGTTTGTGTGTGTGTGTGTGATTTGGATTTGTAACGTATCTTTAACAATTATTCAGTGATATCGCTACGCCAAAAAGAATATAAGAAATTTATGTTTTTTACTTTCTTAAAATTGCAAAACAATATAATGCAAGGTTTAAAAGGATTCTTTTGGATGAATAACATTCTGCTCTGAAGAATGAAAACCCGTGAAAATTACAGTACGATTAAATAGTCATAAAATATAATTAATTTCAAGCGTCGATAAGGAGAAGTCACTTTATACCAACGGCTTGGCATGACTGCATCGTCAACGGCAATAATAACAAACAAACTGTAAAATGAAGTACCACAGCTGATTCTATTCCAGGTCTATTGTCAAAATTCTTTAAATTGACGAGCTCTGGTACATGTTTCCAAGCAATCATAAATATGTTTTCATATCGTAGTTAAATATTGATCTTTCGCTTTTAAACCAATGTAAATATAGCCCACACACGTAAATATTAAATTCTCTCTTTTAGTTTACTAAACACACCTCGCATAACCTCAAACACAGCTTAATATTTAATTTCTAAGTATATTTACTGCTTGGAAATAACGTATGTTAAAACAGATTTAAACATATAAAAGCAAATATTTGATACAAATGTAAATAACTTGCTGTATTTCTTCTTCTTCTTCTTCTTCTTCTTCTCTCTCTCTCTCTCTCTCTCTCTCTCTCTCTCTCTCTCTCTCTTAGTTGTAAACTTTACTCTTTTCCACTGTGCAATACACTTGCCATATACATACGACTCTGAGGTCTGGAATATGATATAAATAAGTATAAAATAATATCATATTGTCTGACAAACAATCTCTGAACTTAAAATGAAGATCTTAATTGCTTTAATCCCTTACCTGAAAATGTGTTCTGACACTGGAATAGGGGTTTTGCGTTTCTTTTGGACGAGAAGAAAATATGATTCAACATTGAGATCTTTTTACTAAATCCAATATTTATATCTTTGATCTTCATTTAATTGTAATGCCCTTTTTTGTCCGCAACTTTAGATGGTTGCGAGTAGCTCACGATATTTAAGACAAAAGAAAACCCACGTAGTGGGGGAAAGAACATTTGCAATTCCGATGTCTTTGGTTAAATGGCATCAGTAAATCTTAAAAGAAACAATTTACTTCGATGAAGGTTCGCATGCTGGATTGAGCTTGTATATATCATTAATTTACTTTCCATACATATCAATGAACTGTAGCCGTTGTACACCTGTCGACAGTTGCTTATCTTGCAAAACTGCGGACACAACAAGTATTTGTGAACTATGTGGATTTGTACATAAAAAAGCAGTTTGGGCATCTGATCAGAATTCTATTTTTCAAATAAATGTCTCCCTTATGTTGATAGCATTTCAATGGAAGATACTTTATGTAAAAATATTTACATAAAAGATATGGCTATTTATGTAAATGGAGGTGATCTGGGAATACCAAGAGATGATTTGATTTACAAATTTCTGTTGCAATCTATCAACATTTCATGGATTTCAGAATGGATTTCTTGATAGTGGCATCGAAAACTGACTGCCTAAATACTACGAAAAGATAAATGCACGCCGTATAGAGTAATATCAACAACTCAGAGGAATGGTTTTTATGTGAACATGACTGTATATTAAGCTAGATTCTTTAAACTAAACTTATACGCACAATATGACAGTGAAGGTTGCATTGCTATGGAATTTCAATATTTTTTCAATCCAGCTATTTTCCATCTTTCCCTCTTTCTTCTTTTCTCTTTTTAGCCACCAGTAGCAGTGTTCAATTCAAATTATTTCCAAGCAATATAGACTGCCATGATTCGCCGAAAGGTTTGTACGTCGTGGACGTATCGAGTCAGAAAATGCATTTCATTTCTTAAGCATAAACTTTCTCCATTTCCGACAATGCGCATTTCACTACGACTACTGTGTATAAGATACACCTTCATGCTTGATTGTAAACGTTCCATTTGCTTTCAATATTTATCATGTGGTAATCAATTAGTAAGTTACACATTTTCTGACTTAAATAATATAATTATTATGTTCACAATAATCAGTTCCAAGTTTGGAAAGACAATGTTATTCTGAATAATTGGACCGATTCCATCTGATTTGAAACCGATTGTGTTGCATCAGCCGTACTCAACATCTGAATCGCACCTGGCACTTATATAAATGCTCTTGGATGTTATTTTTGGAAACTTCATTGATATTGTGATAGATCGTGGAAAAAGAACCTTCTGTATGTGCAAATACTATTCATATAACAATCCGTATGTAATCCCTCAATTACCAAACGTATCATTTTTATCTCACAATCTCCTTTCCTGCTATCGATTATTGGATGCACGTGAACATGAATAATCCCTAAGCAATCACTGTGTCAGTACGGACGAATTAATGAAAACAATCACTGAGTACACGGAGATCAGTTCTTGAAACTTAAAAGAAACACGTACAGACTTGTACGGTAGTAGAAAGATAGAAAGATAGAGACCTATAGTGTGGTAATTTATATATGTGTTAAAATGTAATAACTCGCCAAATTTAATTGAAGCTATACGCATGGTCTTAAATGTTTTAGCTTGTTAGCAACTAAATCGATGTCCTTAAATATTAAAGACAAGTAAGCATGGTGTGATAATGATTGGGATATAGTAATAATATCTTTAAATACGACCCAAACTTGGATTGGATACAGACCAGTCCGCCTTGGTGTCGTCTTAACCGTTACACGGGTACTAGAATATGATCATTTCTGCTTCACACAGTTCTCTTTGTTCTCGTTTGTTTGTTTGGGGTTTTTGGGGATGTGATGTGGCGATTGTTTGGATTTGTTCGGGTTTCTGTCGTTTTTGCTGGTGTTGCTTATGTTTTTGTTTTGTTTTGTTTGTTTGGTTGTTGAAAAAGAAGAAGACTTGCACGTTCGACTTTCCAATGGTCAGAATAATGCATTCTTGTGTACCGTAATTCCACATAAGAATGTATCGATCATATCATTTTACCATTCAAAACAGTGTGTGAAAATTATTTTGTGAATGTCAAAAGTTGATGTCCTTGTGCGTCGGTTCGTTTTTGCTTGTTATGATAATTCCATAATCCCATGACAAAGGGTATTCATTTTCGATCATACAACTCGTCAAGGATGTCATTCGAGTCGACCTGTTGTTCTGTGTCGTGGAGGTGTTACACCTGTTGTTCTGTGTCGTGGTGTTACACCTGTTGTTCTGTGTCGTGCAGGTGTTACACCTGTTGTTCTGTGTCGTGCAGGTGTTACACCTGTTGTTCTGTGTCGTGCAGGTGTTACTCCAGGTCTTATCAGCAGGCTAATGTGGTCGTTGTCCTGTGGTTGCCTAGATATCACAGCAAGTGTCAGTTTGAACAATTTAAACTTTTGCAGTTGAGAATATAAACAACTGATGATATGCGTCATGGACGAGTGCTTCATCGCAAAGTTAATTTTGTTTCCCCCACGCGCATATTTCAGTTTTTTTAATGTGTATCACAATTCCTTAAAAACAACGCCTCTGCAAATTCTTTTCGCTGTCAGGTTATATTTTTTTTATAGTCAAACTCGTACAAGATATTCTGGAAATAAATTCATAGCGTTAGAGAAAGAAGTGCCTTTTTCTTTGAATTAGAATGTTATGCAAATCTTATTGATAGTTACCAGGAAATTTAAAATCTCAAAATGATCATAAAGATTCCCATTCCCACAAATGGTTGATATTTATCCCAGAATAGATCGATGATAAGTGAAACGTTATGGCATTTACTTCAATAAGGAATCATCATGACAGACAATTGCCACTTCATGTATTTCTGTTACATTAATTTCTCATTGAAAACTTAAATTACAGACGCATTTTTCAAAAGACGTCACTTACTCTTGGTTTAAGTCTTTAACGTTCTCACTTTAAATAAGGTTAAGGAAGCTGCAATGTAGTCTTTTCTATCACATCTTAAAATTAATTATCTTTGTGTCTCTCTAAATTTGATTCTTATCTTAAACACTTTAGTGACAAGGTGGCTGGTTTTGCATAGTTAACGATTACATTCCACCTGCTTTCATATACCAATGCAAGTTGTAGCCAAAGTCTATTTAACGGTTTCTTCTGGATTCTCCGATCTCTGCCTTCTAATAGACCTCGACCTTATGTTATCAGGGTCCTTAAGATTACTTAGTATGTTTGTTAGATCTTTCTATACAAAATAGAAAACGTAGCCACACTTTCTTCACCGCATGCCTCTGGTAGACATGATATTAATCCATTACGATCGGCAGGGCCATGCTGCGCATGATGAAGTTTGGAGATGCCTTAATTGACTATCGTAAGATTCTTACACGATATATCACTCGAACATCACTTTCGGCTTTTTGTACTCTTGAATTATGTTGATATTTTTCGTTGCCTTGCATGTGAGTTTTGTTTGTTGGAGATTATGTTTTAATTTTATATTATGTTTTTGATTTGTCTTATTTTTGCTTGTTTCTTTAACATGGTATGATTCGCATTATGATGTGCATATCATATCAAAGCGGCAATATTGATCGAGTGCAGAAACTTGCCAGAACTATCAAAATGTTATGGATGTATGTTTACCCATCCAGTCCATTTTTACCTTGAAGGTACAAATGAGTCTGTCGATTTTAAGGCCTAAGTTTAAAAAGTTGTTGTTGTTGTGGGCTTTAACGCCATTTTTCAGCACACGATAGGCTATGTATGGTGGCCAGTATTAATGGTGGAGGAAGAACCCGGGAAAACCCCGGGAAGAACCACCGACCCACGAGAAGCTACTGGCAAGCTTTCTCACATACCCACATTGGTCGAATCCTAGACTCGAACCCACGCAGACAGAGGTGAGATGGCAGTGATCCGTAACGGAGAGCGCTTTAGACCACTCGGCCACTCGGGGCCCCTGTTTAAAAAGTCATAGTCAGTGTGCAAGTGATTAATTGAGTCCACTGATTATCCCATAACTAAAAGTTACAAGAGACATAAAAACATTGATCGACATAAATCTATCACACAAACAACAATACAACCGAATAAACAATTTAGGCAAGAGATAATAGGCATCTTTTCGAGACAGTGGGCCCTGAAAAGGGACTTTGGGGTTTCTTCTTCTTCTTCTTCTTTTTTGCTATCTTCTTTTCCACCAGTTCCTGGTCGTCTTCACTATATTTTTCGTCTTCTCCTCCTCCTCCTCCTCCTCCTCTTCTTCTTCTTCTTCTTCTTCCACCTTCTAATTTGCTCCTTTTCCTCTAGATCCTCCTTTTCTTCTTTTTCCTCTTTATAAGCTGCCTCAATATTTCCTTTCATCTCCTTAAATTATTGATTTCCATTTTCAACCTGTGGGGGCTATAAAACCCATGCTCCATCCTGAGAAGCATCTCTTCCACCATCCCTATGGTGTACACTACCTCTTGGAACTTCATCATTTTGTCTACAGTATTACTTGCACATTCCTTTTCACTAACTACACATGTCACATACCAAACGACCCCATAATGATTTGAGTGCTAACCTAAAATAAATTTTGATACAGAACAACACACTAAAACTAACAAAATTCACTATACTTGCTATTATTGCACAGTGGAGAAGGAAAGTTGTTATTTAAAAAACACACCATCGTCTACAAACACATCAGCAAAGGAGTTAGTGTTTATAGTCACATGACTCCATATTCACACAAAACAAACACTCATAAATGTAGGGAGATTGGAGTTTGTTAAGAGAAAAGAAAACTCACACGTGCGTACGCACGCACACAAACACAAACACAAATACACACACATACGTACGCGCACGCACAAAAATAGAAACAAAAATACACACATGCACACAAATACTAATACTTTTTATCAAATTGATCAGTCTCTATTTTCTAGAGATCTGGTTAGCCCTGAGAAGGGCCGTTTCTCGAATTCCAAATTCACCTGGTTAATGATGACATCTCCCAGGTCAAGCACCACACACACATCGCCAACTACAATCGTTCTCCCAACTGATGTGTGTGACTGGGAGTGGACTCAGCTTGAGTGGCTTCAGATTCTGAAGTCTATCTCCCTCACGATTCTTCGTAATACCTGTTGAGGCTGCTGTGGTCTCCTTACTTGCGAGTGACGCTGCGGCTCTCATTCTTGCCTCTGTCTATAAAACTCGTCATCCCAGCTTTTTGTCTAGGGGACAGCAGCTCTAAGTGGTGTTACTGGTGGTACTGGTGGTGGTGGCTGACGCTGTGCTGGTGATGACGCTGTGGTGGTGATGGCGTTCTAACTTCGGGTTGTACCTTACATGTTTGCGTCATCATCAGGTGAGGCAAGATCGGTCTTCTCTTTTCCTCCTCCTCATTTTTTTTCTCTCCTCCATATCCTCAGTTCTGGAATACTCCAGGTGCAGTTGGAGTTCTAAAAAAAATTACCAGTTGTCCTCATGTTGTTGTAGCTGATACGTCAACGATGGGTAGCCAGACTTACTTACTTTGGATTAAAGTGGTTTTCGCACAGCCGTGAATGTACCACTGTTTTATGCCTGCCTGCACAGCAGGCTGTTTAATTACTCCTGGGGAAAGGAATTCGAGCCACTTCCCACAGGCTTTTATGTGCTCAAGGAGCACTGTTTAATTGAAGTCGTCAGGCAGTGGGACTAAGATAGTTCCTAACTGTCTGAATGGAGGTCTTTGAAGGAGAGTGGGAATAGACCCAATACACACTCAACTTTTCAGTCTGCATCTACCGAATTGCCTAAGGTGTGTATGAGTGGAAATGGACCCCTCATGCACTCATAGTTATGAACGGGCGTGCACTGCACGCTGATTGATTTTGATGTCCGGCAAGGGACGAGAGGGCGGGAAGGTCAGGTCAAAGGCACATATCAGTGCCTCTAGACTCCATGGTATTTTTGGCCTAAATTTGCCGTCTTACACAATTCGGAAAAAAAACTCTCTGATGTTTTTGTTTGAGAGTTAAGACTAAGTAAGAGAGGTACACAGAGTGACAGCTTTATTTATATAGATTGCCGCCTTTGTGCAGCTGGTCCTGACGGTCTTTAGATTTTTAGGCCACCTTTGCTGTTGGATTAAATTTGAGGTCATATTATCTGGTGTTAGCTATTTTGAATGCAACCTTGTGATGCCGGGTCTGATGGTCCTTGGTGTTTAGACCTTATAAGTGCTAATTTAGGGTCTTACTTTCCTAGTGGTAGTAATTGGCTTGCCACTTCATTTGGGGTGTTAGGAAGTGCAGCCTGTTATCCCCCTGGTGGTTAGTCCAGGCTACAGGCGATAACCATGTCTGAGGGTCATGTCTGTCATCCCCTCTCTCCAGTGGGTTCACACTCTGCTCCCCATACAAGTCCTTCCCTGTTTTGTTCCCTCTTCTATTGCACATATTTATATTAAGATATTAGGTCTTGTCTATCCATTATTATTTGATGGTCTATATTTATGTTTGCTTCATTTTCCTCGCTTATGGATGACGCTATTAATATAGCGTTATTTTATTTTCAGGCAAAGTCTATTTGGTTAAGAGATATATCTTTGCCGAATATTCGGGTCGCCAAGACGTGTCAAAGACATCTGACATCTGATCTTATTGTTTCTTAAATTTAGTTTGTTATCGTGTCTCCTAGTTAGTATTAATTGAATAGTATTTATTTAGCGGGTCATACATCCGGACAACCCAGGGTGCTGCAGTGGGAAATAGGTGCAGGTGCTGCATCAGCCCGCGCTTGGCGGTACACACCCCTACTTGGGCGGTAAACCGTATGCTAACCCCCGCACCTAATACCCCACCCAGTTACACCAAGAGGGGCATGCGGAGGTGAAATGAACAACTGTATTACGGATGGTTTAATTATGATACTTAAGTTTTATATTTTATTGCCTGTCGGTAGCCAGACTGACGAATGCTACGCTTTATATCCCTGAAGCACGAATATGAATGAAAATACCCTCTTACACAAAACTACCAATGCCCACACCACCACCAAAACAAGGACCGCGCAGATCTAAAAGAATTGCTCGCGTTAACGTTTTTGCTACAAACACACTTTATTATCATACAGACATACAACCCTAAAACAGCAATGCACTAACTTACAAGTTAGGGAAACGAACTGTTTATATGCACACTTCCATCCCATTACTTACACACACACACACACACACACACACACACACACACACACACACATTATCTTACAAGCCAGAGACACGAAGTGTTTATAGGCGCACTTCTATTTTTGTCATAAAAATGACACTTAAATAACAACACACAAATACAGACAAATATTTTAGTAACATAGTAGTATGTATTTTCCAGTTTTTGGGGTTAGCCCTGAAAAGGGTTGTTTCGCTTGGGGTTGTGGCAATCTCTTATCGTCTAAGATTACGTCACAGTCCAGCTGCAGGCTTTCCCATGGGATACGGCCTGCTTTTTCGGAAGGAGAAGGAGAACTCCTTATCATCCACATGGCAGTCCACAAAGCCTCTGTGTGGCTCCTGCTGTTGTTGTTGTTGCTACTGCTGCTTCTGAAGTCTGTGCTTATCGGTCCACTCTACATTATTCAATTTTATTTCTTGTCTAAAGAGCTCTTATATCAGGGCTTGAGCCACATTCAACATCCTGACATTTTCAACATCTTCAGGCTTTAGGAGGTCGTGGGTTCGATCCCCGGCCGAGTCATACCAAAGACTTCTAAAAATGGTACTAACAACTGCCTCGCTAGGCGCGCAGCATTACGAGGTTAGTGTTAGGACTGGTTGGAATTCTGTCAGGATAATGTGACTGGGTGGGATATCATACTACATGTCTGCGGCTTGAAGCCCCAGAGCTAGACATCACTTTAAACTGCCACACTGCAGACATCGTAGCGATATGACTGGAAAGTTGTTAAAGTTAAAAATCTAAGTCACACACACACACACACACACACACACACACACACACACACACACTTATTATTTAGTATCAGGTTTTGCCTGACACGATGCAAATGGACGTGAGCTTCGTTCAGTTTAGCTAGTCTTGAAGACATTTTCAAGAGCTGACGAGTCAACAATGGATGGTCAGAGTGGAGACCGTCGCGCTTTATATGTCTCAAGCGCGGATGCGATAGAAAACATTCTTACGGTTTTTGGTAGGAACGCTATAAAGCATCTCATGGTGAGGGATAGAGAGAAGTCAAAGAGCATAGATAGTGATACAAAATGTTTAAATCAAACCACCAATAATTTTTTATAACATTTTTATTCAGTCAACAAAAACCACCAACAAATGAATAACATCAATTCAATTTTCTCAAATAATTGTTTAGACAAGTTTGATAACGTTGTGAAGTCAAGTTAGACTTCCACTGATGGAGGTCACTTGGCCATTGATGTACACTGGCTAAAGACAAGAGATATCCGTAATGGTCACAAAACCATCGATCTACTTTTTCATCGTTTCTAGAAGAGTCACGTTCAAAATAAGTCGCTAAAAATTCTAAGGGATATCCAAGACTGCGTTGATGAATAAAATGGACACAACATTGTCCACACACCATGGAATCTGTGCCTTGTAATTTCACATTATTGAGCCGTGTCGTCTGGGCATTTCTTCTCATAAAGTCAATGATGTAGACTTCCAAAGGCGGTAATCCATACGAATCAAAATACTCCGCACAGACATAGTGAGGAAAATGATGGCTATCCAGTGGGTTCTTGGGAGATGACTGTCGTCTGTGTTGATGACATAAGCTTGATGGTATTTCTGTTTGCGATGAGGAAGTTCTGTTTTTTCAAAAGGTTATATAATTAAAAAGGTATCAGTTTTTCTTCTTTTGCAGGTGATGATAAGTCATCAATTCAATCCTGACTTTTTGAAAATCTTTGTCAAGCAATCGTCTATTTGCTTTGTCTCCGTAATCTGCGATGAGATTCATTGATATGGGTCATTAGAGCAGTCAGTGGAGGGGAGGTATGATCACGCAAGTTTTTATACCACCGATGCAACACTGCTTCTTCCGAGCTTAGACCCCAAGTGTCATCCAGATGCTCGTCCAATACTTCTTGACTCATCATCAGACATTTATCGTGTTGAAGTTTACTGGGATGATTGCTTAGCAACCTTTCTTGGTCAAACATGTAATTTTTTTCCACCATGTGTTTGGCCAAACATGACACTAAATAGTGTTCTTGATCTGGCCATCTGGCCATTGCCATCACCTCTTCGTCTTTATCCTTTTTGGTAGTTGGTACTGCTCCCACGATATCCCCCATTCCATGTCCAAAGATTTTCTACCATTCAAAGAGGGATACGATTCTTCTACAGCCTCTAATCTAGAATGACCTCTCTATAACTGTTGATATCTAGAGTGTAGTCGAACTCGGCATATAAGATGATGTTCACTGTCTCGGATAGAGATTTATCAAACTGAAGTTCCACACGAAGCTGACCAAATTTTATATGGTGGAAATGCCCCTCGTCGCTGCCTTGTTCTAAAGTTAAATCAAAAGCCCACAACGCTTAACCTCCTGCATAATGGTTGTACGAAATGCCGTGACTACTGTTGGTCCCTAGCTGACTGGTAGCTTCGTATAGGGACATGTACGACGCCACGTAATTCTTCTTGTCAAAGCCAGGTTCAAAGGGTCTGGTACACAAGGTCTTGCCAAAGGGTCTGGTACACAAGGTCTTGCCATCTCGAATGACTTTAATGTAGGACACGTCATAATGCTAAAACTCGAAATTATTTTGATCTGTAGCTCAGAAGAGAGATGAATTGCTAACGATAACAATGATTAAACATTTGGGTAACTGTCCTTCGAACAGATTACCTTCGATCTTAGATGCGAGTCCAGAGGCAATGGTGAAAGTTTTCACTTTAACGAGTCGTATCAGATACATGGCGCTTGTTCTGCTCAAAGTGTGACCAATGTCGCTTCCCACTTTAGGTAACACTTCCACGCGTCACACGTAGATTCTGGCTTCTTCGATTACTGTTTTGTAATTGGAAGCATCAACCATCAAATGGGAAGCGGGACTGCTGAGATTCAGTCTTAGGAGGACGTCCACTCCATACAGTAAATACTTCTCTTGTACCACACATATCCAAGTGCAAACGATCCATCAGTTCTAAGCTCTGTCTATCCTAGATTTGTTTTCGTCGATCGTTGAATCCCACAATATGGTCTGATTATTTCTCTTTAATCAAATCGGTGTCTTTGAATTTGCCTGCTGTGTCAGGTTTCCATACAACGCAAGCATCTAGATTTGTGTACTTGGCTTCTTTTCCGTACGTCAGCAGAGTCTCGAGGTACGTTCGGTAAGGGTAAGTATCCCTGCAGCTGCTGACCAGTTTGTTATGCAAGGACAAATCCACTTAGCTGAACAAGGAATGCATGACATTGTTAACGGGAGCTACTTCCTCATCGCCGTCTATATGATTTCCATTCGGATCAAGAACCTTGACTTTCAAGTAAAAGTAGATGCTATTCAGATCTATGTACTCTTCGGGCTGTCATTTGAATTCAAATTCGATGGGGGTTGAGGTCATCAAAGAGGAAATTCTACCATTTAGGATTCTTGTATCATCGTCATCGTGGATGGCATGGCAAACAGATCCAGATTTTACTTGGAACATTCACAAGGCTCTCGGTTCATCATTTTTTCTGTCATTTAATAATCGAAGACATCTAATTCTCGGACGGTTCTTCTTTTCTTGGTCTGACTAGTTATGTGTGTTTGAAAGTCTCTTGAGGGGTGTAATCTTCGTCGTCTATTTCGACCTTGTCTTTGCTGTGGCGTCATGGAAGTATGAATGTCTGACTGAGCAGCATCCAGTGCATTTATAGGAGTTTCTAATCGGCCCAAAATGTCGTTTTCAGCAACACAATTATGCCTGCTCTCAACAAGGCTTTTTTGGGATTTGGCTTGTTTTGTTGATGATCACACTCTGGAGAAATTCTTTTCCTTGCGTCAATGCGGCATCTTTCAATGCATGCAATCCTCTCGTCACCATCGGTTTCAAAACAGGTGCCACCGAAATAAACGCAGACTTCAGAATAACTCCTAAACCATGTCCTCGCTGTCGAGCAACTCCTCTGTACACAGAATACATGACTTACGAGTCGTTAGAGAATCTTTTCGAAAATGGAGTTTGTCCGTGACTTTCCCTTCGGGGAGTGGACTATTTTGTCCCAGACCTCCTTTATTATCAAAGTTGATACTGTCGAAATACGACTTACTGACGGACAAATAGCAAGGATGTACAATTTAGTGGTGGACGTGATATGTGTTTCCATCTTCCTCGTCATTCGTTATGGCAGAATCCACCTTGAGAGAAATGACTCTCAGTAACGGTGCGAATGTGTGTCCCACCACGTTGTACTCAACTACATCGGAATACACAAACATCAAATTCAGTCCTTCGTTCAGTTCTACAGGGAAAATAATACTTGTAAACTTCCATATTGCTATAGATCTTGGGGCTGCAATTCAGATGTATCTTTGTGTCTCCACCTAACATTTCAAACCAACTATCAATATACCTGATGGACAACCCTGATGGGTATCCTTAAATTTCATCAGCAACGTTGAGGTCCTCGATGACGACACATCGGTTGGCTTTTTCCAGGGCTTTGCCAAACACTTCCTCGAACCTAGAAGCAATCGTGCACACCAAATTTCGACCGCTAAAATAATAGCCAGCCTGAATTTACGTAGTGTAGATAGTGAATAATGGATTGCTTGCTGCATTTATGATACCTGGAAAAACAATTTTATTCATGAATTGTTACACTTATTCGCGCAGGAATCGACGTGGAAAGTGTTTGATTTTCCGTGATGTTTATGATTTGTGCATGGTGAATCATTTCTACCAGAGCCACTTCCTAATGGGCTTCGTGATCCAATTGGATGAACTGAGGTAATTTAGCCGTGAAACAGTACAACATATTGTAGAGAGACACATCCATGGAACTGTCACTGGGTTAAGTTAAGTAAAACTGATTACTCAAAATTTCAGAGTTCTGCTGTCCAAGGGGTCAAAAAGAGGGTTATTTATGTTTTGGTGGTGCCTGTTAGGAGGGTGACTGACGTTGGTTACAAAACACTCATTGTTACAGTTGGAGTATTTTAGGGAAGGATTCGGTGTTGGTAACTGATGTAACTGCTCAGTAAAATAGTCTACAATTGTTTTCCTCCTTGTTGCAAACTAAACTTAGCAACGGCCGTACCAATGACACAATACAACAGAAAGATCTAGCAGAAAAAGACCATTTGCGTTGCCATTTTGGCTTACCAAACCCAAACCCACAAGAGCTGCTTTTTAATATCTTGCAGAGAAGAACTCGGAGAAGGAGTGATCACTGTTGTAGATGAGACAGTGTTGAAGGGAATGATGGTCACTTCTTTTCATAGCCGATGACTTGCGAGGCGTCGATCCAAAACTGGAGGATATCCTTTTAAACGTAATTTGACTTCGTTTTCCCACTTTACGGGTTCTCCGATCGAGAATGCTTTCGATGTCATACATTTCGTCTTCTTTTTGGGTCACTCGGGCAAGTACAAAGTTTCTTTTAACACCTACCGTTCATGTCTTCCAATTTATATACAGCAGGCTGACGACCACTCACTTGTCCAGTGACACGAAACAATTCGTTGGTCCATTTGGGTAAGGAAGATTTGTTAAAAGTGCATTTGGTTTTAACAATGCGCATCCAATCTCCCGTCGTCATCACTCCAACTTTCTTTGTTGACAGTCACAGTTGGGGACGTACTAAATATGCGCTCTAAGACGGTCACTTCGTTGTCGGGAGTCACTTCTTCGGTGGCACATCCTACGCTCCGATGGTAAGAATCGTTGTACGCTTTGACCAGGTGCGGTAAGACGTATATGTACTTGAGAGTGTGTTGATGCGTACAATCTTTCCTCTCGCACTAACTCCTTGCTCGATTTGGAAGTCAATGGCACGACCAAGGCAAATTTGGAAAAGACGTCAATGACAGAAAGCAAATATTTGTAGCAAAGATTGCAGGTGGCCAAATGAGAGTCATCGGCAAAATTGGCTTGCCATTGATAAACTTTGCCCTCCACTAGGCTGTGATTTCTGGATACATTTATTCGAATGGGTTTGTGTCAGGTGTACGTGGCTTGTTCTTGTTGCTTTGTTTGCATTTGAGGTAAAGGGACACTTTTGAGTCTTGTTTCGGCATCACGATACAATTTCTAAACTCCTCCGTATCCCGCAAAGAGGGGTGGGGCGTAGTAAATGCTGGATAACAAATTCTTCATCAGGACTCTCTCTTTAATAAGTCACCCACTCTTCATTGATTCTACTCTGGATGGAGTGATATGGTGGTTTGGAAACGGTGTAACGTGTCCGACGTGCCACGCGAGTAGAACTCGAGGGTAGTGGTGGTCGTTTTTAATGGGATGGCTTTTGTCTTGCTTTCTTTTTTCATGTCTGGTTTCCCTTTCTTTTTCATTCTTGTCGAAGGAGGAGTGAACATCATCTTTTTAACCCACGCTCTGAGTTCTTCTCGCTGAGGTGTGGGGGAAGGGGACAACAAGGTCGCTGCAATCTTACTAGAGCCGCTGACATAGTTTGAAAGTCTTCTTAGTGCTTCTTCCTCCTCAGGCATCCGTGGGAATGCGTCTGTCTTGGTCAATGGTGGTTGTGATTGTGGTGATCGACTATTAATCTGAGTCTTAAAATCATTAAAAGTCGATTGAGCTGTTTCGTCTAAAGATTTCTTTTGCAAGAGTTGAAGTCGTTGCAAAACATGACCGTACCGTTGCGAGTTTTCCTTTCCTGCGATCCATCAACGATTGCAATTCGTGTTGTTACTGGAACATCTCAGTCGAATGAGGATTGGGAGGTAAATGCGGGGTTCAATGTTCTTGCCAACGATCTCATTCCATCCATTTTTTGCAAGGGACTAAAGTCAGTTTTAATTCTTTCATCAGATTCCAAAGGTTACGTCTGATCTTTTTTCTTTTCACCTCAGAGGTCCCTTTGTCTTCTTGATCGTTTTTTATATTTGGCCTCTCCCTTGTTAAAAAGAGTCCCGTTATCAATGGTGCTAATGTGGCTTTTATCACGGTCCCAAACAACAGTGCAAAAATCCTCCGCGTTGCACCATCTTTTTCTTTTGATGGCTGGGTATTTTATTTTGGACCATTTGGCGAAGAACGTGCTTGGACATGCCTACTTTCTGATGTGTTGACAAAGATATATTTCTTTTCCATAGATTCAGTCAACATTCGCACACGGTACTGACGTTCTCTTTGAAGGCGGTTTGAATGTGTTGGGTGGAGGGGCTTTGGAATGGACATACAACATGTCCCAATGTTTGATTATAAGAGGACGCAGTCCTTTCCTTTTCTTTCCTTTGGGGGTAGAAGAGGGACAGCTTCTGGTGGGTGAGATATCTTTTTGCTCCGGAGCAGACAAAAAAATAAACTGACGTCGATGACCTGGAATATGCACTTTTATCTTATTGTTGGTGGAGTATTTCTGTAATAGTTCAAAGTAGTTTGTAACCAGTCTTTTTGACGAAATCTTTTACTATCGCTTCGTCCAAAATGTGACGACTTTTTTTTATATCGCCAAATAGTACCCCCCCCCCTTTTGTTGCTCCTCTTCTATTTGCACTACGTGATTTGTTTTTGGTATACGTCGATGCTTGGCTCAACAATTTTTCCTATGCAGGGTCAAATAACGAAACAGTCCTTTTCTTTTTTCTTTTCCTTTTGGGACAGGAGAGCGACAATAGTGGTGGTGTGCGCTTCTGGTGGGTGACATCTTTGTTCACACAGAATACAATGTTTCGATGACTTGGCACACGTCCTTTTATCTTATTTTCCTAGGTAGCGTTTTTGGAGGAATAGGTAGTGTGTGTGACCAGTCTGTTTGACGACCACTCTGAATATCGCATTATCGCCATCAAAAGCAAATCCTCACCTTTGGTTGCTCCTCTTTTTCTTTGGACGACTGTGCATTTTCTGAGTTAAAAGTCGATACATGGTTAAGCGTTTTTTTTCGGAGGTGGGGTCAAACGAAAGGACTGTTCTTTTCTTTTAATTTTCCGTTTTGGACAGGAGAAAGTGGATGGTGGTGGTGTGCACTTCTGTCGGATGACATATTTTTGCGTTCAGGAGCACCAAAACACTGTTACTATCGTTTGTTAACAGTCTTTTTTATAGCGGTGGAATGCGTCGCCACTGATTGACGGTCGGTCGTATCATTTTAATGGCTGCTATCGCTAGACGTTAAAGGGTTTACAACGGACTAAATCGGGACAGTTATTGCTTGTATAAATCCAATATACACTGTAACATACCCGATCTCTCTTGGACTTGATTTTGGGGAAGTTACATTGTGAGCAGCTTCCACAGCAGCCAAAGAAGAGGAGAGTGTCACCGCTGGAGGAGAAGTTCCTGGAGCCACGGGTTTCTTTTTTCATCAAATTAGGAAAGGAGCGTGTCAAATTCTGTTTGACTGGCATCACAAGCAACAGAGAAGTGGAATAACCTGAGGCTACTGAAGACGCGGTCACCGTTGCTGCAGGTCGTGGTTTGGGGATGTAAGTTTGCGTCCTGTTCGAACTGACCTCTTGCTGGTAGGACTGTTTCCTGGTTGTTTTCTTGGGACTTGTCTTTTTCTGAGGACGCTTCGTTTTCTGGCGTGTGACCTGGTCTTGATTGTACTGCTCTTTTTCTTCTGGATACGTTTGTGACTGGGAGTGGCTTTTTTCTTGGTAAAGACTTTTTGGGCAAGAGATCAAATTTTAAGAGGAAAATAATGATGACACCTCCTACAGAACCGCTATCTCCAGGTTTCAAAATGATTTGCTTTTTTTGTTTGAATGTTGATGCGGAGATCTGCCAGTTGCGTCAAGACTACTGTGTTGCTATCAAGAAAGCGTTTGTTTGGATGTGGGATGTGAATGATGCCTTGAAGTAATTAACATGCTGTCACTGTAAAGCATCGTAAGACTTCTCTGAGACTGGCCTCCAAGACATGAGCACGTATTTGTGGATTTGGTTTTCGACTGATTCCGTATACGGCACGAATCAATTTGACGGGAAGATCAGATTGAAGGGTCGTCCTGTTGATGATGTGTGAGACAGAACAAAAGTGGGTTTTTTTAAGGTTTCTACAGATTTTTTAAAGTCGACGTGGACCTGTACACGACATGCCCTCCGTCTTGGCACCAGTGGTGAAACAGAAGGGGTACGAAATCGCAAATAATCGCCGGGTTTAGGTTTTAAATCTTCAAGTAAATAGTAGATAAACGTGAGGGGTTTGAGTGGCATCGTTGTACGCATGAGTCAACCAAAGAGTTCCTAAATGTTTGGCTAACGCTTGCTCTTGCGATTTATCTCTAAGGTTTTTAAACAAGACCACGTAATGAGCAATGCGACTGATAGTGGAATGGGCTTTATTTTGTTTAAAAAAATCTTGAGTGATGTAAATGACACTGCACGCAAAAGCAGTTTAATTTCTTCTTCGTCTTCTCCTAACATGTCGTCGAAGATGATCAGATGGGATTGACTTCCACAAACACGCTGGAATCTCCTTGACTTTCTTGCAGGAGACTGTAGGCCGATTGCCACTTTTTGTAACACCACAGGACACATTAAAGTGGACGATCGATCAAATGATTTCATGTTTGATCACACGTTTGAGAAATTCGGTTTTACCTGAAACGCACAGTCCAGCAATTTGCATGTTAAAAAGATGGCGAAGATACAAGGCCTACCAACTAGCACGATCTAAGTTTTCGTCGATGACTTTGAAAGTGAAGGAAGAAGTAGCAAAGGTAGCCATAGTGCGGTCATTTCACTTTTGAAACGAACACAGGCAAGACAAGAGTTTTTATACTTTTTCAGGACACGTATTGTAAGCAAAACTTAAAATTGAACACGAAAGACAGAAATACATAAAACCAAAGGGTTAAGTACATCGATACAATGCACATCAAAACTATCAAAGAGGAATATAAACAAGTCACTGAACAACATTTTTGGTGACGAAGATGTGGTGTCCATGGGACACTGGGTAATGTTCTTAGGCTCTCTACACTTCGCACAGGTGCCCTCCCAAGATGGTATTTCGGAGGTGTCCATATCGATAACAGTACTGTCCTGATGTGGGTGGTTTTCCTAGGTGTCGGTTTTTTTTGGCACTGGGGTTAACACAGGTTTATAAGTTACTTTTTTCACTGGGTGTTTGAATTTATGTTCAAAAATCTTGGGAATAGTTTCCCATTTTTTTTGTCTCAGTGACTAAAGATCCTTTTTTCCGTAGAGGTAGAGAAGTATCGAGATGAAAGCGCAAGGAATTTAACAGAATGAATCTCTCGTGCACATTTAAAGGTACCACCATCATTCTTTTGGTGATACGTACTTTTCATAAAGAGTCCACAAAGAATCGGCTGGTAAGCGAACTCCCAGAGAGGAAGTCGCTAAGACATACACTCCACGACGACTCCAATTCAATGGACACAGTTCATGCAATAAGTGTTCGTAATCATCAACATAATGAATACTGTCATTGATCCCTTCCACGGAATCTGTTGTACCACTAATGATAAAGGTCGTAGCATGGTAGCAAGTTTGTATACACTTTTTAGTTGAAGGTAATAAATGTAAGTTTTGAATAGAAGCAGATTTATTTCAGTATCGAACCAAACGTTTTTAGTTACTAACTCACACACCACACGCGGCACAGAAGTTACCTTTAGAACCAAGATTCCTTTGGAATTCGATATACTATGGTCACCTTGTAAGTAGAATGAGTGGCATCTACGGCTTTATGAATCTTATGTGATACATCAATGTCTGACCATTAGAAAACTTTGAAATGAATTAATCTTCTTATACATTTAGGTACCAGTCGTTCCAACATCGGCGACGTAAAGAATGCCATTGTTCAAATTTGACCAACTCTCGTTAAATGCGTTCTCTCAACTCCACAGGCAAACCACGAATGTTCTCTTGTAAAGTATCCATGAAGAGATTACTGAGGTCGTCCCACTAAAGGTAGGTAGTGACAGTACGGAGACCATAGATTATGTTCCAGGTAAGCCGACTCTTTGTGCTTCCACTAGTGAAGTGACAGACCGTAACTGATGCACTTGACTTTGTCACCGTCGCCCAAGTAGACAAATCCGGCTCTGGTTAATTCTTCGTGGGTAGGTCCTCCCAGATTTTAAGGCCACTTTCCTTTCAACCTTTGTAAACGACTTTCAAAGTCGCACTATTCAGACAAGCGCACAGGGAACTACTATTCTTCTTTCACATGTTCATGTCGATGAGGGTACGGTGAAACCTTACGCAACGTCAGACCACAACTGAAACACTGTACTTGGTATCCCAATCCAGTCTCAGCTCCCAAGTATAAAAATGCTGTTAGCTAAACACTCGAATTAGATAATATTTCCCTATTCGTGGGCCATTCGACTGGCACATTCACACTAGTCAAGCAAGAAGACAGGACAATTGTATTGTTTGAACTTTGAGCTCGCAGTGGCTCTCTCGCTCTATTCTTGCTGTGTCGAAGTCATACTTCCTGTTGGTAATCGTCTTGGAACCATTTTTTATACCGACGTGTCCGTAAGGTAAACTGAAGTAGTTGGGAAGCCTCACTTGCTTCTGCTACACGATTTGATACGCTTTTTCCAATGGTCGACTGACAGTTTGATGTGTGATTAAGCGTACAATCTTGTGGGGCTCGTAGTTGGTCACTTTAAAATGTTGATCTTCACCAGATTGCAAAGCTTGTTACAATACGCCAAAGTTCACCACTTGACTGGTGAGATGATTTAGATTCAATCTTTTGACTCTACACTCGATGTGCCCTTCTCCTTAGGGGTCCCAGTATTAGTAACCGTGTTTCATGTATTTGGTTTTCTCGTGAATCATCAAGAAGTAACAGGAAGGTTCTGTCGAATACTCTGTCTTGGGTAAACATGGACGTTGTGCAATTTTTCCCTGCAAACAATGTAACATCATTGGCAAAAGATCACTTCCTTCGTTTTTCTCGATGTGGTCTAAATGGATGGCTTCTTGCTACAAGTATTGATATGAATTTTTTGGGTCTTCTGGAGCGTGGTAGCAGGAAGGATAGCCACTGGCATTTTGTTTCAGTTTCAAAAAGGCTTTCACGTAGTCGGGTAAAATGCCTTTCTGAGTCTCGTCAAGCTTGTGGTAATGTTCTGTATTGGGGAAGTGGTAAAGTTCGTACACTTCTAACAATTGATCAGGAGCTTTGAATGACTCCACGCTCACCCACGTTGATGTTACGGCCGTTCTTCCTGGATGTGCTGACAAGGTTGGTCTGGGATGCACGTTTCGTCACAAGTACGACATGAGAGAAACATCAGTTTTCCTTGGCGATGGTGAGGTAAAACGGGATGGTACAAGTCGTGGAAGGCAAGACTTTGCAATTAATCAGTCCTTTGTATTGTTGAATGTTTTCCACATCAATGTGTTTCAGCAGCAATTAGGGATGCCCTGCGGAAAAGTGATAATAATTGCATACGTAAGGATACAAAGAACACACTTCTAGGTATTTGATTTCTTCTCCTTTCTCCTCGTCAGCGTGGTACAGCAAACATGTGGCATTTATCCGTCCTCCATACAAATTGTCCCGCTGGTTCAGAGGGTCCACCTATTTGTAACTTTTCACGATGCGCTTAAATTCGGGATCGGTTTTCGAACGGTGATCGTACTCGTGTTCTATGATATGGTGTCCTTTTTATTCTAACTTTAAGCGTCGCTGACAAGTGGCCTCGTACAAGGCTTCCATGGTACGTTGTCAAAACTGATTTTTGGTGTAACGTTGAGCGTAGCAGATCGGACACCCTTCAAATATGCAACCGTTAAACTCGTACACGCTCTTCGGGTTTCCTAAGTGCCAACAATCCAGCTAGAACGTTCCGATTGTCTTTTCACCTCCTCTGTTTCTGGCATGTTGGATCCATTTGTCTTTCTTGCCAGACAAGTAATATAACCAGCGTAGAGCTTTGACCAATTATTGATGTTTGACAAAGTATGTCGTTTCAGGGCAAAACAGGTTCTTCTCGGGCATGAATCTTTTGCGGTACACAAAGGAACACGATTGGCAATGATGCAGGCTTCTTTCAAAGGATCGATCCCTTCGTTCTGCATGAATAAGTTTCAAATTTTTCTACAGCATTTCCCTAAAATACCCACGTCCGAACGACAATACATTAACATTTCTTCCTGAAAGTCGAAGAGGTCAGAGGCATGAGTTTGATACCAAGCGTAGAAAGCTTATTGTTTTTCGTGCTTATGTTGTCGGGGTCACAGTAGCGATCATCAGGCAAATGGGTTAGAGCGGTTTGTTGATTGGCTTCGATATTGACAACGTGCGGAAAAATAACCTTTGGCCATTTCTGTCATTCCAAATGTTTTAGGCATTCGGCACAACGACATGGTCAAGTAATTCATCGAATCTGTAAACTGCACTTGTCCCACTTGCATGAAAATAAATTTGACTTCGTTCAAAGTGACTTTAGGACTTTCGGTGCTTTGTTCTGTGTAGTATTTCAAAAGAAACTGTCCATAGTATCTCGAGAAATTGTGACCCATGACCGTGGCATAGCGATGCGATCTCCGTAAAGTTCGATGCCTTCTTTGCTCCACGTTGCGTCGATAGGGTCTGAGATCCACCGGGTGACGTCAGTCAGCGTGTTAGGTCCCCAAATTGTTTTTTCACGTCCTCCAGGAATCTTTGCTACAGTGAGGACAATGAATAAAGATAGGCTCTTTGATGGACTTCCCGCACGTTGGATGAACCAGGTAGAAATTTTAAATGTGAATGCCGCTCTCTTTCATGCATTCGAAAATCAAGAAAAGATGAAATTCTTTATTTTTCTGGTCATCTTATTCTTCCTCCTCTTGGGGTTGGTATTTTGGAATGTAGCATTCGTGTTCCAAGTCCAGGATTTGGTGACAAATGTGACATCGTTTCTTTACTGAACATTCGTGAGCCTTGATACTGCTGGTACGTACGCCTTGTTCACAAGTAGGGCACAACCTCAGGAGTTGACAAGCACTTTTCCGCTGTGAACCTTGTGTCTTCATATGTTGTTGGTAACAGGTAGGACTGACGCAAATGCGCTGACAATCTGGTCAATGCACGCGTTTTTGTCCTTTCTAAGACATGGTTTAGGGGCCAAACATTCCTCACATTTCGATCCTCAACGCTTGTATTTCTCTCGATTGTTATAGCCATGTCACATTTCTTCCAATAATAACAGTTATAATGGGAATGGCATTGAAATGGTGATCGTGATGATAGACGTGAATGTATTTTCCGTTTTTGAAATTTTTGCTTTGAAACAACATAGGTTCGTGCACTTCTTGAGGGTATACTTTCATGGTGTAGCATGGGCCTAAGACGTCTTGCAATGTTTGCATTTCAGGAATACTACAGGATGTGTCTTTAGATAAGCCAGCTCGGTTCGATTTTCGAATGTTGTCTCAGCGTCTTTTCCGTTCTGCCGTGTCGTTTTTGTCAGCATACGTTCGTCCCACCACGATTGCACGGGCTAAACACATATTGTCTTCAGGGCTTTTAATTTGAACGAAACTTTGTTTGGTGCTGTGAAATTCGTCTACCAATAAAACTTTTTCTGCTCAGAGGTACCCTCAGAAAAGGAAGAGCCTAGTCATGTCCACAAAGACAAGAAAAGAAGACGAGAAGAAAATGATGAAGCAGAGGAAAACCTATGACAGTGAAGAACATCAAAAAGGAGAGAGTGAAAGAAAAGAAGTAGAAAAATGAACTTTTTTAAGGTGATGTGTTTTGCAAATGGATTGTAAATTTATAGAGAATATACCAGAAAAAAAAGGTAAGTGTCCGTTGGTTTTGATTTTTATAATAATAATAAGGATCTACAATCACACACTCTTACACGTACATCATGGGGAAAAAAGAGATTTGAGTTTTTTGAGAGTGGTCGGTGGCCCTGAAAAGGAATGTTGGGTGTCTGTTGTTGATTTTTAATGAGCTTTAACTGCCTTCTCCCTTTGCCACGGCCAAGACCTACTTCTTGACCTGGTACTGTCGATGATTTGGTAGTTATCACTATTGTTGGTAGCTCAGGCGTAGTGGGAGTTTAAACAGGGTTGTGGTATTTGGCCCAGAAGGTCTTTAAATAAGTCTGATATATTTCTTTCAGAGTCCTTAACTCTGTCAAAATGTCGAAGAGTACCGCGACCGTTTGATTTTCACTGTCCTCCTCTCCTAGACCTTTTTCTATGCTTCTTTTTCGTGTCGTTTTCTTATCACTTCCTCTTTTTCTCACAGTTGCTATTCAATGGAAAAGGCTTGTTCTGCTTCGTTCTGCTGCTGCAAAAAGTTCTCATTTATGCCTCTGTTTACAATCCTCGACATTCCGTAAGAAAGGAGAAAGCGGAAAAGGTACTGGTGCCGCAACAAATTGTTGTGAAGAGAAAAAATCCGCTAAGTTCCAAATAAAATCGTTCTCTTCTAGACCTAGGACTGGTTGTTTTAGTAGCCGCTGCTATGCAATCACTTATCATCTCCACAACCTATCATTCCCAATTCATTGTCTTCTTAGTTTCCGTTATTTTCTAACTCTGTCACATTGATTCACTGTGCACTGACGATTGGGCACTTATATAGGGAATGTGACGTCCCGGGCAGCTCTCTTCGGAGTGGGAGACAGACTCCGCGTTCTGACGGAATTTTATAACGTGTGTTAGGATTGGTGAAAAACACTCGGTCCGTTTCGATCAGCTCTTAAACTAAAAATAACCGCGGTTCACTTCATTTCATTCACCTCTTCTTGTTGCCAGTGTCCAGGACCGTGATGTCACACTTATTTAATTCATATTGTCCTTAGAAAGACCCAATCCAATGTCGCTATACACTCCTTTGTTAAATACCTCTTGTCCCTAAACAGGCTCACCCATGTAAACGTCCCATTATCACCCGCTATAAAACTATTTTAACATTAAGATCCCATTATCTCTCAATCCTCCCCATTCACTACCACAGTATAAATCTGAACATAACTAAGGAATGTGTCACTGTTTATGGACAATGTCGTAACCAAGGGTTACATGCTAGCAGCCATATGAAAAGGGATTTCTGGCCCAAAACAGTATTTTTAACTTGAGGACAACATACTTCTCCCCCTCCAGTCAGTCTAAACAAGATGGAAAACAACTGTGTTAAGACAACAGCGTCTATTTCATAGTCGTTTAATCGTCGATGACATGACATTCAATCGTCGCCGTCGTCACACAAAATAGGGTTTCATCTAGAATCACACCCTTCATAAGACTACTCATACATTTCACACAAAATTGCAAGAGATTGCTAGCAATTTTTAAATCAGATATTTCACACAAAATTACTGGATATTTCTCGAGATATATTTAACGTTTCAGCTTTTGCAATAACATAACTCTCATCATCATGACAAAACAAGCACATATTTATTTTACCGCTGGTAAGCGAATCCGGTTCTAACAATTTGATAAAGTTTCCTGAGAAACTATTGTCTTATTAATGTAACCGTTTTTATTTTAAGCTCAACTGTAATTTGTGTGTATTTTTTTTGCGATATTGGATTATAAAGATTGTCAATAGTTTTAACGAGCTCTTTTCTGATCAAAGAAAGTTTATCAAAATATTCTGAATAATCATTGGAAACAAATGACGGCTTTATCTTGTTTATATTATTGAAGTACTTGCTACACTTCTCGTTATTACGTATAATCGTCAACCTGGAAGAGAATTCTCTTCATCTTTAACGTGGTATCTTCCACCGTAATATCTTCCATTATATTTGAATTTCACACAAAAGTTTTATTATTATTATTTTTAAAAATGAAATCAATGGGGTTTTACTGTAATAACCAATCAAAAACATCCACTTTGCTAAAATCAACACTATCAGACATTTATATCCCAACGCAAATGTATTACTTCCATCAGAACAGTCTCTTATCATCGAAATTGCAAAGACCAGATTTTATTATGACATCAGTCTCAATTTTATGACAAATTGATTTTGTTTCAACATCACCACTAAAACCGTCTAACGCCGACTTAAAATTATAAAATCCCATGACCTTACCAGCCACAATTCCATTTATTTCCTGAGCTTGTTTCTTAATCTTATTATCTATAACTTTATGCAATACACTGTTTGCTACGCTATCCCATGAAGTCCGTTATAATTTTCATAGAAACTTCATTTTTAAACTTTCCAATGACTTTTTTATTGTCATCGCAGTGATATCAACAGTCTCTAGGATAATCAGACAGATCCTGGTGTTCATAAAATTCTTTGTAAATATTAGCATATTATAACTTGTACATCGACGAGTCAGTATCTGCAAATAACAACTATGCACCAGGCCACTTAACCTTAAGAAAATTGTAATGAAAGTCGTACATTAACGTCTTTGATAATTCAAGTGCTGCCATTCCGACATAAACTGGTTTATTCAACTTCAAGTTTGTTTTTGTTCTTGCGTATCGCGACAAGATTTTCATTAAAATTTTCATACTAACAAAATTATCTGGTGTTACAAGTTTATTACGATGTTCAGCGTTATCGACCATCTCAATATTGACTCTCTTTCTAATATGTTCCATCGTCTTTCCGATCACGCTATTGTTCATGAGTTTGAAGAAGTATTTTTTTCAAATTCTGTTTCAGCTGTACTTTGTCTGATATTAGAGTCAATATGATCTTTCATCCAACACGACTGATTAAACTTTAACACACGATGAACTTTTCTTAGTAACAGACCACGATCAAGCACCTGTTTAAGATCTTTATAATGTAAACTATATCTCCGTGTGTCAAGAAGATTGCGTACTAATTTTTGAATAACAGATTTACCACTGGTGCTGAAACTAGATGAATAATTACGTTGTTGCTCTGATAACAAACTGTAATCGATCATCATTGACTCAAGATAAAATGGATAATCGTTATGAGCGTGATGGAGATCAATGGGATAGTCAAGATCAACTTCAACAAAATAACCAATATTATCAGGTACAATTTTGTCGTTTACTTTGAAAAACTGCTCTGGACTTTTTTATCCAATGAAATCCGCCAAACGTCAGCGGCTCAGACACTGCATAACCATAGAGGTTATTGCTATCTAAATAAACAATGAAAAGCGACGGCAGTGTCTTATCATAGTTGCGCATATACTTTTTTTGCGCGGGCATATTTTTTTGTTCTAACGCTTACTCCACCTCAGATTCCACGTTCTATGAATCAAAACATATCAGGATCTGTCAGCAATTCCAGTTTTATTTTACTGTGCTTGCGTATCGCGGCCACACTTAAATCATGGTGCTGAATAATACCATGCTGGGTCAAGTCCGTAATTATCAGCTCTGACATCTCTGAAATTTTCAAATATATCTGCGGGGAACAACACATTTGTGACCAGATACAGGTCATGATAATCTCCAAATGTTTTACAGTCGAAATTATTCCAAATTCGAATACGACCCAATATGGAACATGTTCTTGTTTTTTTCTTATATAAGATTTATCAGGGTTATTTCCTGCTCCTTCACTGGAAATATAATAGAATCGAAATTGTAGTATATTATAAACGGAACTTTCATAGTGTGTATGTTGTTCGTGAACTTCATATGTTTTCAACGTTACCTGGTGGGACTTACATCAGTGGAGACACTTGAAACAGAAATATTTATTTTCCTTGTGCTTGTTATAATGCTCACCAACCAACCCGTTAAAGGTTTTGTTCCACACATACTGGTTTTTAAAGAACAGCAAGTTTATTGTTGCTTGTTTGAATTTCACGAGATCTGATATGGGTCGATCGCTGATATATCTGAGACTGGATTAGTGAAGACACCCAAAGCAACTGCGTTAATAAGATGTTTATTTATAAACGCAAATTAAATATTAACAAATCTGATACCATTATAAACAACAAAGATAAGGAAAATTATAAAGTTCCTAACATTGCACAACAACAAGTAACTCAACGAGAAAACTCAAACATGAATTTAACGAATGGAATTTCAAACAAACGTGAATTAAGTCTTATCACCGATCAACAAAATAAAAGTATATGATCTACACCCCAATATAAACAAAGTCTTGAATGTATCGTTCATATAACGATATTTAAATGTATGTAAATTTGAATGTATCGATCATATAACGATATTGAAATGCATGCAAATTTGAATGTATCGATCATATAGCGATATTGAAATGTGTGTAAATTTGACTGCATCGTTCATATAACGATTTTGAACTGGGAATGCATGTAAATTTGAATGTATCGTTCATATAACGATACTGAAATGGGAATGCATGTAAATTTGCTCAGATAGCAATAGTGAAAATAACAACATGGAACACATATTATATATAACTATCGTGGCGCCCATTTGACGTCCAAGATGTATCTCCGGTTCCACTCGCTCTAGTCAATGGTCAGAGAAGCGCCCACGCATGGTCCGCCCCTCTCAGTCTGTTGAATGATCCCTCGAGAGCCATCATATACAATACAGACCCGATGGTCGCGAAGCCTTGGTCCCTCACATCGAGAACACCAGTATACTCTTCCGAACCAAAGTCACCAGACATAGCGTACACGTCACAAGAAACCACACAGGGTTCTGTGACTCAACATCAAACCATGTATAAGGCAACTAAACCGTGTAGTACATATGACTCGGTTAAGTACTTCTGCATTGATATATGAAAGCATGACCCGATTGCAACCTATTTTGTCATCGACGTGATCGCTATAACAAATATCATGGCCCATCGCAATTGCATCAACTTGATTGTAACGCTTTTGTTTTGGCAACGGATCGTCATTTTTATAGAGTTGATGGTCAAGTGGATTCCATGGACCGGCATATTTGAGGTTTTGGTATTTTGCCAATAATTTTATGTATATCCAATTCTGATATGATGACAGGTATGTGATTGAAACAGTGGCAATAGGCAACTATCTTATTTTGTTCCCGGTACAAGGTTTGGTCAACATCTTCGCAATTACATTAAATTTAATTTTAGTCGCTGACAAAAATAACTTTATCGTCGGACCTTATTGTCGGAGTGCTAGCACTCTGGCTTTGCGTTGCACAACACCCAGTAGTTGTATCAACGAATTAATCTTGTTTCAGGGACATACTCTATCTCTTACCACAGACATCCGAGATACTTTTCAGCATTATTGTGTTATTAGCGGTTGTTTCTGCTGTTTCATTGATGTTATTGGTTTTAGTTCAGTGTCTGAGAAAATATGTTAATATTTTATGCTTGATGTCAGACAAAATTAATGTTAAGATCGTTTACAATCTAAGTACCGATTTACGATCATTGCTGATACTTGGAAACGGGTCAAATTGTAGAATAAACTTAAGAAATTTTTGTGTTTGAATTCACTGTTGGATCCTGATATTTGTTTGATAAATATAACGCCATATAAACCACAAGCTGAAGTGTCAGCCGGTTGAAGCAGATTAGAGTTCTAGTTTTTTATATTTTTTAAAGATGTACTGGTTGATAACATCCCTCGGAGGAAGACCAAACGAATCGAAATAGTTGTTGTTGTAAAGAGCTACACAGTGAGTTCCAGATCCGTCCTTGAAATCTTGTATATTGATAACACATCTTTGATTATCTTTTGGTGATCTATTTGCTAGTTTATCTTTTGAAATACTACGACAAATCCGCTCTAAGTTTATCATCAATTTCAAAATTATTTAACGTGGATGCTTTCATCTTCTTGTTCCGGTAGCATCAGTCTTCGGCCACGACTTCCACGAGTCTGTCTTCGCATTGGGTATACCTGCATTCCGCGTCCTGTCTTCAAAAGGTTTGGTAGTAAACTTCCTGCTATTCCTGCTAGCACCGGGCCTATAAACTAGCGTTTGATGGCCTTGCGGTTTGTGTGTGGTTGTCTTTTTTTCTTCTTGTTGTCCCAGTAGCTTTTCGTACTCGTGTTATTGGCATTGTTTTATAATCACTGATCAGAAAAAATTAAAATTGCTCTGAAACATTTATAATAACTGTTTGATTCCGTCACCGGCTACAGCTTTTATGTCGCTCCTGATAATGCACCTGACGCTGCAGCTAATCCTACGTTCCTAGCACAGGTAATATTTTTAGCAATAGTGTTCGTGCTAAAGTAGCTGTCGTTGTTCTGATTTATTCGCCGGGTATCGCTTTCGATCTGCCAAATGCTGTTATTCGTGCCACTGACAAATCATGCAAAATAAGGCTTAGCTTTTAACAATTTGGATATCTGGCATTGTGTTAGATGTAATTTGGTTAGAACGCTAAGCATGTTGAAATCTATTTATAATGAAATCTCTTTCGATTAGATATAGCTCGTGCAAGTTTTCGTATTTTTCCTTGTGACAAATCTATAAAGTGCAAAAATTTTTTTCCTTATGGATTTTGACAGATGAAATAATAATTATCACTACACCTGTACATTCATTCTTTTGACAGCGTCAAGTGTTATGTATCTGTCAGATGTTACAAGAGCATAAGCATAATGTATGTGTTCTAGACAAGCGAGAGCTATTTCCAACGTCCATGTTACTTCTATGTCAGCTGTTGATCTAATAGCTCGTTAGCTGTGCTTACTAACATCAAAATGAAATATATGGTAAAGAGATTGAAACTCTTCGACAGATATTTATTTAAGATCCAGTATCAGCGTCCTGATATTTCTGTATCGCCTCCATCAGATAATATAAGCTCGAGATACCTTTATATTAACATTATTTCCGAAGCTGCATTCGATCTCTCGTTCAGGATATTTCTTTATTCTAACAAATATGCTTCTTATGTCAGCACTATCAAAACGGAATTCTTTTGTTCTTGATTTTTACGTGTATTTGGCTTCTGAAACACGATAAATATATGACTCGGTAATTGCTCGCTCGGTACTGTTGTTATCCTCCGTGTGTTATCAGATGTTTTTGGTACAGCTATTTGATCAACTTTGTTCTGTTCAAAATATATCTGTCTGCTGTACGCGGCTAACATTGTCTCAGGTATATTAGTTTTGAGATTGATTTGACAACCCAAGGAATCAGTAACGCCAGTCGTGAAATCACAAACTGGCAATCAGCAATATCAGCAGCGCTAATAAGGCAGTCGTTATGGTCAGATCGATCAAGTATAGTTTTTTTTATGCCACAAAAACCAATATTGTAGTCCATGCAAAATCCAAATATTGTGCTTAATGGAATCGTCATTGTGATTTAAAGTGACTGAGCTATTTAATTTCCTAGTTTAACAAAACCACCGTTGTACTCTCGAAGATTGATCAAAGGAATAATACTCTGAGCTTTTGCAAACGATGCAGCTCAACAGCTGCAGCAGCTGGTGGATCAATTCCAGCTGCATTACAAAGAGCTATCAGAACATTTCTCACATTTACCATTGCATTATCAACTGCTGCAACAGTTCCACATTGATTATGAAGCCTCAATAAAAAGTCATTTATGTTAGTGCGAGTTCCATCATTGTTAACGTCAGCAACTGGTGATTCAATAATGTGAATCAAATCCAGATCACCAGTATATCCTAATGACGTATCCTTGATCCACAGCATATTTGTTGTATCAGAGCTCGAATAATTCAAGCTGAATGACACAATGTTAAGAATAGTATATCGTATATTCGACTGTTTGATTGGCAAGTTGATATCGGGCGCTTATGACCAAGCTTCAACTGTCGTTTACTAATGTAATATTCGTACCAGCACCAATATCGCCATCAGCGGCTGTTCTTATAATATCTCGTACTTCAAGTACGGCTTTGTGCGACAGCTCAAACTCATCTTCGTCTCTCGTATTAAATGTTCTGATACCGGCCTTGTTAGGCTCATTTGAGTTTTCGTCGAGATATTCAATATACTCGAACTCCGTTGCTGAGAAAGACTACGGTTATCTCGTCGGCAAGGTCAAGATAATTTTTAATAGACATTTTATTCCAATCGTCAGACAAAATCTTGATTATTTTCAATTATTTAAAACTCAGCAACATCCAACTGAGTGCTAGCATTCTGAGATCTAACTCTTGAAAAGAGTTTCCTAACAATTACTTCTCCGACTGAAGTCAACAATTTTTTGTCGTTGCTGCCATCGCACTTGCTATTTCTAATTATGGTGCTATTTCAGAAATAACGTGTTTTATATCCGGACCGCGTGGCACTAAATCTTTAACTTTGTCAGTGATATTATGCCCGACAGCTGTTCCTCTTGCAGATGCGGCTCCTGTTTCAAAAGCTTTTGACGCGTCTAGCACGATTGGTGCCACTTTGTGAGCTATTCCAGGGATATTTTCGATTATCTTTGAGAAAATATTTAATAAAACACTATTGACTTGCATAAACGAACCCGTTGGAACATCAGGGCTAAACGAATAAATCGTTTATCTTTGGCTACCTTGTTCCGTGTATGACCCAGTTGCATTAGAACAGTTTATCAGGATTGTATTTACATATGTGATGTTGACAGCTGACTCGCTGTCATATGATATTGTCGCATATGTGTCAGATCCGTATTTTTGTTTATTGAATCATTGAATCCGAGCAATGATCCGATTGTGAATAGGCTTCTAATTGTTTTCAACCCGAACGTAAAATCATCGTTGACGTTAGTTTTAGCATTTGCCATATAGGGCCAGAAAGTAGCTGATACTAATAAAATCTCATATTGCTTTCGGTATCTTGGATCAAGTTCATTAACAGGATTATTTATTAAAATATTAATAGTTTGCGCAGTTCTAGGTTGTATGAGATAAGTCGACTAACCGTGTCATCGACGACATTTTTATTTGTTATTCGCATATAACATTATAATAACTGGTTTGCGTTAGAGTATTAAGTTGTTGTGTAACACATGATACTCGTCCGTCGTTAAAGAGCCATTCAATCTCAGATGACCAAGTATTTCAACCATTTCATTATCGGTTCTGTCCTAGTGTTTCCAGCTTCCTTCAATGAAATTAGCAGCATCAGTCGATCAATAAAATCAGTAGCCGAGCTAAAGATCTATAATCATTTACCGACTTTTTCTTCTACAGTATCATATTCAGAATCTGTTTCAAATTGTTTATCATATTCTATGCTCTGCAGCTCGTCTTTTTTCATTTTATTTAAATCCTCATCTTCTATTTCCTTCGTCATTTTTTTAAAGTTTTTGCAGCTGTAAAGCCTTTTACAGATTCTAAAGCTCCATCAAAACCTTCCAAATATATCTTAGCAAAAAGACATTGTCGTGATCTTTCATAATATTTTTAGCATCATCAGTTTCCATTGCAGAATCTAAACCATTTCTAGCCTCATTTGATTTTTGCATCACATCATTCAAATGTTTTTGGAAAGAATCTTCTTCATTTTTAGTGCATGTTCTTATTTCTTGTGTTTATGTTAAAACTTGACTTCTCTCGTGTCAAACTCGAAGGTAAAATATTATGTAGTACTGACTTTTCCGTAGACGGTGTTTTTTAATAATTTTCTATTATTTGTTTCTTGTTTTTCTCGTTCTTCTCTAATCTGCTTGCCAAATAACAATTGTTTTTGTTCTCATGTTTTGTAAAACCTCAGCTTGTCGTGAATCAGGATCATCAATTCGCTGACAAATATCCTCTGCAATGTTTTGCCCTTCTTCGAGTATGTGGGGTTTTGATGTATTGGGGTGGGGTTCTTCCAATATAATTTAATTAAATTATGATGAAAGTTCCACCCTGGCTCGTTAGGTTAGAAAGTTAAATTAGTGACAAGATAGATTTACAGCTCTGAGCCCCCAGTCAGCAATGCCGAAGGTTAAATTATAGAGAACACGAAGATGAAATTCAATCAATAACAATTTAATAAATGTGATAATTTAAAACGATAACTTCCAATCACTGGTTTTTTCCTCGACCAAGTGACAGCCTAATTCATCCCATGATTTACAGTGTGAGTTCGATTTTCCCCCTGTCCTTGCATCTACTCATCTATTTCTTCCCGCTGATTCCTTCCTTCTTTCCGTTCCTCTAACTCCTCCTTTGTCTCCGTTTCCCTCTCTACTATCTCCTCCTCCAATTTCGCTCCCCGACTTCAACTTCTACTGACTTCTCTCCTTTCTTCTCCTTTCCTCCGTCTCTACTATCTCCTCCTCCAATTCGCTCCTAGACTTCAACTTGTCCTGAGTTCTCTCCTTTTTTCTCTTTTCCTCCGTCTCTCTATCTGAGACTACGGGACCAAACTATAACTAGTCTGTCCCTCAAAGCTTCCTGTGAAAAACCACAAGGCGTTAACATATGTTTTATCGGATCTCACCTCACACTATAGCGACAATTAATCATCAGATAGCTGTCACTGTTTCGGCCACGCATGCATACACATCGAAATTCCCACACACTTCTTGCAGGGTAAACAATGGCGTAATAACACAGTATCGGCGAATTGTTATACAGACATCAATACATTGCGTCACGTCAGTATATACACATATATATTTAATCTCATCGTACTACAATCTGACAACAATCAGACGCATGTCTGTACATTACAAATATTCAACAATGGCAAAATCTATAATCATATGAACATATGTGTTAGTCTACCATAAAATACCCACATAGCAAAGTACAATACTAACTCTTACGACGGCTGCAAGCTATATAATTCTTTACAAATATCAACTCATTTCTTCAAAATATGCAAACATGTTAACAAATCAAAGTAATTCTTCGTACTACGATTCTAGTAATAATAAAGTATACATACGACCTACAATTAAAATGCAGTCGCATTCCACAAAGACCGAACAAATATCTACTGACCTTATTTGAAGCTCTCTACTTAGAATTTCCTGCTCTAAGATTTTCCCGCCAATAACGAATGGCTATTCGGAATTACGCTAACCTCCACTCTGGGTAATTTCTCTCAGCGAACTAACTTTTGCCGGAAACGCGGAGATATCATTCTACCCGAATCAAGGTCTCCCCCCCATCTCGATTCTGATTGGGTGGCGCTGTGCCCCTGTCCAATCGTCTTAGCGGCCAGTTCAACCTGTCTGTCTGTTTGCAGGGGAAAGAAGTTAGGACACTCCCACTTCTGTTGGCAATTTCTTTTGATCTTGGAAACATTTCGACACCTAGGTGATAATTGGCTGTCTGTGACTTCGCAACTCCGATGTCCGGTTCTTCCCATCTAGCTACAACAATCTTACGTAAGGGATTAGTGCTAGCCTTCGGCAATTTTTAACATCAAACAATGGCCCGTCAGAATTACCTTGATTATACATGTTTCAAGCTGGGCTACTCTGGGTCGGGGTAAACATGACAGAGTAGTCCTCGCGAACCTTTTACTTTTAGTTCTTCTCGATCTTCTGGGGATACTTTATCAACACCTGGCTGCTTCCCAATTACCGACTTGGTGATAGGCTTAAATAGTCTACCAGTTTCTTCTGTGGTTTATTGTTATTCAGCACGTTCTTGCTCAACTTTTTTCTTAAACGCAGCTCTTGTTGCAACATATTTCTTTAGTAGATTAACCGCGACCTGTCCATTATTGTGAATATCACACGTTAATTTCATATTTCTGTACAGACCAAAAGCTTGTCAATTCCTCGTCGAATCATCTGCTTGGTATCTCAAGTTTATTGAATAAGACAAAACTGATTTCCATGAGCAGCCTCGTGATACAGCTCAACACATTTGTCTCTGGAAACATCACCGCATTGTTCTCGTGGTATTTGTTTTGCACGTCAATATTGTCCAGTCCGTTAAACAGTATAAAACAACCTGTATTTCTTCTGATAAAACGATCAGCGTTATAAAAAAAAAAAACCTGGGCAAGATAAATTGCATTACGTCTTTGGTTTCTTGACAATGAAATGTAAAATTTGATCTTGTCCATATCAGCATTGCTTAACGGGATCTCATCAAAAACAATAATCTTATGTTCGGCCGAGTCTAGCTCGGCAACAGAAACAAGATCTTCAGGTGCCCTTATAACAAATTTATCTTCACCAACACCAAGTTCATTCTTAATGTTTTCGTTGTACTCGTTCAGCAACTTATATTTGTCCTGCTGGGGATTGATTGCATAAATATACACCCGATCGTAGTGGAATATGTCATTGAGAAGCAAGTTCATGAACAATTATGTTTAACCAGATCCAGTACGTCCAACTATCAGGTCATGACAATCCGGTAACTCAAAATTGTGTTTATTTTTTATTACTCGTTCCGAGTCAAAGTTTATTATGCTCTTCGTGTAACATGTGCAGTTTATCTGCTTAAACAACATCAACTACAGATAGATATGTTGATCTGACGAATTATCTTAATCGATCCGGTGACACAATGACCGGCAACTTTATCATGTCAGGAAAACTAGTGCTAGATCAAGAAACAAAATATCCACCAATCAACCCAGATAACTCACAAACAGTAAGCTTTGCACAACTTAATGCTGTCAGTAATGGTAAGTTATCATTGTCGAGTGGAAAGATGACTGGTAACTTACGTATGAGAGATGAGCGAGTGCTAGACCTTGAGACAACATAACCACCTAACCTAAGTAGATAACTCACAAGCAGTAAACTTTGCGGAACTTAATGCTGTCAGCAAAGGTCAGTTGGCAATAACTGGTGGATATTGACCGGAAATATCAAGATAAGGAGAAAAAGATTGTAAATCTTGAGACCGAATACCCCCACCCCGTAACATAAATATTTCACAGGCGGTAAGCTATACACAACTTAGCTCCGTATATAATTCTAAGTTGTTATTATCTGGTGGGACGATGACTGGCGCGTTGGATATGGGTTGGAAATTAATAACCAACTTGACAATATAACTTTGACAGATAACGGTTCTGCAATAAATGTAAAGTTCGTCAAGGACAACTTTGTAATAAAATCCGGCGATATGACAAGTGGCGCGTATGATATAGGATCGAATAAGATAACAACGTTATATAACGCAACTGTTGAATGTGATATTAGAAATAGATCTTATGTTGACCTGAGTTCAATTACTGCAACTAAAAAGTGCTATTTATGTATCAGGTCGAGCTGCTGATGCACTTTACGTTAAGAACACCGATGGTACAATTACAGGTATGTTAAACATGGGCTCGAAAAAAATAACAACGACTTATAATCGAGTCTCCGGATTTGATCTTACAAATAAACTGTATGTTGACGCTGAAATAAGTGCAGCATCGACGAGTGCAATTACGTCTGCAGATGCCAATTATCTTAAAAAATCCGGTGGTACGGAAACAGGTGCTATCGATATAGTTGATAATAAGATATATTCTATGTGCCTATAAGTACTTCTGTAAAGTTTATTTAAGTCAAGGTTCAACACAACCCCTTCATTTGTGGACGCCTGTCAGTACAGTCCCAGCATAAAGAGTCTGCTTATCACTTGCGATTCTCCACACACCTACTCCAATTTGGCGAAATATGCAACTTTGTATGTTACTCCTCTCCCTTCACTGGGTATATTTGATGTCTTCGGGATTTCTCTTCGTTAATAAATAAACAAACAAACACCTCTCGAAAACAAAATAAAATGAAGCAAACACAAACACCAAAATACACAAAGAATGTTTAAAGTAAACTTTTCATTGTGGTTAACTACAAAACAATATATCGTGTTTTCTTTAATGATACTTCTGTGATCGTGATTCACATGCATCAGTGACGCACGCAAACATTTATTTTTGGTTTACATGAGGCTTTGCTTAGATTTGCTGGTCAATGAATGCAAGGTGCCTTGCCTAAAGACGCAGCAAAGATCTCGTTATGCAATGCCCGCTTCACGGTGTTTTCATAGTGGCTTTGTAGAAATGAGAGTTAAGTGTTTTGCATAAGGACACAACACGATGGCTGATCTGGCCTCATTTGGGAATCGAATCCGATTGTCCGTCATAGGTGTCACAAAAAGGAAGTCGACCCAGCCTGGTCATGGAATCAAATTCAGTACCTCGTGTTAGCAATCCCGATAAGCTACTGCGCCTACATACATTTCAATTATCATGCATCAGAAAAGCATTTTTAAAAAATCGGGCTGGAAAAAATCAGCTTTAAGTTGTTTTGACTATAAAGCAGTTATGATCCTCTGCACTAATGTGGAAGGTCTACTGATTGGCCATCATGTAAGGATATGAACTAGATTTTAGCAGGCTTTGCTACTAATTCAGTGTGCTTGATAGAAAACTGTCTTATTGCTTACTAATATTCTCACAAACCCAGCCGTTCATGTAAGAATCAACTAACTGCAAACTAACTAATTATATTAAATGTAGATTTGACTTTGCTCTCAACAGAGGGTTCCACACAACTTCCTAAAGAGGTTATTGAAGGAATAAAAACAAGCAAACAATTATCTCTCTGGATACAATCCATTCTCACCAAAATGATATAGCGTGCTATAACGAGTGATGCATAATGAATCAGCAACCGTTGTGTGAAATAACTCGTATAATCAATCAAAATAATCGCTTATTTGTATCAAAAGTACTACAGTAGAAGATAATACAATGGATCAGACCCTCGGATCGTTACATTATTAAATAACGTGTGTATCAAATATGTACGAAAATATGGTATCAGAGCACATAGCAAACTGTGAAGTGTGTATAATTAAATTATTATATCACAGTTGACTTTTTAAATTTTATCACGGCGTATCAAATTTGTAAACACAGCGGAATATAAACGAAATAGGCAAGAGTATCTTCCAGAAAAATTAAAAGTATAAATAAAGTGAAAGGCCGTCAACATTTATGGCAGTAAAAAAAAATCAGAAAATGCACTTTTTTATTAATTGTCTTTCGTATAGAAATAATACAAGTTATCATCATCGATTTCATTGAACTCACGTGACTGCATCTTAGAGATACAGGCATTAATGTTTGTAAGATAAAAGCAATTCGTTTCGCTATCGTCAATATATAGTAGTCACTATTTATTTATTGTATTAATGAAATTCCCGGGGGCCCAGAGTGGCCGAGTGTCTAAAGCGCTCTCCGTTACGGATCACTGCCATCTCACCTCTATCTGCGTGGGTTCGAGTCTCGGATTCAGCCAACGTGGGTATGTGAGAAAGCTTGCCAGTAGCTTCTCGTGGGTCGGTGGTTCTTTCCGGGGGTTTTCCCGGGTTCTTCCTCCACCATTAATACTGGCCGCCATGTATAGCCTATCGTGTGCTGAAAAATGGCGTTAAACCCTACAACAACAACAACTGAAATTCCCTCATCCAGACACATATAGAACATTATTTATAAAAAGAAACCATGCTTAATTTCAGTACACGATAACAAGTGAAAGAAAAGCATTGAATAGGTATTAAAAAGTAAAAGGTGCATCTAAAATTAGTTACTGCTAGTTGGATCTCTTTTTAGCAAAATTGTTCAGAGAGAAACATTCATGGGTTTCTATTGAAAATGTCGTATACTACATGACTGTAAAACAATAGAACGTATGCACATGTACACTTGTTTCGAGTACATGTACCAGCGTGTCTAAAATATAAAAACGTTCCATAAATAAGGGATCTTTTGTTCAGTTTTTCGTCTGCTAGGCATTCTATATAGACGCATAATAAAGGTATCTTTTCAAAGTGGTCTAAATTAACTGTATGCGTTCCATCATATTCTTAATATGTATGTATTCAATTTCTTAATGCAAACTCTGATCCCAGAGTCGGAACCGCTATTTGGATGCTACTGTTTGTGGGGATTTTTGTTGTTGCCCTCAGCGGTTTTTCTTCGGCTAATGTAACTGATGGTTTTCAACAATTTATGCGAATGTAAATGTCTCGCCCAAAGAAAGCAATCTTGATGATCCTATTCAAATAGCTATGATTTATACGGCATTAATTCTTGAGATGGCGGCCTTTCTCTTCAAGCAGATCAATCAATCCAAAAACTCTAATCAGAGTTTACAACAAGAATTAAGTGTTTGTTGATTAAACTTTAGCAATGTATTCTTCTATCAAAGTTATATTGGATCAGAAATCGATTACTTAAACTGTTAGCATCGTTTTATGCATAGTTCTTAGGTGCTGGAAGGCTACTTTCATTTGCCTAGAACCAAGGTATCAGCCAATTGGCGACAAAGTTGTTTCTGCTTTTTTCCGAAACATTTATCTACCAGCCAGCTAGGTGTTAAATTAATTGAACCAAATATACCGTGTCTCGTTTTATCTTATAGATACAGTACTGTATTTACATATATGTAATCATGCTAAACAGAAGACATATAACCCATCTATTGCTACAAACTATAACACCAACAAAGAAACGGAAGGTTATTAGTCTCTTGATTTGGCATGACGTCATAGGAATTCCCGAACTAGTACCGGACACGCGCTTACACAAGAACGCCTTTTTCTCCTAATGATATCTAGTCTTTCACAATACAGAATTGATGAATAAGCTTTAAATATTTGCAGGTAAACCCCTCCGAGCCAAACAAAAGTAATATTACAAAGCAAAACATCGATTATTGAACCATTCTTCCTCACAATTTAATACCATATGAGCAATAAATAGGAATTAACATTTTTCTCACTTTGGGTTGTATTATTTTCGTCAATTGCGTATGGACATTGCGTCCGACAGGGGAAAAGGTGGGGACATTTACTGCTGTTTCTGATACATTAAAAAGGTATGTCTGTATAACTGTATGTGCTAGATATTTGACGTAATCCCCAGCTTATGTTCCATGTATGTCATGTATTCACATTAAGCTAAATATACTAAAATGTTATTTCCTTTTCTTCCTACAGTCTTAGTGTAAATTATTATTATTTTACAATGTGAGTTTGCATCGCTGATACCAAAATGTGCAAATAAACTATATACAGTGGGTGATTAGTCTGTTTTAAATAATATTCAAGATATCGCACGTATCTGGAAAATACACTTTAACCAAACAGAGATATATATGACAGTGCGCAAAACGATAACGTTAGGGATTCGATCCATGCATTAGAATCTATATTGGATTTCACATTATTTCACATTCGTGAAATCTGATAATAACAGAGATACTAGTTATGGGACATATTTCCGTTTCATAAAGAAAATATTTTATTGCCATGGCAATACAATAAAGGTTTCTGATGGACTTCCAGGCGATTAAAATCAAATCATTCGTGGAAATTGCTGATAGTCTGAACTCTGGTAAAGTTTTCAACTGACAGCACATCAAAGATATGGCCTGAATATACGAGATAAAACGTTAATATCGGTAGAGCTGCGCTTCCCGTGGGCAATAATTCCTTCCCACTAAACCCATCTGTTTTTAGCCCATTTTGCCTGGTTAGTAGAGAACCTGTCGGTTTATCCTATCACTTTCTATACCGTTTACCAAGGCAAGCTTAGCACATAAATTCTAGGTACATATATCAACAGAAAACTTGTGTTCTTTCTTTTGATAATGTTTGCAATATTTTCATTGGATCTAAATAATGTACGCAACTTGCAAACGTTAATTAAAATCAAGAGGAAATCAGATAGCATGATACCAATATAGCTGCCGATGACGTCTAGTGGGAAGTATCTATATTTACTAAAGACATTTTTGTAAAGGTTATACTATTTATTCTTAAGTTAACTAATTCGTAAAACAACACTGCTGTCTTCATAAGTTGTGTTACTGTTTGGTCAATTTACAGCAGTCATAAACAAAAATCATGACCACATTTTAATTTAAATTCAAAATAATCATTACATATGTTACATCATACCTGCAATGTAAGCTTGACAGGCCAGTGATGGGATGAAGTGGTGCTAAACTTGACAGGTCACTGATGGGATGCAGTTGTGTTACACTTGACAGGCCTATTATGGGATGCAGTTGTGTTACACTTGACAGGCCTATTATGGGATGATGAATTGTTACACTTGACAGGCCAGTGATGGGATGAAGTGGTGCTAAACTTGACAGGCCAGTGATGGGATGCAGTTGTGTTACACTTGACAGGCCTATTATGGGATGCAGTTGTGTTACACTTGACACGCCTATTATGGGATGCAGTTGTGTTACACTTGACAGGCCTATTATGGGATGATGAATTGTTACACTTGACAGGCCAATGATGAGATGATATGGTGTTAAATTTGACAAGGCAATGTTAGAATGATGTGGTGTTTAACTTGACAAGAAAATGATGGAATGAGGTGGTGTTCAAATTGACAAGTCACTAGTGGAACGAAGTAGTGTTAAACTTGACAGGCCGATGATAGAATAATGTGATGTTAAACTTGACATGATCTTCAGGTCAAGGCTGCCATTCTGCAAACCTCAAAAGAAATCATTGGTTTCACCATTAAGAAAAACAAAGACTGGTTTGACAAAAACAACCAAGAAATCCAATAACTTCTTGCCAAAATGAGATCAGCGTACCAAGCCCACCTCGCACAACCATCCTGTCCACAGAAGAAAGCAGCTTTCCGCCTTATCTGAAGCTACCTCCACTACAGTCTCTGAGACATACAAAGTGAATGGTGGACAAAGCTTGAAGAAAGAACCCAACTGTACGCTGACACTGGTGAATACAAGGGGTTCTATGAAGCAATGAAAACTGTGTATGGTCCTTCCTTCCTAATAAAGCGCCCCCTACGGAGTGCAGATGGCCATGAGCTACTCGCCGACAGGGAATCTATCCTGAACCACTGGTCAGAGCACTTCCACACCCTCTTCAGCGCTAGGCGTACAGTCCAGGATGCAGCTATTGATCGTATCCCACAACAGCCACCAAAGATGGAACTCAATGAGGCACTCACACTGCAAGAGACTGTAAAAGCCATAGAACAGCTGAAGACTGGAAAGGCTGCAGGAAAAGATGGTATCCCACCAGAGATATGGAAGAGACGAAGCCCAACATTGCACACTAATCTCCACGAGTTCGTCATTTGCTGCTGCGAGCGAGGAAAACTTCCAGAAGAACTCCGAGATGCAGCCATCATTACCTCGTACAAAACCAAAGCGGAAAAGTCTGACTGCTCAAACTACTGTGGAATAACTCTGCTCCCCATTGCAGGAAAATTTCTTGCTAGAGTGTTGCTGAGCAGACTCACGCCCACCATTGCAGAAGAACATACTCCAGAGAGACAATGCGGCTTCAGAGCAAATATGAGCAAAACTGACATCTTGTTCGTCAAGAGACAGATCCATGAGAAATGCCGAGAACAAAACAAAGGACTGTACATCACATTTGTTCACCTGACGAAGGCATTTGACACGGTGAGCAGAACTGGACTGTGGAAAATACTTGAAAAGCTCAGCTGTCCTCCAAACGTATTTACCATGGTCATCCCACTACATGAAGACCAGCATTTTCAGGTCAGAAGCAGTAACGAACTGACACAGACCTTTCCCATTGTAAATGGCGAGAAACAGTGTTGCATTTTAGCCCCCACACTGTTTTCAATCTTCTTCAGCATAATGATCCAGAAAATAACGGAAGACCTTGATGACAAAGATGGCATATATATCCGATTTCGTACTGATGGCAATATCTTCAACTTCAGGCCGACTTCAGGCCACACCAAAACCTTTGAAAAACTTATTAGAGAACTTCTCTTTGCAGATGACGCCTCCCTTGTTGCCAACACGGAAGCCACCTTACAGCGCGTAGCATCCTGCTTTGCAGAAGCTTGCCAGCTCTTCGGTCTTGACTCTATACACGAGCGTGGTACAACGCCAGTCTCAAGAGAGATACAAAGATCACCGTCTACAGAGCTGTCGTACTGACCACCCTCATATATGGCTCCGAATCATGGGTCACCAAAAGATGCTACCTCCACCTCCTTGAACGCTTTCATCAGCGCTGCCTCCGCACCATCCTCAACATCAACTGGAGTGACTTCGTTTACCAGCATTGAAGTCCTCAAACAAGCAGGGATCACCAGCGTTGAGCCCACTCTCATGCAGATACAGCTACGCTGGGCAGGGCACGAGTCCAGGATGGAGGAACATCGCTTGTCAAAGATCATACCAAAGACATGAAAAAATGGCACTAATATTTACCTTGCTTGGCGCTCAGCATCACGAGGTTAGTGTTAGGACTGGTTGGTCTGGTGTCAGGATAATGCGACTGGGTGGGACGTTGTTCCACGTGTATGCGGCATAAAGCACCAGTGCAAGACATCACTATAAACTGCTACACTGCAAAAATCAGCGATATGACTGAAACATTGTTAAAGCTGCGTTACAAATAAAAATCACACACACACACTCTTCCACTGCACCCTAAAGCCACATGTTTATCGTTTTGTTTAAAATGTTGACGGTTAGAAAATTGACTTACAGATTGTGTGAATGCGTATATCGAAGTGCTATTGTATCTTGGGTCTTAAAGGTTGCGATCTACGAATAAGTAAATTTAAACAATTGACCTGCAAGATAACATGTGTATTTGTTTTTTCTTTGCTCTATATCAAAATGCATTTTATTCCCGGTTTAAATAATATGACTGCGTGAAAGGATCAGTAAACAGACGCCCTTTAGTCCTTAGATTCCAGGTTATGCAAGGGGAGTTACTCTGATATCGTGGCAATACCTAAATAATACTTTTATGAATGCATATGTCATGCTAATGGTGGGAACTTGATGTATATGTTGCACAAAGTGTAAATCACCTCGAATAAATGTATGATGCTTCCATGAAATTCATTCTTCCACCTGTGTCGTCAAACATAAACTTGTCAGAGAGAATTAACGAAATGCATAGGTAACCAACTGTGGCGGTGAGAGTAACGCCGGGATTATCGAAAATAATGGACCACCAACATGAGCATGAAAGTTCGTGCCGACCTCAGAATGTTTAAACAAGTCCCAGTGTTTCAACTGCGAAAACCACCAGAAAACAATAACCATCCAATCTTCACATTTTGACTCTTATTGCTACCATAGATTCTATCTCTTTGGTTCTTGACAAATACGGTAATAATGTTATATAACTCTTGCATAACATCACTGAACATTATTAATCAATGTGTTACAGTCATATCTACTTTAAGAAGATATAACTTATATTTGAGGACATGGGGTATTGCCATTATTTGGAGACAGTGATATAGTATTTCTAAAATAGTGTAGTCGTCAGCAATCCCAAGATCTTTCCGAAATAACTGGTGATAGTCATCTAGTGTATATAAGATTAGTATACGATAGGTGGCCCATAACAAAAAATACCAAAATCTTCCCAGTACCGCGATACCATAAATCTCACATAACATAAATCTACCATAATTAAAAAGAAGCGTTCCTTAGCTCCATTTCGATTATTTCGATCAATATTCCCGTTAGGATTATTCGGTCTTTATGCCCGTTTGGATTATTTCGATCATTATAACTGTTTGGATTAGTTCGATCCTTATCCCCGTTTGGATTATTTCGCATACTGTCTAGACCTTCTTCTGCGGCAATGAAAATCATAATATTTCATTCATATGTCATGGATATGGCAAGATATATTAAATGTTTATTTTCTTGTTATTGTTGTTGCTGGTCGTGAAGTTGTTTTGCTGAATAAATCTGAGAGTATCATATGATTCATCCTGTGTTCATACCTACTACAAGGATGTATATTAAAATCCCTATGGTTCCCGAATCTAGGGACCTTGATTACTACAAATATTGACACCCTTGCGCTAAACAAGCAATTTCAATAATTCGCTCCATACTGGGTTTCTGCTTGGTATCGAACCTAGTATCGTTCCAATGCCCATACTACCACGGCCACCTCCACATCACCAAAAAATGATGTTTTGGTAGCCATTCATATACGGTACACGAACGTGCAGACACTCTCAAAACTTAGATATATACATTATTCGTCCCAAGAAACCTTGGCACTGGCTGGGTTAGGTTTTATTTAAATAAGGGAGTAGCAAATATAAGGGTAAAACTACTGACACTTTCGTTCAGTACTTGAAGTGAAATGCAATATAAAAGAGCCTAATCCATACTAGCAGTATATCTAAACACCTGGTACGTCAGAATTCTTTCGGTATTAATATATTTGATAGAGCCTTAATAATCTTGAGACAAACATGGTCTAGGTCTTCCATCGATTTTCTTCCATAATGAGGTCTATTAACTGTGAAGTGTTACTAGTGGATACATACATCTATTCACTGACACAACCTGCCATTAAAATCCTAAAGTATACTTACTTCTATGGTTCATTCAATTTGGTTAATGGCTCTGTGATTTCGTGCCGGAAACAGAACATATACTTTGCGTAATTGAAATTCTACTCGAAATAGCTGTATTGATGCACAGTTTCGAGGAATGATTTCTGGAACTATCGGCTGAAATTGTTTAGTGTTTTGCGGATAAGAAGACCTCTGCCATTGCTAATTACATAGCTGTGTTTAGGTTGTTTTCTTATTTCTTTCTTTTAAATATGTTCCTCTCTTTTGTAGTGGTTTGGGGTGAGGTGAGGGACGGAGTTCCCAAGAGAATTACATTACTTTGCCAAACAACTACGATGAGGCAGACTTAAAGCTGTTTTTTTATATAATAATTTCTGAAATATGCATCTTGCAACTAGATCAGCATTTTCATATTTTGTTCTAATGAATGGTTGATATTTCAACGAGGTCATTTAGGAAAATAAAATTGTCTCAACAATTTCTCTTCTTTTTGCGCTTGGTTCTGAATATTTCTATTAAATGCAGAGAAATTCAAGATGCTTTTTACAACATTTCCTGCATGATGTTCGTAAGTTGTCTACCATCTTTTTTACCTTTTTCGGTGATAAGAATAAATGTAAACTCTTCAAAATGTATCGGTGGGAGCCAAGAGCTTACCGTAAATGTTTACAGATATAAAAAAGTATCTTTTCGACTGATTCTCTTTCATGAGATACGTATTTCCAGTAATGGAAGCGATAAAGAGCAACATATATTAGAATTCAGGCGATTTCGGTATTTGGGTTTTACCTACGGTTTCCATTAAATATGATTTGCTTCATTCATTTCCACGATATTGCCAGATTGTCTTCTGGACGTTGTTGGAGTTTCCTCCATATTGTCCTCCTTGACCTGTTTGTTCAGTCATTAAAACGATATGGACAGAGTTCAACTAGCAAATGAAATTATTCAAGATGTATTAATGTTGAGATTTCTTAATTTGAAAAGTTTTAACTTGTGACCTGCGTAGAGATAGACAGACAGACAGACAGACAGACAGACGGACATGCTACTGTGAGCATTTTTTCATTATCTAGACGTTTGTTTCGGCGGGGGGGGGGGGGGGTCTTTTTACAGATACTATTTTAAACATGCATAAACTGATCTCAGCTAGCAATGCCTGAAAATAATAATCTTTTATCTTTGTGACAGTGAGCAATATCAATTAAGGACTTTACCAACAGTCTAGACATGTAAAAACATGAAATCTGCTCGTAATGTTGATAAACAGATATTTTCCAACAATGGACAATTTACGTCAATCCAGTAATTTAATCCGCTTAATTCTTTAATTTGATATTTGATGTCACTGTAGGTACCAGCATCAGGCCCCTTTTCTACAAGTTCGCAACAGCCTTGGATCCAAAAAAATATTAAGAATTGTGCAAGCACATGACAAACAATATGATCAGATTCAATACAATGATACATTTTTACAGAAACTTTAATTTTGAGATATATGTCTTTCTTAATTAATTTCTTGTCTTTAAACTCTTAATAATAGGGAAACAATAAACATACAAGAAAAGCTACAAAAATATGCAAACGTGTTTGCCTTACATAAGTTTGACAATAAGTTTCTTCACAAAACTCGGCTAAATTTGTTGTACTTTCTAGATTCCGTCGTAGAATTATACGAGTAGCATCAGAATCTGAATACACCAGAGATAAATTATAATACACGAAAGAAAGAAACATGAATGCACAGCAAAATGTATATAATTATCATACAATGACATTGTGTTCTATCTATTTCTATGAGTCTTTTAAACAGAAATATCTGTAGAACTTGACTTTTTTATTTGACTAATTTTAATACACCTGATAGATAGATAGATAGATAGATAGATAGATAGATAGATAGATAGATAGATAGATGCGAAAGAATGTGTATATCTCAGTATATCTCCGCCATGTTTGTTACCAAGTAACAGCGTGAATAGGTCCGATGATAGTTATATACAAATATTCAGCTTGGTTACATCATCAACTCTTTAAAAATTGCAGAGATTTTTCTCCATTTTCTCTATATTCTTTGGACCTGTTTATCTTCTTTCCCGATATAAATTATTCTCAGATGATTTTCCGACAGTTTTGACCATGATTTGCAAAATGATTTAGTTTTCAGTCAATCGTGTTCTCAAATATTTCTTAATTTGTGTAGCCTTCTTGAGATAAGACGCACACAGTGCTTTTGCAAAATATGTCATAAATTAAATTATTCTGTAACATTCTGATTTATTATGAATTTTTATGTGTTTTCACGTCTATGCCTTCTCTAAAACAATTACTCAATAACACATTTTATAAATATTTAAATTTAGCACAGACGGTTGTCTTCATTATTCGGTAAGTTTAACCTCCGTACGAAATCAATGAAGCTTTGTCTCACATATCTGTTGCAGAAACTGGGTTTCTACTTAATCAACAATAATGCGAAACATTGCAACACTTGAATCACATGTACATAACATTGATGCGCTAAGAACGGTGGATCCAGGGTAGAGTAGGGTGGAGTCGAACCCTTACTCCTCCCCTATAATTGAGTGCGGAAATAACCGGAACGTTTCTAAGAGCAAGTTTTCTTTGCGATTAGACGTTTAAATGTATGCGCTGAAAACGCTTTAAATGCAGGAGATTCCGAGAAATTCACCCACTTGGCCCCCGTCAGGGGTTAGTCATTCAGACCCCTCGCCTACCTCTTTGCGCTCCTCCCCCCACCCCCAACGATGTCAGTGGATCTGCAACTGCTATGTAATTCAGGAGGTTATCTTTGGAATATCTGCACGACTTGAGAAAAAACTCTAGGGGTGTTTTTGCAATATCTTCCAATAAATATACTATGAGGAAAGTGAAGAGCGCTAAGGAATACTCAACATTATTGACAAACCATTATCATCTCTTTGATGCTGAGTGCAATCTTCTATTTTCGAGCTAAAAATGGACCAGTCATAGGCATTGACTATTATTCCAATAACATTGATTGGTTGAACTGGATTAAAGATTTTACGAGTGGCAGTATTCCAGGTGAAGTTATATGCTACATAATTACATTTTACTTTTTCATAGTTTTTTAACGATATTTTACAGAATGATCATAAACCTGTTTTCGATTTCATATTTGAGAGTATAGTAATGGTATTATATAGTATTTACTATCGAGAACTCAGTTTTTACAGATTAAATTCATGCTGGTTAATTCTCGCTGTAATTTATTTGTTGGTTATTGCTTCTTTTGTGCGGTCTTTTTCTTTATTAATTGTTGTTTTATTGGGGTGGCAACAAAGGGACATGTTTTGCATGGAATATTTTGTAGTTTTGTCTACGATTCCTCATTATTGGTCTCCTTTGGTCTTATTTCCTTAATTAATTCTATGCATGAATACCTATCTATCAGGGGAATTTCTCATAATGAGTTTCCTGTTTAAAGTTAATTATCGGATATTGTAGAGCTGAACCTTTAATTGAAAATGACACCAATCTGTTGTAGCCTTCCCGTACTGCTGAATCGTCAGAATGAAAATAGTTCCGTTGCCATTTATCTGACATAATGAAACTAGGTTGTACAGTGCAGAAAATCTCTAATGATCAGCATTTGCACTTGCTGGAGCCACCTTGTCAGTTCCGTATGGAAAATTTCTAGAACATATTACATATTAGAAACATACAAGTCCTACTTGATTTTTCAATGTGTTTATCCGATATCACAAAACGCCAAACAATTACTGCTTCCCTTAGTAACGGAGCCAGACGTGTGTTTGACACTACATTTATACCAAATAAAAACTCTGACGTACAAATTCTGTACTTGAGACCAAACTAAACGTGTGGTTTAAGAAAACAGTCAAATATAAACTTTTTACAATCACATCTTTGTTCCAATTTACATTTCGACGATCATCAATAAGCCAAAGTTTCTAGCCATCGAAATATCTTCTCGTCATAATGTTTAATATTTTTCCAATTTAACCAAGCGGGGAGTAATGTTTATTTGCAGGCACCATTGACAGGAACATTAGGTAGCCATCATGAAAGAGACTCCACGAGGAAATCTCTCTTTTCCTCCAAAGATTATTCAAAGTGACACGCAAATATGTGAGTTTCACTTTAAAATGTATGTTGGTGAATCATTGCATACAAATGACATATTACTTAAATTCATTCTCACGCTGTGTTAAAATGAACAGGTAGTGGCATAAAATTTGTCTTGGTGGGTGGGGTGCTGAGGCGAATGGAGATAAGTATCTACCTTTCAATGGCGAAAGAAAAAGAGTTTCGTACTTGTTGGCGTCGTGAATCAATCCATTGGCCAGCACTAACCAGTGGTGTTCTCTACCATATATACAATATTCTACATGACTTCTTCCGGATGCTGATTTGCCATCCAATCTGAGTTGTTGTTATTGTTTATGTTGCTGATGCTTGTCTATATGTTGGATTTTGAATTTTTTGTTCTTAGTGACTGTTTGATTGGATCTTACATGATCTTTCAAAGTAATAGTTACTAATACATTCTTTCTATAAACACAATTTATTAATTCAATCTAATTTGGTTGTACATACTTCATACGTTATATTTTTCCTTTTCTGGTCACTAATGAATAAATGTTTTAGGCATGGTATTGATTAACCAATTCACCAATTAAACATCTGTTTTGTTTTTTTCGGCAGGAAATCATTACTTCCATGGCGACTTGGTTCAAATGAACTGTTCTAACTACATATATTCAGAAACTAAGTCAATACTAGTACGAACGTACCAACGGAATAAATTGTCAGCAAAAATTGGGATAGGTTCAAGGAACATATAACTCAAACGCGATTTGTTGTGGAAAGGTTGACATGGCATAAATATAAAGATATTACTCTTTAAAGTAGACACACTAACAAGCATAAGAAAACCTTACATATAAACATATCCTGATGCAAATCTAAAAAAAAACAATCTCTTCTGTTCCCTGTTTTAGATATTTTCTTAAAGCGGAAAATATCATGTTGCTACTAGACCTTATCAAAAACTGGCAAATCATCATGGGCACGATAAATATCGAAAGCCAATCTGGCAAATCATCATGGGCACAATAAATATTGAAAGCCAAACTGGCAAATCATCATGGACACGATAAATATCGAAAGCCAAACTGGCAAATCATCACGGGCACAATAAATATCGAAAGTCAATCTGGCAAATCATCATGGGCACAATAAATATCGAAAGCCAAACTGGCAAATCATCATGGACACGATAAATATTGAAAGCCAAACTGGCAAATCATCATGGGCACAATAAATATCGAAAACTAAACTGGCAAATCATCATGGGCACAATAAATATCGAAAGCCAAACTGGCGAATCATCATGGGCATAATAAATATCGAAAGCCAAACTGGCAAATCATCATGGGTACAATAAATATCGAAAGCCAAACTGGCAAACATTCATGGGCACAATAAATATCGAAAGCCAATCTGGCAAATCATGATGGGCACGATAAATATCGAAAGTCAAACTGGCAAATCATCATGGGCACAATAAATATCGAAAGCCATACTGGCAAATCATCATGGGCACGATGAATATCGAACGCCAAACTGGTAAATAATCATGGGCACAATAAATATAGAAAGCCAATCTAGCAAATCATCATGGGCACAATAAATATCGAAAGCCAATCTAGCAAATCATCATGGGCACAATAAATATCGAAAGCCAAACTGGCGAATCATCATGGACATAATAAATATCGAAACCTGGGTGCATCGGTTAGCAGACTCTTCTTTTGAAAAACACAAAAGAACCTGTCAGAAACAAATTATGGCATTATTAAAGAGAGTCAGCATAGATCTCAGAGCAATTTAATGCTTTCAATTCAATAAAGTAAATCATGCGTACTTTATTAAATGTAAAAGTCTGAATTAGCTTTTTCATTCTACTGTATTGTCCAATCGGCGATCTCTCTCTCTCTCTCTCTCTCTCTCTCTCTCTCTCTCTCTCTCATGTCACACTCACTAATAACCAAACAAGGGACGTACACTCAAATATTTCTGATTGATAATGTTATATAGTTCATCAAAAATTAATTGACCTGAACCTGGATCTGGTAGATGCCCGATAATTATTTCAGCGCGTTTCGTGGGCATTATTTTTCTCCCTGTGAAATCTCCATTATTTACAGTTTGGAATGATTTCACAATTATAAATGAGGCGGAGAGTGGCTTGTCATCCCGTTTAGGAACACATATATCTGCCTTGACAGTTTAAAATGTCAAACCGTTCAGGACATAACTACGTGATTTAGAATAAAAAAAGATGGCGTCTTAAAACTATTGTATCCAAGATGCTTTGCGAGTTTCATCTTGAGTTGATTAATTATTACAAAAAGAGATTTAATTATACAAGACAATGCAGAAAAACAAACCTTCCAGTGGGCGTAATTGTTGTTGACTTTATCTTGGTTCTATACATCCACAGTTACACTAATGGCGAAGACTTAAAAATTCAGTGAATATGACTACAGACGTAGAGAGCTAGACTAAGCTCAGCTGGTAAAATCCTACGTCGGCCATCGATTCCAGTAATACAGATTAATTTTGTTTTAAGAGTATCAACATTATTCCATACGATGTCGTTCTATCACAGAGCACAAATAAGAGCACAAATAATATTTCGATGAAAAAAGAAGACACGAGCTCAATAGTATGTTATTTACTAACAAAAATGCTTGCATAGCGATAATTGCATAAGTTCGAAAGACATGGGGCGTACACTCCGTGCTTGTCGTTTCGTTTGATAAAATGATAGAGGATATCCTAATGTATATGAAGACTATAAATTATCATTCACGCTAGATTGCCTTTTATGTTCAGATTTATTTAATATACCATCAAAGATGTCTCCAGAGCTTAGTCAGACATATGCCACACGAAAGAACAAAACTCCATCTAGCTTTTATTTATGAAAACATTATATTGTTTACATTGTGCTACACATGACTGCTATACATGTTGTTGTAGAACAATATGTTCAAAATATTATACAATGTGTCGTAGAAAACAGATTCTGAAAAACCCAATACGTTGTGCTGTAGAACAATATGCTAAAATGCATTACATGGTTTTGTTGAACAATATGCTGAAATACAAAACATGGTATTGTATAACAATATGTTATAAATTCTATACTTTGTGTTGTAGAACAGCATGCTTAAAATGATATATACGGTGGTGTAAAAAACAACCTGTCAAAAATTCTTCACATTGCGCTGTAGTACAGGATGCTGAAAATAAACTTACGACGGATCTGAAATATCAACAGTGATAAATAATCCATTACAATTTGAAAATGTTTTATTCGATTTGCTGAGTAAACCTATTACATATACCATAAAAAAGAAATAGAGCCTATTATTAAGAAATAATGTGAAAGCAGTTAATAAATGTAAAACAAAACTATTTGGAAACTTCAGGTAATTTTCTGAACTTCAGCAGGAAAAAAGGAAGAATTTATTTTCTATAGGAAGAAAACGGTTTATGATCTAGTCAAAATCAAGACTGGGTTGATGAAGTCAAAATTGGTAACAAGTATTTTTGTACCCTTGAGAACAGAACTCAGGTACAGAAGATGCCTTTGTTAACAAAGGGTGATGGTTATGGACATCAACTAAAAACAATTGCACAAGAAAATAAATATATAAAAATTTGTATCGATGTAGGAAAATAGATTATTTTGAAATAAATATTTTTAATAATATGAATGTCGATATACAACATTTAGAATACTTACAGACACTGTCTTTATATTCTATTAATATTTGAAAACTTTAGTACTATAATTACCAATAGCTTTACTTTGCATTTCAAAACTAATATTTACTGATTGTATAGCTAAAACTCTTCCACTTAAAACGAGGATCGTACGGGTTTTTGAAGGGTAAATATATTGGAATACATATTAGAATATTGTGTGACTTATGTTTTACCCAAGAAAAACACAAAATTTTGAGTTTATGATTACTAATTGAATGATTGATCATGCATAATGAATGACTTATCTTTATTACAATTTTGGTGATTCCATGTTAAGCTGTACGTCAACGTTGTATAACAATAACAAGTCCTCTATTGTAGTGAACAGTTGTATATTTTTTTCTTACTTCTGCATGCAAAGACGCCAAAACAAATATAGACTTTATTTTCATTACTATGACTATTTCATTTTAATTGTCTGTTTGTTAGTTTTATTTTACATTTTTTAAAAATTTCATTATATGTTATTTTGATGTAACATTGGTGGTTGGGCTTAACTTCGTCCAAAATCAAGTTCATTTTCTATTTGACCTAAATTATTGATTATTTTTAATTCTGTAAAAAACTAATACATAACTAAAATATCCTCTATGTGAATGGGTTTAATCTCAGAATCATTATTAATAGAAGTAAGCATGTTTATTTGGGTCTGGGGTCTACACCATAACGATTTAAATAACTACCGACCAGTTTCTAATCTCCCATTCATATCAAAAATCTTAGAAAAGGTTGTTTTATCCCAGCTTGTATCTCATCTGAATTCAAACAGTCTTTTTAGCAATGTACAATCTGCATATCACCCTTGCCACAGTACTGAAACTACTCTTCTAAAAGTAGTTAATGACATTCTCTCTGCTTTGGATAGCGAAAAGATTACAGTCCTCATCCTCCTTGATTTGTCTACAGCATTCGACACAATAGACCATGATATAATACTTCACCGTCTCCAGCATGTATTTGGCATTCATAATACAGCCTTACTGTGATTCAAGTCCTACTTGGTCAACAGGACACAAATTGTGTCTGCAAATGGAATACACTCCAGCCCAGTTAATCTATGTTGTGGTGTTCCACAGGGGTCTGTTCTTGGACCTGTTCTCTTCATTCTATACACTCACCAGCTCTCAAGTGTCATAGATCATCATTCAGTGTCTCACCAATTGTACGCTGATGACACCCAAATATACAGATCTAGCCACCCAACTGAAGTTCATGCTACTATCCAAGGTGTAGAGAGGTGCATTTCTGATGTGAAATCATGGATGACATGTAACAAGCTGCAGATGAATGATGATACAACTGAGGCCATTCTGATCACAACACAAAGACTTCCTCATTCACATCCTTTACTTCAACCAATAAATATCAGCAACACCAACATTAAATACACACAATCAGTACGACACCTAGGTGTTACTCTGGACAGTACTCTCACATTGCACCAACATGTCATGAACATATGCAAGGCTGCATATCATGAGCTGAGACACATCAGCTCAATTCGCAAATATCTTTCAGTTGATGCCACTAAAACACTTGTGTGTTCATTAGTACTTTCAAGACTGGACTATTGTAACTCAATTCTGTCTGGTTCATCTCAATATCTACTCCAGAAACTTCAAAAAGTTCAAAACACAGCTGCTCTTATCATACCTAGAGTACCACGATCAGAGCACACCTCCCCGCTGCTCTGTACCCTACATTGGCTATCCATTCGATCCAGAATCAAACACAAAATTTGTTATCTGTGCTACGTTTCACTGACGGACTCCTGTCCAACATACCTATCCGACCTCAACCATGTGTTAACACACCAGCAAGATACTTACGCTCCTCTTCTGACAATCGTATACTCATTATTCCCACTATGAAAACAAAATCATATGGACAACGTTCTTTTGCATACAAGGGCCCAGCAACGTGGAATGAATTGCAAACTGAACTTAGACACAAAGACACAGTGATTCAATTCAAGAGTGCTCTCAAAACTCATTTATTTCGACTGCAAGAACAAACTTAAAGACCTAATAATGTTTCGTACCTTAAATATTCTCAGCATGTTTTTTTATGTTTTCTAATTTCATGGTGTTTGTTTTTGTAATCATATCATTATATATGCTTTTTATCTTATAGGTGTTGTCTAATGTTGTAAAACGCTTAGAGCTTCTAAAGATTAGGCGCTACACAAAGTCCTCGTTATTATTATTATTATTATTATTATTATTGAAATTCCACAACAATTTACCTGCTATGAATATTTAATTTCCATTGTATGTTTGTTAGTTTTATTTTACCAATTTAAAAAATTTTATTATATGCTATTTTAATGTAACATTGTAGGTTGGGCTTAACTTCGTCCAAAATCAAGTTCATTTTCTATTTGACCCAAATTATTGATTATTTTTAATTCTGTAAAGAACTAATGCATAACTAAAATATCCTCTATATGAATGGCTTTAATGTTAGAATCATTATTAATAGAAGTAATCATGTTTATTTGGGTCTGGGTCTAGGTTATTGATATTCCACAACAATTTGCCTGTCGAATCTGAAATAGTCCTGGTCTAAATTTTAATTTTAATAACAGACTTTTTAACAACAATTAAAGTTTTATTTGTAATCATTAAGAAGTTTGTAGGAGGTTATGTTCCATTATGTACTGTTTTTAGCAGAAAATGTAAATTGTAACATTATGACAAGTAGAGCATTATATAATCTTGTTACTGGGAACGTTTTTCGTTCGTGCATAAACATCTGAGGAGAATCAAGTTATTAATGTTGTGTACAGTATTTGATATTCATATTATTTCTTCTCTGGAAATACAAAAGTGCTCTGATAACAGTTTTGGAAATAGAAACTTGAATTTATACTGTAATTTGAAATAACGATTTCTTCTTGGATTGTATTACTTTGTTTCAACAAAACACTGTTGGCACATCAGTACTTTACGAGCAATCCACTGGCATATCAACACCTTCAGCGTTGGGTTAAATTTGGGTTTAAACAAATGTTTATTCAGAACTTTTATTTTTAGGACTTGTGTCTGTAATTCCATGATTATCTTGGGATTTAATTCGCAAAGTTCTCTTGTTTACATTGTCACTTTGTATTATAGGGAAATAAATTTTTTGTTGAATTTTACAAAGCTTGTTGCTGCTCATTTCTCATTCTATTTGTTATAAATTATAAGAGAATTGACTCGTAACATTGTATGCATATATGTATAAAATTTTGTACAGAGATATTGATATAGAATAGTTGATTTCTCAATTATCCAGGTCATACTTTTCCTGACTTAGGTGGATTTTGTAACACTTTAACTGCTGTCTTTGATTTTGATCCGTCAATAATAATACAACTAAAGTAATCTTAATGCCAGTATAGCTAACAGTGAGAATAATACATCTAAAGTAATCTTAATGCCAGTATAGCTAACAGTGAGAATAATACATCTAAAGTAATCTTAATGCCAGTATAGCTAACAGTGAGAATAATACATCTAAAGTAATCTTAATGCCAGTATAGCTAACAGTGAGAATAATACATCTAAAGTAATCTTAATGCCAGTATAGCTAACAGTGAGAATAATACATCTAAAGTAATCTTAATGCCAGTATAGCTAACAGTGAGAATAATACATCTAAAGTAATCTTAATGCCAGTATAGCTAACAGTGAGAATAATACAACTAAAGTAATCTTGATGCCAGTATAGCTAACAGTGAGAATAATACATCTAAAGTAATCTTAATGCCAGTATAGCTAACAGTGAGAATAATACATCTAAAGTAATCTTAATGCCAGTATAGCTAACAGTGAGAATAATACATCTAAAGTAATCTTAATGCCAGTATAGCTAACAGTGAGAATAATACAACTAAAGTAATCTTAATGCCAGTATAGCTAACAGTGAGAATAATACATCTAAAGTAATCTTAATGCCAGTATAGCTAACAGTGAGAATAATACATCTAAAGTAATCTTAATGCCAGTATAGCTAACAGTGAGAATAATACATCTAAAGTAATCTTAATGCCAGTATAGCTAAGAGTGAGAATAATACATCTAAAGTAATCTTAATGCCAGTATAGCTAAGAGTGAGAATAATACATCTAAAGTAATCTTAATGCCAGTATAGCTAAGAGTGAGAATAATACATCTAAAGTAATCTTAATGCCAGTATAGCTAAGAGTGAGAATAATACATCTAAAGTAATCTTAATGCCAGTATAGCTAACAGTGAGAATAATACATCTAAAGTAATCTTAATGCCAGTATAGCTAACAGTGAGAATAATACATCTAAAGTAATCTTAATGCCAGTATAGCTAAGAGTGAGAATAATACATCTAAAGTAATCTTAATGCCAGTATAGCTAAGAGTGAGAATAATACATCTAAAGTAATCTTAATGCTAGTATAGCTAACAGTGAGAATAATACATCTAAAGTAATCTTAATGCCAGTATAGCTAACAGTGAGAATAATACATCTAAAGTAGTCTTAATGCTAGTATAGCTAACAGTGAGAATAAATTATGTCATGAGGAAAGTTTGTGAAGTAATAAGTGGACATGGAGAGGTGTACACTTTCCACCTATGCTTGAAAACAAAGTAAGGATAAAATATGAAATAAATTAGAGATATTAAAACAAACAAGTATTAAACATATGGTCAAAAGGATTTCTTACATTATTTGGATGGACCATAGTTGTAAAATAGTATCATTATCTAGAGAATAATTTACTTTTATCTTTATCATCGCTATCATCGCCATCAGAGGACTTTATATTTGAAGTTAACAATATGTTTAGCATTTTTATAAATTATGTCTAATATTTAACTTAACTAAATAAGAAGAAAAGAGTAGCTATTAATGATTATGATTTGGAAAGTTTGAAAATGGTATATTTATTTACATTTGTAGAAACCTTAAAGATCGCCCACATTATATATATATATATATATATATATATATATATATATATATATATATATATATATATATATATATATATATATATATATATATATATATATATGACTAGAAACACATGATGTATTGAACTTTTCTTTTAATACATGCAAAGTGCTACATCTGCAAAATTAAGTTTTGTAATTCCCATCCGCAAATATTATATTTTAAACATGCATTACATAGCAGTTATTTAGAGGAAAAATACAACGATTGTAAGCGTTTTAAAGGAACACGTATCTGAAGAAATGGATGCATTAAATATATGTTCAATACAGTGAGCTTTTATACAGAAAGTCATGATCAGTACAAGTACGGTGTATTATTACCCTGTACCAGAAAAATAATATACTCTCTCTCTCTCTCTCTGGTAAATCCTGCGATGGATAATTGTAAACAAGGAACTGAATATTTTCTATGGATAAAGATTGGGTGGGTTCAGTTTTTATGATAGTCCTTCTAGTCGAAAGAGGATGGGGTTCTATGCTTTCATCGGTGGCCACCGAGATGACACAGCATTCAGAGTAATGGCTTGTAATTTCGATGACAGACGTAACATTCGAAGTCCGTTGTAGATACAGGTAACGACGCTGACCTGTGGCGATGCTCCCTGGCTGCATCCATATGCCTCCGACCATCATTTTAAAGGTCACTTTTAGCTTTAAGCACGCCAGTGGAGTTGGTCCTGTCCTTTACTTTTTAACTCCAATGTCTGCGTCCGCACCACTTTATAGTGTCTTTGTTGCGCTTGCGTGGTCCTCCTTGGTTTACTCAACCATGTGCTGGTTCCTCCAATAAGATCCGTTCCTGCAGGTGGGTACGAGCCATTCTGATGATAAGTCCTGACCAGCGAAACAGGGTCTTTGACAGCAGTCTCTATAGTTGGTGTCTTTGCTCTATAAATTATGTCGAGGTTGGTAACCTTATTTAGCCATCGTATCTCACAGATAGAGCGGATAACCTGCATATTGAATTTCTCTAGCTGCTTGATGTGACTGCGGTATACATGGATATGGGGACCATTGCTTTATATACCATAAAATTTATGAATAGTGTAACATTCACCGGCCATTACGCTCGGCTAGGGATATGGAGTCACACACACCCTCCTGTCTGCTTGCCTCCTGCAATTCTATATCTGACTGATTACTTTAATATTACCAAAACACGTCAATGTATTGTGACATCTTGCTTTCCACGCGGAACGGTATCTTGCAGGAACACATGTTTTTCCTAACAATCGCAAGGTCATTAAAGCTCAGTGAGTATTACCTAAGTTCACTCTTGGCAACATTTTTCCCCCAAACTGTTAATTTGACTGGTTTGTGTGACACAAGGCGTCATGAAAATCATCGCATTTGTTCCTGGTCTATAATCAGCGTCGATCCATCTGCTGTGAGCAAAGGAATAAATCGTGTTCCCGAAAGACTGTAAGCAGTTTTCAATTAACTGAAGAACTGTTTAGAGTTGAGTCTCGGCGTAGTGCGGCACGTACTCAGGCTTCTTGTTCGCCAATTTTTCTTTCATCCCGCCTATTTCTTTCAGGGCCTATCCTTTGATGTGCTTGAACATGCCTGCCTTGGGGATGGAAATTGGATCATTTTCTCATTCCATATATTCTTTATTCTTATCCTGGATGTTCTGAGTGATATGCTCATTGTTTTAAGCATACCAGTCCCGATGCTTGCGTCTCTTTGGTTCCAGAATGACCTCTATTTTGTTCTATGACCATGTTCTTAAATTGGCACAACTTTTCAGAGCTGAAACAAGCCAGTGGAGCTTTGGACTTGAAATTCTCGTTGAGAGCTTTTATAAATCTGTTTCGATAATAAGCATTTTTCAGTCTTGATGTTTAAACGGTGTTATGACGGTCTTCGGAGGATGCTTGCGCTAAGTAGGAAATATCCTTACGTTAAGAATTAATTTGACGAGTCTCCAACACTCAGCAACTCGCACAAAGCACGTGATTATGGCGTCCCGCGGGTCCTTCTTTTTGACAATGATGTAGTCTATCAGATGCCACTGTTTGGACCTTAGATGTATCCAGGTTGTATTGTACTTTTCAGCTCGCCTGAATACAGTGATAATCATGATGAACAGCACGTCTTAAGAACGTGTTTAGCTTCCACACGCGATGTCCGTGTCCAAAAATATTCAGATATTCTAGGCTCCGAGAATTAGCTTTCTTTTAAGCTACTCGACGACCGCTTTTGTGATGATCTGCAAGTCACGGTAAGCTGGACAAATGCTGCAGGACAGGCAATGTTTGGGGCACCTTTTCTAGCCTTATCCCTCGTGTTAGAGTGGGCAGTGCTGTCCTGAAGAGGCTGTCCACTGGCCCCGGATGCTATCGAATGCCTCCGCTGGCCTGAGGATTGAAATGAGTGACAACAAGTCCAAGGGTGGCCTGCGTGCAGTATTGTGACTATGAATGCCAATGGTCATCCCATTTATAGCTTCGTCACGCTCCAAACGCCACAGGGCTTTAGGAAGGAAATAAAGATTGCACAGAAAACATGTGCGTTTTAAAATGGAAAATTGTGCAGGGGAGAATTCCTACTCTCTCGTCCTGAGAAGCCCTGGTGAAATGATGAAACGTCACAGTTGGAGACTCATTGGCTGCAGTGGATAGCTATTATGACGTCTTATGTGTCTTGTCATGCCTAGTGCTATCCACTAAACGTTGTAGTGCCGCCTTTCCAGCCTTTGGATTTTCTTGGTGATCCCATCCGTCCAGTCTGCCGGAACTGTATTCGCATCCTAGGTAGCTAACTTGCGACCCTTCGGCTATGCTACATACTCCGTTCCTCTGTCAGAGGCGCTAACAATCCATGGCATCCCATATAAACAGGGTACATGGAGTGCCAGGGAAGGGTAGCTAGAATTTTGTTTCGCTTCAGTATTAATGTCCTGATGGCATGAAGCTCGAGGTAATCAATAGCTGTCTGGAACCGTTACAACCCTGTTTTAAAGAAAGGAAATTCAACTTAATTTCAAGACATCCAATTCAAACAGTTGCATACTGAATTATGAAACACATAATAATATGTATATCTATATATATATATATATATATATATATATATATATATATATATATATATATATATATATATATATATATATATATATATATATATATATATATATATATATATATATATATATATATATATATATATATATATATATGTATGTATGTATATATATGTATATCTATATATGTATATCTATATATCTATATATGTGTATATAACTATATATATGTATATATATCTATATATATGCATATATGTATGTATATATGTGTATATATGTATATATATATATATATATATATATATATATATATATATATATATATATATATATATATATATATATATATATATGTATGTATGTGTGTGTGTGTATGTATGTATGTATTCATGTATGTATGTATATATGTATGTATGTATGTATGTATGTATGTATATATATATATATATATATATATATATATATATATATATATATATATATATATATGTATCTATGTATGCATGTATGTATGTGTGTGTGTATGTATGTATGTATGTATGTATGTATGTATGTATGTATGTGTGTGTGTGTGAGTATGCATGTATGTATTTATGTATGTGTCTCTCTGTGTGTATGTGTGACGGTAGTTTTGTTTCTCTATCAAACAAATGATTAAGTAAATTTTTTCCCAATTAAATATAGCCATGCAAAGAGGTTAACGGAGATCTAACGCTCTAATATGTCCGTATATGTCTATGACAATAGAAACTGTAACAGGAAAAATACATCAGCCAAGCAGTTACGTCTTATGGTAAATAATGATATTAATTCCAGGACAATTGCTTTTTCTGGTACTGACATCGTTTGAGTTGTAAGAAATATTAAGCACAGTATTGATCTTTGCCTGGGCTAGTTTTTTATGTGTTTCGTCTCAGTATTAATATCCTGATGGCTTCAAGCTCGAGGCAATCAATAGCTCTCGGGAAACCTTAGTACTCATTAAGTATTTTGTATGTGTTGTAAGAAATACTTGAATGTGATTGTGGTTCGTTCTAGGAAGGTCAAAGTCATAAAGCACATTTTAGTCGAATTCCATCTGATTACTGTGCTTCGAAATAGCTGTTACACGATTAGGGATATGCAATATGCTGTGTAACATAAACGTTTCCATAGACCAGGATATGAACAATAATAGTCAGCCCGGTTAGAGTTTTTAAGCTTTACCTTTCTTTGCAATAAGACATCATCAAATACAGACTTAAATTTCAGACAAAATAACGTAACATTTAGACAAAACAGAGACATGATGCAGACTTTAGACAAAACAAAGACATGATGTAAAATTTAGACAAAAGAGACATGATGTACATTTTTAATTCTCTTAATGTTGCATGCAATAAAATTTTCATGAACATGTCATAACCTAGAATGACGAGTCATTCAAACGCGTATAACTAAAACGTTGTTAGCATGACTCCATTGATATCAGATTGTGTGGTATTTGATTAAATAAACATGATAAACATTTGTAGAAAGAAATTACTTCTAGAAAAGAAAAAATATAACTCGTTTGTTTAGGGCAACAATCCTCTGTAAAAGGATATTTTGACTAAGGGATTATAATTATATATAAAGGTAAGCCTGTGCTTGGAATATAGGTTTCGGTTCAGCATTCCAGTTGGTATTATCGATTTAAAACACTCCTGATTTGAACATTCCAATGCAAATGTCACTATGATTACAATTTGCTCGAATCGTTAAATCTTCTATTGGGTCATGATCAAGATAAGACGAACTATTTACAACTACAGTCTCAAAAGATTACTGTATAATTGGAGATTTAAAATTATTAAGCTATTCGCTGCAACGATGTGTTAATAATGAGGAAAAAGTAAGCAAATTAAACCGCTCATTCTTTCAAATCTTTTCTTCAAAGTTTTATCAGACAGTAAATCTACGATAGCAAAATCTGAAGCATCATTACTGTAGCTGGAAGTACTCTTCTTTTACAACAAATCACAAAATATGCAATATATACCTATCTGTTTGGTGTATATCCATCACATCACAAAATATGCAATACATACCTATCTGTTTGGTGCATATCCAAAATATGCAATATATACCTATCTGTTCGGTGTATATCCAAAATACGCAGTATATACCTATCTGTTTGGTGTATATCCAAAATATGCAATTTATACCGATCTTTTTGGTGTATATCCAAAATATGCAATACATACATATCTGTTTGGTGTATATCCAAAATATGCAATTTATACCTATCTGTTTGGTGTATATCCAAAATATACAATATGTACATATCTGTTTGGTGTATATCCAAAATATGCAATATATATCTATCTGTTTGGTGTATATCCAAAATATGCAATATATACCTATCTGTTAGTGTATATCCAAAATATGCAATATATACATATCTGTTAGGTGTATATCCAAAATATGCAATATATACCTATCTGTTTGGTGTATATCCATCACATCACAAAATATGCAATACATACCTATCTCTTTGGTGTATATCCAAAATATGCAACATATACCTATCTGTTCGGTGTATATCCAAAATACGCAATATATACCTATCTGTTTGGTGTATATCCAAAATATGCAATTTATACCGATATTTTAGGTGTATATCCAAAATATGCAATATATACATATCTGTTTGGTGTATATCCAAAATATGCAATATATATCTATCTGTTTGGTGTATATCCAAAATATGCAATATATACATATATGTTGTATATCTAAAATATGCAATATATACATATCTGTTAGTGTATATCCAAAATATGCAATATATACCTATCTGTTGGTGTATATCCAAAATATGCAATATATACATATCTGTTAGTGTATATCCAAAATATGCAATATATACATATCTGTTAGGTGTATATACAAAATATGAAATATATACCTATCTGTTTGGTGTATATCCAAAATATGCAATATATACCTATCTGTTAGTGTATATCAATAATATGCAATATATACCTCTGTTTGGTGTATATCCAAAATATGCAATATATACATATCTGTTAGGTGTATATCCAAAATATGCAATATATACCGATCTGCTTAGTGTATATCAAAAATATGCAATATATACAGATCTGTTTGGTGTATATCCAAAATATGCAATATATACATATCTGTTAGTGTATATCCAAAATATGCAATATATACATATCTGTTAGGTGTATATCCAAAATATGCAATATATACCGATCTGCTTAGTGTATATCAAAAATATGCAATATATACCGATCTGTTTGGTGTATATCCAAACTATGCAATATATACATATCTGTTTTGTGTATATCCAAAATATGCAATATATACCTATCTGTTTGGTGTATATCCAAAATATGCAATATATACCTATCTGTTTGGTGTATATCCAAAATATGCAATATATACCTATCTGTTTGGTGTATATCCAAAATATGCAATATATACATATATGTTGTATATCTAAAATATGCAATATATACCTATCTGTTTGGTGTATATCCAAAATATGCAATATATACATATATGTTGTATATCTAAAATATGCAATATATACATATCTGTTTGGTGTATATCCAAAATATGCAATATATGCATATATGTTGTATATCTAAAATATGCAATATATACATATATGTTGTATATCTAAAATATGCAATATATACATATCTGTTTGGTGTATGTCCATCACATCACAGTATATAAGCTTCTCCTCTTATTCCAGTTCACGTCGAGAGACAACATAAGTCATAAATAATTAACCTTATCAAAATGAAATCATGTATAACGTAATGTATATGAAATAGGTACCGATTTCTCTAATAACATGGAACTTCATGGACATGCTATACGGGATAATGCCAAATTATGCCACTGAAAACCTTGTTCAGATTTATGGACATAGGGAAATCTGAATGAAGAAAACTGAAAGTCAAGGAGGATTAAATTGCCTAATACCAACTAGGAAACCATCCAAATTCAATCAGACAAGGAGAATCAATAGGCTACATGCCTACTCTTCAAAACATTCAATATTTAGTTCGGAGGTAGCAAAGTGTGTGAAGCATTTGGCCATCTGTTTGAAACATGTTATTTGTCTTAACCAACGGTTTATTACCATTGTTCATTGGAGATTATCTTCGCTAGCCAAGATTCCAGTATGATAATCCTATTTACACCGTAACGGATAGAGCAGATATATTGGTGCTTTGTCCTGCGACATCTGTTGGATTTCATGAGTTGATTACATTAGTATGTAATTTCAACTAACCAATAGCGTGGTGCTTTGTGCATTGTCCGAAAATGGTGGGGGCATTTGACCTTAAAAGGATCCTTTGGAAGTTTAACATCAAAAGTACCAGAGGGAAGCCGTTACAGGTGTATCTGAGTGAAAGGTATTTGTGCAAACACGGACCGGCACTAGAGAATTGCTTATTTATCAGTCCATTCAAGTTGTGTGCTCCCCTTGTCTCGATCATGTAGCAACATTATTTAATTTTGAACAGCTTAAATTTGATTGGATGCGGTAGCTTGCCGCTGCATCCAGTAAAATTCAAAGAACCGAAGTAGAGAAATATCTGTTCGATACCCCCAAGGTGTAGATAGGGTTATCACATCGGGCCTTTGGCTAGCAGTATGTATCTATTCCATTCTGCTGGTTAGACCGACTGATTTTTGTGCCTATGTAGAATAATTTCAAACTTTTTATTCAGCTCTTGTCTAAACTAAATAATCATTAATCAACAACGAACAGGGCCAAAGAAATAATGACAGGCAGCTTAACGGGGATTCTGACTGAAGCATACACCTTAGTTGTATTCAAACAAGACCTGAGCAAATTACATGACGCTTATTTCTTTGAACGAGATACATTCGTTGGATCGTTTAAGCGGCATGTCCTGGTGGCTTCAAGCTGGAAGATATATAATTGTATTCCAGAACCGTTAGAGACAAGCCAAGCAAGTTTAGCTTATTAATGTATTTATTTATTATTTATTTATTTATTTATTTATTTATTTATGGAGGCTATACATTGAGCAATAAACCAGTATAATATTCAAGCATTAACGTATTTAGGTATCAACAATAATGGATTTACACACACAAACACACCCACACCCACACACATAGACTCTCTCTCTCTCTCTCTCTCTGTATATATATATATATATATATATATATATATATATATATATATATATATATATATATATATATATATATATATATATATATATAATGTGTGTGTGAGTGTGTGTGTTAGTGATTCTTGAAGCTAAAACCCGATTTAATAAACCTTTGTATCTTAAAGTGTCTTTTTGCACTATCAAAAGTTAGCAAATATATAAAGATGGCAACAAAACTGGCCCTTCTAATTACTGACATAAATCAATTTTTCATGTTCTTTAAAAACTTTTTAAAAATCGTTGCCTGTTATTGTCTTCCTCACTTTAATAAATATAGCTCTTTTGGAGGCAACTCAATGAAGTTAACGGGACCATCACTATTGTTAAACAGTTTTTATCAAACTTGCGTATGATTGGATAAATTCTACGGATAACGGCAATGTTACTTGATTTTTAAAATAAACACTGTTGATATTGTGGATTACACTATTTTACATTAAATAAAACAATCTTGGTTTAGATTATATATCGATAACATTGAACGATTTGTTCCAGTTACTAATTTTCAATCTAACTTCAAGAAAATTACTCCTGGTTGTCCTCAGGGGTATACTTTAGGTCCCATTGTATTTCTGCTTTATATAATTGATCTCCTATTCCAGGCAGCTCAATGAAACATTGACTTATTGTGCCGATGACAGAACTATTTATACCTCTGGGAAATCAACAAACGATATTGATATCAAACCTACAAAATGGCTTGAAGTCTGTGTCTAAATGGAATCAAACGAATCACATGATAATCGACCCACAAAAAACTACATCAACGTATGAAACTTATTATTCGACAATTACTGGCTGATCAACTTGACCTGAAATGAGCTATCAAAGGTCTTACACTAATTAAAGTTTCTTCTCAAAACCTTCTTAGGACATGTACAGATCGAAATCCGCATTCTAACATTCACATTGATAAGTCTTGTTCAATAATTTCAACTAAAATCACACCTCTAGAGTTGACATAGTGCTTTATTGGAACTAATATTCAAATGTTTATCTGGACTTCCAACATTCAGCCATTTGTCTACTTCTGGGGCGTTATTTGGGCTTTTATATTCCCTCCGTTGTGTGTGTGTGTGTGTGTGTGCGTGTGTGTGTGTGTGTGTGTGTGTGTGTGTGTGTGTGTAAACAAAAACATACACTCCCCATTGTACTCCTACTGAATCAACTGGCCTAGATTGAAATTCTAATTTTTAAACACGTTTCTTAAGTGAACATTTTTTTATCAACAATGTGGCGAGATAATTTAAGGGATTTTAATTACGTTTAAATGTAGTTAACATAAAATAACTGGTAAATATTTCAAATCCAAACAATCGCTTGTGCTGTTGACAAAAACCGCCATCGCACTGTATAAAATATATCACTGAGTGATTGGGACAAAGAGTGTTTTTAAAAAACAACAAATATAGCAAGGCCATGTCACTTCTAAAAAGTAGGATACGGTGAAATGCCCAAGGAAACACCATAGTAGCCGGCACAGGCTGCTCTGACAGTTGAATTCGAACCAGCATCATTTCACCGAGCTAACACCGCTGTCTCATGTTAGTTGTGCATTTTACAACATATCAAAGAGGCCGCAACGGGTATATTATAACGCCCTGAGCCCGCAAAGGGTCTATTATACAGCCCTGTGCCAGCAACGGGTCTATTGTACAGCCCTGAGTCCCCATAGAGTCTATTCAATAGCCCTGTGCCCATAACGGGTCTATTTTACAGCCCTATGCCTTCAACGGCTCTATTGTACAGACCTGAATCCGCAACGGGTCTATTTTACAGCCCTGAGCCTGCAACGGCTTTCTTCTACCACCCTGAGCCCGTAACCGGTCTATTTTACAAACCTGAGCCCTGAGGCACCAACGGGTATATTATACAACCCTGAGCTCCGAAGCATTAACGAGTCTAATCAAAATCTTATGCCCGCAACGGTTCTATTCTACAACCCTGAACCTTGAGGCTCCAACGGGTCTATTCTACAATCCTGAGCGCTGAGGCCCCAACGAGTCTATTCTACAATCCTGAGCCTAGGCCCCAACGGGTCTATTCTGCAATCCTGAGCCCCATGTTGTTGGTTGGTGTGTATGGAATATTATGACTAGCATGTCGTTTAGACTTTCAAACAAAAACTGCCAGTAGGCAATCAGTGAAGGGCAATTTGTAAATGTTTTTCATAAAGGTTTTCATTTTAAGAATGAACTGACTTATATGGATACATTTATTTAACAAGGTTATCATGTTGTTGTTGTTGTTGTTGTTTAACGCCATTTTTCAGTACACGATAGGCTATACATGGCGGCCAGTATTAATGGTGGAGGAAGAACCTGGGAAATCCCCAGAAAGAACCACCGACCCTCGAGAAGCTACTGGCAAGCTTTCTCACATACCCACATTGGCCGAATCCGACACTCGAACCCACGCAGACAGAGGTGAGATGGCAGTGATCTGTAACGGAAAGCGCTTTAGACCACCCGGCCACTCGGGGCCCCTAACAAGGTTATCATAGTAAAAGAACTGACTCGTACAGATACATTTATTTAACAAGGTTATCATAGTAAAAGAACTGACTCGTACGGATACATTTACTTGACAAGGTTATCATAGTAAAAGAACTGACTCGTACGGATACATTTATTTGACAAGATTATCATAATATTCCCGTTTGCGTTTTGATGCCTCTGTTGGGTTCTTAAAGAATTGTCGTGAGTTTACTGTTCTTAATAACAGATGCCTATGGACTTTCCTGTTTCAAAAACTGATATCATTTAAAATACCTCTGCTAAGTATTTATACAATATGGATGCAAGACAAAGATAAAATATTGCAGAACATCTCATCCAGAACAAAAATTACTTTGAATAAAGAGGATCATGTGCAGAAAGTGACAAAACTAGTTGGACCCGTTATTCCAGTATAGACTATTTCTGGATGCAATAACGTTTGAGTAGTCTCCCCTATCTAAAATGTACAGATTTTTTCAATGTTTCTTCTGCCGATCTATCACCTGGGAATGACTGTAGAACATGGCATGTTCTGTTCTTAATTTAAGGATTTTAGGACCACTCAAAAAGTCAGGATGTTTTTGTTGTACTCACGATGTGTTTTATAGAAAGGTGTTATCTCAGTTTTGTTACCAGTTTTTCATATTGACCATAAAGTGTAGGCAATGCCATTTATCAGCTCGAATAATAAAGGGAAGTAATCCAATGATGTCGTTTTGGTTCGTAATTGTCGGCGGTCAAAACTTATTTTTAAAATCACATGTAAATCTGAAAGTAATCATATAGTAACCAGTTACCATACATCATTAGAGTAGAAGAAATACATTTGTTTTGTATTTTCGAATTAAGTGTTATTTATATGAGTAAAACAAGTGACAGCTTTAAGACTCCATCTTAATACTTGTAAACCGAGATTTGTGCTGTATGAAGTACGCATGATTTCCTTCGATTATAAATTCGAATTCCAAACAATCGAACCAAATATTACAAGTCATTATCTTTATCCAAAGCAAATCTAGTACTTTATAATTCAAAGAATAATTTCAAAGATACAGCTGTAGATGGCAGAAAATGACAAAGTAAATGGGCATGTGAGATACGATGATGCCAAATTATACCGCTACAAATAGAAACAGTTCTTATTTGTATATATTGGGCAAGGCACTAGACAAGATAAATATAATAAATTATTAGATCTCAATCAACTCAATGAGAAGTACCGCAAAAAGTTTGAAAATGGTCTGGAATGAACGAGGTTCAGAGCATACTTTTCTAATTTCCTTTAGACCCATATCTCTAATTTAGGCTTTTCTATGGAATGACTTGCAATGAGTATGTCAGAAGGATTGATTGGTTTTTTATGCCTATTTGTATCTTTTTTGATGCCTATTTGTACTAACAAATCAGACACGTGAGATTATACACAGGTGACGAAGAAATGACAGCAAACTAAATTAAGATTTGGACTGAAGCTTACTTTCACCGAGGCGGAAATCTATAACGAGGCAGAAAACTATAACGAGACGGAAATCTATAACGAGGCGGAAATCTATAACGAGGCGGACAACACGGATGAAGCTGTAGACTCTACCCATATATCAGACATAAATTGTTATGAAAAAGAAACTTTCGTTTATCCATCATTTCACAAACTTTTTCAAAACATGTGACAAAATCGTTCAGCTGAAATGAGCTGGTTGATAATTGTTATAATCGTACATGTTTGACAGCATCACTCGTCACTAATAAAACATCAAATGTTGCTTTAATATCATCGTTCTTCACTAATAAAATATCAAATATTGCTTTAATAAATCGCTCTTCTCTAATAATACATCAAATGTTGCTATAGGTATATTACATGACAATGCGACAGTATAACCCATCCCTTTTCCAGAAGAATTGATATAATCAATTTTCTAGCTGAACGGATCGCATTAAAAGCATGCTTATGCATAATTAACAAGGCATCCGAATGTAATACGAAGTCATTTCCCTTCATTATTGTCTGATTTCGTCAAATATAAGGAATGTTTTCGGCCATAAGATAAATGGAATCTTACATTTGTTCAATTTTTTACTTAAAATGTATTCCTTTAATGCTTAAACTTGGTAATAATAATAATAATAATAATAATAATAATAATAATAAATCAATAAATAAATAACTAAATAACTATTTCCATAAATCGAAACTCAGTTAGCAAGAACAAAGTCTTCCTGAGGTAGTCTGCTATAACCCCAATAACATGGACAAATCCTCATGACTGGCATATATGTGTAAACAACTGATACATACAGTGAATGGCACAGATTTCCATGAATATACACGTAATTGCGTAAGATATTAAGTAATCAATTCGTCAGTATAATTGAAGTTCCTGTAGAATAAAATTTCAAAACATATAAACAAATTCAATACTCTACAGACAGTAAATGTATAAAACATTATGTATTAAACCAGACGGAACATAAGTTAAATTTACAAATGTTACAAATTAATTGTAAATCCATGTTTAAAAGAAGGCTGTTAATTTTCTTCGTTCATGTAAAGGTGATGTACCCGGATTCAAAAACGTCATTTCTTCAAAGAGTCAATTAAGGGTCACTAAAATTTAAACAATAAATTCTAAAAGAAGAAAGAAGAATACCTTTCCCCAAAACGCCGGAATCGAAAAATCAGTGACACTGCAATTATTAGTTTTTACAATAATATTTCGTTTTCTTTAATGTATAAGTGATGAGATATAGTTTTCTTTAAGACATAAGAAACCAAAACACACAGAAAGATCACGACTTACTTAAAATATTTTGGCATCTAATCTCGAACTCAGTACCCAGAAACGACAAGCAAGTTGGTTGACTACTGCGCTATCAAGACCAACATCCAATGACTCGCATCTTTTGTCGGAAATGCAACATGGATTCTCACTTCTGATAGTTTTACGTATCTTTGATTTAATTTATATTTGATTTAATTTAATTGTTTGTAAGCTTTCTTTTTTTAAATTTCATTATATGTCAAAATAATGTAGTTTTGTTTACTAGGAACTCGATACTTTTCCAGAAAATAGTTTGACCTGGACTGTTCATTTGTAAACACTTAAAGCTGACCTAGTTCCCGACCTTAATTCAGAAATCAGCGAGAGAAGTAAACAACGTTTTATGTTTATCTTATTCTTATAGTAAAATGATTGGTTCTTGTCAATGTCATACGTAAATACTTCTCGAAGGTTCTGGAAAGTTGACCCTCATCCGGGAATTTGTTTTGCGTTTCGAGTTGCTGTATAATCATTGTTTACAGAGATTTTTCTTAGTCGGGGTTTTACTTTACACTGGAATGTGTCTGTTGTGTCAGTTGGAGTTACAATTTAATTTTATTCGAATTATTTGGATTCTAAAGGATAAAAAAAAATTCTGGAAATATAAGTGCTCATACAGAATTCTTGGACAAAGACATGTCATTAAATTTTACTGGAAATATTCAAACACCGGATTATTGTTTGTGAATAACACAGAACTATAGACCTTACAACACCACAAAGGAAATAGTATACGTCATCGCCTTCTATCTTGGATTCTTCGTCGGTACTCTAACTTGAATTCATTAGAACATTTCATTATTAGGACCTCTAAAATTTAATCGTGGATTATTCTTGGATTATTTTTGGATTTCATTCTTAAAACCGTCAGTTCTTTTTTCTTTTTCTTTCATTTTTACAGTATTTTTCCAGGCAAAAAAATTATTTGTTGAAATTTTTCAAAGCATGTTGTTTTCACTCTTTCTTTTGTTACTGTTTATTCAAGCCTAAACAAGTAACATAAAAATAGAATCTCACATGACCTTAAGGTTCAGTTTGTGGGTGGATTTCTAACAAACGTTTGAACACATTAGCAGATACATGCATCGTAATGTACCTCCACGTGCAAGCGTACAGACATTTGAAACAGAAACAAATGTAGAGATAGTTATATCTCGTAAGCTTGTATATTGTGTATTACAATTAATAATTCTTATCTACATACGTAAGTATCATCAAGTTGTTGTTGTTGTTGTGGGGTTTAACGCCGTTTTTCAGCACACGATAGGCTATACATGGCGGCCAGTATTAATGGTGGAGGAAGAACCCGGGAAAACCCAGGAAAGAACCACCGACCCACGAAAAGCTACTGGCAAGCTTTCTCACATACCAACATTGGCCGAATCCAAGACTCGAACCCAGAGGTGAGATGGCAGTGATCCGTAACGGAGAGCGCTTTAGACCACTCGGCCACTCGGGGCCTCAGTATCATCAAGTAGAGTACTACTAGTTCTAACATTCAACAATCCCCTCTAAAATTATTCACTTTATCATTTGTACATTCCTTGTTATGTTAGTGATTGGCCACTGCGTGACTGATACTTCGACGATATTTTGGACAGCATATAACGTCTCATTTTCATCTAGGAATTAGTTTTATGTAACCGACCACATGGTGCAGATGAGCTTTCTGAATCGCCAACATATTGTCATTAACAGATTAATAAATTTAATAAATTAGTTATCTTTAATTGAATTCGGTTCATGGATAGTCAGTGATGATGGTCATTGCATCCAAAATATGATATCGCATTTTGGCCTATGTGAATATCTGAAAGCGACCGCTTAAGGGTCATGTACGGGTGACCACTGTTGTTACTATAATCGCTACTTGTATCAGCCAATTAGATGAAGTTTTATATATTCGCGTTTGGTTGAAGAGCCTCACTGTGTGCTGGATAATTTGGTTTACTTTCGTATTTGAAAGAAGCAATTCCAGTATCACCTAAATTGTACATATTGCTATTTTTTTTTAAATTTTCAGGATCGCTTTTTTCGCTCTTCTTGTACGTTATCAATATTCGACAAACTCATCCTGGGAGAATTAAGTATGATGTTTGATCAATCTGTATTTGGTGAAACGTTTATTATTTTCTCCATAATGATGTTTTCATAGAAGAATTAAATTCAATTTATACACTATCATGAACGGGTTGTGCAGGTAATTCAGTGGTAACCATATCGTACTAAAGGCAACAGTTTGCTACTTCTAGTCTTCATTTACGCCTTGTATATCTTCAGCTGATTTTCCAAGTGTAATGTTTAATCTGAACCTTTGAGAAAGAACACAGGTATGCAACGGATAATGATCTGCAAGAATCCGGAAATCAAATTTTATCGACTTTTGTCCAGTTACCACCAATTATTCAGCTAGTGTGCACATTATTACTTCCTGAGTGTACCCTTTTCAATACACATCATCACTTCCTGAATGTACCCCTTTTTAGTGCACATTATCACTTCCTGAGTGTACCCTTTTCAATGCACATCATTATTACCTGTGCGTATATTTTTTTTTCATTGCACAGTATCACTTCCTGTACGTATCTTTTTTTTAAGTGATTGGTCTTGCTAACAGTCTACCCAGATACAGCATTAAAGTCATAGGACACGAAAAATCTGTCCATATACAATTAATATATCTGTTCGAACTGAATGCTGACAGGTGTAAATGTGATACAAGTATGTGCTTGATTTCGTGATTTAAATCCTTTATATATTTTATGTAAGATATATATTTACCGTACAACGACATTCTATTTATGAGCTAAAGAAGATAAACCTCGAATACATCTTTTCTTCAGACTTATCGTGTGCTAAATACTATCATCAAAATTTGTAAGCGTCAATCACTCTAATAATTATCACAAGTGCAATGCATATATGTATTCATACCTTACCTGATAGTTACAGAGTATATATAACTTACTTAGGTATCAAACTCACTGGATCAAATCAAGTGACAGAAGGTGGCTTATTGTAAATGATAAAACGTTATCTAGATAACTGTGGCCAGTTATTGTTATGTATTTATAAAATTGTAATGCTGCTGCCAGTTTTGATCTCATTTTGAATTATATATTTGTTATAGATAGTGTCAAATAACACTGGATAGTTATGCTTTTGCTAAACTTAATGTTTTTTTCCCTTTAAAATAATATTATTTTGCTTATTTTACACTTTACAGCTAAGATCAATACGTTTGGAATGACCTTGCATACCAAATATTTATCATCCACCTATAATCTTGTATAAAAGTCAAACTAAATTATGTTAGATTTAAATTATCTACAGAAACTGACAATAACATTATATAAGCATGATAGTTTTACCAATTAAGTACTAATTGTGAGATATATATATATATATATATATATATATATATATATATATATATATATATATATATATATATATATATATATATATATATATATATATATCGACGCATTAGATTACTTTAGTCATCAAAATCTTTTTTGTTTTTATTAATTTCGCCTATACTTCCACACCAACGTTAATCGCTTCTCCATCAAAATACTCTGTTGTTTCATTTTCTAACTTATACAACTTCTGAATGCAACTTATTGTTAAACTCAGTGAAGATAGATAGATAGATAGATAGATAGATAGATAGATAGATAGATAGATAGATAGATAGATAGACAGACAGACAGATAGATAGATAGATAGATAGATAGATAGATAGATAGATAGATAGATAGATAGATAGATAGATAGATAGATAGATAGATAGATAGATATATAGATAGATAGATAGATAGATATATAGATAGATAGATAGATAGATAGGTAGATAGATAGGTAGGTAGGTAGGTAGGTTGATAGATAGATAGATAGATAGATAGATATTCACACCCAGTTAATTTACACATCGTCGATCATTATGGCTATCTCTATTAAATCATGTATTTCCTGCAGGTCTCACACTGTGCTGGTGTCAGCTATTTATTTTGCTGTTCTGGTCAGTAATTCATTTGCCCAAATCAGTCATTATCGTTTTTATTTCTTGATCATTCTGTTTTATTTCATTGTTCAAGTGTCTATGTGATTGTTACATTTGTAATTGTAATTGTAAAGTGCCATAGACTGAGTTTTTCGTTTCCCCGATTTCACAACCCAAAATCTGTATCTGTGTTTATCCTTTCTTCCATTGGTTGAAAACATTGTCTGACGCTAGGTAAGTAATTTGCTATATATATATTACTGTTTCCATGACATGCAGATAAAACAATGCCTGGACGATTCGCGTGCATTTGAAGTCTTTTTCCTGTTATCTTCAATCACTTTTATAGATCTCATATTTTCTAGCTCTTTCATTAGCAATCTGTTCAATAGATTTTAATTTATTGACAAAATAGTTGTTTACCAGGGTCGTGATATGTTTCAATAGAGTCTTGCAATTGGATATTCAACTTGGTTTTGTAAAATGTATTTTGTCGTTATGGAGATCATTGATTGTTGTGCATACAGGACACATAAACGCAGTCTAGGACGCATCATTGATTTATCTAACCATTAATGTTGCCTAAATAAAATAAACAAAATTATCACAACATTTTTTTTCAAAATTCATATTTCTTGGTATCTTTTTATTAATTTTTATCTTTCCAACTTGTTGATGAAGATCAAAATAGACTCTTTTGTTTATTTCAGGTTTACTGATCGATTTGCAAATCTTATCGTTTAGCCTATCATATCAACTTGCTAATCTTATTGATACAGTTAAACTTGGTTATATCCGACGTTATACGTTAATCATGCTATAAAATTATTTTACTAGTTTTGGAATAATTTATAAATTATTAATAAATTCATACAACAAGGAAATAACATAGAAATGTTTCTCTCATTCCTTTCACATAACATCATCTTGTGATGTGCTTTGCATATTTTTCACAATCGGTGCACGTCTTGCTCTTATTTCAACATTCACATTTGGCATTCTTTAAATTCCTCTAGACGTTTACCAAGTCGTCTCTTCCAACTTCAACTCTAAAGTGATAATTTGTTTTGTGAAGTTAATTCATCGAGTTCTTCGCTTACCCTGTTTTCATCTTGTTGCATGTCTTCATTATCTTCCATTTAGTTACCGAGGGAATTTGTAATACAGATCGAGTTACCGAGGGAATCTGTATGATAGCTCAAGAAACCAAGGGAATTTGTACGATAACTCGAGTTACAAAGGGAATTTGTACACTAGCTCGAGTTACCAAAAGGAATTGGTACGATAGCACAGCATACCAAGGGAATTTGTACTATAACGCGAGTTACCATGAGAATTTGCACGATAGCTCGAGATACACCTTAACAACGGCTAATTGCAAGCTGACCGGCAGTGGAGTGCAAATTGGTAACGGATTTAACATGGAGTCAAAGAAATGTTTACAATTTGGAGAAGACAAACACGAAAATTACTTTTACAAAACTAATAGTTATTATAAAACTTCTAATAATGAGTACTTGAAAATGTGGTATCATAAATGAAAGAACGTCAACAAGAAAGTGTACATAATAGAAAATTCAAGATAGCGAGCACTTTAACGTAAAAATTAAAAGTACCTCAGAAACATGTATGATACCCTCATATTAATTAATATAACAAGAATCCGAATGTTATCAGGGTTGTGCAAAAGCATAATATCACACAAAACATTAAATAGTATATGTGCACCATTTGTGGGCTTTTGTCGGAGTTGGCTAAACTTTACAAAACCTGGGTTGATAATGACATTCACACAGTTCACGTCATGCCATGTGCCTGTTTTAATTTATGTGATCCTGAACGACATAAACGCTATTTGTACTAAACAAATACTTGATATATGTTCATCATCGAAACAAATTACAAAAACAATAACTTCAAGGCAAGTTGTAGAAGATCATGATTATGATATCCAGTTGAATTACTTAAGCTCGTTGACTTTATCACTGAGGATTTTGTGTGACCACTTAGAATCTTTTAAGAGTGTTGCTTTTCGTTTTGTCCATCTTTGATTTTATCCCATAATACAAAATATGTTATATAAAAATGAGTATTGTAACACGTGTTGTTCAATTCCTGTTTTTTATTTTTGGATTTAAATTTTACATTGGGCTACCATTTTATCCATCATATTTTTTCTTGCTGTTAGTTATCAGTTTGTTTCGCTATTTAAATAACGAACAATTGTTGTGAATAGTGACGATTTTGAAATGAAAGAAACTCAAAACCCTTTGAATGAAAAGGATCATGTGGTAGCTGCAGGCGTGCAACAAACCTTAAAACTTGGTAGTGGTTTTAAGTCTCCATGTGGAAATTTCTCACTGAAATAATTTACTTTTTACTATTCATTTTTTAACTGTATGATCAAACTTGATTTTCTTCCAAAGGAAAACAAACAATAGTTTAAAACCCAATCACAGAAATTTATTGATTTCTTACACAATTTTAAAAAACGGTTTGATGTAGATCTACATGTAACAGCTCATGCAGGCTGTGAAAACTACAAAAGCATGCCGAATATACAAAAGTGAAAAAGAATTACTTAAAAGTTAAGAAATGTTTGCTTGTTCAGAGTTTATCATGGTATAATCTGTCAGTTGTCGACACACAAAGCAAAAAACGTCCTAAGAGCTTTACGTAAGCTGTGTGAGTCGTCAACTGGCTGTATATATCACGATACACTCATCAAAAACAACATTAAACTCTACATAATTGCAATTCTTTATAGTTTTATTCTTTTTTATTTTGCTTTGCTAAAGATATATGGAGATTCTTCATCAAAATGTAATATCTACGTTAACATCAAACAAGTAATTCCACTAATGGTAGGCTAACTAAAGTTTTGAATATTCCACGGCATGGTCTTCATGTTTTATCAATATTCTTTTTTGTCTAGAGTCGTGGGAGACAATTTGTCATATTTTTATATCTATTCTCGTGTTCATTAACAGGTTTGGTTCTCTACAGGGGCTACATACAAACGAAATAAAGGCTATTGGAAAATGATTATGGTGATGGGGGTCCAATAGTCAAACAAAGTAAGGCACCGACCTTACAGTCACGATGGGGATCTATATCCCACCAACCACCAACCCTACATTGTACATATCAGGCTAGGCGTCTTACACTATAGGACTATGGGTTCAATTGTTTTAATGCTAGTCTTTGAACCCACCTCTTCCCAATCCTTATATCCATTTGCATGTAGTTTTAAATTCATTTGTGTTACGTATATTTGATTTGATTTATATTTGATTTAATTTGTGTTTGATTTGATTGATTGCTTGTGGGTTTTGGAATCTTTTTATTTTCTTTACATGTCAATGTAATGTAATTTTATTTACAAGGAATTTGACATTTTCCAGGAAATTCAGTTTGACCTGAATCTTTCCATAAATACCTAATAATAGAAACACTTGTTTCTATTTTTGACTTAGTTCCTGGCCTTGATTGAGGGTCAAGTAAACAACTTTTTCTCGGAGTAAAATGATTGGTTCTTATCAAGGACATACAGGGGCTACGTGATTTTTTTTATGTAAACATGATCACGTGATCCTCTATTTCGCAATTAGGCATTTCCAAAATTGCGAAATACTAAGTATTAATAGTGATGTTTAGAGAGAGGGAGATCTGAGAGTTTTGGGGCTTTTAAACACTTGATGTCAAGTTGTTTTTCTTCTGTTGTGACCAGTATTGAAGTTTTGAGTTTTTTAGTTTTATTTTAATTTTTCGGATTCTAAAATATTAATTCGCTTCTCTGGAAATAGTTTGTGCGCATACAAAACTCTTAAACAGAGACATTTCTTAAAAAATTTATTTCGATTTCTAAAACCAGAGGATTAATTATTGTGTTTCTACAAGGAACTGTAGACTTCAGCACAGTACGGGTTGTAACATACGTCATCGCCTTCCATCTTGGATTCTTCGTCGGGACTCGAACTTGGAATAATTAAAGCATTTCAATACTAGGATTTCAAATTTTTTTATTCGTGGATTATTCTTGGATTATTTTTGGAATTGATTCTGGAAACCGTAAATTCATATATTTTCATTTATACAGAATTTTTCCATTGAAATAAATTATTTGTTATATTTGTCGAAGCTTGTTGTTTTCACTCTTCTTGTGTTACTGTTTATTCGAGCCTAAACACGTAACATAAGATTTGTAACCAGCCGCAGTAAACATACTGTAACCCCAATGATTTTCCAGGTAGATATTGAGTTTCCCACCAAAGAAATAGAGGTCTACAAAAGAGATCATACCCTTTAAGTGATTTAAATCGTTTGGTTTAGGGTCATCCTCGCTTTTCGCGAGGTTTAATTCGTTTCAATTTGTGATAATTCTGCTGTTTAACTGCAATATGACTAAAGTTCAGTTAGTTGCTTAATAATTCAGGTAGTGAAATATCGTCCACTTCAGAAAACATGTCAGATATCGGCGAGTCAGTGTGTTCCATCTCTACATGTATTAAATTTATTTGATATGACAAATTAATCCAAAAATATAATGTTGATTACTTGAGAAATTACTCATTCTTGTCTTAACAGTCTGAAGCAGAATCAGTCTTATTGTTGAGTTGAATTATTCGTTTGGGTTGCATAATTTATTCAAACAAGTATTATTCAGTACAAAGTGTTCATCATTGATATTCTTGGACAGAAACATTAATTAAGAATTATAGCTAATTTATGCAAGGACATTCATGGATTATATGATACATTACATCAAAAGACTGTTAGTACATCATTATACTGGCACATTAACACGTTTGAGACTACAGACATATCAACACATTCAATATTGAAATTTAGTTTGAATACCAGTGGAATTCAATTGGTGTTTTATACATTTGAACTTGCGATAGAATTTTATGACTATATAATCGATTTAGTTCGCAATACTGTAAGTTATTTTTTAATTTTTACTTTGTTTTCAAGGCAAATAAATTATTTTTGAATTTTACAAAAATTGTTGGATTTTGCTCTCTTTTCTGGTACTTAGTTTAAGACGACAGAGTCGAAATAATGCCGACAAATGCAGGGTTTACACGGGTTACTTTGCACGTGACTATATTTATAAAAGTTGATATAAAGTGGTTCACTGTAAAATTTATACATAAATAAAATATGAAAAATCTTCGCTATATTTAAAACCATTGCAATTGCAATAATAATAGAAATAAGTATTCTTTAACTGAGTTGACACGAATAAACATTTAGCAAAATTAAATATGGAGCTTACGTTGTAATAAAGACCACTTAGGTCTAAATATATTTGTTAAAATCAAATATAAATAAAACTGATTGGTATTGGTTTTAGTTCACTGGACATCAAAGTATGTTAAGGCCTATTTAATCAAACGGGCTGCAAAACTCGCACGAAACAGCGGCGGTTTGGGGTCCCTGTGAAATCGGTGCAAAATGAAGACCCTAAAATTTAATTTCTATATCACTGAAGAAATTCATAGAAAAATGCACGTTTCTTTTTTAAATCAGATTTCAATAGTTTGCTTTAATTATAATCTGTTTTCAAGAAATTCCAAGGTTTTCTGCTTCCCCCCCCCCCAGCTTGTGGGCCATGTGCGATCAAGTTGCGATCGCACCTTTCGCACCTCCATAAGGTCGCTACCGCACGATGAAACAATGTATCTTTATCGATTTCTTAGAATCTATATCAAGGAATAAAACCGTATTATTGTATATTATTCCACTGAACGATACTAGGAAAAAGTAAAATACTATTTCCTTATAAATATAAAAATATAACATAAAATAAAGTTCCAAAGCTTTAAAGTAAATTTTACACTGAATTAACTCTCTTTCTGCACAACGAGGTCAGAGCTGGGGTATTTGCCTAAGTCGATGTCTTCAGGTTAGTTCATACTCCTAACAATTACAGAGTATTTACAGCGGGATAACAAAGCTTTCAAAATTCTTAACAACATGGCAAATATATTAATGTTGCATGGCCGTATAAAATAAAGAAAGAGAATAGTGAAATGTGTTTTCTCTTTTTTATTTTATATAGAAATAAAGCACATGCTTGTCGCTACCTAACAACAGAGCTCTCTCTCTCTCTCTCTCTCTCTCTCTCTCTCTCATCTCAAATTATCGGAAATCATTGCAATTGTCGAAAACAAATACATTATGACGATCCCGAAGAGACTGTTGGTCAGTAGGTCACATGGAACTCTCTCAAATAACGTTCCACTGGTAGCAACCAAAGTTAAGCATACCGGATTAAAGTGGTGCGAGGCCCGGGAGTAATATCAGAATGCCATAACATAAAGAAATAATTGTATTGAGTTTTCACTCCAGGAAAAATATATAAAAGTTGTATTAATCTTCGCACATGAACAACAACCAACAACGTTGTAATATTATTTTGACTCCTTTCAAATTAAAAATATGATTAGGACTTAGGAAACGGATTCATTTCAGGACGACGATAAAGAAACCAGAAATAGAACCTTTGCCTTTAAATATACTATTCATGCGCCAATTCTTTGAAGCTAAATCAAACTACCGTTCCTACCAAATAAATGTGTTAGTCCTTTATATCACGTTTGTAAAAATGTTTATGTTACCATGAACAAGGCAGTTACAAAGGCGTCTCGTTCATCTTACGTAATGGCATTTTGTAAACTGTCGAGCTCAAGTGCTTGATAATTCATAAGAATACGCATTTTATGTGCCTACTCAATGTTCCATTTTATGCGATTTTTTATGCAATAATAAAGAGATGTAATAACCTAATAAGCCATGTTTCTAATAAAGATGGACGATTTCATTATTTGATAGACCTACGCTTCACGCATTTGCATCTGTTTAAAACTGATCTAGAGTTATGTCCGTTTAGCTTTCAATACAACTTTGACTTGTAGGATTGTAGAAGTTATGTTTAAATAAATTCTGTGATAGCAAGATATGGCATGGGGGTTTCACTTCTACCAAGATTGATGGAAGGGCCTCCTTTCGATAACCGCGATAAATGAAGCATTTTACTTCACAGGCTCAAGGATCAATGCGTTAGAATGGTTGGAGGATACTGGGTCATCATTAATACTAATATGCATCGGTAGAGCTTCTGGCAAAGCCAGCAGTAAAATCTGATGCATTTTTTACAAACTTTAATCTCTTAGATGTAATGTACCCAATCCATTCCTCAACCCAACCCCCCCCCCCCCCGCCAACATACACACATAAAAACTCTTGCACGACATTGAGGGTTATGCGTCAAACAAAAAAACTGGAAGAAAAATACCATGTTTTCACCACGCCCTTGCACAACCATTCTGTTTACGTCAGAGCATTATGATCGTTCAAAGCTGGTGAAAAGAATAAGAAATGGAAAGAAAGTATCGCCATAAAAGAGAAGAGAAAATCATTTGCAATATCATTGAAATAAAACTTGATGTCTGGTCGGTTATTGATTAATAATATCCTTTCATGTGCTTCTTACAAAGCGTGCAAAAGATAAATAATTGCAATTGGATGAATAGGTCCAATCTTTCTACTAATTTCTGTACGCAAATGTAACCACAAATAGACTGTATCCCTGATAACAGTTTGAATAAACAACTTGTACTTCGTTATACTATAGCAGGCGATCAGCAAACTGCCAGAACAAGAGGCTTTATGAAGAAACCGTTTATTGACTTTTGGATTTGTATGTAAGAGATTTGAAATTTAGTATTGATTTCTTCCTAAAAGCGTAGATTGTTCGCATTTATTTCTCGATTCGACAGCACTAATGGCTTCATCACAAATGAAACACGTTGTCTTAAAGAACCCTTTAAACGCTGTAAGCGTTGATAGATTTATAACACAAATACTTACAAGAGAATACATTTTCTTCCGGAAGTAAAAGTAAATAAAAACTGTATTTTATACAATTCATACCGAATAATACACCGTAACACAACTATCAGAAATGAAGCCATTTTAAATTTAATTATCCACACGGACTAAAACATTTCTGCTATGTTTCCAACAATTTTACCAAAAAATTAAAAAGTGATGTCAAATAAATCTTGTTGCATTGTTTTGTACCTGTATGTCGTATTGATAACCGTGTTGTTGGTTGTTTTTCTTGGGGGGGGGGGGGGGGGGGGCATTTGTAGCATTTGTACTGTTTTTGAACACATTTGGCATCAAAAAATGTTTTTGAGAATTTGTTCCTGTATGGGTCATTTAAAATCTTGGCTTATGATTATTACCGTTTTCGGTTGCTATTCATGTAATATTGATAAAAAATATTTCACCTTATGTACACATCCAGTCCTCATCGTCATTGACATAAACATAGAAGAAATTCCTCAATACGTTCTGTCCCAAGTCAATCTCCATCAGATTGTCAAGTTTCCTTCATTTCCATCTCAGTTGTTCCATTCTGCTGTCCTCTGTAAACCTCGTTATATATATTTCCTATGGACTGTTGGATGGGTATAGGTAAATTTAAATAGATTTACTTTCTATTCTTTGACCGACAATCCATCATCATTTAACGTCAATATGTAAATATCAAAATAATGATTGTTTAGTTTCATTGTGTTAATGACGATTCACATACCAATGTATCAGGGGAATTCCCATCATTTTTCAAAACTGCCATTGTAAAGCCTATGTTGAAGAAACCATCACTAGACCATAACGATTTAAAGAACTACCGCCCAGTTTCTAATCTCCCATTCATATCAAAAATCTTAGAAAACGTTGTTCTATCCCAGCTTGTATCTCATCTGAATTAAAAAAGACTTTTTAGTAATGTACAATCTGCATATCACCCTTGCCACAGTACTTAAACTACTCTTCTAAAAGTAGTTGATGACATTCTCTCTGCTTTGGATAGCGGAAAGATTACAGTGCTCACCCTCCTTGATTTGTCTGCAGCATTTGACACTAGAGACCATGATATATTATTTCACCGTCTCTAGCATGTATTTAGCATTCATGATACAGCCTTATTGTGGTTCAAGTCCTACTGGGTCAACAGGACACATATTGTATCTGCAAATGGAATACACTCCAGCCCAGTTAATCTATGTTGTGGTGTTCCACAGGGGTCTGTTCTTGGACATGTTCTCTTCATTCTATACACTCACCAGCTCTCAAGTGTCATGGATCATCATCCAGTGTCTCACCAATTGTACGCTGATGACACCCAAATATACAAATCTAGCCACCCAACTGAAGTTCATGCTACCATCCAAGGTGTAGAGAGGTGCATTTCTGATGTGAAATCATGGATGACATGTAACAAGCTGCACATGAATGATGATAAAATTGAGGCCATTCTGATTACAACACAAAGACTTTCTCATTCACATCCTTTACCTCGACCAATAAATATCAGCAACACCAACATTAAATACACACAATCAATACGAAACCTAGGTGTTACTCTGGACAGTACTCTCACTTTGTACCAACATGTCATGAACATATGCAAGGCTGCATATCTTGAGCTGAGACGCATCAGCTCCATTCGCAAATATCTTTCAGCTGATACCACTAAAACACTCGTGTGTTCATTAGTACTTTCAAGACTGGAATATTGTAACTCAATTCTGTCTGGTTCATCTCAATATCTACTCCAGAAACTTCAAAAAGTTTAAAACACAGCTGCTCGGATCAAACTTAGAGTACCACGATCAGAGCACACCATCCGCTGCTCTGTACCCTAAACTGGCTATCCATTCGATCCAGAATCAAACACAAAATTTGTTATCTGTGCTACGTTTCACTGACGGACTCTAGTCCAACATAACTATCCGACCTCACCCATGTGTTAACACACCAGCAAGATACTTAACGCTCCTCTTCTGACAATCCTATACTCATTATTCCCATTATGAAAACAAAGTCAAATGGGCAGCGTTCGTTTGCATACCAGTGCCCAGCAACGTGGAATGAATTGCCCACTGAACTTAGACACAAAGACACAGTGATCCAATTCAAGAGTGCTCTCAAAACTCACATATTTTGACTGCAAGAACAAACTTAAAGACCTAATAATGTTTCCTACCTTAAATATTCTCAGCATGTTTTTTATGTTTTCTAATTTCATGGTGTTTGTATTTGTAATCATATCATTATATGTTTTTTTATCTTATAGGTGTTGTCTAATTTTGTAAAGCGCTTAGAGCTTCTAAAGATTAGGCGCTATACAAAGTCCTCATTGTTATTATTATTATTATTATTATTATTATTATTATCATTATTATTATTATTATTATTATTATTATTATTATATAAGGTAGTTCATAACATCACCGTTGAATTTAAGCATTAATAATGTTGGGTGGCAAGGTAATTCATTTCGCAAAACGGTAGAATATTATTAGGTCTTAATGTTTAAAAGGAAACATTAGTGTGAATTAATTATTTTGTTATATATTTTCATAAATGGAACAATATCTGAATATCTCACATTGACTCCTCGCTAAAGAAGAAACTAGAGAGAATACATATGCAAACAAAAGTCCTATTTGGATTGTAAGTAAATTATTGGATATAGAGAAGCAGAGAAACACAGAAACAGTCAGACGATCTATAGATAGATAGACAGACAGGCAGACAGACAGACAGACAGACAGACAGATAGATAGATAGATAGATAGATAGATAGATAGATAGATAGATAGATAGATAGATAGAAATGGATGGATGGATGGATGGATTGATGAATACATGGATGGAAAGAAGATGCAACTGCGTCAATTATTCAAAACATTTTTTAATTCATGTCTGAAAAAAGGAAACGAAATTCAAAAATAAGACTGAACCATTCTGCAACTAAGGTTACACCATCAGTGGAATTTCAAAATGATCTTTAGTTCAAAAGGAATAATCCCAAATTTTTCTCTCTTTCTTTTATCCAACTTCGACCAGCAGATGTGGTGAATATCAGCTATTCTCAAATGAGCTTTAGTACAGTTTGTACAAAAATGTTTAAATAGATGTTTTGTGCGTCCTTGCAAAGTCTGAATTAAATTGAAAATCACACACTTTACGACCGCTTAATTCACGCCTAATACGATCATATTTGCTGATACTCGATACTTAGGATCTCCATAAAAAGCCTTTAATGTTCTTTCTCGCTTGATAGTTGTAATCAAAGTGCATGTTCCAAATGCTTCAGGAAATTTCTGTTGCAAATCAATAAAATTTGCTCTAGCTTAAATTCATGCAGACGCTGAACGTCGACTAAAAGGAACAGTGAACGGAATTACCAAAAGCTGAATGTCTATTGAAATTAAAAAGATAAACGTAGTTAGCAGATGCATGCTATCGATTAAAAAAAACAATGAATGGAAACCATCTATTGAAATAAACAATAAATGGAAACCATCGATTGAAATAAACAATGAATGGAAATCATCGATTGAAATAAACAATGAATGGAAACCGTCGATTGAAATAAACAATGAATGGAAACCATGGATTGAAATAAACAATGAATGAAAACCATTGTATTAAATAAAAATGAATGGAAAACATCAGTTGAAATAAACAATGAATGGAAACCATCGTTTCAAATAAACAATGAACGGAAACCAAACACAAGAAATAGTTCCGTTCATTGTTCATTGCATCGCCTCTGGTTTCATTTGTCTTAAGTCACCCGATCGCGTAAACTTTTCTGAACAACAAATGCAGTGAACAAGCCTCATGAATGTCTTTTTCATTGCTGCAAATCCAGCAGCACCTAAGCTGCGATTTAACAATGTAATCCGTGGATTAAAACAAGTTTTGTATAGCAATTGATGACTCTAAGTTTTCTTGAAATAAACGCTTGTATCAGACAATGACAATTTGCAAAGTTATATACCTTGTATATTGTTACATATAAGAAGTTTGCATTTTCTTCACGAATTTTAATTTTAAATTTGATAATAACGATTTTTCATCCAGTTAATGAACTCATTAAGTTTTTGTACCAAAGGGTCCAAATTTAGAAAATATCATCAATAAACCTAATATGGAAGAACGGTAGCTGTTGGACCTTAGTAAATTATATATTTATCCCATTCTGCAACGTAAATGTTTGCATACGCTGATACATTTTTCTACCCTATACGGGTACCTTTATTTTGCAAATAACCTATATATATATATATATATATATATATATATATATATATATATATATATATATATATATATATATATATATATATATACATACATACATACATACATACATGTATGTGTGAGTGTGCGTGCGTGCGTGCATGCGTGCGTGTGTGTGTGCGTTTGTAAAAGGCACGAAACGGGGACATCAGTGTGAATACACACCAACAGATCGGGGACACAGCTCGAAACGGGTACGTCCCCGTTTTGTAATTTCGGCTTCAGTGGAATACCAAGGCCTTATATAATGATACAAACCTTAAAATAAGCGTATCTGAGCAGGTCCCCATTTTGTTGGTATTTTTTCACATCATGCTATACACAATAATACACACGTCCCACTCAACTCAAAGCCTAGTGTGTATCAGTCGGAAAACTGCATCCCCGTTTACGCGGTAAAATTTCACACTGTTATGCTGGCGGCTTGCGCATATCGCTTCCGAATTACTGACCGAAGATAGCATGAAGAAGAGCTAACAGGATCTAAATCATTTAAATAAACATAGACAAATATATATGATATATAAATATCGATAAAGATGTTTATTAATGGGTAGTCCAAGGTTCATAACAAATTTCGCCAAAGTAGATAGGGAACCAAGAAAACTGAATAAAAGGTTTCATGCAGATATCATGCACGGTCTTTACGATGGACAAGAGACTGTAGAAATTCATCTGAGCTTATATATTTTACCTCCTATTTAACTCTGAGCCATGCACTTCTGGATAAGAAATACGCTGGAAAATATCAACGTTGATTTTAATTCATTCAAATGTTGTTAGAAGCATAATAACGAACAGTCTGCATTGTAACCAAAAACATGATACGATTTATTTCCTACAATTAATCGCATTAGAGTTAAATCCAACAAGTTAAGATTGAGCCAATAGGAAATAAAAATAACTTTTGTAAGTTCTTGTTCATGGCACCAGCCACGACGCTGAAATACAAGCTTTTATACTCAAATTTAGTGTTTCTCGATGTATAATAAATGTGCATGCTGGATGAAGTATAAATAATGTGAAAGAAAACAATCAGATAAATTTTGTTTGACTCAGAGGTAAATTATCAAATATGTCGTATAGTCAGTACATTTTTATAATCTCTCTCTCTCTCTCTCTCTCTCTCTCAGCTTCGTTACTTCTGTCTGTCGTTCTTCCTTCTTGCCAGCTTCATTTCTTTCTGGTCGTACGTCCCTTGTTTTCCCCCTTTTCTAAGGACTCGATGATAACAGTCGTCAATTTTTCTCTAATCAATCAATGACCACAAATGTGCAACTACAACTGACTTCACTAAGCAAAAGGCAGAACATCAATAATGTTATATACAAGAGGTCTCTTTAGTGAACGAATGAAACAAACTAGAATAATTTTCCTCTAATTAATGCATGACCACCAATATTACAACTACACATTTACATCACAACTTCACAATTGCCTGCCTACCTCACAAATGCATTGTTTCTCCTTAATACATTTCCGTAACGTAGCGCCGGTACTACCATAAAATACAGATCACAACTCGCACCAAATACCGGGAACTATTTTTCCTACGCTACCTTAAGTCAGTCAAATCATAATTTTAAGCCTCATTTCGCCTGTAACTCTACACCATATTTACCATCATAGTAAGGATAAAAGGCGTCTCCAGATGACGGGACAGTCCCTTCTCGATCATTCAATTGTACGATTTACCAGTCACTATCACGAATACTGAACATGGTGTCACACAGTCGATCCACACGATTAGATTTTAATACGGACTATTAGGCTCAGGGCTATGCGGCTCTGACCTGAGCTCACTAAAACTAAACCGCGCCATCATGCAAAATAAACTTTTGGTGTGTTTCATATTGAAGAGATCTTATCATGCATTGGCTTATTAATGAAAGGGATTGCACTAAAATGGCATTTTTTGTACACCAAAGTTAAAAATGTGTTATTGTGTGGGACATTTTAAATTCTAAACCGTAGTCTTGCCAATGCAATTATTTTAACTGAAGATTGGCATGCAGATCTTTGATTATTTCATTTTAGAAAAAGGAACACATTCTTTTTATTTTCACACAATTCTGACAATTCAACTTCTTCAAATTCCTGGACAACATTTTTACTTATATATCCAACAAACATTATATAAAGATTCAACATGATAATTTTAATTTAGTTTATTATATGGATGGGCACTATGTGTATCAAGTGAGATTACTGCAGTATTTCGATTGAATTGATTTCTATTTTGAATCAAAGTACATACTTATTGACTTTCCCCTATTTGATTTTGTAATTCCCAGCACTGTGTATATGTGTGTGTCCCCATTCTGTATATGTGTGTGTCCCCATTCTGTATATGTGTGTGTCCCCATTCTGTATATGTGTGAGTCCCCGTTCTGATGGTAAAGATTCTCATACAGCGTTTCTTGCAAATCAACCACAAATCAATTAGAAATGACATGTATGTATCAAATGCACATTGAAATAGATCTTTATCGCTCATAATTTGTTAAAATAAAATGTCCCCGTTTTGATGGGAAAAATCATATGTCCCCGTTTTGTAGGTTTTACAAGAATGTGTGTGTGTGTGTGTGTGTGTGTGTGTGTGTGTGTGTGTGTGACTTGGTGGTCGTTTGAACTTCATACAGTGCTGACAATATCGATATTAGGTCATCATCTGACATGTTCATTACAACAAATAATATCATGGGAATTTACATGGGTTAACTCATGCCAAAAATAATGAGAGACTGATGGAGATAAAGACGCAAACACAAAAGTGAATTAAAAACAAAACTAAGAGAGAACTTCTAAATTGGCATTAAGTTATTTAATTCAGTGAAATGCACGTAACTGATAAACTACAACAGAACTTCTGTGTAAAATATATTCACTTTCTATCTATACCATTACAGACATGCCACCGCGGTCATTTAGATCAGCAGTCCAAGAGAAGCAACTCTTACGCTGCCTTGTGGCTTATGGACTCAAAGTACTAATTCAGTTCCCATAGTAAACCTATGCAAACACCGTGGTATTAAAAATTCAATAACTTAATATTTCTGGGTGCTTATGATCAAACCCATATTTATCAGTATAGATGAAACGTGGTTGTCAGCTTCTGTGTAGAGGAAAGGATATGATCCGCAGCATTTTCTGGACCTGCAGGTGTTTGAAACATGTGCTTCCAATTCCGCACCAAAGAGTCAGGTGCTAATTATAGTAATGAGTGTTCCAAACTCAAGACTGTTAAAGGACTCAGATTCCATCAATAAAACAATGTTTCTATTTTTTTATGTGCAAGATGGATAAGCTCTCAAAAGATCATTTTTCCTAAAACATAACTTACATTATTAACCAATCCTGGTCAGCTAAACCCATATATACTCTATTTTATGTTCACTCATTTCCAGGCTGGTTCCCATTTTTCCATACCATTATTACCATGTGTCCTTGTGTATTATCTGATCTGGATGATGTTCCTGGATCGTCTCTGCAGTTGGATCAGATTTACATTTGATTATATACTGTATTAATGACTATATTTAGTTATGCAATATATCACCGATAAAATCTTGGTGTACCATATATTGTTCAAATTATTTCCCTAAATAACAAACTTTATGGCAGAGATAGACAATGCAAATACTTGCTGATACAGCAATATCGGCTCAGATACTGTGTATTCATGCCCATTCCATTTACCATACGCACATATAAGAGGACTTTCAAACCTACGGGAATATTTATTTTTCTGACTTGGATTTTAATTTTGTTTTAACTGAGTTTAACATAAACGTCATATACAAATGTTTGTTCAATACGATCTATGGTACAACCAGTATATGGTTAAGTCGATGAAGCCATTGGTACAGTAAACGAAGCCTATTTACGTTCCATTGCTACAGTCTATGAAGCTTCCTTGCGTTCCATTGCTACAGTCCAGGAAGTTTATTTGCGTTCCATTGCTACAGTCCAGGAAGCTTATTTGTGTTCCATTGCTACAGTCCAGGAAGCTTATTTGCGTTCCATTGCTACAACCTATGAAGCTTCCTTGCGTTCCATTGCTACAGTCCAGGAAGCTTATTTGCGTTCCATTGCTACAGTCCAGGAAGTTTATTTGTGTTCCATTGTTACAGTCCAGGAAGCTTATTTGCTTCCATTGCTACAGTCCAGGAAGCTTATTTGTATTCCATTGCTACAGTCCACGAAGTTTATTTGCGTTTAATTTCTACAGTCCACGAAGCTTATATATGTTCCATAGCTACATTCCATGAAGCTTATCTGCATTTCATATTACAGTCGAGGAAGTTTATTTACATTCCATTGCTACAGTAAACGAAGCATATTTACATTCCATTTCTGCAGTCCATGAAGCTTCATTGTGTTCCATTCCTAGAGTCTAAGAAGATTCGTGGCTTCCAGTTTTAATGGTTAGATAGAAAGACAACATGGGTAAGAAATCTTGTCCGATTAACAATGATGTGTCTGTTACCAAGGATCTTTCAATATACAGTGTCCAGTATATAGTAAATGTAATGGGTGTTGGAAATCCTGACAATAATATCAAATGACACGCCAATGAGGTTATCATAATACTGAAACTATCACTTCCAATGACAAGCCTTTGAAGTTATCATATTATTGATTGCTATCATGCCTAACGGCACGTCTTTGAGGTTATCGTAACATTGACTACTATCATGTCCAATGGAATGTCTTTGAGGTTATCGTAACATTGACTACTATCATGTCCAATGGAATGTCTTTAAGGTTATCGTAACATTGACTACTATCATGTCCAATGGAATGTCTTTGAGGTTATCGTAACATTGACTACTATCATGTCCAATGGAATGTCTTTGAGGTTATCGTAACATTGACTACTATCATGTCCAAGAGAACGTCTTTGAGGTTATCGTAACATTGACTACTATCATGTCCAATGGAATGTCTTTGAGGTTATCGTAACATTGACTACTATCATGTCCAAGAGAACGTTTTTGAGGTTATCGTAACATTGACTACTATCATGTCCAAGAGAACGTCTTTGAGGTTATCGTAACATTGACTGCTATCATGTCCAAGAGAACGTCTTTGAGGTTATCGTAACATTGACTACTATCATGTCCAATGGAATGTCTTTGAGGTTATCGTAACATTGACTACTATCATGTCCAAGAGAACGTCTTTGAGGTTATCGTAACATTGACTACTATCATGTCCAAGAGAACGTCTTTGAGGTTATCGTAACATTGACTACTATCATGTCCAAGAGAACGTCTTTGAGGTTATCGTAACATTGACTACTATCATGTCAAAAATGGCACGTCTTTGATTTATAATAGCATTGACTACTATCACGTCAAATGGCACGTCACTGAAGTTATCATAGCAATGCCTACTATCATGTCAAATAGCACGTCACTGAGGTTATGCTGTTGTTGTTGTTGTTGTTGTTGTAGAGTTTAACGCCATTTTTCAGCACACGATAGGCTATACATGGCGGCCAGTATTAATAGTGGAGGAAGAACCCGGGAAAACCCAGGAAAGAACCACCGACCCTCGAGAAGCTACTGGCAAGCTTTCTCACATACCCTCATTGGCCGAATCCGAGACACGAACCTACGTAGACAGAGATGAAATGGCAGTGATCCGTAACGGAGACCGCTTTAGACCACTCGACCACTCGGGGCCCTAGGTTATGCTAGTATTGACTACTATCAGGTCAAATGGCACGTCTTTGAGGTTCTGATAGTATTGACTACTATCATGTCAAATGGCACGTCCTTGAGGTTATCATAGTATTGAATACTATCATGTCAAATGGAAAGTCACTGAGGTTATGATAGCATTGACTACCAGCACGTCACTGAGGTTATGATAGCATTGACGACTATCAGGTCAAATGGCACGTCTTTGAGGTTCTGATAGTATTGACTACCATCATGTCAAATGGCACGTCTCTGAGGTTATCATAGTATTGAATACTATCTTGTCAAATGGAACGTCACTGAGGTTATGATAGTATTGACTACAATCATGTTGAATGGCACGTCACTGAGGTTATGATTTTATTGAATACTATCATGTCAAATGGCACGTCACTGAGGTCATGATAGTATTGACTACTATCATGTCAAATGGCAAGTCACTGAGGTTATGATATTACTGACTACTATCATGTCAAAAAGCACGTCGCTCAGGTTATGATAGTATTGACTACTATCATGTCAAATGGCACGTCACTGAGGTTATGATAGTGTTGACTCCTATCATGTCAAATAGCAAATCACTGAGGTTATGATAGTGTTGACTACTATCATGTCAAATGGCAAGTCACTGAGGTCATGATATTATTGACTACTATCATGTCAAAAAGCACGTCGCTCAGGTTATGATAGTATTGACTACTATCATGTCAAATGGCACGTCAATGAGGTTATGATAGTATTGACTACTATCATGTCAAATAGCACGTCAATGAGGTTATGATAGTACTGACTACTATCATGTCAAATGGCACATATTTGAAGTTATCATAGCATTGCCCACTGTCATGTCAAATGGCACGTCACTGAGGTTATGATAGTATTGAATACTATCATGTCCAATGGCAAGGCACTGAGGTTATGCTAGTATTGACTACTATCATGTCAAATGACACGTCACTGAGGTTATGATAGTATTGAATGCTATTATATCAAATGGCACGCCACTGAGGTTGATAGTATTGACTACTATCATGTCAAATGGCACGTCACTGAGGTTATGATAGTATCGATTACTATCATGTCAAATGATGCGTATTTGAGGTTATCATATCATTGCCTACTGTCATGTGAAATGGCACGTCAATGAGGTTATGATAGTATTGAATAATATCATGTCCACTGGCACGGCACTGAGGTTATGAAAGCATTGCCTACTATCATGTCAAATTTCACGTCACTGAGGTTATCATAACATTGCATACTTTCATGTCAAATGGCACGTCAATGAGGTTGTGATAGTATTGACCACTATCATGTCAAATGGCACGTCTTTGAGATTATCAAAGCATTGGCTATTAATTGCGTGGATAGCCTTTACGTCAACGGATTTGAGAGAGACTGTCAGACAGACAAAATCGTATTCAGACACAGACCTGAGTACAGAAAAAAAGAGTTTGAGAGATGAATGATTTTACACTTGTAATCTTTGTTTTTCATGTTCAGAATTGAGACCTGTGATGTACGATGTATTAAAGATCATCCCGACTGTCGTCTTAAATAAAACAAATTTATGTCGTTATGTGCATGATATTAAACGGGTTATTTAATTTTGCTAATCGCATTACGATTCAATTAATTAAAAATACAACTATTTACGCAATTCTTTCGTACATCAAATCTCAAAGTCAAATACATTGTTAATTTACTTTAATAGCAGATCTCTGACATAACTGGCACATTTTATTTTATTTTATATTTTTGCGGGGGGGGGTGGGTAAATGTTGCAGATAAAAAGATAGAGAAAAGTCTAAATAATGTCTGAGAACAATGCTTTGTTTCAGCCTTTCATAACTTTTTTTGTGTATTTTGGAATCCGAGGAAGGAAAGACTTTGAACACATATTAAGGATTTGTTTTACTGAAAATACATTGCAAAAGAGTGTGTACCGTACAATTACTGACTAGAACTTGATCGATCAAGAATAATTCAAGATTTTAACCGATACAAGATATTTGCGCAGATGATTTATTTTTTGTACACATGTCAGTCACGACGAAAAATGACTGTTCTACCTATGTTAGTGACAGTAATTACATATTTTTGGAACAGGTGTATGTGGCCATCGTTAAAGTTTGCATTTGAAGCACCATCAGTTACTAATTACCTGTAAATATAAATAAATACAAAGACACTTAATGTGAATTTAATTAGCCAAATATGTTTCAAAATGTGCATGTACTTACATGCTATATGTTACATGCTACATGTACTCAAGGGGATGGTAAACTATGTAACTTCAGGAACAAACGTATCTGTTTTGCTGAGCTACATAACGATTGTATTGGTGAAACAATTAAAGGATGGAAGAAATATACACCCAAAGGAAGAAACATACACCCAACACGTGGTTGAGCTCGATGTGTCTGAATCAATTGCTTTTACCAACGCTTGATAGTTTTCAACAACTTCCAGGTTCTAAGTTATTATCTATTTGGAATAAATCATCAAAATACATTTAAAACATGTCTGGTTGCGGAATAAATTGTTAGAAAGCCATAGTTTTACTCTTAAGGTCATCGACCTTTTAACCAACATTTTGATCCGTTAAGAAAGTTGATAAATACTGCCTAATTCATCTTGCCCAAGAATCAGAGAATGTCAGGACTGATTCTGACAAGTACCACACCAGGGATTTCTGAATAAAGTGCAGGAAAGGCAAAAGAAATATTACTACTTTATGAACAAAGGTTTTTAAGGTGGAGAGATACAAAACTTACTGATAAGCTTTACCAAAAGAATCAGCAGTTTTATTGAATGTGCGTGTGCTGACGTCAAAACGAACTTTTAATGGTAATAATACACGACGGAAATCCTCTGCTTTACATTAATGTATTATATTCACTTTTCTTCATCAGAAAGATCCATCTGTAAAATCGACCGTGATGTAAATTGTTCTGGTATTATGCCTCTAGATGAATAATTCAATATCCCTAACATTTACTTTATTATTCCTGCGATCCCTTGGTATATAACTTTTATGCATTGCTCATCCGCTGCTCTTTGGTTTTTTGTGTCAAAACATGGTTTATTGCTTAGGGTAGGCAATTAATGGCTTGGTCATCGTCCTATTAACTTTTCATACTGATTGTTTATGTATCCTAACATTCAGACGACCTCAGCTATTTGAATATGTTCGTCAGAAATTTCTGGGCAAAAGCAGATTCGCAACTTTTCGGTTACTCCTTGTTTTGTATATAGCCGAGGTGGTCCGAATGGCAGGTATCTAAAAATGCGAACACGGGTTACAGGCTAAACTTCAGGCTCACAGACCGAACATGGCATCAATTTTATACTGTAAAACAGCAAGTAACAAAGGCTATACAATTCATAAGTACAAGCGTTCCGCAAAATCTGTTTTCCCCTTTATAATAATTGTACCAGATATCATACACATTCAAACCAACGATAAGGCAATCGTCATCTTTACAGTACCCTCCTATTATTAGCATGTTACCCGAGCAAACAAAGATCACTTAAAAATGGTCGAACTGTACCCTGAGTTGTATATGCTGGCAAGCGTTTTGGAAGCTTATAACTTGAAATAAAAGTAGATTAAACACTCAGTAAGTGCAGTAATAATAACTAATGGTAATTTTGTACAGATACAATATAACGATAATGGGGTTAGAAAGGAGACAGCAATTATATCAGATATGAAGAAGAGGGCATGCATTTGTTGATGATCAGTGCATCTGTTCATTTCTTATTGTATCTATGATGGATTTGTTTACCGTTGAAAACATGATTCATCATATTCAATCTAAAGTTTATTCAAGTCAACACTCGAATGACATAATGCCTGTCAATATAAAAAAGAAGCTGGTATTTAAACTAAGGAGATCTATCATCCAAAGTATGGTACATACCACGAAAATGTCCAAATACATACCACGAAAATGTCTATGATACATACCTCGAAAATGTCCATGATACATACCATGAGACCAAAAGGTCGATACCAATCAGACTGGTTAGAAAATGTCCCTGCTTGCAATCAGCCTTCATGCTATGATTCAACAGTTTCCCTACTTTACTTCTCAGGGAGGTATAAGGGCATCTCAACAGCACATGCTAATACTACTACTGATGCTACTACTACTACTACTACTACTACTACTGCTGCTACTACTACTGTAAGCTAGTCGTGCTACCTGAATGGAACAATTCAGATAGGAACAAAGCGTGAGCTGAAAATGTGGATCGAATCTAGGACCTCTTGTATCCAATGCTAAACACTGATTAGTCTGTTGGTTTATGGCCATACCAAGTGAAACACGACCTTTCCCAATCACATAATTTGCAATTAGCTCTGATTATGCATTTTTATGAAAAAGTTATTTCAGTTTTAGTGTTTTTAGGAACGCTCATGAGTGGGATGGAATGATAGTATAATCAACTACAAACGATAAACAATAATTAGTGAAAGACTAACTCTGATCTCCTGTATCACGGAACTTAGTCTGCATAGGTGCGAAGCAGATGCTTATTCCATTGCGATATACAGGCCATATTAACAACATCTTAATAATGATATTTAGAGTTCATTCTCGTTACTCACAATTAAAGATAGATAGATAGATAGATAGATAGATAGATAGATAGATAGATAGATAGATAGATAGATAGATAGATAGATAGATGGATGGATGGATGGATGGATGGATTTATGGATGGATGGATAGATAGAAAGATAGACTGACAGACAGATATATAGATGGAAAGATAGACTGACAGACAGACAGACAAACAGATAGATATATAGATAGGTCGATAGATAGATAGATATGTGGTATGACAAGTAAAAGGAAAATAAATCTGCACTGGAAAAAAACAATAGTGTGCAAGAGTTATATATCAGTATTATCGCTGAGCCGATTTCTTGGAATGATAATTTCATAATGGCTATATATTTCAATCTTGCTCTCCAGTTGTATGATTGTACACTGGTTCTCCAAATAATTTCCTACAGTTGGTTGTTTGCCAGTTGTATGATTGTACACTGGTTCTACAAATAACTTCTTACAGTTGGTTGTTTGCCAGTTGTATGATTGTACACTGGTTCTACAAATAACTTCCTGCAGTTGGTTGTTTGGATCATTTTTACTTTGGTATATGTGGAATATAATACTGAATGAATGAAAAAAATTACAGCACATTTTCCATTTTGAGAAAAAAAAATTGAACAAAAAATCCTTCGAAAGATATCGATGTATTTAAAGATGATTTACAAGTAAAACAAAGCTAGAGAGACATTTATGATTATTGATGGCAAATCCAGAAGTTTTATTTTATGCAGTATATACTAAATGTCAACCCCACCCGCCAGTGACGCAAGGGTAAGAAACAAAAGTCTTTTACATATATCTGGTTTCATAATATGAATACATATACAAAGTTTAGTACAAACGGATGAAACTATCATTTCAATTTACATCTTTGAATATTTAATCTCTGATTCCCTCCAAGGGACTCCAGGGATAGGAAGTCGAGAATAATATCACTCACGCGGGTGGTAACATATCCCGCAAAGCCAACATGGCTACCAAACTCAAAGTTACTAGGGGCGTAGCTACAATATGGCAAGAGTATGCAAAGCATAGGGACCGACCCACTAATATTTTAACACTTTTGATTAGGCAGAGGGCCATCGGTAATATGTGCCCAGGGCCAATTTAGGGGCCCAAATATCCATATTCACATGTATTACAAAAGGCGACGATTTAACCTTCAATAACTTCATAATTGTTAAAATTAATTCTTCAGTATGTTGGAAATAAAGGACTGCTATACTATAGTCCTAGGCATGCAAACACAATATTTCCATTTATCTTCGGCTTAATTTGAAGTACACAGCTTACATATTCCTTTATTTCCTACGAGGTCTTAAAATCTTCCAAGATAAAATTTCAATTGATAGTAGCCATATCTACACCATATTGAAATATTAATTTTTGGACTAGCAGAATAGGGGGTTTCACGGTTAGTATCTCCGCTTGAAAACACCAGAGGGCATATCGGTGCAACTCACTTCCGGATAGTTCAATCAATTAAGATGGCAGATGTAGATCAAGAAAATGTGGCAGACCGCTCACATTATGCAAGCAGGATTGATATCTCACTATCTTAAAAAGAAATTCTATCAATATTTGATTGATTATTTTTATGTCTTTTATTTTTTTCTCTCACTATCTTGCGCTGCTCCCAGCTTTCAAATAAATAGTATCTGCCCATTTTAGAACTTCATTATCTTTCCATTACTACCTTATGCTTTAGTATGTATTATTTGATTGTGAGAAAGTGTATCGCTGCGTAAAAAGTTCTTGGAATTTATCTCGCTTGAAGAGTAATGAAAATATGTTTATTTGGTACAGCTTCGATCATAGCAGTTAATGGAGGTTGAACGACAACGAGAAAAAATTCTAACTTATTAAGGGTTTATTTTTATTATTGATTTAGACTGTTGCTTTTCTATTAATGTTCAGTACATTTTCATGAAATAACTTTAGCTTTTTTTCAAAATGCACAAATGTCAACCACGCTTGAACAGACAGGCGCACGTACGAGTCTCCTTGATGATTATTTTAATTTTATTTCCATAAGCGGTTGGAAATTTTAGAGTATACAATTTGGAGAAATATCGATGTTAGACACTATGCATGTATATGACATTTGTGGATCTCACCTATCTGCCTGTCTGTCTGTATGTGTGTCTGTCTTCTTTCATCTGGTGCATGGGTATGTATATCCCCGAATGAATGTGTGCTCGCATATGTATATTACATAAACATACTTCTGGTTAAAAACGAGTATAAAATGATGCTAAGTTAGAAAGAGTGACTGATAGATAAAGACAACAAGTATGAATATTTGTGAGTATCAGTTTATATATTATTGACTTGTAGAGTCTGTTCTTACTGTCACGGAATGGTGTAAATGTTGTTAATTAAATACATGTACTCGGGTTTCGTTTCTTTTTCTCTGTACAACGATACCCGAGGGTGATTATAATATGGTCTATGTATTTCGAAATCGTGAGTACGATTCGTCCTGTGCCACACGTGCAAGGTGCCTTTGATAAAGAATAACGAAAATTCTAAAGGTATAAATACGTTACTACATGTAAAGGACCTTGACAATTCTAATGGTTTTGTCAGCAAGCGGCCTGCTAAAAGGATTCGCACAACTCCAGCTGTAGGGCTGAGTGAGCGAGTGAGTGTTTTTGATGGTAGGAATATCCGGGGTGTCCGGTGTTGTTAGAGGGTAGAAACGTCCGTGTGTCCGGAGCGTTTAAGGTGCCGGAGCGTCTATTGTCTAGCGTCCGGAGGGTCCAGAGGGACTAAGGTGACCCAGCTGTAGAGCCGTCAAAGGACCAGGGTTTCCGGAGGGTCTAGTATTTCAAGTGTCCGGAGGGTCTAATATTTCAAGTGATCATAGTATTCCGAGGGTCCGGAGTCTATATTGGTTGTGAAATTGATTCAGAGGAGCTGTGGAGCGGATATGGTGCACGGGTGACGGAGTGCATCTCCACACATGTATTTTTAGCTGTATGCTAATTTTGGGTTAGTAAGACCCGGTGTGTTATTCAGGACTGGAAGGATAGATTGTATATCCATTCTTGTTTAGTGACATAATTTCGCTACCTGAGCGAATACATTTTTTTTACTATGTGTAAACGCTTACATTGTTTACTATTTGAGTGAACTATATTCATCTTTCCATTATTGAATCATTTGTGAAATCATTTATCCTGTATTTTAGGGTTACTGAACTAAATTTATTTGTATATTTTTTCATCTTTGAAACTGTGCGGTTTTTTTTTGTTAAATAGATCCAATATTTGGATTATAAATACGCACACATCTTCATAATCCACTATTCATATAAATCGCCACATTAAATCATATATATGTGTCGTCATCACGTGTTCTGTTGTTAATCCGAAATATCCCACCCGGTTATCTTGTTACACTTACAAGCAGTCTCTATTTTAAATCATACTGTTTGCAATTTTACATCCGGTCACGTGGATCAATATTAATTTAAAAGGAGAACCAAAGTAATATGACGAAATCTGTGAAATAATTGGATCTTTAAAACTTACATATTTGATGCAAGGAAAGTTAAACAGAATTAAACTAATTTTAAGAAGGCTGTTCCAGATGAATTTGCTGGTGGCAATCAGAAATGTTGTCTAAAGACCCCGGCAAATTCTAGAGTTATTACGTGTCAGCATAAGCAAAGAAAAATCATGCTGAAAGTTATTGCATGTACCGTCCGATATTTGGGGTTTCAAAAGTCAAAAAGAAAATGAAAAAAACTAAATAAAAAACGTCATTGGGCATGTTATTTAATCTGAATATTGTACGATATTTACACCCAAATATGAATAGATATTTCGTCTGCATTAATTACACTCATTTATCGTTATGATAGCTAATGTAATTATTGCTTTGTTAAGTTCCTCTGAATACGTTAAAATACTGTGTTCCATTTTTTTTAAAAAAAACTTTTCTGGTTCAAACTATTCAGCATTACAAATCAGCTGACGTATCGAATTCGTGTTATACTTTTCTTATCGAACTCGTGTTATAACTTTCTTAACTCGCGTTATAAACGAACTATTAGCCTTGCGAAAATAGCTGAGAAAGAAAGATATATCAACATATGAAAAATGCAAATTATTGAGATTGTTTTCGATAGAGTTATATAACCAGAAATGTGCAATAAATGTTTACAATCGGAGAGCAGAGTGAAATGTTCCTACAAATGCACCTGAAATTATGGATAATGAATTTATATTATCAGGTATGGACAGTGTATTTAATTTTAATATTTGATATCATTTCAGTATGGAAAGTAAATATTATTTAATTATCTGATATAATGTAAGTATGGACACTGAATCTAATTATCTGATTTAATGTCTATAATTATTCTCCTAGTATGAACAAAAGCTGTTTGACATATATAATTAATTAATTGGTTTAACCATAATGATCTGTAGTACAGTTAAGATACCTTACTTTGTTGACTTTATGTTTCGCTAACCAAGTGTAGAACGGTGAACTATCCGGAACTGGAAATGTTTTATGGGCATGCGCATTGGAGCTAAGGGAGGTAATTTTAGGCGCTACGATCACTAACTCCGTTGCAACCGTGAAACCCCCTATTCAGTGTATTCCTTTCCCACATGTCAAATCAGTACGTCAGATACTACAAGTTGCTGGTTATTGGTATTCGAATTCGAAGCAGTATTGAATATGTTAATCTGAAACCGACAGTTTGTAAAGTCAAACTGATACCACCATTATTATGGAAAGCCAAAGATCAACAATAAATATTGAAAGATTGTATGTTCAAAACAAAATATCTCGCAAGCTGTCAAATTATCTAAATCAACTAAAACAGAGCAAGTGTTCCAAATTCAACAAATGTATAAATAACTGCATTTGATCTCTTTTGATATGTACCTAAAAATATTCTTTCGAAATTTCGCCTGAATATTTTGAATATCATTTGCATAATTGACAACACCATATCTCAGATTTGATGAATTTCAGCTTGACAGTTTTGAAGAGATTTAGTACATAAAACTTATAGACAGACTGACATGAGGACAAACGGATAGTTTCACCAACGCTAATCCGCAAGAAGTATGGTATAGGGGTTGATGAGCTTACGCGTAACAGCTTTATCCAGTTGTTTAATTCCACCTCCTGACTCTGTTTATAACTTGTACTATACATACCAGAGGCACCAGGATACATGCTGGACTATTGTTTGAATGCATGGATTGGCTCTCTGATTACTTGTGAGACAGATCGGACTGTTATTGAAATGCATGGGCTGGCATTTTTCATTACTTGTATAATACGCAATGGGAGCACCAATGTACAGGTTGAGCAGCAGAGAGGGTGAACAGACCACCTGCTGAAAGGTCCATTTTTAAAAATAAAGCTTTCCTACGAAAATGAAAAAATAAGGCCAATAACGTCAAACCGAAGCCGCAAACTTACCTCGAGTTTCTCTAATTGTGTTACTTTATCTTTGTCGTTCGTATTTTTCAAAATTTTGTTTACCCACCGTGACATTTATTTGTGATCGCACCCTCTCCGTTGCTATAAATAAGTGAGTAATTATATCATTATTATGTCGGTCTCTCAACCAAATATTTTATCAAGACCTATACAATATCGTGATCGAGGATCATGTAAATTTATCGTGATAAGTCCGTGTGGGGTAGATTATGCTTTTGGACATGATTGAGTTTTTGAACTTAATCATGTCCATGTCTGCTGAACACCAAGTCCGATTAGTATTTCTCAGAGTATGTGTATCGACTCCATAAAACACAACTACAATATTGCAGTTATCTCTGATCACTTTAGGTATTTGTGTATATCGCTGAGTAACATAAATCACGTCTGTGTTTTTACATCTGACTCGAGAACATACTCTAGCTGGATTTGATTGTTTGTCCAGCGTTACATCTTTATATACTACGAGATTATTAATAAACCCATCGAGGTCATCTACAGATGGGGCTTCATCAATATCGGTAATAAACATAATAACATCATAGCCGTCCTCGTCCCACAATCTTGCATTTTCATTAGAATCTTTAAGTGTATCGTAACATCTCTGATCATCAACTGACGGAGAAACTAAATAAAACATATCCAATTTGAGCCATCTCATTATCATATTAAGTGTTACCAGACTGATGATATTTGCTCTGTTAGAATTTGGTAGGGCTGGGTGATGTTTTACTGGCCCTTGCTTTCGTGTAGCTGAGAAATCAATGACATCCATGTTATACAAATAAAATAAATAATATGGATTTATATTGTGTTCGATGTACAGGATAAACCCCAACATGTGGATTAACAACAATATTAACAAAAAATAAAAGGCGTGAGCTTACAGGCAAGTGTGTGATATGTGGTACAAATAAATTTAAATTTATTTTGTCTCGTATGAAGACAATTGGTGATATCGCTACTTCATTAGGAAAATTACAAGGAACTCCATGGGCTAAATACCCAAAAGAAAAAAATCTTCCAGGATATAATTATTGTGGGACTGGAACTCGACTTGATATCCGACTTGACGAGTGAGATCAACCAAGACCTGGAGAGTATCCAATAAATGCTATTGATCAGGCATGTCACGTTCATGATGTAACTTATAAAAGTAATGATTTACAACAACTACATATTGCAGATGTGAAGTTGATTCATTCGTTAAATCCCATAAAAAATAAATCTTTCAGAGAATCATTAGCTAATTGGTTGGTAAGAACTGCGATGAAAGGTAAAATAGTACTAGGAGCCGGTAATTAATCAACTGATCATTAAAAAAATGGAATCGATTTATTATAGCCCAAGAGGATATTGGATGGGTAGAGCAGCGATTAGTAAATTCGCTGATGCAGCAAATGTTACACGTTCTGCTGCTGAAAATTGGTTAGCACGACAGGCGATATGGCTAATTTATCTACTACCACCTAATACAATTCTGCATCCACATTTTGATGAATGCACTCCTAATGAAGTTCATCAAGCAGATATTTTGTTTTTACCACATGATACTATTAAAATTAGTAGACATCAATCACGTACATACAAATACGCGTTGACTGTCGTTGACGTTGCAAGTAGATATAAGGAAGCAGAGCCGTTATCAACTAAACCAGCAACTGAAGTTTCTTTTGCTTTTTGAACGAATTTATCAACGAGGACCATTGTGATACTGCAATTCATCGCGATTTAATCGGACACTTGTTGAGCGGTTATTTGGATATCTATATGCAAATAAACAATTCAGAAAGATATGAGATCTCGCGAATGGGTTGCAAGATTACAAAGTGTGCGTTAAATAATGGAATTACTAGTGCAATTTATATGAAACCCATTAATGCAATTACAAAAAACATATACCAATACAACGACATGACTTTTCAAAACAACCAGTACTAGGTAATGTTACTGTAAAATATTTATATGAACCCGGTGAACTTGAAGCTGGTAAGAAAAAGAGCGACTGATCCTATTTTAGTGTAATACGACACATCCAATTTATAGCGTGGTAAGATCCAAGGGTAGACCTGCAATGTATGGATTAGATTCAACTGCTCCTCGATGTTGATTTGTAAGTGAACAATTACAAGTAATTCCTGAAGACACACAGTTACCACCGCATTTATTTTATAAACTAGCGTCGATTAAATTCAAGACAGGTCAACATCACATTTTCGCGTGTATGACCAAAACTACTATTAATTCTATCTGCGGTAAATTGTCTTGGATTATTATTTGAATACTGCCACAACATTACTGTGTTACAGCTCGCACAATGATTATTTTGCTGTTGTTTCAGCATCATGATAAATTCAGCATCGATATAAAAAAGTTGCGCTTATTATTTTTGTCACACTGTTTATAATTAATTTTTTCTTACTATATCATCGTTAGTTTCCTGAATTTGATTATTATTTCCTGTGAAGTCTATGACAATTCTCCGCAGCTGAGATATTCTTCTGACTCGAGACACTGCGAGATAAACTATGTTTGACAATTCGATACGATCATCGACGATCCAAACATTTGTATCAGAGATGGTTAATCCTTGTGATGAATGAATCGTCATTGCGTATCCTAGCGTCCATGGATTTTTCTCCATAGTGAATCTGCTCTCAACAACACTGAGAGGAACTAAAACAATATCACTTAATACAAGATTTTTTTTTTCTCTGACGAACCTGTATATCAACGTCGATATGTTGTCGTCGCGTATCTGCTAGTCGATAACACATTGGTACAGGTAGATTGGAAATTCTTTCTTTATGTAACATAAATAATTGTTGTTGAAGTGTATCACAAGCTATCTTTTTACTTGCCGCTATCAAATCATTTGATCTTCATAAATTCAAAATAGTGTTCACATGTGTTTTTGAAATTATTTTACGTATTATTTCACACTGAATTTATTTTGGCTGTAGTCTGATTAATTTCGTAAACTCTCTTAATTCTGGATAAAGCGCTCTATGATCATCAGTTATTTCTTCATAATAGTGCAAAAGTTTTTTTTATCTCAGTCATTTAGGTGGAGACAATCTAACAAAAGCTGGTGGTTGAACAAGATCGCCACACATTATAATAGCAGTATTTTTGTCAATAACCAATAAAGAAATATTTTTAACGTTTCTAATGAAACGGTGCATGCTTCATCCCAAACAATAACCCTTGGAATATATTTCTCGCCCATTCGTTCATGAGTCCATTTATCTCCCTCCCATCGAAAGAATTTATGATAAGTGCATCATTTAGTACTTCTTTCATTTCTCTTGCGAGTCAGTGTGTAGGTGTTAATACAACTATATCAAAGTTCTGAAATACATCAATCACACGAGGGGCCCCGAGTAGCCGAGTGGTCTAAACCGCTCTCCGTTACGGATCACTGCCATCTCACCGCTGCCTGCTGTGGTTAGAGTCTCGGATTCAGTCAATGTGAGTATGTGAGAAAGCTTGCCAGTAGCTTCTCGTGGGTCGGTGGTTCTTTTCGGGATTTTAGCCGGGTTCTTCCTCCACCATTAATACTGGCCGCCATGTATAGCCTATCGTGTGCTGAAATATGGCGTTAAACCCCACAACAACAACAACATCAGTCACACGAGTTGTTTTGCCACAACATCAATTCCCATTGAGATAAACTGTTTTATGTCTAGCTACAGGATCATATACCAATGCCGCATATAACAATTTTTATATTTGACTTTTTCTGTAATAAATATCCATAATTTCAACGTCGGCTGATTCAGAATAATTAAGTATATTTTCTTGTTTTATTCTCCCATCACCCCATGATGCATAAGTGCCGATATTTAATTGTTCTAGCAATCCTGTAATTTTTATTGATATAAAATGAATCCGTAGCGAGTCCCACTGCCAACTCAGAAACTATTTATCATCAGTAATAGATTTATCGAAATGTATGCGAGCATTGAAGATCTTAAATGAGTAAACTGCGGTGACTCATCATCAATATAACTGACAATTGTACCTAATTTAGCTCCGTCTGATAAATTAACATTACTTCGAATTATAAATGTGTTTCTATTCGTTGTATCAGCAATTATAAAATCGAGTTCAGCATCATCTAAAATTAATCTTGTACAATGTCATTTATGATCATATGATTCTTCTTTGGTAAAATTACCGAATATTATTCTGCCAAGATCTTTTGCGATTTTATTTTCGAAATCAGTCATATCAGGATTTTCATCATTATAATATTTCTTTTGCTGTGGTAACCAAATATGTTTTTGCGGACGATACGATATAATTGTTTCACTTACTGTTAACAATAACAGTACTTTTACATTGAGCATATATCGTAATAATACTGTGTAGCCCACAATTTTCTGAAAAGTGTTTGCCAAACCAGACATAACAAATCGGATGAAGATCTTCGGCAATTTAAATGACTCGATACAAGCGACTCCAGTCAAATCAAACTCTGGTAATGATCCATTTAGCGATACCCTGGTCATCTCGTGTGTAGGATATCCAAATCTGTCAAAATACTTAGAACCCTCTCCCAAACCAAGAAAACTTCCCGGATAACATGCAACTATATGAACCGGAATAACATCCTTATATTCGTATCTGTTATTCCATAATCCACCGTGTCCGCATTCGACACAACTGCCTTGTATTTCTTCAAGAAAATCCAATCGTGTTGGTTTCCACGAAGTTTTTCTCTCTAGCAAAATGAGCAGGACCTGACGGAACGGTAAAACAATTACTCAGTAATTGTTCAGCATCGTCATGGGTATATTTCAGCGCAAGATTTTTCATTCTTCATGGAGACATTCTGTGCGATAAATATCGCCATTAGGCAGTACAAACTGATCATAGTTTTCGTTATCTGAACTTTGAAACAGCCACATGGATACAGGGTCATTCTTACTTATTTCGATAATAAAATCAAATATATCTCCTCGGTAAAATTTAACTACACGATTTCGTAGAAATAATGTTACTGCATTAATCCACGCATGGGCATTATGCTCAATAATTTCAATCGATTCTCCTTTCGATCTATACTTTGATTCGTATAAAATCCCTCAGGTTATTTTCTTTTGGTTTGGAATTTTTACATAATACGGAGATTCTTTGATTATGAAGGATAGGATCACGTTTGTCATTGATAATCCAAGTATTGTCCAATTCCTTAATAATCTTTACTCTGAAAAAATATCTTTGATTGTCGAGATAACTAATATTCGTCCCTGCTCGTTGATGGTTCATTGTAATATCAATAACATCGGTTGTGCGTATGATTTTAAAATGTTGACCACACATCAGATGCATCATCGTTGCGAAATTCTTTTTTTAGCATTACGAATACTTTTAATCAAAAAGATATCGTCTTCGTGGGTCAGGAGTTCTTCTATCAAGATCGAATCAATATTCAGATGGTTTAATCTTAATCGCTGATAATAAATCTTCCATACTATAATTAAGACAAATATAAATTTAAACTGAATTATTATTATTATTATTATTATTATTATTATTATTATTATTATTATATATATATATATATATATATATATATATATATATATATATATATATATATATATATATATATATATATATATATATATATATATATATATATATATATATATATATTCAAGCAAAGAATAAATTCAAGCACTTTATGATAGGTTCAATAACTCACTGTAACAAATCTTGCATCAAAGGATTCTGTGGACTTCACTGACAAAGTGTACAAAGAGAGAGAGTTTAGGACCTAAACCGTGTTTGAAATGTGGTGTTGTGGTTCAAGATAAAACATAGAGAGCTCAAAAATATTATGATAAAAAATTTAATACTAATAATAATGACAAGGTAATAAGAAGTGATGAAGATTATATCGCTAGATTTTCAAAATAATTATTTAGACAAATAATATTATATATCCCGTGATGGTGTAATCAGGTACTGTCGACTGAAAAAAAAATAGTCGGTACTGTCACTAATTCTGGGTATCTTTTATTCAATACCGGGGAAAATAAAATATATATATTTGCCATAAATGTATTTATGAATGTGTTCGGGGGTAATAGCAAACGATCTTGTGATCAAAAATAGGGAAAAAACCAAATAACTCATTACATAATGTCTGAGTTAATAACAGAGTGAGAACAGTATATTTAGTAAGACCGGTTGTTGTGCTAGCCAAAGCACGAGCAAATGTAGAGATATGCGTAAAATAGAATTTCAATCGACATATGCAGCTGGCAGATATTTTGGTATTTGCAGGTATTCAATATACCTTGTCGGAAATGCTATAACCAAATCAGCATATTCGAAGAAATATAAACAAAAGATAATATTTCGTTATCTCCCGATTGTGTTAGCTGCAAGCGCTGCTGATGAAGGGGGATAACTCTGTCAAGCAAAGCCCTCACCGGTAGAGTAATTCAGTAGTTACCCCGCTTGTTACTGCGTGAGTAACTAGCGTGATTAAGGGTGATAACTCTTGTTACTGTGTGACTAACTAGCGCGATAATTTAATATCATTTTTGTCATCGTAAACTAATTATATACAAAATATACGATAATTTAACCATATGTGTGATAATTAGTATCAGTGAAGTAACATAATTTGTAATAGTTCAAATTATTTGCATGTTTTAACTTTATCCCCAAATAATTTCGTCTCCCTTGTCAAAATCAATAACCCGCTTTGTTATCCAGTAGTTATTTTCAAAATCTCTGTTATACATAGATACGTGTATTTTAAATCTGACTTTGTCAAGTGCAGAATTATATATTCCAGTGACTGACAACTGTGGACGGTGTCGATATTTCGCAATTTTTCATTAAAAAAAAGTGGTGGTCCACCCCAAGCTCGAACTTCAACAGAAAAAAATCACCCTTTCCACCATGTCACCACGTGGTGGGTGCTCTTTTAAACTCTCCCAGTGTTGATTATTGGGGGATGTGCAAAAATATGTTGAACGTAGAGAATGCTTCCCTATATGTATTGTACCGTCCTATTATTAAGATCAAATGTATTGCCCTTCCATAGAATTGCTGTTGCGCTGGAATTGCTGTTGGAAAGTTAACGCTAATTTTAGGGTTATTGGAGTTTACTGATTTCATCGTTTTTGTTTGTTTTGTCTTGACGGAGCTGTATCATTTACGATTTGTTGGAGTAATTATTATTAGTAGTAGTAGTAGTAGTAGCAGTAGTAGCAGCATATTATAATAATAATAATAATAATAATAATTATTATTATTATTATTATTATTATTATTATTATTATTATTATTATTATTATTATTATTTAAGTCAGGCGAGGATTCTATCACAGTCATTGCTTCATTGTAAATTCCAATCATGTCCTAGAATTCAAAATCTGATATTGTTCCATCACTAAAACTTATTCATAATAACGAAGATACTTTGGAGTATGCTAGCGTCGCTGTGTGTAATTTTATTATATAATCATGTAATCTTGATTTTGTGCATGTACATATTTTTTTGCGATGATATTAAGGAGACCGACAATTATTGTTTCAGCTGAAACAAATTTTTACGACTGCTGGAGCCATCGCTAGCGATGGTGTTATTGTTGATAATAATGCACCAGTTCCAGTGAACAATTATGTCAATTTATTATATATGTAATATTGCTCAGCACGTTGCACGTTGATTGGAATGCTCATTACATTTTAATTAGGTGGGCATTATGCGACTAATTCAAGACACCAATAATAAAATCAAGCCGAGTTTTTTCTTCGGGTTCCACAGTAAATGCTTCCTCGTCGTTTTGCTCCAACATCACTAACATATATCCAGGAGATCCACCTGACAGAGTCATAAGTGGATAACGCCGTGAAAGTGTGGTAGATTTTATAAATGTTGTAACACCAAGTACTGTGATCCTGTATATACCGGTAGTAGATATTATAAATGTTGTAACACCAAGTAGTGAGATCCTGTACATACCGGTAACCTCAGCGCGATGTTTGATAGATTTATTAAGTGGCGATCATAATGTTTGTCAAAACGCTACTGTATATACTACATTGTCGGTAAAATAATTTATGTTAGAGAGTTCAATATCGACGGCTGGTGGTTTTTCCAAAACAATCATCAACAATCCCATTTATTATTTTACGAAAACCTAAAAATGTGTTCACACGAGTAGTACAATCAGTTCTAAATGACGTCATTTCACTATTAACTGAAACTAACGACTTCATCATTGGAAGTATGTATATTTTTCGTTGCAGCGTCATTGTCTGATTCTGGTTCTCCAAGATCAGTCATTATTATTAGACCAGTCATGGTATCAGCGGGTTTTTGTACCCGATCACGAATACTATCTAATATTGATGGCATAATAACACCAGGTTTAATGTTTCCATTAGTATCAAACTCAGCCATGCTATTTTCAGTTACTCCATTAATTTTGAAGATAATCTCTTTCAACGAAAGATTGCTGCTTTTAAATTTTCCTTGCTTATCTTGAAATACAACCACTTCATTTGGATCTACATTTGTGAGATTTAATAATTTAGATATTTCATCACTAATCTGTTTATTTATATTTTCATGAGTTATTTCGTCGGTTTTTCTATTTTTTTATATGTTTAGATGAAGATCTTCCGTAAATATCAACCATTATAGTTTATGATTTGTTTAAAACGACACGTCTACTTGCATACTCGTGCACGACTTTATGAGGTGGTAATGTTGATGATGACACAGCGTCGAGTACAGAAATTACTTCACGGCCACATATTGGCAGATCCGTTGTTGTTTTTGTTGATAATGGTGAATATCAGACTGGAGTTTTTCTTGTGTTTACGTAATTTATAAATTACATTGGTGGAGCCAGTCCATACAAATGAAATTAAATAATTCCACGTGGATCATTTACGTATGCCAATCAATGAGTACATGGACCAGAACTATTATTGAGATTAATAATACCAATTTCAATGTTATTTGCTTGTTTTGGTAATTGATCACGCATATAAAAACACCTCTAAATATTTTATGTTTCATTTTCAGCAGCATCAAATAAATCAACATTTGACATTGGAAAGATTAACAAAGTATTCCTGGAAGTCTCAGACCTTTTCCGGCTCGATAAAGAGTTCCTGGTAATCTTAGACCCCTTCCCCTTTTTCTCTTCCTTTTCCTGTGATTATTTGTCTGCTGCTAATCCACCATCAGCTCCAACAGCACCAATTGCAGCTGCTGTTGCAACAGCTGTGGCTGCAGCGGATATTAACGCTGATATACCTGCAAGAAGGGGAAATAGTCCGCCTGTTTTAATTGAGTCTTTAACTGTACCAGCAGAAAGATTGAGTTTATCGCCTGTTTTTGATTGTTTGGCATCATTGTAATGTCTGAGTTGACGTTCTGACAATGATTTACTTTTGACCACCTGTGATTTGATCTTTTTTAGCGATATTTTTATTCCACGATTCTTTTCTGAATTTGGTTGAAAATTTGTTAATCTGTCCAGGAGTCAGACTGACACTAACATGATGCTATGACATTTTTGTAAGTAATACGTTATTTTCAACGGAAAATGTTTCATGTTTTCTAACGGTGCGTCAATAACTCCCATTCGCCCGCCAGTATCTTCAAGTAACAGTGGTTTATAGCTGAGTATAACCGCAATTGATCCGAAATTAACACCACCAGCTGGGTTCACGCGAGCTCGAAAGTGAATATCAACAACAAATCGTTTGAATAATTAGATCTGCTCTAATGAAAAACAATAGATCGGATACAGATTTCTAAAATCTAACGTTGATATTTGTAAATATCACGTGCTATATGGTTTTGGTCAAAATTTAACAATATTTCCTCAGATGGTTCTTGATGTCCATTTATTCGTAAACAAACTTCACTAGCTGCAATGTATTTAAATATCATATGACTATGTATTTGTGAATATAGTCGATAAACATTATCTAAAGGGATAAATATATGTATTGGTGCAGACACTCCTTGCTGTAATGCAATATGCCATGTAAATAACCCAGCAACATTATTCTTAATGCTATATGTGGTCATTGTCAACCATGATAGCAATGATTTTCCACCTGAATTCATAAAACTAATTAACTTTTATTCTTCAGCAGTTGTTGGAGTCATTTCTGGCATCCACAGTGAAAATTTCGTCAGTCTTACTTATCCATGGAGTGCTGCAGTTGCAGCAGGATTAGCTCCTTCATCATGCCAAAGTGCATCATCATCATTAGCTTTTCTAACAAGTACAACTGTATGTTTAGCTCCAAAGATAACTTTTCGGACATTTCTACAAAATCCAAAGATATGAAATAGTGGAATTGCGCATGAAAATCTTCTACGATCATCTTTCAACATTAATCTACGTGTAGAAAATCCTAAACTGTAATTTGCGTTGATTGATATAATTGCTGGTCCATCAACTCCTCCTCCAGCGGCTCTTACATTACCCCCAACTTCTCTGACGTCTTCATGACTGTCACTGTTATCTTTTACAATTATCATTAACAGACCAGCTGATATTGTATAATCATCTGAATATCTTGCTAAATTTAATATCGTTGTAACAACATCAACGTCTTTTTGAATTGTTTCAATATTCCTTCCGTCAATCATGTACGTAGCGCTGTCAAACAACGCCATAATACCATTACTAACAAAACCAACATTATCATCATTTCCATAGCGTGTATCATCACTTTTTATAATTTCTCCTTCTACTTCAATAAACGCTTCAGCAGGTAAGAATTATCTGCTTGAATCTTGAACTTGTAATTCGATTCGACTACGTTGATCTGGTACACGTGGGTCATAACCATAATATTGATAATCGCGTATAGATTCGTCTTTAAGAACTGGTGTGTCCATATCGAACGCTGGATCGGATATACGCGTGAAGATTTTTATCATAATTAATGTCGTCTAACACGAAGATGACTTCCTGAAATAAAACTAGTATTTGCCAACATAATTTCACAAATCAACTTTGCAGGAACGACTTCATTGACAGCCAACTCTGCTAGTTTTTTATTTGCAGCTTGATCTATTATTTTACTGATATTTGCAGACATAGTTTCAATACTGGGTAATTTTACTGGCTATGGTTTACTTCATTCTGATCGAGCTAATCTTTTTCTGATTACTGAAAATGCTTTACAGGCATCATTACCAACAGCACTGATACCTTTATCGCGAATAGCGTCAATAGCTTTCATTCCTAATTGTTTTGCAATCTGTATTGCTTTTGGAGCTATTTTCTTAAATAAATCTTGAACAGCATCACCAAGTCCATCTCTGTAAATCGCTTTGTACGTTGGTAATCGCAAATTTACTACCATAACTATTATGGGCGCGCGTTTTTTTTGGTTTTGGCTTATATGCTTCATTTATTTTTTTTATTCCTTTCACAAACTCTTGAAGCTTAACTTTATCATCATACATTTTACGACCATATCTAACCAAAAATACATCAACACTCCAATTTTTGTATGGTGTAGAGGCAACCTATTTTAGGTTTTAAATATGTATCTATTTCGTTATATTTCGCAGCAATATGTCCTAACCCAAAATAAAATGTATACTTGATACTTTCTAAACCAGCAGATGTAAATCCAATTATAATGAAAGTTTCAAAATCATCCATAGGTTATTGTGCAGGTCGAGGAGATTGTGGAGGAGAAATAGTAATTTGTGATTGAGGTATTTGAGGAGAAGGAGATTGTGTCTGAGGAAGAGGAGATTGTGGTTCCTCTTGTTGCATCACATAATTCCTAAATGTTAAAAAAATCGCATCATCAATATTAGAAGTTTGATTAGACAAGACAATATATATATTTTCAATCCAATCATCTTTTGTCCAGGATTTAGCATCTTTTTGTTTTCTTCATATTTTCCCATTTTATCATAATTTTTAGCAATATCTACTAGTTGGTCATAATCCACAAGCTCGGTTGATTGTAAACCATTAACTTTAAATTTACCCCTAAGTTTATTTAATTGTTGCTGTGGAGATTGATCTTCAAGTTGTTATTGTCTTTTAGATTTAACATATTGGTGCACATCTGAAAAATATTTATCTATTGTATCTTTGTATGCGATATAATTAACATCGTCTTTATCTCTGACTTGATCACCTCCTTAATTTATGCGATATATCCAACTGTACCAAGTATTTTTTGGCACCGATTTACGAGCATATTCGGGTTTTAAATATCTATCTCTTGTATGATAACTGGCAGGGGTAAATGCAGCTAAATCGTCCACTTTTAGATATCCCTCTATTTCATCACTGGTCCTTTGGATAAATCTGTTAAACAATTTCATTTTTTTTCTTTCCTTTCTTTCTTTTCATTTTTTTTTTTTTTTGTAATTGACTGTCCTCCAACAGCGCCTTTAAGTTCTGGTGGAGGCTGAGCGGCAGTTATTCCAGCTGGAAGATCTCTTAAAATCTTTTTTGTCTGTTTTGGTTCTTCTTGCTATCTTTTCAGTTTGTTCAGCAGTTTGTCTTATTGCTGGAAGAAGACCTTCAGTAACTTCTGCAACTCTTTCAGTAACCTTTGTAACAGGTTTAAATAAGTTGTCTGTACTTTCTGCATATTCAATCTGTGCTTCTTGACCCTCTTACCGATTTGAAAAGCATACGGCATGAAAGATATAAAAATGCATAAAATTTAGTCATTCATTCATCGGTTTAAAAATGTCTAACCTGATTGTTGCCATAGGGTCCCAAACACTGTCAACATGTTGGCGTTTCGAATTGAACGGGAGATTCATTAAGTCAGAATATACCTCTCCGTTTGTTTGTACCCCCACATCGATTTAAAAAACGAAAAGAACAAATGAGATAAAATATGCACAGAACTTAATTCATTTATTGATTTATAATGTCAAACCTCATTATGACCTGGGGGTCCCTAATACCGTTATCGTCTGCGCGTTTATTTCCAAACATGTTTTCAATGTAAAAGACGGCGCTGCTCGCCAGTTATTTCCAGATATACATTGAAGGAAGATACTACGTCTTCTGCTTCTGATATTTACAATGTCAATTCTAGCAACGAAATAAAAATGACATCTACAAATTTGCCTTTCATGTGGATTTAAAATCGGTTTAATTGCTATGTTCATATGAGCGAAGGGATATAACTCTAAACTCTCAACATTATGGTAATTTAAAGAATTATTCGGCAGTTACCAAATAGGATGAACTAATTCACTCAGTTGTCTGAGGAAAATAGAATCCACCATAGTGTATGGGAAGTCGATTAAGCATGAAAGGCGCAGACAATGCCCGTGTTAGGGCCAGTCTGGTCACAGTCCGGTTAGAAATTATAAATACTTGAATGAATTGGATAAGTTCTTTGCACTTTTTATCACATGAAAGATTTCAGTTACAGAAATCGGTATGGCGTGTACAAACTAACGGAACGTATATTCACACTATAGTAATACTGTCGCAATATTTGCGAGGGTGGGACTATCTTTTCAAGAAACAGATGTGGTGTTGTTCGGCCTGTTGAATAATCTTATTAATGCCGTACATTTTGGAGTTAGGTTTCTTCGAATATGCATATACGAGAGTTCATACTTTTCATTTGTTCAATTTGTTTTAGAAATAGTACAACTATACAAGACATATATTGGACGCAGACGACACGAGTATTTACTGAAATAGACTATTCTAGAAACCAGAATAGAACAGTGAGGAGTATATCTGATTGGTTACAACGAGAGCTTCCATTTAGTTTGAAACGCAATAAATTGACGGTATTAAGCACCTCCTGGCAACAATCAGGTCAGAAATTATAAATTTATGAATGAAGTGACTAAGTCTTGTGCATTATTTTATAGACTGGATGCAATGATAATTCAATCAACAATATAAAAGTTATTTAATGTTTAAATACGGGAGCAGACTGAGAGCAGCCGCGCATCAACATGACATTGACAGGCCATGCATTATCAAATTGGATTAGTTCCCAACATGACATTGACAGGCCATGTATTATCAAACTGGATTAGTTCCCAACATGACATTGACAGGACATGCATTATCAAGCTGAACTAGTTCCCAACATTTCGCTTGTTTTTTTATTGCTTATGCTGTCAATGGGAGATAATCCTCAGTTATTTCCTACAGAAATACCATGCAACAGGCAAATTCCAGATGACTAGAGATGTGAATCTCGTGCGATTTTATCCAAATTAAGAGCGTGATTCTCTAAGGCCCACGTCCAAGCGGTGAAAAGATAAATTATTTTGTTTTTGCTAATGATTGTAAATACCGTCTAATGGACGACATCGATCACACAAGCAGTAATAAAATGATTTAAATAATGATGATAGTAGTATAATTTGTCAACTATATTTGAACTTCTCTAACGGCAAATTTAAAGCAAAGGTAAGTCTTAGCCTGAGCTCAATAACATCAAGGGTATAATTTTGCTATTTGTTGAAGATACAGACTCTGTTCGATACAAAAGAGAAATATTTCATGTTTTCCTTTAATAGAAAATAATTTGAAACTTTTCATTTTGCTTTTATTAAGCAATAATTACAATTTTCAGTGTTAATTTACTTTACCCAGGATACAATAACTTTAGTATCTCGAAAACAAATATTTGGATCGTCTCTTTTATGAATCGTTAGAACGAAGTCTCCTGAATAAATAAGGCCAATACTGATGCATTTTCGTTGGAAACTGTGTATTTTGGCCTCTTTTTGTACCAATGAGTCAGAATTTCTATTTTCAATAAATATGTATCATTAAGCGTATCGTCTATGTGAGCTTCCATGCATACTTTATTTCCACCATAGAAATGCTATTTCCATAGATATCGTTGGTGGATATAACAATAACATTAATCCTTATGTGTAACTGTTGGGCAGGACATGATTTTTAATACACTCGAAAAATGTTCAAATCCTTGTGCAAAACAAAAGGTAGGTAGGATTTTTATGTAATGGTTGCGTTTTATATTTTTGTGTTAAAGCAATGTTAGAGGAGTCGAATTTCCATGCCATGTGATACCCAATTGTATTGTTGCCATCCCAGAATAAATATTGACTGCTAGATAATGTCGGTGTTTATCTTGTACGTCATGGAACAACAATGTTGTTGTTGTTGCTGCTGCTGTTCCTCTCATGATCATATCCAGATGAAATAGTTTGATTGGTGGAAATAGAAATATATTTGGTAGTGGACGAAAACCCGACAGGAATGCGAATACACCATAAGCCAGTGTTGCTATTCTCTTCCCTACATAAACGTATACCTTAAGTCAAGAATTTAAGTTCTTAGCCAAGAAGCTAAGTTGTTCATAATTAAATAAGTGAGGAGTCATCAACCCAGATATTTTAATAGAAATACTATTGTAATACGACACTCTTTCATTAGGATATGACGGTTTGTTTCCCCTGAATGAGCGGTTGTCGTAAGATTTTATCCATTTTGTTTATGGCAAAATTTATCAAATACTTTGCAGAGATATCGCAAATAAAAAAAGAAGAAAAAACACAGGTCACCGTTGTTGAAAAAATACACAGCAATAGATAATACAGGCACCAAAACAAAAAACAGAATATTCTCTTATTTTCGTGAAGTAGAAATGAGATGGTGAGTCAGGACAACTGGATCAATTCAGCAAACAAATTTATAACCGATTTTAATTATGTGAATCTCTCCGACTATTTAAAATGGGTGTGCATCCAAAAGACGCGATGCCTGACGAGGGGAGTTCGAACATGATTGACGTATAATTACAGGTTGGAACAGAATGAAACTAAACATGGTCAGAATAGAACAAAACAATAATTCTTTTTCAAAAGCAATATAAGCCCCCTTTCATAACTTCTTTCTCGAAATTCTGTTTGATGTTTTTTTATATGTCTTTTAAAAAAAATTCAGTTTGGGTAGAGTAAAGTGGTTACGTGCTATTCTAGCGCATGCTAAGCTCGAGTCATTTTATCCTAAGTTGTGCTATGACTTGCTTTAGTGAAATATGAAAACAATAATCCATTTTTAAAACTTGACACGTTTAAAAGCAAACAATGTCTTAAATTATTCATGATTTTAACCTTAGGGAAAAATACATACATGGCATATGCCAGCTTTCCTTTTGTATCACTATGGGATATAATACAACTATACACAAAGTAACTTCTGATTCAGTCATTTCAAGAAAAGCTTAATTCGACGAATTTATTGCATTAATTTAGTTTTTTTAAGTAAGCGTGAACACAGCAGAAGCACTCGAGGAAGTCAGAAAGGTTCCGGAGAGGAGCTGCTACACAATGAGCCCTGTTACCCAACGGCAACACAACCTATAAGGTGAAGGACCAAAGAAACTACATAATTCAAAGTGAACAAAGTTTGGCCGCGAGGTGCAGATCTGTTGTAAGAAAGCCCGCCCCCACGGGTAGAGGAGGTAGTAAGTTGTTTACTTCAGGGACAGTATCTGAATGAAGGTTTGTCCAGCGGTGTCGATCACAACCACAATTTCGATTATATGCTTTTGAGTGGTGTGTAATACGGGAATGGCTAGTGGAGCTAATCTGAAGTCTTTACAGCATGTGAAACACACAAAGGTTAGTATAAAAGTAGAGGTGTTGGCAACTGAGGACTTACGAGGGGCGCATTTTCTCTTCGTCTAGAAAATTTTCTGCAATTCTGCTGTGCGGACGTCAGATGTGACCTCACTGCCCCAGGAGGGAGGGTGTTTGCACAAGTGTCCCCCATGAGGCATTATTAATATATAGAGTTTTCAAGGACACCTTCAGTGTCTCGGTGTCAGGAATTTTGTCATGCCACCTTATCAACATAATCCTTCTAAGACATCTGATGTAGAATTGACTGAGTCGTCGTGATTGTCTGCTATTGGCAGTCCACGTCTCGCTGGCATACAGAACGGTGGTGACCACTGCAGCACCGTACACTTTCAGATTGGTGGTAAGACTGATTCGTATGTGGTCCCACGCATTCAAGTAGTCTCCCGAAAGTTGAACTGGCTTTGGTATTTCTGCTGTCGACTTAAATATCAATGTTGGCCGTTCTTGAGAAGTTGTTGCCCAGATACGTGAAGCTGCCGAGAGCCTGGTGTTTCTGACCCTTCACTGTGTTGCTCGGTTCCTGCAATCCTCAGCAAATCTGTACATCCTGATCTTCTTCTGAGATGGCATAGAGGGTGCAGTCGACAGTGTATAAAGGCAACGATGTGAGCACTTTGTAAAAAGGTATAATTGAGGTCAAAGGTTAAATGTCAAAAGTCATACATACATATGCAACATACTTAAATATTTATTGTAATATTTCTGGGTAAATAAATCGAAATGAACACTACGATACCCAATGCAATAAATTAAAATATTACCTCGATTTCCGATGAAATATATCAAAATGAATACTACGATACCCGATGTAACACATCAAAGTAAATACTTCCATACCAGATGCAATATATCAAAATGAACTCCTCGATACCCGATGCAATACATCATAATGAATAATTCGATATCCGATGCAATATATAAAAAATGAACACGTCACTACCCGATATGACCCTTTTGCATTGTCCAGTCTTTAATTATTTGCTAAACTATTTTAATGAACAAAACTTATCGCCTACACATTGCTAAGTCCATTCAAAACTTGACCAAATCCATATGAACTTAGACATTTATTTTTTGTTTATTGTTGATATAATTTCATCCAGACTCTCTGACACCAGAGACACAATTATAGCAATACCAGTTTGAATCCCCAAAAATTCGACAAGTTGGCTCTGTGTATCAAGATCTATTTTATGTATGTTATTTATTGCGATTGTACTTCGCAAATGCGATTTTCCCTCCGTTTGCACTATGGGCTTGAATTTGCTAAATTGCCTCAGGTTGTCAAAAGCAAACAATTGCAACTAAAGCGTGAAGGAAAGAACAATTTCCCCAGAAGAGCGGAGTCAAATTCGGTCGATGAAACTGAAACTTTATGGAACTCGGCCCGCAAAGATGATGTAACATCTGAGAGCCTTATCAACACACACTGGGTTTTTTAATGCAGTACATTTTGGTTTGAGGGTTTGAGAGGGTCAGCAGAATAAAGGAATGTTAGAATTATTAAACCCAAAACGTGCCGTAGCGAAGAATATTCAGCACGTTGCCCTGTAATGATCTATATTTTGTATGCGGAGAAGAGTCCTTTTGTCCTACCGCGATGCAGGCTCACATTTCTACTTAATAACTGTCACAATATATGAATCATGTACCTAACTCCGAGGACGAACAGAGATTAAATGTCAACTAATAGGAATAAATAAACGCGCCGCTATTATTAAGAAATGTTAGTAAATACATGTCTCCCGAATTACAAGAAATTATCCAACGACAGGGCACAAAACATAAATCCAGAAACTGAATAATAGCTGCATTCTTCCAAGTTATATCATGTAAATGTCTGATCACAAAAACGTTCAGTCAATTAATAACTACAGCTACACGAATGCATATCGCACATGTAGTTCTCCTCAATTAACAGCAATATTTCTACATCCAGCACTGTTTCCGATACAGTAACAGTCCCTTCAAAGAAGTGTCCTACAACTGATAGGCTGTTTATTCTGCCAGATCCAACAAAATAATACAACTGTTAATCGCATTGGCACAGAATGGAGAAATCCATGCAGAATGGTGGCTTTTGACGTTTAAAATAAATAATGACATGAAAATATACGTATTTACTAGATATACGGAAATAGTTCACTGTTAAAATGGAAACATTTCGTATTGTCACTTGTGAGTTTGTACTTGTGGTAATAACGTGTTTCCTCTTCAATTGTGAAATATTTTTGTATATCTAGTCAAAAAACGCAAATATCCTATATAAACTGGAAATTATAATTATACGGCAGAAACAGACCATAGGTCAACAAGATATAATTAGTTAAGAGACACTAATGATGATATATGCAGTATATCCCAACGCATATCAATTAATGTAGTTGATTTGAAGTTGACACCATATTTAATAGATAAAACCAAACCAAGAAGAATCTAGATTTTTGATTAACTAACGCCGAGAATGTAACAAATAAACAAGCTGCTCATATTTCTAATATAGCAGAAGAACATCGGGTAAATTAAGTAGAAGTGTAGACATTGAAAGCAACTGCGGAGCTTATTGTTCATTCGTAACACCTCAACCACGCTGACTTAAAAAGCCCAACGGTAGAGATAATCCGAATATCTTCTGTAAGCCACTGCTGTACAAAGGCAGTCAGTAAAAGTACCTTGGGAAATAGAGATAAAGGCTTAATCATTCGTCTTAGGGATACAGCTGACTCGTTTATTCAAAAAATCAAAACGGATTAATAAATATTGTCAATTTTACGCCTTCTAGTTAACCCGAAAAGGCATTGATAGTATCACGGTACCAATTGATTTCCATATACCGCAATGATAATATGTTGTGAAATAAATATCCGCTTTATCCTACCTCAGCATGCATGTCACACACTGTCATAGAGAACAATGCAAGATTGTCAAATTGACAAGGACAAAACCAGGTACTCCATTGCATTTAAGAAAGATAACTCTGCTGGAACTAGACAGGGGTAAGAGTTATCTAGTCACTACAGACAGTTTAAACCATGTGTACCATATTTAAAAACAAAATTATAAAAAATACAAAATATGATCTAGATATGACTTAACATAATCTCACATGTTGCCAAGAGGCAAAACTTTTTTTAAGCCTTACAAAAAGTACAACTCTTACATAATGCACCAATCACAACTAGTGTTATTCTTTATTTCTGAATGCAATTTTCCTACACCTTAAGCTCCGCCCATCTGGACTTGCACAATTGGTACCGATATACTTGATAGCATATCTTGCAAACAGGGATCTAGCAGAATTCGTGTGTTGTAGTCTTAACTCTAAACAGTGGCGTTGCTAGGGGGGTGCGGGGGGTGCGGACCGCACCGGGTGACACCATCTCAGAGGGGTGACACCAAAATGAAAAATTGCAAATTTTACAGAGCACACACTGCTCGGTCTAGTCGGATTTCATAAGCGGATAAACGATCATAGTTAAATACATGACTAGCAGGCACAGTTGTGGCGTCGCTAGGGGGATGCGGGGGGGGGGGGGGGGGTGCGGACTGCACCGGGTGACACCATCAGAGGGGGTGACACCAAAATGACATTACTAAGGATTATGTATGGTCTGTTACGGAAGGAGGACCATGGGGGTGACACCATGAGCTACCGCACTGGGTGACACCAACCCGAGTGACGCCACTGACTCTAAAGAACATTCCACTTGGTGATTGAAAGGTTCATGCGTTATTTCAAACAGTAAAGTATTGCAGCGACTGAAACCATTTTGGATATCTACATGCCCAAATGTTTTCTTTATTTCGCCGTCAGTATTAGTGCGTCATTTCTAAATTACGATTTGACATTAAAAATTCGAATAGCATTTGTAGCTGTGTTATGCACAGACTCTGCCATCCTGACCGTAGAAATACCTTCTTCCGAATCTTTCTTCTCTACAGTTTTACTCACTTTGTCTTCTTGTCTGTCCCTCATGATTTCTTCTCATATATATTGTTTATCAACAGAATTAATGGTACACTTTGATCCAAGATTACACTCCTTGTGTAAATGTTTCCTGTATCTAACAATATTATCTATTTTTATAACCGTTTCAGTGAGAAACACAACTATATCAACACTACCAACAGCATGTCCTCATTCACCTTGTGTCATTTATGTAATTTTGAAATTTTATTACAACGTTTTCATCTAAGTTGTAACTTTCTATCCATCATTTCATAGTCCAATGAACTTTCTAAGAGTCTGACACTGTCGAAGCTGACAGCGTAATAAATGTTTTACTTTACCTCTCCATTCAATGTACGAGATAAAATAAATGTTTAGGGTCTTATATAAACCTTGAACTTTGGTTTCACCTTGCTATACCTTCATCAGTCAGACATGTATTATCTTTTAAAAATAAATCTCTCCAGTCTATTCATTCGGTGGCATTCGTTTTTGTATGACATCATAACCGTAAAGAAAGAAACTCCCAATCACTAACATACGGGTCTTCAGTGAAATTATTTTTGCTTTCATCGTCTGATTAATGAAGACGTGTGTTATAGCAAAAGACTTCACTGCGTGTAGCTGATAAGTTTCAGTACTTATTATATCTTCAATCACAATATGAAGAAAGATTTAAATAGCTGCAGATTATGTTCGAAGTCAACCGTGTTGTTAGCGTTAAACCATATTTACCTTAGAAAGATATTTTACATTAAGAAAACAATTTTCTTATTTGGCAAGAAGTATGAAATAAGTAAATAGACCCAACAAGCTCAGGAACACTTGGATACGATACCTGCCAAAATAATATACTACAACCTACTTTTGCCATCCAATCTGCCAAACTGACTCAGTCTTAATTTCATTTCACACGATGCTTATTATTCATTTAGTGAATATTCGCTATATTTCAAAAATCTACTTAAACAAAATATTTAATGGTGTATATATCACTCTCACCCCCCAAAAAAATTTTTAAAAAATAAAAAATAAAAAATAAAATGAAATAGTTATCGAATATAATATACAATTTTGTCTTGTTAAATATATCAAGTTTGGGCTGAGTTCTATGATGAATTGCAGGACAAATATAAGGTACCTGTAACTTATACTTATGTACAGGTGAGGTATGTTAGTAGTGAAAGGGGTCACCCTACGGACAATGGGAATTAGCATTACAGGGACCCCTGGGTCACTCTACGGACAATGGAAATTTAACATGGCGAAAAATCGTGGGTCACTCTACGGACAAGGGGAATTTAACATGGCAATAAATCGTGGGTCACTCTACGGACAAGGGGAATTTAACATGGCAATAAATCGTGGGTCACTCTACGGACAAGGGGAATTTAACATGGCTATAAATCGTGGGTCACTCTACGGACAAGGGGAATTTAACATGGGATTTTTTTTAAAAATTTTTTTAAAAAAGAGGGAAGCAATTCAAAGACTATCTCTTTTCGAGAAATATGGCTGGCCCTGAAAAGGGCCTTTGGGTTTTATGTTAATCTATTCATTAACATAAATGGCACCGCATTGGTCTTCTTCTTGTCCTTAGGCTGCGTCTTACTGTTGGTCCGTACATCAGCACTCTTTTCAGGCATCCTTGTCTTTCGACGTAGATCCTACGTATCCACAGGCTGGTGTTGGTCCTGTGGACAACGGTCCACTTCGATCGGACATACATGAGCAAGTCTGTCCGAAACATCATGGAAGACACAAGGGTGGATGACTCAACTGTAGTCCACATCTTGAAGCGACGAGAACAGGTGAATCAATGCATTGAACGGCGCTTATTTATAGGCGGAGGAAGGATTGAAACGGATTGAGTTCATTTACCAATCCGAACACGCGTTACAGAATTCAGTCAGCTCGCATCCAATCCGAAGAGAGCAGTCTGTGACGTCACGTAGTCTATTTAGATTCGCTAGCGCTTGTGTGCAGTCAATCTATGCGACAGTGATTCAACATGACGGAAACTCAGAAAACGATCCATTGGGGTGCACCAGCAGGGGAGACTGCCCAAGGGAACTCGGACTTACTTTCAGAAGAGGTGAATTGGGATTTTGTGGATTTTCTCTCCTCGCAAGAATTTGTTCCGGAACCTTCGTTACCTTCTTCATTACCGCAAGTGGAGAATTTTAGACAGAGACAGAAAGAAGAATTGGAGAAATTTATACAACGACAAAAGGAAGCGGAACAGGCTTTTCTCCTACAGCAACAGCAACAAGAAGAAGAGGTAAGAAAAAAACAACAGCAAGAAGAAGTAGCAGCAAAGAAACAAGAGGGTGAAAATCAAACGGTCACGGTACTGTTGGACATTTTAGCGGAGTTAAGAAGTCTGAAACAAATGTATCAGACTTCTTTATCACGACCGAAGAGAATACGACCTTCCCGAGCTAAACACGCCAACCCTGTGACTAAGCCTACCGTACCACCCTTAGTGATTTCAACCCAATCATTATCATCATCATCAACATTACGCAGTCCAGAAGTAGGCCTTGGCCGTGGCAAAGGCATAAGGCAGTTAAAGTTGATTGCTTAAACTCACCCTTTCACCATGAAGAAAAAAGGCCCTTTTCAGGGCCACCCACATTTCTCGAAAAGAAATACAATTTCAATTTGCCAATAACTCAAAAAAAAAAAATAAACCCCACCCATTTTACCCTTATGGTACGTTTCTGTGTATGAGTGCGTGAGTGTAGCTTCTTATTTTAAAATCACAACTCAAAGACACTTACCTTATATCATTCATTTATTCTTTTCTCCATTTTTTACAATCCAATTCACAATTTATAACACAACACTTTAATCAAAAGTTCATTAATTTCTTCTTTTCTCCTTGTTTAGTCTCTCTGTTTTTTGAATTTCTTCACCGTCACACTCTTTTCCTCTTCTTCCTCCTCGCTTTCTTCCCTTCTTCTTTTTTTCTCCTGTTTCTTTTTCTTCACCTGTCTTCTTTCTTCCTCAGAAGAATCCCTCTCTTCCTCTGAAGAATCCCTCTCTTCTTCTGAAGAATTCCTCTTTTCTTCTGACTCCTCTTGTTTCTTTTTTGGGCAATCTGGAGACCAATGTCCTTTTTCTTTACAATAATAACAGGTATCTTGACTTTTGTCTTTTTTATCCCCTGTTTTTTTTCTTTTTTGACGGTCTGGACACTCTGAAGACCAATGCCCTTTCTTCTGACAGATATAGCAAGTATCTTGACTTTTATCTCTAAAGGAAGGAGAGTAGTCCGTAGGCTGGTCTGAAGAGAATTTTCTAATGACCCCTCGCAAAGCTCTGACGAAACGTTCCATCTGGTCAGTCTCTTCCATCGTTGTGCTCGGCTTGAGAGTGAAATGAATAGTGAAAGGACAAGACACACACCCTTTTATATACGCTGGTCTGCTATGACTATAAAGTAGTTTATGGTGTTTGAACTTGAGTCATTTGACTTTTTGCTTTCAAGATGAAACGATCCCATTCATTCGAGAAGAAAGAAGAAAGTAAGAGGCAGAAACGTGATCTATCGCCTCGTACTAGGACTGAAATCTTGGCACAAATTCATGCCAGTGATTTTGAAGAGGACATGAGTGAACCAGAATCCGAACCCTCTAAACCAAGTTCACCACCCTTTGTCAACCCTGAAAAGTACTATTCCATTCGAGAGACGGAAAAGCGCTCCTCTAGAAAATTTAGAACCACGGCTTACAAATACACGGTGAAGTTTAAAGATTTCAAGGCTGAAGTGCCGTTAGAGAAAGCAGAAGTGTTCATCACCGAGGTGTGGGATTCTTTGCTCACTTCACTCAAGCAGCAATGTCAACCCAAAGAAGACGATCGCTTGAGACTTTCCATACAACACGACGGTTTGAAATCCCCTGTTTGGATCGAGTTTAGCACCCCTGCAGAATTGACTGCTTCCAAAGTCATGGACAAGATTCAACACGTACAACAATCTAATGATCAGTTTGACATCACCGATGGTAAAGCCACACTGGACATGACCCACGTCTCTCCTCCTCAAGGGACAGGACGCAAAAAGATGTTATTGGTGGACGACCTTCGCAACACCAAAACGAGTCTCGTCCGAATTAACAACCCTCATGACCAGATGTGTTTAGCCCGTGCCATCGTGGTGGGACGAACCTATGCCAACAAGAACGACACGGTAGAATGGAAAAGAACCTGGGACACTATTCAACGTTCCGACCGAGCCAAACAACGAAATGAAGCAGAACTCCTGTTACAACAAGCCGGATTGCCCAAAGACACACCCTGTGGCATTCCAGAGATGCAAAAATTGCAAGATGCCCTAGCTCCACGATACACCTTGAAAGTGCACCCTCAAGAAGTGCGCGGACCTCTGTTGTTTCGAGGCCAAGACTTTAAGGACGGAAAATACATTCACCTTTATCATCACGATCACCATTTCGATACCATTACCAGTATCACTGGATTCCTGAGATATGTTTATTATTGTGAGAAATGTGACTATGGTTATAATAATCGAGAGCAACACAAACATTGTGGATGGAAATGCTCAGGATGTTTGGCCTCTCCACCCTGTCTGAGCGAAGAACCAGTGCCTTGTTCCACTTGTCTGCGCACGTTTGTCAGCCCTAAATGTTACCAACAACATTTGAAGACGCAAGGTTCACAGAAGAAATGTGCTTGTCAACTGCTGAGATTGTGCTCTACGTGTGAACAAGTCATACGTACCAATAATACCAAGGCACACGTATGTTCAGGAAAGAAAAAATGTCACATTTGTCACCACATCGTGGACTTGGAACACCAATGTTACGTGCAAAAATACCAACCCCCACCAGAGAAAGAGGACGGTCACAAGAAGAAAGGCAATTTCATCTTTTTCGATTTCGAATGCATGCAAGAGACTGGCATTCACATTCCTAATTTCTGCGTGTCTCATCGAGCGTGCGAGAAGTGCATTCAAGAACCTATCTTCAGTCATTGCCCTCACTGCAGCAAGATTCCTGGAGGGCGTGAAAAAATCTTTCGGGGACCAAATACGTTAGCCGATTTTGCCCAATGGGTCTTAGACCCCGTCGACAATACGTGGAGCCAAGAGGACATCGAACGTTACGGAGATTGTCATCGTCATGCCACGGTGATGGCTCACAATTTCTCCGGATACGATGGACAGTTTCTTTTGAGGTACTATACGGAACAAGGCACCGAACGTCCTAAAGTGACTTTGAACGGGGCCAAAATCATTTTCATGCAAGTGGGACAAGTACAGTTTAAAGATTCGATGAGCTATTTGGCCATGCCTTTGAGTCGAATGCCTAAAACGTTTGGAATGACAGAAATGGCTAAAGGGTACTTTCCACACTTTTTCAATACGGAAGCCAATCAACATGCCGTTCTACCCCATTTACCTGAGGCTCACTATTACGACCCCGACAACATGCGTACCGAACAACGAGAAGCTTTCTACGCTTGGTACCAGGTTCACGCCTCGGACCCTTTCGACTTTCAGGAAGAAATGCTAAAGTATTGTCGTTCCGACGTGGACATTTTACGGCGTTGCTGTGGAAAATTTCGAGAACTGTTCATGGAACACGGAGGGGTCGATCCTTTGAAAGAAGCTTGCACCATTGCCAAAGCGTGTTCCTTAGTGTATCGACAACGATTCATGCCTGAAAACACCGTGGCTGTCATCAGTCCTCAAACGACCCACTTTGTCAAACGTCAATACTCGGTCAAAGCCCTACGTTGGTTACATTACTTGTGCGACAAGGAAGACAAGTGGATTCAGCATGCCCGCAACGGAGGGGGCGAAAAGACCATCGGAACATATTCGGTCGATGGTTGGGACTTAGAAAACCCAAAGATCGTGTACGAGTTTAACGGTTGCTTATTTCACGGATGTCCCGTCTGTTACCCTGACCGTGGTACTAAAAATCAGTTTTTGCAACGAACCATGGAAGACTTGTACCAGGACACTTGTCAGCGACGCCTAAAGTTAGAACAGGAAGGATACCAAGTGGTGGAAATGTGGGAACACGAGTACGATCACCGTATGAAAACCGATCCCGAGTTTAAACGTCTCGTGGAAAGTTACAAGCTGATGGACCCGCTGAACCCGAGGGATAGTTTGTACGGAGGAAGGACCAATGCCACCTGTTTGCTGTACCAAGCCGACGAAGAGAAAGGAGAAGAAATCAAATACTTGGACGTGTGTTCGCTGTATCCCTACGTGTGCAAATATTGTCGCTTTCCTGTAGGGCACCCGCAATTGCTGACGGAACACATCGACCTGGTCAACATTCGACAATACGAAGGCTTGATCAAGTGCAAAGTTTTGCCTCCCACGAACCTATACCATCCCGTCTTACCTCACCATTGTCAAGGCAAACTGATGTTTCCCTTGTGCCGTACTTGTGCCGAAACGTGCAACCAAGACCAGCCTTGTCAGCACAGCCAGGAAGAACGGGCCTTGACGGGAACCTGGGTCAGCGTGGAATTGTTCAAAGCTCTGGACATGGGATACCAACTGTTAGAAGTGTACGAAATTTGCCACTTTCCCAAGACACAACAGTATCGCAAGGGTGACCCCACGCAGAAAGGCATTTTCGCAGACTACGTGGATGCCTTTTTGAAACTGAAGCAAGAAGCTAGCGGCTATCCTTCCTGGTGTCACACTCCCGAAGACCAAATACAATTCAAAGAGAAATATTACGAACAAGAAGGTATTCCTTTAGACCACATCGAGAAAAACGAAGGCAGGCGATCGTTTGCCAAAGTGATGTTAAATTGCTTGTGGGGTAAAATGGCACAACGACCGTGTTTACCCAAGACGGAATATTTGACAGAACCTTCCCGCTACTTCCAGATGATTCACGACAAAACCAAATACATGAAACACGTGGACGTCGTTCGAGAGAATTTGATCTTGGTCAATTACGAAGAAGATCTGGACTTTGTACAAGACGACCCTTTTGGAAATGTCATCATTGCGGCTTACGTGACAGCCCATGCTCGCTTAAAATTGTACGAAGCTTTAGAACTGTTAGAAGAACGCGTCCTGTACTTTGACACGGACAGTTGCATCTACATCCATCACCCGATTCAACATCACCCTAGCATCGAAGGAGACCGTTTAGGAGCCTGGACAGACGAGCATCCCGACGACAAGATTCTAAGTTTTGTCAGTGGCGGTCCCAAAAATTACGGCTACCAATACCGGGACAAACAAGGAGAAGTGCACACGACGTGCAAAGTGAAAGGACTGACTCTGAATTATCGTACCAGTCGAGTGGTCAACTTTGGGGTAATGAAAGAAGCCTTGCAATCGGGAGAGGATGGAAACTTTAAAGTGACCACTCACCAACCGAACAAGATTGTACGTTTACCCACTCATCACATCGTCAGTCGGCCCTTGGAAAAAGTCTATCAAATCGTGTACCAGAAGCGAGTTCGACTTCCCAATCATTTCACCTTACCGTACGGTCACGTCGGTATTGGTCTGTATATAAAAAAGGAACCCTAGGCAAGATCGATAGTTCATTGTGACTACCAAGACCGAGCGAACAAGATGAATACTTTGAAAAAGACATCGTTCCAGTTTGGGGATTGTAAAAAAGTTGTATCTTCCTCTAGTGTGACTAATACTGGATGGATAAGACCCATGCATTGCGACGGAAAATGTCCAGAAGGAAACTGCGATTGTCCATGTGGTTACCATTGTAATTGCGTAACGGAGTTTGCAGACGAGTGCGATTGTGAGCCTTGCGATGGGACCGATGCTGCACGTTGTGACCTGAGCGATGCCGTAAAGCATCATGGGAACTTTGTTTTCACTGCCCCTGTCATGGAAAGTGATGCTGTGCGTGTCAAACCTGAGGGATGCGAAAGCGATGCCGCTCGTCCTCTTAGACATTTTACCGGGTTTAAAGGGGAATGTTCACCTTCACGTCTACCCCCCTACGGATGTCATCCAGCCCTGAGCAAACTCCTATTCATGTCACCCAACCCTTATCGAAACGAACCTGTGAAAGACGAATATTCGTTTCCTGTGCGTTTGTCGGAATACTGCGACTTTGAAAATCGTCTTCAATCGTTCAAAGGAAAATGGCCAAAGTATCTGGGAGGACCGACCCCCGAAGAATTAGCCAGAGCCGGATTTTTCTACTTGGGCGAAGGAGATAAAGTCAAGTGCTCCAGTTGCGGTGTGTCACTTCACCACTGGGAACCGCAAGATTCGGCCTACGTAGAACATGCTCGATGGTCACCGAATTGTCATTACTTACCTTTAGTGGGACCGAGACATTGAAGAAACTTTTTACCATAATAATCTGTTCATGGATACTTTACAAGAGAACATTTGTGCTTTGCCTGTGGAGTTGAGAGAACGCATTTATCGAGAGCTGGTCAAAATACAAGTGAAACGTAAAGAACAATTGCATCCGTTACGTCACCGGTGTTTGAACCACTGGTACCTTCAGGCTATACAAGGACTGATTGAGTTGAAAGTGTTCCATTGGACAGACATTGATCAACGACCTCCTGGTTATAAAAAGGAATGGTTTGGTATTGACGATTCTATCTACTACATTGTAAACGTACTGCATCGAATTCCAGAGGAAGAGTTAACGAATTACCAACATCTTTCACGCAATGTCAACTTGGTGAAAGAGAAAACTTCTGAACGAATTGTAATGTGTAGATTAGTGACTCAACGATTTAAATTCGACACTGAAGTGAAACCATGTTTGTGCAAAGAGTACATTTCTTGTGTCAGACCAAAGAGGATTTAGTATGACCTATTCATGGATACTTTACAAGAGAACATTCGTGCTTTGCCTGTGGAGTTGAGAGAAAGGATTTACCGAGAGCTGGTCAAAATACAAGTGAAACGTAAAGAACAATTGCATCCGATACGTCACCAGATCTTTAACCACTGGTACTTGAATGGTATAAGAGAACTGATTCGTCAGAAATTCTTTCAATGGTCAGACATTGTTCAAAACTTTGAGGTCGCTAATGATCGACATGTTCATGATTATGGTTACTTCGAGATTCACTTAGTGCAATGCATTGAGGAAGACAAGTTAAAGGATTACCAACATATTTTACGTGGAATCTACTTAGAGGAAGAGGAAACACCTAAACGAACTCTGACGTTTCGGTTACAGTATGCAAGATTTAGATTCCCTACTGGAGAACGAAGATCTCTGGCTAGAAAGTACGTCTATTGCATCCGAAAAAAAAGAGAATATAAAAAGAGGCTGCCATGCCACGGTTTATGTCACATGTCATTCAACAGATTCCGTGGAAGGAACTCAATGACCTATTCATGGATACTTTACAAGAGAACATTCGTGCTTTGCCTGTGGAGTTGAGAGAAAGGATTTACCGAGAGCTGGTGAAAATACAAGTGAAACGTAAAGAACAATTGCATCCGTTACGTCACCAGATCTTTAACCACTGGTACCTGAAGGGTATAAGAGGACTGATTCGTCAGAAATTTTTTCACTGGTCAGACCTTGTTGAATACTTTCAGTATATGAATGATGATGGGCTAGACGTTCGTAATTTTGGTTACTTGGAGATTCACTTACTGCAACGTATTGAGGAAGACGAGTTAAAGGATTACCAACATTTGTTACATGGAATCTGCTTAGAAAAAGACGAAACATCTAGACAAACTCTGACGTTTCAGTTACAGTATGTAACATTTAAATTCCCTACTGGAGAACGAACGTGTTTGGTTAGAAATTACCTTTATTGCTTCCGAAACAAAGACACTATAAAATCAAGTTGTCATGCCACGGATTATGTCACATATCATTCAACAGATTCCGTGGAAGGAACTCAATGACCATATTCAAACCGTGGATCATTACCATCAATTATTACAAGAACTCTATCCATTCAATTTGGGACGACAAGTGGTGTGTGTCTTAGTGACTTGTTTTCTGGGATTTCGTTTACCAGCCGATTCCTTGTGGACTCTTTACGATCAGTACTTACCACCTCCATGGCCTTAAATGGTCACGAAAAACTCCTTTTGCTCAAAGCCTTGCGTTTTCATCTGGATACTTCTCGACCTCAACAGGAAAAAAAGATTCGTCAACTTTTAGCGACCCAAGACGTGTATGACGATGTGTGTGTAGCTTGTGACTTACACCCTCATTGGACAGATGTTCGTGATTGGAAAAAGGGGGGTTTTGAGGTTTGGACCCAAGAAGTGGCCCAGTATGCACAAGAGTTGTTCAAGGAAAAAAGTTACTTTTCAACCTGTGTTAGTGACGGTGCCAGAAGAACCCGTCACCGAGAACAACCACTCGCTTCAGGACAGGACTGTCATGGACATTCCTGAAAGGTCATTCCGGGAGGACACTTGTGTGACAATACCTCATGTAGAGACTGTAAGAACATTACACACTGTCCCTAGGACATCTTGGTTAACCAAAACATGTTGTACAGACACTTGTTTATATTCCACTTTGATCGCTTTGCTGTGTTTTATATTCCTGTACATCACTATTTGGGTTGTATGTATTTTTGTCTTTCGTGTTCATATTTGAAACATTCAATAAACGTGTTCTGAAAAAGTATATAAACTCTTGTCTTGTTTGTTTTCGTGTCACAAGTGACATTTCTCACACTATGGCTACCTCTGCTGTCTCTGCTCCCTCTTCCTCTACTGTCAAAGTCATCGACGAACACTTAGATCGTGCCAGTTGGGAGGCTTTGTATCTTCGCCATCCCTTTAACATGCTCATTGCTGGACCTAGCGGTTCGGGCAAAACCGAATTCGTCAAACGTTTGATCGAACATAAACATCATTTGATCGATCGACCCCCTCAACGGATCGTGTGGTGTTACAAAGAGTGGCAATCGGCGTACAGCCTCTTGCGAGAAAGTCAAGGCGATTCCATCGTGTTTGTGGAAGGCATTCCTAAAGAAGACGAAGGCATCGTCTCTGACTCCCGTCTAACCCATTTGGTCATTTTCGACGACATGTTAGGAGAAGACGAAGAAGAAATTAAATTGTGGTTTACGCGCAAAGGGCATCACCGTAATGCCAGTGTCGTTTACATCACCCAAAATTTGTTTCAACAAAGTAAAGCCCATCGCACCATCAGTCTCAATGCGCATTACGTGGTCTTGTTTAAAAGCCCTCGAGATAAATCGCAAGTGCAAGTCTTAGCCAAACAGTTAGGAACGCCTTGGCTGACTCAGGCGTACGACGATGCCACTCAAACTCCACACGCCTATTTACTCGTCGATTTGAAACCTACGACCCCCGAGGATTTGCGATTTCGTACCCACTTGTTTCACCACTGGTGCCAAGACGGAGGGCCTGTCCTGTACACGTCTCCGTCCTCGACTTCATTTCACTCCCCATGAAAAAATCTATAAAAACCTCAGACCCTTTTTCGTCTGTCTCACACAGTGTGAACATGACGTCCCTTCAGTCGCATCTTCCCGTCAAATTGATTCGTGCCTTGTATGGCATCAGCCGAGAAAAAGATCCACAAACACGAGCCCGTGTCTTAGAAGCTAGTCTCAAAGAAGTCTTACGATGGTTCACGGTGACGGCACGTCAATTACTCCAAGGAATCATTCAGATTCCTCATCAAACCCAACGCTTTTTCGATCGAAACAAAGTCGCTTTGGTCCAACTGGCCGATCCCCGCATCGACACTCAAACCAAAAAACAAATCATTTTGAAACCTGGAGGGAGCGGTACTCTAGGAGGGGTCATCATTCGCTCACTCTTAAGATGGGATCCTAATGCCCCCAAAGTTATCCCTAAGACAAAAGTTCAACGAAGCCCCAAGAAGAAAAAGAAAAAGACCAAGTCCCCAAGAAGAACTTCTCCAGTGGCAGGACCCTCCTCTTGCCAGACACCACCACCATCACCCCGGAAAAAGAAAAGAAGCCCCAAGAAAAAGAAACAGAGAAAAAGTCCCCAGAAAAAGAAAAGTCCACAGAAGAAAACTAGTCGCAAGAGAGGCACTTCGGCCAGGACGCAACCTTACACTCGCAAGCCACGACCTGCCACAACGTCTCCGGCAGCCTCACGTTTGTCCACTTCTCCGTTGATGTCACCAGGAACTGAAGAGTACTTGGAGACGTTGATTACACCAAGAACTTCTCCGTTGATGACCCCCAAAAGAACTTCCCCAGTGGCAGGACCTTCCCATTTAGCGGCAGTGGCTGCTGCTCACAAAGTACCTTCTCCCAAAATCAAAGTTCAAGAAAGATCGGGCATGTTACAAAGTTTACTGGATTTGTCCAAGCAAGAACTGGCTCGATTTAGTCCGTTACGTACCCCTGCACGACGTGTCATGCCTGTCCTCAAACTGATAAAACGTAAAGACAATCAGTGGCGACGCGTTCCAGTATAAAAAAGGCCTGTGACCGAGTAGGGTATCAGTGTTTTTAGGTGCTCCTAAAGACTCAAAGATGTCACCCTCCAGAAAACCCCAAGGAAAGAAAAGGAAAGGACTGCCACCACGTTTAGCCAAACATGGGGACCTGTTATCTGTCCTGTCCAAAGCTTCTCCACCCCTACGAAAAAAACTCATTCAAACGGCCTCCAAAGAGGTCATCGATACCGTGTGCGAATGTTGTTTGAACGTCTTGAAAGGCACGATCCCTTTGTCCAAACACCAGAAACAATGCTTAGGCAAACATCGTCACGTTCTTCGGAAAATGGTTCAAAAGAAAATTCCCATTCGTCAAAAAAAGAAGATGTTAGTGCAACGTGGAGGTATTTTACCTCTCTTGTTAGGCCCCATACTAAAAGGAGTCTTGGGAACCATGTTGGGAGGACTGATGGGAGCAAGATAAAAAGGCCTTCGGAAGTCCCAAGATCTCAGAATTCATCCCTGACAACCCCATGGAAGGACGAAAACTAGCTTTAGTGCCTTACAAACGATGGATGGAATACCATCGGTGGCAAGAAAAACGCACCCCGCATTTACCTCCCAATCCCAATTTGAGCGAAATGTCCCAGTTACAACACGAATTGCAGTCCTTGATGGATCGCCAAGATTTGTCCGAAACAGAAAAATCGCAAAAGTACGGTCAACTCTTGCAACGATTGCAACTCTTTCACCAGAAAGCTTTAGACGAAACAGCTCTACCCACTCTGAAAGATTTTAAGACCTTGATGAAAAGTCCAGCACCATCACCAGTACCAGTACCAGTACCAGTGGTCAAGACAGAAAAAGGAGAAGAAGAAGAGGAAGGGTTTCTAACTCCACCAGAAAAAGTACGCAAGTTAACAACACCACCTACCTCCAGAATTGGATGGATTAAAAAGATGATGGCCACCCCTTCTTCATCACAAGAGAAAAAGAAAGTGAAGACAGAAGTGAAACAAGAACAGATATCCCCTGCACAGACATCCTCCTCCTCTTCGACACCTATTGCTGGTCGCACACGCAAAGCCTTGCAATCCAAGAAAATACCCCAAGAGAAAAAGAGTAGCCTCTTCCAAGAGTGGGTGCCTTATTAACACATCAACCAACACAAAAAATGGAAAAAGTCTTAGCCAGCATTTACTACGATCCCTCCCATCCTGCAGGTTACGCAGGAGTTCAAAAATTGTATCGTGCTGCCAAAACTCGACTGAAAAGTCTCCGTTTACCTCAAGTGCAACGATGGTTACAAGAACAAGCTACCTACACTTTACACAAACCCATTCGACGCAAGTTTGCCAGAAGTCGCACCCGAGTGGAAGGCATCGATCATCAATGGCAAGCCGATTTAGCCGATGTCTCTCATTTGGCCAGCTACAATCGCGGCTACAAATATTTGTTTTGTGTCATCGACGTCTTTTCCAAATTTGCCTGGGTCGTGCCCTTGACTTCCAAATCGAGCAGCGAGTTAGTGCGAGCCCTGCAACGGGTGTTGAAACAAAGCGGTCGTCGCCCTCTTCGATGGCAAACGGACAAAGGCACCGAATTTCTGAACCAAGCTTTCCAAAAAGAATTAAAGAAACGTGACATTCATTTTTTTACCACCGAGAATCCCGAAACCAAAGCCAGCATCGTGGAACGTTTTCAACGTACTTTGAAAGAACGCATGTGGAAATATTTTACGCATCACCACACTCTGAAGTACATCGACATCTTACCGCACCTGGTGCAAGCGTACAACCAATCTTACCATCGAAGCATCGGACGTGCCCCGCAAGACGTGACTCCCGACAACGAAGTGCTGGTGTTCGAGCGCCTGTTCGGTACGTCCCCGACGAGGGCTGTCCCCAAGAAAAGTGGAGAGTTGGCCGTAGGAGATTGGGTGCGCATTGGCAAAACCAAACGCACTTTCGACAAAGGTTACTTACCTAACTGGACGACCGAATTGTTTCGCGTCACTGGACGAGTGCATGGCCGTCATCCTGCCGTCTATAAATTGGAAGACATGAACGGAGAAGTACTCAAAGGAACGTTTTATTTGCCCGAGTTACAACGTGTCACCAAAAAAGAAGACGACGTGTACGACATCGAAAGCATTCTGGAACGCAGAACCCGTAAAGTGGGCAAACGACGTGTCAAAGAAGTCAAAGTACGTTGGAAAGGATATCCACCCAGTTTCGATTCTTGGATCGACGCTTCGCAAGTCATCGACTATAAAAAGAAGAAGTGACCATCATGCCGTTTCACACAGCAGCAGACGCAGCTACGTCGACCAGTCCTTCTTCCCCTAGTTCTTCTGTGCAAGATTTACAAAAACAACCCTTGTGGGTGTGGTGTGGAGAACGTGTGCCTAAAACGCAAATCGTCTTTTTCTGCCAAATCTTCGTGGTGTATTGTGTCATCGGGGCAGCCATCGCCAATTTGAGTTTGCAACAAGGAGACAAACAATTGTGGACCATTTTATTGAGCAGTTGCATCGGTTACCTACTTCCCAATCCCTCCCTGAAATTCTCCTCGAACGGGAACGTTGTGTCCAGTGCCAGTGCCAGTCACCAGTCCAACCACAATCAGAACCCCATTTTGGGCGGAGACACACCTCTGACATCCACTAATATTCCCTCGGACAGCCACAGAACTCTGGAATTATGAGTCACCAAAACCAATTTTACTTAACCTTACCCAGTGACAGTTCCATGGAGGTGTTTCCCAACAACACGTTGTGCTGTTACACGGCCAAATTACCTCAAGCCATCCCCTTAGATCACGAAGCCCATTGGGAAGTGGCTTTAGTAGAAATGATTCACCCAACCCAAGTCCACAATATCACTGCCCAGCAAAATTGGTTTAAGGTGGAAGTTTATGACAAACAATTGCAAGATGAGTTGGATAAGATTGGCACATATACCAATAAAACCTATGATGACAAAACTAAAACATGGACCTACAACTTGTCCATTCTCCCAGGCTATTATTTCAGTGGTGATCATTTGGTCAGCGCCATAGCCTCCAGGTTTAATGGCGTGTTCCATAAAGCTTTGAGTAATGTCCAAAAAAGTGTCACCCTGGAATACCACAAAATAGCTCGTCGCTTTCTGATGAAATTTTCTGAGGGGTCCAAAAAATTCATGTCTTTCTTATTTTGTCCTGAATTGTTTGACATATTGGGCGGTGACACGGAGATGAGGAAGATAGGAGAACGAAAAAAAAGCCCCGAATTAGCAGTCATTCATGACAACGACTCTTTTGCGAGGTATTTTCGTTTCCCGGTAGAACTGAACCAGGGACTGAATTTGATCTTCGTGTATTCCGATGTGGTGGAGTACAACGTGGTGGGACACACCTCCGTGCCGTTACTGCGTGTCATTCCTTTCAAAGTGGATTCTGCCACAAACGCTGACGAGGAAGGTGGAAACACTTATCACGTCCACCGCGAATTTGTCCATCCTCACTATTTGCCGGTCAGCAAGTCGTATTTGGACACGGTCAACATTACTATAAAAGGAGATTTGGGACAAAATATTCCATTCACCAAAGGAAAAGTCACGGTGAAACTCCATTTTCGAAAACGGTTCTCTCACGACTCGTAAGCAAGTCATGTATCCAGTGTACCAAGGGGTGGCTCGACAGCGAGGACACGGTTTAGGAGACATGTTAAAATCGGCCTTTCGTTCGGTGGCCCCGGTGTTAAAACCGATGGTGACACGAGGATTGCACGCCTTGAAAGATGCGGCACTGACACAAGGCAAAGAATTTCTCCAAAATGTCATCATCGACAAACAAAACCCTAAAGAAGCCTTCATGAGGGCAGGCAAAAATGTCTTGCTGCAAACGGGCAAAGACATTTTGGGCCGACGAGACACACCTATAAATGCCCTGCACGCTACCGAGTCAAGCATTCAGCAAGGACAAGGCAGAAAGAGACGACGAAGAAGAAAACACCCTTTCACCAGACTTCAAGCGAGAAAGGCCAAGAAAAGAAGAACCGTTCGAGACTTAGACGTTTTCGATTATTGAAACACAAAACAAAATGATGCACCGAGAGTCTTGCGCTTGTTCCAAGACGGAACTGGATCCGTTTGCCATGCCCCCCACCATGATGACCATGCAAGAATCCCAATGGGTGGAATTTCATCCCGTCTCCTCACTGACCGATTCCGCTCCCATCGAGTTTGAAATCAAAGGACAGCCCGAAGATTACATCGATCTGAATAGCAGTTACTTGTACTTGAAAGTCCAAGTTCTAAAAAAAGATGATAAAGGAGTAGAAGACGATGACGATATAGCTCCCGTCAACAATTTCATGCATTCCTTGTTCAGCTCAGTGGATTTGTACTTGAATAACAAACTGGTCAGCAGCAGCATGGATACTTACCCTTACCGTGCCTACCTGGAAAATCTCTTGACGTACGGAACAGATGCCAAGACAAGTCATCTCAATGCCTGTGTGCTGTGGGCAGATGACACAGCGGGCAAGTTCGACACAATAGATACAAGCAATGAAGGCTTTGAGGCAAGAGAAAACAAAATCTTAAACAAGAGGAGTTTAGAACTGATGGATCGTTTGCATTTGGACATGTGGTTGCAAGAGAAATATTTGCTGAACGGGGTCAATGTCCGCTTGAGACTGAATCGCAGCAGTGCCACTTTCCATTTGCAGGCTGCTAATCTTGACAAGGCTCCTAAAAGCATAATCCAAGAAGCCAAACTCTACGTACGACGCGTAGAAGTGTTACCCAAAGTGGGTAACGACATCAGTCAAACGTTGAGCAGAACGACCGCCAAGTATCCCATCCGACGTGTGGAAGTGAAAACGTTCACCATTCCTGCTGGACAGCATTCCATGATCGAAGATCATCTGTTTCAAGGACAGCTACCCAAGCGTTTAATCCTTGGTATGGTCCTGAATTCAGCCTTCAACGGAGCCATCAAACTAAATCCGTTCAACTTTCAACACTTCGACGTGAAGAAAATCGAAGTCAGTCGTGATGGCAAGACCTTGTGTACCCGACCTTTCGAACCTGACTTTGATCCCACAAAAATGAATTACTTGAGATCGTACTTGTCCCTGTACGAAGCCACCGGTCAGTTAGGAACCAACACCAGTCACGGCATTACGTACGACGAATATGCAGGAGGCTATACTTTGTGGGCTTTCGATTTCACTCCAGACCAAGGCAGCGACGAGGGACATTTCCACCCTATAAAATCTGGCCAGATTCGTGTGGAACTTCAGTTTGCAAAAGAACTATCAGCGACAGTGAACGTCATCCTGTATGCAGAATTCGATAATACCATAGAAATCAACAGTTTGAGAGAAGTCATTCTAGATTATTAGAAAGCCATGGAAGACTGTTATCCCTCTTTACCTAGTGGAGAAACTTTGGAGATGAAATGTGAGGAGACCGTGGAAGGAGAAGAATCTCAAGACAAAGACGAAGAAGTTTTGATGAAGTCGAGATGGCCAGAACAAGAAGCCCATTTAGTCTCCTGTTTTGCCAAACACTTGGTCGACAAAATAACGGAATTGATCAAGAAAAATTGCTATGGATGTCAAAACGATCATCCCAGTCAAATTCAACACGATAAATGCCTGATGTTAAGTCAAGAAGAAAAATTGGACGAGTATCTGGACGAAGCTTGGAGTCTCATCTCGAACAAAGACGTGTTGCACCAGTGGTATAAAGACTTGCGTGAACATTCTTGTCCAGCATTAACCACACAAGAGATCCATCGCATCGAAGCTCTCCTGAATCAGAGTGAGGAAACAGAACGAATAACCGTTTATTCGTCAGACATTTTCAAGCAAAAAGTCAGGATCGAATTGACGACTTATTATTACCTGTGAAGAAGAAAAAAACATGGATACCTGGGAACTTTATTACCTTTTGAACCACAGTTCGTATACGTCTTCTTGGAATCCTGTCGTCTGTGCTAAAGATGAACTCCCTCATCGCAAACCTAAAGACCATCAAGCTTACGTGATCAACACGGACGAAAGTCATCTCCCAGGAACCCACTGGGTAGCCGTCTACTTTCCTCAAGAAGCATGTGTGGAATATTTCGATTCGTATGGATTACCCCCTTTGGAAGACGATATCATCGACTTTATGAGAAGAAATGCTCAAACCACCCGATTCAATAATGTGAAATTACAAGGCACAGATTCCTTGGTGTGTGGACAGTACTGTGTGTATTTTCTGCATCATCGCAGCCTGGGCTATTCCTTAGAACATTTAGTGACTCATTTTGATCCTCGTTCTTCTGCTAGAAACGATGTGAAAGTAGATAGATGGTTTTGTGACCATTATGCTTATCTTTTGTCTCAAGCTAGGAAACGTAGTGTCCATCAATGGCCTAATGATTTTCAACAGTGGAAATCACGATTTCATTCACAACGTTGTCAACCCTGTTTAAAGTAGTTAGTAATTGAAGAAAAAATTGTTTGTAATTTGAAAAAATTGTTTGATGTTATAATGTTGGATTATTGTTAAAAATGTTGATGTTTAGTGTTAAGTGATTTTTTGAATAAAAAATGTTGTGTTTAGAAAAAAAAATGCCTTTGTGGTTTGTTTAGCTATAAGAATGTTGAATTGATGCTCTTTCATTTCTTACTATCCCTCTCATGAACGTTGCGGCTCGAAAACCGTGTGGGGGATGTTTTCCTTCACGTCCGCGCTTTCACTTTAAGAACCGGGTTGTTCCCAGTCTAGCCATCCATTGTCGACTCATCCTCCTAAGAAGATGTGCTCCAAACTAGCTAAGCTCAACGAAGCCTACGTGAATCTGCATAGGGTCAGACACAGTCTGATACCGAAGCCAGAAGAAATAGAGAATGTGAGAATGTTAAAAATCACTGAAGACCTGATAGAAGAGCTCTTCAGAGAAGAAATGAACAGGGAAAAAGAAGAATGGACAGAGAAGTACAGACTTCAGAGACAGCAGCAACAGCAGCAACAACAGCAACAGCAGCAGCAACCTGAAGCTGACAGAGGCTTTGTCGATTGTCGTATCGACACCAAAGAATTCTTCTTCTCTTTCCGAAGAAGCAGACCTATCGCCAGAAAGTCTATCCTCAGAGGACATCGCATTCTTAGAAACTAAAAAAGAATGCCATAGCAAAAAAAAACAGCCCTTTTCAGGGCTACCCAATACTCTAGAAAAGAAATAACGATCGATTTGCCAATGTGTGAAGGTAGAGTAGTGTGAAAATAAACACTAACTCTTTTTTAAACAAATATTTTAGGGTATGTGTTTGAGTGATTGTGTTTGTAAGTGATAAAGTAGGTTGGTGTGGATAGTAGATTAAAATGATGTTTGTTTTTTGGGCTGTTTGAGGTGTATATTTGGGGTTAGATTGGATTGCTTTGCGTATGTGGATAGTCTATTGAAGTGATGGGTAGCATAAAAAAGTGAGCGAGTGTTTCTTTTAGGTCCGCGCGTTGTTTTTTTTTTTGTTTTGGTAATGATCTAGGTAAGATGAATTTTATGTTATTAGTGATGTTTTCCTTCACGTCCGCGCTTTCACTATAAATTGAAACTCGCTGGGCAGTCTAGCTACCCTTGTTGATTGATCAACAGTAAAAAATGAGCAACAGACTGACTAAATTGATGGAACTTCAGATGCATCTGGAGTATGCCAGATGCCTCCTGAACGAGCTGGCTGCAGAGGCCCTTGTGGAAGAAGCCAGGATAAAACAAGAGGAAGAAGAAAGAAAACTGAAAGAAGAGGAAGAAAAAAAGAGAGGGATAAGGTCTCACGTGTTGATGATAGAGAAATGTGAGGTGAAGCCCTGGGTGATGGAACCTCCACTGGCAATGACTGCACCACAGTTACAACCACAACAAGAGGTAAGGAGACCAATTGTTCATCCTCGAATGAGGAATAGAAGAGAAAGAAGACAAAGGGAAGAAGAAGAAGTGTTCACTATTCCGCAAACGGAGGAGTGGGATAGTGAAGCCACTCACCCCCCGTCAGCTCTTCCAACAACTTCAGTCAATTGGACCAATGACTGGAGTAGGCGTTGTGTCTGTGGTGCCAGACCCGGAAGGTGCCACCATTAGCCAGGTGCCTCTGAAGTTCCAAAAACAGTCCTTTTCAGGGCTACCCCAATACTCTAGAAAAGAAATAACAATCCATTTGCCAATGTGTGTAGGTAGAGTAGTGTAATTAAAAAAAACTAACTCTTTTTGAAAAAATGTGAGGGTATGTGTTTGTGTGATTGTGTGTTTGTGTTTGTGTTTGTAAGAGCTCAGGTATGTTTGTGTGAATAGTAGATTATGGGTTACTTAGTGTATGTGAAGAGTATGGTTTGGGTTGTATTATATGAAATGAGAAAAGTGGGGATGTTTTCCTTCACGTACGCACGTTGTTGGGTTATGATCTAGATAAGATCAATTTAATGTTTTTAGGGAATGTTTTCCATCACGTACGCGCTTTTCGTATAAGAACCCACAGTATTCGTGGTTCAAACCATTCTGCAAAGAATACAAAGAAGATGGCGTCAAACCAAATGGATAAGTTTCAATCATTGCAAGACGTACTTGACAATTTGGGCATGATAGAACAAATGCTCGTAGGACTAGTTGAAGACCACTATTCTTATAGTCCGCATAGAGTAAAAATGGAAATTAACAATTTAAGAAAAGCAAAGGAGAAGATTAGTGGTGTGATGAAGGAAATAAAGGAGGAGAAGGAGGATGAAGAGGAAAAGATAAGAATAAGAAAATGGAACGAAAAAATTGAAAAAGAAGAAGAAAATGAGAAGAGGAAGAAAGAAGAGGAGGAAGAGAAGAAAGAAGAAGAGGAGGAGAAAAAAAAGAAAGAAAAGAAGAGAAAGAGTGTTGGAGATAAAATAAGAAGTTGGTGGAGGAAAAGAAAAAATTAGAAGCAGAAGAAGAAGACAACCCAAAGGCCCTTTTCAGGGCCAGCCATATTTCTCGAAAAGAGATAGTCTTTGAATTGCCTACCCCTTTTTTAAAAAAATTTTTAAAAAAAATCCCATGTTAAATTCCCCTTGTCCGTAGAGTGACCCACGATTTATAGCCATGTTAAATTCCCCTTGTCCGTAGAGTGACCCACGATTTATTGCCATGTTAAATTCCCCTTGTCCGTAGAGTGACCCACGATTTATTGCCATGTTAAATTCCCCTTGTCCGTAGAGTGACCCACGATTTTTCGCCATGTTAAATTTCCATTGTCCGTAGAGTGACCCAGGGGTCCCTGTAATGCTAATTCCCATTGTCCGTAGGGTGACCCCTTTCACTACTTATGTTATTTAATTTTTAAATAAGGTGAAATTTAGTTTTGTAAAAGTTATACTGAAGTTCGATGCATTAATTTTCCCCATTTACCCGTAATTCTTTCTTGATTAATTTCTTAAAACATTTAATTTCCTCCAATTCGGTATATTTTAATTACCCTTGAAACTACGCAGTCTTTATATCTCTAATATTTTGTACATATAGAATATTTGCGTTTTTCCATTTCATCTATCATTCGTTTCTCTGTTACATTTGTCACATGTTACAACTGGTCGCAGATCAAGTATAAATGTGTTAAATAATATCAGTATTAACCTGCAAATACGTTGTGAACAATATACTGGCCTTTGTACGTTTTTTATCTGTACGATTTTGTTATTTGCTTGCCATGTTCCTGAATGTACATTTAGTTTTTGCTCTGGTTTCGTAAGGAATTTGCGTTTTCATTTCACTTCTATCAAATTATAGATACTTTTTATCTTTCAAAACGTTTCTATGTTCCATAATATTGTTATGTCATATTCAGGAATCTTCGACAGAAGCGCAGTCTCCAATCGAGGGATGTGTTTTTGACGGGAGGAGGTGTATGTTTTCGGTACATCATTTATTTAATAATATAATGCTTTTCATTTAGTCCAAAGTGGTTATTATGTTTGGCACACCTATTACATTTAACCCTTGCAGACTTCTTACATATACGTTTAGTTTGTAAAACATATTATCTAAATCCTCTCATTTCAAGTCATCAACCTCGTAAACATCTTGATGGGCAAAATTTATTTGCCTGATTTTAAAAAAAAATCCCTGATACGTTTTGGAAGATAGAATTGATCAATGCTGGTTCTATATTTTGAAATTCTAACTGTACCTATTAATGAGTTATATGTATTCAAATATGGTCATTAATCTCGTTCATTATAAAACAAATACTTCACACAATGAGTCTCTATGTTTTGTTTTAAATTTAACCTTAATTTCCATCAATTCCTGTTTTGAATAAAAATATGTCTGTGCACAGATCAAATACGTAATTTATTCCAGACTCACAGTGTACCTGTTTTAACCATGTCGCTATCTAAGCAGATGCTACTTGTATCGCTAGGATCATCCTTCTAATTAATCTCTAATAAAGATGGTTCGTTCTAAATCATAATAGAATATTTTTTAATATTTGATATCAACAAATTAACGTTTTTATTTCCTTGAATGTTATTTTTCAACATACCTTGTTTTGAGAACATTCGTATGAACATTGGTATTCCTTCCAAACTTGTGTCCAAATACAGTGTTTGTTCACACTGACATCATCGCTTCATTTCATATGAAACCCATGAAATATTTATCGCACCTCTCCACAATCTGTTGAATCCAACACCGTGTAGATTTGTGACATTCGTGTGTCTCTCTCTCTCTGTGTGTGTGTGTGTGTGTCCTGCCTGACCAATTGTTTGTACAGTTTTACAATCTTACTCCTCCATTGAATATCGATGTGAAATAATACCTTCGAGTCAGTCGGACTGCGCCAATTAATTTCGGTCGTTTTTCACCATAGGCATATGAGTGAGTTAGTGTGAAAAAATATATTACAGTCGCAAATATTTGTAATTAGTATTCACGTTTATGAGTACATTAGTGAGAGAAAAAAAATTATATTATGCTTGTAAATGCGTGAGAGAGAGAGAGAGAGAGAGAGAGAGAGAGAGAGAGTTTGATTTCCAGTGTAGCTTTAACACACTGTTTCAGTCATATGGCTACGATATCTGCGGATTCAGCCAATGTCGATATGTGAGAAAGCTTACCAGTAGCTTCTCGTGGGTCGGTGGTTCTTTCCGGGGTTTTCCCGGGTTATCCTCCAGCATTAATGCTCTCCATCATGTATACCCTATCGCGTGCGGAAAAATGGCGTTAAACACAACAACAACAACAACGATGTCTGCAGTGGGGCAATTTATAGTGATGTCTAGCACTAGGGCATCATGCCGCAGACAAGTCGCATCGTGTCACACCCAGTCACATTATTCTTACACCAGGCCTACCAATCATAACACTAAACTCTTAACGCTGAGCGCCAAGCGAGGCAGTTGCTAGTACTATTTTTATCAGTCTTTGGTATGGCTTGGTCGGGTTTATAGCAGGGAAAAGCAATTGTGGTACACGAAATTATGACCGTGCTAGTTATTTTTGTAAATTTTATCTATGTTGTTCTTGTATAAGGAAAAAAGATGGTGATACACTAAAAATTTGACTTTGCCCATTTTCTCTTATCTTTACTACAGTGATGTGTTCTTGGGGTAGGCGCTTTACTTTTTCTTGCCTCGGTTGGAAATAACCTTCAACGTGTTGCTGTGACGGATGAAAACGGCAAGAAAAACCACACTACGCCTATTAAGAAAGTAATTTGCTATGCTTGGCACTGAAGTATTGTAGTAACTAATGTCAACTTAGTAGTACGTGTAGCCAATGTAAATAACCAGAGAGTCTGACGTAACGGACAATCTCTGATGTCAACCAACAGTGACAGTGATAATAGGCACGTTCGGGAGATTATTTCGTACAGCTATAAACAATTGTTCGTTGTTCTTCTGGGACAATTATATAAAATAAATCTGCTGCATACATTATTTAATCTTAAAAATGCAAACAACGACCATCTGAATTATGGCCTTTAAGACCATTTGAGTTATTGTATTCAAGTGGTATATTAGAGTGATGGAGTTCATGTTGTTCCCTTATGTAGTACGGATAGTAACCGTACTTTCTAAAGAATCGGCTTCACGACCAAATGGCGTCGTCTCAGGTAAAGGATGTACAACAGAATATTGTCGATGGTATTTGAAGTTATTGTTCTAGCATGGAACTTGCTACATTAGTTTTCATGCATTTAAAAATAGATTACCATTGAGATAAGTTTTATGTTGAATTATGCTTTATGTGATTTCTTACACTTTTAGTCATTCTTCACAATAGCTCAAGAATCAGGATAGAGTTATGAACAGTTGAGAAAAAGAACATGCATGTAGGAGAAATTTTCAAAAATGGATATAATAAGGCTGAACTTGTACAATGTAAAGATTCAAATTGATTTGATTTATAGGTCTGAGGAAACGATATATATAGTACATTAGTTAAATAGTGACCAAATTTAAAATCTGAGTTTTTGATTTGCGTAGTTATCGGCATATAATGTTACTTTTGTTCGTCCATCCGTCCGTCAAGCCTTGGTAAAATTTTAAGTTTGGATCAGTTTCAGGCACTGTGGTGGGGTATTCGTGTTTGTTCTACGAACACATTTTTAGTTTCTCTTAAGCACATGCCATTTCGTAGCAAGTGATGGATAAATAGGAATTTTCAAATTCAATGGGAAGTACTTATTATGTGTAAATTGAAATATGCCCAACTATATGTTACTGAATGTGCTATAACCTTAGCACCAGCAATACGTGGATGACGAAAGAATCTACGTGACATTTTACAAACACCATTCCTATTTCGCTCGGTACGTAGCAAAATTTTGACGATAGGACTTTTAGCAGGATTGGAAGCAATCATGAAAGTTCATGTTATTTACTTACTTGGCTAATATTGCTCCAGCAGCAACTCTGACAGTAGTGAAGTGGGGCACCCTACGTACAATGGGAATTAGCATTACAGGGACCCCTGGGTCAATCTACGTACAATGGAAATTTAACATGGCGAAAAATCGTGGGTCAATCTACGTACAAGGGGAATTTAACATGGGAATAAATCGTGGGTCACTCTACGTACAAGGGGAATTTAACATGGGATTTTTTTTAAATTTTAAAAAAAAAGTTTTTAAAAAAAGGGGTAGGCAATGGAAAGGCTATCTCTTTTCGAGAAATATGGCTGGCCCTGAAAAGGGCCTTTGGGTTTTTCTTCTTCTTCTTCTAACTCCTCCACTTCTTCCACCAATTCCTCACTTTTTCCATTATTCCTTTCTTCTTCTTCTTCTTCTTCTTTTCCTCCTCTGTTATCCAGTCAGGATGGCCCATCTCTCTAAATTTCTGTTGGATCTTCATCCAGTTGTTATTCAATCTTTCAAACTCTAATTTCTTCTTCTTAATCTCTTCTTCCTTTCTCTCTTTGCTCCATTTTTCTTTTATCTTCATCACTTCTACTTTCATTACCTCTCTAATTAGTTCTTCTGCTTTTATCAGCTGGTTACAACCCCACTTTACGTACCACCAGGCAGTCCAATAAAAGATATTTTCTAGGAAGCTCCTGACTTCTGTGATATGATCCAAGGCTTCCTTTAAAGTACCTACTCTCACGTAAGGTGGGTCAATGAATCCTCTGATTCTTTCTACTTCTTCCTCAATCATTCCCCCTATTTGATCTTTTGCTACTCCAAGATTCTTCACATTGTTCAGGCTACCTTCAAATCTTCCTTCCTTATTCAATCTTTCTACTACATAAGTTCCATCCATGATCCAAAAATAGCTATGTCTCAAATCGTTAAATAATTTTGTCACCTCCATCTTCTTTTTTTATTCTTTGCAGAATGGTTTGAACCACGAATACTGTGGGTTCTTATACAAAAAGCGCGGACGTGATGGAAAACATCCCCTAAAAACATAAAATTGATCTTACCTAGATCATGACCAACAACGTGCGTACGTGAAGGAAAACATCCCCACTTTTCTCATTTCATATAATCAAGCCCAAACTATACTCTCCACATACTCTAAGAAACAATAAAGAAACCCATAATCTACTATTCACACAAACTTACTTCATCATTTACAAACACAAACACACAAACACTTACACTTCCACTATTAATAAAGAGTTAGTGTTTATATTCACACTACTCTACCTACACATATTGGCAAATCGATCGTTATTTCTTTTCTAGAGTATTGGGGTAGCCCTGAAAAGGGCTGTTTTGTTTGGAACTTCATGGGCACCTGGTTAATGGTGGCACCTTCCAGGCCTGGCGCCACATACGCATCTTATCCCCCAGTTAATTTTTACCTTTTGGGGGGAGAGAGCAGAGGCAGGATATGTCGCTTCAGAATCCCAATTTTCGCTCTCTGGGATTTTGAAATTTTTTCTTCTCTCCTTTTCCTCCTCCTCTTCTTTGTTTCTTCTTTCCTCTTTATATCTTCTTTCTTCTTCTTCTTTATATCTTCTCTCCTCCTCTTCTTTGTTTCTTCTTTCCTCCTCTCTTATCCTTCCCTCCTCGACAATGGCTTCCGCGGCCAGTTCATTTAATATGCGCCTGGCATATTCCAGATGCACATGAAGCTCCAACAGTTTCTCAAGTCTCGTGTTCATTTTTCGGTGTTGATCAATCAACAAGGGTAGCTGGACTGCCGAACGAGTTTCAATTTATACTGAAAGCGCGGACGTGATGGAAAACATCCCCCTAATAACATAAAATTCATCTTACCTAGATCATGACCAAAAAAACAACAACGCGCGGACCTAAAAGAAACACTCACTCACTTTTTATGCTATCCATCATTATTTTAAAATTTTTTTATAAATCACTTCAATTGACTATCACATAAGCAAAGCAATCCAATCTAACCCCAAATATACACCTCAAACACCAAAAAGACATAATTTTAATCTACTATCCACACCAACCTACTTTATCACTTACAAACACACAAACACACAATCCTATACACAAACACATACCCTCACATTTTTTATAAAAGAGTTAGTGTTTATATACACACTACTCTATCTACACACATTGGCAAATCGATCGTTATTTCTTTTCTAGAGTATTGGGTAGCCCTGAAAAGGGCTGTTTTTTTTTGTTTTGCTATGGCATTCTTTTTTAGTTTCTAAGAATGCGATGTCCTCTGAGGATAGACTTTCTGGCGATAGGTCTGCTTCTTCGGAAAGAGAAGAAGAATTCTTTGGTGTCGATACGACAATCGACAAAGCCTCTGTCAGCTTCAGGTTGCTGCTGCTGTTGCTGTTGTTGCTGCTGTTGCTGCTGTCTCTGAAGTCTGTACTTCTCTGTCCATTCTTCTTTTTCCCTGTTCATTTCTTCTCTGAAGAGCTCTTCTATCAGGTCTTCAGTGATTTTTAACATTCTCACGTTCTCTATTTCTTCTGGTTTCGGTATCAGACTGTGTCTGACCCTATGCAGATTCACGTAGGCTTCGTTGAGCTTAGCTAGTTTGGAGCACATCTTCTTAGGAGGATGAGTCGACAATGGATGGCTAGACTGGGAACAACCCTGTTCTTAAAGTTAAAGCGCGGACGTGAAGGAAAACATCCCCACACGGTTTTTGAGCCGCAACGTTCATGAGAGGGATAGTAAGAAATGAAAGAGCATCAATTCAACATTCTTATAGCTAAACAAAAGACAAAGGCATTTTTTCAAAACACAACATTTTTTATTCAAAAATCACTTAACACTAAACAACAACTCTAACATTTTTAACAATAATCCAACACTATAACATCAAATAATTTTTTCAAATCACAAACTTTTTTTCTCAATGGACGATCTACTTTAAACAGGGCTGACAACGTTGTGAATGAAATTGTGATTTCCACTGTTGGAAATCATTAGGCCATTGATGGACACTACGTTTCCTAGCTTGAGACAAAAGATAAGCATAATGGTCGCAAAACCATCGATCTACTTTCACATCGTTTCTAGCAGAAGAACGAGGATCAAAATGAGTCACTAAATGTTCTAAGGAATAGCCCAGGCTGCGATGATGCAGAAAATACACACAGTACTGTCCACACACCAAGGAATCTGTGCCTTGTAATTTCACGTTATTGAATCGGGTGGTTTGAGCATTTCTTCTCATAAAGTCGATGATATCGTCTTCCAAAGGGGGCAATCCGTACGAATCGAAATATTCCACACATCCTTCTTGAGGAAAGTAGACGGCTACCCAGTGGGTTCCTGGGAGATGACTTTCGTCCGTGTTGATCACGTAAGCTTGATGGTCTTTAGGTTTGCGATGAGGGAGTTCATCTTTAGCACAGACGACAGGATTCCAAGAAGCCGTATACGAACTATGGTTCAAAAGGTAATAAAGTTCCCAGGTATCCAGTGATTTGTGTTTTTTTCTTCTTCACAGGTAATAATAAGTCGTCAATTCGATCCTGACTTTTTGCTTGAAAATGTCTGACGAATAAACGGTTATTCGTTCTGTTTCCTCACTCTGATTCAGGAGAGCTTCGATACGATGGATCTCTTGAGTGGTTAATGGTGGACAAGAATGTTCACGCAAGTCTTTATACCACTGGTGCAACACGTCTTTGTTTAAGATGAGACTCCAAGCTTCGTCCAGATACTCGTCCAATTTTTCTTCTTGACTCAACATCAGGCATTTATCGTGTTGAATTTGACTGGGATGATCGTTTTGACATCCATAACAATTTTTCTTGATCAATTCCGTCATTTTGTCGACCAAGTGTTTGGCAAAACAGGAGACTAAATGGGCTTCTTGTTCTGGCCATCTCGACTTCATCATGACAATTTCTTCGTCTTTGTCTTGGGATTCTCCTTCCACGGTCTCCTCACATTTCATGTCCAAAGTTTCTTCACTAGGTAAAGAGGGATAACAGTCTTCCATGGCTTCTAGTAATCTAGAATGACTTCTCTCAAACTGTTGATTTCTATCGTATTGTCAAATTCTGCATACAGGATCACGTTCAACGTTGGATCAGCAGGGTCTCGATTTGCAAACTGAATTTCCACACGAATCTGGCCAGATTTTATAGGGTGGAAATGTCCCTCGTCGCTGCCTTGGTCTGGAGTGAAATCGAAAGCCCACAAAGCGTAGCCTCCTGCATAATCTTCGTACGTAATACCGTGACTGGTATTGGTTCCTAACTGTCCGGTGGCTTCGTACAGGGACAAGTACGATCTCAAGTAATTGTTCTGGGCAAAGTTAGGCTCAAAGGGTCGTGTACACAAGGTCTTGCCGTCACGACTGACTTCGATTTTGGACACGCTAGAGTGTCGAAACTCAAAAGGATTTTCGTTATGAAGTCCATTGAAAGCTGAATTCCTGACGATACCAACGATCAAACGCTTGGGTAACTGTCCTTGGAACAGATGATCTTCGATCATGGATCGCTGTCCAACAGGAATGGTGAACGTTTTCACTTCCACACGTCGTATGGGATACTTGGCGGTCGTTCTGCTCAACGTCTGACTGATGTCGTTTCCCACTTTAGGTAACACTTCCACACGGCGTACGTAAAGTCTGGCTTCTTGGATAACAGTTTTGTATTCGTTGGCATGGGCCATCAAATGGAAAGCGGCAGTGCTACGATTCAGTCTCAGGCGAATATCAACTCCGTTCAGTAAATACTTTTCTTGTAACCACATGTCCAAATGCAAACGATCCATCAGTTCTAAACTACGTCCTTGCAAAATTTTAGTTCTACGTGTGTTAAACCCCACATTGTGAGGATTGTCATCTTCTGTCAGGGCTGTGTCGCTAAACGTGCCTGCACCTGCCGTGTCAGGTTTCCATACCACGCAAGCATCCAGATGAGTATTCTTGGCTTCTTTTCCGTACGTCAAGAGATTTTCCAAGTAGGCACGATATGGGTAAGTATCCGTGCTGCTGCTGACCAGTTTGTTATTCAAGTACAAGTCCACTTCGCTGAACAAGGAATGCATGAAATTGTTGACGGGCGCTACCCTATCATTGGCTCCAGGATTGGTGTTGTCAGTTTTGATCACTTTGACTTTCAAATACAGGTAACTGCTATTCAGATCGATGTAATCTTCGGGTTGTCCTTTGATTTCGAACTCGATGGGAGCGGAATCCGTCAAAGAGGAGACGGGATGAAATTCCACCCACTGGGATTCTTGCATCGTCATCATGGTGGGGGGCATGGCAAACATATCCAGTTCCGTCTTGGAACAAGCACATGACTCTCGGTGCATCATTTTTTTCTGTGTCTCAATAATCGAAAACGTCTAAGTCTCGAACGGTTCTTCTTTTCTTGGCTTTTCTAGCTTGAAGTCTGGTGAAAGGGTGTTTTCTTCGTCGTCTCTTTCTGCCTTGTCCTTGCTGAATGCCTGACTCGGTAGCGTGCAGGGCATTTATAGGTGTGTCTCGTCGGCCTAAAATGTCTTTACCCGTTTGCAGCAGGACATTTTTGCCTGCCCTCATGAAGGCTTCTTTAGGGTTTTGTTTGTCGATGATGACATTTTGGAGAAATTCTTTGCCTTGCGTCAGTGCCGCATCTTTCAAGGCGTGCAATCCGCGTGTCACCATCGGTTTCAACACCGGGGCCACCGAACGAAAGGTCGATTTTAACATGTCTCCTAAACCGTGTCCTCGCTGTCGTGCAACCCCTTGGTACACTGGATACATGACTTACTTACGAATCGTGAGAGAACCGTTTTCGAAAATGGAGTTTCACCGTGACTTTTCCTTTGGTAAATGGAATATTTTGTCCCAGATCTCCTTTTATAGTAATGTTGACCGTGTCCAAATACGACTTGCTGACTGGCAAATAGTGAGGATGGACAAATTCGCGGTGGACGTGGTAAGTGTTTCCACCTTCCTCGTCAGCGTTCGCGGCAGAATCCACTTTGAAAGGAATGACACGCAGTAACGGTACGGAGGTGTGTCCCACCACGTTATACTCCACCGCATCGGAGTACACGAACATCAAATTCAGTCCTTGGTTCAGTTCTACTGGGGTACGAAATAACTTGCTAAAAGACTCGTTGTCGTAAACGATGGGTAATTCGTTGTTCTTGAGTATGTTCATTCTCAGGTTCATGTCTCCGCCCAACATGTCAAACAATTCAGGACAAAATAAAATGGACATGATTTTACTCCGCTCAAATTTCATCGAGAAGCGACGAGCTACTTTGTGGTACTCCATGGTGACACTTTTGTTGATATGCTCCAAAGCTTTCAGAAACACGCCATTAAACTTGGCAGCTATGATGTTGACCAAATGTTGACCACTGAAATAATAACCTGGGGGAATGAAAAAGTGGTAGGTCCACTTTTGAGTTTTCTCATTATAGGTTTTATTGTCATATATGACTTTCTTATTCAACTCCTGTTGCAATGACTCGTCATGAACTTCCACATGAAAAAAATTTTGATTGGGAAGGACATTGAGGACTTGGGTTGGGTGAATGATTTCCACTAAAGCCACTTCCCAATGGGCTTCGTGATCTAAGGGGATGGCCTGAGGTAATTTGGCCGTGTAACAGCACAACGTGTTGTGGGGAAACACCTCCATGGAACTGTCACTGGGTAAGGTTAAGTAAAATTGGTTTTGGTGACTCATAATTCCAGAGTTCTGTGGCTGTCCAAGGGGTTAGTGGACGTCAGAGGCGTGTCTCCGCCCAAAATGGGGTTCTGGTTGTTATTGGAGTGGTGACTGACACTGGCACTGGACACGAGGTTCCCGTGGTTCCCGTTCGAGGAGAATTTCAGGGAAGGATTAGGAAGCAGGTAACCGATGCAGCTGCTCAATAAAATGGTCCACAATTGTTTGTCTCCTTGTTGCAAACTCAAATTGGCAATGGCTGCCCCGATGACACAATACACCACGAAGATTTGGCAGAAAAAGACGATTTGCGTTTTAGGCACACGTTCTCCACACCACACCCACAAGGGTTGTTTTTGTAAATCTTGCACAGAAGAACTAGGGGAAGAAGGAGTGGTCGACGTAGCTGCGTCTGCTGTGTGAAAGGGCATGATGGTCACTTCTTCTTTTTATAGTCGATGACTTGCGAAGCGTCGATCCAAGAATCGAAACTGGGTGGATATCCTTTCCAACGTACTTTGACTTCTTTGACACGTCGTTTGCCCACTTTACGGGTTCTGCGTTCGAGAATGCTTTCGATGTCGTACACGTCGTCTTCTTTTTTGGTGACACGTTGTAACTCGGGCAAATAAAACGTTCCTTTGAGCACTTCTCCGTTCATATCTTCCAATTTATAGACGGCAGGATGACGACCATGCACTCGTCCAGTGACGCGAAACAATTCGGTCGTCCAGTTAGGTAAGTAACCTTTGTCGAAAGTGCGTTTGGTTTTGCCAATGCGCACCCAATCTCCTACGGCCAACTCTCCACTTTTCTTGGGGACAGCCCTCGTCGGGGACGTACCGAACAGGCGCTCAAACACCAACACTTCGTTGTCGGGAGTCACGTCTTGCGGGGCACGTCCGATGCTTCGATGGTAAGATTGGTTGTACGCTTGCACCAGGTGCGGTAAGATGTCGATGTACTTCAGAGTGTGGTGATGCGTAAAATATTTCCACATGCGTTCTTTCAAAGTGCGTTGAAAACGTTCCACGATGCTGGCTTTGGTTTCGGGATTCTCGGTGGTAAAAAAATGAATGTCACGTTTCTTTAATTCTTTTTGGAAAGCTTGGTTCAGAAATTCGGTGCCTTTGTCCGTTTGCCATCGAAGAGGGTGACGACCGCTTTGTTTCAACACCCGTTGCAGGGCTCGCACTAACTCGCTGCTCGATTTGGAAGTCAAGGGCACGACCCAGGCAAATTTGGAAAAGACGTCGATGACACAGAACAAATATTTGTAGCCACGATTGTAGCTGGCCAAATGAGAGACATCGGCTAAATCGGCTTGCCATTGATGATCGATGCCTTCCACTCGGGTGCGACTTCTGGCAAACTTGCGTCGAATGGGTTTGTGTAAAGTGTAGGTAGCTTGTTCTTGTAACCATCGTTGCACTTGAGGTAAACGGAGACTTTTCAGTCGCGTTTTGGCAGCACGATACAATTTTTGAACTCCTGCGTAACCTGCAGGATGCGAGGGATCGTAGTAAATGCTGGCTAAGACTTTTTCCATTTTTTGTGTTAATAAGGCACCCACTCTTGGAAGAGGCTACTCTTTTTCTCTTGGGGTATTTTCTTGGATTGCAAGGCTTTGCGTGTGCGACCGGCAATAGGTGTCGAAGAGGAGGAGGATGTCTGAGCGGGGGATATCGGTTCTTGTTTCACTTCTGTCTTCACTTTCTTTTTCTCTTGTGAGGAAGAAGGGGTGGCCATCATCTTTTTAATCCATCCAATTCTGGAGGTAGGTGGTGTTGTTAACTTGCGTACTTTTTCTGGTGGAGTTTGAAACCCTTCTTCTTCTTCTTCTTTTCCTTTTTCTGTCTTGACCACTGGTACTGGTACTGGTGATGGTGCTGGACTTTTCATCAAGGTCTTAAAATCTTTCAGAGTGGGTAGAGCTGTTTCGTCTAAAGCTTTCTGGTGAAAGAGTTGCAATCGTTGCAAGAGTTGACCGTACTTTTGCGATTTTTCTGTTTCGGACAAATCTTGGCGATCCATCAAGGACTGCAATTCGTGTTGTAACTGGGACATCTCGCTCAAATTGGGATTGGGAGGTAAATGCGGGGTGCGTTGTTCTTGCCACCGATGGTATTCCATCCATCGTTTGTAAGGCACTAAAGCTAGTTTTCGTCCTTCCATGGGGTTGTCAGGGGTCGATTCTGAGATCTTGGGACTTTCGAAGGCCTTTTTATCTTGCTCCCACCAGTCCTCCCAACATGGTTCCCAAGACTCCTTTCAGTATGGGGCCTAACAAGAGAGGCAAAATGCCTCCACGTTGAACCAACATCTTCTTTTTTTGACGAATGGGAATTTTCTTTCGAACCATTTGGCGAAGAACGTGACGATGTTTGCTTAAGCATTGTTTCTGGTGTTTGGACAAAGGGATCGTGCCTTTCAAAACGTTCAAACAACATTCGCACACGGTATCGATGACCTCTTTGGAGGCCGTTTGAATGAGTTTTTTTCGTAGGGGTGGAGAAGCTTTGGACAGGACAGATAACAGGTCCCCATGTTTGGCTAAACGTGGTGGCAGTCCTTTCCTTTTCTTTCCTTGGGGTTTTCTGGAGGGTGACATCTTTGAGTCTTTAGGAGCACCAAAAAAACACTGATACCCTACTCGGTCACAGGCCTTTTTTATACTGGAACGCGTCGCCACTGATTGTCTTTACGTCGTATCAACTTCATGACAGGCATGACACGTCGTGCAGGGGTACGTAACGGACTAAATCGAGTCAGTTCTTGCTTGGACAAATCCAGTAAACTTTGTAACATGCCCGATCGTTCATGGACTTTGATTTTGGGAGAAGGTACTTTGTGGGCAGCAGCCACTACCGCTAAATGGGAGGGTCCTGCCACTGGGGAAGTTCTTTTGGGGGTCATCAACGGAGAAGTTCTTGGTGTGATCAACGTCTCCAAATACTCTTCAGTTCCTGGTGACATCAACGGAGAAGTGGATAAACGTGAGGCTGTCGGAGACGCAGTCACCGCTGTGGCAGGTCGTGGTTTGCGAGTGTAAGGCTGCGTCCTGGCCGCAGTGCCTCTCTTGCGACTAGTTTTCTTCTGTGGACTTTTCTTTTTCTGGGGACTTTTTCTCTGTTTCTTTTTCTGGGGGCTTCTTTTCTTTTTCCGGGGTGGTGTCTGGTAAGAGGAGGGTCCCGCCACTGGAGAAGTTCTTCTCTTTGGGGACCTGGTCTTTTTCTTCTTGGGGCTTCGTTGAACTTTTGTCTTAGGGATAACTTTGGGGGCATTAGGATCCCATCTTAAGAGTGAGCGAATGATGACCCCTCCTAGAGTACCGCTCCCTCCAGGTTTCAAAATGATTTGTTTTTTGGTTTGAGTGTCGATGCGGGGATCGGCCAGTTGGACCAAAGCGACTTTGTTTCGATCGAAAAAGCGTTGGGTTTGATGAGGAATCTGAATGATTCCTTGGAGTAATTGACGTGCCGTCACCGTGAACCATCGTAAGACTTCTTTGAGACTAGCTTCTAAGACACGAGCTCGTGTTTGTGGATCTTTTTCTCGACTGATGCCATACAAGGCACGAATCAATTTGACGGGAAGATGCGACTGAAGGGACGTCATGTTCACACTGTGTGAGACAGACGAAAAAGGGTCTGAGGTTTTTATAGATTTTTTTCATGGGAGGAGTGAAATGAAGTCGAGGACGGAGACGTGTACAGGACAGGCCCTCCGTCTTGGCACCAGTGGTGAAACAAGTGGGTACGAAATCGCAAATCCTCGGGGGTCGTAGGTTTCAAATCGACGAGTAAATAGGCGTGTGGCGTTTGAGTGGCATCGTCGTACGCCTGAGTCAGCCAAGGCGTTCCTAACTGTTTGGCTAAGACTTGCACTTGCGATTTATCTCGAGGGCTTTTAAACAAGACCACGTAATGCGCATTGAGACTGATGGTGCGATGGGCTTTACTTTGTTGAAACAAATTTTGGGTGATGTAAACGACACTGGCATTACGGTGATGCCCTTTGCGCGTGAACCACAGTTTAATTTCTTCTTCGTCTTCTCCTAACATGTCGTCGAAAATGACCAAATGGGTTTGACGGGAGTCAGAGACGATGCCATCGTCTTCTTTAGGAATGCCTTCCACAAACACGATGGAATCGCCTTGACTTTCTCGCAAGAGGCTGTACGCCGATTGCCACTCTTTGTAACACCACACGATCCGTTGAGGTGGCCGATCGATCAAATGATGTTTATGTTCGATCAAACGTTTGACGAATTCGGTTTTGCCCGAACCGCTAGGTCCAGCAATGAGCATGTTAAAGGGATGGCGAAGATACAAAGCCTCCCAACTGGCACGATCTAAGTGTTCGTCGATGACTTTGACAGTAGAGGAAGAGGGAGCAGAGACAGTAGAGGCAGCCATGGTGTGAGAAATGTCACTTGTGACACGAAAAAACAAACAAGACAAGAGTTTATATACTTTTTTCAGAACACGTTTATTGAATGTTTCAAATATGAACACGAAAGACAAAAATACATACAACCCAAATAGTGATGTACAGGAATATAAAACACAGCAAAGCGATCAAAGTGGAATATAAACAAGTGTCTGTACAACATGTTTTGGGTAACCAAGATGTCCTAGGGACAGTGTGTAATGTTCTTACAGTCTCTACATGAGGTATTGTCACACAAGTGTCCTCCCGGAATGACCTTTCAGGAATGTCCATGACAGTCCTGTCCTGAAGCGAATGGTTGTTCTCGGTGACGGGTTCTTCTGGCACCGTCACTAACACAGGTTGAAAAGTAACTTTTTTCCTTGAACAACTCTTGTGCATACTGGGCCACTTCTTGGGTCCAAACCTCAAAACCCCCCTTTTTCCAGTCACGAACATCTGTCCAATGAGGGTGTAAGTCACAAGCTACACACACATCGTCATACACGTCTTGGGTAGCTAAAAGTTGACGAATCTTTTTTTCCTGTTGAGGTCGAGAAGTATCCAGATGAAACCGCAAGGCTTTGAGCAAAAGGAGTTTTTCGTGACCATTTAAGGCCATGGAGGTGGTAAGTACTGATCGTAAAGAGTCCACAAAGAATCAGCTGGTAAACGAAATCCCAGAAAACAAGTCACTAAGACACACACCACTTGTCGTCCCAAATTGAATGGATACAGTTCTTGCAATAATCGATGGTAATGATCCACGGTTTGAATATGGTCATTGAGTTCCTTCCACGGAATCTGCTGGATGACATGTGACATAAACCGTGGCATGGCAGCCTCTTTTTATATTCTCTTTTTTTCGGATGCAATAGACGTACTTTCTAGCCAGAGATCTTCGTTCTCCAGTAGGGAATCTAAATCTTGCATACTGTAACCGAAACGTCAGAGTTCGTTTAGGTGTTTCCTCTTCCTCTAAGTAGATTCCACGTAAAATATGTTGGTAATCCTTTAACTTGTCTTCCTCAATGCATTGCACTAGGTGAATCTCGAAGTAACCATAATCATGAACATGTCGATCATTAGCGACCTCAAAGTTTTGAACAATGTCTGACCATTGAAAGAATTTCTGACGAATCAGTTCTCTTATACCCTTCAGGTACCAGTGGTTAAAGATCTGGTGACGTATCGGATGCAATTGTTCTTTACGTTTCACTTGTATTTTGACCAGCTCTCGGTAAATGCGTTCTCTCAACTGCACAGGCAAAGCACGAATGTTCTCTTGTAAAGTATCCATGAATAGGTCATACTAAATCCTCTTTGGTCTGACACAAGAAATGTACTCTTTGCACAAACATGGTTTCACTTCAGTGTCGAATTTAAATCGTTGAGTCACTAATCTACACATTACAATTCGTTCAGAAGTTTCCTCTTTCACCAAGTTGACATTGTGTTCAAGATGTTGGTAATTCGTTAACTCTTCCTCTGGAATTCGATGCAGTACGTTTACAATGTAGTAGATAGAATCGTCAATACCAAACCATTCCTTTTTATAACCAGGAGGTCGTTGATCAATGTCTGTCCAATGGAACACTTTCAACTCAATCAGTCCTTGTATAGCCTTCAGGTACCAGTGGTTCAAACACCGGTGACGTAACGGATGCAATTGTTCTTTACGTTTCACTTGTATTTTGACCAGCTCTCGGTAAATGCGTTCTCTCAACTCCACAGGCAAAGCACGAATGTTCTCTTGTAAAGTATCCATGAACAGATTATTATGGTAAGAAGTTACTTCAATGTCTCGGTCCCACTAAGGGTAAGTAATGACAATTCGGTGACCATCGAGCATGTTCTACGTAGGCCGAATCTTGCGGTTCCCAGTGGTGAAGTGTCACATCGCAACTGAAGCACCTGACTTTATCTCCTTCGCCCAAGTAGAAAAATCCGGCTCTGGCTAATTCTTCGGGGGTCGGTCCTCCCAGATACTTTGGCCATTTTCCTTTGAACGATTGAAGACGATTTTCAAAGTCGCAGTATTCCGACAAACGCACAGGAAACGAATATTCGTCTTTCACAGGTTCGTTTCGATAAGGGTTGGGTGACATGAACAGGAGTTTGCTCAGGGCTGGATGACATCCGTAGGGGGGTAGACGTGAAGGTGAACATTCCCCTTTAAACCCGGTAAAATGTCTAAGAGGACGAGCGGCATCGCTTTCGCATCCCTCAGGTTTGACACGCACAGCATCACTTTCCATGACAGGGGCAGTGAGAACAAAGTTCCCATGATGCTTTACGGCATCGCTCAGGTCACAACGTGCAGCATCGGTCCCATCGCAAGGCTCACAATCGCACTCGTCTGCAAACTCCGTTACGCAGTTACAATGGTAACCACATGGACAATCGCAGTTTCCTTCCGGACATTTTCCGTCGCAATGCATGGGTCTTATCCATCCAGTATTAGTCACACTAGAGGAAGATACAACTTTTTTACAATCCCCAAACTGGAACGATGTCTTTTTCAAAGTATTCATCTTGTTCGCTCGGTCTTGGTAGTCACAATGAACTATCGATCTTGACCATAGCCCCTTTTTTATACTAGTCGCAATGCAGTCTCCAGCTTGTACATCTTTCCTTTTTTACGTTTTTTATGTCTTGTTTCGGAAGGTACCGTCTCTAAGGTACCGTCAACATTGCACCGTAGTGTGATGGGTGGAAAGGCCATAGAAAGGTAAGGGCAGTGCGGAGACCATCGAGTATGTTCCAGAATAGCTGAATCTTTATAGATACATAGATCCATTCGTAACTTCAGTCCGCAAGCAAAACACTGTACCTCGTATCCCAATCCTGACTCAGGTCCCAAGTAGACAAATCCTGTTCTAGCTAAAACATGCGAAGAAGGTAATCCTTCCCTATCCGTAGGCCATTTCTGAAACGTGTCCAATCGACGGGCACAATCACAATAGTCAGGTAAGAAGACTGGAAAATGGTAGGGTTTGAACTTGGAGTTCTCATCGGGTTTCTCACTCGATTCTTGCTGTGGCGAAGTCATCTTTCTGGTGGGGTAACTATCTTACAACCAATGTTTTATACCAACGTGTCCATACGGTAAGGTGAAATGATTGGGAAGTCGAACTCGCTTCTGGTACACGATTTGATAGACTTTTTCCAAGGGTCGACTGACGATGTGGTGAGTGGGTAAACGTACAATCTTGTTCGGTTGATAGGTGGTCACTTTAAAGTTTCCATCCTCTCCCGATTGCAAGGCTTCTTTCAATACCCCAAAGTTGACCACTCGACTGGTACGATAATTCAGAGTCAGTCCTTTCACTTTGCACGTCGTGTGCACTTCTCCTTGTTTGTCACGGTATTGGTAGCCGTAATTTTTGGGACCGCCACTGACAAAACTTAGAATCTTGTCGTCGGGATGCTCGTCTGTCCAGGCTCCTAAACGGTCTCCTTCGATGCTAGGGTGATGTTGAATCGGGTGATGGATGTAGATGCAACTGTCCGTGTCAAAGTACAGGACGCGTTCTTCTAACAGTTCTAAAGCTTCGTACAATTTTAAGCGAGCATGGGCTGTCACGTAAGCCGCAATGATGACATTTCCAAAAGGGTCGTCTTGTACAAAGTCCAGATCTTCTTCGTAATTGACCAAGATCAAATTCTCTCGAACGACGTCCACGTGTTTCATGTATTTGGTTTTGTCGTGAATCATCTGGAAGTAGCGGGAAGGTTCTGTCAAATATTCCGTCTTGGGTAAACACGGTCGTTGTGCCATTTTACCCCACAAGCAATTTAACATCACTTTGGCAAACGATCGCCTGCCTTCGTTTTTCTCGATGTGGTCTAAAGTGATACCTTCTTGTTCGTAATATTTCTCTTTGAATTGTATTTGGTCTTCGGGAGTGTGACACCAGGAAGGATAGCCGCTGGCTTCTTGCTTCAGTTTCAAAAAGGCATCCACGTAGTCTGCGAAAATGCCTTTCTGCGTGGGGTCACCCTTGCGGTACTGTTGTGTCTTGGGAAAGTGGCAAATTTCGTACACTTCTAACAGTTGGTATCCCATGTCCAGAGCTTTGAACAATTCCACGCTGACCCAGGTTCCCGTCAAGGCCCGTTCTTCCTGGCTGTGCTGACAAGGCTGGTCTTGGTTGCACGTTTCGGCACAAGTACGGCACAAGGGAAACATCAGTTTGCCTTGACAATGGTGAGGTAAGACGGGATGGTATAGGTTCGTGGGAGGCAAAACTTTGCACTTGATCAAGCCTTCGTATTGTCGAATGTTGACCAGGTCGATGTGTTCCGTCAGCAATTGCGGGTGCCCTACAGGAAAGCGACAATATTTGCACACGTAGGGATACAGCGAACACACGTCCAAGTATTTGATTTCTTCTCCTTTCTCTTCGTCGGCTTGGTACAGCAAACAGGTGGCATTGGTCCTTCCTCCGTACAAACTATCCCTCGGGTTCAGCGGGTCCATGAACTGGTAACTTTCCACGAGACGTTTAAACTCGGGATCGGTTTTCATACGGTGATCGTACTCGTGTTCCCACATTTCCACCACTTGGTATCCTTGCTGTTCTAACTTTAGGCGTCGCTGACAAGTGTCCTGGTACAAGTCTTCCATGGTTCGTTGCAAAAACTGATTTTTAGTACCACGGTCAGGGTAACAGACGGGACATCCGTGAAATAAGCAACCGTTAAACTCGTACACGATCTTGGGGTTTTCTAAGTCCCAGCCATCCACCGAATATGTTCCGATGGTCTTTTCGCCCCCTCCGTTGCGGGCATGCTGAATCCACTTGTCTTCCTTGTCGCACAAGTAATGTAACCAACGTGGGGCTTTGACCGAGTATTGACGTTTGACAAAGTGGGTCGTTTGAGGACTGATGACAGCCACGGTGTTTTCAGGCATGAATCGTTGTCGATACACTAAGGAACACGCTTTGGCAATGGTGCAAGCTTCTTTCAAAGGATCGACCCCTCCGTGTTCCATGAACAGTTCTCGAAATTTTCCACAGCAACGCCGTAAAATGTCCACGTCGGAACGACAATACTTTAGCATTTCTTCCTGAAAGTCGAAAGGGTCCGAAGCGTGAGCCTGGTACCAAGCGTAGAAAGCTTCTCGTTGTTCGGTACGCATGTTGTCGGGGTCGTAATAGTGAGCCTCAGGTAAATGGGGTAGAACGGCGTGTTGATTGGCTTCCGTATTGAAAAAGTGTGGAAAGTACCCTTTAGCCATTTCTGTCATTCCAAACGTTTTAGGCATTCGACTCAAAGGCATGGCCAAATAGCTCATCGAATCTTTAAACTGTACTTGTCCCACTTGCATGAAAATGATTTTGGCTCCGTTCAAAGTCACTTTAGGACGCTCGGTGCCATGTTCCGTATAGTACCTCAAAAGAAACTGTCCATCGTATCCGGAGAAATTGTGAGCCATCACCGTGGCATGACGATGACAATCTCCGTAACGTTCGATGTCCTCTTGGCTCCACGTCTTGTCGATGGGGTCTAAGACCCATTGTGCAAAATCGGCTAACGTGTTAGGTCCCCGAAAGATTTTTTCACGTCCTCCAGGAATCTTGCTGCAGTGAGGGCAATGACTGAAGATAGGTTCTTGAATGCACTTCTCGCACGCTCGATGAGCCACGCAGAAATTAGGAATGTGAATGCCGGTCTCTTGCATGCATTCGAAATCGAAAAAGATGAAATTGCCTTTCTTCTTGTGACCGTCCTCTTTCTCTGGTGGGGGTTGGTATTTTTGCACGTAGCATTGGTGTTCCAAGTCCACGATGTGGTGACAAATGTGACATTTTTTCTTTCCTCGACATACGTGTGCCTTGGCATTATTGGTAAGTATGCCTTGTCCACACGTAGGGCACAATCTCAGCAGTTGACAAGCGCATTTCTTCTGTGAACCTTGCGTCTTCAAATGTTGTTGGTAACAGGTAGGGCTGACAAACGTGCGCAGACAAGTTGAACAAGGCACTGGTTCTTCGCTCAGACAGGGTGGAGAGGCCAAACATCCTGAGCATTTCCATCCACAATGTTTGTGTTGCTCTCGATTATTATAACCATAGTCACATTTCTCACAATAATAAACATATCCCAGGAATCCAGTGATACTGGTAATGGTATCGAAATGGTCATCGTGATGATAAAGGTGAATGTATTTTCCGTCCTTAAAATCTTGGCCTCGAAACAACAGAGGCCCGCGCATTTCTTGAGGGTGCACTTTCAAGGTGTAGCGTGGAGCTAGGACATCTTGCAATTTTTGCATCTCGGGAATGCCACAGGGTGTGTCTTTGGGCAGTCCGGCTTGTTGTAACAGGAGTTCTGCTTCGTTTCGTTGTTTGGCTCGGTCGGAACGTTGAATAGTGTTCCAGGTTCTTTTCCATTCTACCGTGTCGTTCTTGTTGGCATAGGTTCGTCCCACCACGATGGCACGGGCTAAACACATCTGGTCATGAGGGTTGTTAATTCGGACGAGACTCGTTTTGGTGTTGCGAAGGTCGTCCACCAATAACATCTTTTTGCGTCCGGTCCCTTGAGGAGGAGAGACGTGGGTCATGTCCAATGTGGCTTTTCCATCGGTGATGTCAAACTGGTCATTAGATTGTTGCACGTGTTGAATCTTGTCCATGACTTTGGAAGCGGTCAATTCTGCAGGGGTGCTAAACTCGATCCAAACAGGGGATTTTAAACCGTCGTGTTGTATGGAAAGTCTCAAGCGGTCGTCTTCTTTGGGTTGACACTGTCGCTTGAGTGCAGTGAGCAGAGAATCCCACACTCCGGTGATGAACCCTTCTGCTTTCTCTAACGGTACTTCGGACTTGAAATCTTTAAACTTCACCGTGTATTTGTAAGCCGTGGTTCTAAATTTTCTAGAGGAGCGCTTTTCCGTCTCTCGAATGGAATAGTATTTTTCAGGGTTGACTAAGGGTGGTGAACTTGGTTTAGAGGTTTCAAATTCTGGTTCACTCATGTCCTCTTCAAAATCACTGGCATGAATTTGTGCCAAGATTTCAGCCCTGGTTCGAGGCGATAGATCACGTTTCTGCCTCTTACTTTCTTCTTTCTTCTCGAATGAATGGGATCGTTTCATCTTGAAAGCAAAAAGTCAAATGACTCAAGTTCAAACACCATGAGCTACTTTATAGTCATAGAAGACCAGCGTATATAAAAGGGTGTGTGTCTTATCCTTTCACTATTCATTTCACTCTCAAGCCGAGCACAACGATGGAAGAGACTAACCAGATGGAACGTTTCGTCAGAGCTTTGCGAGGGGTCATTAGAAAATTCTCTTCAGACCAGCCTACGGACTACTCTCCTTCCTTTCGAGATAAAAGTCAAGATACTTGCTATATCTGTCAGAAGAAAGGGCATTGGTCTTCAGAGTGTCCAGACCGTCAAAAAAGAACAAAAACAGGGGATAAAAAAGACAAAAGTCAAGATACCTGTTATTATTGTAAAGAAAAAGGACATTGGTCTCCAGATTGCCCAAAAAAGAAACAAGAGGAGTCAGAAGAAAAGAGGAATTCTTCAGAAGAAGAGAGGGATTCTTCAGAGGAAGAGAGGGATTCTTCTGAGGAAGAAAGAAGACAGGTGAAGAAAAAGAAACAGGAGAAAAAAAGAAGAAGGGAAGAAAGCGAGGAGGAAGAAGAGGAAAAGAGTGTGACGGTGAAGAAATTCAAAAAACAGAGAGACTAAACAAGGAGAAAAGAAGAAATTAATGAACTTTTGATTAAAGTGTTGTGTTATAAATTGTGAATTGGATTGTAAAAAATGGAGAAAAGAATAAATGAATGATATAAGGTAAGTGTCTTTGAGTTGTGATTTTAAAATAAGAAGCTACACTCACGCACTCATACACAGACACGTATTAAAAGGGTAAAATGGGTGAGTTTTTTTGAGTTATTGGCAAATTGAAATTGTATTTCTTTTCGAGAAATGTGGGTGGCCCTGAAAAGGGCCTTTTTTTCTTCATGGTGTAGGGGTGAGTTTAAGCAATCAATTTTAACTGCCTTAAGCCTTTGCCACGGCCAAGGCCTACTTCTGGACTGCGTAATGCTGATGATGATAATGATTGGGTTGAAATCACTAAGGGTGGTACGGTAGGCTTAGTCACAGGGTTGACGTGTTTAGCTCGGGAAGGTCGTATTCTCTTCGGTCGTGATAAAGAAGTCTGATACATTTGTTTCAGACTTCTTAACTCGGCTAAAATGTCCAACAGTACCGTGAACGTTTGATTTTCACCCTCTTGTTTCTTTGCTGCTACTTCTTCTTGCTGTTGTTGCTGTTGTTTTTTTCTTACCTCTTCTTCTTGTTGCTGTTGCTGTAGGAGAAAAGTCTGTTCCGCTTCCTTTTGTCGTTGTATAAATTTCTCCAATTCTTCTTTCTGTCTCTGTCTAAAATTCTCCACTTGCGGTAATGAAGAAAGTAACGAAGGTTCCGGAACAAATTCTTGCGAGGAGAGAAAATCCACAAAATCCCAATTCACCTCTTCTGAAAGTAAGTCCGGGTTCCCTTGGGCAGTCTCCCCTGCTGGTGCACCCCACTGGATCGTTTTCTGAGTTTCCGTCATGTTGAATCACTGTCGCATAGATTGACTGCACACAAGCGCTAGAGTATCTATATTGACTACGTGACGTCACAGACTGCTCTCTTCGGATTGGATGCGAGCTGACTGAATTCTGTAACGCGTGTTCGGATTGGTAAATGAACTCAATCCGTTTCAATCCTTCCTCCGCCTATAAATAAGCGCCGTTCAATGCATTGATTCACCTGTTCTCGTCGCTTCAAGATGTGGACTACAGTTGAGTCATCCACCCTTGTGTCTTCCATGATGTTTCGGACAGACTTGCTCATGTATGTCCGATCGAAGTGGACCGTTGTCCACAGGACAAACACCAGCCTGTGGATACGTAGGATCTACGTCGAAAGACAAGGATGCCTGAAAAGAGTGCTGATGTACGGACCAACAGTAAGACGCAGCCTAAGGACAAGAAGAAGACCAATGCGGTGCCATTTATGTTAATGAATACATTAACATAAACCCAAAGGCCCTTTTCAGGGCCAGCCATATTTCTCGAAAAGAGATAGCCTTTCCATTGCCTACCCCTTTTTTTAAAAAAATTTTTTTTAAAATTTAAAAAAAATCCCATGTTAAATTCCCCTTGTACGTAGAGTGACCCACGATTTATTCCCATGTTAAATTCCCCTTGTACGTAGATTGACCCACGATTTTTCGCCATGTTAAATTTCCATTGTACGTAGATTGACCCAGGGGTCCCTGTAATGCTAATTCCCATTGTACGTAGGGTGCCCCACTTCACTACTTCTGACTCACCGTGACGTCTTCAAACCAGAGCACCGCTCCGGTGTCCTAGTGGTTAGAGCGTCCGCCTCTGATGCGGGAGGTCGCGAGTTAAAACCCCGGCCGAGTCATACCAAAGACTTACAAAAATGGTACAAACAGCTGCCTCGCTTGGCGCTCAACATTAAGACTTTAGTGTTAGGACTGGTCGGCCTGGTGTCAGGATAATGTGATTGGGTGGGACATCATGCTACATGTCTGCGGCATGATGCCCTAGTGTAAGACATCACTATAAACTGTCACACTGTAGACATCGTAGCGATATGACTGAAAATTTGCTAAAGCTACGTTAAAAATCACACACAAATCACACTCAAACCAGAGCAATCAGTAACACGCCGATCAGTAACACTGGTTTGACAACAAACGTTCGCAGGGTCAGACATTTATACAAAGTATTGTTTAACCTCGGTAAATCGAACAATATCTTTATGATTATTTACGCTGTTTTCCGCTTTGATTTTCATAAATAAGAGTGTCACAGAAAAGAAAAAGGCAAGAGATAACTTGGTTTCGCCTTAGAACGATTTTATCATTTTCGTCGTACATGCGTACAACGTTACCTAGGTGGATAATTGTTTTTCTAGTTAAGTTACTGAACTAGCATGTATCTCGTCGTAGATCAATAGCGGTGTGACACAAAAAGCACGGCATGCACGGGTAATTTACCCTTACTAATACAATTATCTTGTAGATTTAAGGCAAGTGTCTTCTATAATTGACACACTGGTCTTTTGGATTTTGTCAAGTAGTGTACGTTCTCCATTTTTGTTCTACAGCCATAGGGCTAAGTGTTACATTTTCGTTGTATTTTATATGTGAAGAATATTCCGGTTTTAATGTCGTAGTGTGAAACATTGCCTTTACCACTATGCGGATTTGAAACTTTGTGAACTTTTTGAATTGTTACAAGCTGCTATAAGAGTTTAATTTAGTGGCATGTATCTACAGATTTTAATTCCGTACCTGTTAGTATGACAAATTTGGTTTTATTTTAGCTGTGAATATGTGTGTGCGGGTATATCAGGCTGTTGGTCTGGTCTTCTGCATGTCTGTATGGGGATGGAAACAAGCGTGACAGTTACGGTCATACGAGGACGGAACTGCTGATTTGTAAACTTGTGCGCATGGTGGATCCATGAAGAGTGTGCGTGGACATTACAAGTGTGGGCCAACCCAAGAATTCAGGAGAATTGTGTGGTTTAGTAATGAACACGTGAACCAGGTCAAAATGTTATCTTATATTAATTTTTGAATATGATTCATATATTTGTTTTCCTATTTGTGAATGTTTGCGCAAAGTAAATGAAAGAGTTGTATGTTTAAAGAGTAAAAATTCACACTGTATTTGTAGAGTATATACATAGTTTCGTTAATTCATTTCCTAAACTTCCATCTTTCATCACATTCAAGTCAATCCTGTTGCAAATAGCTGCACAGATCAAATATGCAAAGAATGAACTAGTATTAATATGCATTAAATCTGCAGCATTCTATAAATACTGAATTTTGTCCCCGACAGAACTGAATAAATCTGACAATGACCATGTCAAACGATCATATTCCTATGCAAAATGAAATTAATTCAAATACCTTACATATATGTTTGCATATTAAATATTCAATACACCATGAGTCATCACTAGCATTCCGCTCCAGAAAACTAGTTAGTAAATCTATGTGATAAAGTAGTAAGCATCGATCTCATCAATCTGGCAAAACTTGCCTCCCGCATTTCCAAGTCAATTAAGTTCGGTAAAAGCTGCCGTTATTAGCGCTTTTATCGATTGCTTCACACGTCGCTTACAATACCACAAGGCAATATATCAACGCCAAATGTGAGAGCGAAACCACTTTATGCTCATGCTTTTTTATATGACTGCGGATTCTCAGGAAGAATCTATCTTCAGAAATCTGTACAAGAGGAGATTAATTCTCCACGAAATTAAGCCCCATCCACATAGTTTATCCGTTACATCTGGGACAAAGCGGCATTTTTCAATATGTCAGTCTTGTATTACTCTGTAACATAAAGTTCGATAAAGAAAATCATTTTACGTAGGGAAGTGGAAGTTTAAATGATTGATTAGTCTGTTTGCTACACACTGACCTCTCATAAATTTAAATAGTTCAAATTACAGGGTAAAAATCTAAGATGTTTAAAGATTACATGACTTGTAGTAAAGGACAGAACTCAGTTATATGTATTTTGAAAATTTTAGGTTAAAAGTTACAAAACTGGCGATGTATATTATTACCATTATATGTGCATTGAACATAACTGATTATGTGTAATGAAAGGAAAACGATTAAACTGGGATTATGACCAGCTCAAATGATACTACGATATGCTTACTGCAGGTAGATCTGTGCAATGGCTGAAGCATACACTGTATTAACCTGTACGTTATGACAGGTTGACTTCAGGTGTCAGCCATTAAGAGTATGTCCTTGTCACTGTGCAAGTTTACTTGGTAAACAAACCTGTATAGTAAATGATGCAACGTGCCCGTACGTGAACGTTTTGAAGTAATAGAAAAAGAAAGTTAAAATCGTTTTGAATATTCTGCAACTATTATACCGAGGTATATTTAAGGATAATTTAAATTTTGCGTCGGCTAATAATAGTCTAGAACATCAAAAGTTTAAGAAATTTTAATGTTATATGGGGCAAGGCACAGCAAACAGACTGCACTATCATCGTGAATGAGGCGGGAGTGCAGCCATCATGCTACAGGCATAAACACACTACTATTATGGTCGGCATGTCGAGATCTGCGTGGATGAAGATTACCAGTGCTGAGTTCGAAAAAATTTACGGTGTAGACATAAAGCAGTGGTTTCAACACATACATACATACGTACATACTGACAATGTTATGATTAAATGACGTATAATTCTTTAGTCGTCTTATGATTAACACTTATATCACTTTTGTGACAATGTTATGAGTAAGCCACTTATATTAGTGACGATATTATGAGTAACTCACGTGCATTAGTGACGATATTATGAGTAAGTCACGTGTATTACTTTAATGACAGCATTATAATTAACACTCAAATATTATTTTAGAGACAGTGTTATGATTCACATGCCTATATTATTTTAGTGACAGTGTTATGATTCACATACGTATATTATTTTAGTGACAGTGTTATGATTCACATACGTATAATATTTTAGTGACAGTGTTATGATTCACAAACGTATATTATTTTAGCGACAGTGTTATGATTCACATACCTATGTTATTTTAGTGACAGTGTTATGATTCACATATGTATATTATTTTAGTGACATTGTTATGATTCACATACCTATATTACTTTAGTGACAGTGTTATGGTTCACATACGTATATTATTTTAGTGACAGTGTTATGATTCACATATGTAGAGACAGTGTTATGATTCACATACCTATATTATTTTAGTGACGGTGTTATGATTCACATATGCATATTATTTTAGTGACAGTGTTAGGATTCACATACCTATATTATTTTAGTGACATTGTTATGATTCTCATACATATATTATTTTAGTGACAGTTTTATGATTCACATACCTATATTATTTTAGTGACAGTGTTATAATTCACATATGTATATTATTTTAGTGACATTGTTATGATTCACATACGTAAATTATTTTAGTGACAGTGTTATGATTCACATACCTATATTATTTTAGTGACAGTGTTATGATTCACATATGTAGAGACAGTGTTATGATTCACATACCTATATTATTTTAGTGACGGTGTTATGATTCACATATGCATATTATTTTAGTGACAGTGTTATGATTCACATACCTATATTATTTTAGTGACATTGTTATGATTCACATACCTATGTTACTTTAGTGACAGTGTTATGGTTCACATACGTATATTATTTTAGTGACAGTGTTATGATTCACATATGTAGAGACAGTGTTATGATTCACATACCAATATTATTTTAGTGACAGTGTTATGATTCACATATGTATATTATTTCAGTGACGGTGTTAGGATTCACATATCTATGTTATTTTAGTGACATTGGTATGATTCACATACCTATATTATTTTAGTGACGGTGTTATAATTCACATGCCTATATTATTTTAGTGATAGTGTTATGATTCACATACCTATATTATTTTAGTGACGTTGTTGTGATTCACATATGTAGAGACAGTGTTATGATTCACATACGTATATTATTTTAGTGATAGTGTTATGATTCACATATGTAGAGACAGTGTTATGATTCACATATGTATATTATTTGAGTGACAGTGTTATGTGTCACGTTATAAGTAAGGAATAATAGCCAGATTGTAACTGGTATATGCTAGACCCTGAGGCTAATTAATCGCTTCATAAATGTTGCGAGTTGCGAACAACGAGTGTCAAAGCAATTTGTACACAGCTGGCCGGCCGGCTTATGTTACAATAGTGTAAGCCGACATCAAAAGGACGGGTGAGAAGCCAGTTGTATATAACATGGCCATTGGAACGTGTTATGGCGCCTTATTTGGCTGCGTGCGATTCACAGGTAAGTGGCATGAATTGCCGGTGTTGGGCTCAAAGGAACATCAAGTGGGGGTTGTAAATCCACCTTTGACAGACGGCCGGGGAGAGGGCAATGTCTGCTAATTATGTAGACCATCGGAACTGAGCAAGGCGTGGCCACCATTGGAATCGCAAGTTTAAATCTAGTGTCTTGAAACTAAACGTCAGTAGTCGCTAAACCATAATGCGGGAATTACATAAGGAAGTTATAAGCAACTCCGACGTCATTCAAAATTGGCGGGAAATATTGTTTGTCTGGGAATTACAAAGGAGCTTCGGACAGGAAGCTTTTAGGGACCGGAGGAGCTGTAGGAGACAGAGAAGGGAAATTCCCTGTTACAGTTGGTCTCAAGTCTCTGGGAGACAAGAAAAGGAGAGTACAGAAGTGGAGGAAGTGGAAGGGTGAAGTACGTGGTTGTTGGACTGAAGGGATACTGGATACCCGTCAAGAAATACTACAGATGAGTAGAAACACAGGACAGGAGAAAAATCTATCACACTAAGTCAGATGATGAAATAGGCCGTCACTTGGTCGAGTGAAAGACGAGTGATAGGGTTTTGAATATTGAATTTCATTTGAGGAAGGACTATCTGTTATTGAATGGCATTAAATTTGTTGTTTATTTGAATTCCACCTTTTGTGTATTCAGTAATTTAACTGTCGGCATCGCTCACTGGGGGCTCGGAGCTTTGCAACTCTATCACTACTTCAATTTCTAACAAAAACGAGCCAAGGTGGGTCTTCTGTAATAGAAGATATTACTGGGAGCAACCCACCCCAACCTAAGGTAGTCAACGAGACCTTTACATAATGATTCACGTACCTATATTATTTTAGTGACTACATTATGGTTAACACATATATTACTTTAGAGACAGTGTTGTGATTAACTCGCGTATATTACTTTAGAGACAGTATTGTGATTAAAAGCATATAAATTTGAACCGTTTTATGACTAACTCGCGTATATTACTTTAGAGACAGTGTTATGACTAACTCGACTATATTACTTTAGAGACAGTCTTATGACTAAATCACGTATAATACTTTGAAGAAAGTGCTATGACTAACTCGCATATATTACTTTAGAGACAGTGTCATGATTCACTCGCGTATATTACTTTAGAGACAGTGTTATTATCGACTCAAACATATTACTTTGGCCTAGTGGTTAGAGCGTCCGCCTCGGATGCGGCAGTCGTGGGTCCGATCTCCGGCCAAGTTATATCAAAGACTTACAAAAATGGTGCTAACAGGTGCCTCGCTAGGCGCTCACCATTAAGAGGTTAGTGTTAGGACTGGTCGGCCTGGTGTCAGGGTAATGTGACTGGGTGGGACATCATGCTACATGTCTGCGATAGGTATCACTATAAACTGTCACACTGCAGACATCGTAGCGATATGACTGAAAAATTGTTAAAGCTACGTTACAAATCCAAATCACACACACACACACACACACACACACACACACACACACGCACGCACACACACACACACACACACACACACACACACTTTAGAACCAGTGTTATGATCAATTTAGACATATTACTTTAGAGCCAGTTTTATGATCATCTCAAACATATTACTTTACAGGCAGTGTTGTGATTAACACGCATATTACTTTATGTGGCAGGGTCCTGTTTCGTAAATTGGCCCCTGGCAAATTTCTTAACTTAAGGCTATGGTGTGACCTTTTCAGCTATTATTATTTACTATTTAAAGATATGGATCTATTTGTGAACTTTATGTTTCGGGCTTGTGTTTTTCTTGAAATTGATGTCAGGCATGTACACCTTCCATAGTTACTCTGCAGTATGTTGATAACGAAATACCAATAGTCGGTCTGCTCCTCAGCGAATCTTTGATCAAGAGATTTAGCCAAAATTCAGTTAGAGCAAAATCAGGATGATGCATAATTTGGATGATGTGTTCCTTCAGGAAGCATTTGCGAGGGAGATTCATGCGCTGGTGCGTTGCCATGGTGTAAATAAAGATCTCTTTTACAGTGCTTTGACCGATGGATTGTTAGCGTTCTAAAACTTATGTCAAACCTTTGGTGATATAACAATGATCAGTCACACTAGCAGTCAGGCACAGACACCTGGATGGCTGGGCTTTTCGTATCGAAAAGTAATGTGCATACAACCATCTTGATATTCTGACTACGTCGCGATTTGTGCGCGTTTCATTGATGACACTACCTCAGAAATTTACGAAATGACAAAGAATAACTTCCAAGTCGACTTTGATATCAGTTAGAGAGTGCCCTAAGATTTTACAGTATGCTCTTTGCACAGAAGCCGAATTGTTCTCCTTCCCCGACATGTGTACGTCACTTTCATTGTCTATATCACGTCACAAGCAAGTCATTTTATGGACCTCCTTGGGGATATGCGAAATTAACATTAGCCCATAAGTGTTCATTCTGGACCACTTGGGAGACAAACGGAAAACGCTATCTTAAAATTGTATATAGTTTTAACATGGCAATGATATAATGGGGACACAAGTGTTTATGGGAAGAAAGTTCATAGGGACGAATTGTCGAAAACATTATAGGAAAAAACGGGAATGAGAATGTTAAAATTGTTGATGGAGAAAGAATTAAATGTTTATAGTACAAATGGGAATGGGAATGTTACAACTGTATTTACTATCAAACACACACTCCACTATCATGCGCCAAATTTGTCTTACAATCTAAACACACACAGAACAATCCAACGAAGAGGGTAGAAGTTTTGTTTTACATAGCACATACATATAAGTAAACACCCTACCACTCACAAAGATAGGAAGTGTTTATATACACGATACTAAACATTCTCAAAAATAATATTACACAATTATAGAAGGGGTAAGAGTTTATTTTTTCTGGGGAAAAACAAGGACATGCACAACACATACACAAGCATAGGCCAACACAAAAGAAGAATAAGCTAATATGACTAGTAGTTCTCTTTTCTGGAGATATGGGTGGCCCTGAAAACGGTCGTTGGGGTTTAACCAATTTCGGTTAACACAAATGGCATCTTTTCACTGGTCTTCTTCAAGACAGGTCCGCAGACTAAGGACCGCTTCAGACACCGTTACTTCTTCATATACGCTCTTCTTTTCCATATCGTTGTGTCTTTGATCCCAGCAATAGCCCAAGCCTTCACATGCATGTGGTGGCCCGAGTTAAAAGCATGCTCGAAACGCAGATCGAGGATTCGACGCTTGTCCACATTTTACTTGAGCTGGCTGAAGAAGAGGTGACACCAAAGGAGAATACCCTTCTTTATATAACACTGGACCAGATTAAAACGGATTGAAACGTTCCACCAATCAAGATGCGTCTTACAATATTGATTCAGAGCATGAGGTCTCTCTTCCAATTAGAAGAGAGCAGACGAGTGAAACCACTTTCCCAATATTGGTACACTGACGTGCAATACCGTTCCCCCGTTGCGGAAGAGGTCACGTACAGTACCTATAGATGAAAACAAAAAACTACCTGCAGTGGGAGAAACTTTGGATCTCCATTTCTGACACCGTCAAAACAAACTTAATAAAACCAACTTATCATCAAAGAGAAGAGAAGACCAAGCTTTGTTTTCCAAGGTACCGTAATTCAAGTGAACAATCTGTTTTGTGTACAAACGGAGAAAATTATACTGGGTAACTGCAAGGCAGTACCGCACAGATGACCTGAAAGTACCTTTGTACGGTTTTTATAATGAAACAAATAACTCTTTTAACCCACTTATGACAACTGCAGGAATGCCACAAATTCTTCAAACTCCTGGAGATGACACAATGATAAATCATTCTGAGTTCATAAGCAGACAGCTGAATACTATCATTACAGCAGACCGATCGATTTACAGCCGATAAACCGGGTTGGTATGGATAAATTGACAAGTACGGAAATGTCATATTCAGTAAGGGGTTGGGGTGGGGCGTCTGCTTTAATTTTCTAAAAGCGATGCGACAGCGTGTTGAAAGTGCTAATCTAAATAATGCATGTATTGTAGCTGTATTATTTGCACATAGTACAGCAATAAACATACTTGATGGCAAAACTTATTAAAGGCCGTAAAAGGGCATATACCTACTTTCGATGAACTTTGACGCATTGCATGGCAGGTCTTCGAAAACTGGTTCAGTGAAAACGGCAATAATGCTCTAGTTGAAATGGAGATGGTCATAGTTCCTGTAGCTGAAGAATTCTACTCATAAAAGAGGTGAAACAGAGATAATACAAGAGAAACAGTGAATGCAATTGACACAAGAAGTAAGTATCTAGTCTCTCGGAAAATCTGACCGTTGTAAGCCGATAGCAAGAACTACGTCTTCTGGACAAACATACATGAAGATGGTAGGTATCCGTCGACACTTCATAAGAGCAGAGAAATAGAATGATCTGCGGCAGTGCAGACCTGGTTAACAATCTATGGGCGTAGCAACAATGACACGGGTCAGTGTACCTACGTGACATGAAGGCAAATGAGAGAACATCTCCAGAGGTATAATAAGAATTTATAGCATGCAAATTTGTTGTACAACGCAGTAACAACTGCTTAATCAATCTACAAATGCAAGCTTTAGAATGGATCAATAAGGTATGCAAAGCGTCTGGAACACGCGTTGGAATAATCAGGAACGATCAAGCCATATAGCTGTTTTACGCAACATGGGTAATTAGATCACACATCACTCTTGACACTAAAGTGCAGTTAGAATTGAGAGGTAATGAAGAGGACTTCACACATACTCGCAGCTATTTCATTCCTGCAGACTTAAAACGAAATGAAAAAAGGTAAAATAACCGATGTATTGGTTCACAAGCTTGCATGTATTTAGAAATCTTCATCTATCAGACATGTCTTTTACTGATGAAGTAACATGACGTAACTGAAAATTCAATGCTGATTTCACTGGGACTATAGATGTCATGATGTTGCACAAGAGCGATAGCAGATGACGAAAGCATGTTGTTAACAACACTGTAAAGGAAATAAAAGACTTGACGTTATTTGATGCCGGAAGGAATATAAATCAGAACCCTTTGCTGTAATGTACAAGTAGTTTGTTTCTGTGACAAAGCCTAGAAAAAGAAAGTTTATAAAAGCTGATATGAAATAGTTGGAGCGCCTCTACAGATCCTGGACGTTCTTTTAAGTTTGTAGATATGTTTAAGCATGAACTGTCGACATTTTCATTATAATTGGCAACTGTCATTGAAGAAACGAATGCATCAAATAAGTCATATATCCTGCCTCTTCTTAACAAATATCTTAATGTACGTACTAATTTAGACATTCATGTGGATAGCATCTGGACCTTTATGACAAATAGACAAAACTAAATATATGATACGTTGTAGAAATGTGGAAACCATCAGGTCGAGAAGTGTGTTCCTGCCCCACATCAAACGAATTCTTTTCACCTATTTGTTTTCCTCCGCCATATCAAACGAGTTATTTACACCTATTTTTGTTCTTTCGCCGTATCAAACGAGTTCTTTCCACCTAGTTGTGTTTCTTCGCCGTATCAAACGAGTTTTTTCCACCTATTTGTGTTCCTTGGCCGTATCAAACGAGTTCTTTCGACCTATTTATAACAAAACACTTATGTGGTTTTGAATTTATTACATAACACCTTTAAATGTATTTAATGTATACTTTAAAACAATGAATTAGGCATTTGGCTTTTTATGAAAGATATTGTACAACCTTTAACATGTACGTCATCGGTCTGTCTGCATTGCGGATATGGATTTACTCTTTTGTTTTGAATTTTTAAAAATTTTGTATGGGACATATGAATTAATTTATTACGAAATCACGGACAAATGTAATTTTTATTTACTTCTCAAATGGAACATCAGCTTTGGGTCACAATGTGGCCCCGTTTCTACTCACTGAATAGACACTCTATTTCATTTCAAATTTCAGGGAGAATTTTACAGACTAATAATAAATACATACATTCAAGTTTTTACCGAAAGATCATTAATTTACAGACAAATCAAACTCTATTTTTACGTTTTTCTTTAAAACAAGAAATTATTATGCATTGAACTAAAATTTATGAATTAAAGAGATTTTTTAAAATATAAAAGACTCCGTTTCTTTCTACCATGACGACTAGATTTGCGATATTTATCTGGATACATTTAACAAGAAAATTCTAAACAAATTCAATCTCTCAGTATTTTTAATCGACAAATTGTAAGTCCAACCACTTAAACTTATTCTGCAGACTGTATTTCTGAAACTTAAGCTGAAATGACGTTTTAGCTAAGTTTTGCATTTTAGATGATTTACATTGTGGAATGTCTCAAGGGAATTAAACATGGGTAAAGTTTTCACCAAACGAAAGGCATTTCTAACCATGCCCTGGATGTTGACCTAACTTCCTGGGTTGTTCTTTCCTTGTCTGGACTTTTAAATTTCAATACAAGAGTTCAGCTGCAAAGTATTCTCTCTCTCTCTCTCTCTCTCTCCCTGTTTGATGTCACTTTGCACACCACCTTCATCTGCGAACTCATTGTCAGACAGTCTGCCCATACTATTGTTTTCCACCTCACAAACTCTAATAATGTATCGACTAGAGGCCGACCGAAAAATTTCTGGTTTCGGCCGAAAACGAGACCAGACCGAAAGTTATAATTGACTTTTGGCCGAAACCGAAGCCGAAACCGAAAGTTTAACTACACTTTCGGCCGAAACCGAAACCGAAAGATAAACCGAAGTTGCCGAACTCAAGATTTATTAAATAGGCCTGGGTCATGATGCAATGCTACACTTCAACAACTGAGTAGGGTAACATGTCGACAACGATCAGGGGTCCATGATGCACTTATCAATTCTCTGAACTGCAACGTGGTCATCAGGCCAGACCATTCTGTTCTCGACCATTGATGTCAAGGACGACTGCACAAAATTCGGTAAGGCATGTTAGTCGCTTTCTCTTCCATCATCATCTTTTTCAAGGCACGCTCTGCTCCGTCGTTCATAGACCTCTTGAGAGCTTCGTGTGACAGCTGGCCAAATGACCTTTCAAGTCTGAAACTGTCTGAAGTCTTGGTTTGTCGCTGCCAAGTGATAACAGTTTGTTGCATTCTTTGCACTGCGCCTAGCTTGCATCAGAAAACGACTTTTGTGATGAATCCCACACTGCATTTTTCGACATTCTTTGCGGTGATTAACTAATCCGTTTATTATTAACTTCAATTTTCTACTTCACACAGATTAACTCGCTACAGTTTAACTAACTGAAGTTATCAATATTGTCAGACTTCGAAATCTCTGTATTCAACACCCGAGTAGACTGAAATGCAACAGTGCCTAGAATTGCCTAGCGCCGACTGACCGGCCGACAAGCAGAGTAATAGACGCAGCACTAGCGTTGCATTCTGAAAGTTACAATAGATCTTCGGCTGATGACCGAAAGTCAACATCAGTTTCGGCCGAAACCGAAAGCAAACCGAAAGCTAACTTTTGGCTTCGGCCGAAACAGAAACTATGCCGAAAGAGGCCATTTGCCAACTTTCGGCGCCGAAACCGAAACCGAAACCGAATTTCGGTTGGTCTCTAGTATCGACCGAGATATACAGAAATGCACATAAACTGTCAATCGCTACTTACATGACTCTCTAATTATCCCCTTTGCCAAAGCGGCCGTTTTCACCCAAATATGACTGCATTTTTTAACATTACATACGTGGCCTTTGTTAATGCTTTACAATATGTATCAATATATCAATCCCAATATTTTATAAGTGGACTATTATTTAATATTTCAAGTCGTAAAAGTAGTTCCAGGCTGCGAAAGCGATACGGAATCACAGATTGAACATCTGTATCGAATGCAAGGTCAGCCATTTAAGATTAAATGGGTTTGTAATAAATGATGTTCATGCCTTTATCCAATCTCTTAGAAAATAAGAGATGCCAACCTTAGAAGAGAATCACATTTGATCGGAATTTCGAAAATCAGTTGATCAAATCATCTACTCGTTCTGGACAAAGAAATGGATCAGGAAACCTAATTATAGGCCTGATGTTCTATTTCCACACGTGTGGAATCATTTAATTGCCATAGATGATAATATGGCGGATCTTACTGAATTTCTCTCAAATAACCTTTTGCATATAGCCTTCAAAAGAAGTATGAAGTAATTGTTGATTGCAATTTACAGATCCGCCAAATGTCATGTCAAGCAGACGTGACATCCCTCATCTATCAGCCTGCCGTTAAGTGGCAGCTACACAGTACATTTAGTTATTCATGCCTATGTTGCTTCCAATATCAATGTCGAACGGGTAGTTGTAGTTTAAAGAGGTAATGTTGTATTATTCTTCGGAAGAGAGCGGAGGACGAAACGGATTATGGTCATGTAGGTACAGTGACCAGTTCATGCTAGAGTTTGAAGTATTGCTTAACAAGGCTGGAAAGTGGTGGAATGTCTATGACATAGATTTTCAACCTCCATGCTCAAAGTAAATATGTAAAGCCCTCTTACAGTCGACAGCTTTGTCCTGCAACCTGAGATTACATTCACTCGAGCTACACACCCAATAAAACAAAAACACTGTATATGGTTAGTAGCCCGATTAGGCCACGTGCGACATCAGATGCAGAATGACTTTTTTCAGCATTACACATTTTGTTTATCCTTTTGCTGATATAAATGTAAACAATAATACATCAGTGATAATTACAATGCAATTTTGATAAGCAACAAGGAGGAATCAAAACCGAGAAAAGTAGTCCTTGTCCTCGTGAGAAAGTGACGGTGAAGGTTATGAATTTCCCAATTTCAGGCTAAACATTTGGTAGCAATAAGAGAGGAAAATGAACTGAATGCATTTTTGCATGAAGCGTGAATAATATTTCGCTGACAGTGAAAATGGAACTCAAACATCTAATCTCAGCTTGATAGTAATGGATTATCTCACATTGACATAATTCTAATAGATGATATTATACAGTTGCAGAGTCCAATTTTGTAATTCAAACAGGTTCAGTAAACAAAGTAATGAAATTAATGAATCGCCCGGTCCGCAAGATCAGCTTGTGAAAATGAAAGTGGGTGATGTATGCTAGTTCGTTCACAATCATGAAATTCACAAACTGCTTAAGAAATGAGAATTATAAACATGGTTCGAAAGCTATTGAAAATTAAAAAAAAACGGGAACGGAGATATTCTAGAAATTACCCACCCCCAACTCCATCTCCCCACACCCAATTCATAACGATCTTGATGGATTCTTGTCAAATTTCATTCTTTCATTTTAGAAAACAGACGGCCGGGGGTTGAGTCTGCCACCCTGCGACAGCAACGTGGATAGTTAATTGAAAAATTCATAAGTACGACCAAAACATAAATTCTGGTGACAATGCTTTCTCCCGGAGAAAAGAGGATCGTCTCGAAATGCTAAGATGAAATTACTGACAAGGATGACCAAGGCAACCTCACAAATAAATCTCAACTAATATCAAACAAAGTAAACATATGAAATCAATGGTCGTAAACACTAACCTTAATTCAAGTAGAATATAAAGTAGTAAAAACCATTGTTCACAACATCTGGTTTAAAAACTTCTATCAAAAAATGTGCCTACAACCAATGTAAATTAGTGGACATAAAGACGTAGATTCCATCATAATCTGCGAGTTCATCACTGAAAACAAACAGGAAACCTATTCAAATAGGTTAACCAATACTAAACGATCTATCCAAGAAGTTCAAAATCCTCCCTCGAATGCAAGTTACATTCTTCAGTGTCCAACAATAAATCTTAGTTTTTCCTCTCACTCTTCCCATTCCGAGTTACATTCATTGTTTACCGGTGTAACACTCCGCATGCTAGGTACAAAAATATACACAACAATTGATTCACATGCAGAGACAAATAATTAAATATAATTATCAATCCAAGAAAATCAACTCATTGCTTCCCAGAGGAGCATGTGCTTCAATTCGCGACAAGTATTTTGGAACTTGATTACTTTGTTCAATTACATTTTTACTTGAAAATTAAATATACTATTTTATTATTCTATATTTCATTGTAATCATTCCTTGAGAGTTTAGTATCAGATTTACAGACAGTGTTACGACCTACATTCCTATAGCATATTGAACTGGACGACAATATTACGTGGTTACAGCTATTTAATACTCAAATTCGTCCGCAGAGATGCGGTCACGCTAAGACTGCAATAAATCTAACCAGCATTGCAGTGGAATTACATCTTGACTGGTTATTTTCTTTTAATATGGTTACATGATAAATAAAATACGACATTAGTGTTTTTAAATACATGGGTTAATGTTAAGGGTTAGGGTTATTTGACTTTGGGACTAAAGCGTTAAGACAACTCGGCTAGACTCGCTGTTTTAACGTTTTCTAAACCTCGTCCAAATAGCTTGTATTCAAAGACACTATCTTTATATTCTATATATAGTCTAGCTTTGCACTCCTAATAAAGTAGAGCATTTCTAGCTCTGTCAGAACTGATTTAATTTCTGATGCCGACATTACATTATCATATTAGTGTGTCGCTCATCGTGTTCGCAAAAAAAAAAAAATCTATTATATCAGAAATCCAATAGCGGAGAAAAATCCATTACACTGAGCCGTCTGCTACAGAACGAACGGCCATATTTGTTGCTATCGTCTTTGTTGTCATATGGTGTGTTTACCGGGGACAGTCAAGCGGTTTGTAAACAGATCCAGTAAATCAGCACCATTAAAAGGTTGCAGCTTTTTACATTTCAGCTTTGATCGGACACTAAATGTGAAATATTTGTTCTTGACTTGTGGTTTATGGATTGAAGTGGTGAGTATAATGAATACATTTCAGGAAATATTGTCTGATAGTTCGCATGTAGGTTATGTTTAGTTAAAACTAACAAATTAAATAATGATATTTGTCGCAAATATAACTGACAGAAGATTGTATCATATATTTTATTATTGTCATCTTTTTGTTTCTATTTCTTATTATTTCTACAGTTTCATTACTTGTAATTGCTATGACTGCAAATGTTATCGATAATTTGATGATGTGGTTTGTTTTCTTGTCCTAACAGCAGACTTTACAACCATCCGAATCAGTCAAAATTGTTTTTGAGAAAAATGATGAAATTCTCTTCTGTTGTAACTAAACGATGCATTTTTTCTCCGAAAATTTGCATAATATATAAAAGATATTTAAAAAATCTAAAAATACCTAGAGAAATTGCCGGAACGTGAAGCGTAATAAAATTAAATACGCGAGAGAAAAAATTGATTAAAAACAGAAAAGCAATGTATAATTTCTCTTTATGAATATTACATACTGAATAGATCTGATTATTATTATCATCTTCTTCATCATCATCCTCATCATCACCATCATCATCATCGTCGTCGTCGTCGTTATCATCATCAATGCAGTCGGCCAGAATACCAGCTTGCTTTAAAAAAAACAACAAAACAAAAAACACCACCACACCAGTGGTTGGAATAATGGTCTTGGAAACCTTCAGTATCGTTAGTCTAGAACTAGAGCACAATTCCTAGGAATCTTTCAGTATCCTTAATGTAGAATATGAGTCCTAGGAAACCTACAGAATTATTAGTGTAGAATTATTGTGGAAACCTTCAGTATCGTTAGTGTAGAATTAGAACAGAAGTCTTAGAAAACCTTCAGTAGCATTAGTGTAGAAATATAGTGAAAACTTACAGTATCGTTAGTGTCGAATTGTAAGCTGTAGGTTCTGCACTTATTTATTGTTGTCTATTTTATACTTGCAATACCGTTAGCATCATTAGGCCTTCAGCATTCCATCAGCCAATGTAACGATCCCACCATCCTACGACACAAAATGCGGATAACGTCAAACTTTTCTACAGTGGCTTTGTGTTCAAGCCAGTCACAACAATTGAGCTGGAAAAATATCAGAGCCATTTAGATAAAAATTCTTGCCGAGCTAAATAGATACAGTGTATTTTGGTACGCTACATTGCTTTCTCAAACTATTTTTGCTTATTTCAAATTTACGTCAATGACCGCCATCTTGAAAAACACGCCCGATGACAAATCCAAAGGAATCACGTCAATGACAGCCATCTTGAAAATCTCGTTTGATTACATATTAGTTTCGCCCTTATTTGGCCAAAAACAAAGTTTTGTGCAAACGATGTAGCATATAAAAGATTTTAAAGTAATAACAATTTGGGTAAAGGTGGTTTTCTTTTCCTAACGACTCTGTATTTGTATTGATATTTTGATGTGAGGCTTGCTTGAATCCGTTATTACACTATGACATTTTTACTCACGAACTCACAAATTCTGGAAGATAAATTATAACATACAGTAATGCTTCTGTTACTGCGAACCTTGGCCTTATATATACTTTCTATATATAAACTTTACTCAAACTAATTCTAAATTATTGTATTGAAATAACATCGAATAAAATAGAGAAAACTAAGTGGTTTTTCTTGACAAGGTTGAAGATGTGCACTTATTGCCGTCCTTGGTAACTATGTTTTTCTTTCTTTCCTTATTTTAGGCTTTTTGTTTTATTTGTTTCTTTATTTTATTTTTAGTGGAAATCGTTTTATAAAGATAGTGTCAATTGAAGTTATTGCCAGTCGTGTCCATATAGTCATACTTGACTTTAACTCTTTTCTAACATGCAGCAGTTAGTTTTCTTTTATTCTCCATATTATAATATTCTGCAGACGTATATACATACATCAAAACCTTATGTACATTAGAACCTATGAATATTTTATGACGACTGGTACAATAAATATGTCTTACAACATCTAAGCAAACTATACGCCATAAAAACAGTTAAAAGAAACAATAAAATCGTGACTGTACTTGGTATGTTTATAAACAAGCGTACGTGTTCGGGTTTTTTTTTCCGGTGTGGATAAAGTAAAGGATAAACACCGTTATTGGGTTTCAAATCTGCCAGATTTTGTATGTGTGTATAGTATGCCCGAGATTTGCTTATGTTTTTCCTGGATTAGTAGTGTGTTCAATGTTTGAGTAATAAAAAGACACTTTCTTTTCCGGAAGTTATAACCCGTAGATGCTCAATGCTGCTAAAGCAGTCTTTCACAGTCTGAACGACTTTCATGTTAATAAGTAGCCGCTGTTTATGCTATGTCGTAGACTGCCTATTTAATTCATCAGAAAATAAACTTCAGAATTTGTTTCCTGGCCAGAACATATCTATACATATAGAACTTTTTTATACGTCTTTGGTATGACTTAGCCAGGGTTCGTTCCCACGACCTCCCGCATCCGAGGCGGACGCTCAAACCACTTTGGCCACCGGAACGGTTGGTTACATTCATCCCGAGGCTATTGATTGTTGTTACATATATAGTAGCATTGCTTCTTTGCGACCCTGTTTAAACATTGGTAATCACTGCAATCTGATGTTAAGTATTATTAATTTCAGTTAGGTATTGGAGCTCACCTACCACTTATTTAGATTTACATTTATAATGCGTCCGTGGCTTACACCGTCACACACACACACACACACACAAAAGCGCGCGCACACATACAGACACATGAAAAGAGTTTACGAGGATTTCAGTGAGCTAAGTTTGAATAATTACTTTATTAAACTTTCTCAACCTTAGTTTCAGAAATGGGTGGGGTGGGGTGTGTGCTGGTGGAGCATAATGGGTACAATATACTGAGTGTTCATTATTTTTGATGCCTGTTAAGAAAGCTATGACACTAGGAACTCTGAATTTAATTCTTCGTAAGTTCAATATTAATTTATTTATTTATTTATTTATTTATTTATTTGTTTATTTATTTATTTATTAACTAGGCTCATTCACACTATCGTTGTAAAAATTGCTTACTGACGCAATTTATTCTTTGAAAAGTGGTTATATTATCAGTCGACTTCATTCAAAATAAAGCCGATAGGTGAGACATGTAGGGCGTTACACATGAAACTGACAGTGAGTCGATAACAAGCAGGCAAACTTTAGATACCTAAACCATGTATACGGATCTTTAGAATAATAAATCGATGTGCAATCAATTTCAACTGATCAAAAATAATCCACTTAGTCAAGCGTTTCTGCAAAGCATGTGATGTTCTAATGGATGATTGAACTCAACTAAAGAGGCTTTTCTGCATGTGTAATGGATAAATCAGTGGGGGGGGGGGATTGTACGCATATTCAGTGTATCTAGTCTCGTTCACTTCTGATCGTAACCATGGAATGAATAAACAAACTGAATTTATAATAAGTGTATCCTAATGTCTCAGTTTTTAAATGCTATTTTTTCGAGCACATTGCAGAAATAACAATGGCAGTAATATACAATAAACACAAATGAAGAAAGAATTAATAAAAATAAAATAAAAGTAATTTTCTTAGATATCTTTTATTTTATTTGTTTAAACTGTGATACATGAGTTTTCATAAGAAAGTTTTCAGATGCACCTTGTCAATTTTAGTTCAACGGCTATTTGCAAGTATTTCATCTTCACTAACAAGAAAAAGTATTTTTTTTATTAAAAAAAACAACATTTGAACACCTGATAAAGTTATGGATAGCTACAGCCATATTATATCAGGGCTGTAAAATAAAGTAATGACCCGCGATTCTATATTCGGGGCTATTTCATTTTTCTTATTATATTCCTCCTCATACCCCTCCCCCCAGCAAATTGAAAAGATCTAAAAATGTGTCAATTTTAGACCGTCTTGTGTACGTGTAAACAAGGAATGAGGTACAATAAAAATGCTAACAACGAAATCCAAACTTCAAAAAGTAGACATCTGTATTGCGTTTTTATAATTAGGCTTCTACCCGAATCATGGAAACGGTCAATGACTTAAATTACATGAACTGTTGCAATGTGTCACCAACAGAGTATATCTTCAGTACACTACGACAAATGGTATACATGTTCAAGCAAAACACTGGTGATTCAAAGTAGTAATAAACTTTTTCAATTAGTAATTTTAACTCACATCACAATCGTGCTAGAATATGATGGATAAATCGGGCATTTATCAGTGCTGACTGCAAAGCGAAATTAACATCCGAAATTTGGATATTGCGTCTGGTACAGAACTAGACTGCAAGCTTTGTCAAGATCACGCAAAAACTCGCACTTGAATGTAGAAATAGACAAAGTAAAGAACAAAAATTCCTCCAAGTACACTTCATATCATTAAAATATGTTGTTTAAAGATATTATGCCATGCAGTATCTCAGGTACAAACGTTCGGTGATGCTCTACATTACCCCACCCCAACAGTATCAATCCGAGCAAGAAACAGGTCAACAAAGATAAAAACGTCTATTCAGTTTCGCACGAATATTATCATATTTTGACAAAATACACATTTTGAACCATGATATGTACAAACTAATTTTGTAAAATGTCGCTGTCACAAAATTATTGTAAAATTTATGAATTTCTTTCATCGATGTAGTAAGGCAGTTGTTAATCACATTGGCACATACTAGGGAAAATCCATGCAACTCAACGGTTTTGCTTTTAGAAATATATAGTACAAAGAAAATCTACGTTTACCGAATATATATGAAGAAATATTTGACCCATGAAGTGGAAACGTGTTGTATTGCTACTGCACAAAGAAATAAATGAACTTAAGCGATCGCAATAAAACACTTAGGGATATGCGTAAAACCGGTCATACGAGCGATAAGACCACATTTATGTGCTTTTTGCTGATATTAAATTAGATAAATAATTAGAAAAAGACGAGTGTGACAGTTCCGTTGACAGTTTAACTGGTCTTTGTTAGGTATTTGGATCACCTATGAGAGGTACTCGCAGCAATTTCGACCCTCTATGTAAAGCCATAGAACTTGTACCAAATCGGAGATTTAGGGATGACTGATTTCACCATTTTGGGGAATACTAAGCTCGATCGACAGGACCTGATTAGGGATGTAATCACACCCAACAGAAGACCAAACCAGCAGGGCGAAGAAAAATGAACTAAAACGGGAACAATGAGTCCCGACATTTTGGCCGTTATACGAAACTGTAGCGTTGACAAAAGCAGGTTCAATTATCAACAAAAGCACGCCAAACCCACACTTTAAAAGAAAGCAAACTAAATATGAAAGTCATGAAGAATATTGTAAAAGCAATTCCTTTTTTTTTTCTTCTTTTTTTTTTGGTTAAGTGGGGGCGTTACACCATTGTTGACGTCATCGACATTATTACGTCGTGATATCAATGATATCAACACTTGCTCTAGCATGGGTCACCATGTCCACCTCGGTTTTCAAAAGAAAAAAATTATACCCGTCACAAAGAGTGTTGTAGAAACTATTTAGTTGCATAAAAGCCAAGCGTCTTATTTATGTCGTGTACAGTATGACGTCAAAATTTCAGTGCAATTGAAACATCCAACTTTCGACTTTCTGGAAAAGACTCGTCCGTAGTCTAGGTGTTACTTCCAAAATTTTTATGGTTTTTTTTTTTTTTACATCCGGCTAAATTTGGGAAGGACAGATTCTATGAACTCATAGATGTTGAAAATAACACTGAACCAAGAGTCAATGATCAATGAAATACCTGCCCGTGTAATTTTAAATGTTATTTCTACCTTGTAATGAAATAAAACGAAAGTATTAATTCGGTTTCATTCAACAGGAACTACATTTTATGTTGCTGTTAGTGACGACACGTCATCTATTACTTGCGACGTCAAAAAAGGTATTATGACAGCCACGGGTGTGAAGGCAGTTTCAAAGTGACAATTATTTACATATGATTTTTTTAGCATGCGATGGTGAAAGGCCGAGGCCATTCCAACTGATGATGTCAACGGCTTCTCAGAGGATGGAATCAAAACGTGTCCGATTCACGTAAACAAATAGCATAGTCCGGTTTTCTCCTTAAATCATTCATGCGTTGTACTCCACTATAGGGGTAGGGGCCAGTTTTATTTACAAATTTAATGTCGCAATCAGCGACCTAGCATAACAAATCATGGAAAATCAAATACACAAGTGAGGTCAAAAAGGTCCATAATATTAGATACCTATATTAAAACAATGCATAAGAATATTAGTAGTATATGGGGGCGATTCCCGGCCTATGGGACTTACCATTAAAAACATGGTCCCGGCACTATAGGGTCTATGTAAATTTAACATGGGGAAAACTAGCCCGGCACTATAGGGTCAAGGGGAATTTAACATGGGGAATACAGGACCGGCACTATAGGGTCTATGTAAATTTAACATGGGAAATACAGGACCGGCACTATAGCGTCAAGGGGAATTGAACAGGGTCGGGACCCTATTTTAATATGGTTTCGACCTTACGGGTCTATGGAAATTGAACATGGGAAAGTTTTAACAGGGAGGGTCTCTATTTTTTTTTTATTAAAAAAAGAGTTAGGCATGAAAGTCAAGGTCTTTTCGAGGCATATCAAGGGGCCCTGAAAAGGGCCTTTGGTTTTATGTTAACATACCCAACTGTTAACATAGAGGGCATCTTTGAGATGTTCTTCTTTTCCTCAAACTACGTCTGATTTCAGGGCCGTAAATGAGAACCCTCTTTAGGCATCCTTGCCTCTCCACGTAAATCCTTCGTATCCATAGGCTTGTTTCTGTCCTATGGACAATAGTCCACTTGGATCGGACATACATCGGTATGTCTGTCCGGAACATCATGGAAGAGACAAGAGTTGATGATTCCACTGTGGTCCACATGTTGGGGTGTCGATAACAGGTGAAGGAATGCAGTGAACTGCGCTTATTTATAGTGAGAGGAAGGATTGAAACCGATTGAGTTCATTGACCAATCCAAACACGCGTTACAAAATTCAGTCAGCCCACGTCCAATCCGAAGAGAGCAGTCTGTGACGTCACATTCCCTATATAGATTCGCTAGCGCCTGTGCGCAGTCATTTCATGCGACAGTTTTTCAACATGACGGAAACTCAGAAAACGATAAATTGGGGTGCACCAGCCGTGGAGACTACCCAAGGGAACCCGGATTTACTTTCAGAAGAGGTGAATTGGGATTTTGTGGATTTTCTTACCTCGCAAGAATTTGTTCCGGAACCTTCGTCACCTTCTCCTTCATTACCGCACGTCGAGAATTTTAGACGGCGACAGAAAGAAGAATTGGAGAAATTTATACAATAGCAAAAGGAAGCGGAACAAGCTTTTCTCCTACAGCAACAGCAGCAAGAAGAAGAGGTAAGAAATAAACAACAACAAGAAGAAGCAGCAGCAGCAAAGAAACAAGGGTGTGAAAGTCAAACGGTCACGGTACTGTTAGACATTTTAGCAGAGTTAAGAAGTTTGAAACAAATGTATCAGACTTCTTTATTACGACCGAAGAGAATACGACCTTCCCGAGCTAAACACTCCAACCCTGTGACTAAGCCTACCCTACCACCCTTAGTGATTTCAACCAAATCATCATCATCATCATCATCATCATCATCATCAACATTACGCAGTCCAGAAGTAGGCCTTGGCCGTGGCAAAGGCTTAAGGCAGTTAAAGTTGATTGTTTAAACTCACCCATACACCAAAAAGGCCCTTTTCAGGGCCACCCATGTCTCTCTAAAAGAGATAGTCTTTCAATTGCCAACATCCATTCAAACTAAAAAAAAAAACATTTTACCCCTATAGTACATGTCTGTGTATGAGTGCGTGAGTGTAGGTTCTTATTTTAAAATCAAAACCCAAAGACACTTACCTTTTATACATAATTTATTCTTTTATAAATATTGACAGTCCAATTCACAATTCAAAACATAACACTTTAAAAAGTTCACAGACTTCTTCTGTCTCATTGTTCAATCTCTGTGTTTTTTGAATTTCTTCACAGTCACAGTCTTTTCCTCCTCTTCATCCTCACCTTCTTCCCTTCTTCTTTTCTTCTCCTGTTTCTTTTTCTTCACCTGTCTGCTTTCTTCCTCTTCTTCTTCCTCTTCTTCTTCCTTTCCAGAATCCCTCTCTTCTTCTGACTCCTCTTGTTTCTTAGGGCAATCTGGAGACCAATGTCCTTTTTCTTGACAATAACAACAGGCATCTTGACTTTTGTCTCTTCTAGCCCCTGTTTTGCTTTTTTTGACGGTCTGGACACTCTGAAGACCAATGCCCTTTCTTCTGACAGATATAGCAAGTATCTTGACTTTTATCTCGATAGGAGGGTGAGTAGTCCCTCGGCTGGTCTGAAGAAAAGTTTCGGATGACCCCTCGCAAAGCTCGGATGAAAACTTCGATTTGTGTAGTCTCTTCCATCGTTGTGTTCGGTTTGAGAGTGAAATGAATAGTGAAAGGACAAGACACACACCCTTTATATACGCTGGTCTGTCATGACTATAAAGTAACCCATGGTGTTTAAATTTTAGTCATTTGACGTTTTGCTATCAAGATGAAACGATCCAATTCATTCAAGAAGAAAGAAGAAGAAGAAATTAAGAGGCAGAAACGTGATCTATCGCATCGTACCAGGGCTGAAGTCTTGGCACAAATTCATGAAAGTGATTTTGAATAGGACAAGAGTGAACCAGAATCCAAACCCAGAGAGTTTTCCTCTAAACAAAGTTCACCACCCTTAGTCAACCCTGAAAAGTACTATTCCATTCAAGAGACGGAAAAGCGTCCCTCTAGAAAATTTAGAACCACGGCTTACAAATACTCGGTGAAGTTTAAAGATTTCAAGTCCGAAGTACCGTTAGAGAAAGCAGAAGGGTTCATCACCGAAGTGTGGGATTCTTTGCTCACCACACTGAATCGACAATGTGAAGCCAAAGAAGACGATCGCTTGAGACTTTCCATACAACACGACGGTTTGAAATCCCCTGTTTGGATCGAGTTTATCAGCCCTGCAGAATTGATGTCCAAAGTCATGGACAAGATTCAACACGTACAACAATCCAATGACCAGTTTGACATCACAGATGGAAAAGCCACACTGGACATGACCCACGTGTCTCCTCCTCAAGGGACCGGACAGCGCAAAAGGATGTTACTGGTGAACGGTCTTCGTAGCACCAAAAAGAGCCTCGTCCAAATTCACAATTCTCAAAACCAGATGTGTTTAGCCAGGGCTATTGTGGTGGGACGAACCTATGCCGACAAAAAAGACACGGCAGAATGGAAAAGAGCCTGGGAGAACATTCGACAATCCGACCGAGCCAAACAACGAAGTGAAGCAGAACTCCTGTTGCAACAAGACGGCCTGTCCAAAGACACACCCTGCAGCATTCCTGAGATGCAAAAATTGCAAAATATCCTAGCTCCACGCTACACCTTGAAAGTGCACACTCAAGATGTGCGCGGGCCTCTGTTGTTTCGAGGCCAAGATTTTAAGGATGGAAAATACATTCACCTTTATCATCACGATGACCATTTCGATACCATTACTAGTATCACTGCATTCCTGGGATACAGTTATTACTGTGAGAAATGTGACTATGGCTATAAAAATCGAGAACAACACAAACATTGTCGATCGAAATGCTCAGGATGTTTGACCTCTCAAGCCTGTCTGGACGAAGGACAAGAACGAGTGCATTGTCCTGCTTGTATGCGCTTTTGTCAGCCCTACCTGTTACCAACAACATTTGAAGACGCAAGGTTCACAGCAGAAATGTGCTTGTCAACTCCTGAGATTGTGCCCTACGTGTGGACAAAGCTTACGTACCAATACTGCCAAGACACACGTATGTCGAGGAAAGAAAAAATGTCACATTTGTCACCACATCGTGGACTTGGAGCATCAATGTTACATGCAAAAATACCAACCCCAACCAGAGGAAGAGGATGGTCACAAAAAGAAAGGCAATTTCATCTTTTCGATTTCGAATGCATGCAAGAGACTGGCATTCACATTCCTAATTTCTGCGTGGTTCATCGAGCGTGCGAAAAGTGCATTCAAGAACCTATCTTCAGTCATTGCCCTCACTGCAGTAAGATTCCTGGACGGCGTGAAAAAGTCTTTCGGGGACCGAACACGCTAGCCGATTTCGCACGATGGGTCTTAGACCCCATCGACAAGATGTGGAACAAAGAGGACATCGAACGTTACGGAGACTGTCATCGTCATGCCACAGTGATGGCTCACAATTTTTCCGGATACGATGGACATCTCTTCTCAGATACTATACGGAACATGGTACCGAGCGTCCTAAAGTCACTTTGAACGGAGCCAAAATCATTTTCATGCAAGTGGGACAAGGGCAGTTTAAAGATTCCATGAGCTATTTGGCCATGCCTTTGAGCCGAATGTCTAAAACGTTTGGAATGACAGAAATGGCTAAAGGTTATTTTCCACACTTTTTCAACACGGAAGCCAATCAACACGCCGTTCTACCCCATTTGCCGGAGGCTAAACACTACGACCCCAACAACATGCGTACCGAACAACGAGAAGCTTTCTACGCTTGGTACCAGGCCCATGCCTAGGACCCTTTCGACTTTCAGGAAGAAATGCTAAAGTATTGTCGTTCCGACGTGGACATTTTACGACGTTGCTGTGGAAAAATTCGAGAACTGTTCATGGAACACGGAGGGGTCGATCCTTTGAAAAAAGCTTGCACCATTGCCAAAGCGTGTTCCTTAGTGTTCCGACAACGATTCATGCCTGAAAACACCGTGGCTGCCATCAGTCCTCAATCGACCAACTATGTCAAACGTCAATACTCGGTCAATGCCCTACGCTGGTTACATTACTTGTGCGACAAGGAAGACAAATGGATTCAGCATGCCCGCAACGGAGGGGGAGAAAAGACCATCGGAACGTATTCGGTCCATGGCTGAGATTTAGAAAACCCCAAGATCGTGTACGAGTTTAACGGTTGCTTATTTCACGGATGTCCCGTCTGTTACCCTGACCGTAGCACTAAAAATCAGTTTTTACAACGAACCATGGAAGACTTGTACCAGGCCACTTGTCAGCGACGCTTAAAGTTAGAACAGCAAGGATACCAAGTGGTGGAAATGTGGGAACACGAATACGATCACCGTTTGAAAACCGATCCCGAATTTAAACGCCTCGTGGAAAGCTACCACTTCATGGACCCCCTGAATCCAAGGGATAGTTTGTACGGAGGAAGGACCAATGCCACCTGTTTGCTGTACCAAGCCGACGAAGAGAAAGGAGAAGAAATCAAATACTTGGACGTGTGTTCGCTGTATCTCTACGTGTGCAAATATTGTCGCTTTCCTGCAGGGCACCCACAATTGTTAACGGAACACATTGACCTGAAAAACATTCGACAATACGAAGGCTTGATCAAATGTAAAGTTTTGCCTCCCACGGACTTGTACCATCCCGTGCTACCTCACCATTGTCAAGACAAACTGATGTTTCCTTTGTGCAGTACTTGTGCCGAAACGTGCAGCCAAGACCAGCCTTGTCAGCACACCCAGGAAGAACGGGCCTTGACGGGGACGTGGGTCAGCGTAGAATTGTTCAAAGCTCTGGACATGGGATACGAACTGTTAGAAGTATACGAAATTTGTCACTTTCCCAAGACAAAACAATACCAAAACGGTGACCCCACGCAGAAAGGCATTTTCGTCGACTACGTGGATGCCTCTTTGAAACTGAAACAAGAAGCCAGTGGCTATCCTTCCTGGTGTTACACTCCCGAAGACCAAAAGACATTCAAAGAGAAATACTGGACACAAGAAGGCATTACTTTAGACCACATCGAGAAAAACGAAGGCAGGCGATCGTTTGCCAAAGAGATGTTAAATTGCTTGTAGGGTAAAATGGCACAACGACCGTGTTTACCCAAGACGGAATATTTGACAGAACCTTCCCGCTGCTTTCAGATGATTCACGACAAAACCAAATTCATGAAACACGTGGACGTCGTTCGCGAGGATTTGATCTTAGCCAATTACGAAGAAGATCTGGACTTTGTAGAAGCCGACCCCTTTGGAAATGTCATCATTGCGGCTTACATGACAGCTCAGGCTCGCTTAAAACTGTACGAAGCCTTAGAACTGTTAGGGGAACGTGTCCTGTACTTTGACACGGACAGTTGCATTTACATCGATCACCCGAGTCAACAGCACCCTGACATCGAAGGAGACCGTTTAGGAGCCTGGACAGACGAGCACCCCGACGACAAGATTCTAAGTTTCGCAAGTGGCGGTCCTAAACATTACGGCTACAAATACCGGGACAAACAAGGAGAAGTGCACACGAAGTGTAAAGTGAAAGGATTGACTCTGAATTATCGTACCAGTCGAGTGGTGAACTTTGGCGTATTGAAAGAAGCCTTACACTCTGGAAAAGATGACCACCTTAAAGTGACCACCTATCAGCCCAATAAGATTGTACGTTTACCCACTCACCACATCGTCAGTCCACCCTTGGAAAAAGTCTATCAAATCGTGTACCAGAAGCGAGTGCGACTTCCCAATCACTTTACGTTGCCGTATGGACACGTTGGTATAAAACATTGGTTGTAAGTGGATAGCCACTCACCGGAAGGATGACTTCGCCACAACAAGAATCGAGTGAGAAACCCAATGAGAACGCCAAGTTCAAACCCCACCATTTTCCGGTCTTCTTCTCTGACTATTGTGATTGTGCCCGTCGATTGGACACGTTTCAAGGATGGCCTACGGATAAGGAAGGATTACCTTCTTCGCATGTTTTAGCTAGAACATGATTTGGCTACTTGGGACCTGAGTCTGGCTTGGGATACGAAGTACAGTGTTTCGCTTGCGGACTGAAGTTACAAATGGATCTATGTATCTATAAAGATTCAGCTATTCTGGAACATACTCGATGGTCTCCGCACTGCCCTTCCCTTTCTATGGCCTTTCCACCCATTACACTACGGTACAATTATGACGGTACCTTAGAGACGGTACCTTCCAAAACAAGACATAAAAAAGGAACGATGTACAAGCTTGAGACTTCATTGCAACTAGTATAAAAAGGAACCCTAGGTAAGATCATAGTTCATTGTGACTACCAAGACCAAGCGAACAAGATTAATCCTTTGAAAGAGACAACATTACAGTTTGGGGATTATAAAAAAGTTTTACCTTCCCCTAGTGTGACTAATATTGGATGGATAAGACCCATGCATTGCGACGGAAAATGTCCGGAAGGAAACTGCAAGTGTCCATGCGGTTACCATTGTAATTGCGTAACGGAGTTTGCAGACGAGTGCGATTCTGAGCCTTGCGATTGGAGCGATGCTGTACGCTGTGACCTTAGCGATGCCGTAAAGCATCATGGGAACTTTAGTGTCACTACCCATATCATGGAAAGTGATGCTGCGCGTGTCAAACCTGAGGGATGCGAAAGCGATGCCGCTCGTCCTCTTGGACACTTTACTGGGTTTCGTTTTAAATGTGGATGTCAACCTTCACGTCTACCCCCCTACGAATGTCATCCAGCCCTGAGCAAACTCCTGTCCATGTCACCCTTCCCTCATCGAAACGAACCTGTGAAAGACGAATATTCGTTCCCTGTGCGTTTGTCGGAATACTGCGACTTTGAAAATCGTCTTCAATCGTTCAAAGGAAAATGGCCTAAGTATCTGGGAGGACCCACCCCCGAAGAATTAGCCAGAGCCGGATTTTTCTACTTGGGCGAAGGAGATAATGTCAAGTGCTTCAGTTGCGGTGTGTCACTTCACCACTGGGAACCACAAGATTCGGCCTACCTAGAACATGCTCGATGGTCACCGAATTGTCATTACTTACCCTTAGTGGGGCCGAGACATTGAAGTGACTTACCTTGTCGTTGAAGAAGAAGAAACCAGATTGGCTAGGAGTCAAATGTTGGACATCACCGAGACCAGTATTTAAACTTCATTTCAAAAATGATATTCAATCATTACCTAAAGAACTGCAAGAGAAGATTTACAAGGAAGTTTGGCAGGGACTTGCCAGAGTGAAACCTCAATGGGTAACTGTAGAACTTTTGTACCGATAAATGCACAAAAGGAAAGTGAAAAAAGTCAACCAGTGTGTTAGATTTCTCTGGGTCAAGTGTGCATTCATCCTATTATATCGCTTTAGACCTTTTACATCAAAAGATTTCAATGAGATTCTTGGACGTTACCCTGAGGGCAGTGGTCAGAAATTACTTACTATGTGGATTACTTTTGCTCTAGGAGAAGATTGTAAATTCTGACTTACCTATTCATGGATACTTTACAAGAGAACATTCGTGGTTTGCCTGTGGAGTCGAGAAAACGCATTTACCGAGAACTGGTCAAAATACGAATCAAACGTAAAGAACAATTGCATCCGTTACGTCACCGGTGGTTGAACCACTGGTACCTGAATGCTATAAAAGGACTGATTCGTCTCAAAGTGTTTAATTGGTCAGACCTTTATCAACTATCCCGTCGTTCAAAGAAATGTTTTGTTACTGATGATTCTATTTGCTACCAGGTAGACCTACTGCAACAAATTTCAGAGGAAGAAGAGTTAAAGGAATACCAACATCTTTTACAGAATGTCACCTTAGTGGAAGAGGAAACTTCTAAACGAACTGTAAAGTGCAAGTTAGTGACCAAACCATTTAGATTTGCTACTGGAATAAAACCATCTCTGACCAGGCAGTATACTTATTGTCTACGACAACAAAAAAGTTTATTAGTATGACCTGTTTATGAATACTTTACAAGAGAACATTCGTGCTTTGCCTGTGGAGTTGAGAGAACGCATTTACCGAGAACTGGTCAAAATAGAAGTGAAACGTAAAGAACAATTGCATCCGTTACGTCACCAGATGTTTAACCACTGGTACTTGAATGGTATAAGAAAACTGATTCGTCAGAAATTGTTTCAGTGGTCAGACCTTGTTCAACACTTTGAGTTAGTGAATGATCTAAATGTTCATCATTTTGGTTACTTCGAGATTCACCTAGTGCAACGCATTGAGGAAGACAAGTTAAAGGATTACCAACATATTTTACTTGGAATCTACTTAGAGGAAGAAGAAACTTCTAATCGAACTCTGAAGTTTAGGTTACAGTTTGGAGCATTTAAATTTCCAACTGGAGAACGAAGATCTCTGGCTAGAAAGTACTTGTATTGCTTCCGAAACAAAGAGACTATAAAAACAGGAATCCATGCCACGACTTTTATCACATGTGATTGAACAGATTCCGTGGAAGGAACTCAATGACCATATTCAAACCGTGGATCATTACCATCAATTATTACAAGAACTGTTTCCGTTCAATTTGGGTCGACAAGTGGTGTGTGTCTTAGTGACTTGTTTCCTGGGATTTCGTTTACCAGCCGATTCCTTGTGGACTCTTTACGAACAGTACTTACCACCCAAATGGCCTTAAATGGTCACGAAAGACTCCTTTTGCTCAAAAGCCTTGCGTTTTCATCTGGATACTTCTCGACCTCTACGGGAAAAAAAAGATTCGTCAACTTTTATCTACCGAAGACGTGTATGACGATGTGTGTGCAGCTTGTGACTTACACCCCCACTGGACAGATGTACGTGCCTGGAAAAAAAGGTGGTTTTGAGGCTTGGATCCAAGAAGTGGCCCAGTATACTCGAGAGTTGTGATCCTTCCTTTCAACGTCCAAAGAAAAAAGTCACTTTTCAACCTGTGTTAGTGACAGTACCAGAAGAAGAACTCGTCACTCAGGACAGGACTGTCGTGGACATGCCTGAAAGATCCTTTCGGGAGGACACTTGTGTGACCTTACCCCCTGTTGAACTGGTCAGAACATTACCCAAAACATGTTGTACAGAAACTTGTTTCTATTCCACGTTGATGGTTTTCATGTGCCTTTTATCGTTGTACTTAAGCCTTTGGCTTTTATGTATTTTTTGTCTTTCGTGTTCATGTTTAAAACATTCAATAAACGTGTTCTGAAAAAAAGTATATAAACTCTTGACTTGTCTGTTTTCGTGTCACAAGTGACATTCCTAACACTATGGCTACCTCTGCTGTCTCTGCTCCCTCATCCTCTACTGTCAAAGTCATCGACGAACACTTAGATCGTGCCAGTTGGGAGGCTTTGTATCTTCGCCATCCCTTTAACATGCTCATTGCTGGACCTAGCGGTTCAGACAAAACCGAATTCGTCAAACTTTTGATCGAACATAAACATCATTTGATCGATCGACCACCTCAACGCATCGTGTTGTGTTACAACGAGTGGCAATCGGCGTACAGCCTCTTGCGAGAAAGTCAAGGCGATTCCATCGTGTTTGTGGAAGGCATTCCTAAAGAAGACGACGGAATCGTCTCTAGCTCCTGTCAAACCCATTTGGTCATTTTCGACGACATGTTAGGAGAAGACGAAGAAGAAATTAACTTTGGTTTACATGCAAAGGGCATCATCGTAATGCCAGTGTCGTTCACATCACCCAAAATTTGTTTCAACAAAGTAAAGCCCATCGCACCATCAGTCTCAATGCACATTACGTGGTCTTGTTTAAAAGCCCTCGAGATAAATCGCAAGTGCAAGTCTTAGCCAAACAGTTAGGAACGCCTTGGCTGACTCAGGCGTACGACGATGCCACTCAAACTCCACACGCCTATTTACTCGTCGATTTGAAACCTACTACCCCCGATGATTTGCGATTTCGTACCCAATTGTTTCACCACTGGTGCCAAGACGGAGGACCTGTCCTGTACACGTCTCCGTCCTCGACTTAATTTTACTCAAAAAAAATCTATACAAACCTCAGACACTTTTCGTCTGTCTCACACAGTTTGAACATGACGTCCCTCCAGTCGCATCTTCCTGTCAAATTGATTCGTGCCTTGTATGGCATCAGTCGAGAAAAAAATCCACAAATACGGGCTCGTGTCTTAGAAGCTAGTCTCAAAGAAGTCTTACGATGGTTCACTGTGACAGCACGTCAATTACTGAAAGGGATCATTCAGATTCCTTATCAAACCAAACGCCTTTTTGATCGAAACAAAGTCGCTTTGACCCAACTGGCCGATCCCCGCATCGACACTCAAACCAAAAAACAAATCATTTTGAAACCTGGAGGGAGCGGTACTCTAGGAGGGATCATCATTCGCTCTCTCTTAAGATGGGATCCTAATGCTCCCAAAGTTCTCCCCAAGAAAAAAGTCAAACGAAGCTCAAAGAAGGAAAAGAGCCACGGTGTCAAGACTAGGTCCCCAAGGAGACCCGTATCTCCAAGAACATCTGCAGTGGCGGGACCCTCCTCTTACCAGTCACCACCCCGGACAAAGAAAAGTCCCCAGAAAAAGAAGCAGAGAAAAAGTCCACAGAAAAAGAAAAGCCCACAGAAAACTAGTCGCAAGAGAGGTACTTCGGCCAGGACGCAACCTTACACTCGCAAACCACGACCTGCAACGACGGTGACCGCGTTTCCGGTAGCCTCAGGTTCATTCACTTCTCCGTTGATGACACCTAGAACTGAAAAGTACTTGGAGACGTTGATCACACCAAGAACTTTTCCGTTGATGACACCAAGAACTTCTCCAGTGGCAGGACCCTCCAATTTAGTGGCAGTGGCCGCTGCTCACAAAGTACCTGCTCCCAAAATCAAAGTTCAAGAAAGATCGGGCATGTTAAAAAGTTTACTGGATTTGTCCAAGCAAGAACTGGCTCGATTTAGTCCATTGCGTACCCCTGCACGACGTGTCATGCCTGTCCTCAAGTTAATACGACGTAAAGACAATCAGTGGCGACGCGTTCCAGTATAAAAAAGGCCTGCGACCAAGTAGGGTTATCAGTGTTTTTGGTGCTCCTGAAGACTCAAAGATGTCACCCTCCAGAAAACATCCCTCTTCTAAAGCCAAAGGAAAGAAAAGGAAAGGACTGCCTCCTCGTTTAGTCAAACATGGGGACATGTTATCTGTCCTGTTCAAAGCTTCTCCACCCCTGCAACAAAAAAACTCATTCAAACGGCCTCCAAAGAGGTCATCGATACCGTGTATGAATGTTGTTTGAACGTGTTGAAAGACACGATCCCTTTGTCCAAACACCAGAAACAATGCTTAGGCAAACATCGTCACGTTCTTCGCCAAATGGTTCAAAAGAAAATTCCCATCGGACGAAAGAAGAAGATATTGGTCCAACGTGGAGGAATTTTACCCCTCTTGTTAGACCCATTGCTGAAAGGAGTCTTGGGAACCATGTTGGGAGGACTGGTGGGAGCAAGATAAAAAGGCCCTCTGGAGTCCCAAGATCTCAGAATTGACCCCTGACATCCCATGGAAGGACGAAAACTAGTTTTAGTGCCTTACAAACGATGGATGGAATACCATCGTTGGCAAGAACAACGCACCCCGCATTTACCTCCCAATCCCAATTTGAGCGAGATGTCCCAGTTACAACACGAATTGCAGTCCTTGATGGATCGCCAAGATTTGTCCGAAACAGAAAAATCGCAAAAGTACGGTCAACTCTTGCAACGACTGCAACTCTTTCACCAGAAAGCTTTAGACGAAACAGCTCTTCCCATTCTGAAAGATTTTAAGACCTTGATGAAAAGTCCATCCCCCACACCATCACCATCACCACTACTACCATCCCAAGGGGTCACCAGAGATGCTACCCCACGAAGACCTGAGGAAGAAGAGATACGAGAAGTGTTTCAAACACCGTCAGCAGCTCCCATGTCTAGTAAGATTGCAGCATCCTTGTTGACCCCGTCCCCCACACGCCAACGAGAAGAAATGAAAGCTTAGGTTAAAAAGATGATGTCCACTCCTCCTTCGACAGAAGTGAAAAAGAAAGAAGGGAAACCAGAAGTGAAAAAAGAAAAGAAGACCAAAGCCATTCCATTGCCACCTCCACCACTACCTTCGACTTCTACTCCCGTAGCCCATCGGACACGTAAATCCGTTTCCAAACCACCCTTTCGTCCCACCCAAAGTAGCATCCTCGAAGAGTGGGTGCTTTATTAAGAAACAAACAAAAAAATGGAGAAGGTGTTAGCCATCATTTTCTACGATCCCTCCCATCCTGCAGGTTACGCAGGAGTTCAAAAATTGTATCGTGCTGCCAAAACTTGACTGAAATGTCTCCGTTTACCTCAAGTGCAACGATGGTTACAAGAACAAGCTACCTACACTTTATACAAACCCATTCGACGCAAGTTTTCCAGAAGTCTCACCCGAGTGGAAGGCATCGATCATCAATGGCAAGCCTATTTAGCCGATGTCTCTGATTTGGCCAGCTACAATCGTGGCTACAAATATTTGTTTTGTGTCATCGACGTCTTTTCCAAATTTGCCTGGGTTGTGCCCTTGACTTCCAAATCGAGCCACGAGTTAGTTGAAATAAAGCGGTTGTCACCCTCTTCGATGGCAAACGTACAAAGGTACCGAATTTCTGAACCAAGCTTTCCAAAAAGAATTAAAGAAACGTGACATTCATTTTTTTACCACCGAGAATCCTGAAACCAAAGCCAGCATCGTGGAACGTTTTCAACGCACTTTGAAAGAACGCATGTGGAAATATGTTACGCATGACCACAATCTGAAGTACATCGACATCTTACCGCACCTGGTGCAAGCGTACAACCAATCTTACCATCGAAGCATTGGACGTGCCCCACAAGAGGTGACTCCCGAGAACGAAGTGCTGGTGTCTGATCGCCTGTTTGGTAGGTCCCCGACGAGAGCTGTCCCCAAGAAAAGTGAAGTGTTGACCGTAGGAGATTGGCATTGGCAAAACCAAACGCACTTTCGACAAAGGTTACTTACCTAACTGGACTACCGAATTGTTTCGTGTCACTGAACGAGTGCATGGCCGTGATCCTACCGTCTATAAATTGGAAGACATGAACGGAGAAGTTCTCAAATGAACGTTTTATTTGCCCAAGTTACAACGTGTCACCAAAAAGAAGACGACGTGTACGACATCGAAAGCATTCTCGAACGCAGAACCCGTAAAGTAGGCAAACAACGTGTCAAAGAAGTCAAAGTACGTTGGAAAGGATATCCACCCAGTTTTGATTTTTGGATCGACGCTTCGCAAGTCATCGACTATAAAAAGAAGTGACCATCATGCCATTTCACACAGACGCAGCTACGTCGACCACTCCTTCACCCAGTTCTTCTGTGCAAGATTTACAAAAACAACCCTTGTGGGTGTGGTGTGGAGAACGTGTGCCTAAAACGCAAATCGTCTTTTTCTGCCAAATCTTCGTGGTGTATTGTGTCATCGGGGCAGCCATTGCCAATTTGAGTTTGCAACAAGGAGACAAACAATTGTGGACCATTTTATTGAGCAGTTGCATCGGTTACCTGCTTCCCAATCCTTCCCTAAAATTCACTTCGAACGGAAACAACGGGAACCTTGTGTCCAGTGCCAGTGCCAGTCACTACTCCAATAACAACAACAACCCTATTTTGGGCGGAGACACTCCTCTGACTTCCAGTAACCCCTCGGACAGCCACAGAACTCTGGAATTATGAGTCACACTAACAACCAATTTTACTTAACCTTACCCAGTGACAGTTCCATGGAGGTGTTTCCCAAGAACACTTTGTGCTGTTACACGGCCAAATTACCTCAGGCCATCCAATTAGATCAAGAAGCCCATTGGGAAGTGGCTTTAGTGGAAATCATTCATCCGACCCAAGTCCTCAATGTCCTTCCCAATCAAAATATTTTTACGGTGGAAGTTCATGACGAGCCATTGCAACAGTACTTGGATGCCCACGTAAAATAAGATAAGAAAACCCCTGGCACAAAAACTCAAAAGTCGACCACCTATCACTTGTTCATTCCTCCAGGCTATTATTTTAGTGGTCAACATTTAGTGAGCACCATTGCTTCCAGGTTTGATGTCGTATTTCTTAAAGCTTTGGAGAGTGTCAAAAAAGTGTCACCCTGGAATACCACAAAGTAGCTCGTCGCTTCCTGATGAAATATCCTGAGGGGGGTAAAATCATGTCCATTTTATTTTGTCCTGAATTGTTTGCCATGTTGGGCGGGGACATGGAGCTGAGAAAGAGAGTAGAACAACAAAAAGACGAATTACCAGTCATTTATGACAACGATTCGTTTGCCAAGTTTTTTCGTACCCCAGTAGAACTCAACCAAGGACTGAATTTGATCTTCATGTACTCCGATGTGATGGAGTACAACGTGGTGGGACACACCTCCGTACCTTTACTGCGTGTCATTCTTTTCAAAGTGGATTCTGCAACGGTCGCTGACGAGGAAGGTGGAAACACTTATCACGTTCACCGCGAATTTGTACATCCTCATTATTTACCTGTCAGTAAGTCGTATTTGGACACGGTCAACATTGCTATAAAAGGAGATCTGGGACAAAATATTCCATTCACCAAAGGAAAAGTCACGGTGAAACTCCATTTTAGAAAACGGTTCTCTCACGAGTTGTATGTCATGTATCCAGTGTACAGAGGGGTAGCTTGACAGCGAGGACACGGTTTAGGAGATATGTTAAAATCGGCCTTTCGTTCGGTAGCTCCGGTGTTGAAACCGATGGTGACACGCGGATTGCACGCCTTGAAAGATGCTGCACTGACGCAAGGCAAAGAATTTCTCCAAAATGTCATCATCGACAAACAAAATCCCAAAGAAGCCTTCATGAGGGCAGGCAAAACGTTCACCATTCCTGCTGGACAGCGATCCATGATCGAAGATCATCTGTTCCAAGACAGCTACTCAAAGGTTTGATTATTGGTATCGTCAAGAATTCAGCCTTCAACGGAACATAACATGAAAATCCTTTCCAGTTTCAACATTACAATGTGTCTAAGATTGAAGTCAGTCGCGATGGCAAGGCCTTGTGTACCAGGCCTTTCGAACCTAAGTTTGGTGACAGGAATTACTTGAGGTCGTACTTGTCCCTGTACGAAGCTACCGGACAGTTAGGGACCAACACCAGTCACGGTATTTCGTACGAGGAATATGCAGGAGGCTATGCTTTGTGGGCTTTTGATTTCACTCCAGACCAAGGCAGCGACGAGGGACATTTTCACCCTATAAAATCCGGTCAGATTCGTGTGGAACTTCAGTTTGCGAATCCAATACCTGCAGATAACACGGTGAACGTCATCCTGTATGCCGAATTCGATAATACCATAGAAATCAACAGTTTAAGAGAAGTCATTCTAGACTATTAGAGGCTATGGAAGACTGTTATCCCTCTTTACCTAGTGGAGAAACTTTGGAGATGGAATGTGAGGAGACCGTGGAAGAAGAAGAATCCCAAGAAGAAGAAGTGATATATATATGTGTGTGTGTGTGTGTGTGTTCGCATAAACCATCCTCTATACCTATGTATTCGCATAAACCATCCTATATGCATATGTGTTCACATAAAGCGTATCTGCTCAAATGAGGAGACATTAAACAAACCACTTTGGAAGCTCGAACGGCTTGCAGAAAGAAGGAGTTACAAGAACAAAACTATAAATTCGGCTATATGACAAAAACGCACGCCGAGGCCCTTGACTGAAGCAATCTTCTAAGATAAAAGCTAGTATGCTAACAACCGTATCACTTTTGTAACAACATACCAGTTAGATGCCCCAAGCATAGGGAAGACCCTAGCATAGTATTGGCTAGTAAACAACGTCTTGCACAGGACTTCAAAGAACTATCTTTGGTCGTTTACCAACAATCCAAAACTTTGAAAGACATCATTGTGCGTGCTGGTTTGAACTCGTTCTACAGTACAGAAGTAGAATTATACAGATATAAAGGCATACATTGTCGGATCTGATAATGACTGTCTGAAACTGATCTTTCATGCGTTCGTCAAGATGAGGGACGTACAATATCTATCAAAGATGTGGACCTGTCAGTCATGACCTACCAGATTTGTGCTACACAATATATCAGAGAAAGAGTTGACTTTAGAAATAGAATGAGAGGTCATACTACCCATTATCAGAAATAACATCAATACAAAACTCATCAAACCATTTCAGCCAGACACTCGTTCCAGTTTCTCGAAAAGGACTGATACTGAACGTGGCTAGCAAGGGAATACGGTGCATATGCGAACACACAGCGAATACGGTTTAAACGTAAAGCTCTAGTTTACAAGTATTATGTGTAAACTACCGTGTGTCAACTACTTTTCTGAAGTTTGTTGAGTATCCCTCTCCTCTAGTAACATCAATTTACTACTACTACTACAACTACTACTAATACTACTGCTTTTATTATTATTATTATTATTATTATTATTATTATTATTATTATTATTATCATTATTATTACTACTACTACTACTGCTACTACAACAACTACTAATACAATTATGACTAATAATACTAATATGATTACTGCCACTACAAAACTACTACAGCTTTGATTAATATTACTATTACTATGATTAATGCTACCATTGCTATGATTAATGCTACTACTCCTATGATTAATACTACTATTACTACGATTAATATTACTAGTACTACTATGAATAAAACTACGACTACTATGATTACTACTACTGTTACTATGATTAATACTACTACTATTACTATGATTAATACTACTACTATTACTATGAATAATAATAATAATAATAATAATAATGTGATTAATACAACAACTACTATGTGTGTATGTGTGTGATTTGGATTTTTAACGTAGATTCAATACTTTTTCAGTCATATCGCTACCCTGTCTACGGTGTGGCAGTTTATAGTGCTGCCTAGCTCTGAAGCATCATGTCGCATACATGTAGCATGATGTCCCACCCAGTCACACAGTCACATTATCCTGACACCAGGCCGACCAGTCTTAACACTAACCTCTTAGTGCTGAGCGCCACGCGAGGCAGCTGTTAGCAGCATTTTTTAAGTCTTTGGTATGACTCGGTTGGGGATCAAACCCACGACCTTCCGCATCCGAGGTGGACGCTCTTTCCACTAGGCCACCGGAGCGGTCACTGCTACTATGATTAATACCACTATTACTATGATTCATAAAACTACTACTATGAATAATAATATTGCTATGATTACAACTACTATTCATTGAATAATGCTACAACTGATATGACTAAAACTGCTACAACTACTATGATTAATACGACTTTTAGTATGATTCATACAACTGGTACTATAATTAAAACTACTGCTAATACTGATACGATTAATACTACTATAATTATGATTATTATTACTACTACTTCTATGATTAATACAACTACTGCTACTGTGATTAATACTACTATAACTATGATTAATACTACTACTACTACTATGATTAACACTACTACTGTTACTATGATTAATACAATTACTACTATTACTGATACAAAACTACTATGATTAACATCACTATTACTATGATTCATAAAACTATTACTATGATTAATACTGCTATGATTTATACTACTATTACTACGATTAATACTACTACCACTATGATTAATATAACTACTGTTATGGTTAATACAAGTACTACTATAAGTAATACTACTACTAATGATCCAATGATTAATACTATTATTACTATGATTAATACTTCTGCTACTATGAATAATACTTCTGCTATTATGATTAATATTACTACTATTATGATTAATACATCTGATATGATTGATCTTACTACTAGCACTATGATTGTTATTACTATTACTATGATTATTACTATTACTATGATTAATACTACTACTCTGATTAATATTACCACTGCTATGATTAAAACTACTACTACTATGATTAATACTGCTACTAATAAACTACCACTGCTAAAATTAATACTGCTACTATGGTCAATTATACTACTACTGTGATTAAAATTACTACTACTACTACCATGATTAATATTACTATTACTATAATTAATACTACTACTAAAAATAATACTACTGTGATTAATATTACTACTACTACGATGATTAATTTTACTACTACTTTGATTAATATTACTACAATGATTAATATTACTACCATGATTAATACTACTTTTACTATGATTAACACTACTACTATGACTTATATTACTACTACTATTATTATTACTACTAGTGTGATTAATACTATTATTATGATTAATACTACTATTTATTTGATTAATATTACCACCACTATGATTAATATTGCTACTACTATTATTAACACTACTACTACTATGATTAATACTACTATGAATAATATTACTACTACAAGATTAATATTACTACTACTATGATTAATGCTACTACTCTGCTAATACTGCTACTGCTATGATTAATACTACTACCATGAGTTATGTTAATAATGATATGATTAATACTACTACTCTGTTAACAGTAATACTACTACTATTATGATTAATATTACTACTACTATGATTACTACTACTACTACTATGGTGAACGCTACTAGTACTATGACTAATACTTCTACTATGATTAACACTGCTACTACTGTGATTAATATTACTACTACTATGATTAATACTAATACTACTATGATTCGCATTACTTCTACTATGATTAACACTGCTACTGCCACTATGATTAATATTACTACTATGAATAATACTGCAACTAATGATTTTGGTCTTACTCCATTTCATCTATAGGCTTAATGTTAAATTGTTCTGCATCATGCCCAGGTTGATCAGTAAGCTATGTAGCAACGCAGACAGAAGAGCAAGACCGTTGGCACAATCAAGGTCGGAAAGAAACTTGGTCACCTATGAATGCACCCAGCCGTTCCTTCAGTGTCATTCGTTCCAGCGTCCAGTCCATTGGTGACATGGAAATGTTCGGGACTATGATACATGCTTCTTAAACACCGATGTTGAAATGAAATCATTGCGAACAATTGCCTTTGACCCGAATGTAGCCGAAAGTGTCGGTATTAATGGTTTTCGGCCAGCGATCTTGTCAAGGAGTCCTATGCTCTAGAGTGGAAGTCTTCCTCCGTCTCCAGCGCCGATGACTTCCATGAAGTTATAACTTTTACCGCCACCCAATCCATTTGTTGACTATTGGGTACTTGGTATGCCTTCACGACGACCGTAGTGGCTAAAGGTGGCAGGCCAACACCGTAGTTCGTCATACCAAACAATCCTTATTTGATCCCTGTCAGTTCCCCCTACAGAGCAGACGTGTGTTACGGGGTTTAAAGCAAAGCGAAATAATTAAAATAACTTACAGGGGTATGAATTCCTAGAATGTAATTGTTATAATATACTAACAATTTCTCACTAATCCAGAAACTGTTCTAAAGTATTCCTAACGAATCTTGTATAGTGCTAATGTGCTAACACTTAATTCAAGAAAATATTACTAATCCAAATATTATCACTTCAAAATAGTCTCGTGGACGAAGAATATAACTGAAACTAATGAAAAGTTTCACATAATCCTATGAAATTAGTAACCTATTCAAGTCCTCAAATGTAATCACTTAATCATCAAAGTACTGGCTGTTTAAATATATGTTTATCTGTTCTGCTATATCCAACAGCATGTAAATCACAAATTCCTCTCTTACTCTTACTAACGCTGTGTATAACTGAAAAAAAATAAACATGATGTATCTTCCTTATATAGTGTCATTATGCATTTCAAATAAACAAATCTGATTCATTAGAATTTCTCAAACAATTAAATTTTGACCGACTTTTCTCATAGCCAATTTGAAAAGGAGGTGAGTTTCTTTTCCACTATAGGTGAACATTTAAACCATTCTTGTTATAGGAGTGGGGTTCCTGTTACATGTTTGCAGACACCCACACTCAAGTTCTCTATCCATTGACCGATATCGTGAATTTTGTTTGGAATGAGCACAAGTGGGATAAATTTGCCATATTTCGAGAGACGTAACCTTTTTCCCAATGCCTTGGTCAATCGATTTTAAAGATGCCTGTCAATATCGTGATTGTAATAGAAAAAACGAGGGGGGTAAGAAAAATTATCACGGTCACAGACAATCAATAAAGAGAATGCTACGCAAGAATTTCGAGGGTTTATATTAACCAACCAGATTCACATAAAGAGATATGCTAACATGTTGACATATCAAACATATTAAACTGCATACATTTTATGTAAAGTGAACTATATGACAAAAGTGTTTTATTCAAAAAAGAACACGAGGACAATTCTTATTTTGGAATTCAGCATGTCGTTAGTAGTATATATGTAGACCATTTGTAGCAAGTATTTGTTTGATCTTAATTGTGTACCAGATCATACCTTGTGTAAGTATGTTGTGACATCATTTCGCAACTTATCGAAACCCTCCTGGTTGTATCCTTGTAACGGAAAGCTAGGTAAGTGCGTGTGCGTTTGGATAACTATGTTGGTGATAGGTTAATCTGCCACATGACAGAAGGAAACGATTCCGCCTAGCAAAATTAAATTATTTAGAACAAGGCATTTCAAACGTATTGACTGAATACAACTTTTTTTTTTTTTTTAAATTACGTTTCCTCATTATTTTCATTTTAGAAAATAAAAGAGTAAACCAGGCATGAGTTGAAAGGAGCTGATTCCCATCAATAAAGTATAACCTGAAGTAATATTGGTTATGGATGTTAGGTCAAAGGTAGGAGTCAAACAATCTCTTTGATCTAGCGTACTCGTGATCCAAGGTCGCACTTTTCTTATCAACCCAGGCCAGCCCTGGTCGGCTGCCTAGGTCTGTCCGTGCGAAAGGCACATGGTTAATATTTCCTCTTCATGATATAGCTAATAATGTGTTAAAAGTACCGTGAAACCAACGAACAAAGAAAGATTATATTTTAAAGCATACTTTCTATTCATCTTGTTATTATTATTATAATCGTCGTCATCATCATCATCTAGGTTGTTTTTATTCATTGTACTTTTCATTAGATGTCCTGTTTCCTAATTATCACTCTTATTTTTCATCTGCAAAAACAGCTTGGTACCTAAACTTTATAATCTGCACACCCGTCCTTAAACCCATGTGAACGCACCGCAAATATGCGTAGGCATATGTGTAGCTTTGCACGAGTCCAGTTATGCACACAGCGTGCAGTATTTGTTATTGTGAATAGGGTGTTATGTCATTAGATAATAATACTTTCCTTCCATTCAACAAGAGCAATTGACTTTTGTTTTCATACGGAGAAAGAGGAATTGAACACATTCAACAAAAGCATTAAAGGCCTGGTTACTTCAGCTATGAGTATCTTCCTTAAAGAAAAAGATCGAAATGCAAAAGTGAATATAGTTTTTTGGGGGGAGGGGGTCATAGACTCAGTCTCCACGAATAGAGTTTTCAACGCTGCCTAAGCATTATTCTATCTAATATAACTTTATATCGTTACTATCCTGGCATGCCATTTAACATAAGGTGCTGAGTGCTTCAGTTTTACTTTACGTCTAGGGATACAATCTAATGGCCAGTATGTGAGCACAAAGAAGTACAAAGGAGTGTTAGTCAGATGTCGCAAAATGAGGGAAAACCTGCCGTTGTCATTGACAACGGGATGGGGACTTGCATTGCAGGATTAGCGGGAGAAACGACTCCAACTTGCACACTACAAACTGCCATCTGGTATAGGCCCACAAAAGAAAACAGAAATGAAAGATATCTGGTACTCTCACCCCACCCCACCCTCTCTCTCTCTCTCTCTCTCTCTCTCTGAAACGTGACCCTATATAAAGACAATACATTTGCAATAGCCAAAGTAATTGGCAATCACCGTTATAAATTGAAATGTAAAGTGTGGGTATGCTGAAAATGATATCCAACTTTCTTCAGCCCAATGTCCACCGGTATATTATTTAGGTCGTGTGTGTGTGTGCGTGTGTGTGTGTGTGTGTGTGAGAGAGAGAGAGAGAGAGAGAGAGAGAGAGACAGACAGACAGACAGATGCAGAGAGAGAAAGAGAGAGTACTTGTGTCCAATTCGTATGTGGATACGCGTTTTGAAAACAATCTTCACAGAAATATTTAAGTTTAATTTACTTTAACTTTAGTGGTGATGATTAAACCAATGGTTCAATCCAATATATAATAGTTCTGAAAAACAAGAGGGAGAGGGCGAATAAGGTGATCACAAATTCTCATATTGGTCTTGTTCTTCATTAATCTTATAATCTGCGATTAGTATTTCAATAATTCTACCTAAATGTTTTCTAGCCCGTTCTTCCAGAAGCAAAAGACAAGCCACTGTCTGTTGGAAATACAATCAAGTCCGACACGTATCACAATGAACATGCCATTCTCATGGAAAGAGGAGTGCTACGGAACTGGGATCGAACAGAAGAGATGTGGAACCATTTGTATGACTGCATGGGTCTAAAGAGTAACCAACATTCCGTTCTCATTACGGAAAAACCCCTCAGTCCACGTTCAAACAGAGAGAAGACATCCGAGGTGAAAATCTTCACACAGCACTTGTTTTCCAAAAACGTAATTTTGAACACAAAGAAAGATTTGCTGCTATGTTGTTGTAACTCTTTTTCCTACAAAAATGCATGCTAAATTCTTCTACTGAACATGGTTCAGACCATAAAGTCTTTCGACTAACTGTATTTCAATGAGTAGTAACATTTTGATTTCATGAGAAATCGCTGAAAGTAAAAGACTTGATATTTTCTGTTGACCTTTATCGAACTCATATCAACAGCTGATATAACATGTCTTCTGCGATACAAACTATAACAAGAAATGTTCAAAGAGAAATTCTTGAAATGCATATTGGTAACGTTTTCAGATATTTTTCGAAAAGTTTGGTGCTCCTGCATTCCACGTGGTGGTTGACACAGTCCTTGCCCTTCAAGGATCTGGGATGAGATCAGCTCTCGTTCTCGACTGTGGAGAGGGGGTTTCCAGTGTAGGGGCCATGTACGAAGGTATAGTCCAATTTCAAACCATTGTGCTTCAAAGATGGCTATTTGTGAGTCCGTTTAATATACAGTTAGCACTGGAACTCTGTTTTGTTTTCTTTATTCCAATAATCTAACACCTACTTTCTACTTCAGTGTAGATTTTCTTTCGGAGCCTAAGTTTTTCTGAGTGCAACTTGTTTGTCCAAACATGTCCACCTACATTATTCATATAGTTCATGTGACTCATGGACTCGAATTTAGTTACAGTACAGGTGTCAGTTCAGTTGGAAGCAGTAAGTAAGAAGTCAACACGTCTCCTTGCCTGATGCAAGAAAATGCACCCAGCAACCAGTCGACGGCGCAGACCAAACAATTGTAATGCTGCTGTATTCATAGGTATAACCAATTACACTAGGGCGACCTAGGAGGGAAACGCGTTAAATCAGGTGCAAAATGCTGTTTCCTTTAAGAAAGACTGAGATTCAACTTGGGTTAGCTAGCAGGCCGTAACAGATCTATGATATCCATATTCAGTTTAAGAAAACAAAGAAAAAAAAAAGTCTTTACAGAGAGAGAGAGAGAGAGATTATGAAACCATCGGAAGAATACGAAACAGTAACTACTGGCCGACTTTTCATGGAACGTATCAAGCAGATGGTATAGAACCCTTTTCGTCATTTACAATATTTTATACAAGCTACTGTTGATATTCTTTCACTGATGAGAACGTTATTACTTTCTGATATTTTATGACTGCCATGGGTCATGAATGAAAAAGGTATAGTCAACACCCTTTGATGCTGGTCGTGTTATTAATTTCCCCTCTCACTAGAATTTCTCTAATAGTTGGATTGAATGGGTTTTTCTTTTATCTATATATTCTCCGTTCTTGATGCGTCGTTCTGGTACCATTTCCATCTATGATTTGCGGAAGAATCCGGAGACCGACTATTTGTTGGAGAATCCGTGGACAGACATTCTACTTTACAATATAATTAATCCTTCTACATTTGAATCATGGTCATATGCTTGATGAATATGAAATGAACGAATACGTCTTGATTATACATAACTTTCACAAAGCCTCGAACTCGAACGTAAACTAAATCGTTATTTTTTCATAAATACAAGTATAATAAAATTACAAGCGAAACTACATACTGTTCAAGTAAATTCGTTTGTTTAATCAACCATTCAATTTAAATGGCTTGCATATCATGAACTGAAATACTTGCTGAATATTTTATAGAATGAACAAGGATAGTTGTGAGAAAGAAAAACAGTTGTTTGGAGTTTTCACGATTATTGTGCAAACTATCTGACGAAAGATTACCGTCTTATGCAGGTTGCCTGATCCCCAATTCCGTGACCCGCCTTGATGTGGCTGGAACGGATGTGACGACGTATCTGTGTCATTTGCTAGGGCAAAATGGCTACAAATTTACAAGAACAGGCAGCATAAGTAGTGAGTACGATATAAAAATATTCATAAATCGGACAAAATATTCATACATCTCAATCGAATAGGAATTTTACGAGAGAACGGTTAAAAAAATAAGAGTGACAGATACTACTGTGAAACATTCATCAATCTAAGACAAAAGAATTTCAAGTTTCATATTTAGTATGAAATGTTTACTTTTGACAAAGTTTCTTCATATGAAACGGAACGATTTATTTGTCTTCTTGAGACTACTTTGATTGCAATGCGTTCAATAGAATACATTGCTATTTCTGCCCTCTTTGTGGTGCAATGCATATTCTGCAAGTTACTATTAGCAATTGATAAAACTGTAAAATGTTAAATATGTATATTTTAAAAAACAATTGTTGATTACACGGTACTTATAACACAATAATGGCTATATCATGCCGAAGACATAGGAGTTAAGTGCCTTTTGCAAAGACACCCAGAAGCAACCGAACCAGGCTGGCGTATTGAACATTTAACAATTCCATTATGAATCCGACGCTGTACCAAATGAGCTTCCACGATTGCCGCAAATCTTGATACTAATTTCGTTCATTCGCTGGCATTTTAAGTGAATCATGCAGATTGCATCTATATTCAGTTTCCGAAAGAGAAATTGTCAACACTATCAAGGAGAAACTGGGCCGCATCGCTGAAGAACCCATTGCGGAATCGGGGACCAGAAATGAGGAAGAGGTGTTCGGTTTGCCAGACGGAACGCAGATCCGGATTGGGAATGAGAGATACGAGTGCGGAGAGCCACTATTCAACCCTTCTCTAATTGGTAAGAAACTGCGTGACCTGATTCTGGTTGGTAGCATGTTTAGTCTCTTCGAGGACGAAACTTTAAAAAAAAGGAACTGAAAAGTTACAGTTGTGCTTAAGAAGATGGTAGAATGACACACATCATATGAGTGCTGGCCCCCTGAAAAACAAAACTGACCTATGTTTGCATTATATCCATGTGTCTTCCATGTGTGTGTGTGCGAGAGAGAGAGAGATTTTTGACCTGGCTTTAACAGTTTTTCAGTTATATCTCTACGATGCCTGCAGTGTGACATTTTATTGTAATGTCTACACTGGAGCATCATGCCACAGACATAAAGCATGATGTCCCACCCAGTCACATTATTATGACACCAGGCTGACCAGTCCTAACACTAACTTCTTAATGCTGAATGCCTACCATGCAGGTGCTTTTACCATATTATCAGTCTTTGCTATGACTCGATCGCATCTGAGGCGAACGCTCTAACCACTAGGCCACCTAAACGGTGCTTCGTCCGAGACATTGAACATTCTAAACATATCGAACATAGTACCCTTGATCCCAGTAGAGTTTTTCATGCAAAATTGAGATATTTAACTTCATTCAAGTTTAATATTTAGTAGTATGATAATAGCACCTCGGGATGTTTGTTACTGATCTTAGTCAGAACCTTCTGTCCCCCATGTCTTTGTCTTCACACCACACTAGCACACTTGCGAGTCTGCCTGGAGAACCGCCAAGCAAAGCACCATATGCCAGACGATATTCATGTGCGGTACAAGATTTTAACCTAAACCAGTAACCATACAAACCGCCAAACAAACCCACTATTATCACACTACTTACACGTTTCTGAGTTTGTGGCATAACTCCGTCTACGTGACATAAAAATACAAGGACAATGGAAAATACAAATACATACATAAGCACGTCCACGATTATTCTTTGTATCAACGCTCGCGTGAGCAACAGTCTAACTACCATTATTGAAACTGGCTACACACACAAGTGTGTGTGATTTGGATTTTTAATGTAGCTTTAACAATTGTTCAGTCATATCGCTACGATGTCTGCAGAGTGGCAGTTTACAGTGATGTCTAGCACTGGGGCATCATGCCGCAGACATGTAGAACGATGTCCCACACAGTCACACAGTCACATTATCCTGACACCAGGCCGACCAGTCTTAACGCTAACCTCTTAGTGCTGAGCGCCACATGAGGCAGCTGTTAGTAGCATTTTTTAAGTCTTTGGTATGACTCAGTTGGGGATCGAACCCACGACCTCCCGCATCCGAGGTGGACGCTCTTTCCACTAGGCCACATTATCCGGACACCAGGCCGACCAGTCCTAACGTTAACTTCTTAATGCTGAGCGCCAAGCGAGGCAGCTGTTAGTGTCATTTTTGTAAGTCTTCACACACACACACACACACACACACACACACACGTGCGCGTTAAGTTTTGCAGTGAGGCCAATATTGTATTGATTGTGACCATATTTCCTATTCCTTTTCTGTGAGACTAAATTACTCTTGCAGGAATTGGATTATGAATCGATACTATACAGTATATAAAATATTCTGCTAATATTAGTTTCTTCGTTCTGCAATATTTTATATTGACTGGGACTATATTTTGTAAAGAGTGCGTGAGAATATGGCTAAGAGATTGTTTGGAAAAATTATACTAAACAACAACAGCGGAATTAATATACACGTAATGGTGAAAAGTTCACAAATTAATGTGTATAGTATTTTCTTAAGAATCTGAGTGTATCTAATAAGGGAATGAAAATCACCGAACAGCGGAGAGTTCCTAACATTACAAAATATATTAAATCACTATTTCGCTTAAATACGGCATACAGATTTGTCAAAGAGGCTCAATGATGTTGAATGATGTTTGAAATTAGCATCCGAAGTATCTTGATAAATTCATCGGCTTAGAAATCCTATTGGAAGCACATAGACGTGGGCTGTGTCAAAGTTTATGAGAATAAACGTGAAAAGTTATTGAATGATACTGTGCAAGAAAACTTCAAGTCTCTAATGTTAGTGACTGAACCTAGTGACGAAGCTATTGAATGCAGTGAATGCAGCAGTGATAGAAAATATAGAGTGGAACTTCGTCATTAAAGAAATACTTTCCGTATTAAGAGAAGAATCGCATCCACAACCTCAGGATGATGGGAGTAATTTTATGAAACCCCTTCTATGTCCAGAGAAGCAAAAACTACAACTGAGATATACACAAATAATCCAAAACATTTAGACTGATTGGATTTAATGCTGTTAATGGAAGTGTGTGGATTAGTTCAGTACTCAGTGATGAGCCATTGGACTTCATTTGGGCTAGCATCGACTTAAGGCATATTTTACACAAGTGTGCATCGGATGCGGGAGGTTGTGGGCTCGATCCCCAGCCGAGTCATACCAAAGACTTACACAAATGGTACTAACAGCTGCCTCGCTTCGCGCTCAGCATTAAGAGGTTAGTGTTAGGACTGGTCGGCGTGGTCTCAGGATAATGTGATTGCGTGGGACATGATGCTACATGTCTGCGATATGATGCTCCAGTGCTATGCATCACTATAAACTGCCACACTGCAGACATCGTAGCGATATGACTGAAAATTTTTTAAAGCTACGTTAAAAATCCAAATCGCAAACACAAGTTTGCAGATTTATTTGTTATTGATTATTTAGAGTACTAGCCTGATTAGTTACAAGACCCTCATACAATATTTCAAATTACCATAAATTAAGAGATTACTCTACTTTGTACTGTGTTCTTACCCAGTTATATAAATTTTACTCTTAAGATTTGTCTTCCTACAGCAACACTAGAAATGGTTTGTTGTGGATATCACGTGACTGTATAACCTCTGATATCATCGAGATGTAGGTTGCGAGAGTTGTGTAGTCACGTGACTAGGAATACAAAGGCCAGATCCAGGTCAAATTTTAGCAACTTTCGTCTCGTGTAACAGCGGATTAAAGACATAACGAATGCTATGATCGCAATTTCTGAGAAAATAAATCATATTCCTATCAATTTCATGCAGGTATATCTCGATGAAAGGTCTTTCAAATGTGCTGGGTCGGCTAGAAAGTGGCTACCCCATGCAGACACCAAATGGTGCTGGCAGATTCCAACTTTTCAATAGGGAATGCGCTCTGACCCTACACCCCAACATAAATGTCCAAATATCAAAAAATGGAGTGGCAAGGGTCAGAGGAAACTCTGACTATGCGGGAATAAACCCGTCGCACATGCCCTTTTGGGCGCACGCGACATAAGTCCAATTAATAAATCAAATCAATTAATTGATTTAACACCATTATCATTTAGAGAAGGAAATGCTGCAATACGTGTGTCTTGGTCATGTAAAACTAGGATGATGGCGTATCAATCGTCATAATTCATGAAAACTGTTTTTCACATTGTAATTTACAAAGGACTAAAAGAAAACCATTCTGCTTATCTTCGACCTTCGTCTACTTTGGACTGGATATAACTTTAGTACTCCATTAATTCCTCAAGTATATATACATGGTACTAATCTGTATCTATTTTCATGCATCTTCCAAGGGCTTGACGTAGCTGGAGTTCACAAGCTTGTTACTGACTCGATCAACAGATGTGATATCGACACTAGAAGAGACTTGTACAAAGGTATCATTCTCGTCGGAGGAACAACACAAATGAAAGGTTATGAATTTCTTTCTTTCCCGATATGAACAGTAAAATCATGGAAGAAAACGAGATAATTTCGGGTTTTAGTACACTCTTTCCTAAATTTCTAACTTTAGATAAGTTATTGCATTCGTCTCTCTGGTGTTGTATCAGACCTAAAAAAAATCTTTATTTTCAATGTGGTTGTTAGCTTTTCATAAAAACGAGCCCCATTCTTTTAAAGATTGTCAGACAAAGTTAAGTCTGCTTAAGAAATTAATCATCTGTTTTGAATTTAAATTGCACGAAATGTGGTGAAGAATGGAAATTTTGAAGGCATGATCATGTGACTACAAGAATTCACTTTGCATGAAATGTTATAGGAAACAATCATGATACTTAATTTTGTAACTTTCAATCCTAAGGTCACAAAATTATTGTATGTTCTTGCTTATAGTCAGTTCCAACTGAAACTGCACAGATCCAGATCAGCCATCACATAATGCACTGGTAGATCTTGGTCCGTATTGTTTGTTAGGAGTTATCAATAGATAAAACAGCATAGGTCCTGATCTTCAGGTACCTTATGCTACTGCAGATCAGGATCTTTGTTGTTGCGAGTACATACTGTATGTGGTGTAATCGACCCATGTTGCTACTGAAAGATTTTAGTATCTTGCAAAACAAAACAAAAAACAATAACGCCTGACAAGCTTTAAACTCCTGCCTAAAACAAAACCAGGTTCTGTGAACAAATAACTTGCAAAAGATGCTAAAAACCTTCATTTTCCTTACTTTCCAGGTTTTGAAAAACGCCTGAAGCATGAACTTCAACTACTTGCCCCTGATAATGCGAAAATAAACATAACCGTTCCAAATAACAGGCAGCATACGGTTTGGTTGGGTGGTGCTGTATTAGCAAGTGCTGCCACCTTCCAGGAAATGTGGATCTCAAAGCAGGAGTATCAAGAACATGGTCATAATATTGTTAACAAAAGATGTTGGGCATGCACTTAGCATTTAAGAATCTACATAAGCTCCACCTACCAGCCTTTACCATTGTTGTATAATGGACATGATGATGGTGCACGTATCATTTCATGGCAGACTATGGCACAATCTTGCCAGGAATGCAAAATTTTCCAGACCATTATAAAGCATAATTAGATACCTTGGAAGTTTTCCAAACCATTAAAAAGCATAATAAATTAGCTTGGATGTTTGTACTTACATATATCATATATGCATACAAGTTTCAATTTCATTTTATTAAACCACCATTTCTGTTAAATTTCCTGGAAATAATTTGAAACGAAGTTAATTTTAGGCTTGTATATGCTATCGAGTCGGCATGGATGTCTGAGATCATGCCTTCTAGACAATATTGTAACCAACTTAAACAAATACACCTTATTTATATGCTTTCTTGAACTATTTGATTGTTATCTAAACACATTTTTTTAAAAATTGTTTTTACGGTTCCATAAGGATTAGACATTTAGCAGTAAACTTGTATTCATCTAATAAATTATTATTCATCTGGGACTAGATTTTTTCAGTTGGAAGATTGAGGCAGCTTCTCTGACAGAGATTTATATATATTATATATATATATATATATTAAACCATTAGACCCATTCTAACTTGTTTCTTGCATGTGATTCAATGTCACAAGCAGTTGTGCTCTAAGAAAACATTTTATTGTAGGTCACTGTTAATTTATTTTCAAATTGTTATCTAAGAATAACAATCATAAAGGATTTGCCAAGTTTCAGTCTTTACTGACACACTTAAAAAAGTTGCTAAAATTGGATGCCTTGTCCTGCTGTTCTATCAGTGTCATATAAAGAGATTGGTTTCACTTTTATGCTCCAAATCCCGACTGTAGTAGGTGTTCCCAGTCTACCAAATTTTTGTTGTCCATTTGAATAACAGGCAGCATCAATTCAAATTTCAGGCACTATTTTTGTTGCTTCTGTGATGACCCTTCACACTAGTGGTTTAAAAACTCAAGTAATAACACCTAAAGAGTTTTCTGAAGCATGTGACATCTAATGGAAGGCTACTTGTCCTGCCATAAAAGGACCAGCAAAGTCTGATAGCATTAGACATTGGTGTGATTATAAGGCACCATTCAACAAATTATCACTAATTTGTGTGATTTTGTTCTCTGAAAAACAGAAGTAGCACTGTAATTCATCTTCTTCCCTAATACACCTTAAGATGTTGCTAAAATGAGATTTAAATTGCAAGACTTCTATTTGTGCTAATTGCCTTTGGGCTTCTTCCATGCAAGTGCCTGCCACCAGAATCTCATTAGTGTACTAATTTATGTTTGAATAATTGCTTGTATGTCACAGTATCTAGTGTTCAGTGTGGTTAATTTATTATTATTATTATTATTATTATTATTGTTGTTGTTGTTGCTGTTGTTACTGTTGTCAGGTCAAGTCTGTCTTTCATTGTTACTTGTCTGAAATCTCCACATAATGCAAGAAACTGAGTAACTAGTTGACAGTAGAGGTGAATCTTCGTTAAAGACATAAGCGTTTGTCCAACTGATTTAATGCATTTGGAAAGAGTATTGTCTTTTACAAGAAAATGTATGTGAAGCATTAGCAAATAAACACGGCTTTGCCCTTATACAGTACAGTGATCTGTGACATCCAGTGTCAGATTAAGGCCTTCCAGGGCCCTAAGCAATGAAAATATTATGGTGCCTCCTTACCCACCGCCAACGTGAAACTAAAAAAACAATATTTAAAGCAAAAAAGGTGAGAAATTATCAGTGTTTCCATCATCCCAAATAAAAATGCATGTACATGATGAAGATCAAAATGGTCATAATTAATTTGAATTTTTTCTGGTACTTGTTCGGCTGGTGCTCTAAGCACGAGCTTAATGGATTATCCGCCATGATCACATCCAATTATAAAAGTCCAAACGATACTTGCCTATTAAGTAATTTTGACATTAATGCCATAGTGATGATTTACAAAAATAATTAAGGACATGGAATACTTTACCAAAGACCCAGTATGACATTTGTGAATGTCACTAATAAATAATATGATTTGTGTAAGAATGACCATTTCAAATGAATGTAACTATTTTTGTCATCCAACCAGTATGTATGCATTATGAATGAACCCTCATGACAAAAACTAAATCGGTATATTTGACTAATTGTTACGTTCATCTTTTACATATATCTGACTAAATGTTCAGTGTATTTGTTTATCAAGATATAAAAATGAAAAAATAAAAGAATGCCACTTTAAAAATATTTGTTGTTACTTTACTCCCATCCAAAAACATATCTGAGTTCGAAGGAGCCAAAGAATGCAGTTAAAACCCTCAAGCCTAGAACAAGTAGTGACCACAGACCTTTTCATGTGAGGGTACAAACCAAGAAAAAGATGTCAACTGATAAGGCAGATACTGCAGCATCAGTGGATATAATTTAAAACACTTAAGACCAAAATATCCGATTGTGTAGATACTCCTCAATGGTCATGTAGACTTGAATATACAAAATAAAGAGACCCAAGTGAGCTTCATATCTCTGAACTGAGTGATGTACAAACTGGTTCATATGTGCAGATCAGCACATCATTTGTCCAGACCTGAAAAGCTTTCATGCAAGAATACTTTCTGATATAACTGGTAAACTTCTCTTGAGCATTTGTTTAAAAAAGAAGCCATTTATTTAAAGTATTGGTTAATAATTTTAGTGGCATAATTCATATTGCACTGCTGATCTACTTCATTTGTAAAACCTTGAATGGCCTTGGTAATTTCAATTTACCTTCTGCAACAGTGGTGAAGCTGGATGGCAGATTAGTATCATCCGTCAAATTCCAAAAGGTTTTCATGCGAGGATGCTTTCTGCTGGATATGGCCTCATTCTGTTGTGCAGTTTATAAGAAAACATAACTGATATGTTCTTTTTTTTCAAAACAGTATCCATATGGGATAGTGTTTCACCATAATTTGTATACATTTCAAAATCGTTCATGCCAGGATGCTTTCTATTAAATTTGGTCAGATTTTAAGTGTTGAATTTGTTTGTATTTTATTCACCTGCAATAAATATGGGTGTATCATGTTATAGCATTCATCCATCCATCCTCTCTATTTCAGTTCCATAAATAGTTATTTATGACCTACCATTACCAAACATCGTGGATGGAGTAAGGAAGCTGCCAATCAATTTCAGTCAAATGTCAAGGTTATTTTGACAGAAAGCAGAAAAATGGTTTCTGCAAAATAACGAGTTCTATGACAAAGATCTAGACCAATTCGTGTGGTCTACTTGACCTTGGGGTAAGAATGAAGGCCATCAATTCTTGAAGGTCACTGTGGCTGAAAGATGATGAAAGGCCTCTGCACATTAACATTAGCTCTACATTACAAACCTGGGCCATGCTTTGTGGATGACTTGCACTTGGGTTAATGAAGGAGTCTGTTGAATTGGGGGTCAAAGTCACTGTCGGTGAAAGAAGAAAAACAGTTCTGTCACTCTCTGTGAAAAAAGAAAAACAGTTCTCACAAAATACCATTCATTCTACATTACAGACTGGGGCCAAACACTGCAGATGGCAAGCACTTGAGGCACTGATTTAAGGGTCAATGTCACTGACTGAGAGGTCATGGTCATTGTGAAGGGTTCTGCATAATAATGTTCTAGACTAAGTTTCTTGACCAAACTTTGTGGATGGCAAGCATTTAGCATAGTAAAAAGCTTATAGACTTTGAGAACTAATGGTAAAAGGTCACTGTTGTGGTAAGTTTAAGAAAATAATGGTCATTGCAAAGTTTAGTTCAAGACCACATACCTTGATCAAAGATCAAGGTCATTGAGACCCCTTGTTAATAATCTCTAGAGTCAACCATAGTTTACTAGTAGTAGTACAGGAGAAAATTCAATATAGTTTGGTTATATATTCTACCATTCATGGTACAGTAATAAGAAAAGCACATGTAAGCAGGCTTTGTATATGTGTGGGCCAACAGTGGCTGCGATGGTGTGGTGTCTATTAAGCATGAGCTAAAGATAAGACATCACCTCCAAGGGAATTAGTGCAAGCCATCCAATTAGAGCAATCACATTTGGTTGCAGATTGCCAAATATGAAAACACCGAATTATGGATCTCAAATGGCCAAGAATTAGAACTTTTGATGACAAGAATGCCCATTAAGAAGGTATGGAGATTTTGTTTGCCAGTATTTTCCAAGAACATTGGAGCTTCCAGGTTCATTAAGAAGGCATGGAGATTTTGTCTGCCAGTATTTTCCAAATACATTCTTGCTTCCAGGTTCATTAAGAAGACATGGAGATTTTTTCTACCAGTATTTTCCAAGAACATTATCCAGTTTGTTACACATAACAAGATTCAGTTGGCAATTTACAGTAATATATAACTGATGACATGAGCAACAAAGAAACCCAGTGAATGACCGAGTCGGTGAGCAGGCAATGAACTTAAGTCAGAAAAACAAACAATCCTGCTTGTCAGATATGTCACATTCTGGAGCAGCAGCTTTAGATGCAATGGGGTGTCACTCCAACGTAAATATATATCCAAACAATCTAAGAATGTGCCTTATGGTTGTGTGGCTGACTGATCTGCTTATGTATTCTTATTAGTTACACTGCCCATATTAATATGATGGCAGATCAGCATCATTTGTTCAGTCTTCTATAGGCTTCATGTCGAGATGCTTCCTTTATATTTTGACCAAAATATCTACTGCATTTTTTGCATAAAAATTTTGAGAATGTTGACAAACAGATAACAACAGAAGGACCCTGGGAATGTTGACAAACAGATAACAACAGAAGGACCCTGGGAATGTTGATAGACAGATAACAACAGAAGGACCCTGAGAATGTTGACAGACAGATAACAACAGAAGGACCCTGGGAATGTTGACAGACAGATAACAACAGAAGGACCCTGGGAATGTTGACATACAGATAACAACAGAAGGACCCTGGGAATATTGACAGACAGATAACAACAGAAGGACCCTGGGAATGTTGACAGACAGATAAAAACAGAAGGACCCTGGGTATTATTATGAGCCATTTTCCCAAATAGCCAGGCCAGTTAAAAATTCAAACACCCATGTCATCCATGCTGTAATGATGAGGTTTCCTTATCAGGGGAACATGGCACATGCAGTGCCGGATTTAGGACAAATGAGGCCCCTTACTTGGGCCCTGAAAGAGGTAGGCCCATTAGGCCTACACAGGTAGTCAGGCATACATACTCAGGAAGTTTAGGACGTTTTGACTTTTGAAAAACATTTGAAAAATTCATCGTAAAAAAAATTTTGGGCCAGGAAGATGGGGCCCCCTTGCCAACAGGGCCCTGTGCTTAAGCACACCTAAGCACAATGGTAAATCCGGTACTGGGCACATGTATCAGTTTGAAGTGAATGGTCATCAGTCTATGCATGCCTACTTTTAGGCAAGATTTTTCAAAAATCCTAATACTCACTTGTGACCTATACTATAATGTCTCCCCAGTACATACAGTTTCAAAACTCCTATAACTCCCTTGTGACCTAAACGATAATGTCTCCACAGTGCATACAGATTTGAAAACCTATAACTCACTTGTGACCTATACAATAATGTCTCTCCGGTGCATACAGTTTTGAAAACCTATAACTCACTTGTGACCTATACGATAATGTCTCCCCAGTGCATACAGTTTTGAAAACCTATAACTCACTTGTGACCTAAACGATAATGTCTCCCCAGTACAGTTTTGAAAACCTATAATTCACTTGTGACCTAAACGATAATGTCTCCCCTGTACGTACAGTTTTGAAAACCTATAACTCACATGTGACCTAAATGATAATATCTCCCTAGTGCATAGAGTTTTAAAAACCTATAACTCACTTGTGACCTAAACGATAATGTCTCCCCACTGCATACAGTTTTGAAAACCTATAACTCACTTGTGACCTAAACGATAATGTCTCCCCACTGCATACAGTTTTGAAAACCTATACTGTACCTGTAACCAGTGCTATGATGTAGGAAATATGACTTACAAAAACTTTAATAAACAAATGTTAACACCAAATGAAATTATAAGAAGGATATGTACAAGTTTTGAAAGTAGTCAGTCTGGACACATCGATAAAATGTTGGAATTGCTAGCATTAAATAGTCAACCTGGATGCAAAGATAAAATGTTGGAATTGCTACCATTAAACAGTCAACCTGGATACAAGGATAAAATGTTGGAATTGCTAGCATTAAATAGTCAACCTGGATGCAAGGATAAAATGTTGGAATTGCTAGCATTAAATAGTCAACCTGGATGCAAGGATAAAATGTTGGAATTGCTAGCATTAAATAGTCAACCTGGATGCAAGGATAAAATGTTGGAATTGCTAGCATTAAATAGTCAACCTGGATGCAAGGATAAAATGTTGGAATTGCTGTGATATTTTAATACGAGAGTCAAATATATACAATGAATCATATAACAACCACAGCTTCATCATAAAGTGTCATTGAGAATTTTGGAAATGGGGGCTTATTTATGGCCATATACTATACTTTAATTAAATTATTTTCCTGACAATGTTATGCTTAATGTTTTTTTATGTGTTCCCAAATTTAATTTCAGTCGATAGTTCGATCTGATACACATTCATGAAATGCACAAATAACAAGTTTTTGGCAAAAATCTTGTTTTCTTATCATTTTAAATTACAGTCCATCAAATAATGGATTGATAACATTGGTTTTAAATAATGAACACCACTCCCTCAGTTTGTAGTTGAAGTGTTGGGAGCCAATTATAAAATGGAGACGAGAATGACAAACGTTTGTCCCATTTTAAAATGTTATACATTTTACAAAAATCCTTAAAGAGAATGGGTCAAAATGAAAGTACTGTCTTACCTACAGAGTTTGAATCAGAAAGCAACTGTCAATAAAATCTTTGATTATATGGTGTTATTATACTTTATAAGAGATGACTACTGAAGGCAGAACCCAAGGTGGCTAACTGCTTAGAATGCCAGTCTCATTACCAAAATATTGCAAGTTCAAAAATCCTGCTATTGCATCAACCCAAGTCATCTACATTGGTGTGTCCTTGAGCAAGATACTTTATTCCAATTACAAAATAACCCACTACCTTCATGTATTACTGTCCCATTAAACACCAAACGAATTTTAACACTCACTCTGGCAAAATATCATCACCAGCCAGTAAGTAATAGTTATGTCTTGCCATCTGTTAAAACAGGCCAGATAATAAGATGGTCATCACAGGTCTAAGCAAATTAGGCTAAAATAAAGTTAATTATTTTACCATAGCAATAAGATAGTGTTCTTTATTTTATCATATCTTGTGGTCAATTGATACTGTTACTAAAGTGGGGGCCGCGAGTGGCCAAGTGGTCTAAAGTGCTCTCCATTACGGATCGCTGCCATCTCACCTCTGTCTGCATGGGTTCGAGTCTTGGATTCGGCCAATATGGGTATGTGAGAAAGCTTGCCAGTAGCTTCTCAAGGGTCGGTGGTTCTTTCCGGGGATTTCGAGGGTTATTCCTCCACCATTTATGCTGGCCACCATGTATAGCCTATCATGTGCTGAAAAATGGCGTTAAACCCTACATCAACAACAAAAATACTGAAGTGTATACTAGCATATCATGAAACAGTTATCTGCACTTGGATGACTGTAGTTAGTCAAACCTGACATAACTCCCAAGGAAGAAATATGCTTGTTATAAACTTGAAAAAAATGTCAAAATGTTGTGTGTTGCAGGACATTCATATGTTCTACTAAATGTTCTGTGTTCCAAAAAATTCCTATGTTCTACTAAATGTTCTGTGTTCCAGGAAATTCCTATGTTCTATCACTAATATGAAGTCTGAGTCTTATATGATTGTCAACAAATGTGACAGCAGATGTACATGTTGTCAAATACTGAGACAAATGGTTGTCCATCTTGTCGACTAATGTGAGAGTGGTTTTAAGTTTTGCAAGCAGTCCTCAAAAAATCCAACAGCCCAAAGCCTGGGGCTCCTCTAATTTTAGATCCAGCCCATCCTGTATTCTAAGTGAGGTGCCCATCAAAACAAATTTTAATTTGCCTGAGAAAACTTTAATCACATTGATGAAATGTGCAAATGTATATTCAAAATGTTGACATGATGCAATCTAAACCAGATCACCTCTATCCTACATGAAAATGAGATCGGATTTTAATCAGACTGAAGCATGCAATGTCATGCAAAAAAATAATTTAAACTCCCAAAACCCTTTACACAGTCATGTTTCAAGAAAACACAATTTTCAGTAATCTTGAGAAAAAAAACAGAGCATGTATAAATGCTAAACTGTCATGATTGAAGCTGATGTAAAACTATCCATTGGGCAGTTAAAATAGTGGCAACTAAACGCAAAGAGATCAGGTATAAACCACCATTTCACATAATACTTAACTGGCTGACAATAGCTGGTGAGATGTGTTTGAAGGCTGCAGTGGGTGAGCCCATTGTGCTAGTTTCCATAGGTAGGATCAGGAAGTGGAACAACCCATTACAGGTAAATCAAAGAGATACTAGATGTGTGCACAAGAACAAAAAATTATTACATTATTACATATTAATGCTTTGGTTGAGAATGTTTAAGCCATATGTACCGGTTATTGTAGTTTTTACAACTTTGTGAACTGAGGCAATGTTTCTTTGAAGTTGGATTTTACTGCATATACAGAATGCAAAGCATGATCATTTCAGTTGTCGGAATAGTGTTTAATTCATTTTTGAAGCCAATTAAGGAAGCTTTTAGCTATCAGCATAACCACACACAAAAATTCAGACCTCTTGGTTGACAGAGTTTAACTTTGTGAAGCACGCCAGCATAGTGATGAACACTAATGGCACTTGCATCACCTTCAAACACCTATGAACCCTACTTATTATATATTCAAACTGTAGCTGTTGCAACATTGTGTGATAATATTAAAAAGGGAAATTTTGGGCATGTGGAAATTGTAGTCCGAGCTAGTGGAATTTCAGTCAGACTTTCGAGTTTATTGAAGTCAACAGCCCAAAGACTGTGTCTACACAATTGTTTTCTTTGAGCACTGGCAACCTGAATTTCATCAATTACATAGCTTGCCTCTACAGAGATTTTAGTAATCTTCAGCAGCTATTGTAAACATTAACCTATAGCAAAATAAATTTAGAGTAATATTAAGATGAGAATGCTGACCATCTATGACAGGGCATACAAGATATAAATTTGTTTCTATGATATCAAAGAAATACTATAATGAAAGATTATTTCGTTGTTCTATTTTTTAATTCTTTAGAACTTCTTCAGAAGCTATTATAATTGTCCACCCCTGAAAGACATGTTTTAATGGGTGAAAAATACTGAAGAGACAGCCAGTATGACCACTATTACAAATACTTCAAACACCAGGTAATTAAGTTGATTAGCTACTCATTTACTTCATATCTTTAGTAACATGCACAATACACAGTTAACCTACTGAGGGCAACCTATCACAATACACATTGCAGTGTTTTAGTCATGTTTCAGAATAAAGGAGCCAATTATCCTCCTTCAAATTAGGGCAATGCCACAATCATAGTGGGTCAAACGCATTCTAAAATGAGATATCATTTACACGTCTATCTGACCTGCTGTCGTCATGAAAACCAAAACAAAAATGAACTTTTTTACTTTAAGATTCTTTTTGATCCTTCTGACCTAATGCAACAACTTGTTCCCCTGCCTCTTGTTTTTGGCTTATCGGACATGACTGGTATGTCAGATAAATAAAAAGGACATTTTTTGTAAATTATGTTTCACCAAAACTACTTACCCAATCACATTAATGTTAGGGAATTACTTCTACTATCTCCCTTAGACTTGACAAGACCTCTCTATGTTATGCATATATTAGGGGAAACAACTCTTACTGATTACCTTCCCTTACCCAACTAGGTGGGATTCGACATACTGAATATAGCCAATGCCAACTTTTGCACCATCTAAGACAGGATGCACACACTGCATGGAGGGATGGGAGGCATTTATTATATTGTAGTTGGGGAAGTATTTAGGAGAAACATAATTCACTATCAAATTTCCTTTCTCGATCAAATATATTACCAAATCACACTGACATTAGGAGAATAGTTACATGGATCATCTAACCTCTACATAATGCACTGTATGGTTAAAAGAAATCTACATAATGCACTGTATGGTTAAAAGAAATCTACATAATGCACTGTATGGTCAAAAAGAAATCTACATAATGCACTGCATGGTTAAAATAAATCTCTACTTTCAAGGATGATACTCTCCTAATTTTTAGCTGACACAACTGGATATATGTATATACATATGCAACGAAATACCCTGTGTGTTCCTGCACTTAACAAATGATTACAGACAAAAGTTTTCGCAAATCCAGCAAAAAGTTGCATGGTCATACTAAAGAAGAGAGTGTCTGAGTAACAAACCAAAGTTTGGAAGGACTAGCAAGATAAACAAAAAAGTTGCTGACTTAGGTCCCCATTGAAGCTGTACACAATAGAGTTGCAGACTCAGCTCCCCATTTAAGATGTACAAAGCAAAGTTACAGACTCAGGTCCCCATTAAGCTCTACACAACAAAGTTGCAGACTTAGGTCCCCATTGAAGCTGTACACAAAAGAGTTGGAGACTCAGGTCCCCATTAAGCTGTACACAAGAGTTGCAGACTCAGCTCCCCATTTAAGATGTACACAGCAAAGTTACCGACTCAGGTCCCCATTAAGCTCTACACAACAAAGTTGCAGACTCCGGTCCCCATTTAAGCTGTACAGAACAAAGGTACATTTTTAACAAATCAGAGATGCAGTCCAAAACTTATAATGCTGTTATGATGTTATATTATAATTTCTACACAGTATCATGGATCCCAACACATCATACAGCATTTCACAACACATTGTACCTCGTGTCCAATCTGCTGAGTGGATTCAGTGAATTGATAAATGTGTCAGAGGTTTTGAGATCAAATCCCTTCAGATATATGTGTTAACATTATTTTTAACTTCTCACATTTAGTCATTTTTATTCTTAGAAAATAAATGATCACTGCAATTTCTGTATCTTACTTTTCTATTTGAAACAAAATTAAAAAGAAAGCACTTATTTTAATGTTGGTTTGTCTTACTGCCTAAAAATGCAAAACATGTGCATTATCACATATTTTCAATCGATTCCCAACTGAAGTAAACAGTCATAAATATGCATGTCATATATTGGATGGGTATATGCAACCAGTCATACAAAGACAGGCAGTGAGATCAAACTTCTATTAAAGGCAGTCTTCTTCTTTGCATTAGTCAATTGTGACTAACACTTATGTCTATCTGGCAAGAAGTTGTTGTTGTTGTTGTTGTTGTTGTAGGGTTTAACGCCATTTTTCAGCACAAGATAGGCTATACATGGCGGCCAGTATAACTGGTGGAGGAAAAAACCCAGGGAAGAACCACTGACCCACGAGAAGCAACTGGCAGGCTTTCCCACATACCCATGCTAGCCGAACCTTGGACTCGAACCCACGCAGACAGAGGTGAGATGGCAGTGATCTGGAATAGTGAGCACTTTAGACCACTCGGCAGGCAAGAAGTAAAGACTTGTCTAATGCAAAATCCCTTTTAACCCACCTTTAAGCTCTCCATTAAAATGAATATAAAAAGTATATAAACCTGAAGTTATCCTTTTTTCCCTTGAAGAAACTCCTAAGATGATGTTTGTTTTCGTCAATCAGAGGTTTTAATATTAAAGACTAAGTACAGAATAAAGTTATAAAAATTACACTTCCAATAAGAACAAATGAATCCTCCAGCCATTCTGTACCAATTAAATCATCACTTTTAAATAATATTCAATGTGATTGACAAAGAACTTGTAATTAAAAAAACTAAACTGCAATCTACTTAGCTCATGAATTATTAATTTCGCTCATAACTTATCAGATATAGATTCTAACTTAAAGCAACAAAGTCCTGTCACTGCATAATACTGTCTGTTGGCTAATCATGCCATGGCAAATCAGGATCTATGTTCTTTTGGATCCAACTTATAAATATGTATTGGTGGCAAGTGAAAAATAAATGGACTCCAAGTAGTAATGCAACACTAAAACAAGAAAAGGATTGTTTTTTATTACACCACATCTGATATGATGACAAAGTTCTGCCCATGAAATATTTGACAAAATTCAAGATACTATTGTTGCACTCATTAACATTCTAAAGGTTTTTTCAATAACAGGAATCCATTACATAATATTTTCATGTAAATCAGCATGTGTGAACTATAAACTGTGTATGAATTCAGAGTTTTCCTTCAGTTACCTTCAACTAATATGTTTCCTGCTGGTAACCAGGTGAATATAACTGGCAAAAACAAGTTAACATCAGTAATTGTGGTAATTTATGGTTAATATCAACATTTACCAAAATATCAAAACACTAGACTACAAGTGACTTTTTCAAACCGAGGAATAATGCAGTTTTACACACTGTGACAGTCCTCATTGGCAATACATGTATAAACTAAATTTTTAATTACAAAAACAGGTGAATATAAACAGAATGATGATTATAACTGAATAAGATAATTTTCTAATTTATTCAGTCCCTCTGTATATATTAAGAATGCCGCAAGTTCAGATCACAGGTCTCATCAAAGCAACCAATATTTGTTCTTGGTTTCCTAAAGACTGATGATATGTACTGTCCAACCTAACTTTCAGAATGTCAGCAGCAACCACCAGCTGCTAATGCTGTCTGTGGTTAGTCAACTTTGGCACCAATGTACACTATAAGGTAAACTTCTTCAGTGTAGATTTGTATTCAAAACAATTAAAGACTGCTCTTACTAACATTAAATGCATCATTATCATTAACCATTCAATGCAACCTGGTGAAAAGACAAGATACAGCTATAGCATTAAGATGAGACTCAAGTGGGGCCCAATATCTCCTCATGCTTTATCGCTCTGGTAAATGACCATGTAAAGTGGCACCCTTTTGCTTACAATTTCTAAGGAACCCAAAAGTATCCTACAACACCTAAGTTTATAATAAAGTGAAAAACTGCTTATCAACAAAAAACATTGATAGATTTTCAGTATTTGCAAGCTAACAAAATGGATGAAAGATTTCTTATTCTAAGTCAAAAGGACTCACAATTCTGCTGCCAGACAAAAATATGAGGTCAATTTAAATTTCTCTTTAATACATGTTTTTACTGTAATACATGATTCAGCAAGAGATGCTAACCAGTGTGATGTATGAATACTAGCCTGAACAAAATAAAAAATCTGAAGTTTTATCCAACATCTTGTTTTGTCCAACATCTTGCTTTATCCAACATCCTGTTTTAAGCATTAAATCTTTGTGATTTAAAGTGGTTTTGTGCCTCCTGAATCACCTTATCCACCATGAAACAAGAGGTTTGTTGATTATTTGCTCACTGCATTTAAAACATGTTGCTTACTCCATTCAGAATGTCTGTTCCTTAATCCATTTAGAATGTCTGTAGCATATTATATTTTACCAAGGGATAATCCTCATCATCCACTGTCAGTTCAACGCATTTCTTGAACACTCAAAAGTGAATCAGCATGCTAAGGTGACATGATTTATAATGCTTCTGAAAAACAAGAACTTAGGTTGTTGTTGTTGTAGGGTTTAACGCCATTTTTCAGCGCACGATAGGCTATACATGGCGGCCAGTATTAATGGTGGAGGAAGAACCCGGGAAAACCCTGGAAAGAACCACCGACCCATGAGAAGCTACTGGTAAGCTTTCTCACATACCCACATTAGCCGAATCCGAGACTTGAACCAATGCAGACAGAGGTGAGATGGCAGTGATCCGTAATGAAGAGATCTTTAGACCACTCAGCCACTCAGAGCCCCTAAGAACTTAAGTACACTATCACAAAAAAATTTACAATCTGATATGACAAACGTTTTTGTGTTCTAGTCGTAACAAGTAACTGCATTTAGGTTTTCATATACATTATTTTACCTGACCAGAAAAATCAAAATCTACAAAAAGTGATCTTATGGCATACTTTGAGGTTAAGAATAGAAATGAATCCATCGAAATGGCAATAGTTCACAACTCCTGTAAACTTAAACATCATCAACTTGTTTACTGAAAAAAGATTCTGGTCAAGTGCAAAAGTGCATGCAGTAACCTTTGACTTCATGCCAAAGTTAAGCAGGCCTGGTTTTCAAACTTGATCAAAATAGGGCAGACATGTTGGTGGTCAAATCTGCACCATTTTCATTCAGGTCTAATTACACAGTGTACAAGGTGTTTAAGTGAAAACTCAATGTCGGTCCCACCATTCCTTCAAGAGAAGTAGACAGGGTTACAGAAGTAGCCAGAAAACTTAAAAGATGATTGTACTCTTGAAATATAGGTCTAACAATGCTAAAAGTGCTTTTTAAATTACCACATGTTGTCACAACCATCAGATCATAACCTGATCATGATTTTCATAATAATCGCTGTGGCAGGCATATTGGGACTACTTTCATTCAGAATGGAAGATTTAAGTCTTTTATTGATATGCTGATATGACCATCTGATCCGGAGGCATAGCGACAACATGATTCTCAAGATGGTGATGATGCAGTGACACTCCTTTCATTTTGGATCATATACAAATCATAAAAAGTCTTTTGGTGAAAACATTCAGAAGGAGTAGTGATAACATTTATAAGATGGCTGCCATTGTGAATGTCAAGTTGGCACCATTTTTAAGTAGGAACATCAATGTGTTATAGAAAGACCTTAAGACTTTCTACAAAGATTTTTTGTTAAAACCCCACATCAATATGACCATCTGTCCAGAAGAAATAAGGTGGCCATCTTGGATGTAAAATGAACTCAGTTTTTATTCAGAACTATCTACATGTCATAAAATGTCTTTTAATAAAAAATATCTGGTTGATATGACCATCCATTCAGGAGAAGCCAGGATAAGCAGATTTTCAAGATTGTGGCTATCTTGGATGTCAGGAGGAGTAGCAAAAACTAACAAATGCCTACAGATGACAGATGCAAGCCAATTGTGTATGTTCTTTTTGTCTTCCACAAGAAAGGTTAATTCTGAAAAATACTGTATTGTAATATACAGATAAAAGTCTGAAAAAAACTGTTTTTACACTGGGTATAATCAGTTCAATACATAAAACAAACATAAAATATACTCACTTACAAGTCAGGTGCACTGCAAACAATACATACCCAGATCTCCCACTGCACAATTCACTGGCAGATCAAGGTCTATGTTGTTTTCTCCACTGATTAGTCTAAACAAAATGCACAGAAAAAGAATTGCTGCTGCATTTTGTGACTGCAGAGTCCATGCAGCTTGCATTTCGATTTGACTTATAAGCGAGGACAGATAGTATATAGATTTTCTAACATTCCCCATGATTAACTTTCTTTGTTCTTTCCATCATTTTCTTTGCTCTTTCCATCATGTTCTTTGCTCTTTTCATCCTGATGATCATAAGTGTTTTTCAGTTCTTCTTGACGAAATTCATCTTTGTCTTCCTTCTGATGAGCATGTTCATCCTTACGTACTTTACTGTATGTGGAAAGTGGTGTATGATCAAGAGTCTGGTGATCTACATTTGAGTGGTCGTTGTCTTTTTCAGCAACTAATGCACAGCCTTTGCCTGATATTGTGTTGTATATTGCCATAGCCTACAAAAAATTTAAATTCAATAATTCCGAAAACTATAAGAAATATGCATGCAAAGTCTAAGCACATAGTTACATATTTAATATAACCGCTCCAGTGGCATAAGTGATTAGTGCATCCGCTTCAGATGCATTAAGCCCTGGGTTTGAACCCTGGCAGAGTCATATCAAAGACTGATAAATATGGTACTAGCAGCTGCCTCACTTGATGCTCAGAATTAAGAGGTTAGTGTTAGGAATTGTTGGCCCGGTGTCAGGATACTGTGACTGGATGGGATATAATGCTACATGTCTGTGGAATGATGCCCTAGTGCTAGACATTACTAAAAACTGCCACATTGCAGACAACGTAGATATATGCCTAAAATTGTTAAATCTACTTTAAAAACAAAAAACACACACACACATTTAACACAGTTTTTTCTTATTTTCATTAAAAGTGTGTTCAATTAACATGTTATGAACCCCATTTAGGTAACCCTACACCAAATAATTTAATTTCTAATCAAGTTTCCTGTACAATCTTAACAGAGACCTAGTTTAACAAGAAAATTGCTAACTGAAATTTAGTTGGATTGAAAATCCTTCATACTGTGAATTCATTTACCATAATTAGATACCAATCACTGTACATTTATTGGTTTTATTGCTTCTTTTGTACCAAGGACTAACACATCTGCCATAACTCTATGAGCAATTTACATCTGAGAAATTAAACTATATGCAAATCCTAACCAAGAAAATCTGAGTTTGACATAAAAGCAAGCACATATTATTTTTCCATGAAATAAAGGTAAGAGTGACTCAGATTTCACAGATAACTGAAGAATTTTCTCATGATGAAATTATATACCAACAATACAAAGGTTTACCAACTCACTGAACTGTAAAATATTGGTCACAGTGACTTAATTTTCACGTAAATTTTTTGTGTTCCATATGACATGTCTAAATACTAATAGATAACTCAGAGGACCAAAATGCAGATTTTAACCAAGATTAACAGAGTCAACCATAAGGTAAACAAGAATCACAGAACAATGAAATCTGGGTCACAGAGCCCTAGTTTTCACAGATAAATATAGTACTCCTTGTGACACAAATACATGTCAAGACATTTAAATACCAAGTAATGTAACTCCAAAAGGTAAATAAGCAATATTTACCCAAGCAAATGGACTGTTAAATATCGGTTATATAGGTCACAAGTATCTAATCTTCACTAAAACATGTAGTCCTCCAAATGACACATTCAAAAATCAACTTGTTTGACTCTACACATATCGGTGTCAGAGAAAATGACCTAAAATGCAATCCCTAACCTGTGTGTTGTCAGGCAAACAATTTTCTCTAATTTTAGTCAGAGTGTGGTCAAATCAAATCAAAGAGAAAAGAAAAAGGCTATACCTTGATCATATTCTAAGCAATGTGCACTAAATATAAAATTAATTTACTTTTCACACTAAATATCATATTAATTTATTTTTTACACTAACTTACATGAGAATTAGCCATGAATGTGCATGGGAAGACAAAAGGAATCAATAAACTGTCATATTTCTTTTATATTTTCATATGATTCTATTGGAATTAGTTTAGAAAGTTAAACAATCACTTAGGACTATCCTAAAACTGCTGAGTAAAAGCTGCGACAAGTTGTGAATAAGTTATCAAAGGTAAGAAGTATTTCTCTATGATAAAGTACAGTAATATCTCTCATATACCTGATATAGGTGTACAACTGCAAATAATGAACAGACTTTCATGGTAATGATTTCATTTTTATATCCTGTACCAGTTGTGAATAAACAAACACCACTTCAAAATTGATAGAGAAATTCACTCTCTTGGGTGTCTGTTCAAAATACAGTTTTTTTGTGTTTGAGAATATGCAGCTTGATTTGAAGCTAAGTGTTATCTTCAGAAAAGATGACTTTCAGTTTGTCCACTTTGGCAACCTAAACAAAACTAAATAAGATGAAAAAACTTGTGTATGAGTTGTATTTATTTTAAATACTTTTGTCTTAGCTTTTGTGGGTTTTACATGTGTTTGAATTTTATTTTGGCATTTGTGGGTTTTACTGGCTTGTTTGACTTTTATCTTGGCTTTTGGTTTTTTTTTACTGGCTTGTTTGATTTTTGTCTTGGCTCTATGGATTTTATTGGTTTGGTTTCCTTTTGTTTCAGCTTTTGTGGGTTTTACTGGCTTGTTTTACTTTTATCTTGGCTTTTGTGGGCTTTGCAGGCTTGTTTGACTTTTATCTTGGCTTTTGTGGGTTTTGCGGGCTTGTTTGACTTTTATCTTGGCTTTTGTGGGCTTTGCAGGCTTGTTTGACTTTTATCTTGGCTTTTGTGGGTTTTGCGGGCTTGTTTGACTTTTATCTTGGGTTTTGTAGGTTTTGCAGGCTTGTTTGACTTTTATCTTGGCTTTTGTGGGTTTTGCAAGCTTGTTTGACTTTTATCTTGGCTTTTGTAGGTTTTGCAGGCTTCTTTGACTTTTATCATGGCTTTTGTGGGTTTTGCAGGCTTGTTTGACTTTTATCTTGGCTTTTGTAGGTTTTGCAGTCATCATATCTATGGTAATTTTATCACAATCTGAGTCTACCTGTGTGGGCAGGCAACAGAAAGAAGATCATTCATCTGAGTCTACCTGTGTGGCCAGGCAGCATAGAGAAGATCACTCATCTGAAAATACACTTATCTGAGTCTACCTGTGTGGGCAGGCAACACAGAGATGAACACTCATCTGAGTCTACCTGTGTGGGCAGGCAACACAGAGAAGATCACTTATCTGAGAATACACTCATGTGAGTCTACCTGTGTGGGCAGGCAACATAGAGAAGATCACTTATCTGAGTCTACCTGTGTGGGCAGGCAACAGAGAGAAGATCACTCATCTGAGTCTACCTGTGTTGGCAGGCAACAGAGAGAAGATCACTCATCTGAGAATACCTGTGTGGGCAGGCAACATAAGCTCTTTTATTGTTAATGCTAGCTTTGGAGGGCTGGATTTGCAAGGCAGTGGTCGTACTCCTCAGGTATTATGATCAAGTAATATACTGGAAGAATACATAAGATAAGAAATATGTATAAAGAACAACAAATGCCCTCCTTTTCTTTAACATATGAATTCCCCTGCAGATTGACTTAAATGTAAAAGTTAGCTCAAGCTGAATCATATATCACAATATCCAACTTAGGATATTAGAATGTTGTACTCACCAAGAAATATCAATTACAAAGTTGCATGACACTGTGAACAGTTTACAAGACATATCAATTATGAAGTTGCATGACCCTGTCAACAGTTTACAAGACATATCAATTATGAAGTTGTGTGACCCTGTCAACAGTTTACAAGACATATCAATTATGAAGTTGCATGACACTGTCAATAGTTTACAAGACAAATCAATTATGAAGTTGCATGACCTTGCCAACAGTTTACAAGACATATCTATTACAAAGTTTCACGACCCTGTCAACAGTTTACAAGACATATCAATTACGAAGTTGCATGACCCTGTCAACAGTTTACAAGACATATCAATTACAAAGTTTCATGACCCTGTCAACAGTTTACAAGACATATCAATTAAAAATTTGCATGACCCTGTCAACAGTTTACAAGAAATATCAATTACAAAGTTGCATGACCCTGTCAACAGTTTACAAGACATATCAATTAAAAAGTTGCATGACCCTGTCAACAGTTTACAAGACATATCAATTATGAAGCTGCATGACCCTGTCAACAGTTTAGAAGGTGTATCAATTATGAAGTTGCATAACCCTGTCAACAATTTACAAGACATATCAATTACAAAGTTGCATGACCCTGTCCACAGTTTACAAGACATATCAGTTACAAAGTTGCATGACCCTGTCAACAGTTTACAAGACAATGACTTAGAGGACATCAAATTTGCATAAGTGTGAAATGTAGGCCACATTGCTCTACTGTTAATGAAATGTGTTAAACTCAAAATGAGGCATCCACTTGGAAATAAAATAAACTATGATCCAAACAATTTTCAGTGCACAAAAAAAAATACTTAACCTAGGTATGATGGGCAGAATGAATGACAGATGTGATAACACTACACTATACCTACTTCAACAGATGTGATAACACTACACTATACCTACTTCAACAGATGTGACAATGCTACACTATACCTACTTCAACAGATGTGACAATGCTACACTATACCTACTTCAACAGATGTGACAATGCCACACTATACCTACTTCAACAGATGTGACAATGCTACACTATACCTACTTCAACAGATGTGACAATGCTACACTATACATACTTCAACAGATGTGACAATGCTACACTATACCTACTTCAACAGATGTGACAATGCTACACTATACCTACTTCAACAGATGTGACAATGCTACACTATACCTACTTCAACAGATGTGATAACACTACACTATACCTACTTCAACAGATGTGACAATGCCACACTATACCTACTTCAACAGATGTGACAATGCTACACTATACCTACTTCAACAGATGTGACAATGCCACACTATACCTACTTCAACAGATGTGACAATGCTACACTATACCTACTTCAACAGATGTGACAATGCTACACTATACCTACTTCAACAGATGTGACAATGCTACACTATACCTACTTCAACAGATGTGACAATGCTACACTATACCTACTTCAACAGATGTGATAACACTACACTATACCTACTTCAACAGATGTGACAATGCCACACTATACCTACTTCAACAGATGTGACAATGCTACACTATACCTACTTCAACAGATGTGACAATGCTACACTATACCTACTTCAACAGATGTGACAATGCTACACTATACCTACTTCAACAGATGTGACAATGCCACACTATACCTACTTCAACAGATGTGACAATGCCACACTATACCTACTTCAACAGATGTGACAATGCCACACTATACCTACTTCAACAGATGTGACAATGCTACACTATACCTACTTCAACAGATGTGATAACACTACACTATACCTACTTCAACAGATGTGATAACACTACACTATACCTACTTCAACAGATGTGACAATGCCACACTATACCTACTTCAACAGATGTGACAATGCTACACTATACCTACTTCAACAGATGTGACAATGCTACACTATACCTACTTCAACAGATGTGATAACACTACACTATACCTACTTCAACAGATGTGACAATGCTACACTATACCTACTTCAACAGATGTGATAACACTACACTATACCTACTTCAACAGATGTGACAATGCCACACTATACCTACTTCAACAGATGTGACAATGCTACACTATACCTACTTCAACAGATGTGACAATGCTACACTATACCTACTTCAACAGATGTGACAATGCTACACTATACCTACTTCAACAGATGTGACAATGCCACACTATACCTACTTCAACAGATGTGACAATGCCACACTATACCTACTTCAACAGATGTGACAATGCTACACTATACCTACTTCAACAGATGTGACAATGCTACACTATACCTACTTCAACAGATGTGACAATGCCACACTATACCTACTTCAACAGATGTGACAATGCCACACTATACCTACTTCAACAGATGTGACAATGCTACACTATACCTACTTCAACAGATGTGATTACACTATATGTATTTCAACAGATGTGGTAACACTACATTATATGAACTTGTACAGATGTGGTAACACTAAACTATATGTACTTCAACCAATATAGTAACCCTACCCAATATGTACTTTGACATTCATGGCGAGGTATAAAACTATTCAGCTGATAAATATTAAATGGCTACAGCAATATCTTGACAGCCTATAAACCTAAGACTCTTGAAAGTATTACTAACACAAATGACCATTACCTGGGTAACCATATTGGTAACATCTCCTGTGTTGGCTGGTAAAACGACTGTATTCCCCTGCTTTGCCAAATTACCAAATGCTGCTACATACTGTTCTGCTATTTTCATTGAAACAGCATTCATGCCATTCTGAAATGAAATGAATCAAAAGACTTCAAAACAAAATTCACTGGGAAAAAATTGTTAACATGTAAACAATGAGAATTAAAACTCATGTATTTTGTGTTAAAAAATTTAATCTATCATTTTATTCAAAAGATGAATTTTTATATCAGTTTTACAATTCACTGTCAGAACCCCAGTTTAGTTTGGCCTCTCTTTTATTTAGATCCAAAAGACAAAAGGAAAGTAAACGCCTGTAATGCTGTCCTTATTATGAAGACAATTTATTATTGAACTTAATCGAGTCTGTGCAATGACATTCTGACAGACTTATAAAGCTCATCAAAGAAAATCAAAATTAAATTGTTAAAGAAGTGCACCCTACCCTGCTATTCTCTAATAAAATATGTATACAACTGTTAACAGCTCAACATTCATATAATAATTATTTTAATTTTGATTGTATTTCTGGAAGACTGATTGTTGAGTCAATTAATATAATAATGGTGATTATACACAATTTGCAAAGTTCAAAACTATAACTGAATATGGAGACTTTACATTTCTTCATGATTGTAAATATATAATCAATAACCTTCTTCAGTAATTTTTTAAGTATACCTCTTATAAGCCAATGTAGGTAGAGAATGTTTATCACCTGAGTAAGCGACTAGTTTTATGTCACTGTCACCCCATCTGCTGAATCAGGCTGAACAATAAAACTGTCTCCACAAACATTTGTAACTTAATGATATTTTTTCAAGACCCACCTTCTGAGACAGTGCCCGGGACACCAGGTCGATGGCACTAGCTTGAGCTCTTGCTTTCACAACCTGAGCCTCGCCCTCACCTGAAATACAGGTAATTATACAAATGTAACTTAAGTGAATAGCAATACCAAAGACTGAACGTTACTGGTAATGCCAAAGCAAAGAGGATAAAACTAATTCTTGGTTGCAACACTAAAACTGCAATCAATACACTTAAAACCTAAAAAGTCCGATTTTTGTCCCATTTTGAATTATTTTAGAAATCTGTGCAGTAATTGTAACAACTTTATTCCTTTATTTTTCTTAATATAATGACATCATAAAATAGGATAACATCATAATAATATAATATCATAATAATAAAATCTTTAAGGAACTTTACTGTGCTTGAATTGAGGGGGCTATTTTTTAAACTACAACAATCAGACAGTTGTAAATGAGATATTTATTAATCACCACCAAACTCTGGCACTAGCATGGTAGGCCTTACTCCTTACAGCATCTGTTATTTCCATCAGGAAGTGGCTTTGGCACTAGCAGGTTAGACCTCACTCATGACAGCATCTGTTATTTCCATCAGGAAGTGGCTTTGGCACTAGCAGGTTAGACCTCACTCATGACAACATCTGTTATTTCCATCAGGAAGTGGCTTTAGCACTAGCAGGGCAGGCCTTACCTTTGACATCATCATTATTTCTATCAGTAAGGAGTTCTGGCACTAGCAGAGCAGGCCCTACCCTTGACAGCATCTTTAATTCCATCAGGAAGCTGAAACTTTCAATTTTTCATGCAGCAAATTTAAGTACTTCCTTGCTACAAGGAAAACCTAGATCCAAAGTCTGTTGAAGAAATATGGTGTAGAATTCAAAATATAATGCAAAAACTCTTTCGCCTTTCCTGTGTCTAAGAGCTTGACCTTCGATCTCCAGACTACAATATCAACAGCATGTTCTGTTCCATTACACGCAAACCATTAATGAAGGTTGCAGATGCATGTCAATGCTGAAATAAATTTCTACTTTGGATCACACTAGCTAGATGTGTGGACTAGACCTTAAGCTCCCATCAGAAAACCATAATGGACAGAGCCTTTGGCTTTATGGTGGGCATTTAAAAGAACTGAAATTGAACCATAAAGTTCTAAAATTTTAAGAACGTCTACCTGTAGCTTGGTTGATTTGCTCTTGTTTGTTAGCTTCTGAGTTTAAGATCCTGGCTTGTTTCCGCCCTTCAGCAACATTGATCTCAGCTTCCCGAATACCTGACCAAAAAAGTGAACAGTTTTACAGCACTGGTATAACAATTCATCTATCATCTATATATATATATATATATATATATATATATATATATATATATATATATATATATATATATATATATATATATACACATACATACACAAGGTTGACAAGCTGCTGTATAGCATTAAACATGAGGACCCAGATTATCTGACTCATTGTGAGTTAATTAGAAGTACCAGTCATGTTGGGTTTTTAGTACATCTTTTTCTTTAGACCTTGAAGTCTATAGGAACTAAGGCTGGTTGTTGCTGTGGTACATTTTGGAACTCAATTTTACAACAAGACAGTAAGGTCTCAAAAAACAACAACTGGATTCAGATGTGTTTGTTCTAATAAACAATACAACCCACCATTCAGCTGTCTTAAATTGTACTTCATATGGCAAATATTGTGTACTTTTCAGGTGCTACACAGTCTGTCACATAGCAAAGCTTACAGACATGCTGCCAGAAATTATCTTAAAAGGGGGAGGTACCCCACACCTACCTAGAGTGGGGAATTATGGATAGTGGAAGGGGGAACAATGTCAAATGACAGATGGTGGATAACAATATTACTAAAAGATATCTGCAAACCTAATTTTAAAAAGCATTTAATTACTTTGCATCACTTCTCTGTCAATAAATATACAAAGTATCCACGTATCTATTTTAGTTTGTTAATCTGGCAAATAATCCTATCTGTTTCTTACCACTCCACTTCTTCAGCATCTTTGGAACTGAAAATCATTTACTGGACCCTCTTTTATTTTTATAGTTATCAATTTATTTCTTGATGTTAACCTATTCCTCTGAGAAGTGCGAATTCCGCTTCATTCCCCTCTCACAATCAGCTTTTTTATATAAACGCAGAACAAATCGATTCGGGAACTGTTCTTTATGATAAATTATTATTATTATTTCTTGGTAAATGTGTTTATCTGAACTCAAGTTTCGAACATTGGTTTTCCCATCAGGAACTTCTGGTGTACCTGCTGTTTGCCATATTCTTAAGTTTTAACAATAGACCTGATATCGTTGACAAGTTAGAATGTTCTAGAAATTAACTTTTGATGCTCAACCTGGTCCTCATCGTGTAACTATGGTTTTATTAGAAGGGAAAAGTAAACAGGAATTCTCTATTCCTATCTTAACATCAGTCTCTAAAGGAATCAATTTTTAGTTGTGTTCAGTAAATATCTGAGAGGATTTATCTATTTATTTAATGGAATAAAAAGTGCTCAATCATACTTTGAGACTAAGTCACTATTTTGGGATTATTGTTAATTCACTGAAAGCCAATCTGGATTATAACATTGTGATACATGAAGGCTGTTAGCAAATCAACATTATGCAGGATACTGGAAAATCGACACTTTCAAGATTGGAATTCATTCAGAATACCACATTAATTCACTTAGAATAATCTATAATTATTGCCTTTTTCTTGGTGTTAGATGGACCCTTAGTTTCATCACCGCCATCTTTAAGCACATCATCACTAGCATTGTCCAATACGGGATTAATGTAAGGAAGTATCTGTTTGCTGTCATTGTGCCTACTGACAGAAACTTCTGCACCCTGACTGCTATTAGATGTAATGTGATTTGGATTTTTAACGTAGCTTTAACAATTTTTCAGTCATATTGCTACGATGTATGCAGTGTGGCAGTTTATAGTGATGTCTAGCACTGGGGCATCATGCTGCAGACATGTCCTGCCCAGTCACATTATCCTGACACCAGGCCGACCAGTCCTAACACTAACCTCTTAATGCTGAGTGCCAAGCGAGGCAGCTGTTAGTACCATTTTTGTAAGTCTTTGGTATGACTCGGCCGGGGATCGAACCCACGACCTCCCACGTCCAAGGTGGCTGCTATTAGAGTGTTACTGTTAAAATAATGAAAAAGTGTCAGTTTTAACTGATTTAGCCATTTAACATGTTGTCCCGCCAAGCCAGCCTCTGTATCAAACATGCTCATCTGACCTTGTTATTAACCAATCAGAATTAAGCACATGACACACAGAAATATGCGATGTACTCAGAACTATACAGGTACAACAAAATTCACCAAGAGTAACATCCAGGAATTTTACAGCAAAAAAAATTATAACATAACGCATTCTTAACAAAAAAATGCGCACAATTCTTATTTTTTTGTGCAATTTTGTCCACATAGGATTAAAAATCTTGTGAGAAATCTCTGCATGATCCTAGATGCAACCCTGATTCTACAAGTTATTACTATAAGCATCATTTCAGTAAGACTTATGGTCAAATCCTAATGTTTGGCAAGTAAGAGATAGATGCAACAAACTGGTGGACATGTGTTCCAGCATATAACTTTCATATGTGTTGTTCAACATAAAAAATGTTGGGATAACTGGTACATATGAATAATCACTGCCAGCCAATACAAGTCACTTATGTGCTGATACACTATCCCTGTCATGCCTGAAAAATTATTTATTCTCAAAAAACTGCATCCTCATTGAAACCTTTTCACACATTTAGTTTATATTATTATTTTCAAGGGGGGAAAACCTTCTGATTCTAAAATAGCTGCTCTCTTTTTCCGCTCTGCCTCCACTTGCATCTGCATCGCCTCCTGTATCCTCTGAGGTAATTTTATATTTCCTGCAAGTTAAGAAAGGTCTCATTGGAGTTGTGCCAAATATACTGGTTAGATTAAAAAGACTTCAGTATATATTTAATTATCAAAATGAGCACTGACTGATTTCTATTTCAATATCTTTTTAGGAGTTTATTTGGGTGTAAGCTTTCGCACATTACCAATAAAAACTGAATGACAGCTATGTCAGTTACACCAGTCTAAGTCCAAATTTTGCCATTAATTCGAACATTACCAATATAAACTGAATGACAGCTATGTCAGTTACACCAGTCTAAGTCCAAATTTTGCCATTAATTCGAACATTACCAATATAAACTGAATGACAGCTATGTCGGTTGCACCAGTCTCTTTCCAAATTTTGTCATACATAGGCTGAGACCTTCCAATAAAATGTTTTTTTCTCTCCGAATTCTTCACTTACCTAGACAAGTCATAATCAAGATGAGAATTACTTGCTGTTACAAAGTATGCTGCACAAATTATGTGATTGAATAGCATTTGGAGCAGGTTGACCAGAATGACCTAATGATTTTTGGGTCTTATCTACTGAAAAAATAAGGTAAAGAGGCTTGTACATGCTCATTATGGGTTATGGATAGCATAATTCATTATCGAGAGCATAGTTCATTATGGACAGCAGTACATGAAGGATAGCATAGTTCATTATGGATAGCACAGCACATTAAGGATAGCATAATTCATTATCGAGAGCATAGTTCATTATGGATAGCAGTACATGACAGATAGCATAGTTCATTATGGATAGCAGTACATGACAGATAGCATAATTCATTATCAAAAGCATAGTTCATATGGATAGCAGTACATGAAGGATAGCATAATTCATTATCGATAGCATAGATCATTATGGATAGCATAGTTCATTATGGATAGTTGTTGTTGTTGTACGGTTTAATGCCACTTTCCAGCACACGATAGGCTATACATGGCGGCCAGTATTAATGGTGGAGGCAGAACCCGGGAAAACCCCAGAAAGAACCACCGACCCACGAGAATCTACTGGCACATTATGGATAGCAGTACATGAAGTATAGAATAGTTCATTATGGATAGCATAGTTCATTACTGATAGCACAGCACATTAGGGATAGCACATCACATTAAGGATATCACAGCAAATTAAGGATAGCATAATTCATTCTCAATAGCATAGTTCATTATGGATAGTACTGTGGATAGTATAGTTCATTATGGATAGCAGTACATTAAGGATAGCATAGTTCATTATGGATAGCACAGTTCATTAAGAAAAACAGTTCATTATGGATAGCAGTACATGAAGGATAGCATAGTTCATTATGGATAGCACACCTCATTAAGGATAACTTAGTTTATAATGGAATGCATAATTCATTATGAATCACACAGGTCATTAAGGATAGCATAATTCATTATGGATAGCATAGTTCATTAAGGATAACATATTTTATTATGGATAGCATAGCTCATTATGGATAGCACAGGTCATTATGGATAGCATACATCATTAGGGATAGCAAAGTTCATAATGGATAGCACAGCAGTTAATTATGGATAGCACAGGTCATTAAGGATAGCATAGTTCATTATGGACAGCATACCTCATTAGGGATAGCAAAATTCATAATGGATATCACAGCAGTTAATTATGGATAGCATAGTTCATTATGGACAGCATACCTCATTAGGGATAGCAAAGTTCATAATGGATAGCACATCAGTTAATTATAGATAGCATAGTTCATTATGGACAGCATACCTCATTAGAGATAGCAAACTTCATAATGGATATCACAGCAGTTAATTATGGATAGCATAGTTCATTATGGACAGCATACCTCATTAGGGATAGCAAAGTTCATAATTGATAGCAAAGTTCATAATGGATAATGGATAGCAAAGTTCATAATGGATAGCACATCAGTTAATTATGGATAGCATAGTTCATTATGGACAGCATACCTCATTAGGGATAGCAAAGTTCATAATGGATAGCACATCAGTTAATTAAGGATAGCATAGTTCATTATGGACAGCATACCTCATTAGGGATAGCAAAGTTCATAATGGATAGCACATCAGTTAATTATGGATAGCATAGTTCATTATGGACAGCATACCTCATTAGGGATAGCAAAGTTCATAATGGATAGCACATCAGTTAATTATGGATAGCATACCTCATTTGGGATAGCAAAGTTCATAATGGATAGTACAGCAGCTAAATATATATAATCTAATGAAATGTCAAACTGTCAAGTCAATCTGGCTTACCTATTACTGTAATTTTAATACAATAATTATCTCCACTTATAATTTCAACTGTAAGCTACTAGTTACCTCCCTTAAAAAGCCAGTCGGTTGCTTCCTAGAGACAAATGCTCTGAACTTTTAACAAATGGTAGTAGCAAATTTATAGAGATATTCATATATATTAAACTAATTATCACTTAATATTCATATGTCTAACACTAATTTTTCACTTATTATTCATATATCTAACACTAAATTTCACTTAATATTCATATATATAACACTAAATTTCACTTAATCTATTAAAAAAAATCTAAAAAACCTTAAAGATAATGCTTTGCTTACTAATTTCGTATCTCAAACATAGTATACCCCAGGCCTCTGATGCCTTGTTGATGGCTTCTGAAAATATAAAGCATTTTTGTATTAAAGACAATTTCATACATGGAAAACAAGCACCTGTCTTCAATTTGTTTTTATAACAATCACTGTTATAACCTCTGATGTTATCACCCATAATCCTGTAAAATGTAACGATAGACAACAGAGAGAATATAAGTCACTTCATCCACATATAAACTGCCTTTATAAAGTTGATGTTTGGCAAACTGTCTTCTAACCCCTCTCTTCTAAGGCCACATCATTTTCTATGAAAAGGTGAGTCTTCAAAACATTTTATTTTAAACTGTAATAAAGCCAGGAGTTAAAATAAACTGGTTTTTGATTTCTTAACACATAATGAAACATATCCCAAAAAAATTTCTTGCTTTTAAATCAAACCTGTGACTATTAAGATATTCAACTCACCCATTATCACAACCACTCCCTCATAATTTTACCACAGCCTGATTGTATTAATGGGTTAAAACAGCAATGATTTAAAAGAACAGCAGGTTTGGAATGGACTAATATGTTATACATATTTTACTGTACCCAACCAAAAAATCCAGTCTGAGAGTCTAAACATAGCATTTATGATACTGCTCACAATGTACTACAGGGGACATTTTATTAGCAAATATAACAAGCCAACAATTTTTTACATCATTTTTTGACAATTCTGTTTATCTATACTTTTTAATTTCTACAACACATAAGACATGTCCACTTCTCTCAACAGTAAATTCTTACCTCATATTAACAGACACATGATTCTGTGCCATGGTCAGTGTTGGTGAGCACATATTGCATGTACATTCCTGTGTTTGCAAGTTTTCTTTAAAATAGAAAATAGTCCAAAACATACACTAAAAATATCATTCAAACTGAAAGCTCATTTAGTGAAAAAGACATCTTCTGACTTGTGTCAACAATCAATGTATGTGAATACAATTAATAGTCGGTCAGGAAAGAGTAGGCATTTTGGAAAATAACATTTCCTCCCAAATTCCATTTGATTTTGACACAGCTGGTGAACTGTTTGCATTGCATGACCAGTTCATGACTAGGATGGATTTTCCTCAATGCTGGACAACTCCAGGTCAAGGTTAGTCAGGAATATGATGTGAACATACCTGCAAGTAATTAAATCTGGCATGTCAGGAAGTGCACATGTGCTGGAGCACTGTTTGCCAGTTTCGATTTGTGGGCTGAAGAGGGAACAAAGTTAATCAATACAAGAAAAGCTTCCAAATTTCCTGTGTAAGAAATGCATAGATCCAACTTTTGTTGAATTAAGTATGCACTTTAGTTTGTGGATTCTGGGAAAAAGTATAAAAAAACTTTTAATAGGAATCAAAAAGACTATACCTTGGACTTTTCCAAGAGACATGTACAGTGTAGATTACACTATTCCAAGATGCACACACAGTATACATTACAGACTATATTCAGGACTCTTCTAAGATACATGTACTGTGTACATTACAGACTATACTCAGAACTCCTCCAAGAGATATATACAGTATATATTACAGACTATACTCAGGTTTCCTCCAAAAGACATGTACAGTGTACATTACAGACTATACTCAGGACTCTTCAAAGAGATATGTACTGTCTACATTGCAGAAAATACTCAGGACTCCTCCAAGAGACATGTATGATATATATTACAGATTTACTCAGGACTCTTCCAAGATACATGTATGGTGCACAATACAGACTATACTCAGGACTCTTCCAAGAGACATGTACAGTGACTATACTCAGGACTCTTCCAAGATATGTGTACCTTAAACATTACAGACAATACTCAAGACTCTTCCAAGATGCATGTACAGTGTACATTACAGACTATACTTAGGACTCCTCCAAAATACATGTAGTTTACATTACAGACTATAATCATGACTTTTCCAAGAGACATGTTCAGTGACTATACCATCACCTCAGAAATCAAAGCTAATGTTTTAGCTATATAAGCTAATGCCTGACCACATATGTAGCAGTCAGAGTGATCACCCCTTTGATATAGGGAATGGCACCAAACCCTATGTGTACTGTACCACAGTTACTATTGAAGAGGAATGCACTCTCCTAGAAGGATGTAAGTGCAAGGAGGCTGAGAGAGTGTATCTACAGTGGGGGATGATAAAAAGTTTGTTATCCTTGTTGGAAGATTGCCAGTGAGACTTAGTCCAACACAGAGCCTACTGCCATGACATTCCAATCGATCTATGCTAAATAAGATATTAACATTTCCAGGTCTGCAATGTCTATTGTTGGGGTGTCTATGGAAAACACTAGTGTATGTGTTTTATATAATCTCCAAATAACATTTGAATGAAGGCATTACTGTGAAATGAAAAGTCTACTGTTACTAGGGTCCTGCATTTTTTGTGTAAGCACCCAATAAGACAGCTACTCAACCAGACTGTGGAAGCAGTTTTAATACCAGTTCATCTTACTTGACTAGCAAATCAACAGATTCTGGAACTGTAGACCAATCAGTTAATGGAGAAAGAGAAGGGCAAAACTATGGTATTAATGGGCAAAATAGTTCTTCCATCAATACCCAAAACGTAAAGTCTCTTCTTGACATCATCATGTGTAGCAAAGACAATGGAGCATACTCTATCTCTATAAAAATGTGATGATGCCAACACTACTTTACAATCTGAGAAGGTACTGGAGAAGATTGTCTGAAGTGGCAGCCAACCATACAATTATCCCCATTGGGATATGGTGACTTCCAGATGATCACTCAGTAAGTCCTCTCCAAGAGTGGTAAATGAACTACTTGATTTAGGCCACAGATGCATTCTTGGTGTTATGGTGTAAATTGAAATTGGCATAAATCAAAAATAATTTTTCCCATAGAATATTTGTAAATTAAGAATGTTTAGAGGGAAATTAAAGCTCCAGGTTTTGAAGTAATGATTACTTATGCATAACTTTCAAACAAATTAATATACTGTTGTGTGCAAGTCTTAGCACATGATGCCATTGATGCATAAAAATGAGCAGAGTGGTGCAAGTTGAATGTTATATCTTCATTATAAATGGTGTTAAAACAAAAGCGCATATATTGAATCAGCATCACATGTAGCTGATTTAAAGATGGATCCCTAAAAGTGCTTCGGGGCTGTAGCTGTCACTAAAAGTGATATCCCGGATTGCTTCTTGTCTGCCTGGCCCTCTGGATTGCAATACTCATCCAACACGAAATCACTGATCTACATATCAACATGAATACTAACAGCATCCTCATCTTGTATAGTTAGTCAGCTTCTGTGTTTTCCCTTCCTGTTTTGATTTCACTCCCAGCATGTGTGTGTGTGTTATTTGGATCTTTAACAATTTTTCAGCCATATCGCTACGATGTCTGCAGTGTGGCAGTTTATAATGATGTCTAGCACAAGGACATCATGCCGCAGACATGTAGCATGATATCCCACTCAGTCACATTATCCTGATACCAGGCCGACCAGTCCTAACACTAACTCTTAATGATGAGCGCCAAGTGAGGCAGCTGTTAGTACCATTTTTGTAAGTCTTTAATATTACTCTGCCAGGGATCTAAGTGATGTCCTGCATCTGAGGCAGACGCTCTAACCGCTAGGCCACCAGAATGGTGATTGCACTCCCAGTAATAAGACCCAATGATTTCAGCCCAACCCATATATGACATGTTCCCTGAGTGGCAATGCATGCAAACTGGACAAGAACTATGGTTGTCATCCACATCTTTCCATTGCTTATATTGCTAGTACTCAGTCTGGCCCAGAGTCAAAATCCATGATTAGAATTAGAGCAGATAATATACAGCCAGCGATCAATCCAGCTTCATAAATCCATTGAACGGATGTTACTTCACTGTAGTGTGTAAAGTTACATGTGTTAAAGGTCCCACATGGCTGCCTATAAAGGTAATGATAAAGAAGCATCAAGAAACCAACAATCATGTGTGCAAACTTCAACGAGGCAAATGTGATGCAAGGACTGAAAAATGGAACAATGAGATTTATCTTGGATGAGGCCCCATGCACAATCCCAATACACTGTGTGGCCCATAATCTGGAATTGGCAGCACGTGATGCTGTGAAAAAGCACTACTATTTACAGATTCAAAGAGACTGTTAAAGGAAAATACATATTCTACCACTATTGTGCAATGCTGAAACATTACAATCATTAGCCATCTTTGGCATGTAGCAGAAAGGAAGTCATCCAACGAGGCAGCAAGAGCCAAGGGATACACGCGTGAGATGTGTAACAAAAAGTTGAGGATGAAACTCCATATGATGTGTGAGATAACTGAGATTCTAAAATCTCTCAGCCTAAAGTTTCAAGAAGATTTGCTGCTAATATATGATGTATACCCTGCCACAGAGTTTTCCTTAATACAAATGGAATCACTCAAACACTGCAGTGGAAGACAAATGGAGGTATTTTAAATGAAATTAAGTTGCCTTCATCATGTTACTTTTGTTGATTGATCTCTCAAATAGGACTTATTGACATATGCCGGATCTTCATTTATAATAAAAGGTTATACGGTGTTGAAAAGTAACAGCTACAGAATTAGATTTCTCATTTTACTGCTTTAATTGTTAAATCATGCATCAATTTGGTTTAGGAAATTTACAACCTGATGAAAAATTGTTTCACACATTTTCTCAATCTTATCACTTATTTACTTATTATTCAAATTTCAAAGATGGAGGAGAATATCATAAAATAATCTAACTTCATTTTATTTTGGAACTGCAGGAGTTTGAGTCCAAATTTGATGAGTAGCACTTTGATGGGATGGAATTAAGGGGAGACAACCTGACCCTAGTCAATGATCTTGTCATTTACATTGATAAAAGGTAAGCATTTATCACCTTTATCACAACTAACATCTCCACACAACAACCTTATGACCTTATCACAAGATCAAAGCTGTAATTCTGTTGCATTGATACAAAACAGTCTGAGGTCCCAAAAACAGAGGTGTAAGCCACAATTATCAGGATCTCCACACCTGAAACTGTAAAGTTGCTGGAAATAATGAGCCCTTTTAGAGTGGAATGTAAAAGGGGGTTCACTCATATGAACAACATCAAAAGTGTACAGAGAAACTGCATGAAGCATGACATTCAAATACTGATTAACATCAACAATATTGATCCAATGAGTCAAGAGGATGCTGATGAACATCAACAATATTGAGCCAATCAGTCAAGAGGATGCTGAAGAACATCAACAATATTGAGCCAATCAGTCAAGAGGATGCCGACAGAACAACTGAACAATGGTTGACATCTGGACCCAGAGGAAAACATTGTTTTACATGAATATTTTGATATCTGAATAAACACAGAAGTCAATTTAATATGATTTTGTTTATTTCTTTTCCTACATAAAGAACAGTAATTGCAATGTTGTGTGAAAATAATAGTACAAAATAGGGCACATGGTATTGGAGTCAGGGCTTGTGGAATTTGAGTAAGGTTCAAGATTTGTGTCTGAAAAAGTTTTTCTTTCAGCTCTGAGAGGACACTATTATATAAAATATATGGTGTAAACTTACCTGTAAGAAAGGCACAAAAGCCTATATGGGTAAAGTCACTAAAGTGTAACTTTTATTAACTACAAAGTGGACACTATGACTATCAATTATCAATATAAAACTTACCTATATGCATCAACTGAAGCAGAGCTGGGTTTTCTATAGCACAAACATTACTGACACAAAGTGACAAACCTATTAATGATATGAATGCCCCAAGCCACGAGGCCCCATGCAGGTACGTAGCGAATGGTGACTATATTTGCAACAAAGTCGTAACTGAATAAAGCTGTACAATGACTATCTGTTAAAGAAAAATGCAAGAAAGTGTTGGAAATATAGATGGAATATATTTCCCTGAGAAGTGCTATGTATATTTGATTTATATTGTGTTAGACTTTTGTCCATGCCTGAGGGTTGTGGGTATAGATTTTGCATACCTGACTTTCATCATGACTGTTACGTGGTAAACATTATGTCCATACAATTTTAGTTCAAGTCCTAACCTTATGTACATGTTAGTAGAATTTTCAGTTAGTTTTACAGAACATTCTATTGCACCTTAGGTCAACAATAAGAGTTGAAACTATGTGAAACGTAGCCATATATCTACATTTCCTTTTCAAAGCACCCATTTTTTTAAAAAAATCAATGTACCTGCTATACCACAGTTCTGTGTATATTGCAGTTTTGAGTAAAATGCAGTTCAGTACATAATGCAGTCAGGGCTGTTCCAGTAAAACATATACTCTGTGGGGGAAGGCACTTTCAGATTCAACCAACCCACAACAGAAGTAATTTTTAAAAAATATGATCCACCATCAGATATGTTTTAATTGAAAAGCACTGCCCCCTACAGAAGCATATATATTTAACATAATTTCTGGCTATGGGTTAGTGGGCAGTAGAAGCGATTTTAATACTGGGTTGGGGACAAGCGATTTAAAGGACAGCTGAATGGAGGTAATCTACTGAATTATTATAGATCATATAATCTACTGCATATTTTTATTTGTATTCATTCAAACTATTATAAATAAATTTGGCTGTCAGCCATGTATGTCTCTGATAATGTGAAATCACAAATTTTCATGGTGGCTTATTATTTGTACATGTCATTGATCAGTCCCTTAATACCTACTAATTTAACATCCATGAATACAGATTTTATAATAGGGATTTCTATTATAATGCAGACATCATGAATTTGTATCCTTACTAAACTGTGTGTTTACTAAAGTGATCACTATGTTTTGCTATTTTTCTTTGTTTTCAGGCATGGTGCTTTTGAATAGAATAATAGTTAAATCTTGTATTGCTTTAAATGTGTAGTCAGATGCTATGATTCCTTGTTATTATTTTGTCAATAAATGCTTTGGTAAACTTATAATACATGATTTGTCAGAGAAAAAAAACATTAAAGCCTGTGGAAGTGATGTTGCATTATTTCTGCCTACTTTTACACTATATCATTTCTTGAAAGAGCATTATATTTCAGTTACCGATGTCTTATTTTTTTGCCTTGTTGAAAGACTAATATAAAGTTTTTAAAAAAAAGAAATATAGCAAGTCAAACATTTTTATATCATTAATTAGATTTTAAAAAAGGGATGAAAGTCAAGGAATCATTTTTTCCCAGACTATTACTCATAAAATCAATGTCATTGCAGTTAACTGTATTGTCAACAGCATCCTCATCATCACTGATGGCCTAGCAGTAACATTCCACACTTTCAATCCAGTTGTCACAGGTTCTATCTCCCACTTCTAGTCTTTCATATGAGACTTATTCCTATGGCCTGAGGAGCTTTCATGACAGAGTGGTATAAGATGCTTGTCTTGTGATACAGATCTGAGGGGCTTCCATGGCAGTGCTACAAGATGCCTGTCATGTGATTACTTGCCTCCAATGTGTAAATGAGAATGTTGCCAGTTACTTGTGGAAGGTCAGTGGTTCTACATAAGTGGTGTTTGGTGCCTCAGAAGTACTTGGATTTTCTTCAGCAGTAAAACTGGCTGCCATATACAGATTCTCTTCATCTGATAATGGTGTAAAGGCCATAATGATCTACCGAAACACGAGATCTGATGTCTAAATGACTTTGGCTGTTGGAGATAAACATTATATCAACAGAGGCTCCATGTTCCTAAGTGTACTAAAGTGCTTGCATTTACATCACTTGCACATCTCACAGAGAGAGTTTTTGTCACAGATCAAGCAATTTGGGTTGGTGGTCTTTCGGGGTTCTTCCTAATATATTGTTAAACGCCCCCCAACTACAAAAAAAAAAAAACCAAACTAAATCAAGCAACTAATCAACTGTGGCAACAGCAGCAAAAAGATACTAGTCCATCATTTTGCCACATCTGTATGAGTTTATAAATTCTGACTCTAATAATTTTTGAAGACCTTGGAATATCGTCAGTTATGCTTTTCTGACAGTTACCAAAAGGTCATCATCAGTCTGTACAAATTAATTTTTCATGGTGAGCATATGAGAAGTCTTATGCAATCCTGCATCCTGTGCTGCCAAAAAGATACATTTTAGCTCACTTAAAGTTTCTCTAACATTGTCCAATGTTCCAACTAGAACTGTTATAAGTTATTCAAGCTATATTCACCAATATCTGGAGATATGCATCTGTAATAAATATTTGTAACAAAGTATGAGAATGCATCAATGTTTTTCAATGATGCATTTGAATTGAGCAACAACCAGAATCAACAAACCAAGAAATAAAATTATTCACATCTCTCAGGCAGAAAATTTATTTCCAACTATACTGATTCAATAGACATAATCACCAGAATGGACAGAAACAGACCTGAACAGATATAACCAGAAGGTTAAAATCAATTTCATACTTCTTTTAAGTAGCTAAATTCACATTGGTTTAGTTAACTGTACACCCTTTATTGTCTTCTCTTTGATGTAATTTCTTACTGAAGCTGAGAAAATAATGTTGCACACATAAAAAAGAGGCACACTTCTACTCATATCGTTTTTATTATATTTCTCCATTCCAGGCTGTTCTTATGATCTTGTCCCCTCCACATACTGTTTGTCTTGTTTATGATATGTATCTAAATTCGTCACTTACGTTTCCTACTACTATACTAATTGTCCGTGAATATGCATATCAATGTGATATACAATGGGGAGACTAAATCCAAGATTGAAAACCTCTACATTTCTGGATGTATTCTGCTTGGATTCCATGTTTCTGTACAAAACTCAAATTCAGGACTCGCTGTACTAATTCAGTTCCTACTGTAAACCTCTACAAATACTATATTAAGATTTTGAGTGCTCATAATCAAATTTGTATCAGTATAGACAAATCTATCATGACAGCTTTTGTGAAAAGAAAACCATAACAGCTGCAACATTTTCTGGACCTACACAAATTTGAAATGTGTGCTTTCAATACTGCACCAAAGAGTCAGCTGCTGATTTCAGTAAAGAGTCTTCCAAACTCAGGTCTGTAAAGGGATGGAAATTTTGTTAATAAAACAATGTTCCTCACTTTTTTCAGTTACAAGTAGAACAAGCTCTCAAAAGATTCTTTTTACTAAAATCTTACTTTCATTATCAACCGATCAGGGACAGTCAAACCCATATTTCCTATATTTTATCTTCACTGATTTATAGCATGGTTCTTGTTCTTTCATATCTGTAGTAATGCGAGTCCTTCAACAACTCTCAATGGTTGTAAGCCTTTTTTAACCATGCTGACTGGACACACTGTAAGATAATGTTCAAGTAACACAAATACCATGGGATAACCAGAGACCTATAAAATCAAATAAAAGTCAAGTTATCTCCCCTGCAGGGATGCTGCCAGGATTTCAGGAAGTTTTGTGTGTGTGTGATCTCCAGTGAGGAAGTGGTGGCTTGAGGAATAGCCATTGTTAAATATCTCCCTAACACTTAAATATCTGTTACTCTTTCTTACTGTTCCGCTCTGTTAAGGCTCTATTGAAATCAAAATACTCAAAGAGATGTCATCCCTAGTTGTATAGCAATTATTACTGTGATGTCATTGGGCATGGTCACATGGTTGTGGTGGGGTTTTGGTTGGGATGGCAGAAAGGCCAAAGGCTTACTCCATATTTGACAGCTAATTACGATGTTATTGGAAGAATTAAAAAAATTTTCTAACAATTCACTTGGACTCGGATTATATACTTGATTCATAGTCAATGAACAGGTTCTAAAACTGATGTGTTTATTTTGGAGCCATGTTCCTCCATCACGTTCAAGATTTGAATATACCAAAGGTGAAATTAGCACAGTTGCATCCTAAATTACTATCATGGCTACTTCAAATGTTATTTAATGTGAGACTTAAATGCCAGAACTCGTACCTTCAGTGATCTTTGAATTAGAAAAATGAATTTCTTCTCAAACAACTCAATTTGGTGCAGATTACATTGTTTTTTAATGATACTGCGAGAATTCTTGATGTGTACAAATTGCACAAGAAACGAACAACATTAGAAAATTAATACCACTGGGAAAATACTGAATGGAATATGTAGAAATAATGATATTATTTAAATGGAACATGTGGTGACAATACAAGTGCTGGTTTTACAATTTTGCAGAAAACATCTTGTCCAACTATTCTGTTGTTTCTAACACCGTAACATGGCAATAATTCCTGCACACATGAAGTTGGCCCACTTTTTACTTTAGTCCCTTGCTAATTAATAGTTTTAGATTTTACAACAAAACTAAGCACATTTTACCTTTTAACAATAATACATGATTACAAATATTTAGATTGCAAGAAAATGGAAGTTACAATTTTATTAAAAGTACTGGTACCAGTAAAACTAAAGGAGATTGCAAAAAAAGAAATCAGAATGAACAGATTAGTAGTGTAGTAAAGAATCTATATATCAGAATGGCATCAAGTATTTTGTCATCAATTTCATCATTAGTTAATGACACTGCTTCAAACTGTTGTGTACTAGATAATAGTAATCCAATTTGTAATACAAAAACCAAATGATGGCTTGGAACTAAGTACCACAAGGTCTGCAGAAAATATCACCATGGTCAAAATATACATAGGAAGAAGTATACAAACAGGACAAATTTTATCCATTATGCTTTGAGATTACAAATATCAGTCAGTCTCTTATGTTTAATGTCATTTAATTTTTGCACGTAGAGAGCATGTACTTCATTTGGTAATACATCTGCATGATATAAGAGTCTGTCGCATTATTCTTTTATTGCCCTAGGGGTTCTGCCAACTAGAGATCTACACATATGTAATTATGTTGTATGGGGATTCTCTGATGTTCCCTATAAGCATTAATCTGTTAATTGTTTCTGAATTTAATTTCTTCCTCCTCCTCTGTGTATGAATATTTTTCTATGCTGAGAACTCCTTTCGTTGCCTGTTGTCTGAAACGCATATGCATAACTAGATTGAACAAGTTAATGTTCTTTATGGTTGTGCAATTTTCAACATCTCACAGGTATGGCCCCATGGGTATTCTCTCTTGGATATCTGTTCCAAAAAGAAAAGTTTTCCAGAGGTCTCGCAACGATTTTAAAACTAGGAATCCAGAACTCCCATTTTGGTAAACATAGGAGTCCCACTAGCAAAAGTTGCAGTCCCCTCCCAGAACACTATGCAAATTATAAGAACTATTGGTTGCCATAGAGTTTAATTTCTACATTCTTTATAACACTGACATAACTCTTGTTTGTCCATCAGAGTGAGTCTGAATTTTGTCAATCCAAGGAAGGTCTTATTCAAAGCACAAAGCTAGGCATCACACTTTCTTAAACTTGGCTACTGTCCCATCCAAACTATCAGTTCTATCAACTTTAGCACTCTCCTGAATCTCATTAAAATCTTCGTCAGTTTGCCGTTGAACCCCAAAATACATATTCAAGTCTTAAGTCTCAACATGTCATGATTTCAAGATCACGTGCACTGCTTATTCCGCTACACCTGGAAATGAACACAATAATTTAAGCTAAAGTTGTTTATTTGATGTACTGTTATAAATGACCACATGTACATCTCTGGGTCTTTCTGTCTCTGAGTTCAAGCACAGCAAATATCAGTAGATTTTCCCACCCATCTGCCAGTCAAAGCCTTTGATCTTGCCACCCAGCTATTGCAGCATGTTCCTTTGATGTACTCATACTGGTGACATGTACATGGGGGGGCTTTCAGCTACTAAATTCTGTCATTGTAAATATCAGCACAGCTAACTGATCTACACATTTCCTACTAAGCAGGTTGCTGAAGTAGGACTGGCAAGTCTTTGAATTTTGCCGCCCACCTATTACATGTGTAGAGAGGACTCTCACCTAAGTGCATGCCCAATAAAAAAATTGGCATCCAAATACGTGTGATTGAGCATTTCCAAGACCTCTGACTTTTCACTAACATGAACACTGCCAAAGATTCACTTCCTTGTATTGGTGCTTTGCTGCCTCTTATGCCAGATTTTGTCTCTTCCATAATGCTGTATTTGGGGTTTTAAGTCCAACACTTCCATAGTCTGCTTGTTCAGACATGGGTATCTTGAATAGATATAACTGGCATATTGTCCATCCAACTCGTACATCGGACTCGCACTCAACATCAATTTTGGGCTCAAAATCACACACTGGTATTTCCAATGACATTTTCCCAATGTCCAACAGACCGATATACATGAAATTCATTGTCATCATAGCATCACCAGCCAGTATTTGCCGACCGAAAACGTCATCTGCAGACAAACCCTGTTATTCAGCCATTTTGGTTTCCTGTGTGGCCCTTATTCGAATCACGCAATTGAAAAACTTCCATGATGATGAAAATAAGGTTAAAATGTCCATAAAATTCTAGTTCTAGGGCACAATGAACCAGTCAATTTATTTTAACAGCCATTTATGTTGAACCAAAGTATCCAGCTATCTGGATGTCGACATAAGTGCGAGGCCGCTACTGGCAGCGTATATTACTTTGCGAAATGCACTTTTAAAGTTAAAAGTTTAATAAACATTATATACTGTGCAAAGCACAGGTTTCATATCTGCGATGTTGACGTAATTTGCGGAACACATATTACTGCTTTAAAATTACGCGAATTCATACGAATTATGTGTACTGGCATAATTTTCTGACCCAATGTTTTATTCACATTAGACCACTAGGAGGGAGTTATATGTGATTTTAAATATATATTGGGTTTTTTTTCTGACAACCCCACCAGCGATTTCTCATTTTGTTAACACAACCCACAACAGAAGTGATTTTCCTAACCAACCTTCCACTGTCAGAATCAAAACAGTTTGAAACACAACCTCCTACAGAAGTTTTTGGAAGTGCCATCCCCAGGGGATATATGTTTTACTGGAACAGCCCTCAGTGGTAATGGACCCTGACTACTACATTATAATGATGGCAAGCTGTATGAACTAATTATGACTAAACAAATTACAAATGGCTTCTCAGATACACTGTAATTTTAAATATACTTCAAAATCATACTTATGACAGCTCAGTTATTTAATAGATCCGCTCTGTTTTCTTGTAGTGGCATAGTGACCCAAGACAATTAAAAAATTACAAAACTAATCAAGAACTCACCTACAATTTGTACATTGAGTGATTCCCTTTCTCTGAATACTGTGTCCAGTGATATTTTACCAAGTTCTGATCTCATGGTGGTCTGGGCCAACTGAGTAATGGCAAACTCTGGTTCTTCTATCCCATAACTGGCCTGAAATTGATAGAAACAAAAAGAGTCTTCAGTGAGCATATGACAACAACATACCCTATGTAACATGAATCAGTATGTTTATATGTGTTCAATAAACTATAGAAAGTAGGTCACAGCAACTAACTTTTGTGTGTGATATAGATTAATCCCCGGTTGTACTTTCAATACATGTTTGGTGGCACTATATGTTAAAAGGTGTCCATTTTGAGCAATAACATTATTTTCATGTTCACAGTCCTGGAAGAGACCAATTTGACCCAGTTCTGATGAATGAAATTCATTTTCAGATGCACTCTATGTAAGTTTGATAAAAATATGTGATAATGTATTAGAACTGCAACCCAGATATTTTGGAACTATTAAGACCTGAGAAACTGGTTATAGTGACTCTGAAAGAACCTGTGAATGGTTAGAGCATTGGTAAAACACTCACTTAGACCGGTGCTGTCTCAAGTTTGGTGCCATGTGAAAATATGTATGCATACATGCCAACCTTCTGAGGTATAAACCCAATTATTGCTATTAAAAGTGGCAAGAAATGCCCCCATGCCTACCCCTCTGGAAAAATATTCCAAGCTAGAGATGTTAAACATTGTTGTTTCTCTGTGGATTCATGGCTTCAATCACCTCAAGTTGTACAATGGACACAATGAATAAGTAAAATCATTACTGTCTTGCTTGGCTTCATATTTTTGATACAAAACAATGTTGCAACAAATGATTATACCATGAAGAGTAACTTTGCATGAACTCTCATGAATAAAGGTCTGTGTTAAGATACAGAAAGCAACCAAATGTCTGGGTTGATGAAACAAGAAACCTAAGTGAACCTTACGCCACCAACCTGACTTATATCACTTAATATTTGACCATTTCACCAAGCAGGATTATAAAGTATTCTGAGAACACAATCTATGTACACTATCTGCCAAAATGTATTACATATTGTTCACCCAATTTACTACATACTGATCAAAAAAAATTGAACGACAACAATTATATTCTTAATCTGATAACTGATGTTGTCCAAAATCCTACTGATATAACCCATTTACCAAGTTTTACAGATTGTGAAATATAGCCTCTAGATCTAGAAAAGTAATAAGATCAGCATGAAAGGTATCACATTAATAAGCACAAATTAATAAACCTCTCTACGTCAACAATAATATAAGCTTGCTGTGGAGAAAACTCTCACTGGAATTCAGTCTTCACAGTGGCAACACAATAAAAATAGATCCCGCTTAAAATGAAACATCCCTGTAACACTCCATACAGCTATTTTTGACTATGACTGCTTATAATGAAACTGAATAAATAGAAATATTCATGAATATGTCACAAAACAATCCAACAATACCACATATTGATACCAAGAAAAATAATGTCACAAACCCAAATAATGATATCGACAAAACCACAAATATTGATACCAACACAAATATTGATACCAACAAAATATAGATGTCGACAAGGCCCCAAACAATGATATCAACAAACATAACTGAATATCCAATAATTTATCTCCCAGTGATAACAACTGTTATGTATATTTGATTTAATTTATATCTGATTTAATTTAACTGTTTGTAAGTTTTAAAATCTTTTTATTTTTAATTTCATTATATGTCAAAGTAATGTAATTTTGTTTACTAGGAATTTGATATTTTCCAGAAAATTAGTTTGACCTGATTATTAGTTGTATCTTATGCTGACCTAGTTCCTGGCCTTGACTGAAAATCATGTAAACAACTCCTTTTTTTATATTTATTTTAATGTGTGAATGATAGTGAAATCGAGGCTGTACTGGACTACATGAAATTAGGCAGTTGGGCTTTTACACTGGAAAGTGTGTGTTTGTGACCAGATGGAGTTATATTTTAATTTTTTTTCAGATTATTTGCATTCTAAAAGATAATTCTTTTTCCTGGAAATATTCGAGTGCTCATACAGAATTCTTGGACAAAGACATTAATTTAAATTTTATTCAGAAATTCAAACACCAGAATATTATTGTATGTGGAATTACAAAGAACTGTAGATGCTACAGCACATGTCATCACCTTCCATTTGGAATTTTTTTTTCATTTTTTACAGTGTTTTTCCAGGGAAATAAATTATTTGTTATATTTTTCAAAGCTTGTTGTTTCCACTCTTTCTTTTGTTACTGTTTATTAGAGCCTAAACAAGTAACATAAGACAATGAAGTGTGAGACTGTCAGATAAATTGTTTGTATCAGTTTTAAAGTAAGGAAAGGAAAGTTTCATAACATCTTGTCTGGAAAGTCAAATTGACAATACTTTAATCAATGACTGTGAGGTAAGATCCTGGAAAAACAATTAATTAATGTCAATTTGCACTATCCAGGAATAGTCATAATCAATTCAGATAGCATAAGGGGTATGATTGTGGAAAAACAATAATTTAATGACAAGTTACCCTATCCAATAACAGTAATAATCAATTTATATGCCATGTAAGATAAAATCCTGGAAAAGCAATGTCAAATTGCCCTATTCAAAAGCAGTTATAATCTGGGTGGCTATAATATTTACATGTACATATTCAACTTAAATTTATTTTCATCATGACTTTCTTCTCTCTCTCTCAAAAATTCTACTCACCCACCCCTTTTAATGGTTGATACCTCAACACTGGAGTTGACTATTGCAAGATTATAAGAAGGAAATGCAACAGTCTCCAACTTTCATGTTGTTCCTAACAGCCAAAAAAAAATGCACTACAATACCAGTGAGGTTGACAATAGCAAGAAGGAAATACAATAGTCCCTAACTTTAATGTTGAGAACCATAAAACTGCACTACCTTATAAATGAGGTTACCTTATACCGAGGTAGGTTAAATCCATCAATTTAAAACTGTGATCTATAACCACGTTATATGGGGAACCATGCTATGCAAGGGGCCAATGTACATAAAAAAGATGACTGTACATGTACGTGGTAATAAATGGGATGACTGTAAACGTATGTTAATAAAAGGGACGACTGTACATATATGTGATAATAAAACAAGTCAGATTTGAGCGAAATTCATTACTGCCAGAAATCTGACCTTTAATTCGGAAAACAGTCAAAACTTTGAGAATTTTCAGATCAAATATCTTCAAACCCATTATTTATTATTAATAATTACATTATTATATTAACTCTGGCTATTTATTTCCTATTTAATAATGCTGCAAATCTTCAAGCCTTTTTTTAAAGCTGAGACAATGATTTCCAACAGTTAAGCTTCAGATATCTGGCACAAACACTATATACCAACTGTCAGGGATTGTCCTGGGCTTCGCCAATGTCGCAAATTGCGATTTTTTTTCCTTATTGGCGACAAAAATATCCCATCTGGCGATTTTTTTGGCGACAGACTTTTTGGTTATTTAATTTGTACATACAATCATAGATTTGGACTGGATAAATTAAAAGGGAGAACGAAAGGAAGCCACAAACTTGACTAAGCAATGCATTGGAATCAATCTGTTACACAAACAATCCTTTGTTCGTATTGATAACCCCATCTTTACAGTGCATTGTTACATCATAATCTGCTTATGCTGACATCTGGGCTGAGTACTGTATGCTGCGATACAGTCAATCATGCTACCGCACTATACCCTACAACTGACCGACTTCTGAAGACGTGAATAGAACAGATACAATTAATTGAATGGCTAAATTTTATGTTGGTTTTTTTTTTTTTTTTACATATACCAATACAATAGTTTTGCTGAACCTTCATAGAAAACCGAAGCAAATGGAAAAATCTCAATCACAATTATGTCTGTCGCCAGTGCAGCATTTTACTCATTGTTCTTTTCCTTTGGCCATCAATCAGTGTTACGGCTGCTGAGACTTAAACTCCGAAACAAGAAATAGCACAAAAAAACAACCAGTTTTGCATAATTAATAATAATTATTTATTTCTCAAAATACAAGAGTGAAAGAATCTCTAAATTGGGTGTGAATTTATGCTTATATATACGGTCCAATATTGTCAGGTGTTGACTCGTGTAAGTTTCATTCATGGGAATGGAGATCATATTTTGTTTGTCGAGAAAATTTATACAGCATTCAGTGATCATTCTTGGGATTTAGGAAGCAATTCACTACAAGCTTTGTGAAGCTAGCCAAGGGGGGTGTCTGCTGATAGACTACTGGTGTCACCTGTCAGTGCTGTGGACTGTGAACGTAGATTCAGTAAGATGAACCTCATAAAAACTGACGTCAGAAATAAACTCTGCATCTCGTCTCTCGAGAATTTCATGAGAATCAGCACGTACAGATGTGAAAAATTAGACTTTGAAACTGCATTCAACAAGTGGGCAGCCCTAAAATTGCGACGGATCTTCATGTAACACTTTGTAACATTTTGTTAATGCTTGTTGTAATTAAAGAATTAAGTAACCCATCTTTTGTAATTTTCATTGCCTGTTACATTAATAGACTAAATTAACACTTGGAAAAATGTACACTACTTGTTCTGGCGACACTTTTTGAAAATTGGCGACAAAATATTGAGGTTGGCGATTTTTTTGGCGACAGCTTTTTAAAAGCCAGGACCATCCCTGAACTGTGTCCAATTAAAAAATGTCAATTAACCCATATGTCAGAAAAACCGATCAAACTTTGACAGATATAAATTGAATTGCTTAAGCTCATATATTTCAATAAATGTCACAATTCTAAACAAAAGTTGGATCAATGAAACTTGATAGTCTTTGGATTTATAACACTCACCTTGTATGGATCTGTAACTCTAAGGTACAGCACCCCATCAAGCAACAAGGTTACATTGTCTGAAACAAAGAAATCATTTCATTTAGGCCACAAATACATGTAAATAAAACTGACTGGGCTTAATATACATTATCTGAAAACAAGTCTTCAAATCTGGGCCACACATACAGTTAAATACACTGACAAAGTACAATGTAACATTGTTTGAAAATAGAGAAATAATCAAATTTAGGAGATCAAAACATGGAAATACACTGACAAGGTACAATGTAACAGTGATTGAAGATACAGAATTCATCAAATTCTGGAGATCAATACATGGAAATACACCAGCCTGGTAATAAAGAAATCAAATTAAAATCACGTTTCTTTACAAAGAAAATGTGAATTATTTGTGACTGTCAATAAAAAAGCTTCTGATAAATCCCGCAACATAGTGCACCCTGTTAACTTTCAAACCTGTTTACAACACAGAGGCAGGTATCCCATTTTAGGGCTACAAAAAGCCAAAAAGAACTGACCCATATCGGCTGAACTACTGCAATTAAAATTGGTAAATGAACCATTAATATACTGTTTGTTTTATTGTTGGAAATGGTGCTTAATGACAGGAATTAACATCAAGAAATTCTCAATTTTTAATGCATAGTCCTATATTCTGTTACATTTTCTTTTACAAAAATTCTCAGTCCACTGTAAATAACATTATTTATGTCATTAATTCCTAATGGTGGCAAAATTTTAAGAAGTAAATACCAATCGAAAATAAGTTTCGTCGAGTAAATTTTGTGTTTTAGTTCTGTTTTAATTTGATTTAAGTGTAATCATCATACCTGTGATATGCCTTCTCGTATTTAAACATGAAAAATGTCAATATACACTCACAGCATTTCTGTGAGAACCTTATTAACTGTCCACTGTAATTTGATCCCTGATTTGCAGACTTATTTGTTGTATTGTTGCACTCAATTAAAAACAGATTTGCTTTGTATTATCATGTTAATTATGTCTTTTATATCAAATCAAATAAAGAGTGTAGAAAAAAAGAAAACATGAAAGGTACGCAAAATCCTACCTATGAAAAAATTACTCAGTCACATATCAGGTGAACACTGATGTTTCCTCATTGTATTCTTTCATTTAAATGGTAATTATGTATTTGTAATTAAAGATACACAATTTATGTTATGTCTATTTACTACTTGTTTAAAGAAATCTCTTATTTTGTCACATTTCACCTAACTTACCGATTCAAGAACAGTACCTAACATAGTTTTGGACATCTTCAGCAAGCATCCTGATAAACTGTAAACAACCTCTGATCAGTTACATGAAGGTTTTTGACAACAGGATAGCAAGTATGCTGTTTGCAAACTGAATGTTGTGTCCAACTGTTTGGGTTTTCAGCAAAAATAGAACACAAGATCTTACTTGCATAACGGTGAAAGTGGATGGACATGGACAAGAACAGTTTGTCTGTAACTTGTAAATTTGTCAAATGTTGAAAATACAAAAGGATTTAAGTTTTCTTTATTTCGACACAAACTAAAAAGACTCCATGATGTGCATCTTACTATTTAATATACTGAAAGTATTATGACTAAAATGACTCCATGATGCATATCTTACTATTTAATATAATGAAAGTATTATGAATATACTGAAAGTATTATGACTAAAATGACTCCACGATGCACATCTCACTGTTTAATATCTTGAAAGTGTTATGACTAAAAGGACTCCACGATGCACATCTTACTGTTTAATATATACTGGAAGTATTATGACTAAAAATGACTCCACGATGCACATCTTATTAATATATACTGGAAGTATTATGACTAAAAAAGACTCCACGATGCATATCTTACTGTTTAATATATACTGGAAGTATTATGAATAAAAAGGACTCCACGATGCACATCTTACTGTTTAATATATACTGGAAGTATTATGAATAAAAAGGACTCCACGATGCACATCTTACTGTTTAATATATACTGGAAGTATTATGAACAAAAAGGACTCCATGATGCACATCTTACTGTTTAATATATATACTGGAAGTATTATGAACAAAAAGGACTCCATGATGCACATCTTACTGTTTAATATATACTGGAAGCATTATGACTAAAAGGACTCCACGATGCACATCTTACTGTTTAATATACGAAAGCATTATGACTAAAACGACTCCACGATGCACATCTTACTGTTTAATATAATGAAATTATTACAGGGCAAGTTGTTGAACATCACGTTTATGATCAGACAGACACACCACATGTGACAGTTGGGTAACAAAAATAAAACAATTTAACATTTTTCCAACCATCAATGAGTACTCCCTTCATTTGACTGCCTTGCTATCTTTGATCTATTATTATTATTATTTCACATATATTGTTAGCAGTATTAGTATGCTACCAAGATACATGTATATAGTTTAGCTATTTAGCAAATAGTCATGAAAACAAAAACTGTATACATGTACTCATTTATATCTCTGACACACAAGCAAAGGCCTTTATCTCATTATCACTAGAAACAGCTCCAAAATAAAATATTTATTCAACAGTTACCAGTAACTGTGGAACACTTGACAAACTATTTATTAGGGCAGTTGGTAAAATTAGGCATGAAAACAAGTGATCACACTTTAAACAACTGATGGATTATCCAGTAAGCGGCTACGTTTTGCCACCACAATGTTTGCCTCTTGTAATGCTAGAGTGGTTTTCATGCCTTCCATGTAAGGAAAGATACGGATATCAAGCTTTGAAAATAAAAGTCTACTAGATGAATCTAACCCACTGAGTATCTGGATTGACTCAGCATATATGTTTATTGCAAGCACCCAAATGATCCATACTGCACGCTCCAAATATTCTGGCTAGAACTCGATAAATTTAACTCATGATCAGTTCAGTTACGACTCAATTACGTGACTGTTTCAGACGTCAAGTGGTGGCAAAAAATTCCTGGGTTTTTCCTGACTTTGTGAAATTCCAGGACTTTTCATGGTCGGGGAAAAAAATTATAATTTCTCCAAACTTTTTTCTGATTTACCGTAAGAATGGGAACCCTGACTTTGTCAAATAGTATGGAAAAACATTGGAAAGGGGTTTATGGTTGATATCACATGACCATTGGGCCTCTGATGTCATCAACATGTAGGTTGAGAGATTTGTGTAGTCATGTGACAAGCAATGCAAATGGCGAGCACAAGGTTAAATTTCATCAATGCTGTAGTTTCATCTTGCAGATTAAAGACAAAAGGATTAAAGTACTCTCAATTTCTCAAAAAATAGATAATTTTTCCATCGATTTCATGCCGGTATAACTTGATGTAACATCATTTAAGTTTGCTAGGCCCAATGGTAATCAGCTACCCTATGCCTGCTGATATGCTCAAATGACTGCAGAAGGCAGGCTGAAACCACTACATGGCTAAGACATACATAGCCACCGATAGGTGACCACTGATTACATGACATTTCTTTAGGAAATTTGCAAGGGGGAAATTAGAATGGACAATGTGACCAGGTAACCACTGACTAAGATGACTGTTAAGACAAGCTTGACTGTGTGTGATTAATATAATGAATACTTCAATCACAACAGAGAATCAATATCCTCACAATGAGTATAAATATAATGAATACTCCAATTGCAAAAGAGTATGGATATTATCAACCAGAGTGTACAAATGTAATGAATACTTAAATTGCAATAAAGTATGGATATCATCACACATTGTATGAATATATTGTAATCTATCAAGAAATCCTGATACCTCTAGTGATAGCATGTTGCTCTGGAATTTCAATGGCTATTTCCTTCAGACTCTGGATGTACTTGATAGAATCTATTATTGGTATTATGAAGTTGAATCCCTGAAAAAAAATTAGAGACAAAGTATACATGGCAGTTAAACAGAATAGATACGTAGTTGGAACATTTCTGAATAGTGAGACATTAAATTGCATTTTCCTCTCAGAATTTAAACAAAACAAAAAACTAAGAAATTTCAGACTTTCAGGCCATTGATGCCAATAAAATGTAATTTTCTTTATGGTTTTGCATGTTTGGTGAAATTACCCTGGAGAATAAAGTATGATGTATAGTCAGGCATGGAGTATACAGTATGATGGATGTTCAGACATAGAGTATAAACTATGATGGATGGTCAGACATAGAGTATAAACTATGATGGATGGTCAGACACAGAGTATATAGTATGATGGATGGTAAGACATGGAGAGTATAAAGTATGATGGATGGTCAGGCATGGAGTATACAGTATGATGGATGGTCAGACATGGAGTATAAACTATGATGGATGGTCAGACACAGAGTATATAGTATGATGGATGGTCAGACACAGAGTATATAGTATGATGGATGGTCCAACATAGAGTATAAACTATGATGGATGATCAGACACAGAGTATATTTTAAGATGGATGGTAAGACACAGAGTATATAGTATGATGGATGGTCAGACATAGAGTATATAGTATGATGGATGGTCAGACAGAGTATAAACTATGATGGATGGTAAGACACAAAGTATATTGTATCATGGATGGTAAGACATTGAGAGTATACAGTATGATGCATAGTCAGACAGAGTATATAGTATGATGGATGGTCAGACATAGAGTATAAAGTATGATGGATGGTCAGGTATGGAGTATACAGTATGATGGATGGTCAGGCATGGAGTATACAGTATGATGGATGGTCAGACACAGAGTATATAGTATGATGGATGGTCCGACATAAAGTATAAACTATGATGGATGATCAGACACAGAGTATATTGTAAGATGGATGGTAAGACACAGAGTATATAGTATGATGGATGGTCAGGCAAGGAGTATAAAATATGATTGATGGTCAGACATGGAGAGCACAAAGTATGATGGATGATCAAATATGGAGAGCAAAGTATGATGGATGGTCAGGCATAGAGTATGAAGTATAATGGATGGTCAGTCATAGAGGATAAAGTATGATGGATGGTCAGACATGGGGGTATAAAGAAAGATGGATGACCATCAAGAATGGAGTATAATGATGATGGATAAAGCTGTCAGAATTTTAGATAAAGTCAGCTGGGTATCCATCAATCCTCGTGATCGGTCAACCGATCAAAGAGAAATTATATTAAACGTCAACCTGAACTGCTTTAAGTTCATACATGCCAAGCCCTGAAAGAAATAAGTGTAATTATTACTAATGTAAGTGGCAAAAAAGCATAATCTGAGCATAAAATGAGAAATATATATTATATTAAATGCCAAATTTACAGAAACCTGTATGATAAGTAAAAAGTATATTATTTTTGCTACTTACCTGAATCTGCAGTAAGCTAAAAATTCTTGTCATAAATCAGTTAAATTTATGTGGCTTATAGGGTGAGAAAGCAGACACAAAACAAAATGATAAATTTTTATCACAATATTCACTTTAACTAGCCTACGCGCTAAACTTTCGCTGAAAGGTCATAAAGTCCATGAATTCTAAATGCTGTTTTACATCAAAGTTGAATTCCTCTTTCAAAATTTGCAAAGCACAATTGATTTGTCCTTTTCTGATGGACATGTTCTTCAGTTAAACAAAATCCCTCTCTTCTAACATTTTTCAGTCATTAAACATCCATGAGTCACATTGATAAAGCCTGTTTCACTTAATACTTGGCACTGTTTGGCACCATGTTTCCCTCAATATTGATTGGTTTGCTACTTAAGTGTATATCACACTATAATGAATCTGTAACACATGGTTTCAAATTCAAGAAACCTGTTTTTTTGGAAATATGTCATGTACAGTTACTATAAATAGAAAATAAGGAAACTGTTCATCATATATAACCAAATGGCTGCACAAGTAAAAAATATAAGATCAGTAGGATGTCTATTATGGATCAATGGGCAGTAGCCAAGAGTCACACGACACAAGCCTCAAACTGTACTCATTATTCTGTGTTTCTCTCACTCCTGACATTGCCAGATATAATCACTGATCTGAACTTGGAAACACATTTTTGGTTTGTTTTTTACATGAAATAAATGGGTACCCTATGACCAATTTTTATTATTAGGGTAATTATAAATGGGCAGGTACCCAAGTATGCAGTACATACTGACAGCTTTAATGATGGATAGTCAGGCATGGAGTATAAAGTATGGACAGTCAGACATAAGAAATCAAGTATGATGGATAGTCAGACATGGAGTATAAAGCATGATGGATAGTCAGACATGGAGTATAAAGCATGATAGTTGGTCAGGCATGGAGTATAAAGTATGGACAGTCAGACATAAGAAATAAAGTATGATGGATAGACATGGAGTATAAAGTATAAAGGATAGTCAGACAGAGTATAAAGTATGGTGGATGGTCAGGAATGGAGTACGAAGTATGAAGGATGGTCAGGCATACAATATGAAGTATGAATGATGGTCAGACATGGAGTATAAAGTATGATGGATGGTCACACATGGAGTATAAAGTATGATGAGTGGTCAGGCTGGAGTATGAAGCATGATCAGAAATGGAGTATGAAGTATGATGGATCAACAGACAATAAGTATGAAGTATGAAGGATGGTCAGACATGGAGTATGAAGGGCAAGCATAGAATTTGAAGTACGCTGGATGATCAGACATTGAGTAAGTATGAAGTTGTTGTTGTGTTTAATGCCATTTTCAACACAAGAGAGACTATACATGGTGGCCAGTATAAATGGTAGAAGAAGGGCTCGGGAAAACACCAGAAAGAACCACCGACCCACAAGAAGCTACTGGCAAGCTATATCACATACCCAAATTGGCTGAATCCGAGACTCAAACCCATGCAGACAGAGGTGAGATGGCAGTGATCCATAAAAGTGAGCGCTTTAGCCCACTCAGTCACTCGGGGCCACCTTGACTATGAAGTATGATGGATAATCAGACATGGGATATGAAGAATGACAGATGGTTAGACATGGAGTATGATGTATGACGTATGGTCAGACATGGATTATGAAGCGTGATGAATGGTCAGACCTGGAGTATGAAGTATGATGGATGATTAGAAATGGAGGATGAATTATGATAGATGGTCAGACCTGGAGTATGAAATATGATGGATGATCAGACATGTAGTATGAAACATGATGGATGGTTAGACATGGAGTATAAAGTATGATGGATGGTCAGACATGGAGTATGAAGTATTATAGATGGTCAGACCTGAAGCATGAAGTATGATGGATGATTAGACATGGAGAATGAAGGATGGGCAGACATATAATATGAAGCATGATGGATGGTCAGACATGGGGTATGAAATATGATAGATGGTCAGACATGGAAAATGTAGTATGATAGATGGTCAGGCATGGGGTATAAAGTATGATGGATGATCAGGCAGAAGAGTACTACAGTGACTAATGTGCTTTATTTAGGACACAGGATATTATTATGACATGAAGCTGGCCATAGCCTGTATGTCAATCCTGACCCCCCCAACTTCTGCTACCGGATATACTCACTCACAAATTAGGTCCAACTGCAACAGCATGGACCCTCATATGCCATCACATAATGCTCCAGTAGAACAAGGTCTGTGTTGTTTGTCCTACTGACTGCATAGCTCAAATCTGCAAGCACAACATACCACTGCATATCTAGGTCTGTGCAGTTTGCAGTTGTATCAGATACATATAGTATATACAGTACATTCTTATTGTAAACATCAGTGAAATGGCATATATACGGCTATGTCAACTTCCTAAAAGGCAAGCTCAACAAAAATGTCAACTCATGGGAATTCTTTATCAACAATATCACCTAGTCTTTGAATCACAAGTGAAAAGTCTCTTCAAATATGCCATTATCGTGTTTCATAAATCTAATTTGACAATCATTATTAATAGCATATCTTTATAATCATCATTAATGGCATATGCTGATAATCACCGTTAATGGCATATGCTGATAATCATCATTAATGGCATATGCTGATAATCATCATTAATGGCATATGCTGATAATCACCATTAATGGCATACGCTGATAATCATCATTACTGGCATATGCTGAAAATCACCATTACTGTCATATGCTGACAATCATTATTAATGGCATATGCTGATAATCATCATTAATGGCATATGCTGATAATTATCATTAATGGAATATGCTGTTAATCATTATTAATGGCATAGCTTATAATCATTCTTAATGGAATATGCAGATAATCACCATTAATGGCATATGCTGATAATCATTCTTAATGGTTGTTGTTGTTGTAATAGGGTTTGACACCATTTTTCAGCACAAGATAGGCTATATATGGCGGCCAGTATTAATGATGGAGGAAGAGCCTGAGAAAACCCCAGAAAGAACCACTGACCCACGAGAAGCTACCGGCAAGCTTTCTCACATATCCACATTGGCCGAGCCTGAGACTCGAACCCATGCAGCAGAGGTGAGATGGCAGTGATCCATGACAGAGAGTGCTTTAGACCACTCAGCCACTCGGGGCCCCCCCATTCTTAATGGAATATGCTGATAATCATCATTAATGGCATATGCTGATAGTCACCATTAAGGTGCTAATAATGGTGCTGATAATCACCATTAATGGCATATGCTGATAATCATTATTAATAGCATATGCTGATAATCATTATTAATGGCATATGCTGATAATCATTATTAATGGCATATGCTGATAATCACCATTAATGGTATATGCTGATAATCACCATTAATGGCATATGCTGATAATCACCATTACTGGCATATGCTGATAATCATCATTAATGGCATATGCTGATAATCATTTTTATTGGCATATGCTGATAATCACCATTACTGGCATATGCTGATAATCATTAATGGCATATGCTGATAATCATTATTAATGGTATATGCTGATAATCATCATTTATGGCATATGCTGATAATCATTATCAATGGCATATGCTGATAATCATCATTAATGGCATATGCTGATAATCATCATTAATGGCATATGCTGATAATTATCATTAATGGCATATGCTGATAATCATCATTAATGGAATATGCTGATAATCATTATTAATGGCATAGCTGATAATCATTATTAATGGAATATGCAGATAATCACCATTAATGGCATATTCTGATAATCATTCTTAATGGTTGTTGTTGTTGTTATAGGGTTTGACACCATTTTTCAGCAAAAGATAGGCTATATATGGCGACCAGTATCGGAAGAACCTGAGAAAACCCCGGAATGAACCACCGACCCACGAGAAGCTACCGGCAAGCTTTCTCACATATCCACATTGGCCGAGCCTGAGACTTCAACCCATGCAGACAGGTGAGATGGCAGTGATCCGTGATGAACAGCGCTTTAGACCACTTGGCCACTTGGGGCCCCCCATTCTTAATGGAATATGCTGATAATCATCATTAATGGCATATGCTGATAATCACCATTAATAGCATATGCTGATAATCATCATTAATTGCATATGCTGATAATCAAGAATAATGGCATATGCTGATAATCATCATTAATGACAAAAGCAATTATGTACAGCACTCTCTCATTATAACAATGTCAATGGCAGCCATGGTTTATCTCACCATATTGTGAAACCACTTTATAATGAAGTACACTAAACATATAATTTCACTTTTACATAACAAAATGGTTTTGTGTGGTTTTTGTTTTACAGCACAGCAACACAATTTGGTTATTTAGTGCCAAGGCAACTGGAGTAAGATGCCTTACCCAAAGATGCACCTTGGTAGCTGACCCTGGCTGGTTTGATGGTCGGATTCGAACCCATACCCTTTAGTCCAGCAATACTAACCAACGAGCCACCGCAGCTTCTGATAATAAAATGGGATCCATGGCTTCGCCTTATGAAGGGAATTGTGTTATACTGAAGGACTATGCAGTAAGGGAGTGCTGGATCTCATACAAAATCCAGACAGCTGACTTTTAACATACTGGTTCTAATATTTGGTGAAACTTTCCAAAGCGTTCAATAATCCATGCTTCCTGCTGGGGAACAAATAGAATTGCTGTGTTGACTTTTACACTGGACCTGTGACGTAACTGTTGCTTTGTTTCAATCAAAATCCTCTGAAATAGAGAAAGTATGACACTTACTAAAGCAATCAATTGACACATGGTAGTGATTTGTCATGGTCACTTTTTGTGACTGCATATAATTTGTTTTATTCATATATTTTATGTTGTTATATGCAGCTGGTAGATGTTGTTACAAAAAACCTGATTCTATAAATGAGAAACTGTCAACATATGCAACATTTTAATACTTATGTTGTGACCTAGGTCAGGTAGGAGTATAAAATCTTGTTTATTAGAAAAATTAATTATTTGTGCTGTAAGATCTGAGCAGAATCTGTTGCATTGTTGTTTTGTCCAGTATTTCTTTTGGGCTGGAATTTATTCAAATCATTTAATTCAAATTTCAATTCATATCTGGAAATAGAAAGTGCTCAAAAATAACATTCTTGGAAATAGAGACCTGGATTTAGAGTGAAATTTCAAATAAGCATATATATATTCTTGGACTGTATTATTGTGATTCAACAAAAGACTTGGCATGTCACTTTGACACAAGCAACCACAGGCATATCAACCCTTCAAGCATTGGATTTATTTTAGAATACCACCAAGAACTCAAATCCTTAGGAATTGTGTTCAAAATTCTATGATTATTTTGATTTTATTTTGCAATACTGTAAGTTCTTTTTACTTTTTTCACTTTGTATTGGGGGAAATAAATTACTTGTTGAATATTACAGTACTTGTTGGTTCTTACTCTTTCTACTAAAGAATTTAGGATTGGATATAGGTATAATGGTACCAATTGTTTAAGCCCAAGGGGGTGGGGTAGGCATATGCATAATGGTTCAAAATTGCAATCATTCAATCCTAAGGAGGGGTTAAGGGTGGTATTTGCTATGGTATAGAGAACATTTAAGTCTAAAATAAAGTTGTGATTGTGATATTATGGAAGAGTTGTTGTTGTTGTAGGGTTTAATGCCACTTTTCAGCACAAGACAGACTATACACCGTGTACTATGCATGACACGGGCATATACGATTAAAAGTAATGACATTATATATGGTAAGTTATACAGATTACATTATCGACACCATAATTACAAAACAACAAAGAGGGTCAGGAATCAGAAGTAAACCTAACTAAAACATTTCTTAAAAATGCAGCTTTATATTGCTAATATAAATCCCTTGCTAAGTCACAAACAAGAATAGAAAATATTTGCATTACACTGTGTAAACCAAAGCTACACAGCAAACATACATAACTAAACGTGGTTAATACAATAGTTACAACCTATATACAAGAAATTAGTAATTCGCATACCTCTACAGCTGAAGATGTGCAAGTCCTTAAAGTAGACAACTCATTGACAAGACGTTCCATAATGTGAAGATTTAATCTTACGGTAAGTTCGGTTCATCCTATGCCGCACATGTGACGTGTGTTCAATGGGAAAAAAATGAATGCTTCCAGCACAGAGACATTGCATGATGACTTTGTGTATAAATGCCTTACCGTAAGACTAAATCTTCACATTATGGAATGTCTTGTCAGTGAGCAGTCTACTTTCAGCACTTGCACATCTTCAGCTGTAGAAGTATGTGAATTATTAATTTCTTGTGTGTAAGTTATATCTATTGTACAATTTACATAAATCACCCTCGGGTATCATTGTACACAAAAAATGAAACCCAAGTACATGTATTTAAAAAATAAAAGGATTAATACAATTCTGTGACAATGACATTTGAATTTTCTTATTTAAAAAAATGAAATTTTAACAAAAAATAATTTCACGTGTACTCTGGTCCAAAATTCAGGACAAATATGGAAAAACAGGACACTTGGCAGCTATGCACTTGCATGTGATGACTGCAGCTCAAATAATAAAATCATGGAATATAAAATGAGCCAACTATATCAAAGGGGTTACACTACCAGACAAAGTTGGCGACTAAGTAGTCTAGATAAAGGAAAAACTTTGCCTTATTCTGTTAGGATAGTGAAAATTATTTCTGGTGTTGTGTTGTAGCTCATGGTGAAAAATAGCTGTTGTTGATATCAAATGCCCTAACAAACTTATTCTTGCACATTCACAGGCATGTGTTTTGAAAGCTGACTGACCATTCAGAGATATAACATAGATATATTATATATGGCTCTGGTTATAGCAACTGGCCAATTTCCACAAGTTATCATTTAATGATAAAAACATAAATGTGTGTTTCAAAACTTTAACAGTATGTAAAAAGCAATTTGTGTTTTATGAATAGAATCAGTGATCTGGCAATTTAACTGCCATGTGTACATTATTTTCTTCATAAAATCAGTTTGAAACCATAAGGAAACCTGTCAGTGGGATATAATGGTGGACATCACTGTGTCTGAGAATTACCACTCTATTATATTGTTTGTTTTCATAAACATTTGGGCAAATATGTTAAAAAAATTATTAAATTCATAGAAAGCAAATGTCTAAATATTATGGAAGATTTATCATAAAAATGGAATTCTGTAGGTGACAAATGTATGGGACAAAGCTGTGTTGTGGTATTTGAGAATCTGCTGCAAGGTCAAAGTTGTTTTCACTCATCTTTGTGATACTACAGAAAAAAGCAGCAAAGCATAAATCTGCAATTCTACCAATGGATTGTTGTAATGAAGCAAGAATTACATTAAGAAAACCCCCCTTTCTAAAAATAGATGCACTCCCATGTTGGCTGTTTCAATCTGGTTGGAAAGGTTTTAGTTCATTCATATACCAACTGTAATTATTCAGAGTGTTATCTATTAAATAAATCATGTATTATTGGCAACAAAGAAATTGGGACACATTGGGACAAACAATATAGTATGAAAATACATGTGCATTTGCTTCATATACATGTTACAGGGATTGTTTCAAACAAGTTCACCATTGTTTTTGCAATGCCATTTTATAATGACTTTCATAAAGTAACAAAAATTTTTTTTTTTAAAGGTAATCAATTAAGCATTTTAATAACTTGCAATTACAAATACTGTAATTTATTTTCTCCTATCAGTTAAAATTCATTAAAATATACAGTGCTCTTTTAATTCAAAAATAAGAGAATGGAAACACACACACACACACATCGATATATATATATATATATATATATATATATATATATATATATATATACATATACACACAGGGCTCGAAATTAGCGGTAGTCCACTAGCCCGAGGCTAGCAGATTTCCTGTCGGACTAGTAACTTTCATAATGTTAATAGTCCGATGGTCTAGTAAGTTTTGGTTATCAATAGTGAGCATTTGTTTACGCCATTCCCTAATAAAGACTTGACTTACCAGATGTTCTGTAGAATCAAAGCAGTGGCCATTGTAAACACAGACATAAAATATTAGCATGAGAAGATGAAGTCAATTTCTGCCTCGGAAAGGTGTGTTTCTATAACAAGAATCCATCCGATTTTGTGCATTTCATTTAACAGTGCAAATTATGGTCCTGTCATTAACAATGGAAGTTTGGTAATTGATCCTAATTAATCTGATAATGAATTAAATGAAAAAAATGATGTGGTATCACATTTTATTCACTCCACCACAGTAACAAACTACAAAGCAGTAAACCACACAAAAGAACACAGCAGAAACTATTCAAAGAAATTAGTTTGCACATGTTTTTGTTTAAGGTTCTTTTTTTTGCTCGCTACCCAAATGCTCCAACAGTCACAAACAGGAAACTACATATTTTACATTTCCATGGAAATAATTATAAGAATTAGATCAGTTTATTACAATTACATTTTTGACACATCCTTTCCATACAACTACTTTCTCTATGATGATAAGAATAGTTTTTATATTTTTCCCTTACAAGAATGAACAAATAATTGAATATACATGGAGATATCCAAGCAGAATGCTGTACATTTGTTGGGAATTAAAATCTCTGAGCATGGGCATCTAAGATTTGAAAATTTTCCGCCTTATTATTAATTTCAACAATACATTCAGGTTCGATTAATTAGGAACAATTACCAAACTTACGACTTATGATACCATAATTGGAGCTGTTAAATACAACGCGCCGAGTGTCAAATGTCTTTGTTTGATGGGAACACACCTTTCCCAAGCTGAAACTAACACTATCTTCTGATGCTAATGTTTTATAACAGTGTTTACAATAGCCACTGCTTTGATCATGCAGAACATCCGCTGAAGTTAAGTCTTTGTTAGGGAGAGGCCATTTAATTGTGGGAGGGGGCAAAGACACGTGTTTTGAAACGTGTTTCTTGCTCTGACTTTCTTATATAAAGGACACTGTGCCATTCCTTTTCTTGCTTTAAATAATTTGCGCCAGCTATACTATAACATCTTGTATTTCAAAACAAGGCACAATTCCCTCCTTTTAAGACAGGCAAAATGTGGCATTTGATAGAAGGTGTTCAGCCACTGGAAAAAAAAGCAAAAGTTCAATGAGAATGATGAGGAATAATTCTTATGATAGGGAAAAGCATAATGGAAAATTTCAGAAGAAATGGACAAAAGACAGGAAATGGCTGAATTATGATGAGGAAAGGAATGTTACGTGGTGTAACTGGTATATGCAATTCACAAAAACAAACACACAGAAAACATCCAGTTTTATTGCAGGTTGTTCGAACTTTAAAATTAAATCGGTAAACGTACATGAAAGCTGTGTGACATTGTTTTGTGAACAGGACTAGAAAAGAAATGGCAGGACTAGTAAATTTCTCAATATACTAGTCCTTCTGGCTACATAGAAATTTGTGTTAAATTCGAGCCCTGTATATATATATATATATATTGCTTTGCTTCAACTTCTCACTGTTCAGCTCTCACTTCTCCCTGCTCTGTCCAAAAGATGGTCATTTCTTCCTCAAATTCAAGTTGACCTTGACCCCAGTATCCATACCAAAATCTAAAACATACATTGCCACTCTACTTCTTGTAAACTCATTTCAAATGAGCTGTCAAAACTATTAGAAATATATTATGCAATATAATTAAACTGACTATTTATTCACAAATGTAAGCAAACATAGCATGGCAATCATGCAAAAACCAGTAGTAGGTGAATAAAAAAAAGCTTTGCTTCACATCACAGATAAGGTTCAGACCTTGTAATAAACTTAAATTCCTGAATTAGCACTCAGCGTTTGGAAAAATAAATAGGTGTTTGTCGAAATGATGCCCAAAGGTGTTTTAGTTTTTAGTGGGGGTTTTATTTTTGAGGGGGGCTCTTTTGTTTTGTTTTATGGGTTTTTTTTACTCTTACAATGTAAGACACATCACCCGATATTTTTGTTCTGGGGGGTGATGGGTCTTACTGCCTAAATAACGGCACTGTATAGCGTGTTTTGATGTCGACTAACAGTATAATGAAAGTCACATTTTCAGAAATATCACACACAAGTGGCAACCAATAACGACGCTTTCCTACAAAGTAAAGTTATAATGTTTTTGTCAGCCTTACTTACCCTGATGTCTTTTCTCTAATAAATTTAAATTCTCACAAAAGAAATGGACCTGTTTTCAAGTTTTGTTGGCCTACATTTCAGTTGGTTAGAAAGCAATGAAAGCCGGGAATGCCAAAATCGGGTTAAGTTGAAATATTAATTTTTAACGAAACGAATAAAAATATATTGTGCCTATTGGAACTGTAAAGCAACATTTTGTTTCATTCAAGAAACATATCTGCCACATGAACCTACTTAAACATACTTCGGCATACCTCGACTACTGTCACATTGCAACAAATTCAATGGTACATGAAAATGCGTCCATTTGCTAGTGTCATTTTAATTCCGCCAGGATAGAGAGTGTCAATACATGCGGCCAAATGTGTGAGATATTCCTGAAACTGACTACTTGTTCGGATTTTAAATACTTGATTTTACTCAAACTCTTGCCATGGCACGAACAAAACTGACAGCCAGAAAGTCCATGGGACCCAACACTGTACCATTGGAAATGTAAAGTAAAACTGAGGCCTACTACTACTACTACTACAACAAGATGAATTGGAATCGTAGAAAAGTATACAAAAAAGTATTACAATTTCAATAGAAAAAAACAGAAACTTGAACTCATAATGAGTGAACTGCACGCTGAATGTGCAAAAATAATAATGTCATGACATAGAGAAGTAACGTAGCTGGAAAAATACTTCTATACAAGGAAAACTGAGACAGAGGAAGACTCATTTTTAGAATGTAGGTACAAGTCAGGAACACAAGAAATATATATTAGACAGATGGAGCTAAAGAAAAACCCTAGATTGGCAAGAGTGCTGACAACCTTGAGACTGACTGACAAAAATTTCATTGACCTTGTGGATTCACTGAACAGGAAAGTAGACAAAGCATTTATCCTGAGACCTAAAGGGAATACTACAATACTTCCATTTGGAAAACTGGATTTTGGAGGGCTAAATCTTGACATAAAGAAGCCAGCACCCTTTCTGCAGATGATAAAAAATGAACTGCTGAATTACACATATCTGACATCCTGCTAGAAATACCATTAGATGCTATAGTAGAGAGATTCAAGAAAAAATTTAAACTCAGAGTCACCAAAACAAGATTGGACACACACCCTGGATTTCCCATGAATAATGGAGTTAGAATCCTAGAAATAGACAAGGAAAAAAATCAGGACAAAGGTGTTAAGAAGTATAGAAATGTAAGACACACACACCAAAAATGTCCAACAACTAAAGAATAATCAGGAACCACCATGCACTCCAAACAGAAAGGCACACAAGAAACACAAGAAAAGAATGAACCAGAACCCAAACCACAGAATAAGAATCAACAAATATAACAAAAGTGAGCTAAACAATGAAATACAAAAACCGACAAACCATTGTTACCAAAAAAATCAGAGAACAAAAGGAAAAGAAAAACAAAAAGAGATACATGTACAAAAACAACAACAAACAGATAGACAGAAAAGTGAACATTTGATAGAACAAAACAATGAACAGGCTGCAAGGATCGAAAGGGCAGAAAACTTACAATAGACAAAACAGACAAACAAAACGAAAAAGAGAAAGCACGAAGATCCCTAAACAATGATTTTCAAACAGACCAATCAGAAACAACCTCCAAAGAAAGTGAAAGGAAAAGAAAAATCAGATATGTATATAAATTGACATTTGACTAGGTGCCCGAAAATACAAAATACGAATTAGAAGACATTAATTCTTTAAATTTTAACAACAGATCCAAATAGACAATAATAAAAAAAGAAGATCCAAATCGACAAAAACAAACTTTTTACCCATACCTATACCCTTAAAAACCATGGAATAAAGTCCCGTGCACTGACGGTTAAAGGCAAACCATGAAAAATTACTAATAATAGGAAAAATATGCCATAAAAATTATCCCGTGCACTGGCGAAATACAGAAACACTAACTGAAAAGCTAAAGCATTTATCACACAAATAAGCCTTCGGGTCACTTGATTACAATATAAGCCTTCGGGTAACAATAACATAAGGAGAGGGAACGACTCGAATGGTCTGCAAAGATATGATTGCATAAAGGGGAATAACTACACAAAATGACACGTATGCTCCACATATTTTTTTCATTAAATAATACTACACATGGTCAGAATTCGCCTGGCATTTGGTCCTAACCAGGCTGAAATTTAGTTTAAATCTGAATCCGCCAGCATGGCGAAAATAGGTTACACAACGAAATAAACGCGACTGGAAACTTTTCTAACATACAAATTACAACAAAAAAAGACAAACCCGCAGAGGTCTTTGTGTACTGAGAGAAAAAGTTCGGTACATCTTCTGAGAATTTAAAATGTAATTAAATTTTGTTGTCTGTCTACCGGTAATTGCAATCTCACCCACGAGTTTCGTCAGGGTGAAAACGTCCGGTTGAGCAGGTCGTGCTAAAACCCCGATGAGAGGCACAAAAGGACGAAAAGGGACGAAAAGAGTGCAGATTTTGACAACCCACTCTAAATTATGCAACCTCATTCAGATTACCCAACTTGAAACAGGACATCACCAAGATGAGCTATATGTTACAAATCGATACCACTTTAGATACATGTTTTGTCAACGATACGTTGATACGTTAACGTCCATGAAAGGACAAATCGTTCAACAGAGAATGCTTGAACTCGATTTGAAAAGTAAAATACATGAAAACGGGCTTGTTTGGAGACTGCCTGTCAGTTAGACTAACATTAGACCTAAACTGCTTAACTTGGGCTACAGGTCCATTCAGAGGTTAGGAGAGACCCCGGGCCACCTAGAGGGTTTGAAACCCATAGGTCCTGGTTATACTGAAATTTAGAATGCGAAAATAAATCTATGTAATTTACTATATTGTTTTGGATATCTGCAATATCAGTATCATTTTTTTAACTTATAATATAGTTTTATTTAAGTCATTTGGGTTTATGATATTTATATTTTAATTCTTTAATTCGGTGGCTGGCTAACACTATAGTGAAGTGCATGTGGGAATATCACTCATAAACCAAGACCGATCGGTAAGGTCAAGTCATCAACTATTTAGGTCTAATAAGCCATGCATTAATTTGAATGGAAGTCACGTGAACTTCACGTGAAAGTAGGATTGCATTTGCCCTGTAGAGCTCTCATGCAAGTCCTAATTTTTGGTTCAACAGTTTCATAAAGTCAGAACATAACTGTCTGAGTTATTTTGAAACAATGTGATTCAATTGTTTGAGAATATTTTAGTGAATAAGATTTTGTTGATTTGATGCGCATATAGAGACTATATAATGAGAATACACGCAGCACGTATTGTATTCTTCAGTTTTCGACAGTTATGTAAGAGTATTGAGAAGAAATAATGTTTTTTTCAATAACATTTGTTCGTTGGATTTAGCAAAGTGGAAAATCAAATCTTTAATTTAAACAGTCAGAACCTATTGGATTATGTGAATTTATTTAAGGTCTTGAATATTTAAATAATTATATTGGATGATGTGAAACTTTCAAGATATTCAGTGATATTCTACGTTCACGGAATTACATTGAAGCAAACTCATTTGGATTTTGAACTGTGATATTTCATTAATGCTAGCAAATTAGCATACAAACACATTAGAACCTTCATTTAGAATTCCTTTGGGCATTTTTCCGGATTAGTGTCAAATTGATAGTACAGCTTAAGATATTCTAGGATTTTTTACAGAGCAAATAGAGTGGAGCTTATAAAATTAAGAAGAAAGTCAGTGACTTAAAATACATTATCTATTCTCCTGAGTGGCAATATAGGATTATTTTGTATAGTAATATTTTAGGAGTATGCTGACAGGGAGAGCTTTACAAATTATTAAATTAATTTAGTGGTACCTGCCCCACACGTGCAAACATTTGAATAAAGATGAAAAATCGGATGGTGGTGACTTTCAAGTGAGTAATCTTTGCAATTCTGAAAACTGTCGCATCTGCTGCCACAATAAATGAGCGAACTGAATCAGCTACTAAAAGCATATGAACACTTATTTCCAGATATTCCAACACGAATAAATAAGATCTTCCACGAGGCTGAAATAGTGAATTCAGTGCCTGTAAAGCAACATCCTTATAGGATGAATGATCTCAAACAAGACTATTTGAAGAAAAACGTCCAGTATGTACTGGATAATGACTTTATCGAACCAGGTAAAAGTGGTTGGAGTCCACATTGTTTTCAAGTGCCGAAACCAGATAAGACTTTCCTTATGTGTTCTGACTATAAACAATTAAACAACGTCATTAAGACAGATTCATATCCATTTCCTAGAATCCATGAAGGTATTGACAGATTTAGAACTGCCAAGAACGTCGCTAAGTTTTTTCATCTGTAAGGGAAACTGGAAATTTCAGCATTCGTGACTCTAGATGGACTTTAGCAATGTAAAGTCGTGCCATTTGGGATGAATGGTTCCCCAGCTTCATTCCATCGTTTAATCAGTATGCTAATATACGGTATAGGAAATTGTGACGCTTATATTGAGAACATTTACAGCGACACCTGGAAGGACCACATGGAAACCAGCCGAACATTTTTCGAAGGCTCAGCGAAGCGAATCTAATAATCAACTGGAGTAAAAGTTACTTTTGCAGTGCATGTGCTCTATAATAGGACATGTGGGATATGGTCAAATAAAAACTGTAGAAGTTAAGGTTAAGGCTATTTTTGAGTTTCCTGTGCCTATCAGTAACAAGCAACTGGTGCACATTTTAGGTATGGCTGGTTATTATCGGAACTTTTCCTCTAATGTTTCCATGATTGCTTAACCCCTGATGAATTTCCCAAGTAAAAAGAAAAAGTTTCACTGGTCAGACAAATGTCAGGAAGCTTTTGATAAGTTAAAGACAATACTCAAAAGTGCACGGTCTTATGTCACTTGTTTAGGCTCGAATAAACAGTAACACAAGAAAGAGTGAAAACAACAAGCTTTGAAAAATACAATAATTTATTTCCCTGGAAAAATTCTGTAAAAATGAAGAAAAAATATGAACTTACGGTTTTATAGAATCAAATCCAAAAATAATCCAAAAATAATCCGAGAATAAAATTTTAGTTGTCCTAATAACAAAATGTTCTACTGATTTCACGTTCGAATCCCGACGAAGAATCCAAGATGGAAGACAGTGACATATGCTGCAATCTATAGTGTTGAAGTCTACAGTTCTTTGTAGAAACAAGAATTATCACTTCGATTTCTGATAGATGAACAAATTTTTATTTAAAAAAATGTTCTTGTTCCACAATATTACATTAGCACACGTATTTTCCAGGAAAATAACAGAATTAATTCTTTTGAATCCAAGTAATTTGAAATAACTCCAAACCAAGTAATTTGAAATAACTCCAAACAGCACAACATACAACTAACAGTTTAACAGTCCAGCTTCTACTGAGATTAATTCTACAAAACATGGGTTATATGGTCTTTCTAAAACGTAAACAAGGGTCAAGGGATAATCTTCTGGAAGTTTATAGAAGCAGGTACTTGTTATAGATCACGTTTACCCAGTGTGACCCTGACGAAAACCAGTCATATTTACTCTAAGAAATAAAAAAAATTAAAAAAAATTGTTTATATTTTAAAGACAGATTCCCATCATGACCCTTGAAACAACCAATCATTTTAAAATAAAATAGAACATGTTTATGAAGGTTGCTAGAAATTCTGAAACAAGGTCAGGATTTAGTTCAACACCTGGTGTTTATAAACTAAAAGTCAAGGTCAAACTAGTTTCTTAAAACAAAATATCAATTAAATTGAAATAAATGTATATTAAATCAGATATAATTAAATCAAATATACATAACAACGGTTCCTTCAGTTTCAGGTTTCACTGAATCATTCAATATACATGTAGATGCAAGTGACGTAGGGGTTGGTGGAGTACTGTCACAGGAAGACAGCTATGGCGTGGAGTGTCCAGTGTGCTATTTTTATCAAAACCAAACACTCATTCTTTGTCATGGAATAATATCACTGGTCCTTATCCAACGTTCTTGAAAAGTGGCACACATGATGAACCACACATCGTTGTCAGTTTCCGGATCTGTGTCAAATTGAGAGTACAGTTTAGGATATTCTAGAAATCCATACACTCTTCAGTTATTTTCAATTCTTTCTCTTTGTTTGATTTTATGTTTTATTTAAATAAATTTACAGTTTGGAAAATTGAATGCTTGGTGGGTTTACCTGGTTTTGTTACTTAAGTTTAAGCCACGAAACGTAACAATATGAAGATTTAAAAGACAACAAAGTACACAACAAGGTATATTTCTTATTTTCAGGTTTGTTTATTTAATATTTAAAAGAAAAACAATAATTTTCTAGACCTCTTATGGGCTGAGTCCTGGACCTAATGTAATCCAGTTAGACCAATAATTGTGACTGGAATATAATTCTGTTAGACCATAAGCTGTGACTGAAATGTAATATAGTGTCTAACTCGATTACATAAGATTACATAAGATGCGACTATAATCTAGTGAGACTATAAACTGAAACTGGAGTGTAATCCAGAAAGACCATAACTTGTGAATGGACTGTAATACAATTAGACTATAAGCTGTGACTGGGATGTAATCCAGTAAGACCGTAACTTGTGAATGGACTGTAATCTAGTGAGACCATTCGTTGTGTATGGGAGGTAATTCAGTGAGATCATAGCTTGATGCGCCGCTGTTGAGATCAATATTCAAAACTACTTTTATTCATATAGCATAATGATCGCAGGAGACAAATTCACAGTCGGAATGATATCGGTATTTTCCGTTACAACATATGTTGTCACGCCGCTCGAGGCGATAAACCTAATCCATAAAAATGTATTTGTATTCCTACAACGACAGTCAAGGTTATTTCCCGAGCGAAGTTTTTATCAGTTCTGGGTTGGGGTGGGATTACAGCCACATCCTAGACATACATGACCAACTTATAACATATGCCAAAAAAATATAAAATGGTTAAACCCCGCAAACATAATTATTGCTTTTGTGTTTGAATTATTTTCAAAATTATCTAGCTCTTGTTTATATAGAGACGGTGGTATTAATGTCATTTTGTTGTTGTTGGGTTTTCTTAGGTGTTGTTTTGTTTTGTTTTGTTCTTGCTTTTTTTGGAGGAGGGGGCTTTTTGTCCTACTTTTCTACAGAGATTAATAAAATGAGGTTTTGTGATTTTTTATGCATTTTTTCCAATTAAATTAAAGATATGACCTCGGAATGTTATTTATGGAAAAGGCATGTTTGTTTGACTTTTGCTGACACAGCTTAAGGATAGTGAGCTTAAAGAATATAAATAATACCGAGAATAAAATTTTAAGATTGAAAAAGAAATATATCCAGACTTGATCATTCGTTTTGGCTTATACTTTCTAATCTTTGTAGCTGAAACAAAGTTAAAAATCGAAGAAGGTTAAAATTGTATATCTTGCGTTTCATTCTATGTGATTATATTTTACCACTAGGGTAATGATGATTGCGAAAAACTATTGACAACTAGTTTACTTTCCTTAAAGTTTATGTCAAAAATTGACATCTGAAAAATATTTACATTGTTCTGACCTCAATGACTGTTACTAGTATAATCCCAAGATGCACGCAATCAATCTAAATAGTTATTGGCACACACACACACGAGCGCGCGCGCACGCTGAGTTACAAACAAAACCTGCTAGATTTTAAAATTAAATAACGGTCTGGTTAATTCGCAAAAGCTGTATGAACAGTGGCGATTCTCATTGCTCCACTAAGAGAACGAGACAATCAGCAAAAAAGGAAGCAGTTTGTTTCTTCTAAAAAATAAAATAACAATAAAAGCATAACTAGTAAAAAAAATATAAATGGATGATTGAAATTAAGTTTATCATGGTAGTTTTTGAATTTGTTTACTTGTTACATAATGGCATTTCGAACATGTATACACATTACATAATGGCTTTACGAACTAGTGTACACGTTACATAATGGCATTTTTTAACCTGTTAGCGTTACATCGTGGTATTTTTTAACTCGTGTACTCGTTACACAGGCTCGTGAATTTAGCTAATCAATAATAATTGGTAACTTCATATTTTCTGGGGAAAAAATGATAAAATGTATTTATAAAAATACCTATATTTTGTCATATGATTATATTTAAGAATCTTTTAATGCAGTGGTTCCCAAACTTTTTCGGGCCACCGCCAGTAGTAATGGGGGACGATTCAGCGACAATGGGAATTAGCATTACAGACCCCCCTGGGACTGTTTAGCGACTATGTAAATTTAACATTAACCACCCTGGGACTGTTCAGCTACTATGTAAATTTAACATGGGAAATAGATTTTGGGACTGTTGAGCGTCAAGGGAATTTAAACAGGGTGGGACTATATAGCGTCAAGGGAATTTAAACAGGGTGGGACTGTATAGCGTCAAGGGAAATTTAACATGGGATTTTTTTTTATAAAAAAAAAATAAAATTAAAAAGAGGGTTGGCAATTGAAAGTGTATCTCTTTTCGAGAGACGTGGGTGGCCCTGAAAAGGGTCTTTGGGTTTATGTTAATGTAACCATTAACATAAAGGGCACCGCATTGGTCTTCTTCTTGTCCTTAGGCTGCGTCTCACTGTAGGACCGTAAATCAGGACTCTTTTGAGGCATCCTTGTCTTTCTACGTAGATCCTACGTATCCACAGACTGGTGTCTGTCCTGTGGACAACTGTCCACTTGGATCGGACATACGTGGGTATGTCCGTCTGGAACATCATTGAAGACACAAGCGTAGAAGATTGCACATCGGTCCACATCTTGAGGCACCGAGAACAGGTGAATCAATGCAGTGAACTGCGCTTATTTATCGGTAGAGGTAGGATTGAAACGGATTGAGTTTGTTGACCAATCCAAACACGCGTTACAAAATTCAGTCAGCCCGCATCCAATCCGAAGAGAGCAGTCTGTGACGTCACGTGGTCTATATCGATTCGATAGCGCCTGTGTGCAGTCAAGATTGAGACAGTGATTCAACATGACGGAAACTCAGAAAACGATTCCTTGGGGTGCACCAGCCGTTGAGACTCCACAAGGGAACCCGGACTTACTTTCAGAAGAGGTGAATTGGGATTTTGTGGATTTTCTTACCTCGCAAGAATTTGTTCCGGAACCTTCGTCACCTTCATTACCACACGTGGAGAATTTTAGACAGAGACAGAAAGAAGAATTGGAGAAATTTATACAGCGGCAAAAGGAAGCGGAACAAGCTTTTCTGATATAGCAACAGCAACAAGAAGAAGAAGAGGTAAGAAAAAAACAAGAAGAAGAAGCAGCAAAGAAACAAGAGGGTGAAAGTCAAACCGTCACGGTACTGTTGGACATTTTAGCGGAGTTAAGAAATCTGAAACAAATGTATCAGACTTCTTTATCACGACCGAAGAGAATACGACCTTCCCGAGCTAAACACGCCAACCCTGTGACTAAGCCTACAGTCACCCTCAGTGATTTCAACCAAATCATCATCATCAGAAGTAGACCTCGGCCGTGGCAAAGGCTTAAGGCAGGTAAAGTTGATTGCTTAAACTCACCCCTACACCAAAAAAGGCCCTTTTCAGGGCCACCCATGTCTCTCGAAAAGAGATACACTTTCAATTGCCAATAACTAAAAAAAAAACAACAACCCATTTTAACCCTATAGTACGTGTCTGTGTATGAGTGTGTGAGTGTAGGTTCTTATTTTAAAATCAAAACTCAAAGACACTTACCTTATATAATTAATGTATTCTTTTATCAATAGTTACAATCCAATTCACAATTCACAACAGAGCACTTTAAAAAGTTCTTACACTCCTTCTGTCTCAATGTTTAGTCTCTCTGTTTTTTAAATTTCTTCACCGTCACATTCTTTTCCTCCTCTTCCTCTTCACTTTCTTCCCTTCTTCTTTTCTTCTCCTGTTTCTTTTTCTTTACCTGCCTGCTTTCTTCCTATGAAGAATCCCTCTCTTCTTCTGACTCCTCTTGTTTCTTTTTTGGGCAATCTGGAGACCAATGTCCTTTTTCTTGACAATAACAACAGGTATCTTGACTTTTGTCTTTTCTAGCCCCTTTATTTCTTTTTTGATGGCCTGGACACTCTGAAGACCAATGCCCTTTCTTCTGACAGATATAGCAAGTATCTTCACTTTTATCTCGAAAGGAAAGAGAGTAGTCCGTGGGCTGGTCTGAAGAGAATTTTCTAATGACCCCTCGCAAAGCTCTGATGAAACGTTCGATTTGGCTAGTCTCTTCCATCGTTGTGCTCGGTTAGAGAGTGAAATGAATAGTGAAAGGACAAGACACACACCCTTCTATATACGCTGGTCTGCCATGACTATAAATTAGCCCATGGTGTTTAAACTTTAGTCATTTGACGTTTTTCACTCAAGATGAAACGATCCTATTCATTCGAGAAGAAAGAAAAAGAAAGTAAGAGGCAGAAACGTGATCTATCGCCTCGTACCAGGGCTGAAGTCTTGGCACAAATTCATGCCAGTGATTTTGAAGAGGACATGAGTGAACCAGAATCCGAACCCTCTAAACAAAGTTCACCACCCTTAGTCAACCCTGAAAAGTACTATTCCATTCGAGAGACGGAAAAGCGCTCCTCTAGAAAATTTAGAACCACGGCTTACAAATACACGGTGAAGTTTAAAGATTTCAAGTCCGAAGTACCGTTAGAGAAAGCAGAAGGGTTCATCACTGGGGTGTGGGATTCTTTGCTCACCTCACTCAAGCGACAATGTCAACCCAAAGAAGACGATCGCTTGAGACTTTCCATACAACACGACGGTTTGAAATCCCCTGTTTGGATCGAGTTTAGCAGACCCGCAGAACTAACTGCATCCAAAGTCATGGACAAGATTCAACACGTGCAACAATCTAATGACCAGTTTGACATCACCGATGGAAAAGCCACACTGGACATGACCCACGTCTCTCCTCCTCAAGGGACCGGACAACGCAATAAGGTGTTACTGGTGAACGACCTCCGCAGCACCAAAAAGAGTCTCGTCCAAATTCACAATTGTCAAGACCATATGTGTTTAGCCCGAGCCATCGTGGTGGGACGAACCTATGCCGACAAGAACGACACGGTAGAATGGAAAAGAACCTGGAAAACTGTTCAACGATCGGACCGAGCCAAACAACGAAACGAAGCAGAACTCCTGTTGCAACAAGCTGACCTATCCAAAGACACACCCTGCGGCATTCCTGAAATGCAAACATTGCAAGATGTCCTAGCTCCACGCTACACCTTGAAAGTGCACCCTCAAGAAGTGCGTGGACCTCTGTTGTTTCGAGGCCAAGACTTTAAGGACGGAAAATACATTCATGTCTATTATCACGATGACCATTTCGATACCATTACCAGTATCAATGCATTCCTGGGATACGGTTATTACTGTGAGAAATGTGACCATGGTTATAATAATCGAGAGCAACACAAACATTGCGGATTGAAATGCTCAGGATGTTTGGCCTCTCCACCCTGTCTGAGCGAAGGACAAGAAAGAGTACATTGTCCTGCTTGTCTGCGCACGTTTGTCAGCCCTGCCTGTTACCAACAACATCTGAAGATGCAAGGTTCACAGCAGAAATGTGCTTGTCAACTCCTGAGATTGTGCCCTACGTGTGGACAAGGCATACGTACCAATAATGCCAAGACACACGTATGTTCAGGAAAGAAAAAATGTCACATTTGTCACCACATCGTGGAATTGGAACACAAATGCTACGTGCAAAAATACCAACCCCCACCAGAGAAAGAGGACGGTCACAAGAAGAAAGGCAATTTCATCTTTTTTGATTTCGAATGCATGCAAGAGACCGGTATTCACATTCCTAATTTCTGCGTAGCTCATCGAGCGTGCGAGAAGTGCATTCAAGAACCTATCTTCAGTCATTGCCCTCACTGCAGCAAGATTCCTGGAGGACGGGAAAAAATCTTTCGGGGACCGAACACGCTAGCCGATTTCGCCCGATGGGTCTTAGACCCCATCGACAAGACGTGGAGCCAAGAGGACATCGAACATTACGGAGATTGTCATCGTCATAACACGGTGATGGCTCGCAATTTCTCCGGATACGATGGACAGTTTCTTCTCAGATACTATACGGAACATGGTACCGAGCGTCTTAAAGTCACTTTGAACGGAGCCAAAATCATTTTCATGCAAGTGGGACAAGTACAGTTTAAAGATTCGATGAGTTACTTGGCCATGCCTTTGAGTCGAATGCCTAAAACGTTTGGAATGACAGAAATGGCTAAAGGGTACTTTCCACACTTTTTCAATACGGAAGCCAATCAACACCCCGTTCTACCCTATTTTCCTGAGGCTCATTATTACGACCCTGACAACATGCGTACCGAACAACGAGAAGCTTTCTACGCTTGGTACCAGGCTCACGCCTCGGACCCTTTCGACTTTCAGGAAGAAATGCTAAAGTATTGTCGTTCCGACGTGGATATTTTACGGCGTTGCTGTGGAAAATTTCGAGAACTGTTCATGGAACACGGAGGGGTCGATCCTTTGAAAAAAGCTTGCACCATTGCCAAAGCGTGTTCCTTAGTGTACTGGCAACGGTTCATGCCTCAAAACACCGTGACTGTCATCAGTCCTCAAACGACCAACTATGTCAAACGTCAATACTCGGTTAAAGCCCTACGCTGGTTACATTACTTGTGCGACAAGGAAGACAAGTGGATTCAGCATGCCCGCAACGGAGGGGGCGAAAAGATCATCGGAACGCATTCGGTCGATGGCTGGGACTTAGAAAGCCCCAAGATCGTGTACGAGTTTAACGGTTGCTTATTTCACGGATGTCCCGTCTGTTATCCTGACCGTGGCACTAAAAATCAGTTTTTACAACGAACCATGGAAGACTTGTACCAGGCCACTTGTCAGCGACGCCTAAAGTTAGAACAGGAAGGATACCAAGTGGTGGAAATGTGGGAACACGAATACGATCACCGTTTGAAAACCGATCCCGAGTTTAAACGCCTCGTGGAAAGTTACCAGTTCATGGACCCCCTGAACCCGAGGGATAGTTTGTACGGAGGAAGGACCAATGCCACCTGTTTGCTGTACCAAGCCGACGAAGAGAAAGGAGAAGAAATGAAATACTTGGACGTGTGTTCGCTGTATCCCTACGTGTGCAAATATTGTCGCTTTCCTGTAGGGCACCCACAATTGCTGACGGAACACATCGACCTGAAAAACATTCGACAATACGAAGGTCTGATCAAGTGTAAAGTTTTGCCGCGCACGGACTTGTACCATCCCGTGTTACCTCACCATTGCCAAGGCAAACTGATGTTTCCTTTGTGCCGTACTTGTGCCGAAACGTGCAACCAAGATCAGCCTTGTCAGCACACACAGGAAGAACGTGCCTTGACGGGGACGTGGGTTAGCGTGGAATTCTTTCAAAGCTCTGGACATGGGATACAAACTGTTAGAAGTGTACGAAATTTGTCACTTTCCCAAGACACAATAATACCACAAGGGTGACCCCACGCAGAAAGGCATTTTCGCCGACTACGTGGATGCCTTTTTGAAACTGAAGCAAGTAGCCAGTGGCTATCCGTCCTGGTGTCACACTCCCGAAGACCAAATAAAATTCAAAGAGAAATACTGGGCACAAGAAGGCATTACTTTAGATCACATCGAGAAAAACGAAGGCAGGCGATCGTTTGCCAAAGTGATGTTAAATTGCTTGTGGGGTAAAAAGGCACAACGTCCGTGTTTACCCAAGACGGAGTATTTGACAGAACCTTCCCGCTACTTTCAGATGATTCTCTACAAAACCAAATTCATGAAACACGTGGACGTCGTTCGCGAGGATTTGATCTTGGTCAATTACGAAGAAGATCTGGACTTTGTACAAGACGACCCTTTTGGTAATGTCATCATTGTGGCTTACGTGACAGCTCATGCTCGCTTAAAATTGTACGAAGCTTTAGAACTGTTAGGGGAACGCGTCCTGTACTTTGACACGGACAGTTGCATTTACATCCATCACCCGAGTCAACAGCACCCTGACATCGAAGGAGACCGTTTAGGAGCCTGGACAGACGAGCATCCCGACGACAAGATTCTAAGTTTCGTCAGTGGCGGTCCAAAAAATTACGGCTACGAATACCGGGACCCACAAGGAGAAGTGCACACGAAGTGTAAAGTGAAAGGATTGACTCTGAATTATCGTACCAGTCGTGTGGTCAACTTTGGGGTATTGAAAGAAGCCTTGCAATCTGGAGAGGATAAACACTTTAAAGTGACCACCTATCAACCCAACAAGATTGTACGTTTACCCACTCACCACATCGTCAGACGACCCTTGGAAAAAGTCTATCAAATCGTGTACCAGAAGCGAGTGCGACTTCCCAATCATTTCACCTTACCCTATGGACACGTCGGTATTGGTCTGGATATAAAAAGGAACCCTAGGCAAGATCGATAGTTCATTGTGACTACCAAGACCAAGCGAACAAGATGAATACTTTCAGAGAAACACAAAGCAAGTTTAGAAAGGCACAATTCAAGTGTGGGGCTTCTGAAGTGGAATGCGATTGTGAGCCTTGCGATGGGTACGATGCTGTACGTTGTGACCTTAGCGATGCCGTAAAGCATCATGGGAACTTTGTTCTCACTACCCCTATCATGGAAAGTGATGCTGTGCGTGTCAAACCTGAGGGATGCGAAAGCGATGCCGCTCGTTCTCTTGGACACTTTACTGGGTTTCGTTTTAAAGGGGAATGTTCACCTTCACGTCTACCCCCCTACGGATGTCATCCAGCCCTGAGCAAACTCCTGTCCATGTCACCCAACCCTCATTGAAACGAACCTGTGAAAGACGAATATTCGTTTCCTGTGCGTTTGTCGGAATACTGCGACTTTGAAAATCGTCTTCAATCGTTCAAAGGAAAATGGCCTAAGTATCTGGGAGGACCGACCCCCGAAGAATTAGCCAGAGCCGGATTGTTCTACTTGGGCGAAGGGGATAAAGTCAAGTGCTTCAGTTGCGGTGTGTCACTTCACCACTGGGAACCGCAAGATTTGGCCTACCTAGAACATGCTCGATGGTCACCGAATTGTCATTACTTACCCTTAGTGGGACCGAGACATTGAAGGAACTTACCATGTCGTTGACGAAGAAGAAACCAGATTGGTTAGGAGTCAAATGTTGGACATCACCGAGACCAGTATTTAAACTTCATTTCAAAAACGATATTGAATCATTACCTAAAGAACTGCAAGAGAAGATTTACAAGGAAGTTTGGCAGGGGTTTGTCAGAGTGAAATCTCAATGGGTCACTGTAGAACTTTTGTGCCGAGAAATTCATAAGAGGAAAGTGAAGAAAGTGAACCAGTGTGTTAGATTTCTTTGGGTCAAGGGTGCATTCGTCCTATTGTATTACTCTAGACCGTTTACATCAAAAGAGTTCAGTGACATTCTTGGACGTTACCCTGAATGGCAGTGGTCAGAAATTACTCACTATGTGGATTACGTTTGCTCTAGGAGAAGATTGTGAATTGTACGGACTGACCTATTCATGGATTCTTTGCTAGAGAACATTCGTGGCTTGCCTGTGGAGTTAAGAGAAAGAATTTACCGAGAACTGATCAAAATACAAGTGAAACGCAAACGCAAAGTCATTTCTCGATTTTTAAATTATGCTCTTTTCCAAAGTATAAGAAGACTGATTATGAGTGGATATTACATCAGTCACATAGGTAAACGAGGCTATTGGCCACCACCCAGTGATTCCAAAAACAGCGTATATACTTATGGATACTTTACAAGAGAACATTTTGGGCTTGCCTGTGGAGTTGAGAGAACGCATTTACCGAGAGCTGGTGAAAATACAAGTGAAACGTAAAGAACAGTTGCATCCGTTACGTCACCAGATGTTTAATCACTGGTACCTGAATGGTATAAAAGAACTGATTCGTCAGAAATTGTTTCAGTGGTCAGACCTTGTTAGTGAGTTAGTGAATGATCGACATGTTCATAATTTTGGTTACTTCGAGATTCACCTAGTGCAACGCATTGAGGAAGACAAGTTAAAGGATTACCAACATATTTTACGTGGAATCTACTTAGAGGAAGAGGAAACTCCTAAAAGAAGTTTGAAGTTTAGGTTACAGTAAGGAAGATTTAGATTCCCCACGGGAGAACGAAGATCTGTAGGTAGAAAGTACCTGTATTGCATCCGAGAAAAAGAGACTATAAGAACAGGCTGCCATGCCACGACTTATGTCACGTGCAATTGAACAGATTCCGTGGAAGGAACTCAATGATCATATTCAAACCGTGGATCATTACCATCAATTATTACAAGAACTGTATCCAATCAATTTGGGACGACGCATAGTGTGTGTCTTAGTGACTTGTTTTCTGGGATTTCGTTTACCAGCCGATTCCATGTGGACTCTTTACGAACAGTACTTGCCACCCCATTTAACATGAAAGTGGTGCCCTTAAATGTTCACGAGAGACTCCTTTTGCTCAAAGCCTTACGTTTTCATCTGGATACTTCTCGACCTCTACGGGAAAAAAAAGATTCGTCAACTTTTAGCTACCCAAGACGTGTATGACGATGTGTGTGTAGCTTGTGACTTACACCCCCATTGGACAGATGTCCGTGACTGGAAAAAATGGGATTTTGGGGCTTGGACCCAAGAAGTGGCCCAGTATGCTTGAGAGTTGTGATCCTTCCTTTCAACGTCCAAAGAAAAAAGTTACTTTTCAACCAATGTTATTGACAGTACCAGAAGAACCCGTCACTCAGGACAGGACTGTCGTGGACAGGCCTGAAAGACCCTTTCGGGAGGACACTATTGTGACCTTACCCCCTATAGAACTGGTCAGAACTTTACCCAAAACATGTTGTACAGACACTTGTTTTTATTCCACGTTAATGATTTTCATGTGCCTTTTATCGTTGTACTTAAGCCTTTGGCTTCTATGTATTTTTGTCTTTCGTATTCATGTTTAAAACATTCAATAAACGTGTTCTGAAAAAAAGTATATAAACTCTCGTCTTGTTTGTTTTCGTGTCACAAGTGACATTCCTGACACTATGGCTACTTCTGCTGTCTCTGCTCCCTCTTCCTCCACTGTCAAAGTCATCGACGAACACTTAGATCGTGCCACTTGGGAGGCTTTGTATCTTCACCATCCCTTTAACATGCTCATTGCTGGACCTAGCGGTTCAGGCAAAACCGAATTCGTCAAACGTTTGATCGAACATAAACATCATTTGATCGATCGGCCACCTCAACGCATCGTGTGGTGTTACAAAGAGTGGCAATCGGAGTACAACCTCTTGCGAGAAAGTCAAGGCGATTCCGTCGTGTTTGTGGAAGGCATTCCTAAAGAAGACGACGGCATCGTCTCTGACTCCCGTCAAAGCCATTTGGTCATTTTTGACGACATGTTAGGAGAAGACGAAGAAGAAATTAAACTGTGGTTCACACGCAAAGGGCATCACCGTAATGCCAGTGTCGTTTACATCACCCAAAATGTGTTTCAACAAAGTAAAGCCCATCGCACCATCAGTCTCAATGCGCATTACGTGGTCTTGTTTAAAAGCCCTCGAGATAAATCGCAAGTGCAAGACTTAGCCAAACAGTTAGGAACGCCTTGGCTGACTCAGGCGTACGACGATGCCACTCAAACTCCACACGCCTATTTACTCGTCGATTTGAAACCTACGACCCCCGATGATTTGTGATTTCGTACCCACTTGTTTCACCACTGGTGCCAGGACGGAGGGCCTGTCCTGTACACGTCTCCGTCCTCGACTTAACTTCACTCCACAAAAAAATCTATAAAAACCTCAGACCCTTTTCGTCTGTCTCACACACATTTTGAACATGACGTCCCTTCAGTCGCATCTTCCCGTCAAATTGATTCGTGCCTTGTATGGCATCAGTCAAGAAAAAAATCCACATATACGGGCTCGTGTCTTAGAAGCTAGTCTCAAAGAAGTCTTACAATGGTTCACGGTGACGGCACATCAATTGCTCCAAGGAATCATTCAGATTCCTCATCAAACCAACCGCTTTTTTGATCGAAACAAAGTCGCTTTGACCCAACTGGCCGATCCCCGCATCGACACTCAAACCAAAAAACAAATCATTTTGAAACATGGAGGGAGTGGTACTCTAGGAGGGGTCATCATTCGCTCTCTCTTAAGATGGGATCCTAATGCCCCCAAACTTCTCCCCAAGAAAAAAGTCAAACGAAGCTCCAAGAAGAAGAAAACGACCAGGTCCCCAAGGAGAACTTCTCCAGTGGCGGGACACGCCTCTTACCAGACACCACCCCCGAAAAAGAAAAGAAGCCCCCTGAAAAAGAAACAGAGAAAAAGTCCCCAAAAAAAGAAAAGTCCACAAAAAACTAGTCGCAAGAGAGGCACTTCGGCCAGGACGCAACCTTACACTCGCAAACCATGACCTGCCACGGCGGTGACTGCGTCTCCGGCAGCCTCACGTTCATCCACTTCCCCGTTGATGACACCAAGAACTGAAGAGTACTTGGAGACGTTGATCACACCAAGAACTTCTCCGTTGATGACCCCAAGTACTTCTCCAGTGGCAGGACCCTCCAATTTAGTGACAATGGCTGCTGCTCACAAAGTACCTTCTCCCAAAATCAAAGTCCAAGAAAGATCGGGTATGATACAAAGTTTACTGGATTTGTCCAAGGAAGAACTGGCTCGATTTAGTCCGTTACGTACCCCTGCACGACGTGTCATGCCTGTCCTGAAGTTGATACGACGTAAAGACAAATCAGTGGCGGCGCATTCCAGTATAAAAAAAGGTGTGTGACCAAGTAGGGTATCAGTGTTTTTGTACTCCTGAAGATGTCACCCTCCAGAAAACATCCCTCTTCTAAACAACCCCAAGGAAAGAAAAGGAAAGGACTGCCTCCTCGTTTAGTCAAACATGGGGACATGTTATCTGTCCTGTCCAAAGCTTCTCCACCCCTACGAAAAAAACTCATTCAATCGGCGTCCAAAGAGGTCATCGATACTGTGTGCGAATGTTGTTTGAACGTGTTGAAAGGCACGATCCCTTTGTCCAAACACCAGAAACAATGCTTAGGTAAACATCGTCACGTTCTTCGCCAAATGGTTCAAAAGAAAATTCCCCTTCGTCAAAAGAAGAAGATGCTGGTCCAACGTGGAGGTATTTTACCCCTCTTGTTAGGCCCCTTACTGAAAGGAGTCTTGGGAACCATGTTGGGAGGACTGGTGGGAGCAAGATAAAAAGGCGCTCTGAACTCCCAAGATCTCAGAATCAACCCCTGACAACCCCATGGAAGGACGAAAACTAGTTTTAGTGCCTTACAAACGATGGATGGAATACCATCGTTGGCAAGAACAACGCACCCCGCATTTACCTCCCAATCCCCATTTGAGCGAGATGTCCCAGTTACAACACGAATTGCAGTCCTTGATGGATCGCCAAGATTTGTCCGAAACAGAAAAATCGCAAAAGCACGGTCAACTCTTGCAACGACTGCAACTCTTTCACCAGAAAGCTTTAGACGAAACAGCTCTACCCACTCTGAAAGATTTTAAGACCTTCATGAAAAGTCCAGCACCATTACCAGTACCACTACCACCACTACTACCAGTGACCAAGACAGAAAAAGGAGAAGAAGAAGAGGAAGGGTTTCAAACTCCACCAGAAAAAGTACGCAAGTTAACAACACCACCTACCTCAAGAATTGGATGGATTAAAAAGATGATGACCACCCCTTCTTCCTCACAAGAGAAAAAGAAAGTGAAGACAGAAGTATAACAAGAAAAAATATCACCTGTTCCGACATCCTCCTCGACACCTATTGCCGGTCGCACACGCAAAGCATTGCAATCCAAGAAAGTACCCCAAGAGAAAAAGAGTAGCATCTTCCATGAGTGCGTGCCTTATTAACACACAAACAAACAAAAAATGGAAAAAGTGTTAGCCAGCATTTACTACGATCCCTCCCATCCTGTAGGTTACGCAGGAGTTCAAAAATTGTATCGTGCTGCCAAAACTCGACTGAAAAGTCTCCGTTTACCGCAAGTGCAACGATGGTTACAAGAACAAGCTACCTACACTTTACACAAACCCATACGACGCAAGTTTTCCAGAAGTCGCACCCGAGTGGAAGGCATCGATCATCAATGGCAAGCCGATTTAGCCGATGTCTCTCATTTGGCCAGCTACAATCGCGGCTACAAATATTTGTTTTGTGTCATCGACGTCTTTTCCAAATTTGCCTGGGTCGTGCCCTTGACTTCCAAATCCAGCAACGAATTAGGGCGAGCCCTGCAACGAGTGTTGAAACAAAGCGGTCGTCACCCTCTTCGATGGCAAACGGACAAAGGCACCGAATTTCTGAACCAAGCTTTCCAAAAAGAATTAAAGAAACGTGACATTCATTTTGTTACCACCGAGAATCCCAAAACCAAAGCTAGCATCGTGGAACGTTTTCAACGCACTTTGAAAGAACGCATGTGGAAATATTTTACGCATCACCACACTCTGAAGTACATCGACATCTTACCGCACCTGGTGCAAGCGTACAACCAATCTTACCATCGAAGCATTGGACGTGCCCTGCAAGAAGTGACTCCCGACAACGAAGTGCTGGTGTTTGAGCACCTGTTTGGTACGTCCCCGACGAGCGCTGTCCCCAAGAAAAGTGGAGAGTTGACCGTAGGAGCTTGGGTGCGCATTGGCAAAACCAAACGCACTTTCGACAAAGGTTACTTACCTAACTGGACGATCGAATTGTTTCGTGTCACTGGACGAGTGCATGGCCGTCATCCTGCCGTCTATAAATTGGAAGACATGAACGGAGAAGTGCTCAAAGGAACGTTTTATTTGCCCGAGTTACAACGGTCACCAAAAAAGAAGACGACGTGCACGACATCGAAAGCATTCTCGAACGCAGAACCCGTAAAGTGGGCAAACGACGTGCCAAAGAAGTCAAAGTACGTTGGAAAGGATATCCACCCAGTTTTGATTCTTGGATCGACGCTTCGCAAGTCATCGACTATAAAAAGAAGTGACCATCATGCCCTTTCACACAGACCCAGCTACGTTGACCACTCCTTCACCTAGTTCTTCTCTGCAAGATTTACAAAAACAACCTTTGTGGGTGTGGTGCGGAGAACGTGTGCCTAAAACGCAAATCGTCTTTTTCTGCCAAATCTTCGTGGTGTATTGTGTCATCGGGGCAGCCATCGCCAATTTGAGTTTGCAAGAAGGAGACAAACAATTGTGGACCATTTTATTGAGCAGTTGCATCGGTTACCTGCTTCCCAATCCCTCCCTGAAATTCACCTCGAACGGGAACAACGGGAACCTTGTGTCCAGTAACAGTGCCAGTCACCACGCCAACAACAACAACCCTATTTTGGGCGGAGACACGCCTCTGACGTCCAGTAACCCCTCGGACAGCCACAGAACTCTGGAATTATGAGTCACCAAAACCAATGTTACTTAACCTTACCTAGTGACAGTTCCATGGAGGTGTTTCCCAACAACACGTTGTGCTGTTACACGGCCAAATTACCTCAGGCCATCCCATTAGATCACGAAGCCCATTGGGAAGTGGCTTTAGTAGAAATCATTCACCCGACCCAAGTCCTCAATGTCCTTCCCAATCAAATTTTTTTTTACGGTGGAAGTTCATCACGATTCATTGCAACAGTACTTGGATACCCATGTCAAATATGACAAGAAAACCCCTAGCACAAAAAAATCAAAAGTGGACCACCTATCACTTGTTCATTCCCCCAGGCTATTATTTTAGTGGTCAACATTTGGTGAGCACCATTGCCTCCAGGTTTAATGTCGTGTTTCTGAAAGCTTTGGAAAGTGTCAAAAAAAGTGTCACTATGGAACACCACAAAGCAGCTCGTCGCTTCTTGATGAAATTTGACGGGAGTAAAATCGTGTTCATTTTATTTTGTCCTGAATTGTTTGACATGTTGGGCGGAGACATGGAAATGAGGAAGAAAGTAGAACAACAAAAAGGCGAATCAGCAGTTATTTACGACAACGATTCTTTTAGCAAGTTTTTTCGTGCCCTGGTAGAACTGAACCAAGGACTGAATTTGATGTTTGTGTACTCCGATGTGGTGGAGTATAACGTGGTGGGACACACCTCCGTACCGTTACTGCGTGTCATTCCTTTCAAAGTGGATTCTGCCACGGTCGCTGACGTGGAAGGTGGAAACACTTACCACGTTCACCGCGAATTTGTACATCCTCACTATTTGCCGGTCAGCAAGTCGTATTTGGACACGGTCAACATTGCTATAAAAGGAGATTTGGGACAAAATATTCCATTCACCAAAGGGAAAGTCACGGTGAAACTCCATTTTCGAAAACGGTTCTCTCACGATTCGTAAGTCATGTATCCAGTGTACCGAGGGGTTGCTCGACAGCTAGGACACGGTTTAGAAGATATGTTAAAATCAGCCTTTCGTTCGGTGGCCCCCCCCCCCCCCGTGTTGAAACCGATGGTGACACGCGGATTGCACGCCTTGAAAGATACGGCACTGACGCAAGGCAAAGAATTTCTCCAAAATGTCATCATCGACAAACAAAACCCCAAAGAAGCTTTCAAGAGGGCAGGCAAAAATGTCTTGTTGCAAACGGGTAAAGACCGTTTGGGCCGACGAGAAACACCTATAAATGCCCTGCACGCTACCGAGTCAGGCATTCAGCAAGGACAAGGTAGAAAGAGACGACGAAGAAAACACCCTTTCACCAGACTTCACACTTCTAGAAAGGCAAAGAAAAGAAAAACCGTTCGAGACCTAGACGTTTTCGATTATTGAGAAAGAATAAAAAATGATGCACCGAGAGTCTTGCGCTTGTTCCAAGTCGGAACTGGATCTGTTTGCCATGCCACCCACCATGATGACCATGCAAGAATCCCAGTGGGTGGAATTTCACCCCGTCTCCTCTTTGACAGCCTCAGTTCCCATCGAGTTTGAAATCAAAGGACAGCCCGAAGATTACATCGATCTGAATAGCAGTTACTTGTACCTGAATGTCAAAGTTGTCGATGAGGATAATACGCCCCTAGATGGTGATGAGGTAATAGCTCCCGTCAACAATTTCATGCATTCCTTGTTCAGTGGAGTGGACTTGTACTTGAATAACAAACTAGTCAGTAGCAGCATGGATACTTACCCTTATCGAGCGTACCTGGAAAATCTCTTGATGTGCGGAATAGACGCCAAGAACACTCATCTCAATGCCTGTGTGGTATGGGAAGCTGACGATGGAAGCCAGTTTGAAGAATTCGAAATTAATACAACCAAAGAACACAATGCGGGATTTGTAGAACGAAGAGACAGAATCAAAAGTGGAGATAGTTTAGAACTGATGGATCGTTTGCATTTGGACATGTGTTTACAAGAAAAGTATTTGCTGAACGGAGTGAATCTCCGCCTGAGACTGAATCGTAGTAGTGCCGCTTTCCATTTGATAGGTACTAGTGCTTGCAAAACTGTCATCGAGGAAGCCAGGCTCTACGTACGACGCGTGGAAGTGTTACCTAAAGTGGGTAACGACATCAGTCAGAAGTTGAGCAGAACGACCGCCAAGTATCCCATACGACGCGTGGACGTGAAAACCTTCACCATTCCTACGGGGCTGCGCTCCATGATCGAAGATCATCTGTTCCAAGGACAGTCACCCAAACGTTTGATCATTGGTATCGTCGAGAATGCAGCCTTCAACGGAGCTTTGGCTAAAAATCGTTTCCACTTTAAACACTTTGACGTGTCCAAGATCGAAGTCAATCGCGATGGCAAGACCTTGTGTACCCGACCTTTCGAACCTAACTTTGACAAGAAGAATTACTTGAGATCGTACTTGTCCCTGTACGAAGCCACCGGTCAGTTAGGAACCAACACCAGTCACGGGATTACGTACGAAGATTACGCAGGAGGCTATGCTTTGTGGGCTTTCGATTTCACTCCAGACCAAGGCAGCGACGAAGGACATTTCCACCCTATAAAATCGGGCCAGATTCGTGTGGAAATTCAGTTTACTACAAATCTAACAGAGACGGTGAACGTCTTCCTGTATGCCGAATTCGATAATACCATAGAAATCAACAGTTTGAGAGAAGTCATTCTAGATTATTAGAAGCTATGGAAGACTGTTATCCCTCTTTACCTAGTGAAGAAACTTTGGACATGAAATGTGAGGAGACCATGGAAGAAGAAGAAGAATCCCAAGACGAAGAAGTTATCATGATGAAGTCAAGATGGCCAGAACAAGAAGCCCATTTAGTCTCCTGTTTTGCTACATTCCTGACAGATGTAATGAAAGAATTGATCAAGGAAGAGTGCTGTGGATGTCACAACGATCATCCCAGTCAAATTCAACACGACAAATGTCTGATGTTGAGCCAAGAAGAAAAATTGGACGAATATCTGGACAAAGCTTGGGGTGTCATCGAGATAGAATTCGTGTTGAACGAGTGGTATAAAGGCTTGGATAAACATTCTTCTCCTCCATTAACGTCTCTGGAGCGCCGTCGCATCGAATCTCCCTTTGACCAGAATAAGAAGTCGGAGCCAAACGCCTTTTACTTGTCAGACATTTTCAAGCAAAAGGTCAGGATCGAATTGATGACTTATCATTACCTGTGAAGAAGAAAAAAACATGGATACCTGGGAACTTTATTACCTTTTGAACCACAGCTCGTGTACGGCTTCTTGGAATCCTGTCGTCTGTGCTAAAGATGAACTCCCTCATCGCAAACCTCAAGACCATCTAGCTTATGTGATCAACACGGGCGACAGTCATCTCCCAGGAACCCACTGGGTAACCGTTTACTTTCCTCAAGAAGGATGTGTGGAATATTTTGATTCGTACGGATTGCCCCCTTTGGAAGACGATATCATTGACTTTATGAGAAGAAATGTTCAGACCACCCGATTCAATAATGTGAAATTACAAGGCACAGATTCCTTGGTGTGTGGACAGTACTGTGTGTATTTTCTGCATCATCGCAGCCTGGGCTATTCCTTAGAACATTTAGTGACTCATTTTGATCCTCGTTCTTCTTCAAGAAACGATGTGAAAGTAGATCGATGGTTTTGTGACCATTACGCTTATCTTTTGTCTCAAGCTAGGAAACGTAGTGTCCATCAATGGCCTAATGACTTCCAACAGTAGTAATCACAATTTCATTCACAACGTTGTCAACCCTGTTTAAAGTAGAGTGTTAATTGAAAAAAAATGTTTGTGATTTGAAAAAAATGTTTGATGTTATATTGTTGGATTATTGTTAAAAATGTTACAGTTGTTGGTTAGTGTTAAGTGATTTTGAATAAAAAATGTTGTTTTGAAAAAAAATGCCTTTGTCTTTTGTTTGGCTATAAGAATGTTGATTCATGCTCTTTGACTTCTCTCTATCCCTCTCATGACACTCATTGAACGTTGTGGCTCGAAAACAGTAGAGGGATGTTTTCCTTCACGTCCGCGCTTTGACTTTAAGAACCGGGGTAGTTTCCAGTCTAACCATCCATTGTCGACTCATCCTCCTACGAAGATGTGCTCCAAACTAGCTAATCTAAACGAAGCCTACGTGAATTTGCATAGGGTCAGACACAGTCTGATACCGAAGCTAGAAGAGATAGAGAATGTGAGAATGTTAAAAGTCACTGAAGACCTGATAAAAGAGCTCTTCAGAGAAGAAGTGAACAGGGAGAAAGAAGAATGGACAGAGAAGTACAGACTTCAGAGACAGCAGCAACAGCAACAACAACAGCAGCAGCAGCAGCAGCAACCTGAACCTGACAGAGGCTTTGTCGATTGTCGTATCGACACCAAAGAGTTCTTCTTCTCTTTCCGAAGAAGCAGACCTATCGTCAGAAAGTCTATCCTCAGAGGACGTCGCATTCTTAGAAACTAAAAGATTGCCATAGCAAACAAAAAAAAACAGCCCTTTTCAGGGCTACCCAATACTCTAGAAAAGAAATAACAATCCATTTGCCAATGTGTGTATGTAGATTAGTGTGAATATAAACACTAACTCTTTTTTATTGTGTGAGGGTATGTGTTTGTGTATATGGTTGTGTGTTTGTAAGTGCTCACGTACGTTTGTGTGGATAGTAGATTAAGATCATGGTTTTTTTTGCTGTTTGACGTGTGGGGAGAGTAGATTTGGGGTTTGATTGATTTGCGTATGTGGATAGTATATTGAAGTGATTAATGAAAATTTTTAGAATAGTGATGGGTAGTACAAAAAAGTGAGTGAGTGTTTCTTTTAGGTCCGCGCGTTGTTTGGTTATGATCTAGGTAAGATCAATTTTGTTTTAGGGGATGTTTTCCTTCACGTCCGCGCTTTTAGTATAAATTGAAACTCGCTGGGCAGTCTAGCTACAATCAAACACTCACCCCACCTTATTAGCAATAGAGAAATGCAACATCTCCTTTAGTAACACCCAAAAGCACCACGTACCAACAGGAAAAATAGTGCACGAATTAGCAAAACTACTTCCCATAGACATAAACCAAAAAGAAAAATACAATAACTTCGACCCTGAACCTTGGTATAACGAAGATCCAAACATCAATACCTCTATCACCAAACATGGTAATAAATTAAATCAAGAACTGCAGCTGCACACTATAACATCAGAAATTTTAGCAACTAAATATGCAAACCATCTACAAATATACACAGATGGTTCAAAAACCACTAAACCCGCAAAAACAGCAGCTGCATACGTAATCCCCAAACTTAAAATACAAGTTGGTCACCGACTACCGGACCACTGTTCAATCTACACAGCAGAATTCTGGGCAATACTACAAGCACTAGAATAGGTGGAGAAAAACAACCCACTCCAAACAGTAATAATAAGCGACTCGCTAAGCGTCCTTACAACCATTCTAAATAACAGCACCAACAGCAGAGAAAATTTCCTAAATAAAACCAACTTAATACTAAAGAAACTAAAAAGCAATAAACAACAAGTAGAATTCCTATGGGTCCCATCCCACATAAACATACTAGGAAACAATCTAGCAGATGACTTAGCTAAACTAAAACTAAGCGAGCTAAACCACGTACCACTGGCTTACAGTGCTAGTGAAATCTACAGCCTAATCACAGTCATGATAAATCAGAAATGGCAGGAATATTGGGACAATAGCAAGACAGGCAAAAAACTACATACCACACTCAAAGAAACCACTAGAAATAGGAAACCGCCTTTACTTAAAGGGAAAGATCAAAAAGTAATAAATAGAATTTATACAGGAAAAATCAAGTTGGCCAACAGCTACGGAAAACACATAGGACCAAAACCTCACAACCCAAATTGTTACTACTGTCGGGAGCCTGAAGACCTGCACCATATCTTTAACATATGTTACAAATTACGGAAAGAAAGGGAAATTTTCAAAACGGAACAGAATAAAATAGGATCGACGAGTGCATATCCAGAATTCCTCAATAGCACAAACCCCAACTTAAACACCACATACAACAATATCATTACCTTCCTTAAAAAAACTGAAATTTATACAAAAATTTAAATATAATTAATTAGGAACTGGGACGGCCGGATAGGTCTGGTGGGTTCACAGCCTAACACGACCGTTCAGGGACCTGATAAACTAAAACAAACTAAGGAATTACTTTCATTAAAAAACCGAACTTTATACAAAAATTTAATTACAATTAATTAGGAACTGGGACATTCGGATAGATCTGGTGGGTTCACAGACTAACACGACCGTTCAGGGACCTGATAAACTAAAACAAACTAAGGAATTACTTTCATTAAAAAACCGAACTTTATACAAAAATTTAAATACAATTAATTAGGAACTGGGACGGCCGGATAGGTCTGGTGGGTTCACAGCCAAACACGACCGTTCGGGGACCTGATAAACTAAAACAAACTAAGGAATTACTTTCATTAAAAAACCGAACTTTATACAAAAATTTAATTACAATTAATTAGGAACTGGGACGGTCGGATAGATCTGGTGGGTTCACAGACTAACACGACCGTTCAGGGACCTGATAAACTAAAACAAACTAAGGAATTACTTTCATTAAAAAACCGAACTTTATACAAAACTTTAAATACAATTAATTAGGAACTGGGACGGCCGGATAGATCTGGTGGGTTCACAGACTAACACGACCGTTCAGGGACCTGATAAACTAAAACAAACTAAGGATAAATCCAAACAATTATAAGCAAAACAAATCCACTGGCTGATAAAACTTTACAAATAACAAGAATAAAAAAAAAAACACCAACCTTAAAAAAAAACAAAAAACAACTAGTACAAAAACCAGGAAGAAATGTACAGGGGGGTAGGTGGTGAAAATAAAATCCTACTCCACTCCTCCTTACCTATCCTTCTCCTAACATCCTAACCAACAGCTACAAAAACTCTTTTCTCTATACATAGGTGACAGCTAAGATAAACCTAGATATAAATATGTAATCCCAAAAATAGAACGCATAAGGTGGTCGCAAGAATAGACCATCAGGAATACCCTTATTAAGACCCCAAAACTTACACATATGAGGTAGTCGAAAAATCCAATGACTATCAGGGCCGGTGTAGTGTTACATTTTGACCCTCGTTGAATTCTGACCCTCCGGGTCTGCTTTTAACGTTGAAAGTTGACCCAGGGTCAGTTCTTAACGTTGAATTTTGATTTTCACAGTCGATGAAAGCTGATCGCAGCGTTGAATTTTGATCAGATTTCCGGGTAATTTTTTAACGGATATTGTTTTAAGTTATGCATACATGGGTTTATGAATCGTCAATAAGGAAATGCTTAGTATGTATAAAATCAACAAAAGCAATGTAATGCAGTACATGTAGTAATGAAATTATGAATATAGTTATCTTCCATATTTGAAATGGATACAATGTAATTTTGTTTGTACTTCGCCTGCTGCGTTCCATTAAACAATCAATGACCCTCTTCGAGCCTTAACCAAACAAAATCAACCATGGGAATGGAGTGAAAAACGATAAAGCGTTTGAAAAACTCAAACAGAATTTAATCAAATAACGCAATAATAGCGTAATTCGATCCTAATAAGGAAACGCAATTACTTGTACATGCAATTCCTGTCGGTCTAGGCACATTATTAACTAATAATGGAAAGATTATTGCCTACGCCTGTAGAGCACTTTCAGATGTAGACCAACATTTAAAGAAAGGCATCAAAGTAGTATAGTGGGACGAAAGGGCGATAATGGGAATTAGCATTACAAACCACCCTGGGACGATATGGCGACAAGATTTATAGCGACAATGGGAATTACCATTACAAGGTCCCGTGGGACGATATAGCGACAAGTACTTTGAAGTACAACCTGGGCCTGTATAGCGTCAAGGGAAAATTAACATAGGAATATATCATGTGCCTGCCTAGCGTCAAGGGGAAATAAACATGGGAATATATCGTGGATTATAAACACTGATACCACATTTAAAAAATAATTATTTTTTTGGAGGGTTAGGCATGAAAGTCATTTGGTTCTTCTGCTTTTTCTTCTTTTACTTTCTCCATTTCTTTATCCATCTCCTAAATTTTCCCAATATTCCTTTCTTTTTGTGTTCCGACTCAGGAGTTCAGTCTGGATGACCTATCACTCTACATTTCTCCTGGACATTCATCCAGTTTTTGTTCATTGTCTCAAATGCTTCTTTTTTCTTTCTGTTCTCTTGTTCTTTCCTATCTTTTGCCCATGTGTCTTTAACTTTCTTGACTTCTTCTTCCATGACCCTTTTCATAATTTCTTCTGCTTTATGGACTTGGTCCCGTCCCCTTTTGACAAAAGCTCACTCTGTCAAATTTAAGATATCATCCAAAAAAAAACACCTGACTTTGATAACAATTTAAAGAGACTGCTTCAGTGTTCCGACTCTTACATATTCAGGCGAGATGAAACCTCTCAACTTCTTTACATCTTCTTCTATCATCCCTTCAGTGTTCTCCCTGGCTATTTTCAGATTGCTTGCAAAGTCCAAGCTGCCTGGGAATTTCCATTCTCTTTCAAGTCTTTCCTCTACATACTCCGGATCTATCATCCAATACCAACTCTCCTTCAACTGGTTGAACAAGTCAGATACTGCTACCATCTTCTTTTCGCTTATTCCGTAGAATGGCGCGAATGACGAGCCCTTTTTACATTTATATCTAAAGCACGGACGTGAAGGAAAACATCCCCTACTTTTTTCTTTTCATATTATCTACTATTCACACAAAGGTAATGAGACAAAAAAAAAAACTAACCACATTATATACTATCCACACACGCAGAGATGCCAAATCAAGCCCCAAAATCTACCATCCACACACGCCAAGAAGCAGAAACAAACCCACCATTTACTATCCACACACGCAGAGATGCCAAATCAAACCCCAAAATTTACCATCCACACATGGGAAAAGCTAACAACATAACCACAATCTACTATCCACACACGCTGAGAAGCAGAAACATAACCATAATATACTGTCCACACACGCTGAGAAGCCAAATCAAACCCACAATTTACCATTCACACACGTCAAGAAGCAGAAACAAACACACCATTTACTATCCACACACACACACAGATGCCAAATTAAACAAAAAATCTGCTATCCGCACACGCGGAGAAGTCAAATCAAACCCAAACTATACTATCCACACACGGGGAGAAGCCAAATTAAACCCTAACTATACTATTCACACACACCGGGAAGCAAAAACAAAACCCAATTATACTATTATCACAAAAGGAAAGTTAAACAACCACACACTCTGCTATTCACAAAAACCTACGTGAGCGCTTACAAACCCCAATAATCTACTATCCACACACGGAGAAGCAGAAACATAACCATAATACACTATCCACACACGCTGAGAAACCAAAACATAACCGCAATCTACTATCCACACACGCCGAAGAGCCAAAACATAGCCACAATCTACTATCCATACACGAGAAGAAGGCAAATCAAACCCAAAATTTACAATTCACACACGTCAAGAAGCAGAAACAAACCCACCATTTACTATCCACACACGCAGAGATGCCAAATCAAACCATACAATCTACCATCCACACACGCCAAGAAACAGAAACAAACCCACCATTTACTACCCACACACGCAGAGATGCCTAATCAAACCCCAAAATCTACCATCCACACACGGGAGAAGCTAAAAACATAACCAAAATCTACTATCCACACACGAAGAAGCCAAAACATAACCACAATATACTATCCACACACGAGAAGAAGCCAAATCAAACCTCAAAATATACCATCCACACACGGGAGAAGCTAAAAACATAACCACAATCTCCTATCCACACACGGAAAAGCAGAAACATAACCATAATATACTATCCATACACGTGAAGGTTTAAAAAACCATACTCTCTACTATCTACACAAACGTACTTCAGCGCTTGCAAAACCCAATAATCTATCATCCACACAAACGTACGTGAGCGCTTACAAACACATAAACACACACACACACACACACACACACACACACAATTACACCAGGGAAGGAGGGAGTGTTTATATAAACACTACTCTACATTCTCACATTGGCAAATTGAATAGTGTTCCTTTTCTAGAGTTTTTGGTTAGCCCTGAAAGGGACTGTTTTGGGGAACTCCACATACACCTGTTAATGATGGCACCTTCCAGGTCTTGCTCCACAAACACATCTTCTACTCCAGTAATTATCCCAGTTGACTGTAGTAAATGGGACAAATTTGCACAATATTGAGATTATGCTCAGACAGCCGATTCCAGTCTTGTCGGTTCATGCTAAATGTGATATTTTGTGATCAAAGGTCCAATAGACTATATATTTGGTTTCCGCTCCATATCACCCTTACATATTGAGGGATTTTGAAAAAATAACACATAATACTAGTCTAAATGTAGCAAAAACTTAAGAGATTTTGCTTGCTTTTTGGGAACTTGATTGCTTCCAACTATTCAATTGTATTCGTCAGAATTTAAAAGATTAATGGAATGTTCGCTACCCAAGCACAATATAATTTAATTCCAAGTGAAGGAAGTCATTTTTGGAAATCTTTTAATACAGGTAAATCGTGCTAAATTAGCGATATTTTACGGCCGCGGGTTTTACGTTTTTCTTGTAATAAAATTAAGAAATGTATTTTTAAAATTTAAATATATATATATTGTTTACATTTGGTCTACACGTAAACATTGTCAGTTGATCTCTGCTTCTCAGTATTGTCGGCCGATAGTTACATGATAACCGTTATAAACATTGGTGTATTTATAGTGAGATAAGTTATACCCATGTATATTGATAACAGTTGAAATGATTCGCATTAAAATGCATGCCATTGTAAGCTTTTTAAAATCTTGTCTATCACAAAAGGGTTAATGGTTCTATTCCCAATCGATATGATTTTTAAAAAAATATATATATAATGCATAATAGATGCCGATGCATATCTGAGATTTTTATTTGATACACTATTATGACAAAACAGTTAGCATTATCGATTTTAAGAGTACCGGTGTGCAATTTTAAGATCGTATCAAAATGTCTTAAATGCACGTATATATAAACCGCAAGCGAAGGCGCGGTCACTTCAGAAACATACACGGCATATTAGGTCTAACAAGAGTTACATCGCCACGCCTTTTTTGTCGTATCGCTTAAATATTATTTTGTAATTTAAAATGCAGAATGTTTATGAAAATAAAATAATATGCATTTCCCAAAAATAATTTCAAAAATACATTATAAACTAGAAAACGTTAGAACAAATTGTATATCAATACTTCAAAATTCGATTTGAAATAAATTAATAAATTATATATATATATATATATATATATATATATATATATATATATATATATATATATATATATATATATATATATATGGCTTTCTTAAATAATACGCTGAACCGCCTATGCAATTGATCCATCACAAACTTTAAACTGATAAACTAAACGTTAATTCTTATATATATATAACCTGCATTTTCATTTAATAAAATCCAAATTTTACCCGATTTACCTACAGTAACAAATAGACAAAGTCTTTCATTAGTATGCATCTTTAAACCGACTGTAGATGGTTTATTCATTATTCACGGGATTTTATTTACTGTTATAATTATCCTCAGGGACGTAACTAGTATATGATTGATGATTAGGCATGTTGAACGGCGAAGCCTCGAACTGCTAGAGGAGTGGGGTGTGTGTGGGTACGGGGCAATATTGTTACAATCTAGAGGCTCTGAGATAGCATTTCAGGCATCTTGTTGAGACTTTGTGAACCTTGGTACTGTTTTAATACTGTAAAAATTAAAAGAAAACATCAAATTCTTATGAACAGACTCAATAAAATCGAGTTTGCTACTATCTTGTTCGTGTTTTCGCTTCTAATGAATCCTCTTTTCCGTATGTATTGTATTATATAAATATAGATTTCATATCGGTTTCGTGAGTGAAACTTCAAAAAATCGTCAAAATTCTGTGTAGGCAGAGGCAGCTGCCTTGTAGGCAGCTACGCTCCTGATCATCGTTAATATACTGTTCAGTTGTTTACCTGCCCTGTTGAACCTTGCGACTTTACCGAAGTGAAACATAGTCATTCATTTATCAGTTTGTCCAATTTGTCCAAAGCAAAGTTCAGCTATTTTGAAAATGTTCGGCATTTTGGGACATTTAAAAAAAAAAGTAAAACGGAGAGAATTACGATAGTGACAGATTAACAACATTCTATTGCACACAATTGTTTCCCTAAAAGAAAAAGAAAAAAATTAAGAAAGACACAGCTCAGTGAGTAATAAGTTGATTTTATTTTAGAAGTGGTTCTAAAAATCAACGTTGAGTTTTGATATCAGAACATTTTACCCTAAGGTCATAATTTCACCTGAAAACGGTTCGTTATTTAACAGAACATTAAAAAGGGGTCAGTTTTTAACGTGAAATTTTGATCACGTTGAAAAATTACCGACCGGGTCAGAATTCAACGAGGGTCAAAATGTGATGCTACAGCCGGGTCGTTATTTAACAGGACATTTAAAAAAAGGGTCAGATTTTAACGTGAAATTTTGATCACGGTCGTTGAAAAATGACCCGGCGGGTCAGAATTCAACGAGGGTCAAAATTTAACACTACACCGGCGGCACAATGCTGCAAATATAACAATAACATAGAACAATACCCCAAAACATTACAAGCATAAGGTAGTCAAAAAACCCAATGACTATCGGGGCCAGCAGCACAAGGCTGCAACCAAAACTTATAACTAGAAAAATAGGACCCTAAATAATTACTCAATAAGATGGAAAAAACACCAATTCCATCCAGGGCCAGCAGCACAATGCTGCAAAACAAACCAATCAAATTGCTGTCACCTATTAGCTAACATCTACCTCAATAAACTCTACCTCTCTTAAAAACAGCACAGAGTTTTTTATTCAAATTCCAAAAGACGGAAATTTAGAACAAATATCCTGGATCGGAAAAACCCTGCTAACCTGTGGCAAGACAACTCCGCACGAGCCCGACCACTTTCACCCCTTACCACGGACAGACATCAAAACCCATACGTGCAGTACACGCATCATAAATTAAAACGCGAACTAGATCGGGTCCAATCCCACTGGTCGCTCATCAATGCAAATGAATGACAGAGTGCGTGCTGGGTCCAATCCCACTCTTACAAATACAAACAAAAATATAGGCCTTACAATCAGGTCGATATGTACACAAAAGTACTTCGACCTGACGGCCCAATCAAAAAGTGTTCTGTGAACACATAAATGCCTGGAGGAAGTGGCACCATTCCTTCCCCCAGGAACAATCAAAAAGGTGCCTGTGGCACCACAAACCAGTGGTACATGCTCATTGCGAGCGCACACCACTATAATCCAACTCAACAACAACAACAACAAGTCTAGCTACCCTGTTCATTCGTTGACAAGACAATGAATACCAGAACTGTGAAACTGCTAGAACTCCAGAAGCACCTGGAATATGCCAGGCGTATAGTAAATGAACTGGCCGCGGAGGCCATTGTCGAAGAGGGAAGGATGAAAGAGGAGGAGGAAAGAAGAAAAAAAGAAGAGGAGGAAAAAGAGAGAAGAAATTTCAGAATCCCAGAGACAGAAAATTGGGATTCTGAAGCCACTTATCCCGCCTCTGCACTCCCAAGAAAAAAGGTAAAAGGAGACTGGGGAAGAAGATGTGTGTGTGGTGCCAGGCCTGGAAGGTGCCATCATTAACCAGGTGTCACTGGAGTTCAAAAAACAAACAGCCCTTTTCAGGGCTACCAAAACCTTTAGAAAAGAAATAGTAATCAATTTGCCAATGTGTGTGTGTGTGTGTAGGTAGAGTAGTGTGAATATAAACTCTGACTCTTTTTTTATAGTGTTTGTGTTTGTGTTTGTAAGAGCTGACGTAGGTTCGTGTGGATAGTAGATTTGGGTTTTAATTTTAATGCTTTGCGTGTGTAAATAGTAGATTAGGGGTTTGTTTATTGATGCTTCACGTATGTGGATAGTAGATCATATGAAATGAGAAAAGTAGGGGATGTTTTCCTTCACGTCCGCGCGTTTTAAGTGATAATCTAGGTAATATCAATTTTGTTTTAGGGGATGTTTTCCTTCACGTCCGCGCTTTCACTATAAGAACCCACAAAGTTTGATGTTGGAACCATTCTAAGGAATAAATGAGACAAAATGACTCAAGTATCAGTTTTATTTAATCTATTGAGAGACATCTATTTTTGGATAATGGATGTAGAATATGTTGTAAGAAGAATAGAAGAGGAATGGAGGCATGGAGATATGAAAGACTTGGTAACCAGTCAAGTTCAAGGCCTAAAGACAGCAAGAGATATCATAGCAGGGATGATAGAAGAAGAAGTCAATAAGTCGAAAGGCTTCATTAACCCACCTTACTTCAGAGTTGGAAGTTTGAAGGAAGCACCGGATCATGTCATCCAAGTCCGGTGCTTCCTAGAAAAGATATTGTACTGGACAGAGTAGAGGAATGTAAAATGGGGGTTGGACAAGATGAAGAAAGGAGAAGATCTGATGAGAAAAGTAATGGAGGAAGAAGTAGAGAAGATTAAAGAGAGATGGAGGGAAGAAAGAAAAGATGAGGAAAACAAAAAGAAAAAGGAAGAGTTTGAGAGGCTTAACAACAATTGGATGAAGATACAGAGGAAGTTTAGAGAGTTGGGCCATCCTGACTGGTTACCGGAGTCAGATATAAAGAAGAAGAAGAAAGGATTATTAGAAAAGATAAGGGGATGGATGAAGAAGTGGAGGAAATAAAAGAAGAAGAAACCCAAAGGCCCTTTTCAGGGCCACTCATAGGTCTCGAAAAGAGATTGACTTTCAATTGCCAACCCTCTTTTTATTTTTTTATTTTTTTTTTAAAAATCCCATGTTAAATTTCCCTTGACGCTATACAGTCCCACCCTGTTTAAATTCCCTTGACGCTATATAGTCCCACCCTGTTTAAATTCCCTTGACGCTCAACAGTCCCAAAATCTATTTCCCATGTTAAATTTACATAGTCGCTAAACAGTCCCAGGGTTTTTCGTCCATGTTAAATTTACATAGTCGCTAAACAGTCCCAGGGTGGTTAATGTTAAATTTACATAGTCGCTAAACAGTCCCAGGGGGGTCTGTAATGCTAATTCCCATTGTCGCTGAATCGTCCCCTATTACTACTACCGCCCCCTCGGTTATCCTCAGTGCTCCCTACCTTACCCCGTAAGAAGCATTATTCAGCATTAGCCACCACCACCCTAGGTAATCCCACTGCCCTTTTTGGGAACCACTGTGTTATTGGATAGGCATATTTTTGCTTATTTTTATTATGTTTATCTAATAATAATGGATCAAACCAAAATACAGGTCAAGTATGAGCATCAGCAAGTTTTTTTCTCAAAATGTCCTGATCATATTGCACGATAACCTTGCACTTGCATCCTTTATTCGATTTTTTGAGGTTACACATTGGATTAGACCAAATGAGCAACGGAAATTTAAACGTTGCACAATGAATTCAAAACTACACATTCCCAACCAACGTATATTAAAACTCTGTAATTAGTCAAGGAAAGGAAAATGTACCTTTAAAATGTTGCCAACATGTTATAAAAGAGTAATCACGCTTTTGGCATCTTATGTCAAGTGCAAAAAAAAAAAAAAAGAGATACAGGACATATATTGAAGATAGAATGCTTTTGAATAAAGGTGCCATCGACCGTTTCACCAAATATGGTTGAGTTTACATTTGACTTCCATAAACAATAATGTTTCTACGTTTTTAAAAAGTAATTTACCTTACTGAAAGTGTTCGATAATTCATGATTATGAGGATGGTCTTACGTGCAAACAATTCTTGTACAGATACCTGATGGCCATTCTGCGTTGGCTTAACGATATTACGTTCTTGATTGAATGGTCGGTTATTTTATTGTTTTGATACCGTGTCACTGATTATCTTAGGACCAATAGGTATTATACAATTTAGGTATTTAGGACCAATAGGTATTATAAAATTTAGGTATTTAAGGATTCTTTCTTAGGAACAATAGGTATTATACAATTTAGGTTTGATGACCGATAGGTATTATACAATTTAGGTAAGGGATTCTGTCACGTTCTTTTAAATAAATTGAAAGTTGCCACAATGATGTTAAACTATTAAATAACGTACAGTAGCAGCCACTGTTCTTTTACAATGAGATCAAATATATGACCCTTTTTAAAGTCAGCTGATACATGAACTGATAAATGGTAAATCCATTTAAATTCTGAATCCGGGTAAAGACTGCACCATGCGTATGCATTGTTTGGATCAGGGTAAATAATCAAACTGATTGTCTTGTTTGCAATTAGACAGGTCAAATGTATCAAAATGTCCAATATTATCATTGTTAAGATCGTTATAAATAACATTACAATGTATAAAATTTCCTTCGAAATGGTCTTCAATACTAATCATGCTTTCATTCGTTTTATATTTCTTGGAACTTTAGCAACGTATCTTTGTAAAAGCAACTTCTAAAACTGTCTTACTCTTTTGTCATAATTGTTATAACCTGTAAATTGGTAAGAAGCCCTATCCTTTTACAATGTGGATGTTGTGCCTGGTTTTACAATGAGGATGTTTGACAAACACGTATAGATTAGCATTTTTTCCCACGAACGGATTAGGAACACGTATAGATTAGCATTTATTCCCACGAACACTTGTCTTAAATTAGCGCAATCAATTATTAAGTTGTTGTAAGTCCAAGAGACTGTTTGAAATGCATCCAATTTATGCATTAGACGTTGCTAAGTGGCACTGATTGCCAACATTGAAGACTATTTTGAGGGAGGAAACATACATTTAGTTGCTATTGATAATGATGCAAACAATGGTAATACTGAATATGTTGATTCCTTTGCACTGCCTCAACGTGACATTATCAAACAGTTCATTATACAGAGCAAAAAGTAGATCTTTTGCAATAGTAAGCATGCAGAGTATATTGTTTATTGCAATAACCCACTGACATAAAGGTGCGCAACTAATTAATATTTTAAGTTTACGAACAAAATTTGCAATAAAAAATTTATAAAACAATATGTAAAAACTTACATGATTTTAAACACAAACAGACACAAACAATGAAGTTACAGCAAACATTAAAACCGGCAAAAAATATCAAAACGAGTATGTGCAATATATATGATAAAGAATGCAATATAATTATATAGATAAGAAATCATATTGTTTGAAATGGTGCAAAACCACGGTACAAAGAATGAAGTTAACACATAAACAAAAACTGGCAGAACTATAATGAAAGGTAAATGTGTAATAGGTAATACTAAAATGATTACTGAAACAAATAGGATGTAAACTGGACATACATAGTGTGTCATAAAAATATATACATGGGCTTCATAATATTAAATTCAGTTTACCCTTGCTGCACCCACAAAGTGCCGGCGTTTAGAAACTCGATTGCATCAAGTCCTCTGGCCGTAATTGGACTATAGCCCAAAATTCTCAGTATTGTTACAGGACAGACACGCCTTGTCAGGAAGCTGTCTAATTTACAGAACCAATCTTCGGTTGTGGATCTGTTCATGAAGAGTCTTATACTCTAACCTGATACGTTACCCAGATATGGCGCTTGATGGTGATGTTGTATCGATATACGGAGCTGCATCATTCATTGTGAGCGGCCAAAGATAATTGGCTATTGTGTTTGCAGGAAAAGGAGATTGTCGATGGATCCTTTGACAGACTGCATGGAGTATACCACCCGAGGCCGTTTCTATACCATTGCGCGGGATTTGTGAATTGTGAATTATATCGTGGTCGCAATGGACTGGACGCCACGAGATAAATATCATACTTTCGATTGTTTGAATATATTTAATTCAATGGCACTATATGAGTGAAAATCAGTCACACATCCATCATACTTCTTGATGAACCATGTGTCAATCATAAAAAGATTTCCCTTACGCCATGTGCTAACTGATAAAATATATAGTGTCATCTGATTTAGTTTATATGAAAATATCAAGTATATGAAATAAGTATGTGAATATTTACTAAAATCTATTGATTCATTGAGTTGGTGTCCTTCAAGCATACCAGATCATAATAAACATAAAGCACCCATAAACGCGAGGAAGTCAGGAAAACTGTGGGTTGACGAGGTTGGTGAAGATAGATAGATAGATAGATAGATAGATAGATAGATAGATAGATAGAAGGTTGGATGAAAATAATATTGATATGTACCACACTTGTAACGAAGATGAAGATTTTGTTGAAAATTCAACTGAACAATGAACAATGTTTGGAAATACTTTGGGGCAAACAATATATATCAAATTTGACGATGCCCTGCAAAATTAGCATAGATCAATATAATAACAACAAGTAAAGCAGCAATATAATAACTTCTGTTGAGGCCAGAAAAAAATAAAAAGAACAATTTGCTCATATCAATCTACATCGTTATTCATTTTCAAAAGGGAAATCCTAAAGTACAACAGAGGTGATATTGTAAGACTTTAACATTACAAAAACACTCGAACAGGGATATACTTCCAACTAGAGCAATGCATTTTTTAAAGTAGCAAATATCTGGTGCACATGCCCAATTGTAAAAGAAATTAAAGCTTTAAATGAAGAAAAAAGTTCAAGACCGTTTAATGAATAAGAATTACAAAACGCAAATAAAAGCTCTAAAAGCATTAAAACGCAATTACGAAAAAAAGCTTTTGTTAATTGGAAAGGATCTGGTCCAAAATTTATTTCTTGAAAACCATTTAATGATATGAAAACTTCACATTTAATATATCTCGTAGCAACCAAGAGTAATATTTTGTATTCATTTATATATTAGTTTGATTTTTGTAAAACGGAAATCAGATGGAACTACATATTTTTGTAGCATTACCCTTTTCATTAGCTTTATTATCCTATTCATTGGCTTTATTACTCTTTTCATAGGCTTTGTTAGTTACACTTTTCATTGTCTTTGTTAGAGTAATAAAATGTATTTTTTAAAGGTGTGTAATGTTATGAATACTTATATCTTGGAAACGATAATTTTCATCAACTGGAAATATTCATCAAGTACTTTAACTGAAAAATATATCGAAAAAAGAATATATATATATATATATATATATATATATATATATATATATATATATATATATATATATATATATATATATATTTATTTATTTATTTATTTATTTATTGGGGGATAAAATCGAATTTTAGCATAGGATCAGAAAGCCATTTTAAATCCTATAAATAGCATACGAAGTACTTTATCATTTGAAACCATTTTAAACTCTATATACATATCATTGGAAAGGCCGTTTTATCGTATCATTCAAAACCATTTTAAACAACATAATCATATCACGTCAAAGGCTATTCATTTATATAATTCCTTTTAAACACTAAAACATGATGGAATGACTACTGGATTATGTCATTTTTAGCCTTTTGAACACAATAAACATATCACTAGGAAACGATGATCAGTTATATCATTCGAAGCCTTTTGAACACTATAAACATATCATTAGGAAACGATGACCATTTATATCATTCGAAGCCTTTTGAACACAATAAACATATCATTAGGAAACGATGATCAGTTATATCATTCGAAGCCTTTTGAACAATATAAACATATCATTAGGAAACGATGATCAGTTATATCATTTGAAACCATTTTATACACTATAAACATATCATTAGGAAACGATGATCAGTTATATCATTCGAAACCATTTGAACACTATAAACATATCATTAGGAAACGATGATCAGTTATATCATTCGAAGACTTTTGAACACTATAAACATATCATTAGGAAACGATGATCTGTTATATCATTCGAAGCCTTTTGAACACTATAAACATATCATTAGGAAACGATGATCAGTTATATCATTCGAAACCATTTTATACACTATAAACATATCATTAGAAAGGTTGTTCAGTTATATCATTCGAAATCATTTTATACACTATAAACATATCACTGGAAAGGATGTTTAGTTATATTATTCGAAACCATTTTAAACACTATAAACATATCATTAGAAAGGTTGTTCAGCTATATAATTCGAAACCATTTTAAACACCATAAACATATCATTGGATAGGTTGTTCATTTATATCATTCGAAACTATTTTATACACTATAAACATATCACTGGAAAGGGTGTTCAGTTACATCATTCGAAACCATTTTATGCACTGTATCATTGGAAAGGGTGTTCAGCTATATCATTCGAAACCATTTTAAACACTATAAACATATCATTGGAAAGTGTGTTCAGTTATATCATTCAAAACCATTTTAAACACTATAAACATATCATTGGATAGAGTGTTCAGTCATATCATTCGAAGCCATTTTAAACACTATAAACATATCATTGGAAAGGTTGTTCAGTTATATCATTCGAAATCGTGTTAAACACAATAAAGATATCATTGGAAAGGTTGTTCAGTTATATCATTCGAAACCATTTTAGACTCTATGAACATATCATTGGAAAGGTTGTTCAGTTATATCATTCCAAACCATTTTATACACAATAAAGATATCATTGGATAGGTTGTTCAGTTATATCATTCGAAACCATTTTAAACCCTGTAAACATATCATTGGAAAGGTTGTTCAGTTATATCATTCGAAACCATTTTAAACCCTATAAACATATCATTGGATAGGCTGTTCAGTTATATCATTCGAAACCACTTTATACACTATAAACAAATCATTGGGAAGGTTGTTTAGTTATATCATTCGAAACCATTTTAAACACTATAAACATATCATTGGATAGGTTGTTCAGTTATATCATTCGAAACCACTTGATACACTATAAACATATCATTGGAAAAGGTGTTCGGTTATATCATTCGAAACCATTTTAAACACTTTAAACGTATCAGTTATATCATTCGAAACCATTTTAAACACTTTAAACATATCAGTTATATCATTCGAAACCATTTTAAACACAATAAACATATCAGTTATATCAATTGAAACCATTTTAAACACTATAAACATATAATTTGGGAGGGGTTTTTACAACATAAAATATATCACATACCGTGTTGAATATCCTTAAACGATTATCATTTCAACGCATAAAGAACAGCACAAACTTTATTCAAAACGCTGTCAACATGTTCTTCATCCTCTCTTTGCAACACTATAACAGATCGTTAGATATGCCCATATGAACACTCGTAAATGTTATGGTGCATATTTTATCACTTTTAACAGTCATGTGTCTGGTTTTTAGGACTGAAGGAAGTTAATGATGATTTTAATGTCGCAAACTGAGTTTTGTAGCTCCGCTTACGTGTTGCCGATTCACCTCAGTTTGCGACAGCAAACCCCATTAACATCCAAAGATCCATAAACACAATGATTCTGTTCCCATTCCAACAGGCATTTGTGTTCGAACCATTTGCTACTTACTGAGGAAACCCAATACACACATATTATTTAGGAGAGAAAGAAATCAGTAAAAGGTCAAGGCATCAGCAAGATGTTCCATTTATTTATTCCTTTACATAGTTCGTTCTAAAACATGAATTTATCAAGTAGTTTTGAGAATACTTTGTGTACTGGTTTGTACATTTCTATATTATCCATTATACATCGAAGACTAAACTCTTTTCAACTTTTTCTATCTTTTTTATTACTTTTCTTTCTGACATTATATATGGTGTACTTTATTAAAAGACTGCGTGTACACCACCACATTTAACTTAATTGTATGAACAAAATGTTTGTATCATGCGGAGTTTTGGCTCTTGCTACAGAATAGCATACATAATAGATCCGTTAAGTCCATCGAAACCATAACATACAATCCTGAAAATGTCTCAGACGATACTGTAAAACACAAAGACAAAGAGCCGATTCTCCAATTACATGATACCACAACGTTTTGTAGGGACTTTCAAGATGTGTTATGATTCATACAAATTTCCGGGATTTTTTGTGCAGTTGTATTTGTTTAGGGTTTCTTTCATTTTCTAGAGTGACATAGAAATGTTCGAACATCAGTGTCTTTTTCCCGTAGGAAAACCTTAAACATTCACTTTTTTCCTATCAGTCGTTGTACAGGAATTCCAGTCCCCAAAAATAATTAAATGAAATAAGTTCGTCCGAACCTAAGCTTCATTCAAAGATTCATTGTCCACGCTTTTCTCACGTGGAACCAACACTTTCATCACACGCGGAACACAAATATTCATAGTTTTACATACTAAGCATGTGCAACGCACAAAATGATGGAATGATAGAAAATAGCTAACCGTGAAGACCCTTACCAGCAAATTAAAGCCTGTGTTATTCGAACTACTTGTTATTTCATGCATGCGGTACAGGGTTTATTCTGCCGACACACGGTAAAATGGCGGACAAGGATATACTTCAATGTTCTCGGTTGGACGTTTTCTATACGGGTTAAACGTGTTCTAAAAATATCTCGTTTCTTGTTTGTTTTTGGTTTTTTGTCTCTTTATGAAGTATTGGAAGTAGATTTGTTATAAATATCGCCGTTTACATTTTCAGTTTACCAAAATAACACACACACACACACATACATACATACATACATACATACCTTACATACATACATACTGCGTGTGTGAATGAATAAATGATTTGCCAGAGTGAATAAATGTACACGTGAGTGATATGGATATTTTTCTGAACTCATAGGACAGGAACAACTTATATTTAACATGTTTATTTAGCGTCTTTCAGACTCATATTAGAAAAACAAATTATGAAAACGATTTAAATAATTGATGACATAATCACATATTGAAAAACTTTTAAGTTCTTCAAGAGAAAGTATTTCATCTAGCTAAGCCGACTTTCTAGACGTTTATGTTCAACTTGTTGAATATCAACTGACATTTATTCAAAGGTCCATGGAAGTTTTTGATGATTTTGTTAATCATTACTATGAAACCGTGATACTTTCTTTCTGGAGTCAGGATTGCCCCAGTCATTCTTCACTGGCTCCATGCACAATAGAGAAAGGACTGATTGAAATACACAGTTTACGTTGATGTTCAATTTGGCACTTGTCTCTATGTATGCGTCTCCAAACGTGAAAGCGTTTAGCAAAGCCTCTTCCGCTGTGACTTTTCTGGATGATGCTAAATCTATCTTGTTTCCGACCCACACTGCACGTACTCTGGAACAACCTTATAAGAAAAGGTTACATATGTGATATTTCTTTTTACAGAAACAGTCATCAAGGATCTATCTATAAGAGTAGATTTATGTTTGACCATGAGCATTCATAAATTTAAAGTTACTTAATTTTTAATATCATGGTATTTGTATTGTCTTACTATGGGAGTTGTTTAGTAACGTGGGTCCTGTAGCAGAATCCTTACTGGTTACAAATCACTAAGTTAGAATTATGGTGAAATAACGAATATTTATGTAATGTTTCTATGGTTGACTACCTTTCTAAACTTCATGAATTTATTTTTTGAAAAGTGTGCGACTTCACCGATATTGGAAGCGATGCTTTGTGTCGTTTTCTTATCTCAAACCCCTAGAGTTTGGATGGATGTTTGTCATTGATAAGTTTTTCCGAAATCTTTTGAAATAATAGTTCAATCGACACAAACTTTGACAAAATTACGTTCGATTTAGTACTTCAAACACCAATACAGCGTCTACCCTACAAATAGCAGTGTAATCGGCATAAAATCTGCAAATATTTCCTTTTATAGTTTAAGCAATACTAGATACCATAGAGAGTCCTAAGTTTAAATACAACTTATCACCGCCCAGTGTCTTTAATTTAAGTACAATTTGTCACCGCCCAGTGTCTTAAGTTTCAGTATAACTTATCACCGTCTAGTGTCTTCACGTTAAGTACAACTTATCACCGCCCAGTGTATTTACTTTAAATACAACTTGTCACCACCCTATGTCTTTAAGTACAACTTGACACCATCCAGTGTCTTAAGTTTAGGTACAACTTGTCACCGCCCAGTGCCTTTACTTTAAGTACAACTTGTCACCGACCAGTGTCTTTAGTTTAAGTACAACTTGTCACCGCCCAGTGTCTTTACTTTAAGTACAAATTGTCACAGCCCAGTGTCTTTACTTTAAGTACAACTTATCACCGCCCAGTGTCTTTACGTTAAGTACAATTTCTCACCGCCCAGTGTCTTAAGTTTAAGTACAACTTATCACCGTCCAGTATCTTTACGTTAAGTACAACTTGTCACCGCCCAGTGTCTTTACTTTAAATACAACTTATTACCGCCGAATGTCTTTAGCTTAAGTATTACTTGTCACCGCCCAGTGTCTTATGTCTAAGTACAGTTTATCACCACCCAGTGTCTTTACTTTAAGTACAACTTATCACCGCCCAGTGTCTTTACTTTAAGAACAACTTGTCACAGCCCAGTGTCTTAGGTCAAAGTACAACTTGTCTCCGCCCAGTGTCTTTACTTTAAGTACAACTTGTAACAGCCCAGTGTGTTTACTTTAAGTACAACTTGTCACCGCCCAGTGTCTTAAGTCTAAGTACAACTTATCACCGCCCAGTGTTTTTACTTTAAGTACAACTTAACACCGCCCTGAGTCTTTACTTTCAGTACAACTTATCACAGACCAGTGTCTTTACTTTCAGTACAACTTATCACAGCCCAGTGTCTTTATTTTAAGTACAACTTGTCACCGCCCAGTGTCTTTAGTTTAAGTACAACTTGTCACCGCCCAGTGTCTTTACTTTAAGTACAACTTGTCACCGCCCAGTGTCTTTACTTTAAATACAACTTATCACCGCCGAATGTCTTTAGTTTAAGCATTGCTTGTCACCGCCCAGTGTCTTAAGTCTAAGTACAGTTTAACACCGCCCAGTGTCTTTACTTTAAGTACAACTTGTCACAGCCCAGTGTCTTTACTTTAAGTACAACTTATCACCGCCCAGTGTCTTTAGTTTAAGTACTATTTGTCACCGCCCAGTGTCTTAAGTCTTAGTACAGTTTAACACCGCCCAGTGTCTTTACTTTCAGTACAACTTATCACCGTCCAGTATCTTTACTTTAACAACTTATTACCGCCCAGTGTCTTTACTTTAAGTACAACTTGTCACCGCCCAGTGTCTTAAGTCTTAGTACAGTTTAACACCTCCCAGTGTCTTTACTTTAAGTACATTTTATCACAGCCCAGTGTCTTAACTTTCAGTACAACGTATCACCGCCCAGTGTATTTACTTTAAGTACAACGTGTCACAGCCGAGTGTCTTTACTTTAAGTACAACTTGTCACCGCCCAGTGTCTTAAGTCTTAGTACAGTTTAACACCTCCCAGTGTCTTTACTTTAAGTACATTTTATCACAGCCCAGTGTCTTAACTTTCAGTACAACGTATCACCGCCCAGTGTATTTACTTTAAGTACAACGTGTCACAGCCGAGTGTCTTTACTTTAAGTACAATTTGTCACCGCCCAGTGTCTTAAGTCTAAGTACAGTTTAACACCGCCCAGTGTCTTTACTTTAAGTACAACTTATCACCGCCCAGTGTCTTTGCTTTCAGTACAACTTGTCACCGCCCAGTGTCTTAAATCTAAGTACAGTTTATCACCGCCCAGTGTCTTTACTTTAAGTACAACTTGTCACCGCAAAGTGTCTTACGTTTAAGTACAGTTTAACACCGCCCAGTGTCTTTACTTTAAGTACAACTTGTCACCGCCCAGTGTCTTAAGTCTAAGTACAGTTTAACACCGCCCAGTGTCTTTACTTTAAGTACAACTTATCACAACCCAGTGTATTTACTTTAAGTACAACTTATCACAGCCCAGTGTCTTTACTTTCAGTACAACTATTCACCGCCCAGTGTATTTACTTTAATTACAACGTGTCACAGCCTAGTGTCTTTACTTTAAGTACAACTTGTCACCGCCCAGTGTCTTATGTCTAAGTACAGTTTATATCCACACAGTGTATTTACTTTAAGTACAACTTATCACCGCCCAGTGTCTTTACTTTAAGAACAACTTGTCACAGCCCAGTGTCTTAGGTCAAAGTACAACTTGTCACCGCCCAGTGTCTTTACTTTAAGTACAACTTGTAACAGCCCAGTGTCTTTACTTTAAGTACAACTTGTCACCGCCCAGTGTCTTAAGTCTAAGTACAACTTATCACCGCCCAGTGTCTTTGCTTCAAGTACAACTTAACACCGCCCTGAGTCTTTACTTTCAGTACAACTTATCACAGCCCAGTGTCTTTACTTTCAGTACAACTTATCACAGCCCAGTGTCTTTATTTTAAGTACAACTTATCACCGGCCAGTGTCTTAAGTCTAAGTACAACTGATCACCGCCAGTGTCTTTACCTTAAGTACTAATTGACACCACCCAGTGTCTTAAGTTTAAGAACAACTTTTTACCGCCCAGTGTCTTAAGTCGAAGTACAATTGATCACCGCCCAATATCTTTACCTTAAGTACTACTTGACACAGCCCAGTGTCTTATTTTAATACAACTTGTCATAGCCTAGTGTCTTTAGTTTAAGTACATCTTGTCACCGCTCAGCGTCTTAAGTTTAAGTACAACTGATCACAGCCCAGTGTCTTTACTTTAAGTACAACTTGGCAGCGCCCAGTGTCTTAAATTTAAGTACAACTTATCACCGTCCAGTGTCTTTACGTTAAGTACAATTTGTCACCTCCCAGTGTTTTTAGTTTAAATACAACTTATCATCGCCCAGTGTCCTAAGTTTAGGTGCAGTTTGTCACGGCCAAGTGTTTTTACTTTAAGTACAACTTGTCACCGCCCAGTGTCTTAAGTTTAAGTATAACTTGTCACCGCCCAGTTTCTTTAGTTTAAGCACTACTAAAAAAAATAAAACCAGTGTCATTAGCTTAACAGTAAATGCCTACAATACCTTTGATATCCTGAATTTGCTTCCTCGTTGCTTTGGCCGCTGACAGCGTGTCTGGAGAGTCTACTGAGACCACTATCATGAAGACATCCCCTCTCTGTATGTCCAGGATCCGCATCACTGGAAAATGATCTCCTCCTGCTGTGTCCAAAACCTCTATGCAGTGATGGCAGCCATCTGAAATGTAAAGACACCCACAATTTGAAGAGGAAGATTAGAATTAAGACGCTGGTTTACGAAAAGGTTTGGAGGATGTATATTTGAAACAAAGTGTTTTTAGCAACCATACAAACTGTTAGGTACGACAAAGGTTAGATGGCGCCCACGGTGTGATCCGCGCCTACTGTTTTTGTCAGAAAAGGGAAGTGCTCACTTGTTTCATTCAGGTTTCCGAGATGTTTTCCTCCGCATCAAAAGTCAGTTCTATTCAAGGCTTGACGGGTCGATACAGCTGTACAGTTAATTGAAATCGCAGCACCATGGTTATCTGATTAATGGAGTTTTTATTAAAAACTGGCGATAAAAACATTTGCTTAAGCACAGCACACTAATTTTATTCCAGATCAAAACAAAAAAATTTTTTATTTTTTACTTTTTTTAAAAGGAAATTAATACTAATGTATTATCCAAAACATTTCGTGTTTGTAACTAATTCTGTCATCCTGTTCTGTGCTAGATTATTTTCCTCAAGCTGCATTGTTTTGAAAGCATCAAATACTGTTGCTTTTTGAATATTTGCAACAATTATGTCTATGCTCTAAGTACAACGTCAAGAAAAAAAGTGTTCATTGTCCAGCTCTTAAAGATGGCCAGTTGTATTGCCCAGCTGTTGTACTGAAAACTGATATTGCAATTAAGTGAGGACATCCATCCAACTCATATCCAACCATTGGTGTCTTGATACACCGATTTAGTGGAGCAGAACCAGTGATTTCTTCAAGGGGTTTTCAATTCTTAATCAAAGCGTCATTCATTTAACGACTGTAGCTGGAAAGGAAACATCAAAATAGCCGTTGTGGATTAGCTAGTATTTTGTCTTCACAATACGCCACAAATGCCACTAGACTAAAGGATATGGACCAGTTAGACCGGTTAGTAAGGTGCTGGCTACAACGTAACTGCACCCCCATCGTGAGAATTAACACGGATTCTTATCCAGATTCTCCGTTAGAGATGTAAAACGACTTACTTAACAAACTGCAGTAAAAATAGGTCTGGTAATGAGACTAGAAGTAGCAAAAGATGACCAAGTATAACCGTGTTGAAGATCGCACGAGACGCACCTGTCTCAAAAAATAAAATAAAATGACACAAAATCTATTCCATTACGTTGTTTTTTATTTGAGTCTAATCTAACAGTTCCTAAAGAAATACGTAATAACATTTTAAGTATGCGAAATTCAGATATGATATATGATACTTTGCGTTAAAATATACATCTGCAAAACACATAATTTGTGAAAAAGACACTTATATACACTCAAGAAAAATAGAGGATGGTCAATGATTGAGATGTACTACACAACTATGTGTATTGGCATAATCTTCAAAGTTCTTTGTAACCTTATTCCTGTCTAATTTTTAAAATGCGGAATATTATGATAATTTGGTAGTTATATTATTCTTACCTGGAAATTTTGCGATATGTTCGTAGCAGTCACTTAGAGTCGGTGTGTGCTGTTCATTGAATTTCCCTAAAACATATCTTAGTACTAACGACGTTTTTCCCACACATTTAGAACCCACTACGACGATCCGTGCCTTCCTCATGCTTCAAGCTAGGAGTTTCGTCCCTCATCGGTCGTCTGCTTTTATACCACACACATTACTGATGCTGCATTTCCCTTGCTACAGTTAACCAGTCTGGGTGGGGCTGTCTGGCTTGGCATTGGCTGATTCATCATTGTCAATCAATTTGGGAAGGGTTTTCATTAAAGGATAACCAGACAAGATGAATGCATGGCATACAAAAAACTAGTTTTGATGCCATGTTTTAGTAAAAGATTCCATGCTTGACTGTATCGTCATTGAATACCATCAAGGACTAGGGTAGATGCCACTCAGCAGCATGCTAATTATGTGCAGATTTGTGGTAAATAAGTCACTGTTTCAAGTCTTGTGGCATTACTAACAGCTCATTCTTAATTGAATAGATATAAACACAGACACATCTGAAGCAGATTCGGTTTGCATCTGTAGAAAACGAAACATTTTCTCAAAATAGTCTTTATTTAAAATTATAACCAGTACACAATTAACTTTAACTTACACACACACACACACACACACACACACGCACGCACGCACGCATACATGCTTACATACATACACGCACGCACACATACAGAACCGGCCCTAGGATGTGCGGAGCCCATGGCAGTAGGCGATGAGCGGGGTCCCAAGCAAAACAATTGCTGTGCGAAGTTGATTTCCTGAAAGCGCGGGGCTCAAGGCGATTGCCTCGTTCGCCTAGCCTTAAGGCCGGACCTGCACACATACATACATACATACATACATACATACATAGTCAGACTTGTCCTAACGATCCCCTTTACCCAGAAAGTACCTGTTCACAACGGCCATTTTAATGTTCCCCGCCAAATTTCCTATATAAATGTCCTGTACGTAATGGTCACTTACCTTCCGCTTTCAGTGGCCAGATGTTTCCTAACGAAACAATAATTTCTCCCTGTCTCATGATGATTCTGGCACGTATCTAATATGGCAGTGTTTCTCAAACTTTTTTGTCTTGCGGCGTACCAAAAAGATCTAAAAAATTTCACGGCACACCTGAAAAGATTTAACAATTTTTGTGGGGAAGAACTTATTTATTTTTACAAATATATTTAAATTTAATGTGAATTATGTGCCTGCTTTCGAGAGCAAATCAGATTGAAGCGAGGCTCCAAAGTCGACAAACAAGCTCGCATTTCGTAATTAGAGCGATCGAGTTCTCCCGAGATCTCGCACAAGTCTCGCGTTACGGAAGGAACCAATGAATGACTGACAGAGATTGCGTTTTTATATATGTTACTTTCTTTTAACTTTTGCGACATTGATTTACCATTTAATTATTCGATGTGTTCAAGGTTTCAAAACGCTAGCAATTTTAAATATTTTTCAAAACTCCCACGGCACACCCGCAAATCACTCGCGGCACACAGTTTGAGAATCACTGTAATATGGGCACTCGGTCTATGCAAATTATATATATGCTTACGAAGGCATTATTTACAGATAAAGGCAAATCATATTAATCGATGTACAAACATTTTCCTATCTCGACTGTAATAGTACTCTAGTCTCATTAACAGTGTAGATGTCAGAATATCAAATTCGAAGTCTCTGTCGTTTTCAAAATCGGGTAAAGGGTCGAAGCAATTTGTGTGCTGGATGATGTTAAAACTAGTCGTGCTGTCGCCCGACAGGTATAGTTGGATACCTTCACCATTTTGCCAAAGCTTGAAAACTATCTCTAAAAGTTCATCTTTGAGAAGAAATACGAGGCATGCCTTTTTCATTCGGGTCAAGGGTCAGTCAATATTTGAAACTTGTGGTTGATGGGTCACAAAGAAAAGCCATATATGACTAAACATCTCTCATTAGCCAGCAATCTTTTGATGATGGCGAGCTGAACAACCGGCTAATCCATATATTATTTTTAAAGCACGAACAGCTGTTTCCAATTGAAACTTACTGAGATGGCCGTCCAAAGGATCGGTCCAATTTTTGACCGCCACATGTAAGCTGTTAATCTATAGTGAAATTATTGTTTTGTAGATGAACCAATAATAATAATAATAATAATAATAATAACAATAAGAAGCTGAAGAAGAAGAAGAAGAAGGATAATTGGTGCATAGTATTTGTTCAAAAACTAACCTTAAAAGTTGTACCTGTGTACAAAGCAAGTTTCGCTTTTTCTCATGGGTGACCACTACTGACTATTGCAAAAACGCAAATTCTATCATGTAAATACTTATTACAGTTTTTGTTTCCCTTGCTAAAATAAATAAATTAGGAACCAAGATTCAATTTCTATTTGAATACTCCATGCAGATAAATCGATTGGAAAGATTCTCCTCTAAAATTACAAGCGGCGTTAAAATATACACCTTTAGCTTGCAAACAGACATTTATGATAGTTTTACACGCATACAGATTAAATACACGAGGACAAAGAGTTGAATAAGAGAGTACACACAAAAATTCACACTGACACATACACGCGTATATATATATATATATATATATATATATATATATATATATATATATATATATATATATATATATATATATATATTGTGGCGTTCTACGAACGCTCTGTTATGAGTTGGGGGTGGGGTGCTCCCAATATTTATTTGAATTACTATAGAATTCACACCCTGGCTCGTTTTTGTAGGAAGTGAAATTAGTGATAGGGAGAGGCAAAACTCCGAGCCCCCAGTCAGCAATACCGACAATTAAATTATTAAGAACACAAAGGTGAAATTCAAAAGAATAACAATTTAATACAATTTAAACGATATTAATTTCTCAACCAATCTTCTTCCTCTCGACCATGTAACAACCTATTTCATCATGTGATTATAGTGTGAGATGGCTTTCCCCAGTATTTGGTTTCTACTCATCTGTGCTCTACTCTGCCAATTCCTTTCCTCCTTCCGGCGCTCTGAGTACTCCGATTCTTCCTATCCTCTTCACCTTTTGTCTCCTTTTCTTCTCCCCCTTCTCTCCCTCTCTTCTCTCTAGCAACTAGGCTTATTCTCTGCTACTGCCTTGTTCTATCCTGTCGCTCTGTCTCTCTGAGACTCGGGACTTGACTACCCGGTAGTTCTGTCCCCAAAAGCTTCCTGCGAAAACACAAGGACGTTAGCATGTTTCGTTAGCCATCTCGCTCACACTAAATCAACAATCAATCATCAGATAGAGGCTATCTACATCTTCGGTCACGCATTCGTGCACATCGAAAACCACACGCGTTCTTATAAAAAAAACAACGTTGCAATAAAGAGCGGTATCCTTCTTATCATTCAGACATCACTAAATTGCGTCACATCAATATATTCTTAATCTCATTATTTTGAACAATATCACAACAATCAGACGCATTTCTGTACATTACACTCTCACAAGTGTACACAAATATTCAAATATCCATATTATTTAAATTTACACACTGCAACAATTTCCAAAGTTACAATTCAATTCAACAGTCGCAAAATCTAGAATATCACATGAATAAATACCCAAGTTTACTACGAAGTAACCAGATAGCGAATTACAATATTAATTCTGACTATGTGCTAGCAATCTACATAATCATGACTCATTTCTCAAGTACGCATGTAAATTAAACAATACAAAGGTAATTCTACGTACTAACAATTCTAGTAAGTAAATATACATACTGCACATAATTACAATTACAATGCCGTCACATTCTGCAACAATCTATCAAATAACTCACTGACCTTTACGAAACTTTCTGTCCTTGAATGTATCAAGGTTTCTTTTCCCGCCAATTCACGAGTGGCTTCCTCGAAGTTATTGCTACAACTTCTCAGCACGATGCTTCACAATGACTAATTCGTTCCCAGCCCAAATGACTGTTAAATTCTGGTTCGAATTGATGGCCCCACCCTTCCTCAGTTTCGATTGGATATCAATTCTACCCCAGTCGGTTCAGTTTACCAGGCCATCTGTCAAAGAGGGGAGATTTACAACAGCATCGAGGGTCCTTTGTTCTAGAACAATGTTTCCAACGTCTACATGTTAATTTTGACACCTAACGAAGAGGTCTCTTGTACAAACACGAATAGCTACGATAGACGCAGGGTCACCATACTCATGGCGCTAACCCATTCCTTTGTTCCTGACTTACGTATACATATGTGTGTATGTGTGTGTGTGTGTAAGGGTAACATGTGAAACAATACAATTGAATCAAAGGTAACTGAAAGCAAACATACACAACTAAGGGCAAATATAACATATAAGCAACACTAACAAAAAAATAATACGTACGCGGCGGATGCAAAATAACTAATATACATTTACAGTTGGATGGAAAATCGATCTAAAGATATGTGTATGCAACATGCATTACATTTATTCTAACAATAAGGAGTAATCATTTAAAAATCTTAAAATCGGAGGTTGTTAAAAAAAGTGTTAGGGACAGAATTGTGGAGTTAAGTTGCTGCACGCCTTGTTGATTCTAGCCCATACCTCTATGTTCTTGAATTCGGAACCTCCAAAGGGTTTGCAAGCCTAAACGAGTAAGAAGATATTTTTAATTCCATTTCATTTAAGTATTTGTGACAATGTTTGTTTGAAATGTTGAGACCTGTACAATTAACACGCAATCATAGAACAGAAAATATGTACATAGAGAATATTTAAATCTCTGGCAAAGGTGCGTTCCTAGTGTAGGACACTACTGTTATGCATATTTGATTTAATTTATATTTGATTTAATTTAATTGTTTGTTTGTAAGTTTTAAATTTTTTTAATTCCATTACTTGATATTGTTATGTAACTTTATTTACTTGAATAGAGTTCAGTTCCGACTGATTTTTCGAAGTAAACAACTAATAATAGAAACTTTGTATCTAATGCTGACCTAGTTCCTGACCTTAATTCAGAATCAGCAAGAGTTGTAGTAAACAACCATATTTTTTAATTCTTTCTCATAAAGTGGAATCGAGTCCATGTTTGCAATACGTGACAAATAACACGCATCAATTAAGTTTTTCCAGAGGATTGACTCACATCTGGCACCTGTTTTGCGTTGTAGCTAGAGTTATTATTGGTGTTTTGAAAAAGAATAGTCATTAGCGCCTTAACACTTGAGAAGTTAAAGTGTTGCATGTTCTGACCAGATTTTGGCTAATTATTTTATTTTCTTCAGATTATTTGGATTTCAAGATTCTTTTACTGGGAAATACTAGTGCTCTATATTAATTCTTGGAAAAGGTCAGTTATCGAAATTTACACATAACTCAAACACTGGAATATTTTTTTTTCTGTGATTCAACAAAGAACTGTTGACAGATCAGTACAACGCTGAATACAGCATGCATCATCGCCTTCCAATCTGGATTTCACCGGGTCTCGAATTCTTGGTTTATATTTGGATTTGATTCGTACAACCTTAAGTTCATTTTCTCATTTTTACCTTGTTTTTCTAGGGAAATAAATTGTTTGTTAAATGTTACAAAGGTTATTGTTTTCCTACTTTTCTTCTTACTGTTTGAAAGAGCATAAACACGTAACAAATAAAATTGGGGTCTCGTCCTTGGGATATATGAATTTCGGCTAAAATATTTTTGAAATTTAAATTCCCCTAGTTTTCAAAACAAATTTAAAACAATCCTTGGTAAATTCAAGTGGCTTTTTTGACAATGTCATCAGAAGTGGAAATCTTTCTTTCAAATCCTACCCAGGAACAATTGGACTTGCCTGAAAATATGATCTGTCTGAGGCAAAAGCTTCTTTAAAGAAGCAAGAAATAAAAATATTTTGGTCCAGTATTTGGTTGAAAAGTTTGTCTTGGATAAAAGATTTTTGGTTTCGTTCATTAAGTCTGTCTCAGACTCCGACATAAAAGTAAAGGAATTAAAATTAAAATACAAGATGGAATTAGAGTTAAAGAAGCTGGAACATTAGAAAGATAAAGAAGAAAAAGAAAGGCAAAAAGAGAAGGCAGAGACAGAATATAAATTTAGAATAAAAGAAATAGAACTGGCCAGTGGAATGTACGTTTTCACTTCACGTACAAGTTCAAGTTTTGATATTACTAAGAATTTTAGTTTGTGCTCCCTTTTAGAGAAAAAGATGTAGACAAATAGTTTCCTTATTTCAAAATAGTTGTTGAAAATTGGAAATGGTCAAGGGAGCATTGGACTCAATTATTACAGTGTGCATTTGTTTGCAAACCCCGAGATATCTGGGCCTCCCTGTCAGTACAACATAGCGCTAACTATGATTTATTGATGGAATGCATCTTAAAGGGTTATCATTTAGTCTCTGGTGCTTAGCCAAGAAAGTTTATTAAGATTATGAATGTCTTAGACAACTTGTATTACTTGTAGATTTCAAGAACTGTGTCCATACTGACATAAACACTTATCTTGATGAGCATAAGGTCGAAGCCTTGGAACATGTTGCTCGTGCTGCTGACGAGTTTTCTTTAGCTCATAAAGTTTATTTTATAAATAAGACTTCCACTCAGCAGTCTTCTGGCAGAAAAGTAATTAAGCCCAATACAAGTCCATCTAAATCTTAATCTGGCACAACTTTTAGAAATCAATTTTCTGATAAGCTTGATAAAAAATCAAACGTGATATTGGTAGATACTGTAGATCTTGTCATACTTATCAAATGGTATGAAAGCCCAATCAGAAGATAGCTACGATTCATCTGCAACCTATTCTTGCATTTGACGAAGTATTTAGCAGAATAATGGTTGATCGTGTCGGTCCCTTACCTAAGACCAAGTCAGGTAACCAATACTTGTTGACCATATTGTGTGCGTCAACAAGGTTCCCAGAGGCAATTTCTTTGAGGAATATTAAAACAAAAACAATAGTAATATCTCTAGTAAAGTATTTTTTTTTTAAATTAAATTTGGCCCTCCCAAATCCGTCCAACCTGATCAAGAGTGGAATTTCATGTCTGGAATTTTCTAGCAAGTTATGTACGAATTAGGCATCCAACAAGTCAAATCTTCTGCCTATCACCCGGAGAGTCAATGGGCCTTAGAAAGATTTTGTCAGACTTTGAAAAATATGATTCGATCATATTGTTTTGATACGAATAATGATTGTGTTGAAGGCATTCGTTTACCGTTGTTCGCTGTTAGGGAATCAGTTAAAAAAATTTAGGCTTCAGTCTCTTTGAACTGGTTTTCAAACACACTGTGCGTGGACCACTGACGTTCTTGAAACAGAAACTTCTTTCTAATGAAGATACTTCAATTAATCTTCTTTCCAATCTTAAGTATAAGTTGTCAAAGGTTTGTGATGTTGTAAGAGCGAAACTGCACTCTACTCAGTCAAAATTTAAATTAAGGTATCAGAAAAACTCAAAGAAAAGGAGATTTCAGCCTCGTAATAGAGTTATGGCTCTCTTGCTCGTACCACAAAAACCTCTTCAGGCCAATTATTATGGTCCCTACACAGTTGAAAAGAAAGCAAATGATTTATATTAATAATAATAATAATAATAATAACAACAACAACAACAGCAACAACAACAACAACAATAATAATAATAATAATAATAATAATAATGAGGACTTTGTATAGCGCCTAATCTTTAGAAGCTCTAAGAGCTTTACAACATTAGACAACACATATAAGATAAGAAACATAATAATATTCTTACAAAAACAAACAACATGAAATTAGAAAAACATTAAAAAATAAAAAACATACTGAGAATCTTTCAGGTAGGAAACATTATTAGGTCTTCAAGTTTGTTCTTGTAGTCGAAATAAGTGAGTTTTGAGAGACTTCTTGAATGTGATCACTGTGTCTTTTTGTCTAAGTTCAGTGGGCAATTCATTCCACGTTGCTGGGCCCTGGCATGCAAAAGAACGCTGTCCATATGACTTTGTTTTCATAGTGGGAATAATGAGTATACGATTGTAAGAAGAGGAGCGTAAGTATCTTGCTGGTGTGTACACATGAGTGAGGTCGGAAAGGTATGTTGGACTAGAGTCCGACAGTGAAACGTAGCACAGAGAACACATTTTGTGTTTGATTCTGAATCGAATGGATAGCCAGTGTATGCTACAGAGCAGCGGGGAGGTGTGCTCTGAACGTGGTACTCTAAGTATGATCCGAGCAGCTGTGTTTTGAACTTTTTGAAGTTTCTGGAGTAGATATTGAGATGAACCAGAGATAACTGAGTTACAATAGTCCAGCCTTGAAAGTACTAATGAACACACAAGTGTTTTAGTGGCATCAGCTGAAAGATATTTGCGAATGGAGCTGATGCGTCTCAGCTCAAGATATGCAGCCTTGCATATGTTCATGACATGTTGGTGCAATGTGAGAGTACTCTCCAGAGTAACACCTAGGTTTCGTACTGATTGTGTGAATTTAATGTTGGTGTTGCTGATATTTATTGTTGGAGGTAAAGGATGTGAATGAGAAAGTCTTTGTGTTGTAATCAGAATGGCCTCAGTTTTATCATCATTCATCTGCAGCTTGTTACAAGTCATCCATGATTTCACATCAGAAATGTACCTCTCTACACATTGGATGGTAGCATCAACTTCAGTTGGGTGGCTAGATTTGTATATTTGGGTGTCATCAGCGTACAATTGATGAGACACTGGATGATGATCTATGACACTTGAGAGCGACTGAGTGTACAGAATGAAGAGAACAGGTCTAAGAACAGACCCCTGTGGAACACAACAACATAGATCAACTGGCTGGAGTGTATTCCATTTGCAGATACAAGATGTGTCCTGTTGACCAAGTAGGACTTGAACCACAGTAAGACTGTATCATGAATGCCAAAGACATACTGGAGACGGTGAAGTAATATATCATGGTCTATTGTGTCAAATGCTGCAGACAAATCAAGTGGGGTGAGGACTAATATCTTTCCGCTATCCAAAGCAGAGAGAATGTCATTAACTACGTTTAGAAGAGTAGTTTCAGTACTGTGGCAAGGGCGATATGCAGATTGTACATTGCTATAAAGACTATTTGAATTTAGATGAGCTACAAGCTGGGATAGAACAACCTTTTCTAAGATTTTTTAAATGAATGAGAGATTAGAAACTGGGCGGTAGTTCTTTAAATCGTTATGGTCTAGTGTTGGTTTCTTCAGCAAAGGCTTTACAATGGCAGTTTTGAAAAATGATGGGAATTCCCCGGATGAGAAAGAGGTATTAATAACATCAGTTAGTGAAAGCAATACTGGATCTAAGCACTCAAGCAGCAGTGATGTTGGAATTGGATCAAGTTCACATGACTTTGGTGCACTCTTCATCACAATTGTACGTGCGAAATCCATAGAGACCGGTTCAGATGTTGCTAATGGTTGACGCTCAAATTCTGTATCAAAACTGTATGGTGACGACGACTCAATTGAAATTGTGGTGTCAAGCTTATCTCTAATGGTTTGTACTTTGTCACGGAAGAAATTTTCAAGCATGTCCGGAAGGCCGACTGGAGAGAAGGTAGTTGGAAGTGGTGTTGATTTGTTCCTTGACATTAGCTTGTTAGTAATCTCGAAGAGCTCTTTGCAGCTGGAACTTTCCATGATCTTAGTAGCGTAGTGGGCTGATTTCGCTGCATGGACTATATTTCTGACATTCTTTTTAGCGACTTCATAGATTTGCTCATGAATAGTGAGTCTGGTGGAAAGCCAAAGCCTCTCAGCTTTACGCGGTCTATTTTATCAGTGCGAAGCTGGTCCCTAACACTGCTATACCATGGAGAACAGTTTTGAACTGATACCCTGCACTTGGTGGCTGGGGCATGTTTGTCAAGCAATGAACGCAGACAGTTATCGAGTTGTTCTGCGGTAGGAGGTAAGCAAGTTGTTAGGTTAGCTTGGATGTGTGCATTAGTTTGGTTCTATTTATCATAAGGAGGTTTCTCTTAGTAGCAGATAAAGATGGAGGGTTAGGGACTGATACGTCAAGATGGCATATAATGCAGAGGTGATCTGATGCAAGGTCATGGGATACCAGGGAGGACCGTAGAATGTTATCATCAGGTCTATGAAGAATCCAGTCTAAAATGTGACCATGTTTATGGATGGGTTGGTTAACTGACTGTTTGAGGTTGAAAACATTAATAGAATCTATGAGTTTTGATGTATTTGAGTTTCCGGGACAGTCAAAGTGAAAGTTGAAATCTCCAAGAATAATCAGGTTGCCACCTATAGAATTTCCATAGTCCAGGAGATTCGGAAACTTTTCCAAAAAGAGAGAGTCAGCCAGCTTGTTTGTTCTACTAGGAGGAGGGCGGTATAAGCCGAAAAAATGGACTGACCTTTGCTCCAGTGTGAGTGTGGTTTGGACTAGTTACATCATACATACTCCTGGGAGTCGAAACCAAAAACAACTTTGCCACATAAACATGTTAAAAGAGTGTATAGCCAGGTTAGACATACAATCAATTTAGTTGTACCTGTCCCACTCAGTGAAGATTTAAGTGAAGGAATACCATCTGACTCTACTGATTTTGGAGTGACAAATCGGAAGACAGAAATTATGAAGGATCTGGACCAGAAACGTTCACATTTGCAATAGCAAGAAATAAATGAACCTAAACAGTTATTATTTGAATACAAGCACTTATTTCCAGATGTTCCTACCAGAAGAAACACAATTTTTCATGACGTTGAAACTGTAAATTCCAAACCTGTGAAACAACAGCCGTACATGATGAACCATCTCAAGCAGGAATAGGTGAAAAAAGAAATTCAGTATTTGCTGGAGAATGATTTCATAGAGCCCAGTAAAAGTGACTAAGTTCACCATGTATACTTGTTCCACATAAAACTTTTCGTATGTGCACTGATTAGAGGAAGGTGAACAGTTAGATTAAAACAGATTCATGTCTATTACCTAGAATCGATGACTGCATTGATAAAATCGGAAATGACAAGCATGTCACCAAATTTGACCTTCTGAAAGGATTTTGTCAAATTCCACTGACGGAAAGAACAGGTAATTTCGACATTCGTGACTCCAGATGAACTTCATCGATATAAAGTGGTGTGGTTTGGAATGAAGGTAAGCCAAGTACGTTTCATCGTCTAATGAATATGATTACCTCTGGTCAAGATAATTGTGATGCTTACATCGATGATGTCATCATCTACAACGACACTAAAAAAGAACAATTAGCAACAATTCGGAAATTCCTTGGCAAACTCACTTATGCAATTTTGACAATTATTTTTAACATTTCTAGGACATATCATAGGCCATGGACAAGTTAAACACACAGATGCTATGGTCAAGGTTATCACTGAATGTGCCTGTTAGTAAAAAGCAAAAGATGCGATATTCAGCTATACTGGATACTATCGGAACATCTGTTCCAATTATTTTATAATTGCTGAACACCTGACAAATTTATTGAGCCAGAAAAACAAGTTCCTTTGGACTGAAAAATGACAGGAGGCTTTTGATAACTTTGAAGTCAAACTTAAGAGCGCGCCAATTCTTACAGCTACAAATTTCAGCCAATCATTTGAACTGACTGTTGATGCAAGTGATGTTCGTGTTGGAGCAGTATTGATTCAAGAAGATAAAAATGGTGTCGATCATTGAGTGTGTTATTTTTCTAAGAAATTAAATAAGCACCCAAAACATTATTCAACATTCGAGAAGGGATGATTGGCTTTGATAACAGCATTAAAACATTTTGAAGTTTACATTAGTTTCTTCTCCTTTTTCGATTATCGTGTTTAGTGATCACAGCCTCCTTACGTTCATCGGCAAGATTAAAAATAAAAATCAAAAACTACTAAGGTTGAGTTTGTTGTTACAGGAATATAATATTGACATCAGGTACATCAGTGGAAAAGGAAATTTAGTGGCAGATGCACTTTCCCGTGTATATGAATATTATTTTATCTATACTTTTTATAATTCATAAGAGTTCTTCTCTTATTATTTTCAAACCTCATGTGGTAAAAAGAAAGCTTTATTATATAAATCTTTCTTTCTCTTTATTGGGGAAGTGTTATGTATATTTGATTTAATTTATATTTGATTTAATTTAATAGTTTGTTTGTAAATTTTTCGTATTCCATTACATTCCATAGTAACGTAACCTTATTTACTGATTTTTCGGAGTAAACAACTAATAATAGAAACTTTGTATCTAATGCTGACCTAGTTCCTGACCTTGATTCAGAAAATCAGTAAGAGTTGCAGTAAACAACTTTTTATTATTTTATTTATTCTTTTTTTTCAGAGTAAGAGTCATGAGGAAACTGGGGCCATACTTGGAGTAGGTGACAAATAACATGTATCAATTAGGACTTTCCAGAGGATGGACCCACATCCGGGCATCTGTTTTGCGTTGTAGCTAGACTTATTGAGAATGATAAGCCTTAACACATGAGAAGTTAAAGTGTTTTATGTTGTGACCAGATTTTGACTATTTTTTTATTTTCATCAAATTATTTGGATTTCAAGATTCTTTTCCAATGAAATACTAGTGCTCTAAATTAATTCTTGGACAGGGACAGTTATCCAAATTTACACATAATTCAAACACTGGAATATTATATGCTGTGACTCAACAAAGAACTGTTGACACACCAGTACGACGCTGGGCACAGCATACGTCATCCACTTCCATTTTGGGTTTCATCGGGTTTCGAATTCAGTTTCATTAAGACATTTTATTACTAAGACTCCTATTTTTAAATCTTTTGGATTATTTTTGGATTTGATTCATAAAACCGTATGTTCTTTTTCTCAGTTTTACTTTGTTTTTCTAGGGATATAAATTATTTTTTAGATTTTACAAAGCTTGTTTTCTGCACTCTTTTCTTGTTACTGTTTGAAAGAGTCTAAACACGTAACGCTATGTTCTCTTAGAATCATACTGATTACACCATTGGTTTGTTTCTGAAACGATTTTTCTTGTTTTAGCCCATTAACTGATACAACGAATGTCGAGATATGCTTAAATCAGCCTTTCGTTCGGTGGCCCCAGTTTTGAAACCGATGGTGACACCAGATTGCATGCTTTGAAAGATGCCGCGTTGACGCAAGGCAAAGAATTTCTCCGAAATGTCATCATCGACAAACAAAACCCTAAAGAAGCATTCTTGAGAGCAGGCAAAAACGTCTTGCTGTTAACGGGCAAAGACATTTTGGGCAGAAGAGAAACGCCTATAAATGCCCTAGACTCTGTCGAGTCAAGCATTTCTACTTCCTTGACTGCAGCAAGGACAAGGCAGAAAGAGTTGACGAAGAAAACACTCCTTCAGAGGACTTCATACTCATAGAGCTAGGAAGACTAAGAAAAGAAGAAGTGTCCGAGACTTAGACGTTTTTGATTATTAAATCAAAGAGACGAAAAATGATTCTTCGAGAGTATTGCGCCTGTTCGAAGTCGGAACTAGATATGTTTCCCTTGCCACCCGCCATGATGACAATGGAAGAATCCCAATGGATCGAATTTCACCCCGTCTCTTCTTTGGAGGATTCAGCTCCCATCGAGTTTGAAATCAAAGGGCAGCGTACCAGACCTTTTGAACCTAGCTTTGCCCAGATGAATTACGTAAGATCGTACTTGTCCCTGTACGAAGCCACCGGACAGTTTGGAACCAATTGCAGTTACGGCATTACCTACGACGATTATGCAGGAGGTTATGTTTTGTGGGCTTTTGATTTCACTCCAAATCGAGGCAGTGAGAGGGACATTTCCACCCTATAAAATCCGGTCAGATTCGTGTGGAACTTCAGTTTGCAGATCCTCCAGCCAATACGGTGAACGTCATCCTGTGTGCCGAATTCGATAATTCCATAGAAATCAACAACTTGAGAGAAGTCATTCTAGATTATTAGCAGCTATGGAAGACTGTAATCCATCTTTGAAGAATCTATGGAAATCGTATGGGAGGATACCGTGGAAGTAGAACCCCAAGACGAAGACGAATACAACATAGTGATGAAATCCAGACGGCCAGAAGAAGAACATTTAGTCTCCTATTGTGCCCAACACCTAGCAGAAAAAATTACAGAAATGATCAAGAAAGATTGTTATCGATGTCAAAATGATCATCCCAGTCAAATTCGACACGATAAATGTCTGATGCTGAGTCAAGAAGAAAAATTGGACGAATATCTGGACGAAGCTAGGAGTCTCATCTCGGAAGAAGCCGTGTCTCGTCAGTGGTATAAAGACATGCGTGATCATTCCTCTCCTCCACTGATGACTTTGGCTATCGAGCACATCGAAGCTCTCTTGGCTTAGAGTGCAGAGACAAAATGAAAAAAACGGTCACTTGTCAGACATTTTCAAACAGAAAGTCAGGATTGAATTGATCACTTACCATTAGCTATGAAGAACAACAACAATAAGAAACTTCACAAAAACAGATACCTGGGAACTTTATTATCTTTTGAACCACAGCTTCTTGAATCCTGTCGTGTGTGGTAAAGATGAACTGCCTCATCGCAAACCTCAAGACCATCAAGCTTATGTCATCAACTCGGACGACAGTCATCTCCCAGAAACCCACTGTGTAGCTGTTTACATTCTTATAGAAGGTTGTGTGGAGTATTTCGATTCGTACGGATTGCCCCCTTTGGAAGACGATATCATCGACTTTATGAGAAGAAATGCTGAGACAACACGATTCAAAAGTGTGGAATTACAAGGTACAGACTCCATGGTGTGTGGACAAGATTGCGTGTATTTTCTTTATCAACGCAGTCTTGGATATTGTTTAGAACATTTAGTGACTTATTTTGATCGTCACTCTTCTAGAAACGATGACAAAGTAGATCAATGGTTTTGTCATTATTATGTTATATTTTGTCTTTGGCTAGGTATCGTAGTGTAAATCAATGGCCTGATGACTTCCAACAGTGGAAGTCTAGTTTCACTTCACAACGTTGTCAACCTTGTCCAAAATAATTTGTTATTATAAAACATGTTTGTTAGTTTATTTGATTGTTTATTTAAAAATTTGTTGATTGTTGGCTATTTGATAAAACTGTTATGTTTTGAAGAAAAAAAAATCCGTCTGTCTTTTGTTTGCCATTTTTATGATGAACCATGCTCTTTGACTTCTCTCAATTCATCTCCATCAAATCAAACTATCCTAGCGTTCCGACACAAAACAGTGAAGGGATGATTTCTATCGCGTCCGCACTTGAACCATATAAAGCGGGGTAGTCTCCAGTCTGACCATCCTTTGTTGACTCATCCTCCTATGAAGATGTGCTCAAGAATAGCCAAGCTGAACGGACCTCGCGTGAATTTACATCGTGTCAGGTACAGCCTGATACCGAAACCTGAAGAGATAGAGAATGTCAGAATGCTGAAAGTGACTGAGGACCTGATAGAAGAGCTCTTCAGAGAGGAAATCAAGAAAGAAAAGAGAGAATGGACGGAGAAGTACAGACTTCAAAAACAGCAGAGAGAGCAGAGAGAGAGAGAACATCAGCAACAACGGCAACAGCAGGTACCAGACAGAGGTTTTGTCGACTGCCGTGTAGACACCAAAGAGTACTCCTTCTCTTTCCGAAGGAGCAGATCCTATCCTGTGGGAAAGCCTGCCGCCAGACAGGGACGCATTCTTAGACAATAAAAGATTGCCATAACTCCTCGTCAACAAAATCATACCTTTCAGGGCTATCCAATACTCTAGAAAAGAGACACCAATTCAATTGCCAATGGTTTGTTAGTAAGTTAAAAAATAGAAGTGTGCCTATAAGCACTTCATTTCTTTACTTTTGTTAGAAGTGTGTCCATAAGCACTGCGTTTCCGTAGCTTGTCAAAATAGTCAGTGGGGCTTGTGATTGTAATTAGTGTTTGTAAGTAAAAAGTGAGTGAGTGTTTCTTTTAGGTTCGCGCGTTTTATATTTGAGGTAACAATATGGGCAATGTAAGTTTTGGTGACAGGGGATGTTTTCCTTCACGTCCGTGCTTGATGCATATAAAGGGTACGCTCGTCAGTCTGGCTACCAATTATTGACCAGCAGCAGACCAACCAAGCTTATGGAACTTCACATGCACCTGGAGTACGCCCAGCGCCTGATGGATGAGCTGGCTACGGAGGCCTTAGAAGAAAGTGCCAGAGTTGAAAAAGAAGACAAGGCAAGAAAACCGAAAGAAGAGGAGGAAAAGAAAACAACTATGCTACCTTACGTAATGATAAGACCTGTGTGTAAGGTCAAACCTTAGGCGAGGATATCTCAAGAGGCAGCTCCACCACAACCACATCAACGACAGTCACTGCCAAAGTCAATATCACCAGTAGCAAGAGTCCTAATCCTACAGATGGAAAACTGGGAGGAGGAGTTACGAGAGCAAGCACGTCAACAACAAATGCAACATCCTCGGGACTGGCATAGGAGAAGACAGAGGAACGTTTTCACTATCCCAGAGACGGAATATTGGTGTGCTGAGGCCACTCAAGCTGCCTCCGCACTTGATGCAGCTACAGCCGATTGGGATAATGAATGGGGCCGACATTGTGTCTGTGGCACAAGACCAGGGAGGTGGAGTTAAAAAACAAACAGCCCTTCTCAGGGATACCCCAATACTCTAGAAAAGAGACTATACAAATTGCCAATTTGAGAGAGTGAGGAGTAGTGTGATTATAAATATAACCCCAATAGCGACCAAGGGTACAACAATATACATTCCCCCAGTCCAAATAAACTAAACAAAACCACTTACCACAATAGCAGACCCAGGGACCATCCAAGCCATTAAGAGAGGAGCAAATAATATACAGCAAGAATAAGGATAAAAAACAATGCATCCAAGCTAACTCTACCATACCAGCAAATAAATCTAACTCCAACATATGGGACGGGAAGGGAAAAGGGAAAGAGCCCATGAACCCCAAAAAATCACAAGGGGCAGGAGAACCGATCATTACCCCCCAAATTGACAAACCAACCACCCCCACCCCACAAGAAAGCAAACAACAACACAAATACCACCCCGTAGAACATATACTATTTATTAGAAGTAACTCATTCAGATTACTAAATCTCACTACCAACAGGATAACAGGGCCCTCCTTAAGGTTCATCAGGGACAACTTACTATCATTAGGCCATACACAAGTTACATCATAGTGCATTGCAGCAATCTAAGCCAAATAGTCAAATACCTAGAGCTAGAAACAATCAACAACATCAGAATAAAAGTCGAAAGACACCAAGAGGCAGAAATGAAAACACAACCCCAGGAACCAAACCCCATCTGTAAATAACAATAAATCCAAAAACAATATCACAGCCATCCCCGCCCCCAGCACAAAACAAACCACCTTCAAAGCTATACTCAAATTAAAAAAGCAAAGTAAATGCTTAAACAAGGAATCACTTACCACCAAACTCAAAGAAAGTGATACTCCCATAGATATGGCATTTAAACTAAAAAACTATAAATGACATGAAACTAATACAGCCGTCCTTGAATGCAAAGCCCCACTTTCCACCCTAATCAGATTAAGCCCCTTTAGGATAATATATCGCCTGGAATCATTCATAAATAAGGAAAGGTTATGCAGCAATTGCCAACACTGGAGGCACTTCGCTTCAAAATGTTAATTCACCAAATCATCCCAGCAATATGGGGGAAACCATAGGGATAAATGTAATAGGGAAACACCAAAATGTACTAACTGTAGGGGCCCCCACCAACCCCAATCACCTGAATGCCCATTTGCTATAAGAGAAAGCCAAATAATATACCTTATGAACAATAAAAAATGCAATACCATGCTGCCAAAAGACAAATACTTAATAATAAAATCCAATTTACCATTAGGAACCACAACAAACCAACTGAAGAACCAAACCAAAACAAAAACCCACAAAAACCTAATAGTTCAACCAATCCCATCCCCCAAATAATCAAAGCGCACAAACACCCCCACCCCCAAGGAATGAAGTAATTAACACCAACCCCAACAAAAAAACTATTACCTGAACAGCAATAGAAAAACTAATTAGGGAAATTTAAAACTGATTTACTTAGCAGACCTTCTCACCAATGAATAAAAAATATAGCAAATAAATAACAAACTACAACTAATCCTAACTAAGATGACATAATACCCCCCCCCTAATTAATTGCTAAATGACCACCTCACTTATGATTAGTACAACCAATCGCAACATAACAATATGGCATTGGAATGCAAGAGGTTTGACAGGCAACATCAGTGAACTAAGAATCAAACTACAAAACTTAGTTCACAAACCTGACCTAATCTGCATTCAAGAAACCAAAATAACAAACAAAAATAGACAATTACCCAGAATCCAAGTTTACGCCCCGGATATTTCCAACATCGAACTAAAGGAGAAAGGAAGGTGTAGGTATCTTTATTATAGAGAACCTACCAAATGCAACCCCAATTTCTATTGCACCAACACCAAGTAGCAATATAATAGTAGAAATTCAGTTCCTCATAATACACACAGGGGTAACAAACAAATATTCAATATTTACGACCCAGGTGGAAATGCAAATGTATCTAATCTAATCACATATAGGCAAACAAATGACCACAAGGAAGTGGATCGGATTATCATCTGCGGTGTATTCAATGCCCATAACGAGCTGGGGGTGGGGGGTAGTAGGACGGATAAAAGAGGCAGGTTGGTTGAAACCAACTTGACCATCCTCAATGACGGCACTAACACTCGCCTCAACCCGGAGGATGGAACTCTCTCCGCCATCGACCTCACCATATGATCGCCATCAATAGCACAGGTGACGGACTGGAGGGTGGATCAAACTAACCCACTCGGGAGTGACCACTTTCCGGTAATTATCACCCTGCAGATGACGGTCCAGTCCAACTCGCTTAAAAGAACCCCTAGGTGGAAATGCGAAAAAGCAGATTGGTCAACATTTAAGGAACATCTAACTAAAAATTAATACCAATGACCTAGAAAACGACAACATCAATATCTATTACGAAAATCTAATTCATACCATAACACAAGCAGCCTCCACCAGCATACCCAAAACGGTATACCTAACAAACAAGCTGTCCCATGGTGGAATGAACAATGCAAACAGGCACTTAAAGAGAAAAAATAAGCCCTAAACAAATTTAGACGATCAGGAAACGCTGATGATTTTACCACCTATAAAAACAGGGAGAAAAAAAGCCTAAAAATGTCAAATCAAGCAGGCTAAAGAAACAACGTGACAAAATTACTGCACTAACATCAATATAACCTCCAGTACCAAATAAGTCTGGGATAAAATTAGAAAAATTAGAGGAAAGGCAACAAACAACAATCTCAAAATTGCAGGCGCCATTACTAACAAAGAAAAAGCTGACCAACTAGCTCAATATTTCTCAGACATGCGTAGTAATACAAATCACACCCCAGCATTCCAACTACATAGGGAGAAAGTAAAACAAACACATAAAAATTTATTTAGAGACCATGGCCCCAAAGAATCAAACCTAAATAGGGACATAACATCATTTGAATGGGACCAAGCATTAGGATCAATAAAATAAACATCTCCAGGGGAAGACTAAATAGGATACGTTATGTATAAAACAATACCTAATGACATTAAACAGTCAATTATAAAATTACTAAATAACATATGAATCTCAGGCATGCTACCTGAAAAATGGAAACAGGCAACAGTAATACCTATACCCAAACAAGGCAAATACCCAAATTAAATCAAGTCTTACAGACCCATATCTCTAACAAATAACATCTGCAAGATCATGGAAAAATTCATTACCAATCGATTTAAACATCATCTAGAGAGTAATAATTTAATTTCTGATAACCAATGCGGATTTAGAAACAAAAGATCCACCACGGATCAGCTCATACGATTGGAAACTTTAGTAAAATTAGCATTTAATGCTAAACGTAAAGCTGACAGGAACTTAATTGCAATATTTATTGATCTTGAAAAAACCAAAGGCTTATTAGCCAAACTAAACCACTACGCCATCACAGGACGAATGTTCAACTTCATCGTAAACTTTGGCCTAGTCATACCAAAGACTTACAAAATTGGTACTAACAGCTGCCTCGCTTGGCGCTCAGCATTAGGAGGTTAGTGTTAGGACTGGTTGGCCTGGTGTCAGGATAATGTGACTGGGTGGGACATCATGCTACATGTCTGCGGCATGATGCCGCACTGCTAGACATCACTATAAACTGCCACATTACAGACATCGTAGCGATATGAATGAAAAATTGTTAAAGTTACGTTAAAAATCCAAATCACATCACATCACAAACACGTGGAAAACTTTCATACAGACCGCAACATAATAATTAGAATTGGTGACACTTGCTCTGAATTACACCCCCTTCAAAAAAGTACACCACAAGTGAGCGTACTTAGTCCCACTCTATTCAACATCATGATAAACGATCTGGACCAAAATTTGACATCCAAACTATTTGAACTTTCACAATTTGCAGATGACAGTGGACTATGGAGAGCAGGAAACCCCTCCAACCACAAAGTAATTAGGGAAATACAAGAAAGTTTAAATAAAATAGGGAAATGGGCTGATAAATGGTGGTTTAAATTATCCCATGAAAAACCTATTGCATTACTGTTTACCACCAAATGGAAATACCAACATCAGTACCCCAAACTTACCATAGAAAATAAAGAAATAAAATTTGTTAAAGTAAAACGACTTCTGGGTATGTATTATGATGAACAACTAAACTGGGGGCACCACATAAATGAATCAGTCAAAAAATGCAACAAAGACCTTAACTTACTAAACAAATCTTAAAGGAACCACCTGGGGATCCAATCAAGAAACCTTACTCTCATTATATAGAGCATTAATTATATCTAAACTAGATTACGGGTGTCAAATTTATAACTCAGCTCCCCCCAAAATACTTAATCAAATTAGACAGCATACATAGAAAGTCATTAACTATTTGCACTGGCGCACTACCATCCACATCATTAGCTGAACTACAAATACTAGCTGCAGAACTGCCGCTCCACCTTAGAAGGCAAGAACTTACACTTAGAAATGCAGCCAGACTAACAACACACCCTTGTACACATCCCACCCGTATAGCTATAAACAAATGCAATAAACCCTTCCATACAAAACAAACACACAAAAATACCTACAGGAAAACTAGTACATCAATTAACGGAACAGCTTCCCATTGAAACGTTCCAAGCAGAAATAACCAATAACTATGACACAGAGCCATGGAACAATATATGTCCATCAATCAACACCTTTATCACAAAATATGGAAATAAAAGGAACAAGAACATCAACTAAAATCGATTAGTCCGGCAGAAATTAATACCAAATACTCAGACTTTTTTAAGATCTATACGAATGGCTCCAAAATAACAAACCACCCAGAACAGCAGCCGCATACGTAATTCCTGAGCTTAACATCAAAATAGGATAAAGATTACCTAACCCCTGCTCTATATTTACAGCAGAATTCTGGGCAATTCTAGAAACTCTGAAATGGATAGGAGAAAACAAAATACCCAAATCAGTTATAATAAGTGACTCGCTAAGCGTCATAACTTCAATACTTAACAATAACACCAAATCAAGAGAAAACTTCTCTGACAAACCAACTTATTGTTAAAAAAACTAAATAATAATAACCTACAAATAGAGTTCATGTGGATACCATCCCACATTAACATGCCAGGAAGTGACTTAGCCGACAAAACAGCAAAACAAAAACTAAATGAACCCATGATTCTACACCTAAACTATAGCATATGTGAACTATATATCATATCAAAATATTTCATTGATAGCAGATGGAAGGAACTATGGAACTCAAACACCAAAGGCAGGTAACTAAAAACCATCATTAAAGAAGTCGTTAGAAATAGAAACCCCCCTAAAACCAATGGCAACGACCAAAAAATCATAAATAGGATATACACAGGCAAAACCAAGTTGGCTAGCAGCTTTGGACAGTATATATGACTTCAGCCACACAACCCTAATTGTTAGCATTGCCGGGTCCCAGAAGATTTAGCACACGTTTTCAACAACTGCCACAAACTTAATAATGAAAGGGCTAAGCTAAAAACTAAACAAAATAAGATTGGATCCCAAGCCATTTACCCAAAAATCCTAATGAATTCCAACCATATTCTAAATCTAACATTCGAAAATATAATAAGCTTCAAATACGAATCAGGCCTACATAACAAAATATAAAAATAAATCAAGACAAATCATAATGTAATCATAAACCCATCAGTCAATTATGGACAGGAAATCAGGCCAACCATATTAGGGAACCGATCAAGATCAGACGTCCTTGATGCGTCCCAGTGACACGATTGCTCGGCAAGGACGTCTATCTGAACTAAAAATGACTTAGCCTGAAATACTGAATAAACCCACCCCAACAAACACATGCAACTAAAATAGATTTAACCTTCAATACTGAAATAACCACACCGTAGCAATAAAAGCCACACAATAACCCAAACTAGGACATAGGCATCTGGATTACAAAATTATTTAAAAAAGACAAAAAAAAAAATCAAAAAAAAATTTTTTATTATCGCTACTAACCTGCTTTCCTATTAATACCATCCCTCCTCAACTTATTTAAATAACAACCTTCTTAACAACACCTCTATGAACACCACCTATTCAACCTAGGTGACAGCTATACATTTGCTAAAGATTTACTTATAAGACTCCAAATAGAACATATAAGGTGGTCCCAAACCCAGACCATCAGGACCCGCCACACAAAGTGGCTTAAGCCATACACATACTAAGATTTATTATATAAGACCCCAAATTAGAACATATAAGGTGGTCCTAAACCCGAACCACCAGGACCCGCCACATAAAGTGGCTTAATTAAAACACTTTTAGGCAATAAGACCCTAAATTAACACATATAAGGTGGTCTAAACTCCAAGGACCATCAGGTCCTGCAGTACAAGGCTGCAAAATAAAAATAACTTATTAGATCATTAAGACCCCAAATATTTCCTACCAACATTAGGTGGTCTCAACAACCTAAGATCATCAGGGCCCGCCACACAAGGTGGCAACATCAAAAAACTATAGCTGTCATCCTAGGTACTTTTCTATAACTCAAAAACAGCACAGAGTTATTTTCAAAATTGTGTAGGACGACATTTTAAACCAAATAACCTGGAGTCAGGGAGCACCGACCTGTGACATGGACTCACCTCCCGCCATATCGCCCGTTCCTCCCTTGCCACGGCCGGACATCTAAACACCATACGTGCAGTGCACGCATTAAATCACAAAACAATTATATGTGTGTGTGCTGCGTCTAACCCCACTCATATACACTTACCAAACATAGCGACCGAAAGAGTAATGAGAGTGTGCTGAGCCTAATCCCACTCACGACGGCCCTACATCCAGGTCGTTAGGGACTAGTTAGACCCACGACCTGATGGCCAAATTAATAAATGTTCCTTGAACACATAAAAGCCGGGGGATTTGGCTCTCGTTCCGTCCCCCCGGAGCAATTAATAAGCATGCTGTGTGTGCATAAAACCGAGATACATGCTCGAAAGAGAGACTAAACTAAGACGAACATAGAGCTGTTTAACCAGTTAAGGACAGTTGGTACTGGATGATGGATGCCGACTATATGGTGGAAAGGCTAGACAAGGAATGGAGGTAACCAGTTACCAAGGACTTTGTGACAAGTCAAGTGACCAGTCTGAAAGTAGCCAGGGATCTTTTTCAGGGTATGATCGAAGAGGAAGTCAAAAAGTTACGAGGTTTCATTCAACTTCCGCATGTGAAAATGGGCAACTTGAAGGAAGCCCTTGATAATGTAATGAAGGTCAGGTGTATTTTGGAAGACATGCTGCATTGAACAGAGTGGTCTTTTGTGAAGTGGGAGATGGAACAGCTAAAGAAAGCAGAAGAACTAATGAGAAAAGTGATGAAAGAAGAAGTGAAGAAGATAAAGGAAAGGTGGTCTAAGGAAAGAAAGGAAAGAGAAAGAAAGAAAAAGAGGAATTTGACAGGCTAAATGAAAACTGTATGAAAGTACAGGAGACATTTAGATTGATGGGCCATCCTACCTTGATACCAGAGAAAGAGAAAAAGAAGAAGAAAGGAATGATTGACAAAGTGAGGAAGTGGTGGAAGTCCTGGAGAAAATAGAAGAACCATCAGAGCCACTCATTTTCCTCGAAAAGATTTGCTTTCTTGCCTAACATTTTGTTAGTTGTATAGTTGTTTGCTCCGATTGAGGTCAGCTCCTTGCTACATTTTTGCTAATCGTCAGTACCGTGACGTCACCTCCCCTGTTCAATTCCTCTTGTCCCTATACAGTCCCAATACTTTTGTCGGTATATAGTCCCTAGGTGTTTTTGACTGAGATTTCTCTTGTCCGTATACATTGTGTCAGTATATGGTCCCAGGGGGTCTGTCATGTATTTTCCCATTGTCCGTATAGTGTCCCCTTCACTACTGACACGTTTGCTTCCAGCCCCGCACTATATTATTGACAAAACTATACATATTTGGGGTGCGTTTTCTAATCTGCGCAAATATATCACAAAATTCATCCCACGCGTGGTCAGAGTAACACCAAATCAAATTAATATTTCCAAGGCCTCGAACGTCAATGCCACTAAATATCATCATCTTGTTAGAGTTATCATGAATCACTCTAGGCAATCATGCGTATTTTTGAGTCAAATTAAACACGTTAGTGCGGAATTGACATGATACTCATGCATCATATTGCTGTATGCGACAAGTTTGGTTTCGCTTGCATTCAGATTGTCAATGGTAGGTGCTTCATTGATGGTGAAAAAGAAATCTGCTTAGTACTTTTTGAAAGTCTTTATAAAAATTATAAGACGGTTAGTCATCAGCCGATCTTGCGATCATGTACAACTGATCCCACTTCTGTCATCGTAAAACCATATTCAACACTTTTTCATGAGTCATCAGGACCAATGATTAGTACACGAACTTGGGTTGGAAATACGGAACTTCAGTTTCATCGCAATGTTTGGACGGTTTAGGTGCTGCTTGTTGCAGACAAGGTAATGACGGTGAAAGCGGAGCTTTTCAAATTTCTTAATTTTCCAAAAGCACCTGTGAATTTTCTTTTTCATGACGTCATTGAGTAATACAATATGTAATACGATACAATCATGTCTTCATATTGTGTACGATGTCGGGCAAAAATACGTCCTGTAAATCCAACTCAATTTCAAATACATAATGGAAGAGTGGCGATATTGGAGCTGTGTTCGAAGTTGAGCAAAGAAGTTCACGTTTGTGGCTGGCAAGCCTCGCGCGCATGGTACGTTTTTTTTTTTAAACAATTGGCGGTGATATCACTGCTGAAATAGCAAAGTTACTCAGAACATCATGGAGTATATACAGTGGTGAAAACACATTAGTGGATGCAATTTATGTGGATATGGGAGACGATTCTCACAACCAACCAAAGCCGTATTGATGATGTGTGTTACTGATATCACCTTGCTTACAACGCATCAAACTATATGCATGCTCATCTATGCGAGTGCAGGACTAGGTTATGGAGAATGAATCGCAAGATGGTTTGTTAAAGGATTTATGAAAGCCAGGAACTCACTCGGAGGAATTCATTAAAAGTAAATAATATTAATACAAACACACAGTCCGCATGAATATTGGAGAGGTGAAAACGTCATGAATATTTTAGCCAGTGCGGCAAAGATAACTCGTTCGATTGCTCGAAAATGATTAGCCAAACAAACGTCGTGACCAATTTACCTAGCAGCGCCTAGACACATTTCAAGTGGTTGCTTTGACATAAGGTGCATAAGGCTGATTTGTTGATAATTCCACATGATCGACAAGGGCGACTGAGCACCTACAAGTACGCATTAACCATTGTTGATGTTTCCAACATATCCAAAGAAGCGAAACTGTTGACGTCTAAAGGCTCGTAAGTGTCGTAGATGCATAAGAACGCATTTATAAACGTTAGTCTCTCACATGGCTACGATTATTACAAGTGGATTCTGGCAACATTCATCGTGACAAAGCTACGTGGAACGATTTAATCGCACACTCGCGAGGTTGTTGTTTGGTCATCAGGACGCTCATAAATTGTTAATGAGGCCAGAGCGGTCTCAGGAATGCATAACACGACTTCTGCTAGTCATAGCAGCACTAAACAATGAAATCATACGCCAGTGTGTTTCTGCAAAAGACTGTCATGTTTGCACAGGAAATGATTTCACGACCGGCACCATTACAACCACTCGGAGAAACGTTCGTTTGGTATCTGTATGCACCTGTAGAGGTGGAAAGTGGACAACGTCGTGTAACTGACCTGGTATGGTCCGTCGATGTGCTTACTCTTTCTGAACGCATTGAAACTCCAAGATAAGCAAAACATCATTTGGGGCCATCACTGCCACCAGCATTTGTTTTAACACGTTAGTGAACTAGTGGACGACACATTCAAAATAGCATGATGGCTAAAAAGTTCATCTCAAAGTCATTGGTGGCCTTAGTTCTTAGATCATTATTCATCTGGATATACGGTGCCATACCAGCGTTCTGATAAAATGCAAGCACTCGATGAAATTTGGTTAAACGCGTAACCAGTCTGAGATACAGCTAGTGGCTTCGCACGTACGCATAAGTCTGTATTTCGTTCTATGATATTGGTACTAGATTTTTGCGAGAACTGATACGAGGACAACCACGTTCGAAGCACCAACAACGATTCATTGTGCGCGTCATGTAAATGTTCAGGGTATTCTAGATCAGCTCCAACGAAGTATCCATGTTCACCGTTGATGCAATCGCACACATGAAATCCGCCAACCAGCAGCGAGTGTACTATTGCCCAACAATAGAGGTTATTTTTAACGAGATATATAATGTGGCTATCCGGGGACATACCGTTCCACGTTTAAGCTGTTAGCGCGAAATCCCGTGATAGCTCAATAAACAGATTCATATTGATGTCGGTAAGCAATTCCAACTCGATTTGGTTTTGGACAACAACACATCCTAAGCCATTCCCGGTGATGAGAAATAATGTGCATGATCGATCTTGTACACGTATATGACCGTGTCACGAAATTTCTCAAACACATCAGCAAGCAATAACACATCAGTGCACATATACAGATTATGATAGTCACTCATGCTGCTGCACTAGAATGCAAACCAAACCTTGTATGCGTGCTCGTATTTTTCTGTTCGATAGACCTTCAGGTAACAGCGAAAAAGAACTGAATCTAGGTAAACGTGTCCCCAGTCGCTCATGTACTCGTATGGATACATACGTTTTCTCGTCGGCACGTCCGTGTTGATTGGATAGTAGTGATTGCGAATATATCCCTGTTTGATTGCCAACTAACTTCTTCAAGGACGTATTCATAAACTAACGAATCGATGAATTGAAATCGTCCAGGCCTAAACGTCATGTGTTTTTCCATGTTGTTGGAGATCACGTCTATCGGTGATTTTGATGATGTGGCTACTGATTGTATTATTAAGTGGCTATTGTGCCCACGCAAGTTATGAAACACCACAGGTATTTTTGTTTTCTTGCGATATATTCTCAACTGTAGACTACAAGCGCACGCGCCGGTTATATGACACTGCTCACAGGCTAAGGAACCGAAACTGGAAATTTCTGTGGAAGAGCTTTGTCTTTTGTTAAAGGGACGATCACGGATCCAGCAATGAGTGGCTGCGGTGAACTCACAAATGTTATCACGAGTCATAACCATGTATATGGGTGAATCAAGCTGTTCTCGTATAGAGTTCGCATTAACCTTAAATAATTTAAGAAATACATTAACCGTGTCTTTACCGCGATATAATACTTGTAACTCAGTTCGCCCGTAACACCTAACTACTGTGTAACAGAATCCGTATGCTTGTTGGTCTGTGGCTTGTGTTGCTTGGCAAACGCATTTGTGTCTTTGGAAGCGGAGCTTTCTACTGGAACATCGAGACATTCAAAGTCCGCGTAGATGATGTTAAATGAATGCTTTCGTCTTTTGTTACATTGTAGTGAATTTGAGAATGTTTTTACCTGGTTCTGGCATTATTACCCGCTGAGCTTTTTCACTGATGCCACCACAGTAAAAGTCATGGTTGCGTTCTAAATACATTCTTGCAACGTCTGCAATGAAATTTCTTATGCTCGTGCTGGCTGTGTTGGTTCAGCGACCGAGCAAGATTCTTTATCCGTACGTAGTGCGATACACATTCTGAACCAAACATTTCCCGCAGCAACAACAAATCAGTCTGATTTTGTAAGTTGCCTATGTTGTGAGATTGTAAGCGGATGAAAGCCTCTATCGAACGCAAACACATTAATAGCGGGTGTTGGTAAATTTTGGATACGAACTGGTTGGTATGGAGAGATATATATCTCGACTCGCAGACATCTTTCAATAGTCCATCCTGAACCTGCATTGGTTCATTTCTCCAACATTCTAGAATCTTTTCAATACCTGTCAGTTTCATCATAGATGATACTGAGATCGATGCAGTTCAGGATCGTACGAGCACCGCTTGAATCTACTGTGTTATGGTTTTATATTCACCCTTGTGATGGCTAAACGGCACAAACAAATGCGCATCATGAACAATATCTGCTTTGACTCCTGAGTGGTCAATGTTTTGTAACATAGATGTGATTCTGGGAATCATATTTATTAATAGCTCTCGCGCGTCTTTACCTGGTTTTTACGTGGGTGTGATAAGTGCCACGTGATTGTCTAACTCACTACTAAATTCAGGTACTTATGATTGCTATGCTCAGAGGTTCAATAGCAAAGGCAGAAGCAAGACCAATTTGTTCATCGTGGTATTTTTCTTTCTCGATACGACGCGTCCATTATCTCATTCCGTTCAAGTAATTCTTTTAATTTTTGTATTGGATGTGTTAGGTTACGATGTGACCAGGATAATCTGAAACTGTTATTCGGACATTATTACCTGCAGACATTATTGGTGGGAATTCAGATCCAGTCTTGCAAAGCCTTTTGGAATTTCAAGTCATTTTCGATGCCACAGAAATACCACCTTTGTTTATTTTAAATCTGCGAGTGTTTGTACGTTTAAGCAGTGAGTCCATACTTACCGCATTTCGAAATAAATCCCAAATGCTAATAGAATTTCGAACACAAGTTTTAACATTGATGTGCATGTGATGGCCTATGTAGTAGTGATGTGCCAACAGTCTATTGTTGAATTTCAATAATACAATCCTAGAATAAATCTTTATTTGAATTTCACTATGAATCCAAGTCTCTATTTCCAAAATGTTATTTTTGATGATCTTCCGGAGCTAAAGGATAGAGATTGTGGCATCTGTGAAACTCGTCTGAATATTCGAATTCAACTTCATAAAAGTACCCGATGTCGCTGTTACTGTCGTACTTTTAAATATTTGTTATGTTGTGATCTATTAACTGAACCCTGTAAAAGGCATGGGCTGCATCTTTGCCCAACCCTATATATTCTTGGCGGATGATACATGATGCAACTGTTTGGAACAACGGGATCATATCCATCTACGTTTGGGTATGACTCTAGCGTAGCGGTGACTCGACATGTAGATACCACCACGGAACCACGCCCATCCGAAGCCATTCTGGGGGACGAAACGTTGTGCACAAGTCATGCTTCTACACACACATACAAACGCATGCATGGGTGTATCACGAAACGGCTCAAAACATATCTGTTTTCAAATGCCGGTCAAGGTAGTGACCTAGTTTATGATAACCAAATGGAAAACACAATGTTCGAATATTCATAGTGTTACGACTCTATGGTCATAAACTAAGTGATAGATAAATGCAAAACTAACAAATTCTGTAAACAATTAACAAAACATTTAATTATATATATATATATATATATATATATATATATATATATATATATATATATATATATATATATATATATATATATATATATATATATATATATATATATATATATATATGTATATGTATATTATAAAATGAACATTTAAAAGCAACTTGCAGCATTAAGAATGAAATCCAAAATAAGGCTAAAATATTAAACACAAGCTCAAAGCAATCGAGTGTTTCAAATGAAATCCAGGTCATCGAATGTACTGATGTACCAACAGTCATCATGGATCACAATGGCATTGTCTATAAATCTTTACAATAATCCCAGAATAATAGATTTGTCCAAAGTAAATGAACACTTTGTAACTCAAATGAGTAATTCAAACCAATGTTTCCTCTCAAATTATGCCTAAACTCAACATTAATTACATCTGCAGACTAATATTACAACAAAAACATAGGAAATAGGAAAGAATTAATTATTCACCTTTACGTCGTTATATATACTCACACGGCTCTAAATAAGAATACGTTCCTACCTGATACGTGACTTCTGTCACAATGACCCACGTCGCAAAAGAATCCCACTGACTGACCCATCCAAAGGGAAATCACCACAATCTTGTAAACAGGTTCATTATTACGATTAATATTTATGATTTTAGAACTTGTCAGCACCTGTTTATAGTCACTGTGCAATTTATAGACATGTGCCAAAAAGGGAAAAAAGACACAGAATAAACATACATAACAATAGTTGTTGGAGGAAATACAGTCGCGAGACAGCAATAAATGGAATGCTTCGTTTGGTGGTAAATGATTTTCGCTAAACGTTTCCCATCCGCTCATATTCTCATATGGAACACGCCTTTTCTAGTTATCAACTTCAACTTGTCAGGGTTAACGGTGTCATATCAACTGGTGATTTCGAACCGATCGTTGGATGAGTAAGGTTACTGACTAGCTTGTCCAGGCTGGAATTCACAAACTGCAACAAGTCATATGAATTGTAGCTGACCCAGGCTAAACGTCATGCATTGTTCATGTCGTTTTGGATTTTGCTTATTTGCGCCTTAAACGCCGGGAGGGGTGCGACTTCTTGATTCATCAAGTGGCCATCTTACCCAGTCAAATCACGAAGTAGCACCGGGATTTTTATTTTGTTTGCGTAGGTAGCATGCGCTATATCAGGCCCATCTATACCTATCAGTAATGTGGTAGTGTTTGTGTGCCTTTGGTTCATTGAGCTAAATGTAAAACAAAACCATCGAAATTTCCAGGGTTTTACCTGCACATGATGTAGTGTTACCTGTAATGATTAGTTTTATAATGTCATAGGTATAGACAAATATAATCATCAGAAGACGTGGCTCAATCTCAAGTGAATCTTCTTATTTCAGTTTAGATAATTGTGTTATGGGAGTGGTATGTCATCATTTGTCACTAAAAAATAAAAGTCAGTTTACTGTAGTCTTAATTGGAGCTGTTAGTTTATTGTGAAAAGATGGAAAAAATAATATTATTGTCATTCGAGAGAAGATTATACATATTTGAGACAGTGCGAAGGTGGAACATAAACGTGCAGCTGTTAAAATCACTTAGAGGTTAATTTAAATGGAGATGAAATGGATTCGGCGGATGCTACTATGCATTGTATGAAATGTTTGCAGTTTGTTCTAAATATGAAATTTTGTCAAGGTAGACTTGTTAGTTTTGTGAACTATCTTAATCAACTAATACCGGACAAGTACTCATTTGCAAAGGTTGAATTTCCAACAGGGTAACGTGATTACACAAGATGTTTTGCCTCCAACGTAAAACTTATCCATAGGGAGAATCCCATGTTAGTCGCGTTTATTTGAAAATGATTGGTCGTGGAAAACTGAAGAGCAATTATAAACCAGACTTTACAAAGAAGGTTAGCACATAGCGTGTTCCAGAACAGTTTAAGGTACGCCCTAAATTCTCAGTGTGGAAATTGTTTTGATACAATATAGGAATGTCAAGCACCATCACCCAGGGCCGACAAGGGGTGGGGGGGGGGCAACCGGTGATATATTACCCTTGCACAGGCCCGTAAGGGGGCCCGGGCCGAACAACAACTTTTAATTTTATAAAAGATTAATTATTTTGTTTGAACAAAATCTAGGAGAGGCCCGGGTGTTTTTTACCCCAGGACCGTGATCGCTCTCTACGGCCCTGCCAGTACTACTCTTGTTCATGAAATGAAACGCGTCTTTGAACGCATGTCCTATTCAAAGTGTTAATATAGTGAATTGTAATACATTCTTTGCTTTTTCAGCATGAATGCAAAACTCTTACCCTTTGCAATAGACTGAAGAAATATATTCTTCAGATTTTGTGGATCTAGAAAAAGTACTTAAAGTAAGTTACCAATATTCCACGTTGCCAATTAAAAAACAACAAATATATTTCTTCCGATGAGTTGAGGAATAAAATGTTAGAAAGTCAAGAATGGGAGACATATTCAGAAACGTGTGCTTCAAAATGATTTTATTTGAAAGTTCATACAGAGAAATAATTTTGTATCAGATTATCAAAGTAGGCAGAGACCATCATAGGCAGAGCAAAACCCTTGGTCTGTATCATGTGGATTTATATAGTTTGACTGTAACAGTATTCCTTTATTAGGACGTTTCCCCAATAATCACGGAAAATACTGCAAATCATTTTGTAGCACATGTGAATGGTAGAATCAATAGAATATAAGAGGATGGATTTAACATTATTTATGCCAAGGTTATAATGGATAATATTGAAATGGTAACAAGAAAAATATTATGGCTGTTATGTGTATTATCCCTTGCACAGACGCCATGAGCGTATTGTGTATTTCACCAATGACAAGTTATGATAGTTCTGCGATCGATGATACCGATGATAAAAACATGCTTCAATAATGAGAAGAAACTACTACTAACCTAAACATGCGCTTAGAACAACTTCACGAGTACAAAGGAAATCTGCTTTTAGATGATTACAAAAGTAAATGCAATTTAAAGCAAATGTGGGATGAGAAAATTCTTGACGTAGTGTTAACGATTAATTACCTGGAAACAAGATTCAGTGAATGATGCTATTCACATATTGTAATAATTTGACTTTTTAAGACTTTTTCAAACCAATCTCAAGTCATCAAATGTATTCATCCATAACCTTGTAAACATTTTAAGTTAATTTTTAAATATGTTTTATGTAAACTTTTATCTGACATTAAATCATTATGTATATACATATTAGTTATCTATACCTTTTTATTTGTCATATATTAAGAAAAATATCTCTTAGCTGTCCACTATCCATCGTAACTTCTTAAAATCACTACAGTTATATATGAATATTTTTTGCTACATTCAACTGCTTCTCTGTGTATTTTAGGCATTTGAATTACAAGCAAGCAAGCATACAAATATTTTTATAAAAATTATGTATATCAAATAAAGAGAGAGTGTGTGTGTGTGTGTGTGTGTGCGTGTACAATATTTTTATTTGCTTTAAAATTACTTAAAACTGTTTTTAAAAACTAATATAAAAAGACGTATTGAATTGGTATGTAAAGTATTTTATAAGCACATCATACAGATGATTGATAAAAAACAAAAAGAAGAAATCCTCCAGAAATATTTCTTTAAAATCTCTAATTCAGCTGCATCTACCGGTCGCTTGAAAGTATACAAAATATCAGAAAGAACATACCCAGGACAGTTTAGGATAAATGATTTAACAGGTTCCTTCATACTATACAAAAGTTTAGAAAGAAAACACACGGAACTGTGCAGGATACATGCATTTACAGATCCCTTAAAACTATACAAAATATCAGAAAGGAAATACACAGGCCACAGGACAGTTCACAATAATTGCTTTACAGGTCGTTAAAAATTATACAAAAGGTTAGAAAGAAAATAAACGGGACAGTTCAGCATAAATGTATTTACAGGTCCCTTGAAACTATGCACAAGTTTACAAAGAAAATACACATGACATTTCAGCATAAATGCATTTCAAGATATACCAAAACTTAAGAAAGAAAATACACAGGACAGTTCAGGATACATTTAGTCAAAGAGCGGTTAAATAATCAAGATTCTTATTCTCTTCAGAGAAAAGTTCCGCAACAGTCAGTGTAAGGGTGTCGTCCATTAATTAGCAATTCCATGCAGATGTCATGTCAGTCAATAACCTGTCACAAGAAAAGAATGTTGTTCAGCATTTAGTGCTTGTGGTTGATTTTTTTATCCAGATACATGTTCGTCAAATCTTACAAAATTAAAACTGGCGATAAATTTATGTCATTAGCATTTTTTACCTTACGTTTCACACGAAACTGTGGCCCGGTTTAAATTCGTATAGTCCATAGAATTTTCGACAATTATATGGCTGTTGAAAGTTGTGTCACAGGACGGATATCTTGTCATATATATCAGTTGCAGCTACTTGTGTTGATGGGAGATCATAACGTGCTAATTTGCTGGGAATTCCAATTAAAAACTGACATTGTTAAAAATTGAACGATATCTTTTTCTAACTCTAGAAAACAACTTTTTATTGTTCCAGTTTCTTCCAACTTTATGAATCTTTTTTTATCACCTTTTCCTTTGCCGAGTTAGCCTTCTTTGATTTATTTGAGATCTGAATTCGTATATGCTTTTTTCTCTTTGACGCATTTCTGATGAATGCTGTACATTTATTTCGTTTTAATTCACGTTTTGCTAGTTTTGCAAACTTGTTCACTTTTTAAAGTATATTTTAGTTGGACAGCGTCTATCAAGACATTCGGTCATTTGGGAAAACCTTCCCACTGAACAAAATAATGTAGTTTTACGTTTCTTTTTCTTTTCTTCTCACTATTTTTTATATGAACCAGAGAACATCGTCATCGTTTGCAATTCTGAATCTAAAAAAATCCTTTTGTATTTTCATTTTTGATGTATTATATATTATATTATATTATATCATATCATATTATATTATATTATATTATATTATATTATATTATATTATATTATATTACATTACATTACATTACATTATATTATATTATATTATATTATATTATATTATATTATATTATATTATATTATATTATATTATATGCTCATTTCTTTCTCCGTTAACTTTTCATTGTCAGAATCGTTCAGTATTTTGCGATATTGAATTCGCGTGCAATTGATATTGAACTCACGTGAATAAAAGAACTACTTTCTATTGTAAACAAACAATGGACGCAGACGCCAGCACTTTGTATTTATTTTATTTGTCTGGGGATGAAGTAAACCAACTGTATGAACTAAAGCAGATGTTTCGTGGACTGCCACATACCAGCTGCTTTGGCACATTCCGCGTTAACTTTTTTGATACAGTGTTTCGTATTTAGGCAAGCTATAGACGCCTGACAGGGTCCTTACAAATGACAAGGCATAAACTGTCTTCTTTAGCTGGTAATAAGAATGGCAAAAAAAAATATTTACAGTTTTGCATCCTGAATTTCACAGTTTTGCACCCTGAATTTCCTTAAAATGTACTTTCTTAGTTCTGTAAATCCGAATTACATGAGCCATGTCATAGGTTCTCAAGCTTGATTACGCATTTCGAAATTGTGCTGTAATTTCAACTATATTCCAAGTGCAATTACATCCTCCTTACTGCACTGAAACTTAAATAAACATTATATTCCATAGCGTGTTTTTGATTATAGCAATTGAAAGTCTGCATATTTTTCCCACATTATGATTTCAAACATTCAACGGCAGAACAGAAAAACACTTGCAGATGTCAACAGTACGCTGCTCCGTCGCCGCTGAAATCCGATGTACTTCATGTAAAATTTGCACATAAATCCAGCCCATACTTACGAAATTTCATAGAAACGACAAAAATGCCAAAATCTGTTCTTTCCTGATTAAATGGAAAAGTTGTTGCAATGCGTATTCATTCACAATATGACTCCAAATTTCAATTTCAAGTAGACCAAAACGCCATTTTCTTTTGAAAGTTATGTTTAGCGCGTGACAAAGTTCAAATTTATCTGGGCGGAGTTATCTGCGCAAACACTGTTGTTGTTGTGTAATGATGAATCTGCGCTTGTGTATTTAGTTCGGAATACGGCATACATTCAGTTACTTTGTTTCGTGTAGTGTATTTTTATTTACATAATAAAGCCTTAGGTAGAACAAACAAATGAGCATATAATAAAAAGGTTACTGCATTTATATTGGAAAATATGAACTTGTTTTGTCGGATGGATATACTGCACTCCCATGGTCGTGCAGTATTTCGATCAGAAAGCTTGTTCATATTTTCCCATACAAATGCAGTAACCTATAAATATTATATTATATTATATTATATTATATTATATTATATTATATTATATTATATTACGTCATGTCACGTCACGTCACGTTGCATTACATTACAACACATTATATTATATTCTATTATATTATATTATATTATATTATATTGGATTCGCTATATCTTGAAAGAATGCTAGAAGTAAACGAATCGTAGAGTACATAAAAATCATATATCTAATAAAAACCATTCAGAAAGAAATGAATAATGGCATATGAGTTATGGTGAAACCTAATATAAAAGCATGGTAAAAGGAATTAATAATCCAAAGACTAGACCTGCAATTATAAAGGAAGACCAAGTAGGGTGTGGAAAAAATTCATTAAAATATGACAGAAATAATCATGCAGAAGACGAAGGGACTGATAAAAATCAGAAAACGATGAAAATAATATTCAGATAAAAAATATAGCAATCAATTTGTAAAACGCACTGTTCCTTCGTGAGTAAAGAACCACCAGATACAAAGAAACAGTGTGTGTGTGTGTGTGTGTGTGTGTGTGTGTGTAATTTCATCTGAATTTGGAGCTTATTCTTCTTATAGTTTTCTTCCTACATTTCTTCTGTTTCGTCTTCCACCTTGGAGTTAGTTGGGGCATCTTTTTAACCATTGTTCGGTCGACCATTTACTTTTAAAATTAATCTTGAAGTTAGGGTGATCATATACCTATTCTTCTTCCATCCTTCGCACGAGGTACCTGTCAATGGCTCCCCATGGCGCCTGATGCTCGATCGATTGCACTTATACGATATACTTCTTTTTTCCTTAGCATCTCCATCGAGGTAACCGGTGGTTCTCTCCCATGTAATTGTCCAAGTGAAAATTAAATCAATTTTTCGTGGATATGCTAGCAACAGGGTAAAATTGCCGCCAGATCAGACCGCCATATTTGTGGATAATGAGGAATCAGTGAGCACGCCTACGCCTTGACAGACTGGAGGAGCTGCAGAATTACGCGCTTTTCAGAGTGAGACTCATTCATCATGGACGATAATCAATTTGGCTGACTCTTGTATAAAAGCAAGAAATATACAAATTCGCTTTGTGATTATCGGCATATTAGAATAATACGTTTCTTGATTATGTATATTTTACCTGGCACGCGGAAAACATAATTTAATAAATACTTATACAAGAGTCAACACACACACACACACACACACACACACACACACAATGTACAGGCAGATAGCACAGAGAACTGACACTAGGTATAAATATAAATATTGATCGGTCTTCGAGAACTGATGTTCTAACAACTGGAAACTATACACATGTGTATATGTTGGGTTTGTAATACATTTCCAATAATAGTAGGCATGTGAAAGTTGATGCAAATTATCTATATTCGCGTATGTCTTCGTGTAATGTATTCACCTATGTCTTCTCGTATGCATTCGTGTAATGTGTCCACGTATGTCTTCTCGTATCCCTTCGAGCATTTATTTGTGCATGTATGCGCATATGTCTTCAAGTATGTACGCGTGTCTGTATTTGTGGCTACATTCATGAGCAATACTGTATAAGCAACTTTATAGTGGACCTTGTGATCGTGGACCTTGAGAACTGTGTAATGAATAGTATGATACTAGTGGTTGTGATGGTTTCTGAGAACTGTGTAATGAATAGTATGATACTAGTGGTTGTGATGGTTTCTGAGAACTGTGTAATGAATAGTATGATAATAGTGGCTGTGATGGTTTCTGAGAACTGTGTAATGAATAGTATGATACTAGTGGTTGTGCTGGTTTCTGCTCCAGGCTAAAGTCTTCTGGGGTGGATGACTTTTCTCTTACAAGTTGTCTGAGAGAACTAAGTCAGGGCGCGGGGAAAGAGCCATAGCCTAGATCATTTAAAATTTACAAAACTGCCATAAACACTATTATATCCTGTTTAGTGAGACTGATAAAATGCCTCGTAAGTTTAACTTTAATATCATGAAAGAATGATACACTGCCAATCTACCATTTGTGGTAATGTATTTTCCAATACGTTTCAGTATATTTAGTTGTTTCAATTATCTCGATAAATCTCAGTAATTCGCTGATTAAAGTTTACCGAATCTTCGCCCTACCGACCCAAGCATACACATACACACACATACATACATACATACATACATACATACATACATACATACATACATACATACATACATGTATGTATGTATGTATGTATGTATGTATGTATGTATATATATATATATATATATATATATATATATATATATATATATATATATATATATATATATATATATATATATATATATATATATATATATACAGTTACATATACATATATGTATATAAATATGTATATCTATATGTATATTTATCTGTATATGTATATCTATATGTATATGTATAAGTACATGTATCTGTATCTGCATATGTATATGTATCTTTATCTGTATATGTATCTGAATCTGTGCATGGATATGTATATGTATATGTGTATGTATATGTGTCTCTATATGTATATGTATCTGTGTATGTATATGTGCATGTATATGTATCTGTGTATGTAAATGTACATGTATATGCATCTGTGTATGTACATATATATGTATATGTGAATGTATATGTACATGTATATGTATCTGTGTATATATATGTGCATGTATATGTATCTGTGTATGTATATGTGCATGTATATGTATCTGTGAATGTATATGTACAAGTATATGTAAATGTGTATGTAAATATACATGTATATGTACATGTATATGTAGATGTGGATGTATATGTACATGTATATGTACATGTGTGTGTATATGTACATGTATATGTACATGTGTATGTATATGTACATGTATATGTAAAGTATATGTATATGTACATGTCTATGTATATGTACATGTATATCTAGATGTCTATGTATATGTACTTGTCTATGTATATGGACATGTATATGTACATGTCTATGTATATGTACATGTATATCTACATTTATATGTATATATATCTAAATGTATATCTATATGTACATATATATATATATATATATATATATATATATATATATATATATATATATATGCATATCTATGTATATCTATATCTATATCTATATATATGTATATGTGTATCTCTCTCTCTCTCTCTCTCTCTCTCTCTCTATATATATATATATATATATATATATATATATATATATATATATATATATATATATATATATATATATATATATATATTATGCGGTTAGCTGAAGCTATTGTATTGTCATCAGCATAGTTACATGGTTTAAATTCTCTAATAGACAAGGTGTCAGTAATAGAAGTATTAAAAAGTATGGGTCCGAGAATTAAACCCGGGTGCATTATGAACACTACTGAAATTCATTCGGAATACTTTGTACTTCTGGATTTTGTAATATAACTTTTAGGACTATTTGGGATTTAATTCACAATACTGAAAGTTCCTTTTACATTTTCATTTTGTATTCGAGGAAAATAAATTATTTGTTGAATGTTGCCATAAGAACAAATGTAGGAGTCACCCACCAGGCGTTTGTTGTGTCTGTACGTGTGTAACTTGTAATACTAAATTTGAAGGTAGAAAGCTCGGTACACCTGTCTTCGGTCAAGACTGATATGCATTGCTTTTAAATGATTTTCTCATCCATTCCCTCATAACACCAAATTGCCAGTGACATTGACTAAAGATTTCGAACGTTTTCAGAACCAATGAAACACGAAACGATTAATTCACTTGTATGACAGAACTGGCAATTTAGGGCAAATGTGAGTTGATTTCATTATGACATTACCCATTGTCTACCGCCTTTACTGATTTTGCTTTAGTTTATTTTTAAAGTATCACGAAAATCTTGGGAATATTTTAATGCACTTAGGTAAATAATAATCGTATGAACACTGAATAGTGAGTAGTGCACTTATCTAACAGATGACCTCGAATTTTCCGCATAGACCTCATTATATAGTATTATCCGTTCCTGTTCTCCATTATACCATTTGAATAACTTATCAAGCATGAATGCCGGCTTCTACTAAAAGCAACAAATTGACGAATATCTGTTCTGGTCCACGATCAGATAATTACATAGATGTACTGTGCACTGCACGACATTAATCAGAGTACAATGGAAGCATACAGAAGGACGAGCTCGTTATTTTAAATCATTATTTTGGCTTTCAATAACCATTCCTCTTGTTTCTTTCATTATTCTTGACAAAATCTTTCAGTTTTGTACTGAAAGAGTGTCATGTTATTTGTCCCACTTTAAATTGCACTTGCACGTAGCCTGTGCTGTAACTATAAAGTTCGAGGAAAAGAACTACTTTGCCATCCACCCAGATCTTAATTATGATTTAGCAAACTTTTGACGATATACTAATGGTTCTACCGAAATGCAGTCAAAACAAAAAACTACCAGCTTTTTTATAACATTTCACAGATTATTATAGCAACCTCCCACAGACTTTTATATGGGTTTCCAATATATTATATTCAATACTTACAAGGCCTCCTTAAAAACCTGTTCGGTCAAATTACACAATGTGTTGTATCACTGAAATCCTTTGTACTAGTGTGGGAGACTTTAATATAAACACAGGAAATCTGCAAAGATAAGCGTTGATTTGAGCTACGTTTAGCAGACATATTTTCACCGACAGTCTGACAATCATGTGGTGTACAGCCATGATATAACTACTAAATAATATTTATTCCAAAGTCTGAAAATTTATTGACATACACTGAAATAAAATCGAATATATAACAACATATGTGAAGTTATCATATCTGCAGATATAGAAATGTAATCATCAAATGAAAATATCAATTTGTGACTAACTTTTCTAAGTGGCAACATTAAAAAGAATATATAGCGTATCCAACTGAATGCTGCTGCTACAGGTTATAATGACTTCGGTCATGTAAAACAGAAGTATGATCATCTTCGGAATTAAAATTAGGCTTGTACATATTCAAAGTGTACTGCGTGCAGTTGATATAACGATGAACCTGTATATCAACTTAAATTTTAAAAAATTTACAATATTTCTTAGTAATAAACACTTAGGTGATTAACAAATACGCTTGACTCTTTTGTAACTGGATGGACACACAACGCCTTGGAATGCGTTTCCTTTATGAGCATTATCTTTTCAATATATGCGTGTTGATCCGAGGTTCATGAGATTTACGCATAAAAAAGTAAGACACATAACTGAAAGATCAGCACATTGTGTACCATTTGGAACTACTTTTGAAGAATTTTCTAACATTTGTTATCAAGTTTCTTAAATATATCCATATTTAAACTTTTTGGTAATGGTTCTGGCGTAGCATTGAAGATTGATGTACCGCGTCAGATCACAGAATTATGAATCGATTAGAGACTCTGGATCATGCTTCTAACGTCAACATTTTCAAGATTTGTCTAGTTCAAAATTTCCCCATGAATGCTATATCGTTCTCAAACTTCACTTACCCTATGCTATTCTTTCCGACAGCTTCTCTTGGTTTACGTTTTTTTAATCATCACTAGACAAAACAGAGAAAACCTGATCTCTCACCATTGAGTATTTTCAAGCTTTTCACCGTATGATTCATTTACACACGAGGATTTGCAATGCTGAGCGTTTAGAACTGAATATCATTTAATAGCATATGGACAGTATATAATAAAACATTCACGTCATAAAATGTAGTTTGTATATAATATAAGGTTGTATTTTACTACATCATATAGTAACAAGTGCACATCAGTTATTAATGATTGTATAGCATTTAATTAAAAGTACACCAAAACTTAATTGAAAATGAACATTGTATTATAGATCATGCACAAGGTGTAGTAACAACTGAACAGCATTTATTACAAGTGTAAATGATATAATTAAGCATGCACATCATACGACAAGAAATGCCTGTAATTGGTTTTGAAAATGAAGTACTCTCTCCCTAATAAAGTAAATATATAATTCTCATAATTCTTATGTTATATGATGAGTTCTTCTTTAAGTAGAAAAAGTTTGAGATTCGGCACAGCTAGGAAATAATCGTCTAGGAATGCCGCGAGGAAGGCAGATGGCAAGTAGTACACACTTGTGTGTATCAACGTGTTGATGTGGGCGCTGTTACACAAATTTTACTAACTATTGTTCTCAAATTTAACTGATTGTTGAATGATGTGCAACTCTGGCTGAAACTTATTGATCGCTATGGAGTATAAAAATGATGACCAGGTTAAAAAAAGGAGGGCATTGGCTCTATCATAACAAATACAGGCTAGTGCGAATATTTTGCAGCACGTACAGCTTTCTTTGTGACATAAAAACGCCATATATCCAATCCGGTTCGTACTGGCCTACATGTTTAGGTGAATGTTTGCTGAAAATAAAAGCGCGAATGCTTCTTCCAGTTTGATATCTGAAATAAGCTATGATGGTTCACGTGTCGTTTAAATTGAGGCGTGAAAAGAGGATGTTTCACTTAATACAACTAGAAGCATTAAGCGATATTGGTAATACACAATTCAGAACATATGGGATGGGAATGGTACTCTGTGAAGACATTGCTATGGCAACAGTCATGTCCTGTTTCTTTCAATAAAGTATTCTACAACATTTAACAGTGAGTTTCTGAAAGAGTAACGTATAGTTGTAAACAATCATACCATTTTGTCCGCTAATTGTGATGCAGTGTTCAGCAATATGGGGTCTCTATGTAGTGAAAGGGAAATTCCACTAACACTTCTGAATAACCTATTTAGTGGCAAAGAGATGTGGATTTTGTATAAAACTTGGAAAATTTAACATGGGCCTTTTCTGCACATGCTGTTTGACAAAAAAATGGATTTGTTTTCTTGTCAGTCCTAAACAACCTTGACAATAGTTTCTAAAGGTAGGAAGGCCTGTATTGGCCATACGCAGCATTGTATGATGAGGACAATAAAACAAAATCTCCGTCTATTTTGGTAATAATAATAATGACACAATTTTTGTCACAAATATTATGACGATCCCCAAAAATGATCAGTCTGGAATATTTTGATATTCTCTGCTCACATGTCTTTCTGTACATGCTGTACATCTATCTATTTTACCACAATTTTTAATTCCTTTTCTCTATTACATTAATTAATGAATCTTTGAGTTTAAATGTATAACCACTTTTTTGGTATCCAAGTACTGGGTACAAGGAAAAATGTACCAAATGTAAGACTTTGGTTTAATGTTCCCCTTGATGTAGACCACAAGCGCTACTCATCTGCTTCCTTGTATATTGTATTTTGAAGCACCCCATGGCTTTGCAAATGACTATACTGTTCAAATATCATGCACAAATTTGACATAAATAACTATTTATCGCAAATACAGAAACATGTCACTAAATCACGACTAATAGGAATATAACTAATTGTACAAGTAAGTGTCAACTCTTTCCGTTTTCGTGGCCGATTCGACACACCGTAGAAGTCACTGTACATAACCACATAGGTATATGCATATCATATTCATCGTCACTAAGCATGCTGCGCTAGAACTTCGTTTAACATTTACGATTAGTGACAATCGTAACATCCAACAGAACTGAACGAATTACCTTGTTCTAAAGTATGCAGCTGTTCATATATCTTACCTATCAGTTTTAATCTTATTAAAAGTTTTCAATTTCTTAATTTGAGTCACGATCTTGCTTTGCCGGAAGTGCCATCACACATACTAGCTAAAGCCTATACCACAATTACAATAGTTTTCATACTTACAAACAAAGTAAATATATATCACATGTATGCGTACGTGTGAGGTTTGTTTAGAATCAGTAGCTAATGGAAAGTAATTTTTATTATCTTTAGACGTGTATTAATAACAAAGGACTGATAATACCCAAAGGATATAAACTTTAGGGGATTAATATTTGGAAAGCTATTTTCGGTGAAAGAAGAGATGAAAAGAAGAAAATTGTAAACAAGGTAAATAAGTCATTTTGCAACATTATTTCAGATATATTTTGGAATTCTCTTCACTATTATAAGTACTTACCACAACTATAATTTCAGTATGGAAAGTTTGATAGCCATCGGGTTACATGCATGCATGTAATAAGATTACATGGCGTCGTGGTGTTTGCCACCTGCATTGCACGCAAGACATAGTGTATACAATAAATGCAACGCTCGTTGCATCTTGCTCAATATTCCTGCAGTGAAATAATTATAATGCAGTAGAGACTGTTCGATGATTCACCGAAGACAGACTTAAATCTGTTTTGCTGCATTATGACAACGTTTTGTCATCACTTCCAGTTGGTCATGCAGTCCATATGAAGGAAACCTACGAAAACATGAAAGAACATTTGAGGTGCATAGCCTATGACCAGCATCAGCGGCAGCTTTGTGGCGATTTGAATGTTTTTGTTCTCTTGTTGGTCTGCAGGATGGATACGCAACGTACTGCTGTTTTCTCTGCGAATGGGACAGTCGTGCAAGAGATTCCCACTTCATCAAGAGAGATTGGACGCTCCGGCAGCTTTTGGAGCCTGGGAGAAAAAGTGTTCAGCATGCACCACTTGTTGAATCAAGAAATATTTTGTTACCACCCTTGCACATCATGCTGGGTCTGATAAAGAACTTTTTCAAGGCAATGGACAAAACACAAACAGCTTTCAAGTACCTTCATCGCACATTTCCAAGGTTAAGTGTAGCTAAGATAACGGAAGGTGTCTTTTTTGGTCATCAGATTCGTGAACTTGTTCGAGATGATGCATTTGACCGTGCACTGCGTGGCATGGAAACGATGGCATGGAAAGCCTTCCATGTAGTGGCGACAAACTTTCTCGTAAACAACAAAGCAGACAAATACAAGGAGCTGGTGAAAAACCTCCTTAAGGCGCACAAAAGCCTTGGTTGCAACATGTTACTAATTCTACATTTTTTGCACCTTCATCTAGATTATTTCCACCGAACTGCGTAGCTGTGAGCAACGAGCGATTTCACCATGGCATTGCAACAACGGCAAAACGCTATCAGGACAAATGGATCCCATCAATGCTTGCAGAAAAATTGCTGCACAGTGACAAAGAAGCGTCGAGTAAAAAATGAATCAGGACTAAACTATGTACTTTTATATATATATATATATATATATATATATATATATATATATATATATATATATATATATATATATATATATATATATTAGTGTTTTGTCTTTTGTTTCGTAATAAATTTTATTTACATAATCCTTTCGCTGTATTTTAAAGTCTAACATAAAAAGGACAGGTGAAATATTATCATGTAAGCCAATTTAAACACACGAAAAGACCTAGGTTTACAATTTATGATTAAAACTCTACTATCTACACAATATACATAGTAGCAAAATGTAAAATAAAAACTTAAATATCTTGGAAACAGTAGCAAATCAGTCGTTTTAATTGTCATATTTCAAAATCCACGATAAAGAGCACATTTTAACTCTGAAGAGGACGAATTCTAAAACATTGAAAACCAGTGTTGCCTCTGCGTCTTTGCAATCTAGGATCACACGTCGTTCTGAGCCTGGATGCGAGAGGACGTGGGTTTGATCCCCGGCGGAGTCATACCAGAGACTTACAAATATGGTACTAACAGCTGCCTCGCTTGGCGCTCAGCATTAAGAAGTTAGTGTTAGGACTGGTCGGCCTAGTGTCAGGATAATGTGACTGGGTGGGTCATCATGCTTCATGTCTGTGGCATGATGCCCCAGTGTTAGTCATCACAATAAACTTCCACATTGTAGACATCGTAGCGATATGACTGAAAATTTGTTAAAGCTACATTAAAAATCAAAATCACATCACAACAACGTTCTGAGTCTACAGATGTTCTGTTTTGCAACGCTTTATCACTGTCACAGTTAAGTGGCATAATCAAATACACATGAAGAATAATTTACGTCTTAACCGTGGAAGTGCCCGTCGGCTGTAACGTCGATATGATCATAGGACGCATCTCTGAAAGAGTTTTAATGCGTCTTTACCTTTATTCAACCGGTATAAATGCTCTATAATCTTGTAAATCACCACTTTGTTGATGTAATTCCAATTCAGGGACTTGTAATTGTTGTGCCTTTGCAATAGCCTCTTTAGAAATGATATCTGTGATGAGGCGACGACCTTCTTGTCCATCAAAAACTACCGGTTTTTTTTTCAGCCCTTTTTGGCTTTTATATGAATCTTGATAAAATACTACGCATTCATTTGAAGAGACTTTACAGGTAATCGTGGCATCTCTGGGAAAAGTCCTATCAATATAAGTATGCCATTTTTTCTTATTGCTTGGTATTCGTATACCACGCAGACTTTACAAATGTTTACAGATACTTTAATATAACTATTGATAACTGATTGTGGTCATAAAGTGATAGCTACAGAATAGATGCTACTCACAAACCATGTGAAAGTAACAATTTTAGGTATTTATCCAGGTTTTGATATCACAATTATAACTCGGTGAGTTAATTGGAAAGTAGAAATGCATCTTAATTACTGAATCTTTCAATATTTAAGACTACTCAACGTATAAAATATAAAAAAGAAACTACTAAAACTACTGAGGTACAAATAGTTTCATTTACATGTACTTTTAAGTGACTGACGGAAATACATGATTTATCATTTGCAGCTAAACAAATTATATATATATATATATATATATATATATATATATATATATATATATATATATATATATATATATATATATATATATATATATTGTATGTTTCAATTCAGTTTTAGCACACAGAATGCATACGGTCTATTAAAAAGATGTCAAGTTTCTTATAATAAACGTGTAAAGTGTCGAATTTTGAATTGTATTGAACCTTAATGTTGAATGCAATGAGCATTACAATTTTATCATATAAGCCAGAAAAGTCTTTGTGAAGGGTCACTTTCGACCTTTCTTCTCCCCCCCCCCCCCCAGTCAGTGTTAAAACTTGAAAGCCTAGCATCTATGACTCATTGAGATTTGAGCAGGACATTGCAACGTTGTCCTGAGATAGTAAACATATGAGCTACCAACCATAACAGCTTGATAGGAACCCATGTCAAATTATCATTTTCAAAGATAAAATTGATATGCACCGCTCTTCAGAGATTCTAGGCTATCTAAATCTCACGAAAGAAATGATTATCTTGGGACAATTTAGGAACCGCTGCCTACAATTGGGAAGAGTAAATTAAGGCGTACACTTTGAAAGTAATGTGAATTTAAAGTGACGACCTGGGTCGAAATTCTTTAGTCTTAACATTCCTGAGAGAGGATTAGTTTGGCTTCGGGGAAACCTAAAAAGAAGAGATTTCCTTGTTCAACAAGAAAAGGGGACAAGGTTGCTGTCTTGTATGAGATTTTTTTCAACAAACAAGATGACCGCTATCGCTTAACCGGCTTGAAGCAGCTGTTCCGTTTTTAGTGCCGTTTTTATGATATTTGTGCTTCTTGCCTGTTTTCATCTTTGTTATTGTGTTCATTATGTATTGGCTATTAAATTCGTATGTGTTTCTTCATCTCCTTGTTTTGGAAATGAGAACAATTAGACTTTTTCTCAGCTGTCTTGCTCCACTGTTTTTGAACAAACCGCCATCACGTGATACTCGCCAGTCAACCCGTTTATGCTACGATGGACCCTCATTAATTGCTTTAAATGATCACTCCTTGGCTCTCCACACTACATTGTGCTCTAGACTAAACGAACTGGCACTACATTCATCATCACCTAAATGTAAACAGAAGCGAAAAAAGAACGTTGTTTTAAAGCTGGCCGGTGTAGAACAGGAAGAAGAATTCCAGTTATCTCCCTTATTTCGGCTCAACAATTTTAAAAAAATCGACCGTTAATTTAGATAACCTAATTCAAATTCCTATTAATTCGTCAAGCTTTGTGTCAACTATCCAAGAAATACCTCTGCGCATTGCATTATTCAATGCCCAGTCAGTAGGACTACCGGAAAAGCGCACAGAAATAGTTAATTTTATCAACGACCAGAATATTGACGTATTTTTCCTGACAGAAACATGGCTAAAAACATCAGGCGATGAGCCCAAGTGTGCGGATCTAACACCCGCTGGTTACTCCATCAAGTCGTTCTCCCGTAATTCTCGCGGAGATGGGATTGCTATCATCACAAAGAACTCCATGATAAAACGTCTTAACCACACCACAACATTCAATTTCGACCACACATCGTTTGAACTAGTCCAAACCACACTCACACTGGAGCAAAGGTCAGTCCATTTTTTTCTGCCTATACCGCCCTCCTCCTAGTAGAAAATACAAGCTGGTCGACTCTCTATTTTTGGAGCAGTTTCCGAATCTCCTGGACTATAGAAATTCGATAGGTGGCAACCTGATTATTCTTGGAGATTTCCACTTTCACTTTGACTGTCCCGAAAACTCAAATACGTCAAAAGCCGTAGATTCCATTAATGTTTTCAACCTCAAACAGTCAGTTAACCAACCCATCCATAAACATGGTCACATTTTAGACTGGATTCTTCGTAGACCTGATGATAACATTCTACGGTCCTCCCTGGTATCCCATGACCTTGCATCAGATCACCTCTGCATTATATGCCATCTTGATGTATCAGTCCCTAACCCTCTACTTTTATCTGCTACAATGAGAAACCTCCGTATGATAAATAGAACCAAACTAATGCACGACAACCAAGCAATCCTAACAACTTGCTTACCTCCTACCGCAGAACAACTCGATAACTGTCTGCGTTCATTACTTGACAAACATGTCATAGCTACCAAGTGCAGAGTATCAATTCAAAAGTGTTCTCCATGGTATAGCAGTGTTAGGGACCAGCTTCACACTGCTAAAAGAGACCGCAGTAAAGGTGAGAGGCTCTAGCTTTCCACCAAACTCACTATTCATAAGCAAATCTAAGAAGAATGTCACAAATATAGTCCATGCAGCGAAATCAGCCCACTACACTACTAAGATCATGGAAAGTTCCAGCTGCAAAGAGCTCTTCGAGATTACTAACAAGCTAATGTCAAGGAACAAATCTACACCACTTCCAACTACCTTCTCTCCACTCGACCTTCCGGACATGTTTGCAAATTTCTTCAGTGACAAAGTACAAACCTTTAGAGATAAGCTTGACACCACAATTTCAGTTGAGTCGTCGTCACCATACAGTTGGGTTACGGAATTTGAGCGGCAACCATTAGCAGCATTTGAACCTGTCTCTATGGATTTCATACGTACAATCATGATGAAGAGTGCACCGAAGTCATGTGAACTTGATCCAATTCCACCATCACTGCTGCTTGAGTGCTTAGATCCAGTATTGCCTTCACTAACTGATGTTATTAATACCTCTTTCTCATCCGGGGAATTCCCATCATTTTTCAAAACTGCCATTGTAAAACCTCTGCTGAAGAAACCAACACTAGACCATAACGATTTAAAGAACTACCGCCCAGTTTCTAATCTCCCATTCATATCAAAAATCTTAGAAAAGGTTGTTCTATCCCAGCGTGTATCTCATCTAAATTCAAACAGTCTTTTTAGCAATGTACAATCTGCATATCACCCTTGCCACAGTACTGAAACTACTCTTCTAAAAGTAGTTAATTACATTCTCTCTGCTTTGGATAGCGGAAAGATTACAGTCCTCACCCTCCTCGATTTGTCTGCAGAATTTGACAAAATAGACCATGATATATTACTTCACCGTCTCCAGCATGTATTTGGCATTCATGATACAGCCTTACTGTGGTTCAAGTCCTACTTGGTCAACAGAACACAAATTGTATCTGCAAATGGAATACACTCCAGCTCAGTTGATCTATGTTGTGGTGTTCCACAGGGGTCTGTTCTTGGACCTGTTCTCTTCATTCTGTACACTCAGTCGCTCTCAAGTGTCATATATCATCATCCAGTGTCTCACCTGATGACACCAAACTATACAAATCTAGCCACCCAACTGAAGTTGATGCTACCACCCAAGGTGTAGAGAGGTGCATTTCAGATGTGAAATCATGGATGACATGTAGCAAGGTGCAGATGAATGATGATAAAACTGAGGTCATTCTGATCACAACACAAAGACTTTCACATTCACATCCTTTACCTCAAACAATAAATATCAGCAACACCAACATTAAATTCACACAATCAGTACGAAACCTAGGTGTTACTCTAGACTACTCTCACTTTGCACCAACATGTCTTGAATATATGCAAGGCTGCATATCTTGAGCTGAGACGCATCAGTTCCATTCGCAAATATCTTTCAGCTGATGCCACTAAAACACTTGTGTGTTCATTAGTACTTTCAAGGCTGAACTATTGTAACTCAGTTATGTCTGGTTCATCTCAATATCTACTCCAGAAACTTCAGAAAGTTCAAAACACAGCTGCTCGGATCACACTTAGAGTACCACGTTCAGAGCACACCTCCCCGCTGCTCTGTAGCCTACACTGGCTATCCATTCAATTCAGAATCAAACACAAAATGTGTTCTCTGTGCTACGTTTCACTGTCGGACTCTAGTCCAACATACCTATCCGACCTCACTCATGTGTACACACCAGCAAGATACTTACGCTCCTCTTCTTACAATCGTATACTCATTATTCCTACTATGAAAACAAAGTCATATGGACAGCGTTCTTTTGCATACCATTGTCCAGCAATGTGGAATGAATTGCCCACTGAACTTAGACACAAAGACACAGTGATCCCATTCAAGAGTGCTCTCAAAACTAAATTATTTCGACTACAAGAACAAACTTGAAGACCTAATAATGTTTCCTACCTTAAATATTCTTAGCATGTTTTTTTTAATGTTTTCTAATTTCATGGTGTTTGTTATTGTAATCATTTCATTATATGCTTTTTATCTTATAGATGTTGATTAATGTTGTAAAGCGTTTAGAGCTTCTAAAGATTAGGCGCATTACAAAGTCCTCATTATTATTATTAATGCTAGGGCGCATAATGTTTGAAAGAGAACAGCATTAAGGTACGCAATTTTGCTTTCCACGAAATGTTCTAGTTTTAATTGTTTGTTTAATGCAAATTTGTTTGATATGACTAGGATCCATATTTTGTATCGTGTATTCAATTTATCGGAAATATGTTGCTGCTACAGTTGTAATGCAAGTTACCTCTTTAATTTTACAGTTACTAGTTCATTAATATATTTGACGATTGCATGCTATCCAAATTTTCATATGTGTAGGATTTCATAGGGTTATATGAAATAATTTCCTTTTTCTGTTAGGACGATATTGATTATTGAGTTAACCATAATCACATATTTATATCTGATTTTGTAATGTTTAAATAATCTTGTAAGTTAAGGATTGCCGTGAGCTAGAATTTTGTGAACTTTATGCAATAGTAATCGAGTATGTGGTAGGTAAAGAGATTCGGTAATGTTAGATACACCGCTTACGTGTTAATTTATGGTCGGTCGCTTTGATGCGAAGGTGATGTTCTATCGGATTAGTTCAGAATATATGCAGTGTTCGGGTAGTTATTTATGCTTCTGAGTAATTTAGCTGAGGTAATTTTATTTACGTATAGAAAGTATTACGTATAAAGATTAAGGGGTAATTTTTTTTTAAGGAACAGCTTTCTGGGGAGAGACGGGACATTCCGAAGACTGAAGTCCGAAAAAAGGAGTTAAGAGTTCAGAATAAAAGACTAGGAAGTCGAGAAAGGGACGAAGCATTCGGAATAGGAAAGCTCGAAGAAATAGGAAGACGTTGATACACGGTCAAGGGAGGAAGGTGATGCAATCATTCGTGGACATAGCGCTCTTTTTACCACTCGTTATTATGATGAAATAAATCCAAATTAGACACTGCTATTAAATTGGATTTGCCGCTATTAATTGTTATTGATTAAATTTTGTTTTCTTTCCACTCTAAGTGGGCTCGTATTGCATTATTTCTTCCCAACAGTCTTGCTCGGGTCTCTTGAAATTTTATCTTTCCACTCCCACCGGGCTATAATATCCAATTAACTCATCATAATTATTGGCTCTTGGATAGGATAAGTGAATGCATGGCAACTTGGCCCCAACATGTGTTTTTTTATAACTCTATGAAATATATTTCAGATACACAAATACAATGACTTGTAATCCGTTCTATACCATTTTAATTATTTTGCAATTAGTTTCCATCCCCGGGTTATCATAGCGTCTATATACCAATGTCAGCATATGTTGACACGTATGCCAATGTCGGCTTGTTTGCAGAAGTTAACTTGTAATCCAATATCAGCCTGTGTATTAATGCTAATCTGTATATCAATGTCAGCATGTATGCCAATGTCAGCCGGTATGATAATGCCAGCCTGTATATCAGTGTCAGCATGAATGCCAGTGTCAGCCTGTATGCTAATGCCAGCCTTATACGTATATCAATGTCAGCATGTATGCCAATGTCAGCCTGTGTGTTGATGCTAATGTGTATATCAGTGACAGCATGAATGCCAATGTAAGCCTGTATGCTAATGCCAGCCTGTATATCAGTGACAGCATAAATGCCAGTGCCAGCCTATGCTAATGCTAATGCCAGCCTTATACGTATATCAATGTCAACATGAATGCCAACGTCAGCCTGTTTGTTAATGCCAGCCTGTATATCAGTGTCAGCGTGTATGCCAATGTCAGCCTGTACGCTAATGCCAGCCTTATACGTATATCAATGTCATCATGTATGCCAATGTCTGCCTGAATGCCAATGGCAGCCTGTATCATAACATTTAAAGTGGGATCATGATAAAATGACATTCACGAGTATATCTGGTTTATAGCAGCCAGTATAAAGCTTTCTTGTTGTAGTGAAGAAGTACAAACGATACGTTTCTTATGAATCTCATAAAAAAGACATATGCAACTCAATAAAGTTGTTTCGGACGAACTGTCATGCTCCACGGCATAGAAAATATTATTTTCGATCAGGGCATGAAATCCAAAAATATTCGTTCCCAGAGATGATTACATTTTCCAGGGTATCATGAAAAGGAGGAAATAGTGATAGTTTTCACTTCGTTTGGTAATTTCCTGTCATGTCGTAACTTGCAGATTTATAGATCACTTTTTAAACACTTGTAATGAAGTAAAGGCTGTATCTTGACAAAGAAAACAAACATTCTCTCATACTGAGCATCTAGAGCACATAGATTCGTGTTTGTATTCGTTTCCCTTTGGATTGCAACTATATTAAGGATATATCGCATGTATAAAGGCACGTTGATGAATTTAAACTCTCCACTAGTTCCTAGTTTGTTTGTTTGGTTTTGGGTGGGGTTGTTTTTTGTGGTGGGGTGGGGGTATTTTTTGTGGTGGGTTGTTTTGCTGCAATGTTTGCCAGCTGGAACTAGCTTATTTCTCTTAAATTTTGCAACTTCTTACCCGTTTCATATATATTATAGGAAATTACTCCAAGCTAGTGGCAATGATGTATGTTTTTTGAAATAGCGAAGTAAATTATTATTTTCCAGTCGATACTATAGTAACTGATATCATTCGTAATGCCAAACTATTTTTGATGCAAGAAGAAAAAGGACAAAAAGGATGGGAATTCTGTTAGCTGTTAATGTTTTTCTGATATTTGGAAGACATAGATATGTGCAGCCCTTTAATGTGTTTAAAACCTTTTTAATTTATTTTGTCTGGGATTGCCGAGGAAGACTCTGCTATGCCATTAATTAGGAACATTACAATCCTATTTCTTCCTGTTTTAATGTTTATCAGTGATGCCAGTCACTAGACCTTTACTTAACTGTTTACATCCTTTGTTATTACTAATATTATTTAAATGCTTGTGTTAAAACGTTATCATATATTTTTCTTCAACTGTTTGCATCATAATTATCATCAGAGTTTCATTTAACTATCTGCTTTATAGTTATCTTACACACGAAACTTAGGGTACATGATAATATTTTTGATAAGTGGATAAAGCACAACGGCAAAATGGAGATGTGTCACATTCCAGCTGTTTGTTGATTGACTGTATGTGTGTAATTTATTGCATTATAATTCAAGGCCAATGTAGCAAAGTTCTGCTTCGTCTGAGATTGACATTCACTGACTCTGTTAAGCAACATACATCTTATTATCATTCATACCTACATCAGTGACATCGACAAAAGATTGTCAACGTGTACACGATCACTTAAACGCAAAACGATTCACTTAAACTTGATTAATTTACTTGCATCATAGAGCTGGCAATTTAGGGGCAACCATAATTTATTTTCGTTACGATATTTCCCAATGTCCATCCCATTGACTGAATTCGCTTAGTTTAAGGGAAGATTTTAATGTACTTCCAGAGACTTTTAAAATGCATTAGGTTACAACTACCTTATATAATAACCGTACGAACATTGAATAGTCAGCCCTGTACTTATTTGTCAGTTGACCTCCAATTACCACGTGACATCCGTTGCTGTTCTCCATTATACCTCATGGCATCTGTTCCTGTTATCCATTAACCAATGGGGGATTTGACCAAGCATGAGTGCCGGCTTCTAATATAGTAATTATAAAAATAAAGGTTAAAAAACCCACGACCAATCTCTTTTCCGTGATTGGATTATTATACACTTGCACTGTACACGAAATGACCTTAATCAGAGAAAAATGGGTGCCGACGGACAGACGGGCAAGCTAGTTTGAATCTCAATTTTGGCTTTCAATAAAAATTCCCCTTGTTTCATTTAATTATTATTCTCAAAATGTTACCAGTTTTTAACTGAAGGATTGTCGTGTTATGTGGAAGTTTGATTTTTTCAATGCATTTGCACATAGTTGACCTGTGACCTAATTATGACCTATGGGAACAAGATCTAATTTGCCACCTGCCCGGATCATAATTAAGATTGAGAAAAATTATGACGATATGCTAATGCTTCTACAATAATGCCATCAAAACGATAGCTATGATCTTTTCTATAACCTTGTACTGGTTAATATAACAGCCTTCCACCGACTGTCCTATGGGTTTTAAATGCATTATATGCAATAATTACAAGGCCTCCATAGAAAACCTGCTCAGGCAAATTGCGCAATTACCACTGAAACCCTTTGTACTAGTGTGGGAGACTTTAATATAAACACAAGGAATCTGAAAAGGTAAGCGTTGATATGAACTACGTCAAGCAGACATTTTCACCAAGAATATGTCAATCACGTGGTTACAGTCGTAAAATAACTACTAAATAACATTATTTCAAAGTTTGAAAATTTATTAACATATATTCAAATAAAATCACAACCGAGTGTCTAACAACAATTAATGTGAAGCCATTCCTTCTGCGGGTACAGTAATGTAATTATTAAAAGAAAAACAATTTTGTGACTGACTTATTCTAAGTTTCAACATTAAGAAGAATATACAGCGTATTCAACTGAATGAAACTAGTTATATGCTACGTATGATCGTCTTCGGAATTAAAATTAGGCATGTATATATTCAAAGTGTACTGCGTACATTTAATATAACGATGAACCTGTATGTCAGACTTAAATTAATTTTTTGACAATTTTTTTTTTTTTTATTTTTTACCACCAAACACTAATGTGATTAACAAATACGCTTGAATCTTTTGTAACTGAACAGAAACGCAACGCCTTGGAATTCGTTCCCTATCCTTATGAACATTAATTTTTCAATATATTCGTGTTGATCCTAAGTTCACGGGAATTACACATAAAATGCAAGATATGTAACTGTAAGTTCAGCATATTCTGTACTATTTGGAAATGCTTCTGAAGAATTTTCTATAATTTGTTAACTAATTTCTTAAATATATCCATTTTTCAAGGTTTGGTAATGGTTCCTGCCTTAGCAATGAAGACTGATGTGTCGCGTCACATCACAGAACTATGAATCGATCGCAGTCTCAAGATCATTCTATTGACGTCAGCATTATCAACATTTGTCTACTTGCAAGATCAATTTTAGTTCAGAATTTCCCCAATGGAAATGCTATATCGTATTCAGACTTTACTTACTCTGTTATCCTTTCCGACAGTTCCTCTAGGTCTGCCTTTTCTTTATTCATCACTACAAAAATGAGAGCAAACGTGATCTCTCACCATTGCGTATTTGTATGCTTTTCACCGTATGCTTCATTTACACACGATAATTTGCAATGTTGGCCCATCCGAACTGAATATAATTTTTTTTAAAATATCGACAGTATATAATAAAACATCCACATCAGAAAATGAAGTTTGTACAGCACACAAGGTTGTATTGAACTACATATAGTAACAAATGCACATCAGTTATTAATGACTGTATAGCGTTTAATCAAAATACACCAAACATAATTCACCGCCCTGGTGGCCTAGTGGTTAGAGAGTCCGCCTCTGAGGTCGTGGGTTCGATCCCCGGCCGAGTCAAAGACTTATAAAAATGGTACTAACAGCTGTCTCTCTTGGTTAGTGTTTGGACTGGTCGGCCTGTTGTTGTGGCTGGGCGGAACATCGTGCTACATGTCTGAGGCATCATGCCCCAGTGCTAGACATCACTATAATCTGTCACACTGCAAAATTGTTAAAGCTTCGTTAAAAATCCAAATCACACACACACACACACACACAACTGAAAATGCAGATCACATACAAATTAGACACACACACACACACACAGAGAGGATATAATTAAACAGGCACATCATATGGCAAAAAGCACGTAATTGATTTTGAAAATAAACATCACTTTCCCTAAGAAATCAGATCCATAATTAGTATAATTCCTATGCTTTATAATTGGTTCAACTGTAAATAGAACAAGTTAGAAAATCAGGACGGCTAGCAAACAGTCGGCTAGGAGTGACACGTGGACGACGGCAAGCACGCAGTGCACACTCGTGTATGAAAACGTGTTCATGTGGGTGCATTTAACCAGGGCTGCTGACAGGGTTGGACAACTAGGATGAAATCCCGGGGGCCCAAAACAGTCAGGGGGTCCACCGATGTTACAATTTGTAATTCATAGGGACGCACTAAACAATATTTACTTACAGCACACAAATCCTGTTCGCGACCCTGCATTTAACCAGATTTTGTTAATTTTTGTTCTAAAGTTTAATACTAAATGAGGTTGACTAAAGTCGATTCAGTTCCGATTGCTGACCGCTCTGCATCTTGAAATTCATAAACAAAAACTTCCAAACGAAAATTATTGATCGCTACGGAGTTTTACAATGGTGATCAGGTACTAAACTAGGTCAACCAAAGAAAACTTCGGGTCTGTCGTAACAATTAACAGGGCAGTATGTTTTTTTCGTCAGCAAGCGCAGTTTTCATTGTGACATCACAGAGAGCGACATTCAATCCGGTTTGTACTTGTTCACCTGTTTAGGTGGACCTAGTCCAAAAATGTCAACATACTTTAACACTGAATTTTGCCATATTCGTTTCTCACGGCGTGTAAATAATGAACTTAGAATGGAAAATGGCTGTAATGCGATCCAAATAAAGTGAGTAATCGCCCTTTAAAGGTATGTGTATCAAATGCTATTTTAACGATATGTGACAACCGTTACTGTATTAGTCGGTAATGAATGCCTACACGACCTGCATGAAATTGTATTATAGAATATAGCCGTTGCCAAATCTCAGATTAATAATGTGAGAGTTCTATTTAGTGGCCATGTTGACTAATTTGGAGTTAAGATACTGTAGTCGGAATATCCCTTCACGTTTGTTTGTAAACCCCCCACCCACCCACACGCCGTTTTATAAAACGAAAAGCATAAATGAGATTAATAAATGCTCAGAACATATTTCATTCATTGATTTATAGTTTCAAACCTGAAAGGGGGGGGGGGGCTAGCACCGTTATCGTCTGCATGTTTCACACCAAAACAAGTTTTCAGTTCGTCATTTCCAGATTCTAGTCAAGTCCATTTTCAGCGACGGTGCAACTACACATGTATTTACATATAAAAAGTAACTAATATGTCGTCTGCTTCCGACATTTACCATGTTGAATCAAGCAAAGGAAAAAAATGATAACTATAAATTGGCCTTTCACATGAATTTAACAAGCGATGTAAATTCTATGTACATGCGTGCAAAGGGCTATAATTCTCAACTCTAAACTTTATGGTAATTTACGGAATTATCCGGTTGTTACCTAATACGATGAACAACATTACTGTGTTGTCTCAGGAAAATAGACACGCCCATAGTGAACTCAGTATGACTTCGTGTTTGTATGGAAAATCCATTAAGCATGAAACTCGCAAAAGATGACCTTGTTAGGGCACCCTGGTCACAGTTTGTGTGTGTGTGTGTGTGTGTGTTTTGGATTTTTAACGTAGCTTTAACATTTTCTTCTGTCATATCGCTATCATGTCAACAGTGTGACAATTTATAGTAATGTCAAGCACCGGGGCATCATGCCGTAGACATGTACCATCATGTCCCACCGAGTAACATTATCCTGATACCAGACCGACCAGTCCGAACACTAACCTCTTAATGCTAAGCGCCTAGCGAGGCATCTGTTAGTCCCATTTTGTAAGTCTTTGGTATGACTCGGTCGGGGTTCGAAACTGGCCACAGTCAGCTTAGAAATTATAAATCAATGAATAAACTCAGTTCGGTGTATTTTTCATCTCATTTATGCTTTTCTTTTATTTAATCGGTAGAGGGGTACAAACAAACGGGGAGCGAATGTGTAAGTTGGGGTTGGAGGGGAGCGGTAAACCTGAAGCATGGAATCCACGCTATATACAAGCGTGGTTTAAATGTTAACTTATAGAAGTAAATAAACTTACCTCTGTTCACATAAGAACGTGGATGTAAACCAGTCTCCATACTGACAGAAATGTATCCAACCACTGCATATTTACGCGTAAATATGTGATTCAAATCCGATTCAAATTGAAATTTGTTTAACTTACAATATTCTCTAGCCTGTTGTTCCAAATCAAATACTGCAAATATCCGGTCACAAATACATCACAGTAATTATAGGTTACTGCATTTGTATGGGGGAATATGAACGAGTTTTTCGGATGGAAATACTGCACGACCATGGGAGTGCAGTATATCCATCCGACCAAACGAGTTCATATTTTCCCATATAAATGCAGTAACCTTTTTATTATATGCTCATTTTCTTATTCTACCTAAGGCTTAATTATGTAAACAAAAATACACTACACGAAACAAAGTAACTGAATGTATGTCATATTCCAAACTAAATACACAAGCGCATATTCATCATTACACAACGACAACATTATTAATGCGCACTTAACTCCGCCCAGATAAATTTGAATTTAGTTGCCCGCTAGACATACCTTTCGAAAGAAAATAGCGTTTTGGTCTACATAAAATTGAAATTTGGAGTCATGTTGTCAATGAATGTGCATTGCAAAAAAATTTTCATTTGATCTGGAATGAATAGATTTTGGTATTTTTTTTTTCGTTTCTACGAAGTTTCGTGATTATGGACTGGATTTATCTGTGCAATTCTATAAGAAGTACATTGGATTTTCAGCGGCGACAGAGCAGCGTGTTGGCATCTGCAATGGTGTTTCTGTTTTGCCATTGAATGTTTGAATTCATAATGTGGGAAAAAATATGAAGTAATTTAATTTCAACTATCAAAAAGACGCTATGGAATATAATGTTTATTTCATTTTGAGTGCAGTAAGGAGGATGTAATTGCACTTGGAATATAGTGGAAATTACAGTACAATTTCGAAATGCGTAATCAAGCTTGAGAACCCAGGACATGGCTCATGTAATTCGGATTTGCAGAACTAAGAAAGTATATTTTGAGGAAATTCAGGATGTAAAACTGTAAGTATATTTTTTGCCATTCTTATTACCAGCTAAAGGAGACAGTTTATGCTTTGTAACTTGCATGTTATTTGTATGTACCTACCATTTTTATGAAATCTGGCGTCTATCGGCAAAATCCGAACTATTGTATCAAAAAAGTTAACGCGGAATGTAGCAAAGCAGCTGGTATGTGGCAGTCCAAGAAACATCTGCGATAGTTGATTCAGAAACAAATTTAATCAGCCAAAACGTAAAGCGTCTGCTACACGAGTGTACATGATTTGTTTACAAAGTATTTCCTAATGCACTATTGGGCACGCGTGTCCTGCACGTGAGTGTAATATGAAGGTGTGCAATATCGTAAAATATTGCACGATTCTAACAATGTAATGTTAATGGAGAAAAAAAAATGAGCATATAATAATCTGTGTTGAAAAATGATTTTGCCTGTGTTAAATGTTCTGTAATTCGGAAGGACGCTTGTTCTTTGACATAAGATTGTTAGAAAACTATAATCAACTTTTAGACGTTACTACTAGTTCAACTTTGTTTCGGACTATTTTTTACGCAAAACAAATGAAAGGTTACATCAGAATGAACGATATTATTCGTTCTTCTTTCCATCTAAATAATTCCCACTGAAATAAAAACTATGTGATAAAAAGAATCTCAAATGGGTAATGATTTAATATTAAATTTATGAAACTCGTTGAATAATGTCCATCTTTTGCTCGCATAGGCTCGCAAAGGCTGAACATTATTCAATGCATTTCGTAAATTCAGAACTAAATCATTACCCATTTGAGATCCTAAATGTATTTAATATGACGTCATAGGCACGAACTTATAGCGTCACATTGGTTATAAAAATATCCATTTTTGTGTGCTGGAATTTGAGCTGTTTTTAAAAAAATAAGGTGATTCACATGCAGCAAAATAATTCATATTTTTACCAGTGATAAAGTTATGTTTTAACAACCATTTACTAAAATATCGCTTTGGTTCCTGCATATGGACAACGTGAAAATTTGAGGGCGTAAGCATTCATTGGTTCCTTGGATCTCTACTATGGTCAAGTATTAACTACATATAAACTGACGTTTCTACTGCAATGCAACGAACTCATCCAATAATAATGTTGACATATAGCAAAATGACTATATGTCCTCTGTGACATAATACAATACATTTGTTATAATTATAATGTAACGACGAAATAAACATTCATTTTGTTCGTATGCTAGTCAAAAAACACTATTATTGTCATATTTTCTGCATCTTCAAAGGATCCCACAAACTACCTGCACAACTGAAAGCATGCTTTATTGGTTTTTTTTAAAAAGAAAACACTTTTTTAAAACAAATTTCTAACATATATGCAATTTTCAAACGTATTCTCATTTCCGCTCCTGAACAAGAAAGCAATTTAGACGAACCGTCTTATTTGCTCTTCCTTTATCTTCCTTCTCAGATAGGAAAGACTATTGCAGTACAAAGTATCACAAAATGCCTTTTTTGTCCTTCTTTTATAACAAAATTGACATACAAACATAGCCTGTCGTTTGTATTCTTTTTCTATTTTGGATAGCGTTGTAGGACATAATTGACATACAAACGTGGCCTGTCGTTTGTGTTCTTTTTCTATTTTGGACAGCGTTGTAGGATATAATTGACAGACAAATGTGGCCTGTCGTTTGTATTCTTTTTCTATTTTGGATAGCGTTGTAGGATAGTCTGATTCCCTACAGTTCCTGAAGAAAAGTATTATATAGCAGTGTTATGAATTTATCTACGCTTCTAATGCAATAACATGCATAATATATTTGTTTAAAAATGGGATTACATAATTTTTAAGAGTAATTGTTCTCTCACGGCAACAAGCTACCTATACATAGATATAATAAGTTGCATGTTGCAGTTTTAGGGCATCCTAGAGGTACAGTGCATAACCCATTAAATCGTCAATCGACAGTTCTAACCTGCATGAGAGCAAACTTTTTCGTTTTAAATTTTTATATCTAAATCCATTTTCTTTTCTTTTATTCTTCACCGAGTAAAGTTTGTTCCTCGTGCATTATTTATTTTTTTATCTGTCTGTCTTTTTTTCAAGTATTATCAAGCCAAAGATGTTAATTATATTTTTAAGAAAATAAAAGTAATTTGTTTTTAAATACTGCTATTTAAACTGATGCTTACATATGTTGTTTTCAAGCGCATTGTTTTTTTTACCATTCCACTATTTCCTGATGTTGATTAGTACAAATCCTTTTGCTCGTGACCATTGTGTGTGTGTGTGTGAGAGAGAGAGAGAGAGAGAGAGAGAGACAGTAAGAATGGCCATATATATAGAAAAAGAAACTTGAGGGGACGGAACCTTTGGGATCTATCTTTCTCATTTTTGCAGTAAGAATAGCTATATATAAAAAAGAAACTTGAGCGGATGGAACCTTTGGGGTCTATCTTTCTCATTTTTTAGTTGCTGGGTTTTGAATGTAATATACCTGTCTCCTTTCATCTTACAAGTTAAAATGCTTTATGATTGTTGTACATGATCGTGTGGATCGTCAAAATCGGGCAAGACGGCCTACCATAGCTGTTCCACTTTGTTTCTCAAATCAGTTATACACGTACAGTTCGATTGCAAACCTCACCACTGGTGGAAAAGCCTCCTTATCCTTGAGTAAACATCCACTTTTACAAAATCTCGATGTCCCTGGTCTCTTTGTGTGTATATGTGTGGGTCCGCAGCTCAGACATGTACACACACGCGTGCATGTAAGTTCTTTTTATGCGCCAACTCCACATTGATGCACATATAAAACATTTTGGACATTTTTCTCATTATAAATTTTACCGATTTTCCTGTTTAATTGTTCGGACATTAACATAAAACTAGTGTACGTCTTTTCAAAGTATAGTTCTATGTGTACATGCATACAAGAAGAAAAATGTTACCATGTCAACTTGAAACTCATTGCCATATTACCTAGTTTATTTGAAGTACAAGGGTTTGGGAATGACAAACATAATAAAGATAAAATGTTGTGGTGATAATTGTATATTTATAATGCACCAACCTTAATGTCTGAGTCATTTTATGTACAGTTCCAGTACTCGGGGATATAAATGCAATAATATGACACAATGTTCTACGAAAATTAAACATGGAATCGTTTCCTGATCACATTAACGACTGAATATACAGGAGATAAAGGGATACATATCAGGTATTAATAAAATTAGATAATTCTGAGTTCTAGTTTGGTATGATGTCGGTGATAACATACTGTGTAGGGGAAACATTGTGCACTGAAACAAATGCATTTGTATTATTCTGTTCACTGTAACTTTTGTTTTTTCACACCATCTGTTCCAGAAACCCTTGTGATATTTCGGTAATCAGAAACCAGTGCCAGTTCTCTTATTGTCTTGACAATAAATTTATCAAAACTGATATCCTCTGTCATACAAGCAGATATTCCGGTGCTTTGTACTAGCGACATCTATTGGATTTCACGGGTTGCCTCCCTTATTATGTAATGCCAACTGACCAATAGAATAGCGTGTAACAGTGTCGCGTTGTACTTCGGCGAAAATGGTGGAGGCAATCGAATTTAAAAAAATACCTTTCAGGTTTAATATCGAAAGTCTGACCACGTACCAAAAAGAAGCTATTACATGTGCATTTGGAAAGAATGTATTTGTGTAGACACTGACCGGTAGTGGAAAATCGCTTATTTATGAGTCATTCCAGTTTTGTGTGAGGAAAGTTGAACAGCTTGGGATTTAAAGCCACATTGAAGATAATCGTATTGTACAGTGGCTATATGAATTTCTGTTTGGTAGTCTAGATATGCGTGACATCTTTAAGTCTGATGTTTCCCAGCAAAGACTTCGCATAGTGGTCATTAACGAAGCCCACACTACGCTTCAGTGGTAATTATGAATGTTTAATCTGCTACAATCATCATCATGTGTGAAATACCAGATATTATTTGAAAAAATGATTTGATTTAAATTTTTACTAATGTGCATGTGTGTTTGTGTGCTTTATTACCTACTAATACTAAAGAACGTTGAAATTCGCGTTGAAGCATTATTATCAGTTATTTCTACAATTTCATCTTACGTTGCTCCATCTTTCCCATATCGATGATATAGACCAAATTTTAAAACTGTTTCCTGCAAATACAAAGCACCCTCGATCCTATACACAATTTTCAATATCTATCTCGTAGACTTGCATTTTCACAACATTTGGGACTGACCATTTAATTTTGCTGGCACTGGAATGATTGGTAAATATTATAGATCTAATTTAAACCAACCCCAAACAAACTAGAACCTAATATATCCAGTATATTAGTTGAAAACAAAAATATCTCTAGATAAGTGAAAACAAGAAGTAGTGAATGGGGATACTAGAGCGACAATGGGAATTAGCATTAAAAACACCCCTGGGAACATATAGCGACAATGGAAATTTAACATGGAGAAAAATCGTGGGAACATATAGCGACAAGGGAAATTAACATGGGAATAAATCGTGGGACCGTTGAGCGACAAGGGAATTGAATATGGAGAAAAATCGTGGGACTGTTTAGCGACAAGGGAATTGAACATGGGATTTTTTTTTTTTAAAAAAAGGGGTAGGCAATGGAAAGACTATCTCTTTTCGAGAAATATGGCTGGCCCTGAAAAGGGAATTTGGGTTTTTCTTCTTCTTCTAATTTCTTCTTTTTCTCCACCAAATTCTTATTTTATCTCCTACACTCTTCTTCCCTTTCTTTTTTTTTCTTCTCCTCCTCTTCTTTCTTCTTCTCTTCCTCCTCTTCTTTCTTCCTCTTTTCATTTTCTTCTTCTTTTTCAATTTTTTCGTTCCATTTGCGTATTCTTATTCTTTCCTCTTCATCCTCCTTCTCCTCCTTTATCTCTTTCATAACGCAACTAATCTTGTCCTTTGCTTTTCTTAAGTTATTAATTTCCATCTTTACACGATGGGGACTATAGGAATAATGGTCTTCAACCAGTCTTATTAGCATCTGTTCCATTATTCCTAAGTTGTCTAAAACGTCTTGCAAGGTTTGTATTTTGTCCATTTGGTTTGACGCCATCTTCTTTATATTCTTTGCAGAATGGTTTGAACGACGAACACTGTGGGTTCTTATAGTGAAAGCGCGTACGTGAAGGAAAACATCCCCCTAAAACATAAAATGGATCTTACCTAGATCATGACCCAACAACGCGCGGACGTGAAGGAAAACATCCCCTACTTTCTCATTTCGTATAATATAACCCTAACTATACTCTCTACATACACTAAGAATCAATAAATAAATCCTTAATCTACTATTCACACAAACTTACTTCATCATTTACAAACACAAACACACAAACACACACTTCCACTATTCATAAAGAGTTAGTGTTTATATTCACACTACTCTACCTACACACATTGGCAAATCGATAGTTATTTCTTTTCTAGAGTATTGGGTAGCCCTTAAAAGGGCTGTTGGTTTTTTTTTTTGAACTCCTGATGCACCTATCTAATGGTTGCACCGTCTTGGCCTGGCGCCACACACGCATCTTCTTCCCCAGTCTTCTTTCACCTTTCTTCTGGGGAGCGCAGAGGGAGGATGATTCGCTTCAACACCCCAATCCTCTGTCTCGGGAATATTGAACGACATCCTCTCTTCTCTTTTCTTTTCCTCTTCTTCCCTCTCTCTTCTCTCCTCCTCTTCTTTCTTCATTCTTGCTTATTCTATGATAGCCTCCGCTGATAGTTCGTTTACTATGCGCCTGGCATATTCCAGGTGCATCTGGAGTTCTAACAGTTTCACTATTCTGCTATTCATTCTTGTGTTGATCAATCAACAAGGGTAGCTGGACTGCCCAGTGAGTTTCAATTTATACTGAAAGCGCGGACGTGATGGAAAACATCCCCCTAAAAACATAAAATTCATCTTACCTAGATCATGACCAAAAAAAACAACAACAACGCGCGGACCTAAAAGAAACACTCACTCACTTTTTTATGCTACCCATCACTATTATAAAATTTTTATAAATCACTTTAATAGACTATCCACATACGCAAAGCAATCCAATCTAACCCAAAATATACACCTCTAACAGCCAAAAACAAACATCATTTTAATCTACTATCCATACCAACTTACTTAACCACTTACTAACACAAACACACTAACACATACACTTCCACTATTAATAAAGAGTTAGTGTTTATTTTCACACTACTCTACCTACACACATTGGCAAATGGATCGTTATTTCTTTTCTAGAGTATTGGGTAGCCCTGAAAAGGGCTGTTTTTTTGTTTGCTATGGCATTCTTTTTTAGTTTCTAAGAATGCGATGTCCTCTGAGGATAGACTTTCTGGCGATAGGTCTGCTTCTTCGGAAAGAGAAGAAGAACTCTTTGGTGTCGATACGACAATCGACAAAGCCTCTGTCAGCTTCAGGTTGTTGCTGCTGTTGCTGTTGTTGCTGCTGTTGCTGCTGTCTCTGAAGTCTGTACTTCTCTGTCCATTCTTCTTTTTCCCTGTTCATTTCTTCTCTGAAGAGCTCTTCTATCAGGTCTTCAGTGATTTTTAACATTCTCACATTCTCTATTTCTTCTGGCTTCGGTATCAGACTGTGTCTGACCCTATGCAAATTCACGTAGGCTTCGTTGAGCTTAGCTAGTTTGGAGCACATCTTCTTAGGAGGATGAGTCGACAATGGATGTTAGACTGGAAACAACCCCGGTTCTTAAAGTCAAAGCGCGGACGTGAAGGAAAACATCCCCCACACGGTTTTCGAGCCGCAACGTTCATGAGAGGGATAGTAAGAAATGAAAGAGCATCAATCCAACATTCTTATAGCTAAACAAAAGACAAAGGCATTTTTTTTCTAAACACAACATTTTTTATTAAAAAATCACTTAACACTAAACAACAACATTTCTAACATTTTTTAACAATAATCCAACACTATAACATCAAACAATTTTTTTCAAATCACTAACATTTTTTTTCTCAATGGACAATCTACTTTGAACAGGGCTGACAACGTTGTGAATGAAATTGTGATTTCCACTGTTGGAAATCATTAGGCCGTTGATGGACACGTTTCCTAGCTTGAGACAAAAGATAAGCATAATGGTCACAAAACCATCGATCTACTTTCACATCGTTTCTAGCAGAAGAACGAGGATCGAAATGAGTCACTAAATGTTCTAAGGAATAGCCCAGGCTGCGATGATGCAGAAAATACACACAGTACTGTCCACACACCAAGGAATCTGTGCCTTGTAATTTCACATTATTGAATCGGGTGGTTTGAGCATTTCTTCTCATAAAGTCGATGATATCGTTTTCCAAAGGGGGCAATCCGTACGAATCGAAATATTCCACACATCCTTCTTGAGGAAAGTAGACGGCTACCCAGTGGGTTCCTGGGAGATGACTGTCGTCCGTGTTGATCACGTAAGCATGATGGTCTTTAGGTTTGCGATGAGGGAGTTCATCTTTAGCACAGACGACAGGATTCCAAGAAGCCGTATACGAACTGTGGTTCAAAAGGTAATAAAGTTCCCAGGTATCCATTGATTTGTTTTCTTCTTCACAGGTAATAATAAGTCGTCAATTCGATCCTGACTTTTTGCTTGAAAATGTCTGACGAATAAACGGTTATTCGTTCTGTTTCCTCACTCTGATTCAGGAGAGCTTCGATACGATGGATCTCTTGAGTGGTTAATGGTGGACAAGAATGTTCACGCAAGTCTTTATACCACTGGTGCAACACGTCTTTGTTCGAGATGAGGCTCCAAGCTTCGTCCAGATACTCATCCATTTTTTCTTCTTGACTTAACATCAGGCATTTATCGTGTTGAATTTGACTGGGATGATCGTTTTGACATCCATAGCAATTTTTCTTGATCAATTCCGTCATTTTGTCGACCAAGTGTTTGGCAAAACAGGAGACTAAATGGGCTTCTTGTTCTGGCCATCTCGACTTCATCATGATCACTTCTTCTTTTTCCACAGTCTCCTCATATTTCATGTCCAAAGTTTCTCCACTAGGTAAAGAGGGATAACAGTCTTCCATGGTTTCTAGTAATCTAGAATGACTTCTCTCAAATTGTTGATTTCTATGGTATTGTCGAACTCTGCATACAGGATGACGTTCACCGTTACATCAGGGGTTCGGTTTGCAAACTGAATTTCCACACGAATCTGGCCAGATTTTATAGTGTGGAAATGTCTCTCGTCGCTGCCTTGGTCTGGAGTGAAATCGAAAGCCCACAAAGCATAGCCTCCTGCGTAATCTTTGTACGTAATACCGTGACTGGTGTTGGTTCCTAACTGACCCGTGGCTTCGTACAGGGACAAGTACGATCTCAAGTAATTTTTGTTGGCAAAGTCGGGTTCGAAAGGTCGGGTACACAAGGTCTTGCCATCGCGACTGACTTCGATCTTGGACACGCCAAAGTGATGAAAGTTAAAAGGATTTTTACCTAAATCTCCGTTGAAGGCTGTATTCTCGACGATACCAATGATCAAAAGTTTGGTAACTGTCCTTGGAACAAATGATCTTGGATCATGGATCGCTGTCCCTTGGGAATGGTGAACGTTTTCACTTCCACGCGTCGTATGGGATACTTGGCGGTCGTTCTGCTCAATGTTTGACTGATGTCGTTACCCACTTTAGGTAACACTTCTACGCGTCGTACGTAGAGCCTGGCTTCCTCGATGACAGTTTTGCAAGCGTCAGTACCTATCAAATGGAAAGCGGCACTGCTACGATTCAGTCTGAGGCGAACATCCACCCCGTTCAGCAAATATTTCTCTTGTAACCGCATGTCCAAATGCAAACGATCCATCAGTTCTAAACTTTTGTTTTCTATGATTCTGTTTCTTCGTTCTGTAAATCCCTCATTGTATGATTTAGTTTTATCCTTTGTATCAGTTTCGGTTGTTTCAAACTCGTTAGCATCGTCAGCTTCCCATACCACACAGGCATCGAGATGAGTGTTCTTGGCGTCTATTCCGTACGTCAAGAGATTTTCCAGGTACGCTCGATAAGGGTAAGTATCCATGCTGCTGCTGACCAGTTTGTTATTCAAGTACAAGCCCACTCCGCTAAACAAGGAATGCATGAAATTGTTGACGGGAGCTATTACATCAGTACTTTCTAGGGGCGAATTGTCATCTTCGATAACTTTGACTTTCAAGTACAAGTAACTGCTATTCAGATCGATGTAATCTTCGGGCTGTCCTTTGATTTCAAACTCGATGGGAGCTGAGGCTGTCAATGAGGAGACGGGATGAAATTCCACCCACTGGGATTCTTGCATCGTCATCATGGTGGGGGGCATGGCAAACAGATCCAGTTCCGTCTTGGAACAAGCGCAAGACTCTCGGTGCATCATTTTTTGTTCTGTTCTTTCTCAATAATCGAAAACGTCTAAGTCTCGAACGGTTCTTCTTTTCTTGGCCTTTCTCGCTTGAAGTCTGGTGAAAGGGTGTTTTCTTCGTCGTCGTCTCTTTCTGCCTTGTCCTTGCTGAATGCCTGACTCGGTAGCGTGCAGGGCATTTATAGGTGTGTCTCGTCGGCCTAAAATGTCTTTGCCCGTTTGCAGCAAGACATTTTTGCCTGCCCTCATGAAGGCTTCTTTAGGGTTTTGTTTGTCGATGATGACATTTTGGAGAAATTCTTTGCCTTGCGTCAGTGCCGCATCTTTCAAGGCGTGCAATCCGCGTGTCACCATCGGTTTCAACACCGGGGCCACCGAACGAAAGGCCGATTTTAACATGTCTCCTAAACCGTGTCCTCGCTGCTGAGCCACCCCTCTGTACACTGGATACATGACTTACTTACGAGTCGTGAGAGAACCGTTTTCGAAAATGGAGTTTCACCGTGACTTTTTCTTTGGTGAATGGAATATTTTGTCCCAAATCTCCTTTTATAGTAATGTTGACCATGTCCAAATACGACTTGCTGACCGGTAAATAGTGAGGATGGACAAATTAGCGGTGGACGTGGTAAGTGTTTCCACCTTCCTGGTCATTGGTTGTGGTACTATCCACTTTGAAAGGAATGACACGCAGTAACGGCACAGAGGTGTGTCCCACTACGTTGTACTCCACCACATCGGAGTACACAAACATTAAATTCAGTCCTTGGTTCAGTTCTACCGGTTTTCCAAAAGCTTTGTAAAAATCCATATTACTGTTGATCCTGGGGCTCCAATTGTTTGCGACCATTGTTGAATATCCACCCAAAATTTCAAACAAACTACCATTGAACCTGAAGGACACCAGTTGAGTATCCTGAAATTTCATCAGTAAGCGACGAGCCACTTTATGGTACTCCAGGGGGACACGTTTAGTAGGTTTGTTCAGGGCTTTGCCAAAGGCGAACTCGAACCTGTCCGCAATAATGTCCACCAAATGTTGGCCACTAAAATAAAACCCTGCCGGAATTTTGAAGGTGTAGATTTTGAAGGGTGGATTGCTGGCTGGTCTTGTGTCCCCTGAAAACTCGATGTCATTCATGGTCTTTTGTAATTGTTCGTTCAGGATTTCCACCTCAAAAGTGTTTTGCTTTTCGGTGATGTTTTGGATTTGTGTAGGGTGAATCATTTCTACCAAAGCCACTTCCCAATGGGCTTCGTGATCTAACTGGATGGCTTGAGGTAATTTGGCCGTGTAACAGCACAACGTGTTATTGGGAAACACCTCCATGGAACTGTCACTGGGTAAGGTTAAGTAAAATTGGTTTTCGTGACTCATAATTCCAGAGTTCTGTGGCTGTCCGAGGGGATATTACTGGACGTCAGAGGCGTGTCTCCGTCTAAAATGGGGTTCTGGTTGTGGTTGATGGAGTGGTGACTGGCACTGGCACTGGACACAACGTTCCCGTTCGAGGAGAATTTCAGGGAGGGATTGGGAAGCAGGTAACCGATGCAACTGCTCAATAAAATGGTTCACAATTGTTTGTCTCCTTGTTGCAAACTCAAATTGGCAATGGCTGCCCCGATGACACAATACACCACGAAGATTTGGCAGAAAAAGACGATTTGCGTTTTAGGCACACGTTCTCCACACCACACCCACAAGGGTTGTTTTTGTAAATCTTGCACAGAAGAACTAGGGGAAGAAGGACTGGTCGACGTAGCTGCGTCTGCTGTGTGAAAGGGCATGATGGTCACTTCTTCTTTTTATAGTCGATGACTTGCGAAGCGTCGATCCAAGAATCGAAACTGGGTGGATATCCTTTCCAACGTACTTTGACTTCTTTGACACATCGTTTGCCCACTTTACGGGTTCTGCGTTCGAGAATGCTTTCGATGTCGTACACGTCGTCTTCTTTTTTGGTGACACGTTGTAACTCGGGCAAATAAAACGTTCCTTTGAGCACTTCTCCGTTCATGTCTTCCAATTTATAGACGGCAGGATGACGGCCATGCACTCGTCCAGTGACGCGAAACAATTCGGTCGTCCAGTTAGGTAAGTAACCTTTGTCGAAAGTGCGTTTGGTTTTGCCAATGCGCACCCAATCTCCTACGGCCAACTCTCCACTTTTCTTGGGGACAGCCCTCGTCGGGGACGTACCAAACAGGCGCTCAAACACCAGCACTTCGTTCTCGGGAGTCACGTCTTGCGGGGCACGTCCGATGCTTCGATGGTAAGATTGGTTGTACGCTTGCACCAGGTGCGGTAAGATGTCGATGTACTTCAGAGTGTGGTGATGCGTAAAATATTTCCACATGCGTTCTTTCAAAGTGCGTTGAAAACGTTCCACGATGCTGGCTTTGGTTTCGGGATTCTCGGTGGTAAAAAAATGAATGTCACGTTTCTTTAATTCTTTTTGGAAAGCTTGGTTCAGAAATTCGGTGCCTTTGTCCGTTTGCCATCGAAGAGGGTGACGACCGCTTTGTTTCAACACCCGTTGCAGGGCTCGCACTAACTCGCTGCTCGATTTGGAAGTCAAGGGCACAACCCAGGCAAATTTCGAAAAGACGTCGATGACACAAAACAAATATTTGTAGCCACGATTGTAGCTGGCCAAATGAGAGACATCGGCTAAATCGGCTTGCCATTGATGATCGATGCCTTCCACTCGGGTGCGACTTCTGGCAAACTTGCGTCGAATGGGTTTGTGCAAAGTGTAGGTAGCTTGTTCTTGTAACCATCGTTGCACTTGAGGTAAACGGAGACTTTTCAGTCGAGTTTTGGCAGCACGATACAATTTTTGAACTCCTGCGTAACCTGCAGGATGCGATGGATCGTAGTAAATGCTGGCTAAGACTTTTTCCATTTTTTTTTGTTGATTGGTGTCTTAATAAGGCACCCACTCTTGGAAGAGGCTACTCTTTTTCTCTTGGGGTATTTTCTTGGATTGCAATGCTTTGCGTGTGCGACCGGCAATAGGTGTTGAAGAGGAGGAGGATGTCTGAGCGGGGGATATCGGTTCTTGTTTCACTTCTGTCTTCACTTCTGTCTTCACTTTCTTTTTCTCTTGTGATGAAGAAGGGGTGGCCATCATCTTTTTAATCCATCCAATTCTGGAGGTAGGTGGTGTTGTTAACTTGCGTACTTTTTCTAGTGGAGTTTGAAACCCTTCTTCTTCTTCTTCTTTTCCTTTTTCTGTCTTCGTCACTGGTAGTGGTGGGACTGGTACTGGTACTGGTGATGGTGCTGGACTTTTCATCAAGGTCTTAAAATCTTTCAGAGTGGGTAGAGCTGTTTCGTCTAAAGCTTTCTGGTGAAAGAGTTGCAGTCGTTGCAAGAGTTGACCGTACTTTTGCGATTTTTCTGTTTCGGACAAATCTTGGCGATCCATCAAGGACTGCAATTCGTGTTGTAACTGGGACATCTCGCTCAAATTGGGATTGGGAGGTAAATGCGGGGTGCGTTGTTCTTGCCACCGATGGTATTCCATCCATCGTTTGTAAGGCACTAAAGCTAGTTTTCGTCCTTCCATGGGGTTGTCAGGGGTCGATTCTGAGATCTTGGGACTTCCGAGGCCTTTTTATCTTGCTCCCACCAGTCCTCCCAACATGGTTCCCAAGACTCCTTTCAGTATGGGGCCTAACAAGAGAGGTAAAATGCCTCCACGTTGGACCAACATCTTCTTTTTTTGACGAATGGGAATTTTCTTTTGAACCATTTTCCGAAGAACGTGACGATGTTTGCCTAAGCATTGTTTCTGGTGTTTGGACAAAGGGATCGTGCCTTTCAAAACGTTCAAACAACATTCGCACACGGTATCGATGACCTCTTTGGAGGCCGTTTGAATGAGTTTTTTTCGTAGGGGTGGAGAAGCTTTGGACAGGACAGATAACAGGTCCCCATGTTTGGCTAAACGTGGTGGCAGTCCTTTTCTTTTCTTTCCTTGGGGTTTTCTGGAGGGTGACATCTTTGAGTCTTTAGGAGCACCTAAAAACACTGATACCCTACTCGGTCACAGGCCTTTTTTATACTGGAACACGTCGCCACTGATTGTCTTTACGGCGTATTAGTTTGAGGACAGGCATGACACGTCGTGCAGGGGTACGTAGCGGACTAAATCGAGCCAGTTCTTGCTTGGACAAATCCAGTAAACTTTGTAACATGCCCGATCTTTCATGGACTTTGATTTTGGGAGAAGGTACTTTGTGAGCAGCAGCCACTGCCGCTAAATTGGAAGGTCCTGCCACTGGGGAAGTTCTTTTGGGGGTCATCAACGGAGATGTTCTTGGTGTGATCAACGTCTCCAAGTACTCTTCAGTTCTGGGTGTCATCAACGGAGAAGTGGATGAACGTGAGGATGCCGGAGACGCAGTCACTGCCGTGGCAGGTCGTGGTTTGCGAGTGTAAGGTTGCGTCCTGGCCGAAGTGCCTCTCTTGCGACTAGTTTTCTTCTGTGGACTTTTCTTTTTCTGGGGACTTTTTCTCTGTTTCTTTTTCTGGGGGCTTCTTTTCTTTTTCCGGGGTGGTGTCTGGTAAGAGGAGGGTCCTGCCACTGGAGAAGTTATTCTTCTTGGGGACCTGGTCTTTTTCTTTTTCTTCTTCTTGGGGCTTCGTTGGACTTTTGTCTTGGGGATAACTTTGGGGGCATTAGGATCCCATCTTAAGAGTGAGCGAATGATGACTCCTCCTAGAGTACCGCTCCCTCCAGGTTTCAAAATGATTTGTTTTTTGCTTTGAGTGTCGATGCGGGGATCGGCCAGTTGGACCAAAGCGACTTTGTTTCGATCGAAAAAGCGTTGGGTTTGATGAGGAATCTGAATGATTCCTTGGAGTATTTGACGTGCCGTCACCGTGAACCATCGTAAGACTTCTTTGAGACTAGCTTCTAAGACACGAGCTCGTGTTTGTGGATTTTTTTCTCGACTGATGCCATACAAGGCACGAATCAATTTGACGGGAAGATGCGACTGAAAGGATGTCATGTTCACACTGTGTGAGACAGACGAAAAAGGGTCTGAGGTTTTTATAGATTTTTTTATGGGGAGTGAAATGAAGTCGAGGACGGAGACGTGTACAGGACAGGCCCTCCGTCTTGGCACCAGTGGTGAAACAAGTGGGTACGAAATCGCAAATCCTCGGGAGTCGTAGGTTTCAAATCGACGAGTAAATAGGCGTGTGGCGTTTGAGTGGCATCGTCGTACGCCTGAGTCAGCCAAGGCGTTCCTAACTGTTTGGCTAAGACTTGCACTTGCGATTTATCTCGAGGGCTTTTAAACAAGACCACGTAATGCGCATTGAGACTGATGGTGCGATGGGCTTTACTTTGTTGAAACAAATTTTGGGTGATGTAAATGACACTGGCATTACGGTGATGCCCTTTGCGCGTGAACCACAATTTAATTTCTTCTTCGTCTTCTCCTAACATGTCGTCAAAAATGACCAAATGGCTTTGACGGGAGTCAGAGACGATGCCGTCGTCTTCTTTAGGAATGCCTTCCACAAACACGATGGAATCGCCTTGACTTTCTCGCAAGAGGCTGTACGCCGATTGCCACTCTTTGTAACACCACACGATCCGTTGAGGTGGCCGATCGATCAAATGATGTTTATGTTCGATCAAACGTTTGACGAATTCGGTTTTGCCAGAACCGCTAGGTCCAGCAATGAGCATGTTAAAGGGATGGCGAAGATACAAAGCCTCCCAACTGGCACGATCTAAGTGTTCGTCGATGACTTTGACAGTAGAGGAAGAGGGAGCAGAGACAGTAGAGGTAGCCATGGTGTGAGAAATGTCACTTGTGACACGAAAACAAACAAGACAAGAGTTTATATACTTTTTCAGAACACGTTTATTGAATGTTTTTTATCAAACATGAATACGAAAGACAAAAATAAATAAAAGCCAAAGGCTTAAGTACAAGGATAAAAGGCACATGATAACGATGAACGTGGAATAAACACAAGTGTCTGTACAACATGTTTTGGGTAATGTTCTAACCAGTTCTATAGTAGGGGGTAAGGTCACACAAGTGTCCTCCCGAAAGGGTCTTTCAGGTCTGTCCACGACAGTCCTATCCTGGGTGACGGGTTCTTCTGGCACCGTCACTAACACGGGTTGAAAAGTAACTTTTTTCCTTGAACAACTCTCGTGCATACTGGGCCACTTCTTGGGTCCAAGCCTCAAAACCCCATTCTTTCCAGGCACGGACATCTGTCCAATGGGGATGTAAGTCACAAGCTACACACACATCGTCATACACGTCTTGGGTAGCTAAAAGTTGACGAATCTTTTTTTCCTGTTGAGGTCGAGAAGTATCCAGATGAAAACGCAAGGCTTTGAGCAAAAGGAGTTTTTCGTGACCATTTAAGGCCATTGAGGTGGTAAGTACTGATCGTAAAGAGTCCACAAAGAATCGGCTGGTAAACGAAATCCCAGAAAACAAGTCACTAAGACACACACCACTTGTCGTCCCAAATTGAATGGATACAGTTGTTGTAATAATCGATGGTAATGATCCACAGTTTGAATATGGTCATTGAGTTCCTTCCACGGAATCTGTTGGATGACATACGACATAAGTCGTGGCATAGCAGCCTGTTTTTATAGTCTCTTTGTTTCGAAAAGAATACACGTACTTTCTAGCCAGTGATCTTCGTTCTCCAGTTGGGAATGTAAATCTTGCATACTGTAACCGAAACGTCAGAGTTCGATTAGAAGTTTCCTCTTCCGCTAAGTAGATTCCACGTAACAAATGTTGGTAATCCTTTACCTCGTCTTCCTCAATGGGTTGCTCTAGGTGAATCTCGAAGTAACCAAAATGATCAACACGTGAATCATCGGGGGCCTGGAAGTATTGAACAAGGTCTGACCACTGAAACAATTTCTGACGAATCAGTTCTCTTATACCCTTCAGGTACCAGTGGTTAAAGATCTGGTGACGTAACGGATGCAATTGTTCTTTACGTTTCACTTGTATTTTGACCAGCTCTCGGTAAATGCGTTCTCTCAACTCCACAGGCAAAGCACGAATGTTCTCTAGCAAAGTATCCATGAATAGGTCATACTAAATCCTCTTTGGTCTGACACAAGAAATGTACTCTTTGCACAAACATGGTTTCACTTCAGTGTCGAATTTAAATCGTTGAGTCACTAATCTACACATTACAATTCGTTCAGAAGTTTCCTCTTTCACCAAGCTGACATTGTGTTCAAGATGTTGGTAATTCGTTAACTCTTCCTCTGGAATTCGATGCAGTACGTTTACAATGATGTAGGTAGAATCGTCCATACCAAACCAATCCTTTTTAAAACTAGAGGATCGTTCATCAATGTCTGTCCGATGGAACACTTTCAATTGAATCAATCCTTGTATAGCCTTCAGGTACCAGTGGTTCAAACACCGGTGACGTAACGGATGCAATTGTTCTTTACGTTTCACTTGTATTTTGACCAGCTCTCGGTAAATGCGTTCTCTCAACTCCACAGGCAAAGCACGAATGTTCTCTTGTAAAGTATCCATGAACAGATTATTATGGTAAGAAGTTACTTCAATGTCTCGGTCCCACTAAGGGTAAGTAATGACAATTCGGTGACCATCGAGCATGTTCTACGTAGGCCGAATCTTGCGGTTCCCAGTGGTGAAGTGACACACCGCAACTGAAGCACTTGACTTTATCTCCTTCGCCCAAGTAGAAAAATCCGGCTCTGGCTAATTCTTCGGGGGTCGGTCCTCCCAGATACTTAGGCCATTTTCCTTTGAACGATTGAAGACGATTTTCAAAGTCGCAGTATTCCGACAAACGCACAGGAAACGAATATTCGTCTTTCACAGGTTCGTTTCGATGAGGGTTGGGTGACATGGGTAGGAGTTTGCTCAGGGCTGGATGACATCCGTAGGGGGGGTAGACGTGAAGGTCGACATTCCCCTTTAAACCCAGTAAAATGTCCAAGAGGACGAGCAGCATCGCTTTCGCATCCCACAGGTTTGACACGCACAGCATCACTTTCCATGACAGGGGCAGTGAGAACAAAGTTCCCATGATGCTTTACGGCATCGCTCAGGTCACAACGTACAGCATCGGTCCCATCGCAAGGCTCACAATCGCACTCGTCTGCAAACTCCGTTACGCAATTACAATGGTAACCACATGGACAATCGCAGTTTCCTTCCGGACATTTTCCGTCGCAATGCCTGGGTCTTATCCATCCAACATTAGTCACACTAGAGGAAGATACAACTTTTTTACAATCCCCAAACTGGAACGATGTCTTTTTCAAAGTATTCATCTTGTTCGCTCGGTCTTGGTAGTCACAATGAACTATCGATCTTGACCATAGCCCCCCTTTTTATACTAGTCGCAATGCAGTCTCCAGCTTGTACATCTTTCCTTTTTTACGTTTTTTATGTCTTGTTTCGGAAGGTACCGTCTCTAAGGTACCGTCAACATTGTACCGTAGTGTGATGGGTGGAAAGGCCATAGAAAGGTAAGGGCAGTGCGGAGACCATCGAGTATGTTCCAGAATAGCTGAATCTTTATAGATACATAGATCCATTCGTAACTTCAGTCCACAAGCGAAACACTGTACCTCGTATCCCAATCCTGACTCAGGTCCCAAGTAGACAAATCCTGTTCTAGCTAAAACATGCCAAGAAGGTAATCCTTCCCTATCCGTAGGCCATTTCTGAAACGTGTCCAATCGACGGGCACAATCACAATAGTCAGGTAAGAAGACTGGAAAATGGTAGGGTTTGAACTTGGAGTTCTCATCGGGTTTTTCACTCGATTCTTGCTGTGGCGAAGTCATCTTTCTAGTGGGTAACTATCCTCTTACAACCAATGTTTTATACCAAGGTGTCCATACGGTAAGGTGAAATGATTGGGAAGTCGAACTCGCTTCTGGTACACGATTTGATAGACTTTTTCCAAGGGTCGACTGACGATGTGGTGAGTGGGTAAACGTACAATCTTGTTCGGTTGGTGAGTGGTCACTTTAAAGTTTCCATCCTTTCCCGATTGCAAGGCTTCTTTCAATACCCCAAAGTTGACCACTCGACTGGTACGATAATTCAGAGTCAGTCCTTTCACTTTGCACGTCGTGTGCACTTCTCCTTGTTTGTCACGGTATTCGTAGCCGCAATTTTTGGGACCGCCACTGACGAAACTTAGAATCTTGTCGTCGGGATGCTCGTCTGTCCAGGCTCCTAAACGGTCTCCTTCGATGTTAGGGTGATGTTGAATCGGGTGATGGATGTAAATGCAACTGTCCGTGTCAAAGTACAGGACGCGTTCTTCTAACAGTTCTAAAGCTTCGTACAATTTTAAGCGAGCATGGGCTGTCACGTAAGCCGCAATGATGACATTTCCAAAAGGGTCGTCTTGTACAAAGTCCAGATCTTCTTCGTAATTGATCAAGATCAAATTCTCTCGAACGACGTCCACGTGTTTCATGTATTTGGTTTTGTCGTGAATCATCTGGAAGTAGCGGGAAGGTTCTGTCAAATATTCCGTCTTGGGTAAACACGGTCGTTGTGCCATTTTACCCCACAAGCAATTTAACATCACTTTGGCAAACGATCGCCTGCCTTCGTTTTTCTCGATGTGGTCTAAAGTGATGCCTTCTTGTTCGTAGTATTTCTCTTTGAATTGTATTTGGTCTTCGGGAGTGTGACACCAGGAAGGATAGCCGCTGGCTTCTTGCTTCAGTTTCAAAAAGGCATCCACGTAGTCGGCGAAAATGCCTTTCTGCGTGGGGTCACCCTTGCGGTATTGTTGTGTCTTGGGAAAGTGGCAAATTTCGTACACTTCTAACAGTTGGTATCCCATGTCCAGAGCTTTGAACAATTCCACGCTGACCCAGGTTCCCGTCAAGGCCCGTTCTTCCTGGCTGTGATGACAAGGCCGGTCTTGGTTGCACGTTTCGGCACAAGTACGGCACAAGGGAAACATCAGTTTGCCTTGACAATGGTGAGGTAAGACGGGATGGTATAGGTTCGTGGGAGGCAAAACTTTACACTTGATCAAGCCTTCGTATTGTCGAATGTTGACCAGGTCGATGTGTTCCGTCAGCAATTGCGGGTGCCCTACAGGAAAGCGACAATATTTGCACACGTAGGGATACAGCGAACACACGTCCAAGTATTTGATTTCTTCTCCTTTCTCTTCGTCGGCTTGGTACAGCAAACAGGTGGCATTGGTCCTTCCTCCGTACAAACTATCCCTTGGGTTCAGCTGGTCCATGAACTGGTAACTTTCCACGAGGCGTTTAAACTCGGGATCGGTTTTCATACGGTGATCGTATTCGTGTTCCCACATTTCCACCACTTGGTATCCTTCCTGTTCTAACTTTAGGCGTCGCTGACAAGTGTCCTGGTACAAGTCTTCCATGGTTCGTTGTAAAAACTGATTTTTAGTGCCACGGTCAGGGTAACAGACGGGACATCCGTGAAATAAGCAACCGTTAAACTCGTACACGATCTTGGGGTTTTCTAAGTCCCAGCCATCGACCGAATACGTTCCGATGGTCTTTTCACCCCCTCCGTTGCGGGCATGCTGAATCCACTTGTCTTCCTTGTCGCACAAGTAATGTAACCAACGTAGGGCATTGACCGAGTATTGACGTTTGACATAGTGGGTCGTTTGAGGACTGATGACAGCCACGGTGTTTTCAGGCATGAATCGTTGGCGGTACACTAAGGAACACGCTTTGGCAATGGTGCAAGCTTCTTTCAAAGGATCGACCCCTCCGTGTTCCATGAACAGTTCTCGAAATTTTCCACAACAACGCCGTAAAATGTCCACGTCGGAACGACAATACTTTAGCATTTCTTCCTGAAAGTCGAAAGGGTCCGAGGCGTGAGCCTGGTACCAAGCGTAGAAATCTTCTCGTTGTTCGGTACGCATGTTGTCGGGGTCGTAATAGTGAGCCTCAGGTAAATGGGGTAGAACGGCGTGTTGATTGGCTTCCGTATTGAAAAAGTGTGGAAAGTACCCTTTAGCCATTTCTGTCATTCCAAACTTTTTAGGCATTCGACTCAAAGGCATGGCCAAATAGCTCATCGAATCTTTAAACTGTACTTGTCCCACTTGCATGAAAATGATTTTGGCTCCGTTCAAAGTCACTTTAGGACGCTCGGTGCCTTGTTCCGTATAGTATCTGAGAAGAAACTGTCCATCGTATCCGGAGAAATTGTGAGCCATCACCGTGGCATGACGATGACAATCTCCGTAACGTTCGATGTCCTCTTGGCTCCACGTCTTGTCGACGGGGTCTAAAACCCATTGGGCAAAATCGGCTAACGTGTTTGGTCCCCGAAAGATTTTTTCACGCCCTCCGGGAATCTTGCTGCAGTGAGGGCAATGACTGAAGATAGGTTCTTGAATGCACTTCTCGCACGCTCGATGAGCCACGCAGAAATTAGGGATGTGAATGCCAGTCTCTTGCATGCATTCGAAATCGAAAAAGATGAAATTGCCTTTCTTCTTGTGACCGTCTTCTTTCTCTGGTGGGGGTTGGTATTTTTACACGTAGCATTGGTGTTTCAAGTCCACGATGTGATGACAAATGTGACATTTCTTTTTTCCTGAACATACGTGTGCCTTGGTACTATTGGTACGTATGCCTTGTCCACACGTAGGGCACAATCTCAGCAGTTGAGAAGCACATTTCTGCTGTGAACCTTGCGTCTTCAGATGTTGTTGGTAACAGGTAGGGCTGACAAACGTGCGCAGACAAGTTGAACAAGGCACTGGTTCTTCGCTCAGACAGGGTGAAGAGGCCAAACATCCTGAGCATTTCAATCCACAATGCTTGTGTTGCTCTCGATTATTATAACCATGGTCACATTTCTCACAGTAATAACCGTATCCCAGGAATCCGGTAATACTGGTAATGGTATCGAAATGGTCATCGTGATGATAAACATGAATGTATTTTCCGTCCTTAAAATCTTGCCCTCGAAACAACAGAGGTCCGCGCACTTCTTGAGGGTGCACTTTCAAGGTGTATCGTGGAGCTAGGGCATCTTGCAATTTTTGCATCTCAGGAATTCCACAGGGTGTGTCTTTGGACAGTCCGGCTTGTTGTAACAGGAGTTCTGCTTCATTTCGTTGTTTGACTCGATCGGATCGTTGAATAGTTTTCCAGGTTCTTTTCCATTCTACCGTGTCGTTCTTGTTGGCATAAGTTCGTCCCACCACGATGGCACGGGCTAAACACATCTGGTCATGAGGATTGTGAATTTGGACAAGGCTACGCTTAATGCTGCGAAGGTCGTTCACCAATAACATCTTTTTGCGTCCGGTCCCTTGAGGAGGAGAGACGTGGGTCATGTCCAATGTGGCTTTTCCATCGGTGATGTCAAACTGGTCATTACATTGTTGCACGTGTTGAATCTTGTCCATGACTTTGGAAGCGGTCAATTCTGCAGGGGTGCTAAACTCGATCCAAACAGGGGATTTCAAACCGTCGTGTTGTATGGAAAGTCTCAAGCGGTCGTCTTCTTTGGGTTGACATTGTCGCTTGAGTGCAGTGAGCAGAGAATCCCACACTCCGGTGATGAACCCTTCTGCTTTCTCTAACGGTACTTCGGACTTGAAATCTTTAAACTTCACCGTGTATTTGTAAGCCGTGGTTCTAAATTTTCTAGAGGAGCGCTTTTCCGTCTCTCGAATGGAATAGTATTTTTCAGGGTTGACTAAGGGTGGTGAACTTGGTTTAGAGGTTTCAAATTCTGGTTCACTCATGTCCTCTTCAAAATCACTGGCATGAATTTGTGCCAAGATTTCAGCCCTGGTTCGAGGCTATAGATCACGTTTCTGCCTCTTACTTTCTTCTTTCTTCTCGAATGAACGGGATCGTTTCATCTTGAAAGCAAAAAGTCAAATGACTCAAGTTCAAACACCATGAGCTACTTTATAGTCATAGCAGACCAGCGTATATAAAAGGGTGTGTGTCTTATCCTTTCACTATTCATTTCACTCTCAAGCCGAGCACAACGATGGAAGAGACTAACCAGATGGAACGTTTCGTCAGAGCTTTGCGAGGGGTCATTAGAAAATTCTCTTCAGACCAGCCTACGGACTACTCTCCTTCCTTTCGAGATAAAAGTCAAGATACTTGCTATATCTGTCAGAAGAAAGGGCATTGGTCTTCAGAGTGTCCAGACCGTCAAAAAAAAAACAAAAACAGGGACTAAAAAAGACAAAAGTCAAGATACCTGTTATTATTGTAAAGAAAAAGGACATTGGTCTCCAGATTGCCCAAAAAAGAAACAAGAGGAGTCAGAAGAAAAGAAGGATTCTTCAGAAGAAGAGAGGGATTCTTCGGAAGAAGAGAGGGATTCTTCAGATGAAGAAGAGGAAGAAAAAAGACAATTCTATTTACAAGAGCCAAAGAAACAGGAGAAGAAAAGAAGAAGGGAAGAAAATGAGGAAAAGACGGTGAAGAAATTCAAAAAACAGAGAGATTAAACAAGGAGAAAGAAGAAGTCAATGAACTTTTTATTAAAGTGTTGTGTTGTGAATTGTGAATTGGATTGTAAAAAATGGAGAAAAGAATAAATGAATGATATAAGGTAAGTGTCTTTGAGTTTTGATTTTAAAATAAGAACGTACACTCAAGCATTCATACACAGACACGTACTATAAGGGTAAAATGGGTGGGGGTTTTTTTTGAGTTATTGGCAAATTGAAATTGTATTTCTTTTCGAGAAATGTGGGTGGCCCTGAAAAGGGCCTTTTTTCTTCATGGTGAAGGGGTGAGTTTAAGCAATCAACTTTAACTGCCTTATGCCTTTGCCACGGCCAAGGCCTACTTCTGGACTGCGTAATGTTGATGATGATGATAATGATTGGGTTGAAATCACTAAGGGTGGTACGGTAGGCTTAGTCACAGGGTTGACGTGTTTAGCTCGGTAAGGTCGTATTCTCTTCGGTCGTGATAAAGAAGTCTGATACATTTGTTTCAGACTTCTTAACTCCGCTAAAATGTCCAACAGTACCGTGACCGTTTGATTTTCACCCTCTTTGTTTCTTTGCTGCTACTTCTTCTTGCTGTTGTTGCTGTTGTTTTTTTCTTACCTCTTCTTCTTGTTGCTGTTGCTGTAGGAGAAAAGCCTGTTCCGCTTCCTTTTGTCGTTGTATAAATTTCTCCAATTCTTCTTTCTGTCTCTGTCTAAAATTCTCCACTTGCGGTAATGAAGAAGGTAACGAAGGTTCCGGAACAAATTCTTGCGAGGAGAGAAAATCCACAAAATCCCAATTCACCTCTTCTGAAAGTAAGTCCGAGTTCCCTTGGGCAGTCTCCCCTGCTGGTGCACCCCAATGGATCGTTTTCTGAGTTTCCGTCATGTTGAATCACTGTCGCATAGATTGACTGCACACAAGCACTAGCGAATCTATATAGACTACGTGACGTCACAGACTGCTCTCTTCGGATTGGATGCGAGCTGACTGAATTCTGTAACGCGTGTTCGGATTGGTGAATGAACTCAATCCGTTTCAATCCTTTCTGTCCCTATAAATAAGCGCAGTTCACTGCATTGATTCACCTATTGTCGGAGCCTCAACATGTGGACAGACGTTGAATCTTCAACCCTTGTGTCAACAATGATGTTCAGGACGGACATGCTCATGTATGTCCTATCCAAGTGGACCGTTGTCCACAGGACCAGCAGCAGCCTGTAGATAAGAAGAGTCTATATAGAGAGACAAGGTTGCCTCAAGAGGACTCTGATGTATGGCCCTGCTGTAAGACGAAGTTTGAGGACAAGAAGATGTCGCAAATGCCCTTTATGTTAAGGGCATATTAACATAAACCAAAGGCCCTTTTCAGGGCCAGCCATATTTCTCGAAAAGAGATAGTCTTTCCATTGCCTACCCCTTTTTTTTTTTAAAAAAAAAATCCCATGTTCAATTCCCTTGTCGCTAAACAGTCCCACGATTTTTCTCCATATTCAATTCCCTTGTCGCTCAACGGTCCCACGATTTATTCCCATGTTAATTTCCCTTGTCGCTATATGTTCCCACGATTTTTCTCCATGTTAAATTTCCATTGTCGCTATATGTTCCCAGGGGTGTTTTTAATGCTAATTCCCATTGTCGCTCTAGTATCCCCATTCACTACTACAATATTAACTACAAAAGAAAACCCCAGGCCATCCAAAGATTAGTTAAACAGTCTGTTATACTGACTGTTCGAACACACACTCATAGATGGCCAAGATAATAGAAGCGCTCTTTTCTTCAGAGAGCAACGTGAAATTAAAAGGAAATCGTTGCATTTTTTGTAGCTAAATTTAAGCATTTGTTCCTCTTACATTTATATTATGAGTGTGCTTTAAATGTCAAGTTTAACCCTTTGTTCATCCCTGTGGCATTGGTAAGTTCCAGTTTAACCACATCATAGCATTATCATGTGATAATTCATAATTTAAATCTTTTAGTTTTTGGGTTACCATAAAAAGTAATTTCCCCACAGTGTACACCTTGTAGTGGTGCACTAAAAGATCAACTAGGTGCAAAGTCAAGATGATGAAGAGGAGGAGGGTGATGAGATTATGTTGTATAATAATTTTTTGGAGGGGGTTATACATTTTCATGGTTTTGAAAAGGAAAAGAAACATTTTCGTTGTTGCGTGCTGTTTTCATAGAATGATTTTTGTTTACTGAGTCTTTAAATCCATGACCATCATCAACTACAAAACCCAGGAAAATTGGTATACCACAAAAATAGTAAACTCTGAGTATTATGATGTACATTAATTCTAGTCGCACTGCTATATACTTATATTTAATCATATGAATAATAACTGTAAATTAAAGGTTTCCTCTGAAAGTATGTTTTCCTTTTGAAATTATGTAACAATGTAGATAGGGTAACTTATCGGAACCTTGGCTAGCAAAGTGTTAGGACTGGTCGACCTGGTGTCAGGTTAATGTGACTGGATGAGACATCATGTTACATGTCTACTGCATGATACCCCAGTGCTAGACATCAATAAAAACTGCCACTCTGAAGACATAGTCGCAATATGACTGGCATGTTTTTTTTTTAAAAGCTACGTGAAAAATCCAAATCACACACACGCACACAAGGAAAATAAAATAAATAGAAATAGGTGTAAGAGGTGATCAACCAAACCTATTCGAAATATATGAATAATTTATACATTGTTTTAAAACAAAATTAAAGGTTTATAACTTTATTCACTGTTCTACACATTACGTTCAAACGCATAATTTAAGATAAATATTTTGCGGCAACATGCGTGATAGGAACTTGCACACATTTATACTCCGCGAATATAGGTTCCACAATAGAGAAGAATGTTATTGGCAATTTAATTGTTAGTTTCCTTTCTTAATAGAGGTCCTGGATTATAAAATAATAAAATTAAATTATAAAAAATCATATACATATTTAAAGATGAGAGAAGGGCATATTTTGTCTATTTTGTCCATCGTGATACTTTGAGGTTTTGCAAGAAAATCTTTTCCAAAATGAAGGTTATGGTAAATATAAGAAAAGCTTAAGAAATGTTGAACTAAATTTGTTTATGTATTTTTAGTAATTAACTTGAGTTTTTTTTACGTGTTATTGATGTTGCTCTGTAATATAGTATTTTCACCGGATCGCATGTAAAGTTGTGTCACAGATGAAGTGGACTTCTGTGAGATGCTTCAAAATGGGTTACGTAATGTACAGTCTTTACGGTAAGGGATCGTCTAGTTCAAAGCATGCCAAGAAGAGTATGAAGGAATAGATCATTGTCATTCTAGTTCTTTACAACTTGATTTTGTTTTTATTTCAATACGTGTTTGAAAATACAAGGTATGATCCCTTCAACGTGCATGTCTAATAATGCGCAAAGCCGAAATACTGCGATTTGGCGGACGTTGGGGGCAAACACGGCATTCTCCATGGTTACAGACAGTATGTTACCTTTGGCATTAACTGTAACCTGTTACATAATCCTCGTATACGTGGCAATACTTTGTAAACCATTTATCCAGAAAAAAACAAGCAAAACAAAAAAAATCTATTATTTCTTATGATCACGTATGTAGACGTCGAAGTTTCTAAAATTAAGCTATTTACGTTTAGACTAATTCAGAATTTCATGTATGCCCGTAAGATAATAACATTTTGTTCTTAATTTGTTAACTTCAGCATATCTTGTATTCGTATGTTAACGATTTATTTATGATAATGTTTACAGGGCTTTTTGAAGAGATGAGTGACGTGCGCATTTCGTTGGAATAGTGCTTAATTTGTTTTAAATTTATACAAGAGTAGTGTATGATGAGACATAAGAAAAACACCTACAAAAGTATGCGCTTATACAGAAATCGTAGTACTTCACAAAAATTTAAAAAATGCAAGAAATATTTAAAAGAATATTTAACAGTGAGCGTGATAGGTTCCTCTTTTTAAAGTGATTTCAAATTTCCATTAATAAAATGTGGATTCTCCGTCAAACATAAATAGCGAAGCATTTCGGCAGTTAGGTTTTGTACTCCAAATTCTATTAAAACAGAAATAAATCTTTGATTTACTATGATAATAATTCCGAGTCGGATCATATTTGCCATTTAAATTAGACTTTCTCTCGCAAAAAATAAAAAAAATAAAATGCACACCCTGTACAGGACACACGGCTACATTTATGATGTGCAAAGAGTGGGTTCACATATCCGAGTGGCCCAGCGGGTCTAAAACTCTAACAGGAGTTTTCAGAACTAATCCACTCATTTGCAGTATTTCCTACCAGAAAGTCGCGCATACAAAAATACGTATAAAAAAATTCATCTTTTTTTGTTTCCTCATTGGTTAGTACCGTTATTGCTGTCAGTCAGTGTGCTATCATATGACTACGGAAAACAGTCTTGTGTCCTAAGAATTGGAGAACGTCTGATGATTTTCCTGTCGAATCCCTCGCATGGCCCGGGGATATAGAATAGGCCTCATGTGCCCTCCCGAATGTTGTGAGTAGCGACTAATGGGGGGGGGGGAGCTGCTATGGTTAGCATTCTGAATTCGCCATAGGGTGTAGGTTATAATCCTACCATCGGATCAGTCAGGGTTCGCGTGTCTTTCGGCAAGACACTTCATTCAGTAGCATCTGCACTAAATAACCTGCTTGTGATAAATTAAACAAAATTAAATGTACGGTCTCAAATTAAGTATTTATGGATTACTGCATTTGTAAGGGAAAATATGAACGAGTTTGGGATGGAATACTGCACGACCTTGGGAGTGCAGTATATCCTTCCGACAAAACGAGTTCATATTTTCCCTTACAAATGCAGTAACCTTTTTATTATTATATGCTCATTTTTTTAATTCTACCTAAGGTTTAATTATATAAACACAAATACACTACAAGAAACAACGTAAATGAATGTATGCCGCATTCCAAACTAAATACACAAGCGCATATTCATCATTACACAAATCAACATTATTACTGCGCAAGTCTTTCAATTGCAATTATCAAAAAGACGCTATTGAATTTGCTGCTTATTTCATTTTGAGTACAGTAAGGAGGATGCAATTGCACTTATTATCGAAATTACAATACAATTTCGATACGTGTAATCCAGATTGAAAACCTATGACATGGCTCATGTAATTCGGATTTGCAGAATTAAGAAAATACATTTTGAGGACATTCAGGATGTAAAACTGTAAGTGTATTTTATTTTGCCATTCTTATCACCAGCTAAAGAAGGGAGTATATGACTTGTCACTTGTATGTTATTTGTAAGGACCTTATCTTGCGTCTGTTATATAATGTAGCTAACCTAAATCCGTAACATTGTATCAACGCGGAATGTGCCAAAGCAGCTGGTGTGTGGCAGTCCACGAAACATCTGTTTTAGTTCATTCAGAACCAAATTTAAACAACCATAACGTAAAGAGCCTCTTACACGAGTGTACATGGTTTTTGTACAAATCAAAAGTGCTGGCGTCTGCGTCCATTGTTTGTTTACAATAGAAAGTAGTTCCTTTATGCACGTGAATACTATATGTGTATTGTCGCGCGAGTTCAGTATCGGGTAATACTGTGCGATTCTGACAATGTAAAGATAACGGGGAAAAAATGAGCATATAATAATATCTGAAACTTGTCATTCAGTCATAAAATACGGCATGTTTTCCACATTTCTGACACGATTTTGGACAATTTTTTAATGCTCGAGGCGTACTAAAATACGGAACTGCTTCACATGCTAAATCATCGGAACAAAATGGCGTCAACTTTTCAGACGGTACATCGTGTTATTGACTGAATTATTACTAAAAGTAAAACCATTGCGCTGTTCCTTCATTGAAATTGAACAAGTATTTTATTCTGTCAAAATATGTGCACTCTGGCAAAAGGTTTGTTTGCAATATCATGGAGAAAAAACTTTTAAGGTGATATACAGTTTGGAAGCAGAAAAAGAAAATCTTGTGTACAGATAAGTTCACAACACTTATACTTGTTCTCGTGCAGAGAAAGTGTAAGAGGAGCAGAGGGTTAGATACTAATGAGTTATATCTATTACTATATAATGATGATATAGTTATATTTAGTACTATATACTGAAGGCACTGTTACATATATATATATATATATATATATATATATATATATATATATATATATATATATATATATATATATATATATATATATATATATATATATATATATATATATATATATATATATATATATAATGTGTGTTATGTTTTGTGATTAAAGATTTAACGGTCATTTAGTTTGTTTTTAAATATTAAATTGCTAATTTTGTCCTTTGTGGGTTTGTACTATAAGATAATGTTACTGTGTTTAGTAAGCATGTTATTGTAGACTTGCTTACCTTTGAAGGTTTAGAAGAAATCTTGCTGATAAATTTGATGGGATTTGAGTTTATTTCAGTAGTTTTCCCAGAGGAAATCAGTTCACCTGATTTCTGATTGGCTGGCTGTTCAGGGACCAGACCTTGCAGACAAGTTTTAATGATCTGGAAAAGAATATTTGACCTTTATTTATTCCCATCTTAAAAATCTGTAGTGGAGACAGTAATTTGGTTGTGTGCAAATATTATTTTCGAGATTTATTTGTTTCAACTATTCATTAGAATCTCAAGATGAACGTCAGTACTAAGTAACTATTTTGGAATTACTGTTAATTATTAGAAGACTTTTTGGAGTAGATCATTGTTATATATGGAGACGTTTAGGGTATTAATATTATTCAAAGCTTTTGTCAAATCGGCGCAATATATTGGAACTAATTTGGAATAATCTATACTTTTGGACCTGTGATATAACTTTTAGGACAAGTGGGATTTAATTCAAAATATTGTAAGTTATTTTTTAAATTTTCGCTTTGTATTCTACGCAAATCAATTATTTGTTTAATTTTACATAACTCTTTATTTTTTGCTAATTTATGTTACTTAGCTTAACACTCTAGATTCGTAAATTGTTTCGGCCAATCAGCTTTCTTTGTATTAAATATAGTAGTTAAACGCTCAGGAAATGATTACTTGCCTCTCATTATAATGTGTAAAGAGCGAATGCTGCCGGTAACAAGAAAAGTCTAAAGTTTCCGGTTCATGGGGAGGTATTTGAGCAATAACTAAATTTATATCTTCTCGAACTACGGCAAATGCCAGTATATTTCATGGCCGTCTAGGCACGTGAACATCTTAAATTGACCGGGCGTGTGAAGTGAACGTCAGTAATATCGGTTGCGTAAGTTTCTATATATAGATTTGGGGCATAAACAGTGAATATAATTCTTGAAATAAGGTGTTGATTTTCTATTTTTCTTTGTATACAATGTTACGTGTTTAGGCTCGAATAAACAGTAACACAAGAAAAAGTGAAAACAACGAGCTTTGAAAAATATAACAAATAATTTTTTCCCTGGAAAAATACTGTAAAAATGAAAGAATATGAGGACTTACGGTTTCCAGAATCAAATCCAAAAATAATACAAGAATAATCCACGAATAAAGTTTTCGAAGTGCTAATATTGAAATGTTCTAATGATTTCAAGTTCGAGTCCCTACGAAGAATCAAAGATGGAAGGCGATGACGCATGATGTAGCCTGTACTGTGCTGACGTCTACAATTCCTTGTAGAAATACAATAATTAATCCTCTGGTTTTGGAAATCGAAATAAAATTTTCAAGAAAAGTAATGGTTAAAGAGTTCTGTATGAATACAATAATATTTCCAGAGAAACGAATTAATCTTTCAGAGTCTAAATAATCTGAGGAAACTTAACAAAAAACTCAAAAACTCAAAATTTTAGTGCTAGTCACAACAGAAGAAAACAACTTGACATCAAGTGTTGAAAAGTTTCGTACTCTGATTGATCTCTCTCTCTCTCTCTCTCTCTCTCTCTCTCTCTCAGCATCACTATTAATACTAAGTATTTCGCAATTTCGGAAATGCCTAATTGCGAAATAGAGGATGACGTGATCATGTTTACATGTAAAAGTCACATAGCTCCTGTATGTCTTTGATAAGAACAAATCACTTTACTCCTAGAAAAAGGTTGTTTACGTGATCCTCAATCAAGGCCAGGAACTAAGTCAAAAATAGAAACAAGTGTTTCTATTATTAGGTATCTAAGAAAAAACTCAGATCAAACTGAATTTTCTGGAAAATATCAAATTCCTAGTAAGCAAAATTACATTACATTGACATGTAAAGAAATTAAAAAGACTCCAAAACCCCAAAGCAATCAAATCAATCAAATACAAATTAAATCAAAATATAAATTAAATCAAATATAAATTAAATCAAATATATGTAACAACACTCTTGAAAATGCAACAGCTATAACAGGGACCGATGCGGTGGCCTACGTGGTTAGAGCGTCCGCCTCGGATGCGGAAGGTTCGAACCCCGGCCGAGTCATATCAAAGACTTATTTATATGGTACCAGCAGCTTCCTCGCTTGGCGGTTGGCAGTAAGAGGTTAGTGTTAGGACTGGTAAGCTTAGTGTCAGGATAATGTGTCAGGGTGAGAAATGCCACATCTATGTGGCATGATGCCCCACTGTTAGAAAACACAATAAACTTTACACTGCAAACATCCTAGCGATAAAACTCAAAGTGCTAAATCTACCTTAAAAATCCAACACGCACACAATAACAATAATAGCAATATCTTTATTATCTGTTCTCCTGTATAAGAATACATGAAACGTCAGCTTAGTCTCACATGTACATGTTTGCATGAGGAGATATGTCAGTTTTAAAGGATTATTAAAGCAGTGATGTTTTTGCAAGGGATAATTAATATGTTGCTATGGAACCCTGCTTGACGATTGCATCTAAACAAAATCAATACGCATCAAAAGACAGCATAATACTGTAGAAGCGGACATTTAAAAAGGACAAGGAGTGATAGGCGGCAAGGAATGAAATACATTTCGAGAGCAAAACTAGAAATAAATTATTATTCCGTTTATCAATCTTTTTTTTCTAATAATTTATCATTATTTTAAGATCTCACAAAGCCTTTCTCACGTATGGTGTTTCATTTTTTTTCCCATTGAGCATGAAGTCAAGTATTTACATTCAGATGTGGAAATTATTTCGATTGAATAAATTTAAAATTAATGTCAGGGCATATATCTGACAATTTGCTTGGACATTTAATCATTGTTTCACCAGAAATTAGTATACTACTTAAACGTATTACAGTTTGCTCAGATTCATGTCAGTTCAAAGCAGATAAGATTTTATCTCCATTTTGTAATTGAGTTCTTTAAGGGACGTAAGTGTTACATCGTTTGTACCACCCTTTAAGCGCCTGGTTATACCATCATACTTTCGAAATTACAACTAAGGTACAGGAAAGTCCTTGTGGTAAGGCACAGCAGCAAGTCCGCACTAATATTAAAAACCAGTAAAGACCTTCTAAGGGCTGCTCCATTGGTGTAATTAAAGCCAAAACTCTCTTCGGTAGATTCAGCCCTACAGCTCCATTGTTGTAATTAAAGCCAAAACTCTTCGGTAGATTCAGCCCTACAGCTCCATTGTTGTAATTAAAGCCAAAACTCTTCGGTAGATTCAGCCCTACAGCTCCATTGCTGTAATTAAAGCCAAAACTCTTCGGTAGATTCAGCCCTACAGCTCCATTGCTGTAATTAAAGCCAAAACTCTTCGGTAGATTCAACCATACAGCTGTAATTAAAGCCAAAAACTCTCTTCGGTAGATTCAGTAGATTCAGCCCTACAGCAGTTTCTCAAGACTTGCAGAATCATTGACAGCGAAACTTGACAACTGCTCCTGACCCATCACAATAGTCTAGAAAGCGTGTTAATGCGATTCGCACTCTTGAGCTATCCCCCAAGAATTTCACGCATATGAACCCTTAGTCCAATACACAACAGCAAACTAAACATCACTCCTCGTCAGTCGGATCATGGTACACGGGAAGACACTGCAGAGACACAAGGACGAAGTTCTTTAACCCACTTTCCTTTCCTACTGAAGGAAGACAGAGACGGAGGTGCGACAGCCCTAGTTACCAAACCAGTTGGATCTTTTCAAAAGCGATTGAGGGTTAACAGCTCCATTTTCGGCGCCCCCCCCCCCCCCCCGACTCATTGTTCTTTCACCAGAACAATATGGTGAAATTAAAGAGGGGTGAACACCCTTTCGTAAAAAGTGGAAATCGACTGGATCCTGAACGATCCTTCTCCAGCATTCTATTCCTGAATCTTCCTGATTACCAAGAAAGGTGGAACGTTTCACGTTATAACCTATCCCTCACCTTAAAACATCTTCTTCTGAAGAAACATTTCAAAATAAAGTTGTTTTGGGTTCAACGCCATTTTCACCACTGATGGTGGCCGTTATAACCGGTATAGGAAGAACGCGTGAAAATCCCGAGAAGAACTATCGACTCACGGGAAGTTACTTGTAAGACCGTGACTCTTACACACTTAGATATAGGCGAGATTACAGTGATCGGCAAAGACAAGTGCTTTAGACCACCATGTCACCGGGACCACTTTCAAGATCAATTTGGAATTCAACTTGAACGTCAGGCTAAGCATTGTCCATCGAGATTCATGATGACGATTTGCACAAGCAGATATTTCATCGACACAGCAAATGCCACCGGTTTTGCTTCGACCTTGAAGTTGTTCAATTCCGCTTCCAAAAAAAGAACAAACAAATAAAGGTTACTTTCATTCCTATTTTAGCGTGACGGCATCGGCGAGGAAAACTTTGCTTATTAGTTGTAACCTCATCACACACGTTACAAATTCATTATGCTTTTGAACGTAGTTCGTAGCAATGTACCAAATATTTGTTAATAAACTATCAAATAACGAATCACTTTCACAATACAGCATAAAATTGTAGATTTTTGCAAGTTGAACAATAGTAGTGAATAGGGACGATTCAGGGACTAGGGCAAGTACTATTAAAAAAGTGAATATTGCACATAGAGACTATGTAAATTAACATTAGGCAAATAACATTAGTTTTCCATAGTCCCTGAGAATTTTTCCTATACAGCATAGGCCTTATAGGGACAAGGGGAATTTAACATGGGAAAAGAACATTAGTTTTTCTCATTGTCCCTATAACTGCACAAACAGGACAAACATCATAGACATTATAGAGACAAGGGGAATTTAACATGGGAAAAGAACATTAGTTTTTCTCATTGTCCCTATAACTGGACAAAAATGACAAACATCATAGGCATTATAGGGACAAGGGGAAAATGGAACAGGGTCAGGACCCTATTTTAATACGGTCCCGACCTTATGGGTCTATGGAAATTGAACATGGGAAATTTAAACAGGGAGGGTCTCTATTTAAAAATATGGGGTAAGCAATGAAAGTCAAGGTCTTTTCGAGGCATATGAAGGGGCCCTGAAAAGTGATTTTGGTTTTATGTTAACATACACTACTGTTAACACAGAGGGCATCTTTGAGATGTTCTTCTTTTCCTCAAACTACGTCTGACTTCAGGACCGTAAATGAGAATCCTCTTTAGGAATCCTCGTCTCTCCACGTAAATCCTTCCTATCCATAAGCTGTTTTCTGTCCTATGGACAATAGTCCACTTGGATCGGACATACATCGGTATGTCAGTCCGGAACATCACGGAAGAGACAAGAGTTGATGATTCCACCGTGGTCCACATGTTGGGGTGCCGAGAACAGGTGAAGGAATGCAGTGAACTGCGCTTATTTATAGGGAGAGGAAGGATTGAAACGGATTGATTTCATTGACCAATCCAAACACGCGTTACAATATTCAGTCAGCCCACGTCCAATCCGAAGAGAGCAGTCTGTGACATCACATTCCCTATATAGATTCGCTTGCGCCTGTGCGCAGTCAATCCATGCGACTGTTTTTCAACATGACGGAAACTCAAAAAACGATAAATTGGGGTGCACCAGCCATGGAGACTACCCAAGGGAACCCGGACTTACTTTCAGAAGAGGTGAATTGGGATTTTGTGGATTTTCTTACCTCGCAAGAATTTGTTCCGGAACCTTCGCCAACTTCTCCTTCATTACCGCACGTGGAGAATTTTAGACAGAGACAGAAAGAAGAATTGGAGAAATTTATACAACAGCAACAGGAAGCGGAACAAGCTTTTCTCCTTCAGCAACAGCAGCAAGAAGAAGAGGTAAGAAAAAAAAACAACAAGAAGAAGAAACAGCAGCAAAGAAACAAGGGTGTGAAGGTCACGGTACTGTTAGACATTTTAGCAGAGTTAAGAAGTCTGAAACAAATGTATCAGACTTCTTTATTACGACCGAAGAGAATACGACCTTCCCGAGCTAAACACTCCAACCCTGTGACTAAGCCTACCGTACCACCCTTAGTGATTTCAATCAAATCATCATCATCATCATCAACATTACGCAGTCCAGAAGTAGGCCTTGGCCGTGGCAAAGGCTTAAGGCAGCTAAAGTTGATTGTTTAAACTCACCCATGCACCAAAAAGGCCCTTTCCAGGGCCACCCATGTCTCTTGAAAACAGATAGTCTTTCAATTGTCAACATCCATTCAAACTAAAAGAAACAAAAACATTTTACCCCTATAGTACGTGTCTGTGTATGAGTGCATGGGTGTAGCTTTTTATTTTAAAATAAAAACCCAAAGACACTTACCTTTTATACCCAATTTATTCTTTTATAAATATTTACAATCCAATTCACAATTCACAACATAGCACTTTAAAAAGTTCAAAGACTTCTTCTCTCACCTTGTCCACTCTCACTGTTTTTTGAATTTCTTCACAGTCACAGTCTTTTCCTCCTCCTCTTCATCTCACTTTCTACCCTTCTTCTTTTCTTCTCCTTCTTCTTTTCTTCTCCTATTTCTTTTTCTTCACCTGTCTGCTTTCTTCCTCTTCTTCTTCCTCTCCATAATCCCTCTCTTCTTCTGGCTCCTCTTGTTTCTTAGGGCAATCTGGAAACCAATGTCCTTTTTCTTGACAATAATAACAGGTAGCTTGACTTTTGTCTCTTCTAGCCCCTGTTTGCTTTTTTGACGGTCTGGACACTCTGAAGACCAATGCCCTTTCTTCTGACAGATATAGCAGGTATCTTGACTTTAATCTCTAAAGGAGGGAGAGTAGTCCGACGGCTGGTCTGAAGAAAATTTTCTAATGACCCCTCGCAGAGCTCTGATGAAACGTTCGATCTGGGTAGTCTCTTCCATCGTTCTGCTCGGTTTGAGAGTGAAATGAATAGTGAAAGGAAAAGACACATACCCTTTATATACGTTGGTCTACCATGACTACAAAGTAGCCCATGGTGTTTAAACTTAAGTCATTTGACTTTTTGCTATCAAGATGAAACGATCCAATTCATTTGAGAAGAAAGAAGAAGAAAGTAAGAGGCAGAAACGTGATCTATCGCCTCTTACAAGAGCTGAAGTCTTGGCACAAATTCATGCCAGTGATTTTGAAGAGGACATGAGTGAACCAGAATCCAAACCTACATAGTCTACACCTAGTTCAAGTTCACCAGTCAATCCTGAAAAATACTATTCCATTCGAGAGACGGAAAAGCGTCCCTCTAGAAAATTTAGAACCACGGCTTACAAATACACGGTGAAGTTTAAAGATTTCAAGTCCGAAGTACCGTTAGAGAAAGCAGAAGGGTTCATAACTGAGATGTGAGATTCTTTGCTCACCACACTCAAGCGACAGTGTCAACCCAAAGAATACGATCGCTTGAGACTTTCCATACAACACGACGGCTTGAAATCCTCTGTTTGGATCGAGTTTAGCAGCCCTGCAGAATTGACCACTTCCAAAGTCATGGACAAGATTCAACACGTGCAACAATCCAATGACCCGTTTGACATCACCGATGGTCAAACCACACTGGACATGACCCACGTCTCTCCTCCTCAAGGGACCGGACAACGCAGAAAGACCTTATTGGTCAACAACCTTCTCATTACCAAAAAGAGCCTCGTTCAAATTAACAATTTTCAAGACCACATGTGTTTAGCCAGGGCTATCGTGGTGGGACGAACCTATGCCAACAAGAACGACACGGTAGAATGGAAAAGAGACTGGGAGAACATTCGAAAATCGAACAGAGCCAAACAACGAAATGAAGCAGAACTTCTGATACAACAAGCAGATCTGTCCAAAGTCACACCCTGTGGCATTTCTGAGATGCAAACATTGCAAAATGTCCTAGCTCCACGCTACACCTTGAAAGTGTACCCTCAAGAAGTGCGTGGGCCTCTGTTGTTTCGAGGCCGAGATTTTAAAGATGGAAAATACATTCATCTTTATTATCACGATGAAAATTTCGATACCATTACCAGCATCACTGCATTCCTGCGATACGGTTATTACTGTGAGAAATGTGACTATGGCTATAACAATCGAGAGCAACACAAACATTGTGGATCGAAATGCTCAGGATGTTTGTCCTCTCCACCCTGTCTGAGCGAAGGACAAGAACGAGTGCATTGTCCTGCTTGTCTGCGTACGTTTGTCAGTCCTACCTGTTACCAACAACATCTGAAAACACAAGGTTCACAGAAGAAATGCGCTTGTCAACTGCTGAGATTGTGCCCCACGTGTGGACAAGAGAAAGATGACGGTCACAAGAAGAAGAAAGGCAATTTCATCTTTTTCGATTTTGAATGCATGCAAGAGACTGGCATTCACATTCCTAATTTCTGCGTGGCTTATCGAGCGTGTGAGAAGTGCATTCAAGAACCTATCTTTAGTCATTGCCCTCACTGCAGCAAAATTCCTGGAGGGCGTGAAAAAATCTTTCGAGGACCCAAGACGCTAGACGATTTTGCCAAATGGGTCTTAGACCCCATCGACAAGACATGGAGTAAAGAGGACACTGAACGTTACGGAGATTGTCATCGTCATGCAACAGTCATGGCCCACAATTTCTCGGGATACGATGGACAGTTTCTTTTGAGATGCTATGCGGAACATGGCACCGAACGTCCTAAAGTCACTTTGAACGGAGCCAAAATCGTTTTCATGCAAATGGGACAAGTACAGTTTAAAGATTGGATGAGTTACTTAGCCATGCCTTTGAGTCGAATGCCTAAAACGTTTGGAATGACAGAAATGGCTAAAGGGTACTTTCCACACTTTTTCAATACGGAAGCCAATCAACATGCCGTTCTACCCCATTTGCCTGAGGCCCACTATTACGACCCCGACAACATGTGTACCGAACAACGAGAAGATTTCTACGCTTGGTACCAGACCCATGCCTCAGACCCTTTTGACTTTCAGGAAGAAATGCTAAAGTATTGTCCTTCCGACGTAGACATTTTACGCCGTTGCTGTGGAAAATTTCGAGAACTGTTCATGGAACACGGAGGGATGGATCCTTTGAAAGAAGCTTGCACCATTGCCAAAGCGTGTTCCTTAGTGTACAGACAACGTTTCATGCCTGAAAACACCGTGGCTGTCATCAGTCCTCAATCGACCAACTACGTCAAATGTCAATACTTGGTCAAAGCCCTACGCTGGTTACATTACTTGTGCGACAAGGAAGACAAATAGATTCAGCATGCCCGCAACGGAGGAGGCGAAAAGACCATCGGAACGCATTCGGTCGATAGCTGGGATTTAGAAAACTCCAAGATTGTGTACAAGTTTAACGGTTGCTTATTTCACTGATGTCCCGTCTGTTACCCTGACCGTGGCACTAAAAATCAGTTTTTACATCGAACCATGGAAGACCTGTACCAGTGCACTTGTCAGGGACGCCTAAAGTTAGAACAGCAAGAATACCAAGTGGTGGAAATGTGGGAACACGAGTACGATCACCGTTTGAAACGTGATCCCGAGTTTAAACGCATCATGGAAAGTTACCAGTTCATGGACCGTCTGAACCCGAGGGACAGTTTGTACGGAGGACGGACCAATGTCACATGTGTCCTTTACCATGCTAATGAAGAGAAAGGAGAAGAAATCAAATACTTGGATGTTGTCATTTTCCTGCAGGACACCCGCAGTTGTTAACGGAACACATCGATCTGAACCGCATTCGACAATACGAAGGTTTGATCAAGTGCAAAGTCTTGCCTGCCACGAACCTGTACCATCCTGTGTTACCTCACCACTGTCAAGGCAAACTGATGTTTCCCTTGTGTCGTACATATGCTGAAACGTGCAACCAAGCCCAACCTTGTCATCACACCCAGGAAGAACGCGCCTTGACAGGGACGTGGGTCAGCGTAGAATTGTTTAAAGCTATGGACATGGGATACCAACTGTTAGAAGTGTACGAAATTCGTTTGCAAAGTGATGTTAAATTGCTTGTGGGGTAAAATGGCACAACGGCCGTGTTTACCCAAGACGGAATATTTGACAGAACCTTCCCGCTACTTCCAGATGATTCACGACAAAACTGAATTCATGAAACACGTGGACGTCGTTCGAGAGGATTTGATCTTAGTGAATTACGAAGAAGATTTGGACTTTGTACAAGCCGATCCCCTTGGAAATGTCATCATTGCAGCTTACGTGACAGCCCATGCTCCCTTAAAATTGTACGAAGCTTTAGAACTGTTAGGGGATCGCGTCCTGTACTTTGACACGGACAGTTGCATCTACATCCATCGGCCGGGTCAACATCACCCTGACATCGAAGGAGACCGTTTAGGAGCCTGGACAGACGAACATCCCGACGACAAGATTCTAAGTTTCGCGAGTGGCGAACCTGTGAAAGAGGAATATTCGTTTCCTGTGCGTTTGTCGGAATACTGCGACTTTGAAAATCGTCTTCAATCGTCTTCAATCGTTCAAAGGAAAATGGCCTAAGTATCTGGGAGGACCAATCCCCGAAGAATTAGCCAGAGCCGGATTTTTCTACTTGGGCGAAGGGGATAAAGTCAAGTGCTTCAGTTGCGGTGTGTCACTTCACCACTGGGAACCACAAGATTCGGCCTACCTGGAACATGCTCGATGGACACCGAATTGTCATTACTTACTCTTAGTGGGACCGAGACATTGAAGTAACCTACTATGTCGTTGAAGAAGAAACCAGATTGGTTAGGAGTCAAATGTTGGACATCACCGAGACCAGTATTTAAACTTCATTTCAAAAACGATATTGAATCATTATCTAAAGAACTGCAAGAGAAGATTTACAAGGAAGTTTAGCAGGGGCTTGCCAGAGTGAAATCTCAATGGGTAACTGCATATATTTTGTGTCGAGAATTTCACAAGAGGAAAGTGAGAAAAGTAAACCAATGTGTTAGATTTCTCTGGGTCAAGGGTGCATTTATCCTATTATACCGCTTTAGACCGTTTACATCAAAAGATTTCAGTGAGATTTTTGGACGTTACCCTGAGTGGCAGTGGTCAGAAATTACTCACTATGTGGATTACTTTTGCTCTAGGAGAAGATAGTGAATTGTACGGACTGACCTATTCATGGATACTTTGCCTGTGGAGTTGAGAGAACGCATTTATCGAGAACTGCTCAAAATACAAGTCAAACGTAAAGAACAATTGCATCCGTTACGTCACCGGTGTTTGAACCACTGGTACCTGAATGCTATACAAGGACTGATTCAGTTGAAAGTGTTCCATTGGACAGACATTGATCAACGACCCCATGGTTTAAAAAAGGATTGGTTTGCTATTGATGATTCTATGTATTACATTGTAAACTTACTGCATCGAATTCGTGAGGAAGAGTTAAAGACTTACCAACATCTTTTACACAATGTCACCTTAGTGAAAGAGGAAACTTCTGAACGAATTGTAATGTGTAAGTTAGTGACTAAACGATTTAAATTCGACACTGAAGTAAAACCATGACTGTGCAAACGGTATATTTATTGTGTCAGACAAAAGAGGATTTATTATGACTTATTCATGGATACTTTACAAGAGAACATTCGTGCTTTGCCTGTGGAGTTGAGAGAACGCATTTACCGAGAGCTGTTCAAAATACAAGTGAAACGTAAAGAACAATTGCATCCGTTACGTCACCAGATGTTTAACCACTGGTACTGAATGGTATAAGAGAACTGATTCGTCTGAAATTGTTTCAGTGGTCAGACCTTGTTCAACACTCTGAGTTAGTGAATGATCGAAATGTTCACCATTTTAGTTACTTTGAGATTCACCTAGAGCAACGCATTGAGGAAGACGAGTTAAAGGATTACAACGGTCTATTAAGTGGAATCTGCTTAGCGGAAGAGGAAACTTCTAAACGAAGTTTGAACTTTAGGTTACAGTTTGGAGCATTTACATTTCCAACTCGAGAACGAAGATCTCTGGCTAGAAAGTACGTATATTGCTTCCGAAACAAAGAGACTATAAAAACAGGAATCCATGCCACGACTTTTATCACATGTGATTGAACGGGTTCCGTGGAAGGAACTCAATGACCATATTCAAACCGTGGATCATTGCCATCAATTATTACAAGAACTGTTTCCGTTCAATTTGGGTCGACAAGTGGTGTTTGTCTTAGTGACTTGTTTTCTGGGATTTCGTTTACCAGTGGATTCCTTGTGGACTCTTTACGAACAGTATTTACCATCCAAATGGCCATAATTGCTCACGAAAGGCTCATTTTGCTCAAAGCTTTGCGTTTTCATCTGGATACTTCTCGATCTCTACGGGAAAAAAAGATTCGTCAACTTTTAGCATCCGAAGACGTGTATGACGATGTGTGTGTAGCTTGTGACTTAAATCCCCATTGGACAGATGTACGTGCCTGGAAAAAAGGGGTTTTGAGGCTTGGACCCAAGAAGTGGCCCAGTATGCTCAAGAGTTGTGATCCTTCCTTTCAACGTCCAAAGAAAAAAGTCACTTTTCAACCTGTGTTAGTGACAGTACCAGAAGAAGAACTCGTCACTCAGGACAAAACTGTCTTGGACATGTCTGAAAGACCCTTTCGGGAGGACACTTGTGTGACCTTACCCCCTATAGAACTGGTCAGAACATTACCCAAAACATGTTGTACAGAAACTTGTTTCTATTCCACGTTGATGGTTTTCACGTGCCAATTATCGTTGTACTTAAGCCTCTGGCTTTTATGTATTTTTGTCTTTCGTGTTCATGTTTAAAACATTCAATAAACGTGTCCAGAAAAAAGTATATAAACTCTTGCCTTGTTTGTTTTCGTGTCACAAGTGACATTCCTAACACTATGGCTACCTCTGCTGTCTCTGCTCCCTCTTCCTCTACTGTCAAAGTCATCGACGAACACTTAGATCGTGCCAGTTGGGAGGCTTTGTATCTTCGCCATCCATTTAACATGCTCATTGCTGGACCAAACGGTTCAGGCAAAACCGAATTCGTCAAACGTTTGATCGAACATAAACATCATTTGATCGATCGGCCACCTCAACGCATCGTGTGGTGTTACAAAGAGTGGCAATCGGAGTACAACCTCTTGCGAGAAAGTCAAGGCGATACCATCGTGTTTGTGGAAGGTATTCCTAAAGAAGACGACTGAATCGTCTCTGACTCCCGTCAAACCCATTTGGTCATTTTCGATGACATGTTAGGAGAAGACGAAAAAGAAATTAAACTGTGGTTTACGCGCAAAGGGCATCATCGTAATGCCAGTGTCGTTTACATCACTCAAAATTTGTTTCAACAAAGTAAAGCCCATCGCACCATTAGTCTCAATGCGCATTACGTGCTCTTGTTTAAAAGCCCTCGAGATAAATCGCAAGTGCAAGTCTTAGCAAACAGTTAGGAACGCCTCCAGTCGCATCTTCCCGTCAAATTGATTTGTTCCTTGTATGGCATCAGTCGAGAAAAAAATCCACAAATACTGGCTCGTGTCTTAGGAGCTAGTCTTAGAGGAGTCTTACGATGGTTTTCGGTGACAGCACGTCAATTACTGCAAGGAACAATCAGATTCCTCATCAAACCAAATGCTTTTTTGATCGAAACAAAGTCGCTTTGACCCAACTGGCCGATCCCCGCATCGACACTCAAACCAAAAAACAAATCATTTTGAAACCTGGAGGGAGCGGTACACTAGGAGGTGTCATCATTCGCTCTCTCTTAAGATGGGATCCTAATGCCTCCAAAGTTCTCCCCAAGAAAAAAGTCAAACGAAGCTCCAAGAGGAAGAAAAAGAGCCACGGTGTTAAGACCAGGTCCCCAAGGAGACCCATGTCTCCAAGAACTTCTCCAGTGGCGGGACCCTCCTCCTTCCAGTCACCACCCCGGAAAAAGAAAAGCCCACAGAAAAAGAAACAGAGAAAAAGTCCCCAGAAAAAGAAAAGCCCACAGAAAACTAGTCACAAGAGAGGCACTTCGGCCATGACGCAACCTTACACTCGCAAACCACGATCTGCAAGGACGGTGACCGCGTCTCCGGTAGCCTCAGGCTCATTCTTTTCTCCGTTGATGACACCAAGAACTGAGAAGTACTTGGAGACGTTGATCACACCAAGAACTTCTCCGTTAATGACCCCAAGAAGTTCTCCAGTGGCAGGACCCTCCAATTTAGTGGCTGTGGCCGCTGCTCACAAAGTACCTGCTCCCAAAATCAAAGTCCAAGAGAGATCGGGCATGTTACAAAGTTTACTGGATTTGTCCAAGCAAGAACTGGCTCGATTTAGTCCGTTGCGCACCCCTGCACGACGTGTCATGCCTTTCGTCAAGTTGATACGACGTAAAGACAATCAGTGGCAACGCGTTCCAGTATAAAAAAAGGCCTGCGACCAAGTAGGGGTATCAGTGAACTTCCAAAAGATGTCACCTCAAAGAAGTGCACACCGTCACTATCGTCAAAAAAAGAAAGAGACAAAGGCAGACTCGTCATCCGACAAAACGCTTAGCCAAGCATCGACGTTACCCTAAGAAAAGACACAGTCGTTCAAAGAAAAAGAGGCGTCAACAAAGGGGAGGATTCCTTGGCAATTTCGGAAAAAACTTTGTCACTTTATGACAAAGCAATAGACCCCGAAAAAAAGATAAAAGGGCTTGTGTTAAGTCATCGACGTTAGTGTATGTTTGGTGAATGTCCCGGAACCCACAAGCAAAGATGTCACCCTCCAGAAAACATTCCTCTTCTAGACCCCAAGGAAAGAAAAGGAAAGGACTGCCTCCTCGTTTAGTCAAACATGGGGACATGTTATCTGTCCTGTCCAAAATTTCTCCACCCCTGCGAAAAAAACTCATTCAAACAGCCTCCAAAGAGGTCGTCGATACCGTGTGCGAATGTTGTTTGAACGTGTTGAAAGGCACGATCCCTTTGTCCAAACACCAAAAACAATGCTTAGGCAAACATCGTCACGTTCTTCGCCAAATGGTTCAAAAGAAAATCCCCATCGGACAAAAGAAGAAGATGTTGGTCCAACGTGGAAGAATTTTACCCCTCTTGCTAGGCCCATTACTGAAAGGACTCTTGGGAACCGTGTTGGAAGGACTGATGGGAGCAAGATATAAAGGCCCTCTGAAGTCCCAGGAGCTCAGAATTGACCCCTAACATCCCATGGAAGGACGAAAACTAGCTTTAGTGCCTTACAAACGATGGATGGAATACCATCGTTGGCAAGAACAACGCACCCCGCATTTACCTCCCAATCCCAATTTGAGCGAGATGTCCCAGTTACAAAACGAACTGCAGTCCTTGATGGATAGAAAAGATTTGTCGAAAACAGAAAAATCACAAAAGTACGGTCAACTCTTGCAACGACTGCAACTCTTTTACCAGAAAGTCTCAGACGAAGCAGCTCGTCCCACTCTGAAAGATTTTAAGACCTTGATGAAAAGTCCAGCACCATCACCACTACCACCACCACCACTGCCAGTGACCAAGACAGAAAAAGGAGAAGAAGAAGAAGGGCTTCAAACTCCACCAGAAAAAGTACACAAGTTAACAACACCACCTACCTCCAGAATTGGATGGATTAAAAAGATGATGACCACTCCTTCTTCATCAGAAGAGAAAAGGAAGGTGAAGACAGAAGTGAAACAAGAACCGATATCCCCTGTTCAGACATCCTCCTCTGCGACACCTATTGCCGGTCGCACACACAAAGCATTGCAATCCAAGAAAATACCCCAAAAGAAAAAGAGTAGCATCCTCAAGAGTTGGTGCCTTATTAACAAAGTAAAGATGGAAAAAGTGTTAGCCAGCATTTACTACGATCCCTCCCATCCTGCAGGTTACGCAGGAGTTCAAAACTTGTATCGTGCTGCCAAAACTCGACTGAAAAGTCTCCGTTTACCTCAAGTGCAACGATGGTTACAAGAACAAGCCACCTACACTTTACACAAACCCATTCGACGCAAGTTTTCCAGAAGTCGCACACGAGTGGAAGCTATCGATCATCAACGGCAAGCCGATCTAGCCGATGTCTCTCATTTGGCCAGCTACAATCGTGGCTACAAATATTTGTTTTGTGTCATCGACGTCTTTTCCAAATTTGCCTGGGTCGTGCCCTTGACTTCCAGATCAAGCAGTGAGTCAGTGCGAGCCCTGTAACAGGTGTTGAAACAAAGTGGTCGTCGCCCTCTTCGATGGCAAGCGGACAAAGTGCACCGAATTTCTGAACCAAGCTTTCCAAAAAGAATTAAAGAAACGTGACATTCATTTTTTTACCACCGAGAATCCCGAAACCAAAGCCAGCATCGTGGAAAGTTTTCAAAGCACTTTGAAAGAACGCATGTGGAAATATTTTACGCATCACCACACTCTGAAGTACATCGACATCTTTCCGCACCTGGTGCAAGCGTACAACCAATCTTACCATCGAAGCAATGGACGTGCCCCACAAGAGGTGACTCCCGAGAACGAAGTGCTGGTGTCTGATCGCCTATTTGGTACGTCCCCGACGGGGGTCCCCAAGAAAAGTGGAGTGTTGGCCGTAGGAGATTGGGTGCGCATTGGCAAAACCAAACGCACTTTCGACAAAGGTTACTTACCTAACTGGACCACCGAATTGTTTCGTGTCACTGGACAAGTGCATGGCCGTCATCCTGCCATCTATAAATTGGAAGACATGAACGGAGAAGTGTTAAAAGGAATATTTTATTTGCCCGAGTTGCAACGTGTCACCAAAAAAGAAGACGACGTGTACGACATCGAAAGCATTCTCGAACGCAGAACCCGTAAAGTGGGCAAACGACGTGTCAAAGAAGTCAAAGTACTTTGGAAAGGATATCCACCCAGTTTTGATTCTTGGATCGACGCTTCGCAAGTCATCAACTATAAAAAGAAGTGACCATCATGCCCTTTCACACAGACTCAGCTACTGTGACCACTCCTTCACCCAGTTCTTCTCTGCAAGATTTACAGAAACAGCCCTTGTGGGTGTGGTGTGGAGAACGTGTGCCTAAAACGCAAATCGTCTTTTTCTGCCAAATCTTCGTGGTGTATTGTGTCATCGGTGCAGCCATTGCGCAGTTGCATAGGTTACCTGCTTCCCAATCCCTCCCTGAAATTCTCCTCGAACGGGAACAACGGGAACCTTGTGTCCAGTGCTTGTGCCAGTCACCACTCCAACAACAATAACAATCCCATTTTGGCCGGAGACACTCCTCTGACTTCTAGTAACCCCTCCGACAGCCACAGAACTCTGGAATTATGAGTCACACTAACCAGTTTTACTTAACCTTACCCAGTGACAGTTCCATGGAGGTGTTTCTCAATAATACTTTGTGCTATTACACGGCCAAATTACCTCAAGCCATCCAATTAGATCACGAAGCCCATTGGGAAGTGGCTTTGGTAGAAATCATTCACCCGACCCAAGTCTTCAATGTTCTTCCCAATCAAAATTTTTTTTCAGTGGATGTTTATGACGAACAATTGCAACAGTACTTGGATACCAACGTCAAATATGATAAGAAAATCCCTAGCACAAAAACTCAAAAAGTGGACCACCTATCACTTGTTCATTCCTCCAGGCTATTATTTTAGTGGTCAACATTTGGTCAGCACCATTGCCTCCAGGTTTAATGTCGTGTTTCTTAAAGCTCTGGAGAGTGTCAGAAAAAGTGTCACCCTGGAGTAACACAAAGTAGCTCGTCGCTTCCTGATGAAATTTGACGGTGGTAAAATCATGTCTTTTTTATTTTGTCCTGAATTGTTTGACATGTTGAGCGGGGATATGGAGATGAGGAAGAAAGTAGAACAAAAAGGCGAAATAGCAGTCATTTCCGACAACGATTCTTTTGCCAAGTTCTTTCGTGCCCGGTAGAACTGAACCAAGGACTGAATTTGATCTTTGTGTACCCCGATGTGGTGGAGTACAACGTGGTGGGACACACTTCCGTACCGTTGCTGCGTGTCATTCCTTTCAAAGTGGATTCTGCCACGGTCGCTGACGAGGAAGGTGGAAACACTTATCACGTGCACCGCGAATTTGTACATCCAGTGTACCGAGGGGTTGCTCGTCAGCGAGGACACGGTTTAGGAGATATGTTAAAATCAGCCTTTCGTTTGGTGGCACCAGTGTTGAAACCGATGGTGACACGAGGATTGCATGCCTTGAAAGATGCAGCACTGACGCACGGCAAAGAATTTCTCCAAAATATCATCATCGACAAACAAAGCCCCAAAGAAGCCTTCTTGAGGGCAGGCAAAAATGTCCTGCTGCAAACGGGCAAAGACCTTTGGGCCGACGAGAAACACCTATAAATGCCCTGCACGCTACCGAGTCAGGCATTCTTACTTCTTGAAGCAACAGCAAGGACAAGGCAGAAAAAGACGACGAAGAAAACACCATTTCACCAGACTTGACACTTCTAAAGCTAGAAAGGCAAAGAAAAGAAGAACCGTTCGAGACTTAGACGTTTTCGATTATTATAGTATTGAGAAACAGAAAAAATGATGCACCGAGAATATTGCGCCTGTTCCAAGTCGGAACTGGATCTGTTTGCCATGCCACCCACCATGTCGACCATGCAAGAATCCCAATGGGTAGAATTTCATCCCGTCTCCTCTTTGACAAATTCAGCCCCCAACGAGTTTGAAATCAAAGGAGAACCCAAAGATTACATCGATCTGAACAACAGTTACTTTTACCTCAAAGGCAAAGTTCTAGATAAGACTGGAGGTCCTATAGACACTGAAGCAGTATCTCCCGTCAACAATTTCATGCATTCCTTGTTCAGTGGAAAGGACTTGTACTAGAATAACAAACTAATCTGTATCAGCATGGACACTTACTTAGACGCCAAGAACACCCATCTTAATGCATGTGTGGTATGGGAACCTGACGATGCGGGCGAATTTGAAAAATTGGAAATTGATAAAAAGAAAGACCACAATGAGGGATTTGTAGAACGAAGAGACAAAATCAAAGACGGACAGAGTTTAGAACTGATGGATCGTTTGCATTTGGACATGTGGTTGCAAGAGAAATATTTGCTGAACGGTGTGGATGTTCGCCTGAGACTAAATCGTAGCAGTATCGCTTTCCATTTAATGACTGATAGTGCCGATTACAAAACCAAAATCCAAGAAGCTAGACTCTACGTACGCCGTGTGGAAGTGTTACCTAAAGTGGGAAACGACATTAGTCACACGTTGAGTAGAACGACCACCAAGTATCCGATACGACGCGTGGAAGTGAAAACCTTCAGCATTCCCAAGGGTCGGCGATCCATGATCGAAGATTATCTGTTCCAAGGACATTTACCCACACGTTTGATCGTTGGTATCGTCGAGAATACAGCCTTCAACGGAGCTGTCGATAAAAATCCTTTCTACTTTCATCATTTTGGCGTGTCCAAGATCGAAGTCACTCGCGATGGCAAGACCTTGTGTACCCGACCTTTCGAGCCTGACTTTGACAAGAAAAATTACTTCAGATCGTACTTGTCCTTGTACGAAGCTACCGGATAGTTAGGAACCAACACCAGTCACGGTATTACATACGAAGATTATGCAGGAGGCTATGCTTTGTGGGCTTTTGATTTTACTCCAGACCAAGGCAGCGTCGAAGGAAATTTCCACCCTATAAAATCCGGTCAGATTCGTGTGGAAATTCAGTTTGCAAACCGAGACCCTGATGAAACGGTGAACGTCATCCTGTATGCAGAATTTGATAATACGATAGAAATCAACAGTTTGAGAGAAGTCATTCTAGATTATTAGAAGCCATGGAAGACTGTTATCACTCTTTAGCTAGTCGAGAAACTTTGGACATGGAATGTGAGGAGACCGTGGAAGAAGAAGAATCCGAAGACGAAGAAGTTATCATGATGAAGTCAAGATGGCCAGAACAAGAAGCCCATTTAGTCTCCTGTTTGCTACAGTCCTAGCGGATACAATGAAAGAATTGATCAAGGAAGAGTGCTACGGATGTCACAATGATCATCCCAGTCAAATTCAACACGACAAATGCTTGATGTTGAGTCAAGAAGAAAAGTTGGACGAATATCTGGACAAAGCTTGGAGTCTCATCGAGATAGAATTCGTGTTGAATGAGTGTTATAAAGGCTTAGATAAACATTATTCTCCTTCATTAACGTCTCTGGAGTGCCGTCGCATTGAATCTCTCTTTGACCAGAGTAAGAAGTCGGAGCTAAACGCCTTTTACTTGTCAGACATTTTCAAGCAAAAAGTCAGGATCGAATTGATCACTTATCATTACCTGTGAAGTAGAAGAAAAAAGCCACACAAATAAATGGATACCTGGGAACTTTATTATCTTTTGAACCACAGTTCGTATACTGCTTCTTGGAATCCTGTCGTATGTGCTAAAGATGAACTCCCTCATCGCAAACCTCAAGACCATCAAGCTTTTGTGATCAACACGGACGACAGTGATCTCTCAGGAACGCACTGGGTAGCCGTCTACTTTCCTCAAGAAGATGTGTGGAATATTTCGATTCCTATGGATTGCCTCCTTTGGAAGACTATATCATTGACTTTATGAGAAGAAATGCTCAGACCACACGATTCAATAATGTGAAATTACAAGGCACAGATTCCTTGGTGTGTGGACAATATTGTGTGTATTTTCTGCATCATCGCAGTCTGGGCTATTCTTTAGAACATTTAGTAACTCATTTTGATCCTCGTTCTTCTTCTAGAAACGATGTGAAAGTAGATCGATGGTTCTGTGACCATTATACTTATCTTTTTTCTCAAGCTAGGAAACGTAGTGTCTATCAATGGCCTAATGACTTCCAACTTTGGAAATCACCATTTCATTCACAACGTTGTCAGCCTTGTCCAAAATAATGTGTTAGTTAAAAAATGTTTGTTATTCAAAAAAATGTTTAATGTTATACTAAATGGTATTTGCTAAAAATGTTATAGTTGTTTGTTAGTGTTAAGTGATTTTGAATTAAAAAAATGTTGTTTTGAAGAAAAAAATGCCTTTGTCTTTTGTTTTGCTATAGGAATCATGATTCATGCTCTTTGACTACTCTCTATCCCTCCCATAACACTCATTGAACGTTCCGACTCGAAAACCGTGTAGGGATGTTTTCCTTCACGTCCGCACTTTGACTTTAAAACATGGGGCAGTCTCCAGTCTAACCATCCATTGTCGACTCATCCTCTTACGAAGATGTGTTCCAGACTAGCTAAGCTAAACGAAGCCTACATGAATTTGCATAGGGTCAGACACAGTAAGATACCGAAGCCAGAAGAGATAGAGAATGTGAGAATGTTAAAAGTCACTGAAGACCTGATAGAAGAGCTTTTCAGAGAAGAAATTAACGGGGAGAAAGAAGAATAGACAGAGAAGTACAGACTTCAGAAACAGCAGAGAGAGCAGCAACAGGAACAACAACAGCAGCAGCAGCAACCTGTACCTGACAGAGGCTTTGTCGACTGTCGTATCGATACCAAAGAGTTCTTCTCTTTCCGAAGAAGCAGACCTTATCCTGCGAGAAAGCCTGTCGTCAGAGGAGGTCGCAATCTTAGAACCTAAAAGATGGCCATAGCTTTAAGTTCACACGCAAAAAACAGCCCTTTTCAGGGCTACCCCAACCTCTAGAAAAGAAATAACAATCGATTGCCTATAATAAGTTAAAAAAATAGACGTGTGTGCAATAGCAAATGAATTCTTTATCTTGATTAGAAAGTGTGTGTGTGTGTGTGTGTGTGTGTGTGTGTGTGTGTGTGTGTGTGTGTGTGTGTGTGTGTATAAGTATTTTCTTTAAGTGGCTTCTCAACATGTTTTAGAATAGAGATGGGTAGTATAAAAAAGTGAGTAAGTGTTTATTTTAGGTCCGCGCATTGTTTGGTCATGATCTAGGTAATATAAGTTTTGTTTTAGGGGGATGTTTTTCTTCACGTCCGCGCGTTTTAAGTGATGATCTAGGTAAGATAAGTTTTGGGTCTTAGGGGATGTTTTCCTTCAGGTCCGCGCTTTTCGTATAAATTGAAAATCGCTCGGCAGTCTAGCTACCCTTGTTGATTGATCAACACTAGAGAATGAACGCCAGACTTGCTAAACAATTAGAACTCCAGATGTATCTGGAATATGCCAGGCGCTTACTTAATGAACTGGCCGCGGAGGCCATTGTCGAAGAGGGAAGGATGAAAGAGGAGGAGGAAGAGGGAAGAAAGAAAGAAGAGGAAGAAAAAAAGAGAGAGATCAGGTGTCACCCTATGATGAACCCTGTGTGCAAGGTGACACCTGAGGCAAGGACATCTTCCAGCCTGTAGCTGCACAACAGCCACAACCACAACAGGAGGTAAGGATGCCAATTCGTCCTAGAATTAGAAATAGAAGAAGAGAAAGGGAAGTCTTCACTATTCCAAAGACATAAGAATGGAATAGTGAAGCCACTCAACCTGCCTCTTCGCTTCCAGCGATAAGGGTGAATTGGCAGGGAGACTGGAGTCGGAGATGCGTGTGCGGTGCCAGACCAGGAAGGTGCCAGCATTACATAGGTGCATCTGGAGTTCAAAAAAACAAACAGCCCTTTTCAGGGCTACTCAATACTCTAGAAACGAAATAGTAATCAATTTGCCAATGTGTGAATCTGGAGTAGTGTGAAAATAAACTCACTCTTTCCTGGTGTGATTGTATATGTTTATGTGTGTGATTGTAAGCGTTAAAGTAAGTTTGTGTGGATAGAAGGTTATGATAATGTTTTTTTTTTTTGCTGTTTGACGTGCGTGGATAGTATATAATGAGGTTAGATTATATGGCTCATCAGCTTTGTGCGGATAGTAGAAAATATGAGATGAGAAAAGTAGGGGATGTTTTCCTTCACGTCCGCGCGTTTTAAGTGATGATCTAGGTAATATAGGTTTTGAAAAGGAAGAAGAAAATGAGAAGAGGAAGAAAGAAGAGGAGCAGAAGCAGAAAGAGGAGAAAAAGAGGAAAAAGGAGGAAGAAAAGAAAGAAAAGAATTGAAAAAGTGTAGGACAGAAAATAAGAAGCTGGTGGAGGAATAGAAGAAATTAGAACAAGAAGAAGAAAACCAAAGGCTCTTTTCAGGGCCCCTTCATATGCTTCGAAAAGACCTTGACTTTCATTGCTTACCCCATTTTTTAAATAGAGACCCCTCCCTGTTTAAAGTTCCCATGTTCAATTTCCATAGACCCATAAGGTCGGGACCGTATTAAAATAGGGTCCCGACCCTGTTCCATTTTCCCCTTGTCCCTATAATGCCTGTGATGTTTGTCATGTTTGTCCAGTTAAGGGACAATGAGAAAAACTAATGTTCTTTTCCCATGTTAAATTCCCCTTGTCCCTATAATGCCTATGATGTTTGTCCTGTTTGTGCAGTTATAGGGACAATGGGAAAAACTAATGCTCTTTTCCCATGTTAAATTCCCCTTGTCCCTATAAGGCCTATGCTGTATAGGAAAAATTCTCAGGGACTATGGAAAACTAATGTTATTTGCCTAATGTTAATTTACATAGTCCCTATATGCAATATTCACTTTTTTAATAGTACTTGCCCTAGTCCCTGAATCGTCCCTATTCACTACTAACAATCATTAACAGAATCAACAATTTAGGTCAATCACATGCTTCTCTTTAAAAGCAATGTGTTGATTCTTTTCCATTAGCTGGAATTTTGTTATTCGTGTCTTCATTCATTGTTGTGTTGAAGTTCATATTTTGCGCGATGTGTATTGTACCTAAACACAAAGGCTGTTGCTATTAATGCGAAGTCTGCGAGGAAACATTCGAGACTCATTGTTTCACACTTTGGAACGCGACTTGTATTTCCGCAGGATTTTAAATGGTATTGGCGTATCGGTGAGCATTGGTTAGCATATTTAGAGAGATGTTTTTGTTTTTTTTAGCGATGGAGCTGTCGTTTATTGTAGAATGCAAATTCTTACGTACACTAATATGTGTTGGAAGCACATTTTCTGATCGTATTGTTTGAAATAAATGTTTACAGGAACTACGGTTCATTTGTTTACTGATTTTTGCTTGTTCTCCTCATTGCATTGTTTAATAATCTATTTCTGTGCTGTATGCTGTTCTATTGGTATAGTTCTTGTTGCTATTTAGAAAGAGTTATTATCGTTTAAGAAATCTTCGGAGCGTTTTGATGCAAATAATTTTTACATGATAAAAGCTTCTCAGTCACAACCCGCTGCACAAAAAATAAAAAATAAAAAAAAATTTAAAAAAATTTCGAGTGGCTATCTTATCCTCTTGATGTTTTCAATATTTATTAGCTTCATTTGCCATTATCAAAGTTCCAAATATTCAGCCCCATCTGTTACTTTCTTAAGCACCACATCTCCTTATCTCAAGATGTAACGTTTCTTCACACCTTGTATATGAGCAGTTACTCAGCCAGAGACTTCTCAGATTGGCCTCCAAGAACCTTTTTGTACAGAATGCTAATTTATTCTTCCGATGTTTTTGAGATTTATTTGGGCAGTTTCATTGGCATACCTTTTAACTATTTCAGCTTTGCCAGTATCGCTTCTATTGTCAGGGAAAATGACGATGCGTCATCAAACTTCATTATGGTCTGATCTTACGTTTTGACTTTACAATTTTCTGTCCACGCGTCTGGTGACTGATCGTAGTGTGGTAGTCTTCAATTCCTGGCCATTGACATGTCCTAACTGTCTGAAATTGGATCAAAAAATACCAAGATTGCGGGGGGAGTTTGCGGTTTAGACTATAACAAGGAAAATTAGCTAACTTAACCGGCCATATTTCCAAGATTGAGGACAGTTTCTCATCAAATGCAGAAGTTTTGCACCACATATTGATTTGCGTGCATTCAGCTTTATTCTTGCTTTAATTACATGAAACTAACGTTTCCTAGCTGTTACAGAAAGTGACTTTCTTTCGAATGTTATTGAAAACAGATTTCATAAACATTTCCATAATATGAACAGGAATTTGCTCTTGGACTTGCATTCACGATAACGATGACTTAGAGGCATGTTCGTGTTACTTGTCTTGAATCAAGGTCTAAATGTGTATTGCTAAGTAGTTCAGAACCATTAGACATCTGAAGCCTCGGTGGATTTATCGAAGGAAACAAACCCAATATAGATTTTGTTTATGTAATAATGTTCAAGGTGAACGTAAATGAAGCTCTTGTTTCAGGATACATATATATATATATATATATATATATATATATATATATATATATATATATATATATATATATATATATATATATATATATATATATATATATATATATATATATATATATATGGGGGGGGGTGTATAAGGACCAGTTTCCAGATGGAAAAAACATCATCCGGCAAAAATAAATCATTCTCGAGCATTTTTCTTTGTTCTTAATCGATATAAATATCCTCCTTATAATTAAGAAATTCATACCAATTTATAAAAGGATTTGTGTAAATGAATCATATTTTTTCGAAAATCTGTATTGATTTCCAAGTAGGTCCGCACATAAATAAATAACAGCATGGATAAGTACGACGACTAAGGTCCAAAAGGATGACATTTATTTTATATACTTTGTGCGTTAATTAATGGTAAGAAGATGACGTTTATTTAGTTTTCTAATACTCCCATTCATAATGTAGAACTGATCCTCACTTGAAATACTCCTCGCTCATCGGGTTGTAATGTGTTTTGATATTAAATTGTGCCCCATTTCACAGCTGTTGTCCTGGTAACGAAATAAACATAGAAATGTTTCCACGTTATATTGGCTTCTTCGTCAATATTTCCGTCATGTTTCAATCACTTGATAAAATACAAAGTTCATATTGGTTCAAAAGACCCACACAGAAATGAAAAAGAAAATTACAGAAAAAATGGAAGAGTTCTTTGACATTTTATTTATTTAGTAGTTCATAATACTATTTTTACATAATAGTTGTAGCGAAATCTTCCCGATATAACAGTACAGCTTAAAGCTAGTTGTATCTAAAAATGTATATGTGAAGGAACTATTCATATGGCGGAGAATAAATAACACCGAGGAAAATATGCCCGCACTCATAAAAATGAAACAATTATGAGTAAAAGATTAAATCGCCCCTCCCCAACGATGGCATTGGTTGGTGTGTGAATTTATTATTAAAGGTACCACAATGCCCTTGAACTCAAACAATGTCATTTGTCGGTGTGTATTTACTATAAAGGGTACCGAAATGCTCTTTGAACACAAAAGTATGATTACAGGGAGTGAAAGTTGGATACAAACAGACAAATAATATGTTCGAAAAACAGCAAGGACAGAGTGGAAAGTGAGGCAATAAAATGGTTGTTCTATGCCGAGTATCTGGAAACATTTAAAGACATCACTGTAGCTGGCAGTTACTGTAAATATTAAACTGCGAAATGAGAGAAGACTAATGAGATATTTTACAACCAAAACTTTCTTTGCAACGTTTTCCCGTGGAGTCTTCAAATACACATCGAGATTAATAAAAATAGCCTCTGTGTGTGTGTGTGTGTGTGTGTGTGTGTGTGTGTGTGTGTGTGTTGGGGTGATGTTCATGATATAGGTTTTCACCATAAGGTAATAGAACCATCAGATGAAACAGACTGTATACCATGCCAGACTTCGTAAAAAAATTATTTAGCCACCATGTGTTAATTTTGCAGGAATGTAACAGCAATGATACAGATCTTAGTAGCTAACCATGCTCCTCCTGTCTGTCATCATTATGAAATTTGTCTCGAGTGAAAGATGATACTAATTTTTAAATTCGTGGCTAATCTCGTTGCTAAGAAATCAATTGGGCGCCAAGGCAGGTGAGTCACTAAAGAATATTGCACCCGGGTGGATTTAAAATTCGCGTTTCCACTAGGAAGAATTGAAACAGAATAGGGACCCGTGAGGAGCTATTGTTATATATCTATATTTTGTGTAATTTTTGTTAATGTCTGTGAAATTGTAATGATTACACTGGAGGAACACAATTTTTGCTCCTGGGTAGTAAGTGTTATTTCGTAATTGCTTATGCCTAAAAAGTATAGAAAATGACTATTATTCCCCACAAACTTTGCTTTTGTGACCGGGACAGGGATATTTTGAAAATTAATTATTTCATTGAGAAAATGAATTTGTTTATTTTCGTTCACATAAGTCAGGAAAAAAAAACAACATATGAATTAACATGTATTTATACCAAAGCAATACAAAAATGATCACAAAGGATTTAAAAGTGAGTAGTTTTTCGAGATTTACGAGTATACAGTAAATCACTTTCACGAATCTGCCCCCAAATGTAGTTTCCAATCATGTTCTCGTTATACTGTCCTTGGTAGTGGCATTCAAAATCCAGTATATCCTGGAAGTAGTTTTGAAGGTACGTGAAGGCTGCAGACTCCTTATCTAGTGCTCTGAAATATAGTTTCATAAGGCCCAATTTAATTTTCAGTGGTATCAGCATCTTCTGGGGGTCCACCAGTGGCTCCCACTTGACGTTGTCCCTCCCCACAGAGAACTCGGTCCGCTGTAGCCAGTCCCGCCTGAGGTAGAACGCCTTGGTGTCCCTGCTGTCATAAAGGCAAAGATAGCAGGTAAACTTGGTAAAACTGCCTTGGAAGACCCATCAGGAATGCCACCATTTTGAAGTCTTCGATGACCTCCCAGCCGTACTCATCATACTTCAAGGCGTCCGGCAAGGTCTAGATGCTGTTGTGATCCTCTTTGAGGTGCACCGAGTAAGCCAGGGGAAGAGACGGGTACTTGTTGCCATTCTGGAGCAGCACGGGTTTGAGGCTCCTGGATGAGCTGTCAATGAAGAGTCGCCACTCATTCTGGTTACAGACGATTCTGATTGACTCGAACAGAGTGGTCACATTGTGGCAGAAGCAGAGCCCATCTTGACGGGTGATGAAGCTGGAAAGAGTTTGGTGGCGCTTCCTGGAAAGAGTTTGGTGGCGCTTCCTCTGATCTGCGAATTGCACACTTTCATCCAATAAGTTCCACTGCTTGAACATAGACGTCAAAGCCTCGGCATTAGACTTCGTGAGACCAAGATCTCTGATCAAGTCATTGAGGTCTTTTTGGTTGGGGTAGTACTTCCACGGAGTACTTTTTCGCTCTTATCTTAATAAATTGGACCAAGACAGAGCAAAATGCGTCATCTGATTGCATGCAGCCTCTTGATGCCATCTCAGAAAATAGCAGCTATGTATCCACCTAGGCAAATAACTGATGGGCTAAAAGCCCCTGTATTTATACTAATATTTATATTACTGGAAAATTCTAGAAGTTACTCCAAGTTTGCTCAGCACTGAATCTATTTGAAATGTTCTGGAAAATAGGTAAATTTCAAAATATCCCTATCCGGGTCACAAAAGCAAGGTTTATGGTGGGATAATAGCCATTTTCTATACTTTTTAGGCATAAGCAATTACGATATAACACTCACTACCCAGGAACCCAAAAAAATTGTTCCATAAAGTAAATAATAGATAGCTAGTTTTTGAAAAAAAATGTAAACTCCTTTTTAAGATATTTATCACGTTTGTTCAACACCAGTTCGTAGGTCGTGTATAAACTAAGGTATTATTATTACAAGCGATGCTTGATGTCTGAACATGCCGCAGTTAATCTCTTACAGTGACCAAAGAGACAACCCGGCACTTGGATCGGCACAGACGTTAGATCGAGCGACTTCCAGCCTATGTGTTACAACGATCAGAGAAACCCGCTAGGTCCGGGGCATTTGTTCTAAATCCGTCGCCACGTGGACAGACAGCGACATGGATTGGTTGTTGTTGTTGTGGGGTTTAACGCCATTTGTCAGCACACGATAGGCTATACATGGCGGGCAGTATTACTGGTGGAAGAAGAACCCGGGAAAACCCCGGAAAGAACCACCGACTCACGAGAAGCTACTGGCAAGCTTTCTCACATGCCCACATTGGCTGAACCTTAGACTCGAACCGCCGCAGACAGAGGTGAGATGGCAGTGATCCGTAACGAAGAGAGCTTTAGACCAGTCGGCCACTCGGGGCCCCGACAAGGATTCGATTGGATTGGATTGGATCGAATCAAAGAGACATCCAATCGGAATTGAGACGGAGGGTGTGGTAACAATTTCGATCCCAATTATAACTTCTAACTAGCAAGCGAACATTTAGTTCTCCTTCGAAGATTGCTGAGCAAATAGAATTACTCCAAGAAAACCACTCGTAATTTGGCAGGAAAACTTAGAAACAAATTCTAAGGAAAGACATAGCTTCCAAAAAAGGTCAGTAAGTTATTTGCTCGTTTTTTGCAGCATATTACGGCATTGTAATAGTAATAATGTGTGGTATGTATACTTAATTACTATTTATTATCACCTTCATTACATGAAACTATGTTTCATTAGATGTTAATGAACATGATTTGTTTTTCTGCACATTCATTGAAAACAGATTTCATAAACAATTTCCAAAACATGAACAGGTATTTGTCCCTTGATATACATTTCAAGTAAGTACGATATAGAGCCGTGTTTGTTAACAATCTTGAATGATGGTCACAATCTGTCACGCTAAGTAGTTCAAAGCCATAAGACATCCGTAGCAGCATGTGTGTATCGAGGGAGACACTCCCTGTTATATTTAGTTTTTTAAACAATGTACCACGTAAATGCAAGCTGTCGTTACTGGATCAAATATACATTTCAGGACCATGTTTGAGATGCAAAAGAACATCTGGCAGAAACATCGTTGTCGAACATTGTTCTTTATCCTTAAATGATAGAAATTTCTCGTTACTATTTGAGCACTGATACTATTTATTAGAAAAGGCTAAATGTAAATAAAGGTCAGGACATACATTCGAAAAGTTGTATTGACTACTAAGTAGACCAGCACAGAAATAAACAACTGTATGAACAAGGACGACAACAAGTGATGTCCAAAATGATTACGATATTTTTACTTTGTGCGTTAATTAATGTTAAGAGGATGACCTTTACTCAGTTTTCTAAAGCAACCATTACATTCATAATGTAGAACTGTTCCTCACTTGGAATGCTCATCGCTCATAGGGTTTTAATGTGTTTATGTATTTAGATGTGCTCCATTTCATAGCCGTTGTCCTGGTAAAGCAATAACCATAAAACTTTTTTGTTATATTGACTTGTTCAACATGTCCATTATTTTTCAATCACTTGATAACATGCAAAGTAGATATTAGTTTGATAGACCCAAGCAGAAGTGCAAAACAACCGAAGAAAAAGGGACAGTTCTTCATCTTTAATATGTGTTTATATTATTATTTATAGCCACTGTAGCGAAATACTCACGATAGAAGAATGGACAGTTACATGCACGTTGTATCTGAAACTTCACATGTAAAGGAACCATTCATAACAATGTTCATATGACTGAGAATAGATAACACCAAAGAAAAATATGTCCGCACACGTAACAAAGAAACAGTTATGAGTAAAACATTAAACCGCACCTTTGAACTCCAACAATGTCATTGTCGTTTATGTTTTTACATAGGGTACTGAAATGCCCCTTTAAACTCCAACAATATCATTGGTCGCGAGGTCTTTTATTACAAAGGGTACTGAAACGACCATTTTAATTCAACAATGTCATTGGTCGATGTGTTTATATTACAAAGGGTACTGAAATGCCCCTCTGAACTCCAACACTATCATTGGTCTGTGTGTATTTATTATAAAGGGACTGAAATGCTCTCGACCTCCAACAATGTCATTTGGCAGGTGTGTATTTATTATAAAGTGTACTGAAATGCCCCAGCAGCAGGGAGGGCGAACCCTACAACTTTTAGAAGGTTCCAAATGTCGAAATAAGGTCTCCACAAGGAGGGGTTTCAACCGGAAATAACGTCGACTACGTTTCAAGAGGAACTCTCATAGAGATGAGCCTCTTTGGGAGGTCCTCCTGAGTTAGTCCAAATGTGGTTTCTGGTTGAAAACCCATTAATGGCGCCCTCCCTGCTGATATGAATTAAAAATTGCGATACCAAATAATGGTGCATTCGGAATCTTACACAGCTAGATTAGCTAGAGAGCGAGAAGAAGCACTTAAAAAATATATCCCTGTAAAAGAGGAGTTCAAAAAGAATGTGCAATCGCGGCAGGAAGCACAAGTTGAATATGCAGCGGAAACGGAACAGTTATTTAAGCCGGTCATTGCGGCTACTGGAGAGGTTTTAACTGCTATTAGGGGACCTAAAAAAGAACCAGGCGAAAAACAAGAAAGTCTTATTCAAGTATTAAAAGAAACTGCTCAAAAAATAGCTGCCGTGCAACCTCAATATCAAGGTGTTGTTGAAGAACCAAAAAAGAAAAAAAGGATAATTGATCCTAGGGAGAAATTTACGGAAGCGTGTCTAGAAGAAATTCGAAGTTATAAGACAAAAACCCATCGGGGTATAGCCAGCCTTGGTGAGTTTGCTGCCGAAAGATTTAATTCTAGAGGTGACATTTTAAAACCCAATATGCTAAAGTAGAGAGAGACACGTGGTATGACTGGTTGTATAAAATAAATCGAGGTGATAAACAAATAGACAGGGTTAGTACTGATCATAGAATTTATTCGGATGGGATAACAATTTGTAATAGGGCGCAAAAAGAACAACAAGAGGAAGAGAAAGAACAAAATCAAAGAGAAGAGGAACAAAAACGAGAACCGCGACGAATAGAGCTGGCAGAAAAACGAGAAGAAAAGCAGAGAGAAAAGCAAAAGCAAAAAACAAAAGAAACAAAGGAAAAAACAATCTTCTTTTACTGTTCCGTATCGTGAGCCTTCCCCGATACTTGAAGAAAAAGAAAAAGAACCAAGCGAGAAAAAAGAGGAGAGATATCCCTCCCTCTCACTTCCTCTGTCTCTGCAACAAATAGAACGACGAAAATCTCAACTCGGGTTTGAATAACCGTCATATCCTGCAGAGATGTTTAACGAAAGCAGTCAAAAAAAATTTACCAGTGCACCAACGAATGTTTTAATCGATATTGCTGCTAAGAGATATAATTCTAGAATAAATATTTAAAACCTCAATATGTTGAAGGAGTAACACTTAAGGATTGGCCTACTGCATTATATTTTACCGCAAAAAAAATAACATATTAACCTAACCGATCCCGGTTACTTGTCATTTATGCAAAAGGTGAATGAGCAAACGGATATTTTAGATGAACTTGGCATCGGTGGTACTGGCAGTGGTTTAGGAAGTGCTTTTATTCCCTGTCCTGATAATATTTTCAATGACGTTTGGCGATTAGAAGTTCTCATCGGAGTAAAACGAGCTGGAAATAACTCCCCAGAAATAATTAATGAAGCAGCTGATATCTGTGGGCGATTATTTCAAGGCGGTGTCATGGATGCTAGTATATACGGAGAACTCGTTGATGAACTCGTTGATGATTACAGCGATTAAACAGTAGCAAATAACATAAAATGGTCATATACAATAGACACTATACGCCCATGCAGGTCAGAGTAGTAAACTCACGATTACCAGTCTACAGAGCAACGTACGGAGACGGACTCGGTGATGTTGTTCAAGGGTTATTTGCGGGGTTAGCACCAAAAGTTGGTCCTCTTGCAAAACAATTATCAATGAAAGCCATTAATGTTGGTGGTGAAAAAGCTCTTGGTGCAATTGTTAGTGCTGCTGGTAAGGCGCTCTCGGCAATCAAAGAAAGACTAGCACGATTAATGCGACGAAAACCACCACCGGTGAAATTACCAAGCACGGAAATTATGTCCGCGGATGTCATTTGTTGTTGTTGTTGTGTGATTTAACGCCAACGGATGTCAGTAAGGTAATAAATCAAGCTGCAAATCAGAAACTAGCTGAGTTGATAGATCAAGAATCTGACGCAGAAAGAAATATAACAGCGAATTTGATAGCAGGAAGTGGACTTCGTGTGAGACGACGATAATCACCATTTGAAAAATAGGCAATTGTATAAGATATTTAAACGCATATCCGACACAGCATTTGACATAGATGAGCCGGTCGAGCGAGATAATTCAGTGCGTGATTATCAATTTTATTCCTATGATGCAGTTAAACCAGATCAACTGGGGCGTATCGAACTTCAAGTTCATGATACAAGTAGATATTTTCTGCCCTGTGAGGCATTTACTGAAGTAGAAGGTGAACTTGTAAAGGCGGATGGTACTAACTACGGTGTTAATGACCGAGTTGATTTTGTCAACAACGGGATTATGGCATTGTTTAGTAGCGCCACCTACATGATTGATGGAAAAAATATCGAATCTATTCAGAATGATGTCGATGTTGCTACAAAATAATTGGTCTAGCAAGATATTCTGACGACTTTACAAGATCATCTTAGGCCATCGATGATGTTTGCTAAGGATATTACCGACAACGCCGATCATATTCAGTATATCAAGTTACTTACGCCAACAGGTACTGGACATCTTGATCAGCTAGAAGCTGCCAACCCCGACCGCTAAGCTAACCCAGCTACTAATTTCGATATTATAAAAAGTGTTAGCGGGACTTACAACTTAGGATTTGCAACACGCCGAACAATGTTAAAGTCGGACTCACATCTTTAGATTTTGCAGAGATGTTAGAAAGGTCATCTTTGGAGCTAGACACACAATTGTGCTTTACAGAAAAGGCGATGACAATGATGCAATCTGGCGAGGAGCTGGTGATGATGGTGATGCTGATGCTGGCAGAGTAAATATAACAAAACTTCCACTGTGGGTGCCGGTATTAACTCCGTCGGTCACAGAAGAGCCGCTTACTCTCTTTTATAAATCATTGCTATCGTGGTTAACAGTAACTACAGACGCCATCCAAAGTTCCGTCAGAGGTTTATTTACTTGGCATATAGCATCAGAGCAGGGTGTTTCTGCGCCACGACATATTTTTATTGTGCTGCAAGATAAAGCCCGATTGAATAACCAGAAACGATCTCATATGATATTTGACAAACTTGACGTTACCAATGTTTCGTTGATGATAAACGGACAAGAACCATCCGAAGATATATCATTAAATTTTACACATAATCATGTGGTGCGCGGATGCAATCGCTGGCTGACGTTCTTGGCGCGTAATCTAAATATAGATACTGAGACATTAATATCACAGCTTGATTTTACAAGTCTGTACCCGATTTATTACTTTCCGCTGGAGCATCTTGATTTATCCAAGCAATCTGTCGTTGATATACACTTCCGAGCTCATGTTGATGAGCTGCCAGCTGGTGGTGTTGACCCTGGTTACAGAGCAATCGCGGTCATACTCAGCGACAAGGCAATGTTACTTGAAGATATTAGTGGTCGAATGAAAGTCGTTGATGCCCCAGTAGAAAACATGTAACGTTGTTAAAACAATATGTAGACAATTAGATCAATCGCGTTTATTACAAAAATGTCATACAGTCACGTTAATTTCACTCTAACCCCTGGTCAGGCGAAAAAATTACATTAAAAAACGCAAGCGCATGTGGAACAACGATAACACTAAAACAAGATCAAATCGCTAGTGGCGGCCCAAAAAAGTTATCTCTAACTAAAACCAACTAAAACATTTCAATAAAGCAAAGAAAGCAAGCACTGGAGTTCAACTTAGTTTTGCTCCAAAATCCATCAAGGATATGATTAAAACAGTTGGTATATTTCCACTTCTCGCAGCAATACCAAGGATAATAGCTGCTGCTGCCCCAGCTGTCGCAAAAGCAGCCGCGTTAGGAGCTGTTGGAACAGCTGCTGGAATGGCATTAAAGAAAGAAACTGGGAAGGGATATTAGAAAAAGGGAGCGGGTCTAAGACTTCCAGGAACTCCGCCCTCATGGTACGGAAAGGGTCTAAGACTTCCAGGAACTCCACCCTCATGGTACCCCAAACGCCGCTGAAAACACAGAGTGTTTTACCGATGTCAGATTTTGATTTACTCGATGCTGCTAAACAATTTAAAATAAAAAATTTCAGAGGCGTCTTCATGCGAGATCAATTACCACAACAACCGAATAATCCAGAAACTGGAATTATTAATCTCGATAACAGCGATGGTCCAGGAACTCACTGGGTTGCTTACGCGATACATCCACGTGGAATTATCTATTTCCATTCGTATGGGTTAGCACCGTCAGTAGAATTTCTAAAGTAAGTGCAAGGCACTCACATTCCAGATTGGTATTCAACGCTACCAACACAAACATTAACCAATCCACCAATATGTGGCCGTGAAGTAATTAATGTGCTTGCAGCGTTATCAAAATCAACCAAACCACCCCACAAAGTCGTGCACGAGTATACCGCGGGCCAATTTAACATTTTAAACAATCCCTAAAGAATAATGGTTGACCTTTACGGAAGATCTCTCATCGAAGCAAAGATAAACAAACGCGGCGATATAGATTTATCAAAATATGCGAGCAAAGATGAAATCGACAATCTTTTAACGTTATCCGGGATAGATCCAGATGAGGTTGTTATTTTTTAGGACCGGTACGGAAAACCAAAAACCACCAATATCAAATGGAATGACATAATTCGCAGGGTTCTTGGACCTACCCCGGATAACATCCCCGTGTTTACTGACAGCGGGAAAATCACAGACTCAAGTATATCGTTTACAACAATCAGAGATCAAATCGCAGCAAGTGTGACTAATCGCCTAAAAAATACCGGTGACACAATGACAGGTGAACTCAACATGAACGGGAACAAAATAGTGGTTTTAAGAGATCCAACATCCGACGAAGATGCCGCAACAAAAAAATATGTTGACGTTAACTACGGTGTCGTTGACTATAAAATATCCACGTTGCGGAACGAGTATGACGTTCACGTAAACGCGTTTGCAAATCTTCGCAGAAACTTTAGAAAAATTAATGAAACCGCAGAAGAGTTTATACTGGAAGCAGCCGATAAGAAATTAACCGCAACATCTTACTGGTGGTGTTTGGAATTTGTAGCTGAAACACCTCAATTGGTTAATGCGTAAGATAATAAATGGTGTTGACAAAGTCAATGACAGCATCAACGACAACATTAGATGCGCAGCAATGTAGATACGATCAAGTACTCAAATGGCAATCAGAGTTAAAAACCCTCATCGACAAATACACAACGCGAGTAGAGAAATATAAGCGACGAGCAGTCATCCTGAATGCCATAGTATACTCAGTATCCGCGTTAGTTGCATCCACCGGAGTAGTATTATCAACGCTAACGCCAGTAACAACTGCAATCGCAGTAACAATATGCGTTTCATCATCAGCGGCAATTGCAGTGTTTTAAATATAATCGCGAAAAAATATCCTCATGCACGGGCACAAAATTGCACGATTATGTCATACAACAAAACACAGCAACAGCAGCATACTCAAAATTATCGTCGCTGATATCATCAAGCCTCAACGACGAAACAATATCAGATTCCGAATTCGCGCTAATGGTTAAGATATAAGAAGACTGCACCCGCCATTTAAAAACAACAAAGATAAATAATGACCGAATTACTTCAACAGATAGCCGAAAATACAAACCTCAAAAGAACTTCAATGATAACAGTAAGCTCGACTAAACCAGAATTTAGTATTAATTTTCCAACTGCGATTCCAGTAAGTGAAATCGCAATAGCACAATTACGAGTATATTAAAGTTGGCCCAATATCAGATCAAAATCATTTGGTGGATTACCAGCGAATAATTCGTTTGTTTTTGCACATAAAAATAAACAAGATGGCACACCCGACTGGAACGTCATTGGAATACCAACCGGAAGCTATCAAATCGAAGAAATCAATGAGGAATTACAACGTCGAATAAAAGATATCACAGGAAAAGAATCCAAGATAGCAATAACGTTCATGAACCAACCCTGTCTTCTGCAATCGAAGTATACACTCCTGACTACGCCGTGGATATATCAATCTTCGATCAAAACAGTATTAGGATGGCCTGAAATTCCACCACCGACACCACCAATACCACCAGAACCGAAAAAATCTGATTATGTCACGGACAATAAATCATGCCACGGAGTTTTACCTTTATACGAGGAAAATTTAATACAGCTAAACAACGCAACGTTGGGCAGTACATTTGAATTTCACAGTAAGGATAATATCATATGGTTTTTTACTTATGAACGAAATCTCCAAAGAGGAACAGCTAAATACTTTGATATACGCCTAGATGAGATCAACGATTACTTCAAATTCATTGATCAAGAGCATAGAAGACAACTACAGCGACTACGGCAATTTTTCCAAGAACATCTTTTTGATATAACTTTACGCAGCAAAATTATTAAACAAATTGAGATATCAAATCATCTCGCATACGATATGAAATATTTTTACCAGCGATTAATTCAGGTGATAATCGATCATGTTGACAGCGATAAAAATAAATATAAGCAACAATTTTTAGACTTCTTTAGAATACCAGAGGCGAATCTACCGAATTTTAAACTTCCTTGGTATAACGCAACCGAGCTAAAAAAATCAGTCAATGATATCATCGATGAGTTCTTCCCTGATATACTCTCAGAATGGAGAAAAACACTACCACCAGCAACTATTCTCCGGCACAACAATGACCCAACAGGGCAAGTCCGACATGTATCCCCGGAAATCGTAAATATAACTTCTGTGGTCGCGGTCAGTCTTGTGTGTGATGTCATTGATGGTAGATACAGCACGGACACAACAGTATCAAATCAAGCCGAGCAAGGATTTGTTCTTTATTCATTCACCGCGAAAGATATATCACCTGTATATCTGATTTTGCAAGAGCCAATTAATCCGGTTTATCTGCGGTGTTATAGTCCACTGTTATCAAGAATAAATTTCAAACTAACAGACCAATCAGGCCACCTTCTGGATTTAAGGAATGAAACATTACATATTAATTTACTTGTGAAATCCTAGAGATTTTGATCCTAAAAATCTCATTCAAGAAAACAGTAAAAAAATATAATTCTCCTGACAGTCAAGGTGGATATTTTTTTTGCTGTCGCTCAGAATTATAAGAAATTTATTTTTTACTGAAAAACTGTCAAAGCTGTCAATTCGGAAAGGTAATTAACTAGTCAAAATCATGGAAATCGACTGATTTGCTAATTCTGAAGGGAACTTAGCTAGTCAAAGTCATGGAAATCGACCGATTTGCTAATTCTAAAATGTACTTAGCTAGTTAAAATCATAAAAATCGTCCAATTTGTTAATTCCGAAAGGTAACTAACTAGTCGAAATCATGCGAATTCAACGTATTCAGTAAAAAGCAAAAAAAAATATATAATATTTTATTGAAATCTGCAAGTGCATGAAAATATTATAAGAAATTTATTTTTTACTGCGCATCGACTGATTTGCTAATTCTGAAGGGTACTCTTAGCTAGTCAAAATCATAATCCGATTTGCTAATTCTGATAGGGTGTTTACTAGTCAAAATCATGCGAATTCAACGTTTTTCAGTAAAAAGCAAAAAAAAAATATATCTGCAAGAAATTTATTTTTTACTGACAGACCCTGATCTCTAATTAATCAAGCGAGTATTATAAAATGTACCAACATGTGAAGGTTTTCATACACGACAAGCAAGTACTTGAAAACTACATCAAAAAATATTTACACAGTTTCTAGTCGGCCCAGTTGACCTGGTTATTGATATATACGGTAACGAGGATTTTCTATTGACACAATCGCAGCTGGATAAACTACAGCAAGAACGTACTAGTATGGTCACGTGTGATAGAGATCAGATTCTAAATTACGCGCACTCTTGCATTCAATCTGATCGACTAAAGGAAATATCTGTATCAGATTGATGTAGGTCAGATTGATATAAGTGAAATTAACTCATCAGATTGATACAAGTAAAAAAAATATTATCTGTATCAGATTGATATAAGGAAAAAAATATTATCTGTATCAGATTGATGCAGGTAAAAAAATTTTTTTTTTGCTTTCGATTTCATTTCCACGTACTTGACTTAATTTCCAAGAAATAAAGGGGCCTAACTTTCGATCGTTTCACAATCTGACATTAATTTGTTTAGTTGCCTTACGCGAGTATATATTACTTTTTTATTCGTATTCTTGAGACAATGCTGATCTAATTTTTTCAACTGCATGAGACAACGAAACAAATTCATTTATTTGTGTTTCTTGTAACGTAGCTAGCGATTTATATAACTCCGTCTGAATTTTCTTTATAAATTTATACTGAGCCGTCAAAATATATCGCCCTTCGCATTTAGCCTCATACAGTGTTTCATAATCAGTAATAATTTTTTCAGGATTTAATTCATCAGATATAATAATTCCGTTTTCTTCTAATTTTTTAATAGCAAAAATTACATCATTGATATTTTCGTAATTCATATTATTATATATACCGTATATTGAAAAGAAAAATATTTTAAACCAAAAATAAAAAGTAGCCATGATGAGCGGTTATCATTTTCATGAGCCCTTGCACTGGCCTATGTGTGTCTCCATGAGGTCCTTTCAGACTTTGTCTTGAGACTTTGTCTTACAGAGACTTTTCTTATAGCTTCTCGGCATCCTCGTGATCGTTTCCTTTTGGCCGCATTCTTTCCGAATGATTTGTTTTGTGGAGCCCATGTGACTTAGAGCTTTATGTATCCAAGGCTACTGTTTATTTTGGGAGCGCGCCACAAACACCTCCAGCGAATTCTCTAAGGGAAAGTGAAACGAAATATTAGAGTATTCAGAAGGCTGTCTGTGCATTTCATTCATGTACATACCCGCCCCCAAGATCAAATTCCAGGGTGAAAAATACACCCCCACGATTTGAGGTGGGAGAGATATGTACATGAACGGCTTCGGCTGCTGCCCCCAATTAAAAAGCCATATTAATTGGTACCGTCGACAGTATGCCCGTTACGAGACTCGAACCACTGGCATTGACAGAGTCTGGGCCGAGAGTCAGCCGATCTACCACTGCACCATAGTCTACTCTAATGATATAGGATTTAAAAAGTATCATATAGGTGACTGTTGACAGACAGCTAACAGTTTGCAGCTGAATTTAAATTCTGAAGTGGATTTTAATTCTAAACATTACCGTGAAAATAACATCTACCTGTACTCACAATTTTTGATTTTATCAAACGCGGAAGTGTTAATGCGTAAATAGACTGCGGAGCAGTGGTATTCAATAAGACGGTTACGCCACGAGCTGTATTGGCTCTAAAAAAATAACTGTATACAGTTCTGCCGCGGTGAATAATATATTACCTGTAAGGTAATGACATTGTGTTGCGCAATCTCCTTGATGAAATCACCTTGATGAAATCAAGGGGGAGGGAACTAATTGCATGACATATGCCTAACGGAGTTATCTCCCTTAAATAATGCTAAATTTACATAAAAAACCCTCGGATTTTAGCGAAGTACACAATCTAACAATAATGAAAAACATTTTTTTTATGTTTTTAGACAGAGCGGATTTGTATATATTTTCTGCGACTTTTCGTACTGAAGACACACAAATATCAAAATACTTCCAGCGGCATACATCGATTGAAATATTTTTTTCGTTTGTCTCTAAATTTATGGATACAATTGCCTTGGCGCTATTATCATTACAACTCTCAGATTGGATAAAGAATTGTAGAGTTTGTTGTTGTTGATATCATCGATCACAAGACCGTCTTTGATCTCTCCGCGATAAACTTCAAATACGAAACGATGACAGTGATATTATTTCTTCCCAGCGCCCAATTGGAGATAGCCAGCATTAGTACAAAACCAGCTGGGTTTTTTTAAACTGCAATGCCTAACTATTCCATCACGTGACGCTTCGTAATTGTTGATGATAGGATGTGGGGTAAACTCTTGATTCATTTTATATAATAATGTATTTGTCTAATTTATAATTTGTCTGAAAACTTAGTTATATAATCGCGCTCACATTTCAGCGCATCATTGTTATTTTTCTTATCATAATATCGCTTAAGTTCACGATATCTTTTTACGTCACAACTTGTACATAACTGTGCCCCTGACTCCAATACCACATCGCAGACACGGTATTGGTCCTAAACTCCCTTTTCGAATGCTTTGTGAATGTTCCCCGCAGAATTCTTTTCTGCAGGATTCGTTACAAGGAGTCACAGATCCCACCTTAAACCACTGACACTGGTTGGTTTGAGGCATTATATATATATATATATATATATATATATATATATATATATATATATATATATATATATATATATATATATATATATATATATATATATATATATATATATATATATATATATATATATATATATATATATATATATATATATATATATTTGTTATTTAAATCTTTGTCTTAAATATAATATGGAGGAGTTTGAGAGATTATCTGCAATTAAGCCCTGGAAAGCTTCTAGATTCGATCTTGACAGACTAACCACTGACTCGCGGAGATGATCCCTGACTGATCTGATTGATATTATCGGAGATGCCAAAAAAGAATTTCGTAATGATGGAGCATCTCAAGTGTGGTCTACATTCTAAATTATACACGACGGCGATGACAAGGACGCTACAATGAGCGATGCACGAGCGAAAACAATTATCGATTACCTTTATCAGAAATATCTTTTCAGAATAAAGTTTATTGTGCAAGCAGATTCCGATACGTGGATTATCCGTGACAAACGTGACCCTGTCCTTGCTAATGGAAAACCCGCTGTGTTAAGTAAAGATTCCAAACCAGGAATGTTAACTGGGATTGACAGACCATATTACGCTCGATCGTATCCTGTGACCGCGGTCATTTATGGAATCTATCCGATAAAAAAACCAACATTAATGATCTTGCCCCAATGAAATTTTCATCACTGAATTGTGTAGCTGAACAAGTAACATAACATTTTACAAATGCGATGCGCGGAAACGGTCTAACGGCGTTACGACGTGAAAAAATAAACAAATGGGCTGAACGGGTCAAGGATACCGGAGCTACAATAAATGATGTTGCCGAGTTAGAAAAAGCATAACCGTAGCAACCATAACAGGGGAAGTATTATACAAATCGAAATATAATCGGAACGGAGCTCCAATAAATATCATTGATCATAACGCTCACGCTTGGACTAGGGCAGTCACAATATTCCCACGAGATCGAACTGCAAGATTTTATCCGTCCTCTGAAAATTCCGGGGGGAACTCTGAGAGAAACATGCGATTTTAATCTTGATGATGAATTTATCATGACACTGAAACAACACCAGAATAATCATTGTGCAAGATGTAATTGTATAATGTTGTGGCAGTATTTGAGTAATAATCCAAGACAATTCACCGTAGATAGAAAGGATAATCGTCTTGGTCATACACGAGAGAATGTGATGCTGACCTGTCTTGAGTGTAATCGACGTCAGGGTGCTGGCACCCTTGGTGCTAGTTAAGTGATCTGGGCTGTAATTGTGTGTCCTCGGGAATTACTTGTAATTGTTCACGTGTAAATCCATGCTGGGGAGCAGTTGAATCCAGCCTGTAGATTGCTGGGCTACCAGTAGATCTAGTTATGTTAGATATCTTATGTGTGGTAATACTCCAAATAGGATCAGTCGCTCTTTTTTACCACCTTTAAGTTCACCGGGTTCCTATAAATATCTCACTGTGACATTGCCCAGTATTGGTTGTGTTAAAAAATCACGTCGTTGTGGTATATGCTTTTTGGTAATTGCGTTAATAGGTTACATGGTTTTTTGCTCGAGTTATTTCATTATTTAATGCAGCTGTCACACCTGGTAATCTTGCAACCCATTCGCGTGATCTCTTGTCCTGAATGAATTCCTTCGCGTATTGATATCCAAATAACCGCTCAGCAAGAGTTCGATTAAATCGCTCAACAATTGCCTGATGACGGTGAATTTCAGTATGTCCTCGTCTGATGGTGACGTTATGTTGTTTCATCAACGATGATACTACACCCTGAAATTCTTTGCCAGGATCAACTTGTAACAACTGTGGCCATCGTAGACCACCTCGTTGATAAATTCGTTAAAACGCATCGGCTACTTCAGATGCTGTTTTAGTCGTTAACGGTTCTGCATCTTTGTATCTACTTGCAACATCAACTACAGGTAGCGCGTATTTGTATGTAATTTGACGTCTTTGTATTTTAACGGTATCATGTGGTAGAAATAAAATATCAGCCTGATGAACTTCATTAGGAACACTAACATTGAAATGTGCAAAGTGAATTTGTTTAGGTGTTGGTTGGTAAATTTGCCATATGGCCTGTTTGGATAACCACTTTTTAGCAGTAACGTGTAACTTTTACTGCTTCAGCGAGTTTTCTAATTGCTGAGCTACCCCTCCAAAATCCTCTTGGGGAATAATAAATCAACTCCATTAAAATTAATTACCAGCACCTAGCGCTAATTTACCTTTCATTGCGGATTTTATTAACCAATTAGCTAACCTCTCCTTGAAAGATTTATCAGTGATGGAATTTAACGCGTGAATTAATTTAACATCCGCGAGATGCCTATCTTGTAGATTTTTTACTTTTATAAGCTACATCATGAGCATGACACGCCTTATCAATAGCGTTTATCGGATACTCACCTGGTTTTGGTTGATCTTGGTCATCAAGTCTGATATCAAGTCTGGTTCCAGGACCGCAGTAATTATATCCTGGGAGGTGGTTTTCTCCTGGGTATTTAGCCCACGGAGTTCCAGGTAATTTTCCTAATTTTGCTGCAATATCACCTCCGTGTTGTTTTACTTTTACTTGACTTTGGCTTTGACTTTGACTTTGCTTTTGATTTTGGCTTTTGCTTTGGTTTTTTACCTCACTGCGTGGAGATAAATTTAAATTTCTTTGTACCGCATCGTTCACACTCGCCCGTAACCGCAGATCTGTTATTTTTTTGTTGTAATGGTTGTTAGATCACTTGTTGGCGCGCACGCCCTTCATTTCACACAATATAAATCCATATTTATTTTATATTATTCTAATGGAAATCACTGACCTTTCTGCTACAAGGAAACGAGAACCAGTTAAGCATCACGCAGCGCTACCAAATTGTGTTCGTATGATTATTATAGGTTCATCTGGGAGTGGTAAAATACAATTACTGTTGAATTTAATAATGAAGTGGATGAAGTGGGACAAGTTGTATTTGGTAGCACCTTCAGTTGATGATCAACGATGCTACGAAGTGTTAAAAGATTTTCATGAAAGTGTGAAATCGTTCAATGAGAGAGGAGATGATGTTGTTGAATTAATAACTGACATTATTAATGAAGCGCTAAGTATTGATGATATTGATGGATTTATTAATAATTTAGTTGTTTACGATGATGTAATGCTGGATAGACAATCAAATCCTGCCAGGATGTTTTCCAGAGGCAGACACAAAAACACAGATGTGATTTATGTAACCCAGCAGTATATACAAATTCCTAAGGTGATCATGGATAACTGTAATATTCTTGCTGTGTTTAACGCAGTTGACACACATACGCTGAGAAATGTTCATCAGACTTGGTACAGCGGTGATATGGACATAAATCAGTTTAGTAACTTCTTTTCACGAGCGCAAGTTACTCCACACGGATTTATAACAATAAATTTACACGATTCTCGAACACGATACAAAGTTGGTCTTGATAAAAAAAAAATTTGATTCATAGCAGGAGGGAGGGCGACGACAAGAGTTGGTTCATTTTTTGTAATCGAAGCGCTATTAATGGGTTTTCAACCAGAAACCACATTTAGACTATCTCAGGAGGACCTCCCAAAGAGGCTCATCTCTATGAGAGTTCCTCTTGAAACGTAGTCGACGTTATTTCCGGTTGAAACCCCTCCTTGTGGAGACCTTATTTCGACATTTGGAACCTTCTAAAAGTTGTAGGGTTCGCCCTCCCTGCTGCTGCCCTTGAACGCAAAAGTATGGTCATAGCGAGTGAAAGCTGAGTACAAAATGGCTTAATATGTCGAAAACACAAAATGGAAAGTGAAGCCATACAATGGATTATGGTCTGGTTGTCTTGTGTCGAGTATCTGGAAACAAGTGCATTGCTCGAAAGAAAAAAGAATTTGTTAAATTGAAAACACAGTATACATATTTAACAGAGGATGAATCAGTTGTGGCGGACGATTGGGGTTGGGGGTAATTGCCCACATGCGCCAGGCCAGGGAGCCGTATGTAGCTACCGCACGTATGTGGGCGTGAGACGAGCAAACCCACCATTTCAAAACGGTGGCAGACTGGATTACGTATCTTTTTCACCTTGCTGAAATATAAGAATTATGGCAAGAACACTAGCAGAATATTGTGGTCTTGTTACTTATGAAACACATTTCAGGCGCACGTTTGTTCATAGTCTGTAAACAAAATTAAATTTAAACATTGAGGTTTCTCAGAACAATTAAGTATGGAACTAAGATTTAACATATGAAATATTTTTGCTGGACCAACGTCTTAAAATGGTTAACATTTTGAGTGGGAATGTTGTTTCATTTTTAAACGATTTGACTTCTGTATAGACGGAGATAAATTCTTACAACTTTCGGACATATTTACATGTTTTAAATATCTTTAGCAGTTTAGTGACTAGGATGAGAGCAACCCTGAATAGATCTTCAAACCACGTGGTGTCTGCTGATAAATGCACGAGTTCAAGACGTGACTACATATTGCCTTTAAACACCCCTTACCAATACTGTATTGCGAATTCGTTGTTCTGTTCTATATATATTTTTCAATTTGATGTTTAGATTTATCAGGTTTAATCTGTGCCCACTAATGGGCAGCACATTACCACTAAATAATAGTTCACCCACCTGTACAGTCCGGTGAATTCAATCCATCAATGCCCAATTGTATTTAAATAAAGTACTATGAGAACATCTTTTGCTGATATACGTGTATTCAATCTAGTTACACCAAACTGTGTTATCTGTCATTCTCTCTAATCACTTTTACTCGGCTTGTGCAAATGAGTAGCACCTCATTTTGTTTCAGGTCATTTCTCCCGTAACCTGGATGGTCGTAGGAGCGCCACTAATGACTTTGCGACAACCTCTCTCCATTTTTTCATGTTTTCCGCTGGTCTTTGAGAATTTGCAAAGTCCATGCCTATCCAGTAGTTGATGTTATCTCCTCGTCTCTTCTTCGGTCTGAGTTGATTTCTATTTTCTCTCACTCCTCCTAGTAGGAATGTCCTTGACAGGCTAGATGAGCGTGAGACGTGACATTACCATCTTAGTTTGCGTTTTTTTATGGTGGTGAGCAGATCTTTATATGGTTCAATGACACGTTGGAGTCTAATGTTCACCTCCTCATGAGAGACGTGGTCTAAATATGAGATTTCCAGGACCCTTCATTAATATCTAATTTCTAAAGCATGTATAAAGGAATATGGATATGACGACGGAACGCATACACTTGATCTTGGACCCAAGTGTAATATTGCTGTCCTTCCAAATAGGATTCAGCATAGAACATGCAGTTGTTGTCTTCGCAATCCTGAAAAGAACCGTAGGTTTTTGAACCTTCATCAGAGGTTATATCACCTAGATACTTGAAGCTTGTCACTATGCCAAGCTTCTGTCCAATTACTCTTTTTTTCCTTTTGGAAGTCACTCAGGTCGCTCAGAACATGATTATTTACAGGTAGATGTTGCAGAACCCGGTCGAGAGAAGGCACCCCTGTCTGACTCCAGCTGTGGTTTTGAACCAATCTCCGATGTTGCCATTGATACGAACTGTACTAGGTGATACGTTTGCTACTGGGGCAAATGCCATCAAAGTACGAGGAAGACGTGACATCATCAGTAAGATCAGTAGGGATACTCGAGGAGCTAACAGATGAGATGAGAAGATACCAATGGTACATCCCTGGACTCTGTAAGATGCCTTGGAAGAATTTCGGAGAGTGATCAACAGATGATCATTGGGCATAAAGACAAGCATGAGCATGGAGTGGGATTTATGGTACATAAGGACATTGTGAGTGCGGTCAAGGGTTGTTAATCATTTCCTTTCAATATCACCATCGTATAAGTTTATGCCTCAATATCTAACCATGATGACGAGGAAGTGGATGAGTGGCCGAGTAGCCTAAAGTACTCTCCGTTCCGGATCACTGTCATCTCACCTCTGTCTGCGTGGGTTCGAGTCTCAGGCTCGGCTAACGTGGGTACGTGAGAAAGTTTGACAGTAGCTTCTCGTGGGTCGGTGGTTATTTCCGGGGTTTTCCAGGGTTCTTCCTCCACCAGTTATACTGGCCGCCATGTATAGCCTCTCTTGTCTTGGCGTTAAACCCAGTTGAGCAATACTTTAGATGGATTTATAACATCTTAACAATTCTCTACTCTAATTTCAATCCGTCATTATTGAGGGGATTTCATGACTTGATTTGTTCTGGTAACTGACATTATTTTTAATTATTTGAATACATATTTTACTTTCTTGTCGCAAACAGTTTTGAAAATCCTTGTAAGTAACGCTGAGAAAAATTGCATGCAGTTGACAAATGAAATTTACTATGAAAGGATAAATTATATTGAAATAACCTCATTAGTCTTTCGTGCCCATTTAGTAAGTTTTCATCCATCACATATTTGTAAACCTTTTGGACTTGGAGGAATCGTTTTACATTAACCTTGTAAGATTAAACATAACTTGAGACAGACAAATGCAATTTAGTAGGTATATTTGTACTATGTACATGCAGATGTGCTGATTAGATTTCCAAGTCATTATAGCAATTCTGTTCCATTTTTAAAAACCTTTTGAACTTTTTGAAGGAAGCCTTGTTGGCATTTACATCGTAAAAAAGGTATCTATGGAGTCGAGGAAAATATTTAGCTACACTGAGCAGGTCCTAAGAACTGTTTAGGTTTTTTATTCTGTCCTTATGTCTTAACTTTGTGCATCAACTTATAGTTTTGGAATAAGACATTTCTTAAGAAAAACTAACCTGCTAGCATGTTTCACCAACGCTCACCTGTGGTGGACAAATCAAATTTATTAAACATGCTTTGAAATAATATCAAGATGACCTAAATAGGTTTCAGACAATTTCAGCAATTTGTAAAATTTCTGCACCTATTGTGACATTTTCGTACTAGCTTTTCAACATAAATGTGTTCGCTCAAGACAGAAAAAAACACGTATTGAAGACAAATGAACTTTATATGCATGTTAATATGCATGTGCTGGTGACCTTTGATTCACGTTTTTCATATGTCACCGTATGTCATCACAAATTGTTTCTTTCTAGGGTGTCTTAAACACCAATGAGCAAATATAAATTATTTACTATTCAATTTCTAATGTATTGGACTTAATGCGACTTTCAAATTTTGTTCACATATAATACATCAATATTTTCGGTAAACTGGACACAGCTCTAGGAACAATTAACAAAGATATAGCATGACAGCTAAACGTCTAGTTAGAAAGCATGTAACATGACTCTTAAACCTGGAATGAGTAAAACGCATGTAAACTGAGGAATAAACCTAGTATGATTAAAATGCATATAACCTGACAGCTCAGACTTGTGTAACATGTGTTACGACTGCATGGTCACAAACTATGCAACATAAAGAAGCACAACTAACAAGTTTTATAAACATTTAACAAAGAATTTAATAATCAAAGTCATAGATAAAATTGTGATAAGAAATTATATTATATGAAGGAAATCTAAACTAACCCTTATAAAGGTCTATGAAAGTCCTAATTGAATGAAAAGTTTCTAATAAATTTAAAAACCTAAAATGTACTGGTCCTCAAGAACTGTGACGTTGTCAAGATGGCGTTGTTCTGAATTCCTTCGAATATGTTTTTACAGTTCCAGAATAATATTATAGTCCAAATAATGAGCAGTTTCTTTTTCCAGACAAATGTTTTTGCTCTCGAATAATATATATATATATATATATATATATATATATATATATATATATATATATATATATATATATATATATATATATATATATATATATATATATATATGTACAGCATAATACACGTCTGCAGACTTAAAACAGGAACACAAGAAATGTGAATGACTCTAAAATCGGAAATTGAAACTGATTTCTGAGTTCTCTCTTTATCAAGACCGTCTCTTGCGATTATCTTTTGCAATCGGGCCCTCATTGCCGAACTTACTACTCATTTTGAGTCGAACTAGCCTATTCACGTGATCTACCCCAACCAATGGGACGTTACTGAATGCTTCTAGAAATGTCGAAACCCCATCAGCCAATCCGAATTATGCCAAATGTGCCATTAAGTATTATTATTACGATTATTACTAATAACTGTCAATGCAAACGTATTCATCTCTATATTAATTCTATGTAAAACTATGCTCTTAAAAGACTCATGTCACTTATGTAACATTTCACGTAGGATATTCTGTACAATTTGCAGCCATACAAAAATTATAAAAATTAAATAAAATCATGTACCAGCTGTTATTAAAAGTATAAATATACAAAACGTATGATATCTCATCATCATCATCATCATCTTTATTTCCTTCCATGGAAGATTACATGATATAAGAATAAATCATCTGAATACAATCAATAAATATATAAAAAAAAAAAAAAAAAGAAATTCTATATTGGAATACAAATTCTTACACAATATCAATCAACAAAGTGTTCGTCAACTCATAAGTTGCATGTTTCAGTACCTTATTTACAGAAGATAGCTGCACACTGCATGACAAAGTATGCTGCATACAGGACGAATAGCTTGGAGTTTTCTTTGTCGATTACTCCTGATGGTAACCTTTTACCTAAAAGATATTGTAGTTGCAGCTCATCTTCTGCATTAAATAACGTAATGTGCAGGCTCAGGGGAAATTTATCAGTAAGGAAATCCCAGAAAGAATTTCGAAAGTTCGACATATAAGGACAACTAACACAACAATGAAGTATCAAGTCTGTATAAACATTCCCACATCTAATACACATATCAAGCTGTGTTTGTGGAACAGCAGCCCATAGTTTAGCTACATATGTAAATACCTTAGTGTGTTGTCTAGTCTTAGCCGACTGCCACACTGAGGCAGGTCGTAAGTATTCGTGTATCGAAGAGAATCTATCAAAATCTGCTTGATTAGACATACGAACTCTCCAGAGGCTATTTTCAAGACCAACAATTTTTGACCTTACAATTTCTTTCCAATTATGTTTATCTGGAATTTCAGAATAATGTAAATAATCAGTTAGATACCCGAGCAAGTCAAACTTCTTTGAGGTATAATATAAATTTGAAATTAACCCGCAGCTTGACATGCATCCGCTCAGAATGAAGTGAAATAACGCAACGTTAAACACACGTTTAGTATGTACATTGTTAGGCATCAAACACAATCTGTGTAAAAACATCAATTTTCTTCTATCAATTTCGGACTGCGCTGATGTCCATCCTAGCATTCCCAGGGCAATGTCTGATCTTGTATGTATTGGAAAACCTTGTAAATGTTTGGCAAAATACCTCAGAGTTTTATCCAATAAAGCGAGGTCACTTTTTGAAATGTTACACCATAATTCACTTCCATAAAACATTGAAGGGAAAATTACCTTTTTAATTACATTTGCAGCAACCAAAGGATTTAAACCATTCGGTTTAATGCCAATACCAAACAGACCGTGAAAAGATTTTTTCCCTTTCTTGCATGCATCGAGTATTGCGTCATGCGACGTCAGCTTTGAGTTAATCCGGTGACCCAGGTGTGTTGCCGAATCGGTGACCGGCAAACATGACGGGCCAAGATACCATTTCATATTGATAAAATTCTTGTATTGGGGTCCGAAAATGATAATGTATGACTTTGTAACACTAAGCTCGAATCGCCACTTATTACTGTAGTCGTATGCTATATCTAACAGCTTTTGTAGATTGCTAGGATATATAGCCAAAAGTGAAATATCATCAGCTAGGGTTGGATTTCCCACAGCTAAGGATCCAATCTTTGCTCCAAATCCACTATTTTCTAACTGTAGCAGCAAGTCATTTATAAATATTGTGTACATCAAGGTTGACAAAACACCCCCTTGTCTCACTCCTTGGCCAATTGAGAACCAATCTGAAAATTGCCCATTTACAAGAACTTTACTCTGTAAATTTGTATACATGTTAAAAAATATCAAAAGGGATTTACCCGTAATTCCCAACGTGAATAATTTAAAAAGCAGTCCTTCGTGCCACACGGTATCAAATGCCTTTTTTGTATCAAGAAAAGCAGCAAAAACCCTTGAACCCATGTTTACATTATATTGTACTGATTGCAACAGCACAAAACTCGCTGTTGTGCAGCCTAAACCTTTTTGGTAACCATGTTGTTGTGAACTGGGTATACTAGAATTAGTATCTTTGAGCCAAGTTACCAAACGTTCATGAATAATTTTCTCAAAGGTTTTGTAGATAACAGGCAGTAAAGTAACAGGCCTGTAACTTTCGAGGGAGTTCTTTGATTTTCTGTTACCTTTGTACAGTGGTATTACTAACCCTTTTTTGCAATCTACAGGTATGTAAGATTGATCAATCATCCGAGTAAATAAAATTGTCATACACTCGATGAGGTAGTCGCTGCCATAGATCAAATGTTCATTGCAAATTTGATCATGGCCCGATGCTTTTGATTTCTTTAGACCTTTAATGATTTCTCTTACTTCATTTAAACTGATACTGGTCTGTAAGGCCTCGATATGGCTTACTTCGTCCTGTAGACCCCGATTTAATTCTCTCTCTATAAATTCATAAAAGTTTCCGTCAAAACTATGGTTTAAATTCGGCGTGTGAATGTCCTCATAGTATCTAGCAAAGCCATTTGCGATGGAATCATCATCACGGACACAAACTCCATCAGTTGATAGTTCCTGACAAAAATTTATATTGTTCCCTCTCTTAATGTTGATCATTTTCCAAAAGTGTCTTACATCGCATTCATGTGCTTTTTCAATTTCTTCATACACCTCCCCCATATATTTTTCCACAGCCAGTTTTTGAACGTTTCTAAAGTCTCTCTTCTTATCTTTATATTCTCTGTAAGAATTAAATTGACTACCCCTCGGTCTTCCCTCATTTATCCAAGTATACCTAGCATGTCTTTGAAGTTTATGTGCTTCTTTGAGTTCATTTGACCAATATGGTTTGGCATGATAATTGAATTTAGACTTTGGAAGCGCGATGTCGCTTGACTGCTGTATTGCATTAACAATGTGCTGGTAAAAGCTATCAACATTGTCCGAAATAGTATCTATATCTAAAGTTTTCAGGCGAAGGTCCAGCTCAGATTGATAGTTTTTCAAGATATCAGCGTTTAATTTATTCCAGGCTATGTTGTTTCTCTTCATAGACTGTCTGAAGTCTCTCCCACAGGTCACTGTACGAAGGGAAGTAAGGATAGGGAGGTGGTCAGATATCGCGTGCTCTTCGTGATCTGAAACAATGTGCACACTTCGTAATCTACCTATGCATTGATCCGACAGTACAAAATGATCAATCATCGTTCTTGCTGGGGTGAACGTATAGCGGGAACCAGTGCATATTATTAAATGTCCAGCACTCACTAGATTATTATATCGCAAGAACTCATGAAATACTCTATCTTTGTAATCTCTGAAAGTGGCTGGTTCAGCTACTGCATTGAAATCACCAGTAAAATACACGTCCCCCAGCTGTGAGTACTGATCATAGAGATTTTGAATCAACTCAATTTGCGCTTTGTAACAATCTATGCCACTACATAACGAAGAAAGCCAAAGTGGGCCATGTGGCAATAGCTGCTTTTATGTTTGTACCAGTCTCTTGTTAAGAGGAGATCTCATACACTCTCGCGAGAGATTTGGTTGCTGTTGGAACGACAGTAGTTACGATTGTACCGATATTTACGAAAGATGCTTATGGAAACACTGACAAGGCGACGATGCAAAAATAGGATCAGAGGCAATTGCAACGCTTGATAAAAATCGTAACTATTGCAATTCTCAACGTTGGTGATTTTTCAACTTTCCATTGTCACATCGATTGTACGCTAAGCAATGATTAAATTTATAGCAGAATATGAATTTATCTTCTTTTTATCTGATATACTCTTCGAAAGAAGTATACTCTTCGAAAGAAGTTTTGATATTTTTTATTCTTTCTCAAGTTTCGTTGTGTACGTAATACAAAATATATTCATAGCTATTATAGTATTTACTTACCCTCCGTTCAAAAGCATCAAGGATATGCAAATATGCACAACATTTAGTCAATTTATTCATCAGTTTATAATTTCCTGTTTGGTTGTCGCCGAGAAATCTCTAACACCACCAATCAGCTTGTTTTTAAAGCCAAACGGGAGTTTCTTTATAAAAACACTCGCTATAGTTGCATGGGTGGGTGAGTCTTTTTTCAAACAACAGGTGTGGTGAAGTAAATGGTCTTGATAACTTATTAATAATTACGTAAATTTCCGTCACTTTTGGAGTGACATGCTTTTGAACACACAAGAATTAAACCTTTTTAATTGTTCATATTTTTTTTGTTCATATTTTTTTGAAACAATATTAAAATTAGCCACATAAAAAAATGGATGCAGACGAAACAGCTTGAAACCGAAAATGGACCGTTCTATGAACCGGAATAGGACCGAGAGCAGTCTGTTAGACTGTTTTCATCGACAGCTTAAGTTTGGTTTCAAACGCCAACAGCATGACAATGTTAAGGCCAGCTGGAGATAATCAGGTTAGACATTATAAATTGATAAATGAAATGACCAAGTTTTGTGCATTTTTATGTCTTTGAGGTTTTTCGTTTTAAAAATCGGTGTATGTAAGGGGTACAAACAAACTGGAGGATAAGAGAATACTATATTACTAAAATGTTTCTCCATGTGGTCATGTAAGCGCATTTCCACAAATCAAATGTATTATTTATTGGGTCAAGAAAAGTGGGCGTCTATTCCATCACAAAAAAGAACAAGGTAGTATGAATTCTTTGTTTAGCACGCGCAGTTTCGTTGTGAAATCAGAAAGCGTGACATTCAATCAGGTTTATACTGGATCACACCTTTAGGTTGACCTTGCCCAAAAATCTCAGCATGCTTTGATTTTTGCCATGTATGTTTCTATGGGCATGTAGGTATGAAACGCGAAAATGGTAACATGATGGATCTCTTTGTGTCTGTCTGAATTATAAATGTATGAAATTGGTCATTTTTGTACATTTTTATATCCTTCATGCTTTTTCAAAGCGGTAGTTTAGTAGGCCAATACAAATCGTACCTAACCTCCTGTTTTCCAATGTATTTATGTGGCACAGTTCCCGTCTAGAGGAGGAATATTTAATTCCGTTGTACCTTACAAATTTTGAAATCAAACCATGTTCCGTTACATTAAACTTATGTAAGTAGCGGGAAATAAGTCGTCAACTAGTCCATTATTAAAGAAATGTTGGTTTTAGCAGACGGAACAGCCTAATATATATCGCAAGGTGCATGGTTGTGATCTGGAAAAGCGGATTCTCGCACAGGTCAGATCTCTCTCTCTCTCTCTCTCTCTCTCTCTCTCTCTCTCTCTCTCACACACACACACACACACACACACAGACGATTCTCCGTCCAAATCTTGCAGGTTTGACTGTTATTTAACTCGAGACAGAGATTGATCAATAGTAATTTTAAGTACGAAATTATCCCCTCAGCAGTCATATGTGATCTTCATGTTTTAATGAGAGAAACGGGATCTATATTTCAAATTTATTTTGATATGAAATATCACAGAGTTCTAAGTGCGAGTATAAATATTATTATGGCAATCAGTCTTCCTGCTGACCTTGATGTGAAATGGGAATTGATGTAAAGTGCTGTTCGAAATGAAACCATAGTAGTGTATGGGAACGGTCTAGGGACTAGGGGACTTTCATGTTAAAAAGGGTATATCCACTCTGGGGACTATGTAAATTTAACATGGGAGAAAAAAATATCCACTCTGGGGACTATGTAATTTAACATGGGAGAAAAAAAAATATCCATTCTAGGGACAAGGGGAATTTAACATCGGAGAAAAAAAAACTACTCTAGGGACAAGGGGAATTGAACATGGGAATAAATCGTGGGACTGTCTAGGGACTAGGGGGAAATGGAACAGGGTCGGGGCCCTATTTTAATATGGTCCCGACCTGATGGGTCTATGGAAATGGAACGGCGAAAATTGAAACAGGGAGGGTCTCTATTTTTTATTTTCTTAAAACAAAAAAAAAAATTAAAAAAAGGGTAGGCAATGAAAGTCAAGGTCTTTTCGAGACCTATGAGTGGCCCTGAAAAGGACCTTTGGTTTTATGTTAATATACCCTTAACATAAAGGACATCTGTGACATCTTCTTCTTGTCCTTAGGCTACGCCTGACTGCAGGACCATAGATTAAGACTCTTTTAAGGTATCCTTGACGCTCCACATAGACTCTTCGCATCCACAGGCTGGTGTCTGTCCTGTGGACAACTGTCCAGTTGGATCGGACATACATTGGTATGTCCGTCCGGAACATCATCGAAGACACAAGGGTTGAAGATTGTACGTCGGTCCACATGTTGGTTTGCCGAGAACAGGTGAAGGAATGCAGTGAACTGCACTTATTTATAGGGAGAGGAAGGATTGAAACGGATTGAGTTCGTTGACCAATCCAAACACGCGTTACAATATTCAGTCAGCCCACGTCCAATCCGAAGAGAGCAGTCTGTGACTTCACGTGGTTTATATACATTCGATAGCGCCTGTGCGCAGTCAATTCATGCGACAGTTTTTCAACATGACGGAAACTCAGAAAACGATAAATTGGGGTGCACCAGTCGTGGAGACTACCTAAGGGAACCCGGACTTACTTTCAGAAGAGGTGAATTGGAATTTTGTGGATTTTCTTACCTCGCAAGAATTTATTCCGGAACCTTCGTCACCTTCTCCTTCATTACCGCACGTGGAGAATTTTAGACAGAGACAGAAAGAAGAATTGGAGAAATTTATACAACAGCAAAAGGAACAGGAAAAAGCTTTTCTCCTACAGCAACAACAGCAAGAAGAAGAGATAAGAAAAAAAAACAACAACAAGAAGAGGCAGCAGCAAAGAAACAAGGGTGTGAAAATCAAACGGTCACGGTACTGTTAGACATTTTAGCGGAGTTAAGAAGTCTGAAACAAATGTATCAGGCTTCTTTATTACGACCGAAGGGAATACGATCTTCCCGAGCTAAACACTCCAACCCTGAGACTAAGCCTATCGTGCCACCCTTAATGATTTAGTAGGCCAATACAAATCGTACCTAACCTCCTGTTTTCCAATGTATTTATGTGGCACAGTTACCGTCTAGAGGAGGAATATTTAATTCCGTTGTACCTTACAAATTTTGAAATCAAACCATGTTCAGAAGTAGGCCTTGGCCGTGGCAAAGGCTTAAGACAGTTAAAGTTGATTGCTTAAACTCACCCCTACACCAAGAAAAGTCCCTTTTCAGGGCCACCCACGTCTATCGAAAAGAGATAGACTTTCAACTGCCAACATCTATTCAAACTCAAAACAAAACATTTTACCCCTACAGTACGTGTGTATGAGTGTGTGAGTGTAGGTTCTTATTTTAAAATGAAAACCCAAAGACACTTAACTTTTTATACCTAATTTATACTTTTATAAATATTTACAATCCAATTCACAATTCACAACAGAGCACTTTAGAAAGTTCATAAACTTCTTCTGTCTCATTTTTCACTCTCTGTTTTTTTTTAATTTCTTCACCGTCACAGTCTTTTCCTCCTCTTCCACTTCACTTTCTTCCCTTCTTCTTTTCTTCTCCTGTTTCTTTTTCTTCACTGTCTGTTTTCTTACTCTTCTTCTTCTTCTTCCTCTGAAGAATCTCTCTCTTCTTCTGAAGAATCCCTCCCTTCTTCTGACTCCTCTTGTTTCTTTTTTGGGCAATCTGGAGACCAGTGTCCTTTTTCTTGACAATAATAACAGGTATCTTGACTTTTGTCTCTTCTAACCCCTTTTTTTCTTTTTTGACGGTCTGGACACTCTGAAAACCAATGCCCTTTCTTCTGACAGATATAGCAAGTATTTTGACTTTTATTTTGAAAGGAAGGAGAGTAGTCCCTCGGCTGGTCTGAAGAGAATTTTCTAATGACCCCTCGCAAAGCTCTGATCAAACGTTCGATCTAGGTAGTCTCTTCCATCGTTGTGCTGGGTTTGTGAGTGAAATGAATAGTGAAAGGACAAGACACATACCCTTTTATATACGCTGGTCTGCTATGACTATAACTTAGTCCATGGTGTTTAAACTTTAGTCATTTGACTTTTTGCTATAAAGATGAAACGATCCAATTCATTTGTGAAGAAAGAAGAAAGTAAGAGGCAGAAACGTGATCTATCGCCTGGTACCAGGGCTGAAGTCTTGGCACAAATTCATGTCAGTGATTTTGAAGAGGACATGAGTGAACCAGAACCCAAACCCTCTAAACAAAGTTCACCACCCATAGTCAACCCTGAAAAGTACTATGACATTCGAGAGACGGAAAAGAGTCCCTCTAGAAAATTTAGAACCACGGCTTACAAATACACGGTGAAATTTAAAGATTTCAAGTCCGAAGTACCGTTAGAGAAAGCAGAAGGGTTCATCACCTAGATGTGGGATTCTTTGCTCACCACACTCAAGCGACAATGTCAACCCAAAGAAGACGATCGCTTGAGACTTTCCATACAACACGACGGCATGAAATACCCTGTTTGGATCGAGTTTAGCAGCCCTGCAGAATTGACCGCTTTGAAAGTCATGGACAAGATTCAACACGTGCAACAATCCAATGACCAGTTTGACATCACCGATGGAAAAGCCACATTGGACATGACCCACGTCTTTCCTCCTCAAGGGACCGGATAACGCAGAAAGACCTGATTGGTCAACCACCTTCGCAATACCAAAACAAGTCTCGTCCAAAATAACAATTTTCAAGACCACATGTGTTTAGCACTAGCCATCGTGGTGCGACGAGCCTATGCCGACAAGAACGACACGGTAGAATGGAAAGAGCCTGGGAGAACATTCGGAAATCGAACGGAACAAAACAACGAAATGAAGCAGAACTTCTGTTACAACAAGCAGGCCTGTCCAAAGACACACCCTGTGGCATTCCTGAAATGCAAAAATTGCAAGATGTCCTAGCTCCACGCTACACCTTGAAAGTGTACCCTCAAGAAGTGCGCGGGTCTCTGTTGTTTCGAGGCCAAGATTTTAAGAATGGAAAATACATTCACCTCTTTCATCACGATGACCATTTCGATACCATTACCACTATCACTGGATTCCTGGGGTACAAATATTACTGTGAGAAATGTGACTATGGTTATAATAATCGAGAGCAACACAAACATTGTGGATCGAAATGCTCAGGATGTTTGGCCTCTCCTCCCTGTCTGAGCGAAGGGCAAGAACCAGTGCATTGTCCAGCTTGTCTGCGCACGTTTGTCAGCCCTGCATGTTACCAACAACATCTGAAGACGCAAGGTTCACAGAAGAAATGTGCTTGTCAACTCCTGAGATTGTGCCCTACGTGTAGACAAGGTCTACCTAGCAACAGTATCACGGCACACGTAAGTTCAGGAAAGAAAAGGTCACATTTGTCACCACATCGTGGACTTGGAACACCAATGCTACGTGCAAAAATACCAATCCCAACCAGAGAAAGAGATTGATCAAAAGAACAAGAAGAAAAACAATTTCATCTTTTTCGATTTCGAACGCATGCAAGAGACCGGCATTCACATTCCTAATTTCTGCGTGGCTCATCAAGCGTGCGAAAAGTGCATTCAAGAACCTATTTTCATTTATTGCCGTCACTGCAGTAAGATTCCTGGAGGGCGTGAAAAAATCTTTCAGGACCGAACACGCAAGCCGATTTCGCACAATGGGTGTTAGACCCCATCGACAAGACGTGGAGAAAAGAGGACATCGAACGTTACGGAGATTGTCATCGCCATGCCACGCTGATGGCTCACAATTTCTCCGCGATACGATGGACAGTTTCTTTTGAGATACTATACGGAACATGGCACCGAGCGTCCTAAAGTCACTTTGAACGGAGCCAAAATCATTTTCATGCAAGTGGGACAAGTGCAGTTTAAAGATTCGATGAGCTACTTAGTCATGCCTTTGAATCGAATGCCTAAAACGTTTGGAATAACAGAAATGACTAAAGGGTACTTTCCACACTTTTTCAATACGGAAGCCAATCAACATGCCGTTCTACCCCATTTGCCTGAGGCCCACTATTGCGACCCTGACAACATGCGTACCGAACAACAAGAAGCTTTCTACGCTTGGTACCAGGCTCACGCCTCGAACCCTTTCGACTTTCAGGAAGAAATGCTAAAGTATTGTCGTTCCGACGTGGACATTTTACGACGTTGCTGTGGAAAATTTCGAGAACTGTTCATGGAACACGGAGGGGTCGATCCTTTGAAAGAAGCTTGCACCATTGCCAAAGCATGTTCGTTAGTGTATCGACAACGATTCATGCCTGAAAACACCGTGGCTGTCATCAGTCCTCAAACGACCCACTATGTCAAACGTCAATATTCGGTCAAAGCCCTACGTTGGTTACATTACTTGTGCGACAAGGAAGACAAGTGGATTCAGCATGCTCGCAACGGAGGGGGTGAAAACACCATCGGAACTTATTCGGTCGATGGCTCGGACTTAGAAAACCCCAAGATCGTGTACGAGTTTAACGGTTGCTTATTTCACGGATGTCCCGTTTGTTACCCTGACCGTGACACTAAAAATCAGTTTTTACAACGAACCATGGAAGACTTGTACCAGGACACTTGTCAGCGACGCCTAAAGTTAGAACAGCAAGGATACCAAGTGGTGGAAATGTGGGAACACGAGTACGATCACCGTTTGAAAACCGATCCCGAGTTTAAACGCCTCGTGGAAAGTTACCAGTTCATGGACCCGCTGAACCCGAGGGATAGTTTGTACGGAGGAAGGACCAATGCCACCTGTTTGCTGTACCAAGCCAACGAAGAGAAAGGAGAAGAAATCAAATACTTGGACGTGTGTTCGTTGTATCCCTACGTGTGCAAATATTGTCGCTTTCCTACAGGGCACCCGCAATTGTTCACGGAACACATCGACCTGAAAAACATTCGACAATACGAAGGTCTGATCAAGTGTAAAGTTTTGCCTCCCACGAACCTATACCATCCCGTCTTACCTCACCATTGTCAAGGCAAACTGATGTTTCCATTGTGCCGTACTTGTGCCGAAACGTGCAACAAAGACCATCCTTGTCAGCACACCCAGGAAGAACGTGCCTTGACGGGAACCTGGGTCAGCGTAGAATTGTTCAAAGCTCTGGACATGGGATACCAGCTGTTAGAAGTGTACAAAATTTGCCACTTTCCAAGACACAACAATACCACAAGGGTGACCCCACGCAGAAAGGCATTTTCGCCGACTACGTGGATGCCTTTTTGAAACTGAAGCAAGAAGCCAGCGGCTATCCTTCCTGGTGTCACACTCCCGAAGACCAAATACAATTCAAAGAGAAATACTATGAACAAGAAGGCATCACTTTTAGACCACATCGAGAAAAACGAAGGCAGGCGATCGTTTGCCAAAGTGATGTTAAATTGCTTGTGGGGTAAAATGGCACAACGTCCGTGTTTACCCAAGACGGAATATTTGACAGAACCTTCCCGCTACTTCCAGATGATTCACGACAAAACCAAATACATGAAACACGTGGACGTCGTTCGTAAGGATTTGATCTTGGTCAAATACGAAGAAGATCTAGACTTTGTACAAGACGACCCTTTTGGAAATGTCATTATTGCGGCTTACTTTACAGCTCATGCTCGCTTAAAATTGTACGAAGCTTTAGAACTGTTAGGGGAACGCGTCCTGTACTTTGATACGGACAGTTCCATTTACATCCATCACCCGAGTCGACAGCACCCTGACATCGAAGGAGACCGTTTAGGAGCCTGGGCAGACGAGCACCCCGACGACAAGATTCTAAGTTTCGTCAGTGGTCGTCCAAAAAATTACGGCTACGAATACCGGGACAAACAAGGATAAGTGCACACGAAGCGTAAAGTGAAAGTATTGACTCTGAATTATCGTAATAGTCGAGTGGTGAACTTTGACGTATTAAAAGAAGCCTTGCCGTCTAGAGAAGATGAACACTTTAACATGACCACCTATCAGCCCAACAAAATTGTACGTTTACCCACCCACCACATCGTCAGTCGACCCTTGGAAAAAGTCTATCAAATCGTGTACCAGAAGCGAGTGCGGCTTCCCAACCACTTTACATTGCCGTATGGACATGTCGGTATAAAACATTGGTTGTAAGAGGATAGCCAACCACTAGAAGGATGACAACGCCACAGCAAGAATCGAGTGAGAAATCCAGTGAGAACTCCAAGTTCAAACCCTACCATTTTCCGGTTTTCTTGCCTGACTATTGTGACTGTGCCCGTCGATTGGACACGTTTTAAAAATGGCCTACGGATAGGAAAGGATTACCTACTTCGAATGTTTTAGCTACAACAGGATTTGTCTTCTTGGGACCTGAGACTGGATTGGGATACGAAGTACAGTGTTTCAGTTGTGGCCTGAAGTTACGAATGGATCTATGTATCTATAAAGATTCAGCTATTCTGGAAAACATACTCGATGGTCTCCGCACTGCCCTTACCTTTCTATGGCCTTTCCACCCATTACACTACGGTACAATTATGACGGCACCTTAGAGTCGGTACCTTCCAAAACTAAACATAAAAAAGGAACGATGTACAAGCTTGAGACTGCATTGCGACTAGTATAAAAAGAGGCTATGGTCAAGATCGATAGTTCATTGGGACTACCAAGTCCGAGCGAACAAGATGAATACTTTCAGAGAAACACAAAACAAGTTCAGATAGGCACAATTCAAGTTTGGGGCCTCTGAAATGGAATGCGATTGTGAGCCTTGCGATGGGAACGATGCTGTACGTTGTGACCTTAGCGATGCCGTAAAGCATCATGGGAATTTTAGTGTCACTACCCCTATCATGGAAAGTGACGCTGTGCATGTCAAACCTGAGGAATGCGAAAGCGATGCCGATCGTCCTCTTGGACACTTTACTGGGTTTCGTTTTAAATGTGGATGTCCACCTTCACGTCTACCCCCCTACGGATGTCATCCAGCCCTGAGCAAACTCCTGTCCATGTCACCCAATCCTCATCGAAACGAACCTGTGAAAGACGAATATTCGTTTCCTGTGCGTTTGTCGGAATACTGCGACTTTGAAAATCGTCTTCAATCGTCCAAAGGAAAATGGCCTAAGTATCTGGGAGTACCGACCCCCGAAGAATTAGCCAGAGCCGGATTTTTCTACTTGGGCGAAGGGGATAAAGTCAAGTGCTTCAGTTGCGGTGTGTCACTTCACCACTGGGAACCACAAGATTCGGTCTACCTAAAACATGGTCGTAGGTCACCGAATTGTCATTACTTACCCTTAGTGGGACCGAGACATTGAAGTAACTTACCATGTCGTTGAAGAAGAAACCAGACTGGTTAGGAGTCAAATGTTGGACATGACCGAGACCAGTATTTAAACTTCATTTCAAAAACGATATTGAATCATTACCTAAAGAAGAGCAAGAGAAGATTTACAAGGAAGTTTGGCAGGGGCTTGCCAGAGTGAAATCTCAATGGGTAACTGTAGAACTTTTATGCCGAGAAATTCACAAGAGGAAAGTGAAAAAAGTCAACCAGTGTGTTAGATTTCTCTGGGTCAAGGGTGCATTCATCCTATTATATCGCTTTAGACCGTTTACATCAAAAGAGTTCAATGAGATTCTTGAACGTTACCCTAAATGACAGTGGTCAGAAATTACTCACTATGTGAATTACTTTTTCTCTAGGAGAAGATTGTGAATTGTACGGACTGACCTATTCATGGATACTTTACAAGAGAACATTCGTGCTTTGCCTGTGGAGTTGAGAGAACGCATTTACCGAGAACTGGTCAAAATACAAGTCAAACGTAAAGAACAGTAGCATCCGTTACGTCACCGGTGTTTAAACCACTGGTACCTGAATGCTATACAAGGACTGATTCAGTTGAAAGTGTTCCATTGGACAGACATTGATCAACGACCCCATGGTTTTAAAAAGGATTGGTTTGCTATTGATGATTCTATCTACTACATTGTAAACTTACTGCATCGAAATCCAGAGGAAGAGTTAACGAATTACCAACATCTTTCACACAATGTCAGCTTAGTGAAAGACGAAACTTCTTAACGAATTGTAATGTGTAAATTAGTGGTTAAACTATTTAGATTCGACACTGAAGTAAAACCATGTCTGTGCAAACGGTACATTTCTTGTGTCAGAAAGAGGATTTAGTATGACCTATTCATGGATACTTTACAAGAGAACATTCTTGCTTTGCCAGTGGAGTTGAGAGAACGCATTTACCAAGAACTGGTCAAACTACAAAGTGAAACGTAAAGAACAATTGCATCCGTTACGTCACCAGATGTTTAACCACTGGTACCTGAGTGGTACAAGAGGACTGATTCGTCAGAAATTTTTTCAGTGGTCAGACCTTGTTCAACACTTTGGGTTAGTCAATGAACGAAATGTTCATCATTTTGGTTACTTCAAGAATCACCTAGAGCAACGCATTGAGGAAGACGAGTTAAAGGATTACAATGGTCTATTACGTGGAATCTGCTTAGCGGAAGAAGAAACTTCTAAACGAACTCTGAAGTGTAGGTTACAGTATGCAAGATTTAGATTCCCCACTGGAGAACGAAGATCTCTAGTAAGAAAGTACCTTTATTGCTTCCGAAATAAAGAGACTATAAGATCAGGAATCCATACCACGGCTTATGTCACAAGAGATTGAACAGATTCCGTGGAAGGAAGTCAATGACACTATTCAAACCGTGGATCATTGCCATCAATTATTGCAAGAACTATATCCAATCAGTTTGGGACGACGCATAGTGTGTGTCTTAGTGACTTGTTTTCTGAGATGTCGTTTACCAGCCGATTCCTTGTGGACTCTTTAGGAACAATACTTACCAACCGAATGGCCTTAAATGGTCACAAAAGACTTCTTTTGCTCAAAGCCTTGCGTTGTCATCTGGATACTTGTCGACCTCTACGGGAAAAAAATATTCGTCAACTTTTAGCTACCCAAGACGTGTATGACGATGTGTGTGTAGCTTGTGACTTACACCCCCATTGGACAGATGTCCGTGCCTGGAAAAAAGGGGGTTTTGAGGCTTGGACCCAAGAAGTGGCCCAGTATTCACGAGAGTTGTTCAAGGAAAAAAGTTACTTTTCAACCTGTGTTAGTGACAGTGCCAGAAGAAGAACCCGTCCCCCAGGACAGGACTGTCGTGTACATGCCTGAAAGACCCTTTCGGGTGGACACTTGTGCGACCTTACCCCCTGTTGAACTGGTCAGAACATTACCCAAAACATGTTGTACAGACACTTGTTTCTACTCCACGTTGATGGTTTTCATGTGCCTTTTATCGTTGTACTTAAGCCTTTGGCTTTTATGTATTTTTGTCTTTCGTGTTCATGTTTAAGACATCCAATAAACGTGTCCTGAAAAAAGGATAAAAACTCTTGTCTTGTCTGTTTTCGTGTCACAAGTGACATTCCTAACACTATGGCTACCTCTGCTGTCTCTGCTCCCTCTTCCTCCACTGTCAAAGTCATCGACGAACACTTAGATCGTGCCAGTTGGGAGGCTTTGTATCTTCCCCATCCCATTAACATACTCATTGCTGGACCTAGCGGTTCAGGCAAAACCGAATTCGTCAAACGTTTGATCGAACATAAACATCATTTGATCGATCGACCACCTAAACGTATCGTGTGGTGTTACAAAGAGTGGCAATCGGCGTACAGCCTCTTGCGAGAAAGTCAAGGCGATTCCATCGTGTTTGTGGAAGGCATTCCTAAAGAAGACGACGGCATCGTCTCTGACTCCCGTCAAATCCATTTGGCCATTTTCGACGACATGTTAGGAGAAGACGAAGAAGAAATTAAACTGTGGTTCACGCGCAAAGGGCATCACCGTAATGCCAGTGCCGTTTACATCACCCAAAATTTGTTTCAACAAAGTAAAGCCCATCGCACCATCAGTCTCAATGCGCATTACGTGGTCTTGTTTAAAAGCCATCGAGATAAATCGCAAGTGCAAGTCTTAGCAAAACAGTTAGGAACGCCTTGGCTGACTCAGGCGTACAACGATGCCACTCAAACTCCACACGCCTATTTACTCATCGATTTGAAACCTACCACCCCCGATGATTTGCGATTTCGTACCCAATTGTTTCACCAATGGTGCCAAGACGGAGGGCCTGTCCTGTACACTTCTCCGTCCTCGACTTAACTTCACTCAAAAAAATCTATAAAAACCTCAGACACTTTTCGTCTGTCTCACACAGTTTGAACATGACGTCTCGTCAGTCGCATCTTCCCGTCAAATTGATTCGTGCCTTGTATGGCATCAGTCGAGAAAAAAATCCACAAATACGAGCTCGTGTCTTAGAAGCTAGTCTCAAAGAAGTCTTCCGATGGTTCACGGTGACAGCACGTCAATTACTGCAAGGGATCATCCAGATTCCTCATCAAACCATACGCTTTTTTGATCGAAACAAAGTCGCTTTGACCCAACTGGCCTATCCCCGCATCGATACTCAAACCAAAAAACAAATCATTTTGAAGCCTGGAGGGAGCGGTACTCTAGGAAGGGTCATCATTCGCTCTCTCTTAAGATGGGATCCTAATGCTCCCAAAGGTCTCCCCAAGAAAAAAGCCAAACGAAGCTCCAAGAAGAAGAAAAAGAGCCACCCTGGAAAAAGAAAAGCCCCCAGAAAAAGAAACAGAGAAAAAGTCCCCAGAAAAAGAAAAGCCCACAGAAAACTAGTCGCAAGAGAGGCACTTCGGCCAGGACGCAACCTTACACTCGCAAACCACGACCAGCAACGGCGGTGACCTCGTCTCCGGTAGCCTCAAGTTCATTCACTTCTCCGTTGATGACACCAACAACTGAGAAGTACTTGGAGACGTTGATCACACCAAGAACGTCTCCGTTGATGATCCCAAGAACTTCCCCAGTGACAGGACCATCCAATTTAGTGGCAGTGGCCGCTGCTCACAAAGTACCTTCTCCCAAAATCAAAGTCCAAGAGAGATCGGGCATGTTACAAAGTTTACTGGATTTGTCCAAGCAAGAACTGGCTCGATTTAGTCCGTTGCGTACCCCTGCACGACGTGTCATGCCTGTCCTCAAGTTAATACGCCGTAAAGACAATCAGTGGCAACGCGTTCCAGTATAAAAATGGCCTGCGACCAAGTAGGGGTATTAGTGAACTTCCAAAAGATGTCACCTCAAAGAAGTCAAAAAAGAAAGAGACAAAAACAGACTCGTCATCCGACAAAGCGCTTAGCCAAGCATCGAAGTAACCCTAAGAAAAGATACAATCGTTCCAAGAAAAAGAGGCGTCAACAAAGGGGAGGATTCCTTAGCGATTTTGGAAAAAACATTGTCACCTTTATGACAAAGCGATAGTCTCAAAAAAAAGATAAAAGGGCGTGTGTTAAGTCATCGACGTTAGTGTATGTTTGGTGAATGTCCCGGAACCCACAAACAAAGATGTCACCCTCCAGAAAACATTCCTCTTCTAAACCCCAAGGAAAGAAAAGGAAACGACTGCCTCCTTGTTTAGCCAAACATGGGGACATGTTATCTGTCCTGTCCAAAGCTTCTCCACCCCTGCGAAATAAACTCATTCAATCGGCCTCCAAAGAGGTCATCGATACCGTGTGCGAATGTTGTTTGAACGTCTTGAAAGGCACGGTCCCTTTGTCTAAACACCAGAAACAATGCTTAGGCAGACAAGAAAATCCCCATTTGTCAAAAACAAAGATGTTGGTCCAACGTGGAGGCATTTTACCCCTCTTGTTAGGCCCATTGCTGAAAGGAGTTTTGGGAACCGTGTTGGGAGGACTGGTGGGAGCAAGATAAAAAGGCCCTCTGAAGTTCCAAGATCTCAGAATTGACCCCTGACATCCCATGGAAAGACGAAAACTAGCTTTAGTGCCTTACAAACGATGGATGGAATACCATTGATGGCAAGAACAACCCACCCCGCATTTACCTCCCAATCCTAATTTGAGCGAGATGTCCCAGTTACAACAAGAACTGCAGTCCTTGATGGATCGAAAAGATTTGTCCGAAACAGAAAAATCGCAAAAGTACGGTCAACTCTTGCAACGACTGCAACTCTTTCACCAGGAAGCCTCAGACGAAACTGCTCGTTACACTCTGAAAGATTTTAAGACCTTGATGAAAAGTCCAGCACCATCACTACCACTACCACCACCACCACTACCAGTGACCAAGACAGAAAAAGGAGAAAAAGAAGAAGGGTTTCAAACTCCACCAGAAAAAGTACGCAAGTTAACAACACCACCTACCTCCAGAATTGGATGGATTTAAAAGATGATGACCACTCCTTCTTCATCAGAAGAGAAAAAGAAGGTGAAGACAGAGGTGAAACAAAAACCGATATCCCTCGCTCAGACATCCTCCTCTTCGACACCTATCGCCGGTCGCACACGCAAAGCATTCCAATCCAAGAAAATACCCCAAGAGAACAAGAGTAGCATCCTCCAAGAGTGGGTGTCTTATTAACAAACAAACAAACAAAAAATGGAAAAAGTGTTAGCCAGCATTTACTACGATCCCTCCCATCCTGCAGGTCACGCAGGAGTTCAAAAATTGTATCGTGCTGCCAAAACGCGACTGAAAAGTCTCCGTTTACCTCAAGTTCAACGATTGTTACAACTACAAGCTACTTACACTTTACACAAACCCATTCGACGCAAGTTTTCCAGAAGTCGCACGCGAGTGGAAGGCATCGATCATCAATGGCAAGCCGATTTAGCCGATGTCTCTCATTTGGCTAGCTACAATCGTGGCTACAAATATTTGTTTTGTGTCATCGACGTCTTTTCCAAATTTGCCTGGGTCGTACCCTTGACTTCAAAATCGAGCAGTGAGTTGGTGCGAGCCCCGCAACGAGTGTTGAAACAAAGTGGTCGTCACTCTCTTCGATGGCAAATTGACAAAGGCACCGAATTTCTGAACCAAGCTTTCCAAAAAGAATTAAAGAAACGTGACATTCATTTTTTACCACCGAGAATCCTGAAACCAAAGCCAGCATCGTAGAACGTTTTAAACGCACTTTGAAAGGACGCATGTGGAAATATTTTACGCATCACCACACTTACCGCACCTGGTGCAAGTGTACAACCAATCTTACCATCGAAGCATTGGACGTGCCCCACAAAAGGTGACTCCCGAGAACGAAGTACTCGTGTTTGAGCGCCTGTTTGGTACGTCCCCGACGAGGGCTGTCCCCAAGAAAAGTGGAGACTTGGCCGTAGGAGATTGGGTGCGCATTGGCAAAACCAAACTCACTTTCGACAAAGGTTACTTACCTAACTGGACGACCAAATTGTTTCGTGTCACTGGACGAGTGCATCGCCGTCATCCTGCCGTCTACAAATTGGAAGACATGAACGGAGAAGTGCTCAAAGGAACGTTTTATTTGCCCGAGTTTCAACGTGTCACCAAAAAAGAAGACGACGTGTACGATAGCGAAAGTATTCTCGAACGCAGAACCCGTAAAGTGGCCAAACGACGTGTCAAAGAAGTCAAAGTACGTTGGAAAGGATATCCACCCAGTTTTGATTCTTGGATCGACGCTTCGCAAGTCATCGACTATAAAAAGAAGTGACCATCATGCCCTTTCACACAGATGCAGCTACTACTGCTACCACTCCTTCACCCAGTTCTTCTCTGCAAGATTTACAAAAATAACCCTTGTGGGTGTGGTGTGGAGAACGTGTGCCTAAAACGCAAATCGTCTTTTTCTGCCAAATCTTCATGGTGTATTGTGTCATCGTGGCAGCCATCGCCGATTTGAGTTTGCAAAAAGGAGACAAACAATTGTGGACCATTTTAATGAGCAGTTGCAATTCTCTTCCAACGGGAACAACGGTAACCTTGTGTCCAGTGCCTGTGTCAGTCACCACTCCAACAACAACAACCCCATTTTGGGCGGAGACACTCCTCTGACTTCCAGTAACCCCTCGGACAGTCACAGAACTCTGGAATTATGAGTCACCAAAACCAATTTTTCTTAACTTTACACAGTGACAGTTCCATGGAGGTGTTTCTCAACAACACGTTGTGCTGTTACACGGCCAAATTTCCTCAGGCCATCCAATTAGAACACGAAGCCCATTGGGAAGTGGCTTTAGTGGAAATGATTCACCCGACCCAAGTCCTCAATGTCATTCCCAATCAAAATTTTTTTGATGTGGAAGTTCATGACGAACAATTGCAACAGTACTTGGATGCCCATGTCAAATATGACAAGAAAACCCCTGGCACAAAAAATCAAAAGTGGACCACTTATCACTTGTTCATTCCCCCAGGCTATTATTTTAGTGGACAACATTTGGTGAGCACCATTGCCTCCAGGTTCAATGTCGTGTTTTTTAAAGCTTTGGAGAGTGTCAAAAAAGTTTCACCCTGGAGTACCATAAAGTAGCTCGTCGCTTCCTAATGAAATTTCCTGGGGGGGGGGGGGTAAAATCATATCTATTTTATTTTGTCCTGAAATGTTTGACATGTTGGGTGGGGACATGGACATGAGAATGACCATGATTAAGATAAACGAATTACCCGTCATTTCCGACAACGATTCTTTTGCCAAGTTCTTTCGTGCCCGGTAGAACTGAACCAAGGACTGAATTTGATCTTTGTGTACTCCGATGTGGTGGAATATAACGTGGTGGGACACACCTCTGTGCCATTACTACGTGTCATTCCTTTCAAAGTGGATTCTGCCACGAACGCTGACGAGGAAGGTGGAAACACTTATCACGTACACCGTGTATTTGTACAGCCTCACTATTTGCCTGTCAGCAAGTTTTATTTGGACACGGTCAACATTGCTATAAAAAGAGATCTGGGACAAAATATTCAATTCACCAAAGGAAAAGTCACGGTGAAAACGGTTCTCTCACGACTTGTAAGTCATGTATCCAGTGTACCGAGGGGTTGCTCGACAGCGAGGACACGGTTTAGGAGATATGTTAAAATCAGCCTTTCGTTCGGTGGCACCGGTGTTCAAACCGATGGTGACACGAGGATTGCATGCCTTGAAAGATGCAGCAGTGACGCACGGCAAAGAATTTCTCCAAAATATCATCATCGACAAACAAAGCCCCAAAGAAGCCTTCTTGAGGGCAGGCAAAAATGTCTTACTGCAAACGGGCAAAGACCTTTTGGGCCGACGAGAAACACCTATAAATGCCCTGCACGCTATCGAGTCAGGCATTCTTACTTCCTTGAAGCAACAGCAAGGACAAGGCAGAAAAAGACGACAAAGAAAACACCCTTTCACCAGACTTGACACTTCTAAAGCTAGAAAGGCAAAGAAAAGAAGAACCGTTCGAGACTTAGACGTTTTCGATTATTAAAGTATTGAGAAACAGAAAAAATGATGCACCGAGAATCTTGCGCCTGTTCCAAGTCGGAACCGGATCTGTTTGCCATGCCACCCACCATGTCGACCATGGAAGAATCTCAATGGGTGGAATTTCACCTAGTCTCCTCTTTGACGGATTCCGCTCCCATCGAGTTTGAAATCAAAGGTCAGCCCGAAGATTACATCGATCTGAATAGCAGTTACTTGTACCTGAAAGTGAAAGTGATCGAACCGCCCAATATTGACCTAGACAATGATGATGTAGTAGCTCCCGTCAATAATGTTATGCATTCCTTGTTCAGCGAAGTGGATTTGTACTTAATAACAAACTGGTCAGCAGCAGCATGGATGCTTACCCTTACCGTGCCTACCTGGAAAATCTCTTGACGTACGGAAAAGGAGCCAAGAACACGCATCTGGATGCTTGCGTGGTATGGAAACCTAACAAAGCGACTAAGTTCAACAGCATTACAGTTGCCGGGGGTGAACAAAATACAACGGGATTTGTAGAACGACGAAGGAAAATTGCTAGAAGTCGCACTTTAGAACTGATGGATCGCTTGCATATAGACATGTGGTTACAAGAGAAGTATTTGCTCAACGGTGTGGATATCCGTCTAAGACTGAATCGTAGCAGTGCCGCTTTCCATTTGATGGCTGCTGCTGATGTCACTTAAAAAACCAAAATCGAAGAAGCCAGACTCTACGTGCGAAGTGTGGAAGTGTTGCCTCAAGTGGGAAACGACGTCAGTCACACGTTGAGCATTACGACCGCAAAGTATCCGATACGTCGTGTGGAAGTGAAAAAGTTCACCATTCCTGCTGGACAGCGATCCATGATTGAAGATCATCTGTTCCAAGGACAGCTACCCAAACGTTTGATTATTTGCATCGTCAAGAATTCAGCCTTCAACGGAACCTACAATGAAAATCCTTTCCAGTTTCAACATTACAATGTGTCCAAGATTAAAGTCAGTCGCGATGGCAAGGCCTTGTGTACCAGGCCTTTCGAACCTAAGTTTGGTGACAGGAATTACTTGAGGTCGTACTTGTCCCTGTACGAAGCTACCGGACAGTTAGGGACCAACACCAGTCACGGTATTTCGTACGAGGAATATGCAGGAGGCTATGCTTTGTGGGCTTTTGATTTCACTGCTGACCAAGGCAGCGACGAGGGACATGTTCACCCTATAAAATCCGGCCAGATTCGTGTGGAAATTCAGTTTGCAGAACCTTTACCCGTAAATAACACGGTGAACGTCATCCTGTATGCCGAATTCGATAATACCATAGAAATCAACAGTTTAAGAGAAGTCATTCTAGATTATTAGAAGCTATGGAAGACTGTTATCCCTCTTTACAAAGTGAAGAAACTTTGGAGATGGAATTTGAGGAGACCGTGGAAGAAGAAGAATCCCATGATGAAGAAGCCATCATGATGAAGTCAATATGGCCAGAACAAGAAGCCCATTTAGTCTCCTGTTTTGCTACTGTCCTGGCAGAAAAAATGAAGGAATTAATCAAGGAAGAGTGTTATGGATGTCAAAACGATCATCCCAGTCAAATTCAACACGATAAATGTCGGATGCTGAGTCAAGAAGAAAAATTGGACGAGTATCTGGACGAAGCTTGGGGTCTCATCTCAAAAGAAGTCGTGTTGCATCAGTGGTATAAAGGCTTGCGTGAACATTCTTGTCCTCCATTAACGCCTCTGGGGATCCGTCGCATCAAAACTCTCTTGAACCAGGGTCCGAAGTCAGAGCTAAACGCCTTTTACTTGTATGACATTTTCCAAGAGAAAATCAGGATCGAATTGATGACTTATCATTACCTGTGAAGAAGAAGAAAAAAAAAAACACACAAATAAATGGATACCTGGGAACTTTATTACCTTTTGAACCACAGTTCGTACACTGCTTCATGGAATCCCGTCGTCTGTGCTAAAGATTAACTCCCTCATCGCAAACCTCAAAACCACCAAGCTTATGTGATCAGCACGGACGAAAGTCATCTCCCACGAACCCACTGGGTAGCCGTCTACTTTCCTCAAGAAGGACGTGTGGAATACTTCGATTCCTATGGATTGCCTCCTTTGGAAGACGATATCATTGACTTTATGAGAAGAAATGCTCAGACCACCCGATTCAATAATGTGAAATTACAAAGCACAGATTCCTTGGTGTGTGGACAATATTGTGTGTATTTTCTGCATCATCGCAGCCTGGGCAATTCTTTAGAACATTTAGTGACTCATTTTGATCCTAGTTCTTCTTCTAGAAACGATGTAAAAGTAGATCGATGGTTTTGTGACCATTATACTGGTCTTTTGTCTCAAGCTAGGAAACGTAGTGTCCATCAATGGCCTAATGACTTCCAACAGAGGAAATCACAATTTCATTCACAACGTTGTCTGGCCTGTCCAAAATAATGTACTAGTTGAAAAAAATGTTTGTGATTTGAAACAAATATTTGATGTTATTTTGTTTGGTTATTGTTAAAAATATTATAGCTGTTTGTTAGTGTTAAGTGATTTTGAATAAAAAATGTGTTTTGAAGAAAAAAAATGCCTTTGTGGTTTGTTTTGCTATAGGAATCTTGATTCATGCTCTTTGACTTCTTACTATCCCTCTCATGACACTCATTGAACGTTCCGGCTCGAAAACCGTAGAGGGATATTTTCCTTCACGTCCGCGCTTTGACTTTAAAGCCGGGGGTAGCCTCCAGTCTAACCATCCATTGTCGACTCATCCTCCTAGGAAGATGTGCTCCAGACTAGCTAAGTTAAACGAAGCCTACGTGAATTTGCATAGGGTCAGACACAGCCTGATACCGAAGCCTGAAGAGATAGAGAATGTGAGAATGTTAAAAGTCACTGAAGACCTGATAGAAGAGCTCTTCAGAGAAGAAATTAACAGGTAGAAAGAAGAATGGACAGAAAAGTACAGACTTCAGAAACAGCAGAGAGAGCAGCAACAGCAACAACAACAGCAGCAGCAGCCACTTGAACCTGACAGAGGCTTTGTCGACTGTCGTATCGACACCAAAGAGTTGTTCTCTTTCCGAAAAAGCATACCTATCGTCAGAAAGCCTATCGTCAGAGGACGTCGCATTCTTAGAATATAAACGATCGTCCTAGCTCAACTTCGCACACAAAAAACAGCCCTTTTCAGGGCTACCCCAACCTCTAGAAAAGAAATAACAATAGATTGCCTATAATAAGTTAACAAAAAGAAGTGCGTTTATAAGTACATGAATTGTTTTTGTTAGTTAAAAAATGTGTGTGTGTGTGTGTGTCTGTGTGTGTGTATGTGTGTGTATGTGTGATTGTAAGCGCTCACGTACGTTTGTGTGGATAGTAGATTATGATGATTTTTTTGTTGTTTGAAGTGTGGGGTTAGTAGATTTGGGTTTGATTTGACTGATTTAAGTATGTGGATAGTATATTATTGGTTTAATGAAAATGTTTTAGAATAGTGATGGGTAGTATAAAAAAGTGAGTGAGTGTTTCTTTTAGGTCCGCGCGGTGTTTGGTCATGATCTAGGTATTATAAGTTTTGTCTTAGGGGATGTTTTCCTTCACGTCCGCGCTTTTCGTATAAATAAGAAACAAATCGTCAGTTGGGCTACCCATCGTCGACCTGTTAACAGCAAGAAAACGAATACACGAATTGTAAAGCTTCTAGAACTCCAGATGCACCTGGAATATGCCAGGCGTATCGTGAATGAGCTGGCTGCAGAGGCCATAGTCGAAGAGGGAAGGATAAAGAAGGAAGAGGAGGAGAGAAGACAGAGGGAAGAGGAGGAAAAGAAAATAGGAGAGAGGATGACTTACAATATACCAGAGACAGAGGATTGGGGTGCTGAAGCCATTCATCCTCCCTCTGCGCTCCCAGTCAAAAGAAGAGTGAAAGGAGATTAGAGTAGAAGATGTGTGTGTAGTGCCAGGCCTGGAAGGTGCCATCATTAACCAGGTGCCCTGGAGTTCAAAACAAACAGCCGTTTTCAGGGCTACCCGAACCTTTAGAAAAGAAATAATGATCAATTTGCCAATGTGTGTATGTAGAGTAGTGTAAATATAAACACTGACTATTTTTCCTAATGTGAGTGTATGTGTTTGTGTTTGTAAGCACTCACGTACGTTTGTATGGATAGTAGATTATTGGGTTTTGTAAGCGTTTAAGTTGGTTTGTATGGATAGTAGATTTGGGTTTCATTTTAATGCTTTGCGTGTGTGGATAGTAGATTTTGGGTTTGTTTATTGCTGCTTCACGTATGTGGATAGTAGATAATAGGAGAAGAGAAAAGTAGGGGATGTTTTCATTTACGTCCGCGCGATGTTTGATCACGATCTAGGTAATATAAGTTTTGTCTTAGGGGGATGTTTTCCGTCACGTCCGCACTTTTCATGTAAGAACCCACAACGTTCGTCGTTCGCACCATTCTACAAAAAATAAAAAAGAAGATGGCTTCGAACCACCTTGATAAAATAAAAAATTGGACAATTAGGGCATGATGGAGCAAATGTTTAACCTAAACGAGTGAAGATGGAGATCAACAATTTAAGAAAACTAAAGGAAATCATCAGTGATCTGTTGAAAGAAATAAAGGAGGAGAAGGAAGATGAAGAGGAAAGGATCAGGATTAGAGCATGGAACGAAAAAATTGAAAAGGAACAAGAAAATGAGAAGAGGAAGAAAGAAGAGGAGAAGGAGAAAGAAGAGAAAAAGAAGAAAAAGGAGGAAGGAAAGAAAGAAAAGAATAGAAAAAGTTTTGGACAGAAAATAAGAAGCTGGAGGAGAAATAGAAGAAATTAGAAGAAGAAGAAAACCAAAGGCCCTTTTCAGGGCCACTCCAATATCTCGAAAAGACCTTGACTTTCATTGCCTAACCTTTTTTATTTTTTTTGTTTCTAAAAAAATAAAAAATAGAGACCCTCCCTGTTTCAATTTTCGCCTGTTCGATTTCCATAGACCCATCAGATCTGGACCATATTAAAATAGGGTCCCGACCCTGTTCCATTTCCCCCTAGTCCCTAGACAGTCCCACGATTTATTCCCATGTTCAATTCCCCTTGCCCCTAGAGTAGTTTTATTCTCCCATGTTAAATTCCCCTTGTCCCTAGAATGGATATTTTTTTTCTCCCATGTTAAATTACATAGTCCCCAGAGTGGATATACCCTTTTTAACATGAAAGTCCCCTAGTCCCTAGACCGTCCCCATACACTACTAACCATACAATTTGCGTTGCGGAAAACGAGACATATTTTGGGAGGGAAAAAAGCTTTACAAAGGCAGAATATGAAATTTATATAATGAAATACTGAGGGTGTTATGCTATTAATAGATATGTGGATAAAGATGTAGGCATTTGTAGACGATTATTTTGTGTCACTACATGAAGGAGGAAAGAAACGAGAGAGAGAATAGATTTTAAAAGAAAATATTGTTTACATATGTTTTTAGTATAACACATATCTATGTGGATTATCTTAAACTTCTCCCGAACAAATACAACAGCATATATATATTGGCATCTACATTTTTTAAAAATCACCACACAAGTATTTACATTTAATTTGTATAGTTTGTTGGCTTTTCTCAATGATTGTATGATATGTACATCTACATCTTGTACTTGACCTTTGTCCCAAAAATCAAGTTAATGGTGTACCTGATCAGAGACATTCATTTTGTAAACAACAAAATACATACATAATATTTTCTCTATGAGTATAGATTAAATATTAGGATCATTATCAGTGGAAGTAAGCGTGTTTACTTCTACCTGAATGATGGATATCAGTTTTCCACTTGGAATTCCTGAGCTTACTGACAACGTTTCATGTTTTAGAGAGCAGACTAACTTGCATGCTGACTCTGTTATTGTGTCTTAGCTTTTTAATATAATATTGCTTACTCTAAGTTTCTACACGTGTCTCTAGAATTTATCACATAGTCGGTAAACTTTGCCTATAGTGTGGGCAGTTTCACATATTTGATATTATAACATGTGAACATATTACTTTATGTAATTCTGATTGGTCCAAAAAAGTCCATGAAATTATTGTGCCGTATTTACTTTACTGATTGGCTGCGATCGTGGGATAACTTTTTAAGCCGCCTTTTGGAATTTTTTCTTTTCAATGAAGATTGTTGGCCGCTATTTTTCGGATCGACTCGAGAAAGGGAATTTGGAAAAAATGGTCTCGTCTGTTTCGATATGGCTAATTTACCCCCATAGGGTTTTGATATGTCATATATAACACATCATAATATGAAAAATGGTCAAAACCACAAGAGAAAACAATAACAACAGCAAGCAAAACTACGAACATTGCTTTTATGGGGGCTGAGGGAGGCGGAAAACTTCCAACTGAAACGATAAATTTACCGATAGTTGTCCAAATTCAAAAAAATAAAGACCTTAATATATTAGATGGGTTTGCCGTGCAAAGTTATGATGAGCGAGAAAAAGTTTTAAAATCCGAGTATGCCGTTGATGCTATAAGTCGTGATAACTGGTTCAAATGGATATATCGCATACACTATGGAGTTGTTCAGGCTAGAAACAGTGATACCATAGATGTTACGTTTATTAACGCAACAGACAGATATATTTCACTGATACAACAACCACAATTACAACTTCCTCCACAGCAGCGACAGAAAATAACACCTTCGCGAAAACATTCTCCAGAACAATTTTATGATGCACCTACTGTAAGTGGTATTACTACGCGAGGAAGTGGTCTTGTTACTTGTCCTAACAACATCCTCAATGACGTGCAACGACTACAAGTTCTCATAGGAGGAAAACGAGCCGGTAATAATTTCCAGAAATAATTAAAGAAGCAGCTGATATCTGTCGACGATTATTTCAAGGTGGTATTAGATACATCGATATTTATCGGGAACTTATTAATGAAATCGCGGACGGCTACTACAGCGATTACACGAATAACTAACATATAAGATGATCATACACAACTCTCACCGCAGACCCGTGATGGTCAGAGTAGTAAACTCATGATTACCTGCTTACAGCGCGTATTACGGAGATGGACTTGGTAATGTTATCCAGGGATTATTTGCAGAAATGGCTCCCAAAGCAGCACCAATCGCGAAACACTTATCAATGAAAGTCATCGACGTTATTCGTGAAAAAGCTCCTGGTGCAATCAGCAACGTTGCTGGTAAGGTGTTTTCGGCAATCAAAGGCGGAATACCACGAATAATACGTAAACGTCAAGAAGGTTCGCCGCAGGTGGTTCAACAACAACCAGTGAAATTACCAAGCACCGAAGTTATGCCCGCGAATGTCAGTAAAATAATAAATCAGGCTGAAAATCAAAAACTAGCAGAGTTGGCAGGTGTACCTTCCGCTAAAGAAATATAATTTTTTTTAACTGCAAGTCTGATAGCAGGAAGTGGTCTTCGTGTTAGACGATAACATCTATAAGAAAAATGTTCAAACGCATATCCGACATGGCATTTGACGTAGATGCACCAGTTCCCAAAGATGAATATGTACGTGATTATCAGCATTATTCTTATGATGCGCGCGCACCAGACGCACGTGGAAGAATTGGATTACAAGTTCAGGATACAAGCAGATATTTCCTACCTTCTGAAGCATTTATCGAAGTTGAAGGTAGACTCACAAAAGCAGATGATACAGCATACGGAATTGGTGATCGGGTTGGTTTTGTTAATAATGGCATAATGGCGTTATTTAACAGAGCTACATACTCTATTGATGGAAAGGATATTGATGTTAGAAAGGTTATATTCGGCGCTAAACACACAGTAGTACTTGTTAGAAAACCCACTGACAATGATGCAATATGGTATCCTGCTGGAGTTGATGATGGTAAAGTAACACTAACAAAACTATCACTGTGGATGCCTGTAATGACTCCATTGATTACTGAAGAACAGCGATTACTTTCCTTTATGAACACAGGTGGTAAATCGATGTTATCATGGCTTAATTGCCCACAGATATTACTTCCGTTATCGCCGCTGGTTTGTTCACGTGGCAAATAGCATCACAGCAGGGGGTGTCACCACCACGACATATATTTGTTACGTTTCAGGCAAACCACAGAGTAAACAGACTAGAAGGAAATCCAATGGTATTTGACCCATTTGGAGTTTCTGAAATTACTTTGAGGATAAACGGACATCAAGAACCATCTGAAGAAATACTGCTGAAATTTGAACATGATTATGTTGCACGTGCATATCATCAATTAGTATCATACATGGGACACATACAAAACATCGATACTGGTTTACAGATATCTCAGCGCGATTTTACAACACTGTATCCGATGTATTACTTCTCGCTGGAACATCTTGATTTATTCAGGAAATCTGTCGTTGATATACACTTTCGAGCTCGTATAGCTCGAGTACCAGCAAGAGCAGCTGGTTCACCGGTTATTCCTCCTGGTGCTAGAGCAATCGCGGTCATATTTAGCGACAAAGCAATATTACTTGAGGGTGTTGGTGGTTGAAAGAAAGTCGTTGATGGACCATTAGAAAACATGTAATGTTTTCCAAATATGTAACGATTTAAAAATACAGTATAATCATAAATGTCACCGTATCATCATGTTAGTGTCAGTCTGAATCCTGGTCAGATGAAAAAGCTACAATCCGCATCAGTAAAAAAAAAACAACAGGAACTAAAGCAGTCAGATTACAGGTGGTCAAAACAAGTTATCGTTGACAGAACGTCAGCTTAAACATCTTAATAAAGCCAAACAATCTAAAACTGGAAAACGACTTGAACTATCCGCCGGTGCCATCAAGGATACTGCTCAGACAGGTGGCATATTTCCACTCCTCGCGTCAATACCAGCATTGATAGCCGCTGCAGCTGCAGCCGTTGCAAAAGCGGCCGTGTTAGGTGCTGTTGGAACCGCTGCTGAAATGGCATTAAAAAAAAGCAACGGGACAGGGCTTAAGACTTCCAGGAACTCATCGAGGAAAAGGTCTGAGACTTACAGGAAAACTTCGTTAAAAAAACAGCGGTTTTACACCTATGCCAAATTTTGATTTACTTGATTCTGCTAAAAAATTTTAAAAAAAACTTTAGAGGCATTTTTATGCGCAATCAGTTACCGCAACGACCAAACAACACTGAGACGGGTATTATTAAATCTTGATAATAGTACCGGTGCAGGAACTCATTGGGTAGCATACGCGATTGATCCGTGTGCAATTGTTTATTTCGATTCGTATGGATTAGCTCCACAGCAGGAATTTATCAACTATGTCACACAGTCAAGGATCCCGGTCTCGTATTCAACGCTACCAACACAAACACTAACCGATCCGCCGATATGTTGCCGTGAGGTAATTGCTGTACTCGATGCTATATCAAAATCAGCGCTGCCACCTCACAAAGTCTTGCACAATTATACAGGTGCAGTATTTAAAAAAACGTAATTTAGATGCTCTGTAAATGAATAATGGTAGATATTTAGCGGTGTAACTACTAAGAGTAATTATTTTTTCGACGAAATGGATCTGTTAAATTACGCGACTAAAGACGAACTCGCTGATATTATGAACCTCTCTGGAGTTGACCAAGAGGAAGAAGCTGTTGGCTTTCAGGATAAATACGGCGTTTTAAAAACGAATAATATCAAACGGAATGATATAGTTCGTAGAGTTCTCGATGCTACCACGGATAACATCCCTGTGTTTACCAGCGACGGTAAGATCAAAGACTCGCGTATATCCATATCGCAAATCAGAAATGAAATTGCAAGAAGCGTTGATAATCGTTTGAAGAATACCGGTGACACAATGACAGGTGAACTCAGCGTGAACGGAAATAAAATAGTAGTGCTAAGAGATCCAACATCCGACGAAGATGCGGAAACAAAAAAAATACGTAGATAACGTAGATGATAAATTATCCAAGTTGCGGGCCGAGTATGACGTTTTTGTAAATATGTTCACGAATCTTCGTAGAAATGTTAGAAAAATTAATGAAACAGCAGAGGAATTCTTTGGTACCCCGTTGACTGCTGACGTTAAACTCTCTGATATCAAGATGAGTATTGATACAATTAAGAAAGCACAAGATGTCGTAAGTGGAATTCCTGATATCGTTAAAAACAATTAATCTGATTACAATCCCCCACAAACAGATTGTCAATATAGTATACACAGTGTCATCGGGATTTTCATCCTGGTCACATCAAAATAATACTATCAAACATATCGCGGAAGTCACTGGCGTGTACAGACTGTCCGTGTTCAGCGCTGCAAAATTTAGTATATACACTACATATCCATGGCGTCATTCAACCGATAAGTTTTCCTTAGTTCTGTCTATTGTGTTAAATAGCGGAGATGAAGAAACATTTATACTGGAAGCATCTGGTAAGAAATTAACCGCAGCGTCTGGAATTTGTTGCTGAAACTCCTCCATTGGCTACTGCGTAAAGTATAATGAGCATTGCAATCGACGTTCAAAAATTTAGATATGATCAAGTACGTGATTGGCAAATAATGTTGAAAACCATCGTTGACAAATATACAACGAAAGTAAAAATAAATACTGAAGACGTGCAGTTCTCACTGATGTTGTTGTATATTCGGTATCTACACTTGTTGCTAGCACCGGAGTAGTATTATCAGCGCTAACACCAGTGACAGCAGCTGTGACAATATGTGTTTCATCATCGGCAACCATCGCTGGGGTTTTCAATATTATCGCGAAAAAAATATCCACGTGCACGAGTGCAAAATTGCATGATTATGCTGTGCGATTATACACAACATCGAACGCGTATTCTAAATTATCGTCGTTGATATCATCAAGCCTTGACGATACTACGATATCAGATTCTGAATCTGACACAATGCTTAAGACATACAATAAAGTAATTGATTTAGAAAACCATGTTTTGAAAAATGGGGGTTTAAATAATGACAGAACTACTTCAGCAGATAGTCGCAAATACAACTCCGTTGAAAACCATGATGATAACAGTAAACTCCACTTACCCTGAGTTCAGCATTAATTTTCCAACCGCGATTCCAGTAGCGGCGATAACTCTGGCGCAGATGCGAGTACACTACAGTTGGCCTAATATCTGGTCAAGATCATTTGGTGGACTACAATCAAATAATTCGGGGATATTTGCAAATAAAAATAAGGATGATGGAACACCTGACTGGGTAATTGTTGGAATACCCACAGGAATTTATCAAATCGAACAGATCTGTGATTTCAACGTAGAATAAAAACTATCACTGGGAAAGAATCCAAGATAGCCATAACAGTACACGAACCAACACTATCGTCCGCAATTGAAATAAATTCACCGGATTACGTCGTTGATATACATCAGTCATCGATCAGATCTGTGCTAGGATGGCCTGATGTTGCTCCTGAATATCAAAGACAGCCAAAACCAAAAAAGTCTGATTTTATCACCAAAAAAAATTAAATATATAAAAGAACAAGAATACAAAAAAAGATTTTTAGAAAACGAAGATAGTAGATTTCTACTATCCTGGTAATTATCTCCCAAATCCCGAAGAAGCAGTTAAAATATTTATACAAAATCCGGATGGCTTTTGACGTAGTTATAAGCGAAGAATATATCAATGAAATTTCAGAAAAAATTACACCTGAACTTACACGCGTATTTGGTTATTTAAATAATGTATTTGTTAGTATTACACAATATTATCCTGATGAATTAAAACAACAGATCATCGAAACAATACAACATTAAAATCACACCATGGACGATATTAAGTCTATTAATTGGCGAATTCGTGATGTAATATTAAAAATTAAAAAAGAGGATTCGGACGTACATGATTTAAAAAAATATATTTCTTGATCATAATAAAATAACCGAACAACAATTACCAACATTTGTGATACCATCACTTGCAGCCAACGAACTAAAAAAATCAACTAACGATCTAGTCAACGAAAACTTTCCAAACATATTCGAGTCATGGAGGAAAATAACGCCACCAAGAAGTATTCTCCGATACAACAATGATCAACATTGTGAAGGCCGTCATATTTCTCCGGGAATTGTAAATATAACCTCAACGATCGCCGTCAATCTTATTTGTGATGCAATTGATGGAAGTTATCAGACAAACACCGACATATCAAATCAGGCACAGCAAGGATATATTCTGTATACTTTTATACAGCAAGCCTCACCCGGATATATGATTGTGCAATAACAAATTTAACCCGGTCTATCTACGATGTCATAATCTGCAATTGTCAATAATAAATTTCAAACTAACTGACCAGTCCGGCAACTTGCTTGACCTTTGTGAAGAGACTCTAAATTTCTATGTGAAATCTTAACGATTTTTAATCTTAAAAATCTACGATTTTCGAGGATTTTTAATCGTAGAGTGTTGTCTCTCCTTATCAAGGACAGAGTGAATGAAACAGCACATACTTTAAAAAGGCCACTGACGCGTGATACACATTAAAAACAGTAAAAAAAAATTCTCCTCCTTGATTTTATCCTTGACTCTGGATACTATTTTTACTGACAAATTGACTAAAATCAGTGGGGAAAAAACTAAAAACTGAATCACACTTACACTTTCATTTGCACGAATGAGTCAAACTTTCATTTGCATTACCAATAACACTTTCTGACATAATTTTTCTTAATTGTCTGATGCGAGTATTGATTGTCTTTTTTGCTTCGTATTCATGAGACAGTTCTGATCTAATTTTGTTCTATTGCGAGAGAAAGAGGGACGTAATCCCTCACTTCACTTTCTTTTACTGTAGCCGACGATTGTATGTGTATCCACCTTCATATTTACATTCTTGTAATGTTTCAAAATCAGACATAATTTTTTCATGATTTAGTTCAAAAAATATTTTTATGCCGTCTTTTTCTATTTTTTCTATTGCAGATATAATATCATTGATATTTTCATAGTTCATTATACAGTATATAATATATCTTTAAATTATATTTCTCAACCATGTGATATAATACAATTGTGTAAAAGATAACCTCTAGATTATTGAAGGAAATATTTCACTTACCTCCGTAAGCTTCAGTCCAGACTGACTAGAAAATCGCTGATTCTCCATCTTTATAGCTATGCATACAATATTTCCAGTGAGTTAGTTTAGAAACTCACACAAAATCCGTCTATAGTTATACACATAATGTTTTCAGTGAGTTTTGGGAACTTAGACAATGGTTCACTGGAAAATCCCGACTGACCAGGAAGTCGAAATTCTCCGTCTATAGTTATAATGTTTTTAGTGAGTTATTTTGGGGACTTACATAATGATTCACTGGAAATATTGTGTGTATAATTATAACGATGGAGAATCAGCGACCTTCTAGTGAATCTGGACTGAAGTTTACGGAGGTATGTGAAATATTTTCTTTAATGTGTTATGTCAACTATCACGTAGACATTTAAATTGTATGATCGCGGCGGCTAAAATGACAAAAAATATTTATTTACAAGCATTCTGAAGTCTATCCCCCATGACAAATCAAGGGACAACGATAATTATATCAACCGCGTTACATATCCGAGGCAGGGTTATCGCTGTTGATTTTATCAAACACTATGGAATATAACAAAATGAAATCCATATTTTATCTGCAACACGTTGTACCCCTTGCGAGTGAATACCGAAACACCTGCCAGCCGCGGTCATTGACTGAAATACTTTTTCTGCACCAGTCTCAATATTTGGGGATTTAACGTCCTTCCTTGCAGAAGTTTTACATCTACGAGAATTACCAAGTGCAGAATTCTCTCTCTGTTTAATAGCTTGAAGGTTGTGTAAGAGTTATTGAGTTTTTGTGGGTCATTATGATCGATCACAAGACCGTCCTTGATCAAAGAAACATTCGAATATAAATTTATGAGAGAGATACCACTTCCCCTCGGCCGTGAATCTAAGATAACCAGTATTATCAACAATACCGACTGGCTTTTTCCGCTGACAGTTTCTGATTACATCATCACGAGATCTTTCATGCTTGTTTATGATAGGATGTCTGACAAATTCTTTTTGCTCCATTTTATATATAATATTATTTGCCTAAATTATAATTTGTCTTTATAAATCTAGCTATATGATCTTCAAGGTTTCTTATAACTTTATCAAGAGCAGAGTCTTTGACGTTTTTATTTTTTATCATAATACCGATTTAGTTTTATATATCTTTTACCACCACATTGCACACACAACTGCGTTTTCCCACCACACCGTAAGCCCGGTTTTGGACCAAGAATCCCCCTCATTACGATTTGCAAATGTTGTCCGCAGAATTCATTTAGGCAAGATGTGTTACAAGTAGTTGAAGACTCTATCCTTAACCACTTGCACTGATTCCTTATTTGAGTCATTGTAAGTATAATATTTTTTATTTAAATATTTGTCTAAAATATAATATGGAGGAGTTTTAGAGATTATCCTCAATCGAGCCCTGGAAAACTTCGTTTCCTGAATACAATTCGATCTTGACAGAAGAACACCTGACTTGTGGAGGCGAGCTTTGGCTGATCCGACGAATAATCTGATTAATAATATCCGGAATGCTAAAAAAGAATTTCGTAATGATGGGGAATCTCACGTATGGTCGACATACAAAATTATACGCAACACCAAAGGTGCCGACGAAGTCATCGATGCTACAATAAACGATGAGCAGGCGAAATAGATTACTGATTATCTCAACGATCAAAGATATTTTTCAGAATAAAGTTTATTGTGCTAGAAGAAACAGATTCCGCTGAGTGGATTATCCGTGACAAAAGGTGATACTGTTTTTCATAATGGAAAAACCGCTGTGCTAAGCAAAAATTCCAAGCCAGGAATGTTGACTGGTATTGATAAACCATATTATGCTCGAGCGTATCCTATGGCAGCGTTTATTTATGGAATTTATCAGCTAAATGATAACCCCAACATTAATGATATTGCGCCAATGAGATTTTCAAAGCTGAACTGTGTAGCCGAACGAGCAATCGAACATTTTACAGACGCGATGGGTGGAAATGGGTTAACGGATCTAGGACGTGAAAAAATAAACAAATGGGCTGAATTAGTCAAGAATACCGGTGCTACAATAAATGATGTCGCCGAGTTAGGAAATAAATTAAAATTTCCAATAATAGCAAAAACGATAAAAGGGGAGCTTTTATACGAATCAAAGAATAAATTGAGAGGAGCCCCAATTGAAATTATTGATCATATTGCGTATCGTGGACTCGCGCAGCAACAATATTTCCACGAGATCGGACTGTAAGATTTTACTCCCAAGGCTCTGGGAAAAACATGTTTGATTTTATTTACGAAATAAGTAAAAACGATCCTGTATCAGTATGATTATTTCAAAGTTCCGATAATGAGACATATGATCAGTTTGTACGACCTAACGGCGAAATATATCGTAAAAAATCTCTTCATGAAGAAATGAAAACTATTGCGCAGAAATCTTCAACAGAGAATAGTGAACAATTGTTGAATAATTGTTTTACAGTTCCGTCAGTTACAGCTCACTTTGCAAGAGAGAAAATTCGTGGAAGCCAACACGATTTGAATTTCTCGAAGACGTGCGGCTTAGCTGCAGTGAATACCGACAAGGTGGATTGTGGAATACTAAGTATAATTACAGCAACGTTATCTCGGTTGATATGGTCGCGTGCTATCCGGGAAGTTTTCTTGGTTACGGATAATGTTCTGGATATTTTAAAAGATTTGGACACCCCACAAACGAGATGACTAGAGTATCGATAAATGGACCACTACCTGATTTTACTCTGACCGGATTCGCTCGTATTGTATAATTCGAGTTTGCTAAAGGTCTTCATCCGATCTGTTATGTTTGGTTTGGTAGGCACTTTTCAGAAAAACGTTGGGCACCAATAGTTTTATTACGATATATTATCGATGCAGCAATGTTGATATCGTTGTTTGTAAGTGAGGCAATTATATCATACCGTCCTCAGACCGAATTTGGTTACCAATTCCTGATGATGATAAAACCACAAAGGATCTCGGTAGAAGAATAATCGGTAAATTTACTCAAGCCGGGACATATGATCATAAACGACATTATGCACGATTGATTGTAGACTATGCTGAGTATGATTTTATAATCGCCGATGCAAAAAAAAAGAGATATATCTGTAAGTCGACAAAACGCCTACTTGTCTAACGGAACACGATTAGGTACAATTGTTGGTTATACTGATGGCGAGTCACCTCCGTTTACTCATTTAAGATCTACAATATCGATGATAAATAGATTCCCTACCACTGCAATTAGAGTTGAAAAGGATTCATTCTATATCGAAAAAAAAATATTCAGAATTACTGACTCAATTTACTGCTCATGATGCATCGTGGGGTAAATGGTGAATAAAACAGGAACTGTTATATAATTATTCTGAATCCGCAGATGTTGAAATCAAAGATATTTATTACAAAAATAATCAGATATCAGAATTATCATCTGCACCGTCAGTGTATCTCCAGTATCCCGACACAAGACTGTTTATCTAAACGGACCGGGAAGTTCTGGTAAAACATCTCGAGTGATCGAATTATTTCGACAGAATTCAGATGATATAGTTGTTTTAACACCTACACACAGACTCGCAAGAGAAATGAGAGAATGAGGAGTGCAATCATGTACTTATAATAGCTTTTTTCGATGGAAGGGAGACGCATGGACTCCTGATCGAATGGGAGAGAAATATATTCCAAAAATTATTATTTGGGATGAGATATGTACAGTGTCGCTAGATACATTAAAAATGTTTCTCGATTGGCTGTTATTGAAAAATACAGATGTGGTCATGTGCGGCGATCATGGTCAACCACCACCGTTTGTTGGGTTATCTCCGCACGGATGGCTAAAGAATTTTGTGGATTATTATGAAGAAGTAACTGATGATCATAGATCTCTTGATGTAGAATTAAGCGAGTTTAAGAAATTAATCAGACTACAACCGAATCAAATTCAATGTGAAATAATGCGTAAAATAATTTCAGAAACTTCTATGAACGATTTTCTGCAAGTGTGGAGACCAAATGATTTAATAGTGGCAAGTAGAAAGATAATTCATGATACACTTCAACAGCAATTATTTCAGTTACATAAAGAATTTTTTTCAGATCTATGTGTAGCATTGTGTTATAGACCAGCTGATACACGACGACAAAATATCGACGTTGATATACCAGAACAGATTGAGAAATAGAATCTCATCTTAAATGATGTTGTTTTGGTTGATGTCAGTGTTGTTGAGGATTTGCTGAGCGCGGATAAGACTCCGTGGACACTGGGATACGCGATGACAATTCACTCATCTCAGGGCTTAACCATCTATGATACTCGAGTTTGGATCGTCGATGATCGTGTCGAATGGGCAAACTTAGTTTATCTCGCAGTGTCTCGAATGAGAAGAATATCTCAGCTGCGGTGAATTGTCATCGACGCTACAGAAACCATTGATGATGTCCTCGATGACAGTGATATAGTAAGTAAAAAAATAGCTGGTTATAAACAAAGTGAAAAAAAAACGCGACTTTGATCTAGATGTTGAATTTATCATGACTTTGAGACAACAGCAGAATAACCATTGTGAGAGCTGTAATACAGTAATGTTGTGGCGATATTCAAATAATGATCCAAGACAATTTACCGTGGATAGAAAAGATAGTAGTCTTGGTCATACACGTACTGACCTGTCTTGAATGTAATCGAAGTAGGGGTGCTAGTTAAGTGTTCGCGGTGGTAATTGTGTGTCTTCAGGAATTACTTGTAATTGTTCACGTGTAAATCCACGTCGAGGAGCAATTGAATCTAATCTGTAGATTGCAGGTCTACCCGTGGATCTTACGAATCAGAAAATTCTATGTGTCGTGATACTCCGGATAGGATCAGTCGCTCTTTTTTACCACCTTCAAGTTCACCTGGTTCATATAAATATCTTACAGTCACATTACCTAATAGTGGCTGTTTTGAAAAATCACGTCAGTGTTTTGGTATATTTATTTTTGTAATTGCGCTAATAGGTTTCATAGAAGTTGCACGAGTAATTTGATTATTTAATGCAGCTATAACACTTGGCAATCTTGCAACCCATTCGCGAGATCTATGTCTTGAATTATTTCATTCGCATAGTGAAATCCAAATAACCGCTCAGCAAGCATTCGATCAAATCGTCCAACACTTGCCTGATCAGCGATGCTACAGAGCCTTGAAATTCTTTGTCAGGATCAACCTGTAGTAATGTGGCCATCGTAGACCACCACGTCGATAAATTCGTTTAAACACAGAAGCAACTTCAGTTGCTGTCTTTGTTGATAACGGCTCTGCTTCTTTATATCTACTTGCAACACCAACGACATTAAACGCGTATTTGTACGTTAATCGACGTATACGTGTTTTGATAGTATCATGTGGCAAAAATAAAATATCCGCCAGATGAACTTCATTTGGCACGCTAACATCAAAATGTGCATGCTGAATTGTTTTAGGCGGTGGTAGATAAATTTGCTATATTGCCTGTCATGCTAACCATTTTCAGCAGTAGAACATTCGACACCTGCTGCTTCGGTGAGTTTACTAATCGCTGCTCTACCTTTCCAATATCATCTTGTGCTATAATAAATCGACTCAATTATAATGACAATCGGTTGATTAATTACCAGCTCCAAGTGCTAGTTTACCCTTCACTGCAGATCTCACAAACCACTTAGCTAATGATTTTCTAGTAGATTTATTTTTTATGGAATTTAACGCATGAATTAATTTCACATCTGCAATATATCTATCTTGTAGGTTTTTACTTTTATAAGCTACATCATGAGAGTGACACGCTTTACCAATATAATTTATTGGATACTCACCGAGTTTTGGTTGATCTTGGCTGTCAAGTCGGATATCAGGATGAGTATCAGGACCGCAACAGTTATACCCGGGAAGGTGTTTTTCTCCTGGTGTTCCTGGTAGTTTTGCTAACTGAGCGGCAACATCACCTGCTCTTTTTTATTCTTTGGATTAGAAATAAATTTAAATTATTTTGTATCACATCGTTCACACTTACCTGTAACTGCTGATCTGTTGTTTGTTTGTTGTAATAGTTGTTAGTCCAAATGTGGGAGTACGCTTTATGCATTTCACAAAATATAAATCCATATTATTTATTATTTTTCTACATCATGGATATAATTGATTTTTCGGCAGCAAAAAAGCTAGAACCGGTCAAGCATCATCCACCATTATCAAATTCTATCCGAATGATTATCATTAAAACATCTGGAAGTGGTAAAACACAACTATTACTTAATCTGATAATGAGGTGGTTGAAATGGGGTAAGTTCTATTTAGTAACTCCGTCTGTAGATGATGAGCGATGCTACGATATACTTAAAGACTTTAATGAAAATGCAAAATTGTTGGATGAAAACGGTGATGATGTCATTTAATTTATTACTCATATTAATGAAGCGCCGTCTGTAAATGATATTGATGGATTTATTGATAATTTAGTTGCATACGACGATGTGATGCTGGATAAACAATCAAATCCGGCTAGAATATTTTCAAGCGGTAGACATAAAAACACAGATGTAATTTATGCAACCCAGCGGTATACATAAATACCAAAAGTAATCAGAGATAACTGCAATATTTTAGCCGTATTTAACGGAGTTGATACACATACTCTGCGAAATATTTATCAGACTTGGTGCAGCGGAGATATGGACATAATTAAGTTTAGAAATTTATTTAGTCAGGCTCAGTTATCCCCGCATGGATTTATAACAATAAACTTACATGATCCGTAGTCGAGATAGCGAGTCGGTCTTGATACAGTTTTTGGATAGTATCAGCAACGAGGGGCGCTGTCTCGGCACCCCCAGTCACCGCCGCGAACATTTTTTTTGCAATTTTCAGGAAGGCTTATTTTTACCATTTGAGAGTAAGTCAATTAGAGTTTTTGCCATTTTCAGAGGAAGGCTTATTTTGCGATTTGACAAATACGTCAATTAGAGCCTGTTCACCCTCTGTGCTGCTACAGACATGACATTATTCTATTCACTAAACGCAGTCTGATACGAACTTGTTCAGTTCACATAACATATATGAGATTACCAAAGCAAAAAGTAATACTGACAAAACTTTCATTGTGGATACCAATAATGATGCCATCGCTCACTGAAGAACAATGGCTGTTCTCTTTTATAGACTCATTTGGTAAATCAACATTATCATTGTAGACGATGACCACAGATAGTGTTCAAAGTACCACTATTGGTTTATTCACATGGCAGATAGCATCAGAACAAGGTGTTTTTGCACCACGACATATATTTGTTGGTTTCCAAAAATACCGAACCAATAAATTCACAAACACACACTATAATGATATTGAACAAACTTGGTATTACTGAAGGTTCACTGTGAATAAATGGATATCAATTACCATCCGAAGATATCTTTTTGAATTTTGAGAATAATCATGTTGCGCGTGCATATCATCGTTTATCGACATTTATGGGGCGTGATCAAAATATTGATTCCGGCCTGCAAATATCACAGCTAGATTTTACAAGAGTGTATCAGATTTATTATTTTTTTTAGCTGGAACATCTTGATTTATTTAGACAATCAGTCACTGATAAACATTTTCGAGTTCGTGTGAACAGAGGAGCTGTTGGTAATTACAGGGTATTCGCTGTTACAGTATTAGATAAAAAAAATGCGCTTGAAGGTGTTGGTGGACGAATGAGATTTATTGATGCACCAGAAGAAAACATGTAATTAAATCGCTCACGATATTTATAATGTCATATAATCATGATAGTGTCTGTCTGACTCCTGATCAGATTAAAAAGCTACAGTCACTATCAAAAGAGAACTGTGGAATAAAAATATCACTAAAAAAAGAACAAATCTATGGTGATCTGAATAAACTGTCATTCTTAGAACGTCAACTCAGGCATTTCAATAAGGGCAAAACTATCAAAGACAGGGGTACGACTTAATCTTTCTGCGGGAGCCATTCAAGACAACACGATGGGTGGTATATTCCCACTTCTTGCAGCTATACCAGCGTTAATAGCCGCTACAGCCCCAGCTGTTGCAAAAGCAGTTGCACTTGATGCTGTTGAAACTGCTACTGGGATGGCACTAAAAAAAGCAACAGGTCACGGAAAAAAAAACTTCCAAAAAAGGGAAAGGGTTTTAGACTAACAGGAACTCCCCACTCGTGGTACGGAAAAGGTCTAAGACTTCTCGGGACACTTCGTTGATTTTTCCTATGTCAAATTTTGATTTAATCAATGCTGCTGAGCGGTTAAATATTAAAACAAATAATTCAGAGTTTTGTATGCGTAATCAATTACGAAAACAACCAAAGCGTGTTGAAACCGGTATTATTAATCTCGATGGAAGTTCTGGAAAAGGTACTCATTAGGTTGCATAAGTGATTGATCCACGTGGAATTGTTTATTTCGAACCGCATGGGTTGTCGCCACCAAAAGAATGTTTAAAATATGTCGACAGAGTGCAAAGCACTCGTCTTCAAAACACTACCGTCTGATATTCAACATTATCAACACAGACAATAATCGATCCTCCAATATGTTGCCGTGAATTAATTGCTGTACTCGACGCTGTGTCATCATTAACAACACCGCCTCATAAAGTCGTGCACGAGTATACAAGCAGACGGAATAACCGTACACCGTCGTTTTAAACAGATCTAAATATGCAATCCTTGAAGAGGTAAAAGATGAACATTGAAAATAAGCGGTTTAAAACAAGAAGACTAGAAAAAGGCATCCATGCACATATAAAATTATATTTTGCAGTTGACACATGTTATTTTCAATAATTCGCTAAATTCGCTCAGTAGCCTATAACTACTACTATAACAATGAAATATCCGGGATATAATTTGCGCTTACAAAAATTTACATAAAACAACAGATGTCGTAATGGCTCATCGATTTCTAGGTCAATAAAAGTATTTTCCAGCATCCTCAGCAAGTTGAAATAAACTAGTTAAAACATAATACATTTAAAGGTTCAATTCCTGTGGAAACAGCCAGGTGACGTTTTACAAATACAGCGGCTTTTCTGTTTTATTTGTTTGGCTTGTCTTTGTTTTGTATCAAAAGTCGAAAGCGCTCAGACTAGCTAGATACTAGCTTCACGCTGTTCTTTGTCAGTTTATTACATTTGTCTTAATGAATCTTATATATAAGGATGAAACAATAGATTGCCAAACGACAATCTAGCAAGTCCAAAGGACGACATGAAATATTTACAGCATATACAATCTTTGTTCTCAGGACAACACAGTACATATAGTAGCATATTTACAGCATTATATCAAGCTATTAACAGCATTATATACATTCTTAGTTCTAAGGACGGCACAACACTAACTTAATTCAATCGACTGCACAACATTCAAACGAGGTCTTCCCTACATTCAACAGATTTCTACACACACACACACACAATCAACTCGGTGGAGTGCAAAAGTGTACCCACCACTTGGTGACATGGTGGGAGGATGTACTTTTTATGTGGAGCTTAGAGAAATGGGGTGGACCCAAATAACAGGGTCCTATGTCATAAAGATAAGCAATACTTAGAAATTCAAAAGTAGATCACGCAACTGGTGTGGCTTATCCGCTGTTTGTTTTCTTAATTATTATCGCTGACAAAATCCAGAGAAAGCAAGAAACTTAACAGGTTAAAAAAAATTAGGATAATTTTCTTCAAAAAAACAAGAAGAAAAAAAACATTACTCATCAGTAAATAAAAATTATTTATAAGATACAGGCTTTACCTTTACCTGACAGAAGTATATCCCTTGACTTAGTCCAATTAAAATGTCACTGACATTAAATTTCTCTGTCTTACAATAGAATTATGCTTTAGAAGTACGATATCCTTTGTATTTCTTTGAAAATTCCGATTCTGTTATATTACTTGCAACACGCTGGGGAAAAATTAACCAAAATATTTTTTTGATTTATTAACAAATACTGTTGCAAAATACGGGCGAGATAACGTTTTAATCGCCTTTTCATCCGATGTGTTCGCATCTAACACAATCGGGAGATACTGAAATTTTTATTTTGTTTATATTTCATTGAAAAGGTTGATCTGTTCATATTATCTGCGAAATGTTGTACCGAATGCGTGAAAATATCAAAATATTTACCAGCTGCAGTCACTGATTGAAATATTATTTCAAAGCCTGTCTTAACGTTAAGAGATTTAACAATTTTTGCAATGTTTGTGCTTTTTTATCAGTACTACTAATTTTGCAATTTTGACCATCTCTAGTGGCTTGTAAATTTTTTAAGGAGTTATCAAATTTTATGCCGTTCATACGATCAATCACAAAATCTTTTTCATTTAGTCCATAAAAACATTAATAGACAAATGCATGAGAGAGATAATGTTTATTCTCCTTAGTATTGAACATGAGATAACCAGTATTACTAACAGCCCCTTATTGCACCATCACGAGATACATCATAATTTTAAATGATGGGATGTTTTTCAAATTCTTTTAGCTTCAATTTATATGATAATATTATTTGTCTAAAAATTATTTTGAAAATCTGGCAAGATAATCTTCAGCTTTTTTGGAGATTCATCGGCGTTATTTTTAATCATAATATCGTTTTAGTTCTCTGTAATTTTTACCACCACATTACACACATAACTGCGTTTCTCTTATATACATGCCTCAATGTAACTCTATATTTGTTTTAATTATAATATGGAAGAGTTTGAGAGATTTCTGCAATCGTACCTTTTAAAGCTAGATTCGATCTTGACAGAAGAACTCTTGACTTTCCTAGGTGAGCTCTGGTTGATCCGACGAATAATCTGATTCAAAGTATTCGTGGCGCCAAGAAAGAATTTCGCGGGAATGATGCATCTCACGTATGGTCAACATTCAGAATTGCCTTGGAGGCATCCCCGGTCTAAACAATGGCACCAGCTGGACTTGATCATTACAAGACGGTCAACCATGAAGGGTGAGCTTCTTACCCGTACCTTCCACAGTGCTGACTGCGACACCAAAGATGTTATGGATACTACAATGAATGACCAACTAGCGGCGACGATTATTAATTATCTCGACAATCAAATATAATTTCTAGAGTAAAATTTATTTTAACGGTAGATACCGCGGAAGTAAACGATACTTGGATTATCTGTGACAAACGTTACCATGTTCGATTACATCACACTGGAAATTTTGTTACGCTAAATAAAAATTCCAAACCAGTAATCTTGACTAGTATTGAGCAACCGTATTATGAACGAGCGTATCCTGTTACCGCAGTTATTTATGCAATATATCCATTGAATGATAAACCTAGCGTTGATGATCTCAAACCAATGAAATTTTCAAAAATAAATTGTGGAGCCGAACGAGTAATGGAGCATTTTACAAATGCAACACGTGGAAATAAAATATTAGATTACAACGTGAAAAAAAGGAAATAAGCTGAATCATCAGTCAGACATAACGGAGCTACAATGGTATTGATAAGTTAGAAATAAATACTAAAATTTCCAATAAAGGTAAAACAATAATAGAAGTATTATACGAGCCAAAATATTTATTAAAAGGTGCTCCGATAAATATTGTTGATCATAATGCGCATGCTTGGACTTCTGCTATAACAATATTTCCAAGAGATAGAACCGTTAGATTTTACCAAGGAGATATATTTGATTTTATTAATAAAATAAGTAAGAATGATCCTGTATCAGTGTTTGTTTCAGAATTCTAAAGAAATCATGACTAATTAAGTAAACCTGATGGAAGCATCTGTATCGAAGAAAAAAAATTTGATCAGTTTGTAAGATCTACTGGTGAGATTTATCGAATAGAATTTCTTCATACAAAAATGAAAGATCTTGCGTCGAAATAAACCAACGATCGTAAAAAGTTCATCCATAATTGTTTTACGATTCCATCAGTCGTAGTTTTGTTTTCACTTGAGAGAAACGTTCATGTAAACCAACTCGATGTGATTTTTTCTCGATGATACAATTCCAATTTTTTATAAACGAAACGGATTTTCTGCAATACGATTGGCTGTAAACAGTCACGTGGCACTGATCTGGAAATTTTTACACATCGATAAACATTCTGGGACTACTTTCGGTTTTTGTACTGTTTGCAATATAAATAAACATTGCAGACACGTCGTTGTGAAATGATTGTTTCATCTTTTAAACTTTGTTATTCAATAAAAAAATAGAAACTATACCTTTTTTATACCTTTTCAAGTATTCTTTGATTGAAAGGCACAATTTACAATTTAGCGTTCGTCTGCTACATAGTCGCACAATTTTTGAACAATTAGATGACAAAGGGTTAAATGAAATAATCACAGTGTTTGAAGAAGATGAAGATGGATTTGACTATAATGTGACGAATTTTACAAACGCTGAAAATGAAACAGAACAACAGAGACTGATAAATTCCATCATGTATCACACAATGACCTCAGTCACCCTAGCCACACAAACAATAATAGCGTGAGAACTGGCTCGGTCAATTGTGAGGCCGCTGAGGGATATAAACCAAGATTCGAGAAATTATCTGAGGAGGACTTAAAGCTATTGAAATAATCAATACTAAGAGGCTACTAAACAAAACACAAAATGGGATATTGGCCTTTTCAATGGTATTGTTCTATAAATTTTTTATTTGAATTTTGTTTGCTTATTTATAAAAAGGTGAAACGTGTGTGGATGTTGGTGGTTTGGTGAATATGACCACTTACACAAAAATAAAAACAAATATTTACGAGACCATTATTCAAAAACTGAAAAAAGATCTTAAATGGTCAAACTACCACCTCCACCAACTTGACTTAACACCAGTGAAAGATGTATATAATAATCCATAAATGTGATTATTTTGCTAATTTAAATTTTCTTTGGATGTGTAGTCATTAATTCCTTCCAGCACTCCAGTACTCAACTATGCAATCAAACAAAACATATGGCCGGTTTTGCGAGCAACTCTACATTTAACAACTGCACGTTTAATTTCAGATCCGATAACTGAATGGGTCTTGTTAACTATTAACGCTGACGAAAAAGATATTAAATGGTATTCCTGTATAGGACATACCATAATAAAAAAAGAATGTTATTATTTTTATATGAAAGGAAATGTGCTGACAGCACGGGTAGTCAGTGCCTAATACGTAAAGTATAAAGTTGCCGAATAAACGTAACTGTGACAGTAGTAAGTGTGTGTCTTCAGGAATTACTTGTAATTGTTCACATACAAATCCACGGTGAGGGGCAGTTGAATCTAGTCTGTAGATTGCAGGTCTACTCTTGGATCTTACTAAGCTGGAAACTGTATGTGTTGTCACACTTCAAATAGGATCAGTAGCCATTTTTTACCAGCTTCACGTTCACCAGATTCATATAAATATCTTACATTCACATTATCTAGTACTGGTTGTTTTGAGAATGAGTCATGTCGTTGTATTGGCATATGTTTTTGTGATCGCATTGGTAGGTTTCATCGAAATTGCACTAGCAATTTCATTGTTTTTGCAACCCATTCGCGATATCTCATATATTTCTGAACTTTGTTCATGGATATTTCCTGCGCATACTGATATATAAATAACCGCTCAGCAAGTGTTCGATTAAATCGTTCAGCAATTGCATGATCAGTGATGAATTGCGGTATGTCCTCATCTAATTTTGACGTTATGTTTTTTCATCAGCGACGATACTGCACCAAGCAATTCCTTGCCAGGATCAACCTGTAGTGAAAGTGGCCAACGCAAGGGTCCTCGTTGACAAATTCGTTCAAAAACAGATGCAACTTCTGTTCCTGTTTTAGTTGAGAGTGGATCTGCTTCTTTATATCTACTTGCAACGTCAACAACAGTTAACGCGTATTTGTATGTGCGTGATTGACGTCTGTGTGTTTTAATAGTATCATGTGGCAAAAGTAAAATATCTGCTTGGTGAATTTCATTGGGAGCGCTGACATCAAAATGTGCGTACTGAGTCTATTTAGGTGGTGGTAGATAAAATTTGCCATATCGCCTGCCGTGCTAACCAATTTGCAGCAACAGAACGTGTACCATTTGCTGTATCAGCAAGTTTACTAATCGTTGCTCTACCATTCCAATATCCTCTTGGGTTATAATAGATTTATTCCATTATAATAATAATAATCGGTTGATTAAATACCGGCCCCTAATGCTAATTTACCATCGCGGATTTTGCTAGGAAGCAAGCAAGTTTTTCGCTGAAAGATTTACTTTTTATGGAATTTAACGAATGAATCAACTTGACCTCTGTAATATGTCGTTGTTGTAAATACTTCTTTTTATATGCTACATCATGAACGTGACATGCTTGAATAGTTGCATTTATTGGATACTCTCCAGGTCTTGGTTGATCTCGCTCGTCAAATTGGATATCAAGTCGGGTTCCATGACCACAATAATTATATCCAAGAAGATGTTTTTCTCCTGGGATTCTTAGTCCATGGAGCTCCTGGTAATTTTCCTAATGAAGCAGCGATATCTCCATCTGTTTTCCTTGACTTGTCAAGGAGATAAATTTGTATTTGATCGTACCAGATTTGCTCACTTGCCTGTATGTGCGCACTTTTTATTTATGTTATTATTGTTGTTAATCCACTGGTGGCGGGGGGTGGATGCTCTGCATCGAACACAATATAAATCCATAGTATTTATTATATTGTACAACATGGATCTCACTGATTTATCAGCGACCTGAAAGCATAAGCCAATTAAACATCATCCAGCGCTACCAAATTATATCAGAGCAACTATCATAGGCCCATCTAGGTCTGGTAAGACGCAGTTGTTGCTTAATCTGATAATGAGATGGCTCAAGTAGGATTAGTTATATTTCGTGGAACCATCTGTAGATGATCAGCGATGCTACTATATGCTTAAATATTTTAATGAAAATGCAAAATTGTTGGACGAGGATGGTAATGATATTATTGATTTTTATCACCGATATTGATGAAGTCCCATCTGTAGATGATCTCGATGGATTTGTTAATAATCTCGTAGTATACGATGTTTTGATGCTTGACAAAGAATCAAATCCAGCTCGGATATTTTCTCGAGGCAGCATATTCTTCTACTGCTTTTTAAAAAATTCAAAATCTTGCTGAGCATTGGAAAATTTCCAATATATATCTTTGACCCAATTGGCGGCTTTTAATGTGTGAACATACTCAGGTTTTACGTATCGTTCCAAATGGAGAAATGTCAAATACTTGGTCTGTATCCCTGATAGCTCCAATACCTTCCTCATTAAATTTATCTATTATCTTAGTTTTAGCTATTGTTGGTAGTGGGTAAATTTCGGGTGGTAAAGGGGGTTGAACTTGAGGTGGTTGAGAAGGTTGTAGACGTCCAGCAATATCAGCAGGTAATGTAGCAAGAGTTTTATTGTGTTGCCTTAGTTGCAGAAAATGTTTTTCTGGCTGGTTCTACTACTGGTTTAAATAACTATTCTGTGCCCTCCGTAAATTCCACATGAGCTTCCTGAAGTTGTTGCAGCTGCTGTTTTACATAATCAAGGACTGGCAGATACATCTTAATCGCATATAGTCGTTGTCGAGCTAATTTTGCCGTAGGAGATTCCATAGTAAACGAAGAATCACTCATTATTATGACAACAACGATTTAATTACAGATCACTGTCAGCTTATAAATGACGTTTACCTGTATATCCGGTAGCGTAACGAAATTTATCCAAATACAATAAATTACTGTGACATCAATTTGATTCAAAAGTTTAAACTCTAACCTGATCACGTAATTTGCTATTTATAACTCGCTGGGTATCCCAATTGAGGTCAAAACGCTAACTCGCTGAAATTTACGGGTAAAGCTGAGTATTTTACATTCACTGGAGAAATATACCTGTTACACTAAATAAAACTACTTGAGAAATAAATTATACGATTTAAATACATGTGTATGTTTAATATTTGTCTGTCTTTCATCACGCAAATGCTCATATAAATAATTTCATCATATATTTTTAAGCGAGACAGTGCCCCAATTGGTAAGAGCGTTCAGACAAACTTTCGAGCCTAAAAAAACCAACGAAAAACGTGACAGACATATCGTTAGCGTCCGCGACAAATGCTATTATAGTGGGGGACTGCAGCAAAACCTTAAGAGTTAACCGGAGATTCAATGATAAATAATAGTTCTCCTCAAAACCGAAAGGGATTGGGGATTTTTACCCTGGGGATTTCGTTATGGGGTGGGGGGTTCGTAAAAGAATTGTTTTCAAAAATGCTAATAAAAACATTAAAATATTAAAACAATTATGCTAATTAAAGCATTAAAGCAAAACATATTAGTAAAAGCATTAAAGCATGAAAGACAAAACAGCTAATAAAAACATTAAAGCATAGAACCAAAAATGCTAATAAATTGTGTCATTTTCTCCACTTGCCCTAGCTATATTCATCTGTTCACCTCCCCCATGTTGTTTATATCGTGAATACAAATATTCACATTTTATGACACATAAAAAGTATGTGCTAAAATTATCTTCATTCACTTTACGATTTCTTCAATAAATCTGTTTCATTTATTATTATAACTGTTCCATATGAGATTTGAAGTGTTATAGTCCTCAATATATCTTCTTTTAAAATTCTTGTCACTCCTCAAAGTACCTGTCTCATGTTTATCCTTTTTGTACAATCGGTTATATATTTTGTAACGCTAAGTAAATTCTCTGCTCTTCCACTTACTGCTTGCAATTGGCTTTAATCTGCAAATGGTTCTGGGTCTTTGTGTGAGAAATTCTTAAGCTTCTAAAATCTTTTTTTTTTGGATCAATTATTTAAACGTTTCGGTTAAGATCATTCAAGATTGATAACAATGAAAGGAACGTTCTCACAGGCATAAAAAAACTCGTGATATAATAGCATTAAAATTCGAGATGTACAGAAATTGTCTCGGAGGTTTCTTAACCCTTACATTATCATTCTGATCAATAACGCTTAATTTATGATCAACATGATGCTTCCATGTTTTTATATCTTTCTAATTGGTATCCTTCAGGGTCTTACATATATGAGTATCAACTCGTTTTTGTACAAAACTTTTATTAACAGTGTATCTACTGCTTCTGCTAGGTTGGTAATGCAGTTATTCTTCAGGTATAATGATGTTAATTGTTTGACCTAGTATTGGATATGTTTTAGTGCAAGAACACACTTTAACTGTTTTCGATTCGTAATCCACTCTGTTTACTTTAACAGTAAAACAACTTTTTGTGGAGATATTCGAATGACGAGATGGGTTCAGAAATAAATCCATAAAATAATTCTGCTATTTACGTGTTTATTTATAATATACAATATGTACACTCCATTAGCCTTGTGTTACATTACACATGAAAACCCCTACTTTCCTGTAGAGTTACAATCTAACTATCCCTTAGAACAGAGAGAGAGCAAATCTAATCCTTTCACACTGAAAGCTACGAAACCTCCCCTCTCTCAAGTTTTTGAATCTTATTAAAACCACTGTCCCAGTCCATAATTCAGTCTAGTTAAAACCTGATACTTAACACACGAAAGCAGATAAGGGTTCTCACTCCCTTGGATCACTGCCCTCATGCAGACAGTTCCCCATTATAATTAACAGCTCTAATTATTTCAACCAGTGCTATAGGGAAAACATAACTGCCCCTATCATTGTAGCAGCACACTCCCCAGGTATCCAATTTCATCACAATATATATAAACGCATGATGTTAAAATCGGCAATTTTCTTGTTGTTTGAGCTACGATCTCCTTCTTTCTTCCCACTTCTACTTTGTGTCGGATGGTCACGTCATCAGGTGCACACCCAGTACTGCAATGGTGATTGTAGGCTTTCACAAGACGTGGTGAGATATCGATGAATTCTAGTGTATCTTTATGTTTATAATATTTCCGCGCATGTTTTCGATGTTCTTTTAACAGGTACACCCACACATTCTACGGTTTCAGAATTTTCAGTTGTTAAAAAAAGTGTCTTTTGTTCGATTCGTTTGTTACTGTTCTGCTTAGACGTTCAGTGCCTTTGTCAGTTTACCATCTCGGAGGATTTCGACAACTTTGATTTGTCGCTATTTTCAAAACTTCCACTTTCTCAGAACCTTTTTTTTGTAGTCAAATATACTATTCAATATGTATGAACATTCTGCCCACGTATAGTAACTCACAAGCAGTTTTATTCTGTTATAACTTTTTCGTCTAATGTCGGTCATAAGGAGCTTGAAACAAATTTATTCCTATTCCCTCAGAAGCACGTGGATTGGACGCAAAACAGCTTCGATTTATCTATGCATGATGCACGTATTTCTGTCAGTTCTTACACCGTTTGTCACATTTTGTTTGCAGAAGTCCTAGTATCCAAGAAATCCCCGTATACGGCAAATAGATTCGAAACGTAATTGCTGCTGACAAACGTTGATAAATGGTCCTCGAAACAGAAGGTCTCTGCATGTGATTTGGTGTGTATTTTCAACGTATATTGTGCAACTAACGCTTATTGAAAATTCTGCATCTCATAATATCCACACGGTGTAGTTCTTGCTACAAATGGATATTTGCTTCTCTATGTTGTTAGTGGCTACGCGATTCTCTAATGCTCATCCATAATCGCTTTAATTCGAGCTCGCGCCACCATACTGGTAAGGGCTAACCTCATGTTGTCTTTATCGCTATCAACCATGACAATATTTCGTTTGACAGTTGGAGATGCTCCATAGTAAACACTTTGCGAAGTGGTGATTCGCTGTCCGAAAGAACTTTAACGCTAGTCACTGATGCGGCTTTTCAATCGGTGATGTAAAAAAGTCATTAACTTGGACCGTGATAATTCAGGGGATTTGCTAAATTCCACGCATAAGGGAGATTTAAAGCTGTCACAAGCGATATAAACTCTAAGCGATATAGATATTCAACCCGAGAAAATCGCTTAAACTCGAATAAGATGGAATCTAATAATGCCGTGATTAATATAGCTACTTTCTATCTAAAATTCTTTAAATTTTACTATCTAAGTGTAGACTGCCTCTCGCAACTTTATAGAAGTCGCCTTGACGGCAGATTTGATATCGAAATAATCCAAGTGACTTCTATTCTTGGACGATCTTGATTATCTGTGTGGTGGGGACGATGATGATGATGGTACTGCTGTTGTTAGTCCTTCACCTTCGAAGATGAACATAACATCACTGACTGGTTTGGTTTTTGTTAGTACGTGACTGGTTGATCGGGCTAATTAGAGCTCTGTGGCACACTTGACAGGAGGTACCGCTATGGTTCGCTTGATCAACAGAGGACTTGCTGCTTTTTTAAGATTTACGCTGCGCACGCGCCTGCAGTGCCTTTCAGTTCTTCTCCGTTCAAAATATGCAACTCCTGTGTAGAATACACTACGCAAGATGTATAAGATCTTGCCAATACTCAGGCTCAATGCTGAAATGTTTCAAGCGTGACATAATGAAATCGTTGAAGCGTGTTTTTTCTGACCACCTTGAGTTCGTTTTTACTGCTTCGGTTCGTCATAGATCTTTTTTGTTAGTTGCTCATATGACATCCTGCTGACTTGGTGTATCCATGTTAACCACGTTTCCATCAGCAGAATTTGGATGCTTAGAATGCCTGCTGGGGTGAGAAAGTCGGTTTATGTGACCATGTCTTGCCATCTTATCCTCATCGGTTTCCCACGTAAAAATGGTTCAGCTTCCTGAAATGGCGTCTTTACGTCGTCCAGGTTTCGCAATCGTTCAGCAGGAACGGCAACGCAATGTTGAAACCACATGGTTTTGCTTATATAATGATACCTCTGCGCTCCCACACATCTGCACGTAGTCCGCCAAAGCCCACGCTTGCTTTACCAATTCTGGTTTCATTTTCGATGTGGACTGCACGTAATTGTGTGCCGCCGAGATAGGTGAACTTGTCCAAAGCCTCAGGTACTGAAAGCAGGATGGTGATTCCACTCTGTCTTCTCGATACTCATTGTGAGAGCGTTATTGTCACACAATGAACAAAAGTGGCCCATACTATGCTGCATGTCAGACTCAGATTTGACATTCAGGAAACAGTCGTCAGCAGATATTGTTACGTAAACCTGATATAATTTAAATTTTGATTTAATTTAATTGATAGTAAGTTTTAAAATCTGTTTATTTTTAATTTCATTATATGTGAAAATAATGTAATTTTGTTTACCTGGAATTAGATATTTTCCAGAAATTAGTTTCACTTAGAGTTAATCGTAAACACCAAACTTTGTATCTTATGCTGGCCTAATTCCCGACCTTAATTCAGAAATCACTGAGAAAAGTAAACAACTTGTTATTTTTATCTTATTCTTAGAGTAAATTGATTGGTTTTTATCAAGGTCATGCTGGGACTACGTGCTTTTAGACGTAAATACTTCTCGAACATTCTGGAGAGTTGATCCTCATCCGGGAATCTGTTTTGCGTTTCAAGTTACTGTATAACCTTTGTTTATAGAGATATTTCTGAGTCGAGGTATTTTCTTTACACTGGAAGGTGTGTGTTTGTGACTAGTTTGTGAATTACATTTTAATATTCATTCGAATTATTTGGATTCAAAAAAGATTAATTATTTTTCCTGGAAATATGAGTGCTCATACAGAATTCTTGGACAAAGACATTTATATAAATTTTATTCGGAATTAAAATGCCGGAATATTGTTTTCTGTAGTTCACAAAGGACTGTACACATCAACTCTGTTTCCATTTTGGTATTTTCGTCAGTTCTCAAACTTGAGACATTTAATTATTAGGACCTTTAAAATTTAATTCGTAGATTATTCTTGGATTTTTTTTGGGGGGGGATTTGATTCTTAAAACCGTAAGTTCTCATTTTTTCATTTTCACAGCGTTTCCCAAGGGAAATAAATTATTTGTTAAATTTTTCAAAGCTTGTTGTTTTCACTTTATCTTTTGTTACTGTTTATTAGAGCCTAAACATGTAACATAAGAATAGAAGATCACGGACAATGACTTCCTTCATAGAAATAGCGAACCGTATCGATTAATATATTTGGGCAACCAAATTTTGCCATGATCTTTAAATGGGCTACACGGCTGGCTGTGTGAAAAGCTTTAGTGATGTCGATGAATGTCGTGTACATGTTTGCGTTCTGTTCATGGCAGAACGAGAAGCAAATACAATGTTTGCGGTCACCCATCATTTCCTGAAGCCACAAATGTTCTCTGGCAGAAACCCTTGATCGATGAAATGCACAAGACGATTAGGCAGAATTCTCGCAAGGATTTTGCAGACTATTTTCAGCAAGATGGTTATCGCAGGATTTTGTTTCCTTTCCGCTTGTACACGTGGACGATGGACGTGTCCTTGTACTCCTGGATTGTCCACATTGAAGTGTTCAGTCAGTTTTTGTGCCGTGTGTAAGACTCCGGGTTTGTAGACATCTGTAGTTATAGCATCTGCTCCAAGTGCCCTGCCTTTTGACGGCAGGTGGATTGTTTTCAGTTTCAGTCTGTACGGGTGGATCAGCAAGTGATATGTTGATTTCCACTTGGAGAAGCCGATCAATTGCCTCCTGATAGATGACTGTATAGAAGATGTTGAAGTGTTTTGCACATCACTTAAGTATTATTTCTTTGTTAGTGGTCAGTGTGACGGTGTCAGCACTCATTATTGGAGATGTCTCTGATAACTTTTGTCCGTAGATTGTCTTCAAAAAGCATTATAGAAGTTCTTCATATCATTCCTGTCTGTATAAGTTTGAAAATCTGGTCTGCCTTATTGCAAATAAGGATCGATGATCTCAAAATATTTACGGTAAACGTCTATCAATACTTATCTGATCGTTTCAAGCAGTATATAGCGCAATGGTCATCCGTGTTGCTTTATTCCTGATTTCTTCATGGAATACTGTGATGGTTTCAAGCGGCATATAGCGCAATGGTCATCCGTGTTGCTTTATTCCTGATTTCTTTATCGAATACTGTGATCGTTTCAAGCGGCATATAACGTAGCGATCATTTGTGTCGCATTATTTCTGATTTCCTCATAGAATACTGTGATCGTTTCAAGCGGTACATAACGTTTCGCATTATTTCTGATCTCTTTATAGAATACTGTAATAGTTTCATGATCGTGCATTATTCAAGTCTGATTTGTTTGTACCTCGCTCCCCCATCTCTCTCTCTCTCTCTCTCTCTGTCTCTGATTTTCTGTGGGTTCTCTCTCTCTCTCTCTGTATATATATATATATATATATATATATATATATATATATATATATATATATATATATATATATATATATATATATATATATATATATATACATATATACATATATATATATATATATATATATATATATATATATATATATATATATACATACATACATACATACATACATACATATATATATATATAGATATATATATATATACATACATATATATATACATATATATACATATATGTGTATATATATATATATATATATATATATATATATATATATATATATATATATATATATATATATATATATATATATATATATATATATACATAAATACACACACACACGGGAAACTTGTAATAACGTTAGTTTTATTTAGACTTTCCACCAGTGACAAGCAACGTAAGATAAAACTTTGAAATATGTGATACATTCAAGAATTCCGATGGGAGACTCTCAATAATCTCGAGATTAAAGTGAAGATACATGTTATAACTATTAAGAGAAAGGATATTGGATCCCGGAACTTTCACAGCTCAAATAAACGTGCCCCCCCCCCCCATTGTCCTAAACGGAGAAATCTGGTTCTGAGACAAAAGGAAATAAGAATTTTTTGAGTGTCACATGCAAGAACATTGATTCTCTAAGCATTCATAAGGTTAATGGAAAGTGATGGAAGATGAAACGGAAACAGAGGAGGTTTCACGAAGAGAAGAAGCATAATAGCCAGTTCCTTACAAGACTTTCAAACCAAAACTGACACAAGATTCGACAAAGGTAGAAGAAAATCAAATTAATTTATCTGAAACAATGTTTTTGAAATTGGCTGTGACTCCAATTCAACAGAATATACACCATATAAGTGAAAATATAAAAGCTTCTTTATTTGTTTATTATTATTAATTAGATATAGACACACGCCTGCACGCACTTAATACATGTATATTTTTAACGGAGAGAGGGAATATTTTTTATTTTACCAATACTCAGTAACTTTGTTCTGTAATACTCGGGTGGCCGTGAAACGGGTCGTTTCTTTATTAAGAGAGTAAAAATCCATTTGATGCAGCTGCCGAAATAAATTGCCACGTCAGTGTCCCAAGGTTGTTGCTACTGTAACGGCGAAAGTCTCTGTTCTAGAATTTGTTGCTATGTGTAAAGCAGTGTTGGTAGTAGTAGAAATACAACTGGTAGTCGCTGCATACTAGACTTGGCCCAATAGATCGTGTATGAGTCTATCAACAATTTCAGTTCAGTCAAGATTTCCTTCCATGTGCCTTTGGTGTCTGACATCTCCACTCTTTCACTAGGATGATTCGTCACGTTATTTAATTTCATGTCTTGCCTCCCTTTTTTTAACTGCTTCCCTCTATTGAAAAATTGTGAATTCTTCCTCAGTTTGTCTTTAATGAAATTTCTCGAAATTGTCTTGTTTGCTTTGAAGGAGTTCTTATTATTCTGACAACGACGGTACTGTCGACGACATCTGAAATTATCGCTGTATTACTGTTTGATCCCGATTACCCAGTATACATGAAGGCGTGCTGGACCCATCTTCAGAAGAAGTTTGAAATGATGGAAACTCGAGAGGTACAGACATTGTTAACCAAATATAGTTAACACATAAACGAACCTTCTCAGAGTTACCCTATTCAGAGTCATTCTTGTTTCCAGAAACCTAATACTTCTCATTGTTGACAAGGACATTATCTGTTTTATGTTTTTGTACGTAAATGTATGCATGTGTTTGTCTACGCTTGTCTTCAAAACAAAACTCTAAAACTATATTTTCTTCCTTTAGTCTTGCGTGTCTGGAGATTGGGTGTAAGCGTTACCCACGGTCCACCTTGTAGAAACCTTACACAAAGTCTCCTCTTCTTGCAAGAGTTGTGGGTTGGCGGATTGTATCTTCTTTCAAGGTGTCCGCCTAATTTGGTTTTCGTTATCTAGAGGTTGACAGCCCTCAATATTATTGCCCGGTTCGAGTAAATATAAATATAAGTGGTGAAACTTATAGGTGGAAGAGATAGAGATCTGAGCAGATATATAGAACAAGCCAACACGAGCCCCCATACAGATAAACAAACAATTTAATCAATTACATAAAACAACTGTGAGAATTCATTACATCAGGAATATACTCTGCTTTTAGATATAAAACTTTCACCGAATTGCAAAAAGAACACAAATATATTTAAATAAAGTAGCCGATATGTTCTACTGATATATTTAGTTCATCATAGGATCAAGTGAACAATCGAAGTCAATGCCTTGTGCGATTGCATAACCTGTTCCTTCGGTTCACTCCATTTCCACTGTAGCTGTTCCTTCGACTTTTGTCAGTCTTGCCTCTTTCGGTCCTCACTCTGTGCGTAGCACGTAGATTCACAGATCTCTGGATCTCAGGATAAGTACGTATTACTATACGTCTCAGAGATAGCTATTTTCTCCCTTTTAGCTTTCAGCGTTTCTCGCGTATACCGTCAAATTTGTTCGTCGGTTTTTCTCGACAACAGTTTTACGAGAGAATTTCTCCCAAATTCTCTCGGAGTCTTCTTGACTTGTTTTCCTTTGCAGAAAAGCTTAGACTGATTAAAATTTTCGATGTGGGCGATATTAAGACAAAAAATTAGTGTGGGGAAACACGCTCCTTACTTAGCGTAACCAATCAGGATTAAGTATATTTGCCACCATTTTCCAGACGCGCCAAATCTGGGGTCAATTTGACCTTCTACGTTGCGACTACTGGTCACAAGAAATTCTCAATTTTTGACAGTTTTACCTTGAAATCAATGTTTACCGTGTCCTTAATAGTCCGTCTGGCTGCTGTATAAACAAATGCTTAATTACGAATGAAATACTCCCCTCGAAAAGACATTACCGATCATGGCAGTATGGCGATTTGATAAGCGCATGTCCCCATAAATCTAATTATTGTTATCCAGTCTCAACCAATATGTTCTTCATAGCTCGCCAGAAATTTGCCCCTTCACATGGGGTGTCCCGTCACTCCCCTTGGTGCATGTGCGATGCTGTAGTTGTCGATAGACTTGTTAGTGACCATTCCTTATACTTACCTTCCCTCATCTGTTTGGTTTGTAAAGGTGGGTGTTGGATGGTATTAAGTAGGTGAATAGAACATGATGTACTTCCTTACTGCACCGTCACCTTGGTGAGAAACCTGAAGTCCCAATGCCTATACATATCGACCAATATGAACTTGAAATTGCATACAAGTAGCAGGGAAAAGTTTCGTAAACTGGAGTCTTAACCTAAAGTTATAATTTTTACTTCTTTCAACTGTTTTTTTAAAATGGTTAAGTTAAGTATATAGTTGTGAATTAGGTATTGTTCTTGCTATGGGAGTGTAGCGTGTCTACCTCCCATAGTTACTTCGTAGTAAATAGACAATGACATACCAGTAGTCGGTAGGTCAAGGTATCACTAGAGTTTTGTATTTTGACACACCTGGTCTTTAAGGTAGAGGGCATGAACTTGAAAACCATGAGATTTGTGTTTACAAATCCATACAGAAACTAAATCTGCAATTTGGTTTATACTTACTTTGAGTTAGGCTTGAAAATGGTTTGGTTTGCTTGGTGACTGCCTTTCACAGTTTGACTGGCATTTGGTGACAGGGGATAGTTAATCAGCCTCTGGCTTATTTCTTAGCTTAAGGCTATGGTGTGACATTTTGACCTCTTATTGTGTAATAATTAAAGATATCGATATACTTTTGAATTTGGTCTTTCCGGCTTGTGTTGTTCTTGAAACTGATGTGAGGCATGTACACCTGATGTAGTCACTGCACAATATGTAGCTAGTAAAATTCCAAACGGTTAGGATAGAAGGATCAAGACAGATGTAACGAATACACGTGAAGATGGGAAGACGTGGGATATACGGAGACAAAGAGTGGAAACGACGCTCCGTGATGCAAATCAGGCGTGGACATTGTGCTCGTTTCACCACTCTCGTTATCATGATGAAATGAATCAATAATAGAACACTGATATTGAAATTCTGTAACGTAAATTTGCTTGAATTGAATCTGACACTATTAGTTTATGTCATTGATTCATTTGTCATTTTCTTGTCTCGTATTGTATTATTTCTTCTCAATAGTTATGATCAGTTCTCTGTTGGTGTTCTATCTATCCACTCACACCAGGCAATAAAATCGAGGGATGTCATCCTCTAGATAATGAGAGCCAAATCTAATTAACCACCCCTCTTTACCAAGAGGAAACATCGTTACAACCTCACTCATGTATTTTATATTTTATGAATTTATATATTAGGCAGGTGTATACAACACTGAATTTGTTCATAAAAACTGTCCCTTGCACAATTAGAGATCAAATGCGTAACTTGGGCTGCAAATGAACAGCTCACTTTCTTTACGTATTTATGTGTCTGATACAGCGGTAAATATCTCATGGTGATTAAAAGCATGCCAATTTGATGACATACCAGTTAATTTTAAAACTGTATGAGGCCCACACTGGTTGATTTAGCCGACTTGTTACAGGAAAATATTCAAAGGAGTACTTTACTGTTAAACGTTAACGTAAAAACATGGGTTAGGGTAGCGTTGGTTGAATGTAAAATTTATCAATAGCGCAAGCATTTAATAATTAAAATACGAAAAGGATGCTTTCCACGAAAATCATTATTTAGTTTTGATTTGTATCTTTGAATGTAGAAACTATTCCCATTTTACTGCACTCTGTCTTAGCCTGATGTAAATTCACTAAAATAGCTGCGGAGAGAGAGAGAGAAAGAGAGAGAGAGAGAGAAAAGAATAAATAGCCATCTCTAATAGTAGACACGCTGTATTCAGAGCAAGAAGAATATTTCAAACGCAGTCTGGATGGCAACTAGTTTTGAATGCATCGGGCTGTTTAGTACACAATGTTTTTCAAAATTAGCACATAGGAAATGGGCTTACACAAAAAAAATGCCTGTATGTAGGGTGCATTCACTTCTTTTGCTATTAAGTTCCCCTTGGGTGGTATTATTATGTTTTGATTTATTATAGCTATCCAAAAATATGGAACTTTTTAGCATCACTGGTATAATATTTTATATGAGTGTTTATGTTAGATACAAGCGGGATAAAATCGGAGCATAACTGTCCATTGCACCCATACAGGTTATCGATCGCGTACTGCAGTTTGTCGAAAGAGAAAAATTAGGCCGCTCTGGACATGTTTAGTTTTGTAAGTGTGTACAGTATATATATATCCATGTGGTTTGCTTTATGGTGCGTTATCTCACTGCCAGATGATAAACAGGCTCGATTTTCACACGCAAATGCCACGACCTGTATTCATTTTGGAGCGTGCATCGGAGTTACGGGAAATAACCCCACTCTGTTATAACTTTATCTGCTAAACTGAGTGAACGTTCGGTGAAATAAACAACAAACAAACATAATATCCATATGATAGAGTCCTGTTAGCCATGTAATGGAGTGGTGTCTTTTTATCTGTGAAAGTATCAATTGGTGCACACAGTCGATATGGGTGTATTCATCTACTGAAATCAAAATGCTGGTTGCGAAACATGGATATTGTGGATAACAAACTGTAGGAATACGGAACTTGATTGCACTCCTTTTGATTCCGTGTTCGCATTGAACGACTATGGAGAGATCTTTATTTAGAAGAATCGCTATCCGGAGCCAGCTTAGCAGAGAAGCGCTGGCCGAATTTTTAGGGACATTTGTTGTTCTGGTAAGTTTATTGCATCATAGATTAGACATATACATAGACAAATTTTATTTAAAATCGGAGTTTTCATTGCATGATAAGAATAATTAGTTCTTTGGAGCTATTTTACGGACTATAAACAATATACAGTACAGCACTTTATTCAACGTTTTATTTTTGAAAAAAATTAATCTTTACATTATTTCAAGACGTGCTTAAATATTCATGCACAATGGCTGGTCAATGCACGCGTAAGCTACTTCCTCCCCCAAACTTATAGCATGTGCTTAAATAACAATGTACATATGTCAATTTACATAAAAATGATGTACAGTGTTTGCAATATTTTGGTTTAATAATGTTTGGCCAACAACATCCTAACCATATTGTTCTTGATTTTAAATATACAAAAACAAAAGCAGACATTGTAAAACATACTATGCACGCATATAGAGTATACAATTTTCTATCACCACGAGTAAGCAAATTAAGCCAACATCTACTCAATCAGTAGCTAAAATCAAATATAAAATATTTATGGCACTCGGCCACAATCATTTTGAAAAAGTTAAAATCTACAAAGCTTAGTATCTATTTACAAAGCTAAATACTTAGCTAATCTGTTTACATGTTTACCTAAAACAGCATTTTCCGTACATGGGTTTGCGCAGCGCAGGTCCTTTACCTCTATAGGGTTTCTCTGGATAACTAATCCGAAAACACGCACACTAGGAATAAAGTGGTTCCACTCATTACAAGTTTTACCAGCTTCCAAGTACAGTAGTGTTATAACGTCAGCTCTCAAATCATTATGAATCGAAAGTATTTACCGAGCTGAATGTGTTTTTGTCTACATCAAACACGTTAAGTCGCTTGTCGTATTGCACAGTTGTGATCATCGTACTATATGGATTGATATTAGACATGGGTACCACGAAAACTTTTGTTCTGCGGTATACCGCGGTATTTATGTCCAAACCGCAATACTTACCACGGTATACCGCAATGATATTAAAAATAACACCATGTTATATCGAATACATTATTTTTTTCATTTTTTTAAAAATTAAAATTAATTATTTTGCTATAAAAGAAAATTAAACGACCCCACTCGAAAGAAAATAGCAGCATCTCTCCCCCGAAAATTACGTTGTCAATACCTTATAGACGACAAATTGCCAGGTGTATGTTATTTGCTGTATAAGTTGTCTTCTAAAATCTGTATCTAAAATGGGATGATTTAAGTTTACATTACAGATGACACCCTGTAAAACGTATTGACATTAGATGGCTTGTTGATAAAAATAGCAAGTATTGGCATTGATGCCCTAATGGACTAGCTGCGATATTATTGTAATAAAAAGGTAAACTCTGAGTTGGATGTCAACACCCGGTTAAGATATTTATTAGAGAGGGCCAGTAACACTAACTCAACAAACGAGAAAATACTTTGTGGTGTAGACAAATTACATACAAGACAAAAACTGCTTTCCTAAAACCTGAGGATGATTCTCGGTTTTACAAAGCAATGCTTTACTCTAACAAATAACTTTAAAACAATTACAAAATCCAAGACGATCACAAAAGAACGATTTGGCCTGAATATCTTTCACAACATATTTTTCGGCCGGCATGATGGCATATGTGAATTTATGTCATACATGTGATTCAAAGCTTTTCAATATAATTGTATGTGTTATCGTTCAAATTAATTTGTGACAAATACAACTATTTTTCAAAATCTGTAATAACTAGGATTATTTTTCAAGAAGCGAAAGATACTTAATGTCACTAAATTCGTTACAATCTTACACGGGAATTTCTATACACGTATTACTTACAGAAACTAGTGAAGTACCGGTACAGTGATAAAATATCGTGGTACGTACCACTGAGGAAGGGGCCCCGAGTGGCCGAGTGGTCTAAAGCGCTCTCCGTCACGAATCAGTGCCATCTCACCTCTCTCTGCGTGGATTCGAGTCTCGGGCTCGGCCAATGTGGATATGTGAGAAAGCTTGCCGGTAGCTTCTCGTGGGTCGGTGTTTCTTTCCGGGGTTCTTCCTCCACCATTAATACTGGCCGCCATGTATAGCCTATCTTGTGCTGCAAAATGGCATTAAACCCCATAACAACAACAACAACAACCACTGAGGAAAAAAAAATATACCGCGGTCAACAGTATACCGGTGTACCTGTAATACCGCGCACTCTGGTTGCTACGGCATATTTCAACGTTCTCATCACTGAATGCACTATGTAAATCAGCATATTCCTCCTGAAATTTCACAGAATGCCTTTTGTGTTTGAAATGGGCAGATCGATATTATTATTATTTTGAATATTATTTTGTAACACAACTGTCTTTGACAATATTTTAGTCTCGTTCAAACTTATAAGCAAATACGCATTATTATTTCATACGAAAACTTTTGTTGATGGAGTGTTCTTTTATTTTGTGTAAGTTTATTGGTGTGTGAACCAAAGAAACGCTCTGCAATCTGTGTGATTCGGATACTAAAGGTCGTACAACATCTTGTCGGTTAATATTTCACTAAACTTTAAGAAATAAACTAGTCAGTCCTTATAATGAAATTTTACACCTTTCTTATGTTACGTGTTTAGGCTCAAATAAACAGTAATAAAAGAAAGAGTGAAAACAACAAGCTTTGAAAACTTTAACAAATAATTTATTTCCCTAGAAAACTCTGTAAAAATGAAAAAAATAAGGACTTACAGTTTTAAGAATTAAATACAAAAAATAATCCAAGAATAATCCGCGAATTAAATTTTAGAAGTCCTAATAATGAAATGTTCTAACGAATCCAAATTCGATTCCCAAAGAAGAATCCAAGATGGAAGGCGATGACGTATACTGTATTCTTTGTAGTGTTGTAAGGTCTACAGTTCTGTGTTATTCACAAAACAATAATCCGGTGTTTGAATTAATGAAATGTCTTTGTCCAAGAATTCTGTATGAACACTCAAATATTTCCAGGAACAAACTTGCTGAATCGAAATAATTCGAACAAACATTAAAAAGTAATTCCCAAAACTGGTCACAAACAAACGAACACCTAGATATTAGCTTTTAAGCCCAGACTGAACAAAATCTCTATAAACAATTATTATGCAGTAACTCGAAACGCAAAACAAATTCCAGGATGAGGTTCAGCTTTCCAGAACCTTCGAGAAGCATTTACATATAAAAGCACGTAGTCCCAGTATGGCCTTGACGAAAACCAATCATTTTGCTCTAAGAATAAGATACAAATAAAAAGTTGTTTACTTCTCTCATTGAATTTCTAAATCAAGGCCGGGAACTAGGTCAGCTTTAGGTGTTTACAACTGAACTGTCAAGGTCAAACTATTTTCTGAAAAAATATCCTAGTAAACAAAACTAAATTATTTTAACATATAATAAAATTAAAAATAAAAAGATTTTAAAACTTACAAACAATTAAATTAAATCAAATATAAATTAAATCAAATATACGTAACACTATAAACAAACAAATAACTGAAACTTGGTCCAAAAATCTATTAAATGTGTATATGCGCGCGCTCGCACGTGTGTGTGTGTGTGTGTGATTTAGATTTTTAACGAAGTGTAACAATTTTTCAGTCATCTCGCTAGGATGTCTACAGTGTGCCAGTTTATAGTGATGTCCAGCACTGAGGTATCATGTAATATCATGTCCCACCTAGTCGCATTATCCTGACACCAGGCCGACTAGTCCTAACATTAACCTCGTGATGCTGAGCGCCAAGCGAGGCAACTGCAAGTACCAATTTTATACATCTTTGGTGTGACTCGGTCGGGTTTCGAATCTGCGACCTCCCGCTTCCGAGGCAGACGCTCAAACCAATTAGGGCACCGGAGCTGTATTTTCTTAAATATGTTCATTCTGTCAGCTATTTTTCACGCGCATGAACACATTATAAAAGCAATCTGTTTCTTCGATTCGCATAGCAGTTGTTATCAACATGGCCCAAATTTACCCCATGTCGTCTCTGTCTGCGTGGGTTCGAGTCTCAGGTTCGGCTAATGTGGGCATGTGAGAAAGCTTGCCAGTAGCTTCTCGTGGGTCGGTGGTTCTTTCCCGGGTTTTCCCGGGTTCTTCCTTCACCATTAGTACTGGCCGCCATGTATAGCCTATCGTGTGCTGAAAAATGGACTTAAACACTACAACAACAACAACAACCCCTAGTCATCATTCTTACAGCCTTTATCGGACAGCTATGTCATTTTCAAGAAAATTTAATCCATGATGGATAAATACGCAAGTGATTCAAATTGCATGATCATTTTCTATTTGCATAATTTCATGTGACCATATTTCTCATTTGCCAGTCTCGAAATGAGGAACTATCGCCAAACATGACGCATAACTTTCGTTTATACAAAAGTGCGTTATTTTTCCTCTCGTTTTCAACACCTTCATAAGTTGTTGCTACGACGTCATCTGTAACCAATGTATTCTGTCCAGATGGGCTTTAATAATCAATGTATATTGATGCATGCAACTTATCCAATAAGGCCATTTGAGTTCATGGAGTATTACCTATTCCTGCCAAACAGAACAAAATTGCCCAATTTATTTCTAATAACTGTCAAATTTAAATAGTGTCCTTCAAATTTCGTAGAGGTCGTCGTTGATGCCCGCATATAATATATACTGACTGGCACTTCTTTTAAATTATTTTCTAGCTATTCTCGCTATGATTGTGTTTAAATTTTGATTATCTATCCTTCTTACTTCCTTTCTAGTTGCAGAAGGCAGTTTTCTCTCTTTATTTCTTGTGGGGTAAGGTTGGCTGAGTTTTGGCACATAAAGTATTAACGCTTTCATTCTGGTTTAACTAAAACTATTTCATTATAATTTAACTAAAACTATTTCATTATAATTTAACTAAAACTATTTCATTATAATTTAACTAAAACTATTTCATTATAATTTAACTAAAACTATTTCATTATAATTTAACTAAAACTATTTCATTATAATTTAACTAAAACTATTTCATTATAATTTAACCACTTTTAAAGCTGCGAGAAACGTAATAGATATCTGACAGCTATTTTGCATTTTCTTTTGCGCCGCTATTTGATGTGAACAATTACCTCACTACTCTGTTTGTGCAACTATATCATTATTTGACGTGCCGATGCGAGCCCAAGTGAGTAATGATGGAATACTGAATTTATGAAACAAGTTAATGTGTAACTTTTGCTTGCCTTGGCGAGCAAAAACTGGACATTATTCAACGAATTTCATAAATTTAGTATTAAGTCATTAATCATTTGAGATTATGTTTATTAAATAGTTGGTATGTTAATGAAAATAAAGATAAAGAAGAAGAAATAATTTCATTTATTCTGACTCATATGCTGCACATTTCATTAGTTGCACGTAAAGAAATAGCCCCAAACGCTGGTCGAGCTTTGTGTAGTTGTATAAACAATGACATTTAATAGCATATTTTCTTTTGCAAATTGTAATTCAAAGAGCAACTGTCCTTCCGAATAAATAGAACATTTGACTCAGACAACATCATATTTGAACACAGAATGTGTCTGGATGCTCTATGTGACGTCAAATAGTTTAATACACTTAGGTTAGGTGATCCGTGTAACAGTGTATACAACTAACGTATGTTAGTTTCACTACTGAAAGTTGTTGATATTCATGATAGGATTATTGCTGGATGAAGAAAATCCATATTTACTCAAATAGTTTTTCGACCGGATATTTGTATTGATTGATTTGGAACAGGAGACAATCTGAATTGAACAACATAAGAAACATTATATCGTTTGGGCTATTTTGCTGTGTAAGAAATGCTGTGGTTTGATTGGCCATACGTTATGTCAGTTATTGGACGTGGGCAAACCGACATGAAAAATGTGGTGAAGCTGGGTTAAATTTTGCTGCACATATATATTCCATTATGAAACTTGGTTTGTTTGTTTATTTCTTCCACTCATTAAAAGCCCAGTTCCAGATCCAAGAACATGCAGCCACGTTGAAAAGCCCAGTCCTTGAAACATTTCTCACACCCCCACCCCCCTTAGCTTTGTTTGTTTTCAGCTCCGATCTTATGCACTACTCTATACACGTTTTCATGAAAAATGGCAATTCTGGTCCCAGATCAACTTCAGCGGATTTAATTTAACTGTTACATTTAGCTGGAAAAAGCTTACAATAACAGTCCTGTATCCTAAAATAAACAGGCACTCTCTGGTAAAGTAATTTACGCGAATGCAAAATTCTTTTGAATTAAATTGATCGTAGACTACATTTATTGTCTCGTTTGGTAAATACTGGCATGGTATTTATGTGTATTGACCTTAATCATTCATTTTAACCTGTTTTTGATGTGAAGATCATTTTCTCGGTATATTACGTGTGTACTTTTGATACATTATCGTGGAAAATTATGTGTTTAATGGTTTGACCATAAAAATACAAATGCATTATCATCATTTCTTGTAGCCCCTAACGCACGCTTTTATAGTTATCCATCCAAGCTGGTCCCAAAATATGCATCTTTATAATGATGGTTTCTTGTGTTCGGTTTCTGCATTAGTTTGCATGATTTTTCAGTGACACAATCAACGTATGTAAATAGCGTTGGTCTTTTTGTTTTAAGTCCTATTGTCTGTCTGGTCTTATAAATTGTTGCAATGCCCTTCACTGACATGTTTTGCTGGGCTAGTGATTTTTTAAGTTGATTTTTATTAAAATAATAAGCTTCAAATCTGACTGGTCTAGTGTGTTTTATTCGTTTTCGAGAGGAGTGGGGGTAAATCTCGCTACCTTATACCACATAATGATACAAGAACCTGGAGTGGTATAGTGATTTTTATTTATAATTTTATTTTAGAATTCTCGTTTCTTTGTAAGAGACGAGAGTTAACAGAAACAAGGGAGACCTAGTAATTTATTTTAATTTCTGGAAAAATTACACTTAAGTCCGACTGGTGTAAAGATTCTCATATGCCTCTCTTCGAGATAGCAGTACAGATAATACGAGTGGTCCATAATCACCAATAAATACATTACTAGTTTTTTATTTTTACTTTTTATTTGAGCATAAATTATTGCTTGCCATGTCAATGATACTATGAAAAAAAGCGTAAGAAGCAGTAAATGGTTCTGTTACACATATTCTTCATTCTTTGACAGATAAGAAATAATATCTGCTTCACACTCTTCTCTGTGTGTTAACAGGCTCAATCCTGCTTTAACTCCTTTGGTGCGAAATTTCCCTCTGGTTTAGAAAAATAATATTGACAATAAAGGAAAGATAAATTAAATAATATAGATTCGACTTGAAAGTTTATTAGGTAAATGTAACAGGTAATTGTTCCAAATTGACTCCAGATAGAACTATGTTCAAATTATTTTCTATTTTTCAAAGGCAGACATTTTTTTATTGTTAAATGAAATTATTTTCTTTTGAAGTGTTTTCTTGCAAGTAATGATCGCACTTGTGCATTGTTTTGTAATTTAAAGCAACATTCGTTAAATCGTTCTAGTAAGTGTTGTCTTCGTCCACAGACATGCATTCAACAATTCATTCATTCTTGTAACCATTCGCTTAAACGTTGTCATTCAGGCGTATCCCTGTGCAAATCTATTTTTATTAAGGCATGCAAAACTTACTAAACATGTAGTATCCTCGCCCAAATCGCACGTGCAAATTTTACCTGCATCGCAGTTTGCCGTCTGCTGACAAGAATAAAGAACTAGTGTCCTTTCTCGCTCAGTGTGTCATGACATGACACATTTACATATTTGTAAAGGTCATTAAAGTCAACTATCGATAGGACTTGTTTGTACTACTCATATGAGTCTCGTTACATTATCAAAAGTTATCGATGCGCAGATACTTGGGACATAAATGCGAGGGCGTGCGATAGGGGTTTGATATGGACATAAATACACTGAATAGATAGATATCTAAAACTAAGAGGTCGAATGCTTGTATCCCCAACTGTATTCTTCGGCGTCATGTAATCAGTAACCTATCAAAGGTATGCGTAAATTGACTCCATTTTTTCTAAGCCAATATTGTGGTTTCTAACTGGTTCCAGCCCATCGCGATTTAGCGCAGTAATATTACGCTTTAGAGCAAGACAATCCTGCGGGTGAGAGTTATATACATTTTCCCTAAGAGGCAGTTGAATGCAAGGCGCAAATGAAACTTAATTAGTTGGATGCGATCTAAAATGCATAGTTATACATCTTATCTTTAGACAACGAATTTACTAAAGTAACCAACTTGCTCGATGTAATTCTGCTATCTTCCATGGTTGTCAGTTTAGAAAAGACCTAATTTTTAATTTCTCACTGTCTCGTGTTTTTTATTTATCCTTAAATGTTGTAATTATCTTACCGGCTGAATCCGTCATCGCTCTAACTTCAAAGCATTTGCGCACATCTCTGTTATTATCTTCTTATCTCTTGTTTACATTTATCTAATTTAGCATGATTTGGTGAACATTACACATCTCTTTGAGACTTTTATTGTGCTCATCATCCCTCGAATACAATAAATACACGTGTGTGAATACAATTCACCTTGCAATTCCTGCACAAACGTGGATATGTCAATTTGGATTTTAGTCACACACCTTTTGGCGCAAAAGTGCGGATAACTCCGCTCAGCTGTAATGCGCCCTGTTCAGTCACTTGGCTTAAAACTGTTAAATGTTATACATTGTTGGGGGGTGGGGGTGGGGCAGTACGAATGATGTTATAATATTGTTGCAGTCCAGGAGTCTTTACTTGACCGAGCGGTGTCAAACCCAGGCGCGATTCCCGCTAGAAGCCATAAGTTTACTCCAAATTTTCAAAGACTTCCATACAACTACAGTTGTAAATTAGAAAGTCCGACGTGTCCGTTCTATACATAAATTTTACTCTGATCAATGCAAGACCACAAATCTCACAACTTGCCAGATATACATCAATCGCACAACTGCATCGTTTCTCTTCGTTATGTTTCCTTACCGCCAGCAGTTCACGCAGTAGAAACTATACAACTATCCCCTAACTCAGGGAACGATTTTAACTACGCCACCTTAGGCCAGTCAATCCATGGTTTCAAGGCACATTTCGCCAGTACGTATGCATTGCATTTGCCACCATGGCGACATAAACGGTATCCGCCGAGTGCCTTCTTATTTATTCCTTTGTGTAATTTACCGGTTTCCAACCGTAAATACTGCCACTGCAGTCACACAACCAATGTACACTAATAGATTTTAATAGGGACTATCTTACGACATGGACACTCATTCAGTTTTGGTCTGAATTCACTACTAGTGAACCATGGCATCATGGAAACTCACTAACACTTCACTCTGAGACGTTTGCTCCTAGTAATTATCTAATTATTTCGGGCTAAGGAATATTTCCGTTGCACCGAATTCCAATAATCAGACTAGTAATCACAAAAATCTAAGAATTCTTTACAACGGGGCGCTATTACCAAATGCGCATAATCCAAATTTATTACAATATGCATGGATCTAGAGTCAAATATCTGATTAAATCTGCAACCAACATATATGCGGAACTTTGTTACGTTCAAACCGCCAACAGAATTAAATTACAGAGCAAAGAATCATCCCACCAAATGTTAGCGTTAACTCGTTAAGATACTTCAATTTTGCTTGTATTCATGAGAGATAGCTCAGATAATAGTAAAACATATTTCAAACAAGCGCCAAACAATACATCTGCAAGGAACCGTCTGTAGAGATTTCTTTATAAATCTGTGAAAAGAAAGAACTGATACATATGTTCCTCTGACGAGACATAATTTTTCTTCAAGAAAACGAAAATAAATATTTGTAAAATGTTTTGTTTGAAATCATGATGCCTTATTTGTTTTAAGTACATGTTTAAACTAAATTGGCTTATCTTCTGCAGAACAGCGTAGATTTAGTAAATAAATTAAAAAGTATTTTTAAAATATATGAAAAGTTTGTTTTCATTCAGATCTAAACAAGTAATGTTTTTCAAGCACTTTATCATTGTTTATTTGTTGGGCTTTCAACCTCACGCTTTAGTCGACTAATACCATTATTCTGTCTGTCCGTTCGTCAGTGACATCTTCTCCTAAATCACGGAGGAGGGGGATTTACAAATGTTTGTAGTTGTGTTGCTCTGTTGCGGATCTGCAAGAGAAGATGGTCATCCTTGGCTACCCCTGAGCGGAGGGGAGGGTGGCTTAGGTTCTTGGCAAGAGGCCAAAGGTCAGATAACAATAGTTTAAATTTCAATTACATTTTCAAATATTGTGGAATTTTAAGGGTGTACTCTGTTTTTCTCTTTGTTTTACTCAAGTGATTTTTCGAACAGTTCCGTCTCTAAGATGTTCTACATTTGTTTTAGTTAAATATATGTCAGCAACACAAAAAGTATACAATAAAAATATTTTATATTGAACATGGCTGTGTTTCTATTAGTTACGTTTCTTTGGTTGGTTGTTTCATTGTCATTTTCTATAAGGAAAAAAATTAAACTTTCACCACTCTTGATAGGACGTTCGTGAAACATTTCGGGGTTGGTGTGGTTATATTCGGTTCAAAAAGGTTAGGAACCTTTTCAGGAATGCATATTCCCTAGTCGTCTCACAAATAAAGTTAGCAATACTCTATGGGTATTTTTTTCTTTAAAAAACTGTTAGAAATGTGTAATTTAAAAACGAACTTGCGTTTTATTCTGAAGAGACTTGCCAATTGGACCTTGCTTGTTTATGCATTATAAGGACAGTTTCTGTTAGACAACGTAAGTCTTGACAAGTTTTACAATACATTAATGTTGATTTGTTGCTCTTGGATGACTTGTTAATTTATAATTCTAGAGTTTCATCGTGTCATGTACAAAGTATGCATAGCATATTGAAACCATGCAATTTGCTATCCTTCGTAAAAGCTTGCGCGTAAATCCAGCAACGAATGCACGGAAATGGTGCAGTTCTCGATGCAATAATATATCATGTGAAGTGTACTGAGAGGTTGTTCACGCGGGTTATATATTCCACATAGAGACCATTGCTGACACATTTGAAGAGGATAAAAAATAGACCAATAACATGAATGCATTTGATTCACTACTGGTGATTTCAGACCTTTTGCAGACAAGACGAAAATATTAGATAACTAAAGATATGTTCACATCTAACCGTATGTAACGACTTGCTGCCGTGAAACAAACACGCCGACGTAGTAAGAAATGTTCCAGCTGTTATCTTGAGGTCTGTGCATGTATAAATAAAGTGAGTTCAAACACACATACAACCCTATATATGTTTTTTTCTCTAATTTCTCGGAATAACTCTGTATCAACATGAAATGTTAATTCTATACATAAATAATTTTCAATATTTAAGATAGACTTACATTGCTTATATTTTTTTTAAAATTGTTTTTACCGTCTAATGCCAATTATGATATATACGATAATTTGCTCTTTTTGAGAATTCACCCCAATACATCCGAATATCACCAATCTTTTGTGCCTTCCAAACGAAACCTAAGTCAAATGTAAATAGTAAATTACGAGTACATGCCACGCAACCATTTTCATGTAAAGAATTCAATATCGGATAACATTTAACAGGACGTCTGTTGCCAGAAATTTGTAATAGTCTGTACCAATACTAAACAGGTCTGGAGTAGTTATTAACACAAAAAGGAAGTTTACCACTAAGGATAACATTATCAACCCCACTTCCTGATAATCCCAGACACTGCTTGCAAAGACGACGTTCTACTTTACCAATGCATTCTGAACATTATGGCCCCAAATTTCATAACCATCACGTTATGTGGGCCCTCTCATGGTGTCAGAACCATTATGTCATCTGAGTCCTATCATGGTGTCAGAACCATTATGTTATGTGAGTCCTATCATGGTGTCAGAACCCTTATGTCATGTGAGTCCTATCATGGTGTCAGAACCCTGATATCATGTGAGTCCTATCATGGTGTCAGAACCCTTATGTCATGTGAGTCCTCTCATGGTGTCAGAACCATTGTGTCATGTGGGTCCTGTCATCGTGTCAGAACCATTATGTTTTGGGAGTAATATCATGGTGTCAGAACCATCATATCATGCAGGGCCCATCATTATGTCATATTTTACAAGCATCAATACAATTAAAGTATCCAAGTATCTTTGGACAGTCAAAAAGGTTAAAAGGATGAGATACATTGTGATACCAGAGGTTTAAAGAATGAGATACAATGTGATGATATGTTTCGAAGGACGATATACATTGTGATACCAAAGGTACAAAGGATGAGATACATTGTGATACCAGAGGTTCAAAGGAGGAGATGCACTGTGATACCAAACGTTCTTAGGCCTTTGTTCAAGATAACTGTAGAATTAAAAATGCCCAATATATTTATTTAAAAAATTATTGATTCAGATTGTTTTGCATTGAAATACCACATTTTATAATTTCTCCTTTTGCGTTATTTAAGTCTGGTCTAGATTAACAGACATTCTAGTTTTACTACAAAAACTTAAAGGGTAGGAATTTGTTTCCGTATACATTCGCAATGTCAGCATACATTGTAACATCGTCTACAGCGAGTAATGCAACCAGTTTGGGGACACTTTCTGTCAAATAAAAACGTGAACTAAAGTTTCGTTAAACATATGTGACAAGTCATATACTCTGTCTGTGTGGGTTCGAGTCCCAGGCTTGGCTAGCGTGGGTACGTGGGAAAGCCTGCCAATAGCTTCTCGTGGCTCCGCGGTTCTTCCCTGGATTTTCCACGGTTCTTCCTCCGCCAGTTACACTGGCCGCCATGTATAACCTATCTTGTGCTGAAAAATGGCGTTAAACCCTAGAACAACAACAACAGCAACAACAAGTCATATACCAGCGCAGTGGAAAAATATAAAGGACGAAGAATACACACATCATGCCTTGTACAAACTGATCATTTAAAATATTTGGTCAAATATATATAATTCAATCTGGACCACATGCTTTAACAATCCCATCTGGACCGCGTGCTTTACCAGTCCCATCTGGTCCACGTGCTTTAACAACCCCATCTGGACCGCATGCTTTACCAGTCCCAGCTGGTCCACGTGCTTTTCTATATCTGTCTGGACCACACGCTTTACCAACCCCATATGGACCGCATGTTTTCCCAATCCTTTGATCAAAGTTCTTTGACACGAGACCAAACATAAAATGACCGTCAGCTGCACTTACTGTTTGTTCTCATCCCGTCATTTACAACTTTGATTACCTCAATCCTACGTACTGTATGTTATATTGATAGCTTTGATTACCTCAATCCTACGTACTGTATGTTATATTGATAGCTTTGATTACCTCAATCCTACGTACTGTATGTTATCTTCCAATCATTGATAGCTTTGAGAATTAAGTAATTAATAATTCGTTATTGTTCCTACTCTTTGCTCTTAAACATGTCAAACGTATACAAAACCTTAATGTTTTCAGAAAAATGCATTTATATAAAGTCAAACAAACAATGAACGGACTAATGTAATCCAAATGCTTCCATTCACAGTTCTACTTTGATCAAAATTTGATAATCCGGCCGAAATCTTTAACCCAATAATCGATGTTAAGCTGTGGGGTTTTTTTTACTGTTTTTTAACGTCGTATTAATTCTTGTCAGGTACTAAAATGTTTGGTGATGTATCGACACCTTCACTTTTCTATTTTGACCATACTTTCGGGAGACTGTACACATACATTATGTTATACGTGAATGTTGGTGTAGTTGCTATTGTTTGTTTGACTAACGCCATTTTTCAGCTGGTGATAGGCTATGAAAGGCGGTCAGTATAGGACACATGGTACTAATGATATGGAAAAATGGGAACCAGCCTTGAAAAGGGTGAACCTAAAATAGAGTTTATATGGGTTTGGCTGACCAGGATTGGTTAATAATGGAAGTTATGTTTTAGGAAAAAGAATCTTTTGAGAGCTTATCCTAGTTGCACATGAAAAAATAGAAACATTGTTTTATTGATGGAATTTCAGTCCTTTATCAGTCTTGAGTTTGAAACACTCATTACTAAAATTAGCACCTGACTCTTTGGTGCAGAATTGAAAGCACATGCTTCAAACACATGCAGGTCCAGAAAATGCCGCGGCTCATATCCTTTTCTCTACACAGAAGCTGACATCCAGGTTTCCTCTATACTGATAAATATAATTTTGATAATGAACACTCAAAAATTTGAAGTTATTGAAGTTTTAATATCACAGTGTTTGCATAGGTTTACTATGGGAACTGAATTAGTACCGTGAGTCCTATATATGGTGTAGGAAGAAACAAACCCCGGGGAATAACCACTGTATTCGTCGGAATATACTGGCAAGTTTTCTCACATACTCACATTGGGCGAGCCTAAGACTCGAACCCATGCGGACAGAGATGAGATGTCAGTGATCTGTGTGATCTGTATATATGAGTGCCTCAGACCCCGGGGCCCCAGTGTTATACGTGAAAATGACGCAAGTCTTAATAGCTGTGATATTTTATTTGAAGTATCATGAGCAACGTTTCCGCTGATTCATTTTGAGAGAAGAAAAGTTACAGTACCGTAATGAAGTTGACTTTAATATATGATTTTCAACTATGATAATTGACAACACCTTGGCAAAGAGGTCGTAAATAAAAGACAAGAGCTACTTGAGTTGCCCATAGTAACGGTGAACAGCTGTATGACATATGACATATATTCGTACATAATCCAGCTGTTCGTGGTTGATAAAACTCTGTGTGTGTGTGTGTGTGTGTGTGTGTGTGTGATGTACTCAGGCATTCAGTTTTCTGCAGGCCTGTAATAAGATTTAAACAAACCAAACAAAATATTAAACCACCTAAATCCGACTGGAATTTGTCTCTCCAACTGACCTTATTGCCATCTCTTTCAAGGGTCCTCCCTTTGTTTTGGCTTTGCCCACCCCACCCCCACCCCACACATGATAACTTCCGTGCGGACGTCCATGGTGATTTGTGTCGTAAACTGTTTAAAATATTGAAATTTCACACTGGTACATAATCTTGATATACCACTGGTACATAATCTTGATATACCACTGGTACATAATCTTGATATACCAATGGTACATAATCTTGATATACCACTGGTACATAATCTTGATATACCACTGATACATACTTTCTTTTCGTCAACTGGGGCCATGTTACATGAGCAGGAACAAATCGACGTTCAAAATGTCCGGTCACACAAGTACATTACTTTGTAATTGCCCGAGCGGTATATTTGCACAACTCTCTATGTTACCGCTATATTTTATTGAGGGGATCATGAAGGATTTCATAGATTTAAACCACGTTAAGTGTGGATCTGAATACAGACGAGACCTATTCTAGTTCAGATTGTCACATAATATTGTGCAATCAGTTTTAGAATGATTGCGCTGTTGAAGAAGAACAGGAAGAAAATAACAAATTGCTTAAAAATGCAGCCCCTGCCTCCACACGATCCTCTCTTTATTTAATCGATTCAACGCTTGTTTTTTGTTTTTTTTTTTTGTTTTGTTTTTTTTTGTTGTCGTGTTTAATTCACTTTCATTCAATTTATTCATTTATCTTTTGACAAGCAATACAACACAAACATTATGATGCAAGGACAAAATTTAGATTTAAAAGAATAAAAGTACCATAAAATTCATTAAAAATATAAACTATTAAATTAACAATTATGACCTGAAAACAGCGAGCAATACAATTCTGATTATTTATGGGGTTTTTTATGCCATTTCCAACGGATCTGAAACCAGTTATTTTCTGTAATCGCTCAATCCATCCTAGGTCCAGAGAATGTCCCCAACGGATTTTTTTTTTTTATGTATCACACAATGTTAAAATTATCCTTTACGTTTCTTCATGCTAGTGTACGCATGTCATCTTTGTAGTTTCCTTTCAAAAACATATTTAGAAATACTAAATTATCTGAGAACAAGTATGTTATGAGAGAGAAATAGAATGTTTTGATTTTCACGTTGTGAGGTGCATTAGTTGTATATGAAAGCGTTCAAAATTTTCTCACACTCATACTTTTGTACCAGTTCTCACACTCATACTTTTGTACCAGTTCTCACACTCATACTTTTGTACCAGATCTCACACTCATACGTTTGTAACAGTTCTTACACTCATACTTTTGTACCAGTTTTTACACTCATACTTTTGTACCAGTTCTCACACTCATATTTTTGTACCAGTTCTCACACTCATACGTTTGTACCAGTTCTCACACTCATACTTTTGTACCAGTTCTTACACTCATACTTTTGTACCAGTTCTCACACTCATACTTTTGTACCAGTTCTTACACTCATACTTTTGTACCAGTTCTCACACTCATATTTTTGTACCAGTTCTCGCACTCATACTTTTGTACCAGTTCTCACACTCATACGTTTGTACCAGTTCTCACACTTATACGTTTGGTACCAATTCTTACACTCACACTTTTGTATCAGTTCTCACACTCATACTTTTGTACCAGTTCTTACACTCATACTTTTGGTACGACTGATTCAGTGTCAGCTTAATAACTTAATGCAAGGAATTAGATCAAAATATGCCCATTTTTATATTCATAATATCTAAATTAATTATATTTTAGCTTATGTAAATGAAGTTTAATAGTAAAATGTTTCCTTGTAACTGAAGTAATGCACTGAGAAGCATTCCAATATAGTTATAATTTTGTAACTTAAATTTTAGCTGTAAGTTAGTGTCAGTTTGGAAATTTAATTTCAAGAATAAGATTTGCACACCTGTTTCTCTCTCTCTCTCTCTCTCTCTCTCTCTCTCTCTCTCTCACACACACACACACACACACGCACACACACACACACACACACACACACACTTCAGAGGGAGGGATAACTCCTAGGCAGTTTTCTCGTACACAAAGCTAGCTTTATTGGGAAAAAATAAACTTTTCTGTCTAGAGTATTTTCCAAGAGTTGAACACAGATTTAAAGTTAATTTTTGGGTGGTGAAGGGTAGCTCCAATATTTGAAAGGTTCCCGGTGACACCAATATATGTAAAACTGGCCTCTCGGGTATAAGGATAATGCATCTGTCACTAATTAATAATACCTAATCCTTTTATATCAAACAAGCGCCAAACAATACATCTGCAAGGAACCGTCTGTAGAGATTTCTTTATAAATCTGTGAAAAGAAAGAACTGATACATATGTTCCTCTGACGAGACATAATTTTTCTTCAAGAAAAAGAAAATAAATATTTGTAAAATGTTTTGTTTGAAATCATGATGCCTTATTTGTTTTAAGTACATGTTTAAACTAAATTGGCTTATCTTCTGCAGAACAGCGTAGATTTAGTAAATAAATTAAAAAGTATTTTTAAAATATATGGAAAGTTTGTTTTCATTCAGATCTAAACAAGTAATGTTTTTCAAGCAATTTATCGTTGTTTATTTGTTGGGCTTTCAACCTCACGCTTTAGTCGACTAATACCATTATTCTGTCTGTCCGTTCGTCAGTGACATCTCCTCCTAAATCACGGAGGAGGGGGATTTACAAATGTTTGTAGTTGTGTTGCTCTGTTGCGGATCTGCAAGAGAAGATGGTCATCCTTGGCTACCCCTGAGCGGAGGGGAGGGTGGCTTAGGTTCTTGGCAAGAGGCCAAAGGTCAGATAACAATAGTTTAAATTTCAATTACCTTTTCAAATATTGTGGAATTTTAAGGGTGTACTCTGATTTTCTCTTTGTTTTAATCAAGTGATTTTTCGAACAGTTCCGTCTCTAAGATGTGCTACATTTGTTTTAGTTAAACATATGTCAGCAACACAAAAAGTATACAATAAAAACATTTTATATTGAACATGGCTGTGTTTCTATTAGTTACGTTTCTTTGGTTGGTTGTTTCATTGTCATTTTCTATAAGGAAAAAAATTAAACTTTCACCACTCTTGATAGGAAGTTCGTGAAACATTTCGGGGTTGGTGTGGTTATATTCGGTTCAAAAAGGTTAGGAACCTTTTCAGGAATGCATATTCCCTAGTCGTCTCACAAATAAAGTTAGCAATACTCTATGGGTATTTTTGTCTTTAAAAACTGTTAGAAATGTGTAATTTAAAAACGAACTTGCGTTTTATTCTGAAGAGACTTGCCAATTGGACCTTGCTTGTTTATGCATTATAAGGACAGTTTCTGTTAGACAACGTAAGTCTTGACAAGTTTTACAATACATTAATGTTGATTTGTTGCTCTTGGATGACTTGTTAATTTATAATTCTAGAGTTTCATCGTGTCATGTACAAAGTATGCATAGCATATTGAAACCATGCAATTTGCTATCCTTCGTAAAAGCTTGCGCGTAAATCCAACAACGAATGCACGGAAATGGTGCAGTTCTCGATGCAATAATATATCATGTGAAGTGTACTGAGAGGTTGTTCACGCGGGTTATATATTCCACATAGAGACCATTGCCAACACATTTGAAGAGGATAAAAAATAGACCAATAACATGAATGCATTTGATTCACTACTGGTGATTTCAGACCTTTTGCAGACAAGACGAAAATATTAGATAACTAAAGATATGTTCACATCTAACCGTATGTAACGACTTGCTGCCGTGAAACAAACACGCCGACGTAGTAAGACATGTTCCAGCTGTTGTCTTGAGGTCTGTGCATGTATAAATAAAGTGAGTTCAAACACGCACACAACCCTATATATGTTTTTTTTCTCTAATTTCTCGGAATAACTATGTATCAACATGAAATGTTAATTCTATACATAAATAATTTTCAATATTTAAGATAGACTTACATTGCTTATAGTTTTTTTTAAATTGTTTTTACCGTCTAATGCCAATTATGATATATACGATAATTTGCTCTTTATGAGAATTCACCCCAATACATCCGAATATCACCAATCTTTTGTGCCTTCCAAACGAAACCTAAGTCAAATGTAAATAGTAAATTACGAGTACATGCCACGCAACCATTTTCATGTAAAGAATTCAATATCGGATAACATTTAACAGGACGTCTGTTGCCAGAAATTTGTAATAGTCTGTACCAATACTAAACAGGTCTGGAGTAGCTATTAACACAAAAAGGAAGTTTACCTCTAAGGATAACATTTTCAACCCCACTTCCTGATAATCCCAGACACTGCTTGCAAAGACGACGTTCTACTTTACCAATGCATTCTGAACATTATGGCCCAAAATTTCATAACCATCACGTTATGTTGGCCCTCTCATGGTGTCAGAACCATTATGTCATCTGAGTCCTATCATGGTGTCAGAACCATTATGTTATGTGAGTCCTATCATGGTGTCAGAACCCTTATGTCATGTGAGTCCTATCATGGTGTCAGAACCCTTATGTCATGTGAGTCCTCTCATGGTGTCAGAACCATTGTGTCATGTGGGTCCTGTCATCGTGTCAGAACCATTATGTTTTGGGAGTAATATCATGGTGTCAGAACCATCATATCATGCAGGGCCCATCATTATGTCATATTTTACAAGCATCAATACAATTAAAGTATCCAAGTATCTTTGGACAGTCAAAAAGGTTAAAAGGATGAGATACATTGTGATACCAGAGGTTTAAAGAATGAGATACAATGTGATGATATGTTTCGAAGGACGATATACATTGTGATACCAAAGGTACAAAGGATGAGATACATTGTGATACCAGAGGTTCAAAGGAGGAGATGCACTGTGATACCAAACGTTCTTAGGCCTTTGTTCAAGATAACCGTAGAATTAAAAAATGCCCAATATATTTATTTCAAAAATTATTGATTCAGATTGTTTTGCATTGAAATACCACATTTTATAATTTCTCCTTTTGCGTTATTTAAGTCTGGTCTAGATTAACAGACATTCTAGTTTTACTACAAAACCTTAAAGGGTAGGAATTTGTTTCCGTATACATTCGCAATGCCAGCATAAATTGTAACATCGTCTACAGGGGGGAATGCAACCATTTTGGGGACACTTTCTGTCAAATAAAAACGTGAACTAAAGTTTCGTTAAACATATGTGACAAGTCATATACTCTGTCTGTGTGGGTTCGAGTCCCAGGCTCGGCTAGCATGGGTACGTGGGAAAGCCTGCCAATAGCTTCTCGTGGCTCGGTGGTTCTTCCCTGGATTTTCCAGGGTTTTTCCTCCACCAGTTACACTGGCCGCCATGTATAGCCTATCTTGTGCTGAAAAATGGCGCTAAACCCTAGAACAACAACAACAGCAACAACAAGTCATATACCAGCGCAGTGGAAAAATATAAAGGACGAAGAATACACACATCATGCCTTGTACAAACTGATCATTTAAAATATTTGGTCAAATATATATAATTCCATCTGGACCACATGCTTTAACAATCCCATCTGGACCGCGTGCTTTACCAGTCCCATCTGGTCCACGTGCTTTAACAACCCCATCTGGACCGCATGCTTTACCAGTCCCAACTGGTCCACGTGCTTTTCTATATCTGTCTGGACCACACGCTTTACCAATCCCATATGGACCGCAAGTTCTTTGACACGAGACCAAACATAAAATGACCATCAGCTGCACTTACTGTTTGTTCTCATCCCGTCATTTACAACTTTGATTACCTCAATCCTACGTACTGTATGTTATATTGATAGCTTTGATTACCTCAATCCTACGTACTGTATGTTATCTTCCAATCATTGATAGCTTTGAGAATTAAGTAATTAATAATTCGTTATTGTTCCTACTCTTTGCTCTTAAACATGTCAAACGTATACAAAACCTTAATGTTTTCAGGAGAATGCATTTAAATAAAGTCAAACAAACAATGAACGGACTAATGTAATCCAAATGCTTCCATTCACAGTTCTACTTTGATCAAAATTTGATAATCCGGCCGAAATCTTTAACCCAATAATCGATGTTAAGCTGTGGGGTTTTTTTTACTGTTTTTTTAACGTCGTATTAATTCTTGTCAGGTACTAAAATGTTTGGTGATGTATCGACACCTTCACTTTTCTATTTTGACCATACTTTCGGAAGACTGTACACATACATTATGTTATACGTGAATGTTGGTGTAGTTACTATTGTTTGTTTGACTAACGCCATTTTTCAACTGGTGATAGGCTATGAAAGGCGGTCAGTATAGGACACATGGTACTAATGATATGGAAAAATGGGAACCAGCCTTGAAAAGGGTGAACCTAAAATAGAGTTTATATGGGTTTGGCTGACCAGGATTGGTTAATAATGGAAGTTATGTTTTAGGAAAAAGAATCTTTTGAGAGCTTATCCTAGTTGCACATGAAAAAATAGAAACATTGTTTTATTGATGGAATTTCAGTCCTTTATCAGTCTTGAGTTTGAAACACTCATTACTAAAATTAGCACCTGACTCTGGTGCCGAATTGAAAGCACATGGTTCAAACACATGCAGGTCCAGAAAATGCCGCGGCTCATATCCTTTTCTCTACACAGAAGCTGACATCCAGGTTTCCGCTATACTGATAAACATAATTTTGATAATGAACACTCAAAAATTTGAAGTTATTGAAGTTTTAATATCACAGTGTTTGCATAGGTTTACTATGGGAACTGAATTAGTACCGTGAGTCCTATATATGGTGTAGGAAGAAACAAACCCCGGGGAATAACCACTGTATTCGTCGGAATATACTGGCAAGTTTTCTCACATACTCACATTGGGCGAGCCTAAGACTCGAACCCATGCGGACAGAGATGAGATGTCAGTGATCTGTATGATCTGTATATATGAGTGCCTCAGACCCCGGGGTCCCAGTGTTATACGTGAAAATGACGCAAGTCTTAATAGCTGTGATATTTTATTTGAAGTATCATGAGCAACGTTTCCGCTGATTCATTTTGAGAGAAGAAAAGTTACAGTACCGTAATGAAGTTGACTTTAATATATGATTTTCAACTATGATAATTGACAACACCTTGGCAAAGAGGTCGTAAATAAAAGACAAGAGCTACTTGAGTTGCCCATAGTAACGGTGAACAGCTGTATGACATATGACATATATTCGTACATAATCCAGCTGTTCGTGGTTGATAAAACTCTGTGTGTGTGTGTGTGTGTGTGTGTGTGTGATGTACTCAGGCATTCAGTTTTCTGCAGGCCTGTAATAAGATTTAAACAAACCAAACAAAATATTAAACCACCTAAATCCGACTGGAATTTGTCTCTCCAACTGACCTTATTGCCATCTCTTTCAAGGGTCCTCCCTTTGTTTTGGCTTTGCCCACCCCACCCCCACCCCACACATGATAACTTCCGTGCGGACGTCCATGGTGATTTGTGTCGTAAACTGTTTAAAATATTGAAATTTCACACTGGTACACAATCTTGATATACCACTGGTACATAATCTTGATATACCACTGGTACATAATCTTGATATACCAATGGTACATAATCTTGATATACCACTGGTACATAATCTTGATATACCACTGATACATACTTTCTTTTCGTCAACTGGGGCCATGTTACATGAGCAGGAACAAATCGACGTTCAAAATGTCCGGTCACACAAGTACATTACTTTGTAATTGCCCGAGCGGTATATTTGCACAACTCTCTATGTTACCGCTATATTTTATTGAGGGGATCATGAAGGATTTCATAGATTTAAACCACGTTAAGTGTGGATCTGAATACAGACGAGACCTATTCTAGTTCAGATTGTCACATAATATTGTGCAATCAGTTTTAGAATGATTGCGCTGTTGAAGAAGAACAGGAAGAAAATAACAAATTGCTTAAAAATGCAGCCCCTGCCTCCACACGATCCTCTCTTTATTTAATCGATTCAACGCTTGTTTTTTTTTTTGTTTTGTTTTTTTTTTTTTGTTTTTTTTTGTTGTCGTGTTTAATTCACTTTCATTCAATTTATTCATTTATCTTTTGACAAGCAATACAACACAAATATTATGATGCAAGGACAAAATTTAGATTTAAAAGAATAAAAGTACCATAAAATTCATTAAAAATATAAACTATTAAATTAACAATTATGACCTGAAAACAGCGAGCAATACAATTCTGATTATTTATGGGGTTTTTTATGCCATTTCCAACGGATCTGAAACCAGTTATTTTCTGTAATCGCTCAATCCATCCTAGGTCCAGAGAATGTCCCCAACGGATTTTTTTTTGTATGTATCACACAATGTTAAAATTATCCTTTACGTTTCTTCATGCTAGTGTACGTATGTCATCTTTGTAGTTTCCTTTCAAAAACATATTTAGAAATACTAAATTATCTGAGAACAAGTATGTTATGAGAGAGAAATAGAATGTTTTGATTTTCACGTTGTGAGGTGCATTAGTTGTATATGAAAGCGTTCAAAATTTTCTCACACTCATACTTTTGTACCAGTTCTCACACTCATACTTTTGTACCAGTTCTCACACTCATACTTTTGTACCAGATCTCACACTCATACGTTTGTAACAGTTCTTACACTCATACTTTTGTACCAGTTCTTACACTCATACTTTTGTACCAGTTCTCACACTCATATTTTTGTACCAGTTCTCACACTCATACGTTTGTACCAGTTCTCACACTCATACTTTTGTACCAGTTCTTACACTCATATTTTTGTACCAGTTCTCACACTCATACTTTTGTACCAGTTCTTACACTCATACTTTTGTACCAGTTCTCACACTCATATTTTTGTACCAGTTCTCGCACTCATACTTTTGTACCAGTTCTCACACTCATACGTTTGTACCAGTTCTCACACTTATACGTTTGGTACCAATTCTTACACTCACACTTTTGTATCAGTTCTCACACTCATACTTTTGTACCAGTTCTTACACTCATACTTTTGGTACGACTGATTCAGTGTCAGCTTAATAACTTAATGCAAGGAATTAGATCAAAATATGCCCATTTTTATATTCATAATATCTAAATTAATTATATTTTAGCTTATGTAAATGAGGTTTAATAGTAAAATGTTTCCTTGTAACTGAAGTAATGCACTGAGAAGCATTCCAATATAGTTATAATTTTGTAACTTAAATTTTAGCTGTAAGTTAGTGTCAGTTTGGAAATTTAATTTCAAGAATAAGATTTGCACACCTGTTTCTCTCTATCTCTCTCTCTCTCTCTCTCTCTCTCTCTCTCTCTCAGACACACACACACACACACACACACACACGCACTTCATAGGGAGGGATAACTCCTAGACAGTTTTCTTGTACACAAAGCTAGCTTTATTGGGAAAAAATAAACGTTTCTGTCTAGAGTATTTTCCAAGAGTTGAACACAAATTTAAAGTTAATTTTTGGGTGGTGAAGGGTAGCTCCAATATTTGAAAGGTTCCCGGTGACACCAATATATGTAAAACTGGCCTCTCGGGTATAAGGATAATGCATCTGTCACTAATTAATAATACCTAATTCTTTTATATCGGCGTTTATCTTTGTTTTGTTGGGAGGGGTTGTCTCTAAGAAATGTTAAAATGCTACTGCATATACATAGTGATTGACAGGGTATATTTAAGTAAACTTCGACAGCCATATACAAATTAGACGAAAACATTTGATGAATAGATTTGAAAGTGCACCTACGTAATGGTCCAAATAGTAGGGATGACCCATTTAAGACAACGTCTTATCTCACAACCAAACAATACCTGTAAAGATTCGTTAGGGCAACATTAATTTGTATCTACCTGGGTGATCAGATTGCGCAGATGATCAAGTGAAAGTTGTTTTTAAAATGAATTGTATATTTTTATCTTACCTGGGTGATCAGATTGGGCAGTGGATCCATTGCAAGTTCGTCCAAAATTAATTGTATATGTTTATCTTACCTGGGTGCATAGGTGCTGGGGGTTAAGATTGTGATTTGGATCATTTTAATGTTTTTATACAATGGTTGATTGTCATTTGCATGTTAAATGGCGTATAATGGGACGAAACTTCTTTTGTGGGTCGGAAAAATGCAAAGTGGGTAGCCGTTATTCTTCCATGATGTTCAAGACAGAAATGTTTGGATGGGTTTGGGTCTTATATTTGCAGTGTTATGATTCAACCCTACCTCCGCCACACCCTACCTCGTCCCATACCTCACTCCCCGACTATATAAGCATTGGACTGGTTGTTGATTGGCTGTCTTTTAACGGCATTATCGGCACAGTATTGGCTATATCATGCCAAGGAAATGGGATTTATTGAAAGTACTTTTACCAAGGACTTAACCGAGGCAGCTGCTTAATTTTCGACCCCGCAAATCGTGTATTACGAACCTGACACTCCATCAACTAAATCTCAAATCTCCTGGTATACGTTGAGATTTATAGTGTTTCTATATTAAGACTACTCATTAAGCTTTTGTCAATCTAATTTAAACCCCTAATGACGGGAAGGTGAATGGCGGATGATGATTTATATATTGATATTTGCTTGACACGAGTGAATAACGGATATATTTCATCTTGTTGGTGAAAAACGTGGTATTTTCAAAAGTGACAAACCCACTTGTGAAGATATTCGTTTTTCACCCACGTAATAAAATATATCCGCTATTGACAATTCAGTCTTAGCAAGCAAATTTTCTTTTTATTTTATGCGCAAACGTACTGGCTAGCAAGGTATAATTTACAGCAGATCGAAGTAGCAGATTTCTTACTGGATTCCGCTCGATGTCCGCGTTTTGTTTTTAATGTTCTGCTGTGTTTTGTGATTATTCACATATATAATAATAAAAAGATACATAATTCTAGCGTACTGAGAGAAAAAACAATTCGCGACTTTTTTGATTTGAACTCGAATCGTCTTTGACGAGAGGTAGCCACTCGGCCACGTAAGCATCTTAAAATAACGTGGAATTTTAAGTTTTTCGTGTAACCGACACGGCAGTGAAACTATTTATTGTAATTCACTCCAGTGAATAATCACAACTATTTTACTCAGAAAATCTAGTATTTTATGGTCTAGCATAGAATAATATTGTATGTTCTTGTGTACAAGAATCACCCAACTTAAATAACACAGACCCTGATCTGCCGTAGCATAATGCGCAGCATATCGGATTCTAAGGTTTTATTCTGAAGAATAGTCATAACAAACTATATAGACCCGTATCTGCCAATCAATTATGCGAGGGCAGATCTGGGTCTATATGATTTTATGGTGAAATCCATTTTTACGTCAGTATATATGGTAAATAATGTTCTCTATATTTGTTTTATGCTCGTCGTGTATGGAAGAAATCAGTTACCTACAAAAGTAAAAAAAAAATTATTGCAGTTCTTGAAAAATTGTTTTTAAAAAAGAACTAAACAAATATTCTTCCAAACCACAGAGTCTTAATTGTGCGAAATGCACCATTTTAAGTTTGTGGACGAAAAATTTAAAACTCGTGTGTGAAGTCTCATCTTGGTCCGTTTTCGCTGACGCAAAAGTAATTACAGTGATGCAGACTTTAGGTTTTAAAATTTGCTTCACATTAAATTAAGATACAGTATTTACATCCAGATATTGTTTGCAACAAAAAATGAACTGGATTACAGTAAATATATTAAAACAAAGTGGGATACATATAGAGATCATAGATTTTGTCAGAATGGACATCCTTGTTATCTTACACTTGAGACTGTATTTTACATTAGCCCCCGAATCGTTCAGTTTTACAACATTTTATATATTTAGTACGTAAAAAAAATTCAAATATATTTTGCAGCCATATCTTAAATAATGTCCAATTTTAAAATTCTGAAAATAACAATTGAATAATCACCTGGCTGAAGTAAACCTACGGCAAATTCGTTATACAAAAATAAATAAAAGTAAACTGAAAGTAACAGTGATGTCCAGATGCTAGTTAGATTATTGTCTTCATTTTGCTATGTATACGTGACCTGATGAGCAAAAATTGTCATTTTGACAATGAATCAGTTTTGTATTTTAAACAAAAAAACCGGCCTCAATAAGCGATGTTGCTCATAGGTAAGCGTACTGGATTCTATTCCCAGATCATGTTGGGTGGGTAGGCACAATTTTGTGTCCATTGGCAAGAAACGTTTGTTCCGTTGAACAGCAAAAATGAACTAAAGTCATTATGCAATAAGACCTTTAAGGACGCATAGGACAAGCAAACCAGGAATGTTAATGTGTGTTTCTGACGCACATAAATCAATCTGATTGGGAAGAGACCTTTTTAGTTTTAAAACATGTTAGTTTGAAGATTACACTCGCGGCAGACCAAGGAAAACAATATAGAAAATGACTTGATTAAGTTCACAAGAATTAAACGTTTAGATTATTATTTTGTTTCTACGTGAAGATTATTTGTGAACTGTTTAGAGTGATGCGTACGTTTTGCCCATTTTAGAAATATCATAAAACCCACTGTAAACGGTTCGCGCTCTTGTGAGTATAGTTTTACCGCAAATGTTTGAGTAGTTGTATTTTGTGTGAAGACAAAACTAATGTCGAAATAAACCTATTACGACCACTACGTTGGCTGTAATGTTCTGCACGGCAATGGTTATAAGATAGGAACAACAATTATGAAAAGATGAAACAAACAATCAAATAAATAAATAAATAAATTTCGTTATAGGTGTTTGGTACTGCGTCAGTGGCACAGTCAGTGTTGAGTTCAGAGGGTCTCGGATCTTCGCTTTCTATTCACTTTTCTTGGGGTATAGGGGTGATGATGGGAGTCTACGTATCAGGAGGAGTTTCCGGTAAGTACCAGACGTTTAGAACACTAGTATTATATTGATGCCAATAATAATTTTGAGCTAAAGCAAAATTCTTTGGGAAGTATGGTTTTTCATCGGTGAGTTCCACTTGCTGGATCGGGGTGGTAGAATAGACTTGATGCATCCTTGACAGGCGACTTAGCTTAAGCAATCCCTTTGCGATGGGTTGCGTCCTGTGTTGGTGGAGAAGAGGCCAAATGTTGCCACTGATGCAACACACTACCTTTGTTCTCAACTCCAGCTAGACGAGTGGTCAGAAAGGCGAGGTCTGATCAATCGACTGGTCACGCCAAGTTTCAGGGCGGATACATGAAAGATCTGACTTTCGAAGATCACATTTGTGATTAAAGCAATATAGCGTTGTTCTTCATACCTTGCAATCAAAATAAAATTGTTCCTCAGGCGTTACAAAGGATAAAACGTTTGACGGTGTGGGTAATGGCTAATTGAATACAGTTTTTTTTCTTTGCTAGAGTATTTTACCCCGTGTAACCTGACAAGAGAAATGCCATAAATTAGCACCACTCTGTGTCCTTTTGATGGGCTTTGTGCTTGGTGGGTAGCACAGGTGACGAAATAATAATCTCACAAATTGGAAAAATCCACCAAACCTTCAGCCAGTAGCGAGAGACCGGGAATCAAAAGGACCAGAAATAACTTAAACATTGGCTAGGATGACGAAACTCGCCTGGGTGAGGGAAACTGGCTAAGACCTCTCATCGTTGAATCCTATGATAAGAATCAAACACAAACCAAAATATCACTCTGAACGTCTACTTCACTCAAAGCAATTTGTATAGATTAAGGCATTTCCACACAAAACTCACAACACGTCCAGTGGTGGTGTTCGACCTGGAGATTTGGATGGCCCCGATGATGCTGAAATGCTTACAAAAATCTCAGCTCTAAGAAAGTCTGGCAAGAAAAAGGAACCGACATTCGCCGTAACGCCAGGTTGATTCTCACAAACACTTACGTCCTGACATCCGAATGAGCTATTTTGACTATATTAATAAACGTTGGATTCTTCTACAACTATTTCAGTCTTTCATTCTTAATTATCTGAGGTGTTTCTACTGCCAGAAAGATGGCCATCACACGGAGAGATGCAAGAGGAAATTAGACTGTCCCAGATGTGCGTAGGAGGATCACGATGAATCGTCTTGCTCAAAGAGACATCCTTTGCGCGAATTGCCAGAAAGAACAGTTCTTACACTCTAGAGACTGCCTTAGGTGGAAACCCCAGAAGAAGCTCTAAAGCGGGAAACAGAAGATACGATCTTTGCTGTGGCCAGGAAATTTGTGAAATCCACAACTCCACTTAACACACTTGGCAAATCCTACGCATGCGTAACTAATTAGAGAAGAAACCTACGACAAGCACTGTCTCTACCGACAGTGAAATGGATAACTTAAATGATAAAGTGTGACAGCGTCACAGTTGAAAAGAAACTAATGTTACAAACGAAATACCGCCTAAATTCAAGCCACAAAAAGAAAAGCAAACAACTGGCCCAGTAGACATAGAATAAGTGTGACAAATAAGATTCACATCTCTACTCGTAACCGGCTAGATATAATTCAGCAAAAGAACAGCAGACCACTGGCGCCATTGGAAATACGTGATATAAACCAAATAAAGAGAGGCTCAAAGAATCTTCTAGGATCCCGAAAGAGTATAGCAATCCCATTCCTCGCTTGAATATGTTTGGGAGTCTGAGGAGTGTGGACACTGAAGATCCCTTGATAATGGACGAGTGTAAACACCCAGACGTTTCGTAGAACGACTTTTATGAATATGTATGAGACTATAATACAATGGACTTACTGAGGTTGAAAGGCAAACATTGATGAAATTAGTCTCCTACTTAGAGAACATCATCCAGTACTTGTCTGCCTTCAAAATATTTTTATAACAACTTCACAACGTACACCAGCGATTCAAGAAATACTGTTAGCCCTGCAGGAGGAGTGTCCATCATCATAAATAGCAAAACTTCTCAGAGCCACAGTATAGTGGGGATACAAAACCAAAAGCTTTGACGAATCCAATACGTGTAAGTGCAAAAAATGTCATCAATGAACGGATGAAGGTTCTTCATTATTTCAATGCCAGTCCAATAAATGAAAATCTGTATAATCTTTATACGGAACTAACCACTTCGTATTAGTAGAGAGAAGGAGGGGAAAATATATGGAGATCCTATATCTCAAGGTTGAACTCCTGCTCGTCTATTAAATCAATATGAAATGCATGGAAAATATTTGGTAAAAATAAAGCAACTGTAGCAAACATTTGAATAAATTTGTTGAAATGGACACAAACGTACCATACATTCAAATGCATTGGTCAAATCATTTTTAAAAAAAACCTCCTCATACGAGGTTTCTTCTTAAAACTTCCGTCGTCTGAACAAATCTGAAGGAAAAGGTTCCTCTAAATTTAAAATCTGCTAATGCTGAAGATTACAATAAACTCTTTACTCTTAGATCAACTGCAAGACTCTCCAGACCAAGGCCAGCAGGACTAGACAATATCCACTATTAACATTTGGAAACAATTATCTGTCATGGTTGTAGCACTCGGTAAAATGCCAAAAAAAAAAAAAGCTTCAGAACATCAGTGGCATTTTCAGAAAATTCTTGGACATTGTGAGAAATTGCGGTTTATGTAATAGCTGTTGATCATATATTGTAGGTTTTTACATATATATTTGACAGAATTTTACCATCTTTACATTTTACGTGTTGTCTTGTTGTACTTTGTGTTCGTGTTTGCACTTACTAGGAGAGGTTTTTTCTTCCTAAATTTTGTGCAGTTTTATTTAATATTTTTTGACCGTCCTCTTTTTTGATACCATAAAGCTATTATTGTGATGAGGTGCTGTAAAATAATACATACATACATACATACATGGATGATTACGAAAATAGTTGACTGTGTATACGTGAGGAATGTTCACATCTTCATGATTTTTGTGTAGATGTTCTGTATTTCTTACACGGTAAGTCACTTTGTATTTACTCCGCTGTTATGCGATAATTAATTTATGTGATGATTTATTAAATTTGTTTACTGAAATGAAAATCACCAAATTTAGCGTGTTGGATAACCTAGAATCGGCCACTTCCATAATGCTCTGTTCACATTAATAAATTACGAAATAGTACAGCCTTGCTTATGACATTAGCCCCCCCCCACACACACACACACACATACACAAACACACTATGCTAATGCTTTAGAACAGCTCTTGCACCGCAGATGTAAACAGTCATGCAGAATTCAACAAAAAGTACAAGGTGTCCTAAAAATTAAAAGTACCAATCTTGCTGCGTAACTATAATGTCAACGACTGAGTGTACTGAGAATACATTCAACACTTCACGAAATATTATCATGTAGAATGAACTGAATTGAAAACAGTTTTTAGCTTTTAAAAAATACAAACAAAATTGATAAAAGGAATTGAAACATATTAACTTATGAAAGAAAATGAATGAGAAAACAAATTTTAATGTCTATTTTGAAAAATAAGAACGATTGGATTAATATTTGTTTTGTCTTGAGCTAAAACGTCATGATCTAATGAATTTATTGGGTATGTGTACCAAATGTGCTAGACTGAATTTGTCTTTAAAAATGAAAGATTCAGAGAGAAGAATAAAAAATTCTTGCATGTGAAATGAAAAGCACTGCACAGGTTTCTTCTAGGAGATCATATCTTGTGTCAAAAATATGTTATTATTTCATTTTGTTGTCATTGCAGCGTCATAAGCAATTGAAACTTCAAAGGCATCCATGCCCTCATTGAGTCTTAAACATAATACATTTTAGACGTTTTTAGCAAGGTGTCAAACTTTGCAATTATTGTGGAAAGTGGCTTACAAAAAATAGGTCACTAAACAAATAAACTAATCCAAGAAAATTGGTGCATAAGTTAGCATGGATATCTAATTACCATCAGGCAGTGGGCAAGCAGAAAATTTAAAGTAATTTTTGTAATGATTTTTATATAGAGGTTGGAAGACGCAATTCAAATTGGTTAACGGACCTATCATTGGACTGTACACGCTGATCGACCCGCCTAGAGTCTGAATGTTTAGGCCTCCTTTTTGCTTGACTATATGGTATCTCGTTTTCACATGATTTAGGATGACATGAAGAATATTCAACATATTTATTAATATTCGTGTTTTGAACATGAACTATGGTAGTCGTGTCATTATTTTCATTTTTCACGACCTCTACGTCCAAAAATGATACTTTAGTTTTAGACACAAAGAATGTAAATTGTATTGTTGGCTGTAATTTGTTTAAACAATCTATAAAATAGTAAAGGTCTCATAATGAATAACTCCAGACCATAAAGATATCATCTTAAATCTTAACCAAACATCTGATTTTAAGAGGTATTTATTTAGAAAGTCATTTTCTAATTTTCCCAGAAATAAAGGTGCATAAGAAGGGGCCATAGGACACCCATTGCTGTTCCCAACTTTTAGAGATAGTTTGTATTACCAAATTTTAAAAAAAATATTTTCGAGCACAAGTTTTATCAAATCACAAACATGTTATTTTGATAGTTTACATGTATTTTCGTTTATTTCTTCAAGATAATATTTACACGCTTCGATACCTTCGATGCGTGGTGTATTTGTGTAGAGTGAAACCACATCAAGTGTAACTAGGAATGAATTTTCAGTTAGTTTCGGTAAAGATTATGATGTGGTAATGAAATCAAAAGTGTCTCTGACATATCAAGGTAGTGATTTCATTAGTGGTTGTAAAATGTGATCACTATACTGCGATACATTATTAGTAATTGAGTTACATGTAGAAATAATGGGTCCAACTGGGTACCTTTAAGGTAGTGATTTATCAAATGTTATATGTATTTTGATTAGAATATAAAACTGATGTGTTCGTATTATATTTGTGAAGATGTCTAGTTAATCATATATGGAGCAATTAATTGTGTATAGAGATTTTATTGATACATTTTCTTATGTTTTCTTTAATTTCTTCAGAAGGACTATAGGTAAGTTTTGTGTAATATACTTCATCATTTATTTGTGTTTCTACTTCTTTAATATAATTCTCCTTATTCGTTATTACTATGGTGCTAGACTTATCAGCGTTTTTAGTAATAATAATAATTTCATCTTGTGATAAGCTATGTAAAGAATTTAGGTCTTCTTTAGATACGTTTGTAAAATGGTTTTTTTTAGGACTTCTATTTACAATATCTTGTTTAGTTGCTTCAATATAAAGCTCGAGATAAATATCTCGTCCACTAGAAAGCGTAAACGATTATTCTTTTTATTGAAAAGAGGGTATTTTGTAGATAAGAACTATTTTCATATTGTGAATATATACATTAGTGTGAGTAAAATTATTTTAATTTTAATGATCCTGTATATTTTAAAATGTTTCTGCTAATTTAATATTATCATGCACTTGGGGTCTTGGACAATATGATATCCCCTTACCTAGAAGAACTTAATCACTGTTAGTTAGAATTCGCTTAGATAGGTTTAACACCGTTTCTTTTCCTCTTTCGATTTCTTTTTTTTTTTTCCTTTCCTCCAACTGTTCTTGTTTTGTATTCAAATAAATCTCCTATTCTTTCTTCTGTTTGTGTTGTTTGCAACAGATCCTTTAGGATTTCCATTAGTCTTTGTATTGTTGCTATTACGGTTATGTTGGATTCCTGTGTAATTGTTTTCGTCCCATTTTTTTACGGCATCTGCATAGGTTGTCTTTTGTGTTCCTGGGGCTATTAAGTTTTTGGATTGATCATTCATGGAACTGTTTTGCACCATTTTATCATTTTCTTATGTGTGATTTATTTTGTTATGCTCTTCTTAATGTTCGCGATGCGTGCTCCATTTCATTTTCATTTCTTGGTCGCTGTTTAGTTCCCATACGTTTATTCTAGACATTTATGAAATTAATTTTCTCTACTGATTCATTTGGTTGTTGAATATATCTTTTTGACTTACCTGTAATAATTTAAGATGATTATTTATCTCCTTGACCTGAGAAATTGCTTTCCTGTCTCTCTGTAGATTCTATACTTTTTTAAGTTGACAATAGCTCGTCATTTTTAGATTCCGTTTTTGTTTTAAAGTTCTTCATAAAAAATGCCTGTACTGCCTTTTATTAACGTTTTTAGTTCATCTCTAGGATGCTCTAGTTCTTTGCCGACACTCTTCTTTGATGTTGTTCTTTTAGTCTTTCACACACTTCCAACGATACTTTTTCCAACAGGAAGTCAACAGATTCTTGAAACTTCTTTGATGCTTTGTCATTCCCAATATGATTTTTAGTCTTAAACGTAATCCCTTTGGCAAAAGATTGTCTTCTAGACAAATTACAAGAAAGCGTATGTGTAATCCATTTTTCAGCTGTGTCTCCGCTAATTTTTCCGTTGTTGTTTTTAAATATGTAGTTCTATTAGTAATCCGAGGATTATATGTTGATGTCATGGTGTTGTCCAGGTTTTCTTCATTCTTATCTATATTTTGATTAATTATGTATAGATATATATATATATATATATAATCACACACTTAATGGAAAGAATTCGCAATAAAATTATTTATGAGTGAGGAAATTTAGTGTTTTTGAGGAAATTGAGTGTTTTTGAGGAAATTGAGTGCAGTAAATTTGAACGCGCGAGACACAAGTGATAAGCTAAATCGGATAAAATTATAGGTGCATTCACTTACGTGTTTGGAGGGATTTCCTCAAAGGCGTTGTACCTGCATCAACAAAAGAGAAAAAGATGTTTTAAAAAAACCATCTTACGTATGGAAACATTAAGCAAACATCGTCACGATAGGATATGTCAGTATCATACGGGATGAAGATGACCTCTTTTACATTAACACGACGAAATACCAACTGTAGGGTATCGGCATGATTAAGTGGACATTATGCCGAATTTATATATTTATTATGCCTTAAGGACATACTGCCACAATAAATAAAACATGAGTGTTACGACACTGTGGTCTTAAAATAAGTAAAGGAAAGAAAGCGAAATAAACTATTTTAAAGACCAATTACACAAATTATTTATTTCCCTATAATACAAAGTGAAAGGAACTTACAGTATTGTGAATCAAATCCCAAATATAATCCTAAAAGTTATAGAGTTGCGTCCTAGGGATATAACAAGACAAGGCAAAAAACCCAACGAGCATTATATTTTCCAAAATATAAATTTATTTCCCTCAAATATAAAATCAAAAAAAGTGAAAGAATTATTAGTTGCAGTATTGCATGAGTTCCTAGAATAGTATCCTAAATATGTTATTGATTTCAAAGTATTCCAGAAAATATCCAAAAGGTATTAAAAATGAAGGTTATAATGTGCTTATGTGACATACAGACACCGCTTCTAATATCCAAAGGTTTTTACTTCAAGGTAATCCAGTGAATGGTGAATGTCACTAAGTCCTTAAACGTTTCACGTAATCCAACAAAATTATACAAATATCAAAGTCCTTACAAAATTTCACAGTTCAGCAAGGTACTGTCTGTTTAGAATAAATAGTTTTTCTCGCTTTCAACGAACAATTATAAATAAATCAAATTTCCTCTCACGACTCAAGATATTTAAAGTATTGTTCCCTTGCGAAATACTTTGGTCGTCAACAGTACATTAGGGCTATCGTGACATATCCACCGTACAAATGTACCCCACCCCCCACCCACCCCCATCACGCTGTGATGACATGACCTTGTCTCGAGCACTATTACTGTTGTATCATTCAAGCATCCTACTTTACAAAGTATGTATTGTCTCCAGCACTATTCCGTTTTGTACTATGCAATGCCCGAAGTTGCACACTCCATATTTTCGGCTCCTTCAGAAGTACAGAAACTTGTTTGTCTAATATCAGTTTTTGTTAATATTTTTTTAATGGAAACACTATCATAACGAAAATGTGCCCTCGTTATGATTCCATGATTTATAAATGACGCAATAGCACCAGTGCTAGCAAAACTGTCTTTGATGCATACCGCTGTGATAATAAAGAAACTGCGATTGATGCAGTGATGGGATTTATACTCTATAAGCATTTTAAAATATACCCTAAACCGGTCAAATATAGTAATTTATGTATGTTGAGGATTTGCCCAACCCTTACTTAACCGTTGCTCTTTTTTTCCAGGTGGACATCTTAATCCCGCAGTAACGTTGGCCTTATCCTGTCTAGGTCGCTTTCCTTGGAAGAAAGTTCCAGTGTACATGTTGGCTCAGTACTTGGGAAGTTTTGTCGCATCAGCATGTGTCTACCTTGTGTATATTGGTAACTTTTCCATTTACAATCATTTACATTGTTTTTCAAGTGTAAGTTCTTAGAAATGCAATTATTCAACAATTCTACAAGCTATAATGTATGCTCGCGTTTCTGGATAAATGGATAAATAGTTTAATAAAAGAAGTCAGGGACTTTCGTGCTTCGATTGTCTCCAAATTTTTTATCCCCATATATACACTTTGACGCTTATATAAAATAACTGTGTATCCAATATAGAAAGATGATCTTTTGTAATTTGAAAAAAATAATCTTTTGTCTCAGTAATTTATTTTCATTAATTTTCATTTTTTAAAATTCAAATTCAATTTTATTTTATTTTGTTCGAAACAGATGCTTTGAACAATTTTGATGGTGGAAAGCGCTTGGTTGAAGGTGAAAAGGCTACAGCAGGCATCTGGTCCACGTATCCCCAGTCTTACGTGTCTACCTACAACGCTTTTGGCGATCAGGTTTATCACGTTTCACATTGGCTAAATATCTAATAACGTTCCAAGCACCGAATATCAGATTTTGAATTGTATACTGGCCTCCAACCCACATTAATAAAGTACGATTTTACTAACAATGAATTCAGACTGTAGGATAAGTGTCCTTGACTATATCAACGGTGTTGCTCTTTTGTGTATTCGGGTGGGTGGGTGCTGTATACAGTATCAGCACCAAATTTTCAAACTAATTCCTAGAAAAATCTTAAAGTGACACAGATATCTTACTATAACATTGCATTTAACAATTTAATTTTACTCACGTAAGTATTTAATTTTGCTCTTGTAACTTTTTAATTTAACTTTACTCATTTAATTTTACTCATATTAGTATATAATTTTACTCATGTAAGTATCTCATTTTACTCGTGTAAGTATTTAATTTTACTCGTATTTAATTTTATTCACGTATTTAATTTTACTCGTGTAAGTATTTAATTTTGCTCGTATTTAATTTTACTCATGTATGTATTTAATTTTACTCGTATGTAATTTTACTCATGTAAGGTTTTAATTTTACTCATGTACGTATTTAATTTTACTAAAGCATACTCTTATATGTAAAAGACTGATATAACATTTCATAAAATGTTGTGAGAAAAAGACTGATTATAGGAAATATAATACAACCAGCTTGCAAAAAAGAATTGTACTTTGTGGTAGAGAGTATTTCACTTTAATAGTTAAAATCAGCAAGGGCTGTACATGATTTAATATAATTAGACAAACATTTCTTATTAAAAAGCTCTTTTAAAGCATTTCAATAGTGTGTTTTGGGATATTTTGTTGATTTTTAGTCGCAGAGCGCGTGATTTGACTGAACTTTTGAGCTTGGAGTTAAAGTGTGCCGATAATCTGGTGATAGTTTCTTTGGAACTTTGCACATGATGACTGATTCGTTGTACTTTACTATGCGTTTTAAATGGTAACTCATGTGAGTTTCTTTTCTTCAAATAAAGTTTGATTGGATGTTTAATCTTTTTCATCTAGTTACATTCATTTGAAGGCGTCCATTGTAATCACGGTAGTATTCAGTCTTATTATAATGTTACATTCATTTGCAGACGTCCATTGTAACCACGGCAGCATTCGTCTTATTGTAATGTTACATTTATTTGCAGGCGTCCATTGTAACCACGGCAGCATTCGTCTTATTGTAATGTTACATTCATTTGCAGACGTCCATTGTAACCACGGCAGCATTCGTCTTATTGTAATGTTACATTTATTTGCAGGCGTCCATTGTAACCACGGCAGCATTCGTCTTATTGTAATGTTACATTCATTTGCAGGTGTCCATTGTAACCACGGCAGCATTCGTCTTATTGTAATGTTACATTCATTTGCAGGTGTCCATTGTAACCACGGCAGCATTCAGTCTTATTATAATGTTACATTCATTTGCAGGTGTCCATTGTAACCACGGCAGCATTCAGTCTTATTATAATGTTACATTCATTTGCAGGTGTCCATTGTAACCACGGCAGCATTCAGTCTTATTGTAATGTTACATTCATTTGCAGGTGTCCATTGTAACCACGGCAGCATTCAGTCTTATTATAATGTTACATTCATTTGCAGGTGTCCATTGTAACCACGGCAGCATTCAGTCTTATTATAATGTTACATTCATTTGCAGGCGTCCATTGTAACCACGGCAGCATTCGTCTTATTGTAATGTTACATTTATTTGCAGGTGTCCATTGTAACCACGGCAGCATTCAGTCTTATTCACGCTAAGTTTACACATAAGTATCATCAAGTAAATGCAGCATACGTTATCTTTTTAACCTGTAGATTTTCGGAACAGCCATGTTGTTAGTCTGTGTACTTGCCATTACTGACGAAAGAAACATGAATCCACCAAAAGGTCTAATACCAGTTATCATCGGCCTCCTGGTGATTGCAATAGGAATGACCCTTGGGTTAAATTGCGGATATGCGATAAACCCTGCTCGAGATTTAGCGCCTAGAATCTTTACCACCATAGCAGGGTGGGGCGATGCTCCATTTACGTGAGTATAATGCATTACTATTTTTAGTTTATTGTTTGTTTACCAAAGGTAGGTTCTTCCAGTATGCATTGATGTGCAGTCGTAACTCTGAGTCTTGTCTTCAAAACTTAAAAAAGCATTACGTAGAGTCTGTTGCCCCGAGTGGCCGAGTGGTCTAAAGCGCTAGCCTTTAATGATCACTGTTATCTCCCCGTCCGCGTGGGTTCGAACCTAAGGCTCGGCCTATGTGGGTATGTGAGAAAGCTTGCCAGTATCTTCCCGCGGGTTGGTGGTTCTTACTGGGGTTTTTCCGGTTTTCCTCCAACACTTATAATGGCTGTCATGTATAGCCTATCCTGCGCTGAAATATGGCGTTAAACCCAAAACAACAACAAACAAGAACTTTGGCTCTCGATGTCATTTAAAGTTTGCATTCTTGTACAAATATAACCATTTTTTTTAACCGAATAATTGCAACATCACTTGAAGTGAGATTACCGAAATATATATTCCTAGGTAGCCTGTTTAAACGTAGTTTATTGAATTCCGATTTTTCATGTTTCAGCAAATTATACCATGTGCCAGAACTATGAATCGAACTCGGAGCTGCAAAGGCCAAGGCGAGTTCGCCACTGATGTATATCTAGCATATATGCGAATATGGTTCTCAATACACTGAACAAGAACATGTATCTTTAAAACAAAACACAAATACACACTTATAAATTCATATTTATTGAAATGCTTACTTTTTTTCAAATATCCGCACAAACGAAACAAGAGCCATTGTGGATTATTTTCTGGTATTGTTACACTCAAGGAGTCTCTCGACCGAACGAATCAAAGACTGACTTGCGTGAGTTTGGTTTGAAGTCCCTTGTTTTCCCCTATTCCAAGGACCTCAAGACAACACTCGTGCCAACTAGAATAATTTGCTTTTAAGCAAGTAACGACCACACTTGTTTTCACATTTGCATGGTTTTTCTTGTTTTACAACTGTTTGATTCAACAACAATCCTTTCCAAGTCAAATATTAGTACTTTACGCCATGCAATACAAAACACGACCCAAACAATCAAAACAAAGAATTATTCCTAACTCAGATTACCAAACACGTATACTTAAAACATCCAGATAATTCCCCATGTTAAGAAATTAAGGTGGGTCTATTTTACGAAACGAACCCATGCTGTCATAAAGTCTCGTGAAAACTGCACATTATGACGTCTACTCCTCGAAAATGACTACTTACTCGAGTTGAAAAATATCTTCACAACACCTTCTCCCCATAACCAACAAATAAACACTCAAATCTAACAAAGCTATAAACGTAAACGTAAATACGAATAGAACATGTCCGTAGGTTTATTACAGAATTATTGCGAGTACACACGGAATTCTACTGGGACTAAGAGGAAAGTGATATTCCATATCTATTTACACTCGGGACGTGGAAAGTTTGCATGTAGCTGGTTCGTAAAACCGAGGCATCTCGAGTGCAACCGATTGAGATTCGTGTAAGTTCTGTGTTTTGTTAAATACAAATATAGATCACTTTCTCTGTTCAACCAGCTTCCACTACTTTACTGATTTATATTGATGACCTTGCCTTCCATCTGCAAAACAAATCCAGCGTTATTTCAGTATTTTATTCCATTAATCACAATTGCTATTTTGGATCAACATACACGTCACTACATCATATTTATGTGAGCTTTCCTATTCAAAATTCACAATTCACCACAATCTACAAGAATCCATCACAAGCTATCACGATCTACCACAATCTACCACAATCCACTACAATCTACCACAATCAACTATTCTACAATCAAATCAAGCGGGAAAATAGCACAATCGACCAGTATATCTACATAAACAAAGCATCAATATATACAAGAAATTTGTTCATTCAAATATGCCAACTAATTAACACATTACTATAATTTAAATACCAGAGGATAATGTTATTGTATATACATATCTGTATACACTACATCACATAAATTATCACGAACTTATAATATTAGTCATATATTAAGCAAATACATGTACAAGAAATACGACACGAAACGCGTTTATTAAAATGTATCAATAATCGACTGATCAGCGTCGGATGAGTTTAATTCATGTACTAAAATAAACAGAATATACATGATACAAAAATGCTTAGTGTTGCACTCAGTATCACTGCCACTCGTGTTGACTCGCTGTTCGATAAGCCTGACTCTGTGGATGCGTAGACGTTTCTACTTTATTTTCGCTGCATTAATCAAGAATCCCGGATTTCCTTTCTCCAAAGCAGACCGAAATCTGTAAAATCAATGCTTAAAACCAAGGAAGAATTATGAAAATCACTGAAACAATAGGCTTGAGTCGATGTTCGTTTCTTCTCATGGTTAAATTTTTAACAAATAATTCGTACAAGTTATCAGCCACTTTGCTTAAAGTTTAATTAATACGGCAAACGAACTCTAAATTGAATGAAACAAAGTGAATAATGCACAAGTCATTCTCATCTGTGCAGGCTGATTCTGGCAGATTACTAGTATATACACGTTTATTCACTGCATCACAAAATAAACAGTGTCACACTAAATGAAATATACCACTTAAATAGCATTATGATAATACAATAGATGCTTCACGACAGACGTTTTTAATTGATATCTGGTTATTTATTTTCCCTTAGTTCTTCTCCTGTGTCCTCCGTTCCACAATTCTGACTGTCATTCTGTAGATGTCATTTATTTACTCTCTTTCATAATTTAACATATGACTTTTTCCACTTTAGAAATTTGAAACTGTGCTACTGTCAGTGAGTCTGTATTAACTAGTCACTAGTAATGAACTTCTCAATTAGGTGAGCTGTCTGTCCAAACGTCATTAAAGATATATACAAATTCTGTCCAAGACTTTCATTTCCACTTAAAAATTTCCTATAAAGCATGGTTAGGTGACACGCAATTGTTGCTCGTCCATTCGTCGTGCATCAAGTCTCGAACCAACGTAATTATACGAAAATGACACTTAAAATACTACTGAATGCATTATAATAAATACTGCCCGTAAAAGAAACCGAGATCGGCAGACAAGAACGGTGTTCCATAGTTTCATGTGTTCAGAAGATCTGCGTTCTTTCCGCCTTTTGACGTTTCCGCTGACCGTTTTTTCCCCCCAACATTTTATTTGGGTCATGGGCATTTGTTGTCGAATTCAGTGGACTTGAGGAATGGCCTTTTGGAGTGTTCTTTTAATCTGTTTTTCAGTGGATACCTTAAGAACTTCTTTAAGAAGATTTCTTTCTACTTGGTTGATTTTGAGTGCCAGTCTTTATCAGAAACCCCTTGATTTATTTTGAGTGCCAGTCTGTATCGGAAACCAAATATTTTTCGGTGGCCTCATTTAGCTGATAGTTACCATCATCATGAAGGGCATTTCTTTTATGTGTAAGATCTGCCTACGGAGCATTTTCCCAATCACCTCCACAATTTCAACGAATGATTGTTGCTTATGTCTAATAGCTGTCTTGGTCGTATTATTCACAGATTAGACATTGTTGTTAGTCCAGAGTCTGTGGACAATTTCATTTTTTTTACTGGCATGTACACGTAAGTTTTTAATTTGTCTACTAATGAGCGATCTCAGTAAAGTTTGAATTCTTTGTATTTTTGAAAATAGGTTGACAGATTGTTTAGTCTCTTTGAATATTACATTTAGTCCATGCTAAACACCAAGCCACCATCACTAAATACAAATTTAACAATCTCCTCGCGATCCGTGCTACAACTTCCATTTTCTCCGGATGTCTTCTGATATTATATTTCATATGTCTAGTGCACAGAAGCAAATTGCATCGGGGAAATTTCTTCAGAATTGCATTTGTCAATCCTTTCTCTTCGTCACTACCAAACTCGATGTTATCGTGTCCTAATTCATCATTTAGATGAGCCAAAAACTTACAATATGTATTCTTTTCAGCATCCCAAGAAATAAATACCGGTCCCATCATGATTGGATTTTCACCTGTTCTTCAACTACCAACTGCTCGATTTTTGTACAATGTCGCTGTTACACTATATTTACCAACATTTAATGTCCTGTTAATTCCTATGACACTGCTGTTTTCGCCAGTTCCGTTCCGTTTCCAGGATGCTAGTTTTTAACGTGAATAACAGACTGAACAGAAGGATTCGCGTGAATTTGACTATTCATTTCCGCCCGCTCATCTGCTCAAGGCATTACGACTACAGACAAACTATTAATATCATATCGATATGTATATCACAGAGAGAGAGAGAGAGAGAGAGAGAGAGAGAGAGAGAGAGATTTTATGATGTTAATTGATGTGTTTCTTTTACTAAGTTAGTAAATTTCTGTTTTACTAACCTAGTAAATCTCTATTTTACTAACTTAGTAAATGTCTGAACCTCGTGTTGGGTCTTGCTTTCATTTGGGTATGTTTTAATTTAGGTACGTTGAGGTTGTTGAACGTTTGTTCTTGCTTCCGATTGTGGTACATTCTAGTGGATTGTGAGAGACTGTGGGAATTGTTGCAGCAAATTGCGGTAGACTGTGCTGATATTATAATAGGAATTATTATAATTATTGATAAGTAATTAAATATATACTGGTCTACTGTCGTCTTTTCACGTTTGATAGAAGTAGATTTGGGAAGATTGTTGCGGGTCGTGGTAGATTGTAGTGGATTGTAGTGAATTGTGGTATATACTGATCGATTGTGTTATTTTCATGCTTGTTTGTAGAAGATTGTGGTTGATTGATGTCTTTTCTTAGTTTATTGTGGTAGATAGCAGTGGATTGTGGTAGATTATGGTAGGTTGTAGTGGATTGTGATAGATTGTGTTGGACTGTGGTAGACTTTGGTAAACCGTGACGCCCGTCACAAAGTCCTTAACCATACCCTCCGTTTTTCAGACGTCAGTTCAAATGGAAAACTCGCCAAAACGTCTCAAATCATATCCACCGTCTTTCAGACGTCATATACTAATGGAAAACCTCGCCAAAAAGTCCCTAATCATACCCTCCGTCATGAAGCGTCAGTTTAAATGTAAAATCTCGCCCAAAAGTCCCTAACAATACCCTTTGTCCTAAAGAGGGCAGTGTAAATGGAAAAACTAACCAAAAAGTCCCTAACAATACCCTTCGTCGTTAAGACATCAGTGTAAATGGAAAACCTCGTCAAAAATGTCTTCTCAGTTTCATGCTAATTTCTCCGCTAATTCCTTATTTTATCGTCAGAGATACACTAGTGTTATTTAACAAGTTCTGAACAGTAGTGCGCTGTACAACACGGTTTCTTAGTAGTTAAGTACATGAGTGCGTCTCCTCAAAGTAATTGCCATGCACCTCTGCGTCTTCTCAAAGTAATTGCCATGCACCTCTGCGTCTCCTCAAAGTACTTGTCACGCACCTATGCGTCTCCTCAAAGTAATTGCCATGCACCTATGCGTCTCCTCAAAGTAATTGCCATGCACCTCTGCATACTTTTTCAGTCTGATTATCTGATTATTAAATGACATTTTATATTCACAGTTTGGTATGTTATTCATACACTGGAAAGCTGCATTCCCAATCACGTAGCGTGTTTCAGATTGTCTGCACATCAGCGAATCCGATCATCGCTTGAAGCTGGACCTGGTCTGTATGGAGGATGTGCCAAAGTCTGGATGATATATTCCTTCATACAGTTGGTCAGGCGGCGGATTTATGCGTCTGTGCGTTGTCATGGAATATACTGATGTCTCAGGTACCGATGCGCGGACAGGTGGTTCGGTAATGCTCCACAACTTTTGGCACAACTTTGGAGGAATAAAATTGTCAAAGCCCTCTAGCAGTGTCCGACGTAGGTATATGGACGACCTGGTCATTTTGCTTCGAAACTGAATGCGTATAGAACTCTTTTCAGCCCCACTACTTCCAGCTATTTGTTGTAACTGCTCGTTTTATCCAATCCAGACTTTATTGTTTTCTCTTGAGTTGAGATTTGAAATCAGTAAATCCATGTTTTATCACCTGGGGCAATCTCATTCAAACGTCTTTGGTCACTGTTTCCAAATCTGGCTAGTAGCTATTTTAGCGATTTCAACCTGTTCTTTGTTTTGTTTAGCAGTGAACCTATATTACGTCACAAACATAGAACTGCAGTTCTCCAGCGTTTGCGCCTGCAGCTGTAGATTATTTTTTACAGAACGCTACTTTTTCTATCGGTTGGAGTTAAATTTATTAACAGTTTCAAACAAACAAGAGTTGCAACAACAACAAAAAAAAAACATTTAGACTTTTTCAAATACCATTATATGAATAGTATGTTAGTGATTCTAATTCTACCTTATTTTCATACTCGCATCTTGAGCTAGTGAAATAGCATGATGGATCTAGTCTGTAATCGTTGTTGCTGAAATTCACAAATTCTTCACAAATGCCACACAAAATGACAGTGTCTTTCTTCCTGAAGTAGACGTGTCAAACACTCTGGGAATTCACTTTGAAATGTTTCGTGTTCTACACCTAGTTTTGTTTGTTATACCTGATCCTCTGATTCTCGAATAAAATGTCTTAATTGGTTGTAATTAAGTTTCGTCAATTTTTGTTAAATCTTCCATGTACTGGTAGAGGTAAATGTTTTCTCAAATATTTAGATTACATGTTTTCAAAATGTTTCCTGGTTTCTGTGAACTTATCATCATTGAGATTCTTTGCAAGTTGCTCTAACGATTGTTCCTGAGCAGGAAGTGTCTAGGAATATGTTTGTCTTTTTCTAACAACAGCTCCTTCACCATCCTTTCTAAACTAATCGACTAAAAAATCCCTACTATGCGGCATGCATATTTTTGTACTCTTTTATATTATAGTCACTTTTTAAACTGTGTCATATTTCCACTGTAGTCTTCTTAAGCAGGTGATAATCACCGTGAAGTAACTTATCATTAAAGTGATATATACTTTTGAATGTCTTTAATCGAAATTAAACTCATTATGTAATGAATTCTATACTTACCAGTTCAATAATATCCCCGTTGATTTTTATTTCCCTCTCACCGATATGGCATAGGCCTGACGATAGATCTTGCTATTCCTGACGGTATAGCTTAGCATACCTGACGGTAGCTGTTGGTATTCCTAACGGTATATGTTGGCATGCCTGACGGTAAATGTTGGGATTCCTAACGGTATATGTTGGTATACCTGACGGTAGATGTTGGGATTCCTAACGGTATAGCGTAGCATACCTGACGGTAGATGTTGGTATTCCTAACGGTATATGTTGGCATACCTAACGGTCGATGTTAGGATTCCTTAAGGTATATGTTGGCATACCTGACGGTAGATGTTGGTATTCCTACCGGTATAGCTTAGCATACCTGACGGTAGATTTTGGGATTCCTAACGGTATATGTTGGCATACCTGGCGGTAGATGTTTATTTGTTTTAATGTTCATGATTTGTTCTAGTCTTGTTTTTTGAAAGACACGCTGAATTAATTTTTCAAATATACCAATATCGTTTGTTTTGAATTGGTACACAGGAAGTCTATGTTTATACCTATCAGTGATGTAGTTGGAATATCTGTATGGATGATCTCTTGACATATATATATATATATATATATATATATATATATATATATATATATATATATATATATATATATATATATATATATATATATATATATATATATATATATATATAGTATGTAAGAATGTTTAGTTATATTACTTGGACGATAATACATGGATATTTGTTCTTCACACTATTCGGTAATTCCCTGTTGAACATCTTCTCTTTGGCCGGTATTTATCTAAATGTAATATTATATAGTATATGTTAGCAAAAGACCAGTTGTATCTTTTTTCTCTCCAGATTTTGTGTGTAGCATATCCAATAGCCTATGAATTCCCTTTAACATGTTTTTGTGTGTAGCATATCCAGTTATGATGACTAATGTATAACAAATAGCCCGCCTTGCAGTGAATTATGATGACTACTATATAGCATACAGACTGACTTACAGTGAATTCTGATGACTAATTTGAGTAGTACCATATTTCACATTTCATAAATTCTTGACCACCCTCACCCTAGCTCTCCCAGTCAATGATTATCTTTAGTTCCTTACCCTTCGAACAGAATTATAATATCTCCTGTTCATTCATATCTTATTTTCGAACTCTTTTTTTATTGCATTTTGTGTGTCTTCCTGAGGGAGAAGAAAAACTGCAATATTTAAAATGTACATTAGCTCTATTGAAAAAGCAGCCTAAGCTTCGGCGTCAATGCTATTATTTCCCAGATATGATCCCACATTTTTCACTCTGAAGCTTTTGATGTCAGTTAGTCACACAAGATGTCTGCCATTTTTTAAAATTATAATGACACTGAGAAACTTTCCGCATAGGAAAGCGTTTTCCTGGTATTCTATAACTTTATGTGTCTGTATTGATATATACGTCAGTTGCAATGGTTTTAGACCTCTTCAGGGTAGACTGGCTCACCAGCTAATCTTCAAGGATTAGCACCAAGTGTGCATTAGCGATTTTTTAAAACAAATTTCAATTTGATGAAGAAAACTGAAACAATTTCTTTTTTTTTAAAAAAAAAATTTTCCTAACTGATGATTTATGGATTTTCAACATATCTATGGTTAAATATCAGCTCTCTAATTTAACTGACTTTATTTGATTTTTATGTTAGGAAACTAGAAACTAGTCGCCGTTTTCATTGAAGCTATCGAAATGTAACATCCAATTTGACATTTTACGTTATCTTGCCTGCGCTTATATCTTAAAAGTTTTAAACTGGCACTATTATAATATTGGGAAAAAAGACATTTAATTCTTAGTATTATATGAATCATTGTATAGTGACAGCCAAATGTTCAGTGAAATTGTCACTATTGCAGAGAGTAAAATGAAAGTTACAAAATTCTCAATTTAACCTCTCCATTCAAGACAAGGTTTTAACATATACAGTATATATCTGATGACGCTAAGTTAACTCTCTACAGTGCCGTTAAAGTCAAGGACAATGTTGTCAAACAATATTGTGCTCTACATCTATAGCTTTATAACGCTATGGCGATAACGAAAGGGAAGTTAAAGAGCTGCGACAGACCTTTTACCCTAGTATTCACAATTCAAGCCCATTCCCAAAGTTCAAACTTCAGGTAGAATACTGGGGATGCAGCTACCATATTCAATCATCGCATCATTCTTGTGAGATGTTACAAATTTGGAAAAGTAACTCGTTTCTTAGAGCGAAAGTTTTACGCTCAGTTACTGTAGTTGACACTTTTCCCGAATTAAGACACTGAAATATGGGCACACGAAAATTAAACAAATAGGAAATTATTTTGCATTATATAAATTCGTAGTTTTATCTACTGTGCATTTAAGTTTCTGTAAATTGACTTATTTTTTCGATAGAGGCTGTACATATAATAATTCTGATTTGACTGACAAGAATTCAATTAGCTGGTTGGTTGGTTGGTTGATTAGGTGTTTGTTGGTTGCTTGGTCGGTTTGTTTGTTTGCTTAACGAAAGTTTGACATATTATTGACTACGTTGAAATTGGAACTAAGGTCACATCAAGGCAATTGACGCTGGCTAGCTTGTGCGGGTATCGAGCCCACAATCTTTAGATCGCTAGTCTGGCACTCTATCAATCTTGTGCCAGGTTGCCAGGCAACTGATGGCTTTCTTTTTTCTCGGATTGGCTGTATGCAAATTATAAATAGAGACTGCAATTTCTCAATTTATTTGTGCGCGGAAAAAACTAATGATCATAACAAATATATTCAATGCATTTTTACAGGCTTCTAAGAAAGTCCATTTAGACTATTTATAGCAAACAAACTCGAATTAAGTCGAACAATTTATAAAGTCGCTTGAACGACCTTCAGATCTCGTTTCAACTACTTTAAATGTCCCTGGAATGAGAAGTTGTTTGAACGAGTTCAATATTGTGTAGAGGAGTTCAAAATCTCATTTAAACTTTTGAATGTATTCATAACGAACTGAAACTACTTTAAACATCGTTTGAACGAAAATATTTTGAATTTGTAACTCGTTGGAACAATTTTGTAAGTATTTGAACGAGTTTGTACTCATTTATACGATGTTAAACCCATTTTGAACAAATAACTTCAACGAGCTGTTATCTCGTTTGAACGAGTTCATTTAAAGGAGTTTGTACGTATTTCAGCAAGTTAATATCTATTTCAAAGGACTTATACTTGCATTTAACTAATTTATAAGTCATTGAAATGACTGAAAACACGTTCAATAGGAGTGATAATATCGTTAGAACAACTTCATAAATTCGTTCAAACGTGATTTCACAGATGTTCAAGCTGGTTAAAAAATGTTCAGGTTAGTCAAACAAGATTTTCAGTTGATTAAAACAATTTTAACTCGTTCGAAAATTAGTTTTAAACAGTCGTTCAGTCTAAACGAGTTTCATTACAACGAAAGATAAATTGTAGGTCCTTAAAAATATTCTGTATTCAGGAAAATAATCAAACTTTATCTGTTTTCGTTACGATTTACAACAGTTTTATTCGTCAGGCCCGTTTGAATTTCTTTGGTTTACAACTGCATGAACTGAAGACAAAAATTGATTTCGCCACGCCCACAGGCATACCTTTTCAGGCAATTGACACAATGTGCCGAGAAAAAGAATGTACAAGTGAGCACGCTCCTCAACGCTCATACGCATTCTCGGTATTGCTGTCGTAAGGATGTTTTGTCCCCCACTCCCACTAAATCTAAACATCAGTATATCGCCTCCGTCTATTAATAAACGATCACGTTGCCTCATCCTACCTTATCTCTATTTCACACTTGAATCAAAAGCAAATGAAAGAGAACAACACTGTGTATGGTGGTTCAGTTATGTTTCACTGTGACGTGCATTGTGAGTAATGCTGGCACTACCATGTAAAATCCACATCCATGTCCTGCACCATGGGGGCCAGAGAGAATTATCGTGGAGGCTGAGAGGACTAAACCAGTAAGCAAGGGATCTGTGGGATTAAACGCCTAGTGGGACCCAGGGGGCACGGCCCCCGAACTTCTGAAGCGTTTCCAGGACATAATTTAAACCATTTATCTGTCAAGTAAGCTAGGAAAAATTACGGTTGTTTCGCGTTCGTTTTTGGAAGGAAAGGGACGGCGGGAAAGGGACGTACCCCACATCTGCACCACCATTACCACCCCTGGGTCTGCCCTTGCACGTTGCAAATAATGAAATCATGACTGTTTTCCTCTAACATAATTAGCAAAACCTTCACTTTCTGCACTGAAGCCATTAGAAAAGATCGCACATACGTACCAGTGAATATACAAGGGCAAGAAGTTGACAAGACTACGCACATACATACTGAATGCTGACATATATGATTAGTACAAATTCACTGGAAGACAGAATGTATATAGTAACTTTTACGGCACGTCTGTATAAAAATGGGTTATGTTGCCAACTAAATGTAAAGTTCAAAAAATGCAAAATGAATTGCACATATATTTTGAAAAATAAGCCATTCCAAATTAATGTAGAGGTCAAGAGCAACAAGATATAATGTACAACGTAAAAATGATAAAATTCTGTAAAATGTATATACCATAAAAGATAAAGCTAACAAATGTAAATCCTTAAGACATATGGTCAGATTTATTTTAATATAAACCGTAATCCAACAAAACCAAGACTTTCTCGGGCGGTATCAACATACACTTTCTTCGCGCAATTTATGTCAAAATAATTCTGGCTCACGTGGTGAAATTATGGTATGCATCTTGGTGGAGGTATCTCCAATAGTGGGTTTGATGTTCCGTACAAGGGATGCCACTCTGTAATAGTGATTTTGGTGCTCTATACGAGGGATGCCACTCTCCAATAGTGAGACTGGTGGTCTGAACGAAGCAGGCCATCCTCCAATAGTGGGTTTGGTGTTCTGTACGAGGGGTGCCATTCACTAATAGTGGGAATTGTGTTCTATACAAGCAGTATCACTCTCCAATAGTGGGATTGTTATTCTATACGATAGATGTCGCTCTCAAAATAGCTGGTTTGGTGTTCTCTACGAAGGATGCTGCTCTCCAATAGTAGGTTTGATGTTCTATACAAGATATGTCACTCTCCATTCGAGGCATTGGTGTTCTAAACGAAGGACGTCAATCTCCAATAGTGGGTTTGTTGTTCTATACTAGGGATGTTAATCTCCAACAGAGGGATTAGTGTTGTATTCGAGGGATACCGCGCTCCAATAGAGAATTGGTGTTCTTTCAATACGAGAGATGCCGCTCTCAAATAGAGGGATTGGTCTTCTTTCTATACGAGGGATGCGGCTCTCCAATAGAGGGATTGATGTTCTGTATGATGGATGTCAATCTGCAATAGAGGGATTGGTGTTCTATACTTGAGATGTCAATCTCCAATAGAGGGATTTATTTTCTATACGAGGGATGTCAATCTCCAATAGAGGGATTGATGTTCTATACGAGGCATGCCACTCTCCAATAGAGGGATTGGTGTTCTATATAAGGGATGTCAACCTCCAATAGAGGGATTCATGTTCTATACGACGGATGTCAATCTCCAATAGAGGGATTGATGTTCTTTCTATACGAGGGATGTCAGTCTCCAATAGAGGGAATGGTGTTCTTTCTATATGAGGGATGCCGCTCTCCAATAGAGGGATTGGTGTTCTATACGAGGGATGTCAATCTCCAATAGAGGGATTGGTGTTCTTTCTATACGAGGAATGCCGCTCTCCAATAGCGGGATTGATGTTCTATACGAGGGATGTCAGCCTACAATAGAGAGATTGATGTTCTATACGAAGGATGTCTATCTCCAATAGAGAGATTGTTGTTGTTTCTATACGAGGGATGTCAATCACCAATAGAGGGATTGATGTTCTTTCTATACGAGGGATGTCAGTCTCCAATAGAGGGAATGGTGTTCTTTCTATATGAGGGATGCCGCTCTCCAATAGAGGGATTGGTGTTCTATACGAGGGATGTCAATCTCCAATAGAGGGATTGGTGTTCTTTCTATACGAGGGATGCCGCTCTCCAATAGCGGGATTGATGTTCTATACGAGGGATGTCAGCCTACAATAGAGAGATTGATGTTCTATACGAAGGATGTCTATCTCCAATAGAGAGATTGTTGTTGTTTCTATACGAGGGATGTCAATCACCAATAGAGGGATTGATGTTCTTTCTATACGAGGGATGTCAGTCTCCAATAGAGGGATTGGTGTTCTTTCTATACGAGGGATGCCGCTCTCCAATAGCGGGATTGGTGTTCTATACGAGGGATGTCAACCTCCAATAGAGGGATTGATGTTCTATACGAGGGATGTCAGCCTACAATAGAGAGATTGACGTTCTATACGAAGGATGTCTATCTCCAATAGAGAGATTGTTGTTGTTTCTATACGAGGGATGTCAATCTCCAATAGAGGGATTGATGTTCTTTCTATACGAGGGATGTCAGTCTCCAATAGAGGGATTGGTGTTCTTTCTATACGAGAGATGCCGCTCTCCAATAGAGGGATTGGTGTTCTATACGAGGGATGTCAATCTCCAATAGAGGGATTGGTGTTCTTTCTATACGAGGGATGCCGCTCTCCAATAGCGGGATTGGTGTTCTATACGAGGGATGTCAACCTCCAGTAGAGTGATTGATGTTCTATACGAGGGATGTCAGCCTACAATAGAGAGATTGATGTTCTATACGAAGGATGTCCATCTCCAATAGAGAGATTGTTGTTCTTTCTATACGAGGGAAGTCAATCTCCAATAGAGGGATTGATGTTCTTTCTATACGAGGGATTCCAGTCTCCAATAGAGGGATTGGTGTTCTTTATATACGAGGGATGCCGCTCTCCAATAGAAGGATTGGTGTTCTATACGAGTTATGTCAATCTCCAATAGAGGGATTGGTGTTCTTCTTATACGAGGGATGCCGCTCTCCAATAGAGGGATTGGTGTTCTATACGAGGGATGTCAACTTCCAATAGAGGGATTGATGTTTTATACGAGGGATGTCAGTCTCCAATAGAAGGATTGATGTTCTTTCTATACGAGGGATGTCAATCTCCAATAGAGGGATTGGTGTTCTTTCTATACGAGGGATGCCGCTCTCCAATAGAGGGATTGGTGTTCTATACGAGGGATGTCAACTTCCAATAGAGGGATTGATGTTTTATACGAGGGATGTCAGTCTCCAATAGAAGGATTGATGTTCTTTCTATACGAGGGATGTCAGTCTCCAATAGAGGGATTGGTGTTCTTTCTATACGAGGGATGTCAGTCTCCAATAGAGGGATTGGTGTTCTTTCTATACGAGGGATGCCGCTCTCCAATAGAGGGATTGGTCTTCTTTCTGACGAGTGATGTCCATCTCCAATAGAAGGATTGATGTTCTTTCTATACGAGGGATGTCAATCTCCAATAGAGGGATTGGTGTTCTTTCTATACGAGGGATGTCAATCTCCAATAGAGGGATTGGTGTTCTTTCTATGCGAGGGATGCCGCTCTCCAATAGAAGGATTGGTGTTCTATACGAGGGATGTCAATCTCCAATATAGGGATTTGTGTTCTTTCTATACGAGGGATGCCGCTCTCCAAAAGTGGGCTTGATCTGAAGCTTGTGATGGTTTCATTTCAAATATTTGGCCAAGTATGATGAACACGCTGATTTATACAATATTTTAAGTCAGCATTTGGAATATGTCATTCAGAAACGAGTGAGAGAAAAAACGGTGTTTACATATATGAGAACAGTACACAGGAATTAAAGTGAGAACTATCAGCAAGAAAACAGAACTAAAAACTAAAACAGAACACATGCTGCAGAGCTAAAGTAACTAATGTATATCAAAGATGGGGAGAATTGTTTGTTTGCCATCTTTGTTTTCATTGAAACATACTGAAATTACAGTACTTGATTCTATATGAAAAATTCAAAACTCTGAAAAGCAATGCTAAGTTTATAGTGGAAGTTAGAGCCTATTTATTTCCATGATTGGCCCTAAAATCTCACGCCAACACTTTGGAGGTAACAAAGTCGTGCATATTATTCAGGCAAATTCCTAGCGTATTTATTCGTTTTCCTTTCGAGACTTTGCTAAATAAGCACAACTTGGTTGCCGAAAAGTTGCTGTACCTCTCCTTGCTAGCTTGGGTATGTAAAATAGACCTGATGCGCCATCATGCACGTCGTAAGAGGTGATTATAGTATTCGTACACCCTCTCCTTTGATTATATCCTCCTATTGATTTTATAAACAAAAAGCAACAAGGATATAAAATACACAAGCATAGCCATTTCATTCGCCAATTTATATTTTCCTACTGATTGACGCTTGTGGTTCACTAACACAATTTATTGGTGTTTGAAACGAAACAGAAGCTCTCGGTGTAAACAAGGAGAAAAAAGGTTTTTTCTCCTTCTCTGAGTTCTTGAAGATTATATTTCAGTAAAAACTGTGTCGTCTGTGTCCAGTATGTGCAATGTCTAGTTTTAATATTTCTAAAACAAACTTAACGAAGCTACAAAGGAAGAACTCTTGAATACATATGTTCAAAGAGCTGTAACTACATCCTTACGGAATTACTGAAGTTATCAAAGACGTTGAACTACATCACATTTGTTGCTTAAAAACATGGGCTCTCTGGCCTGTGCTACTATCCATTTAATACATTAACATTTCGACATGAAACAAACCTTTTTACTAGTTATTTATTTCTTGGTCCTAGTAAACTACTTTTTAAAATTAAAACTGACGCTTTTCTAAAATCACTTCCTATACAACTTATTCACATTAAAAGTTCATTTATAAGGAAAAAGCTAAAACAAAACAAGTAACAAACAATCAAATAGGACAAAGTTAATGTTTCTCTCTATATCCGTTACACACATTGTTTAAACCTATCACTTGTGTCCCAGCATAGATGTTTCCCATTACGTACTCTGTTTCATTCGTAAATCTACTGTTATGTCCATCTTGCTAGGTACACTTATCGGTAAGCAGATCAAGTGCAGTCATCGTCTTCTTCCCATGGAGGTACAACGTATGCCATACGAATGGTCACTTTTCCATCGGTCATGTCAAATTTTTCAGAGGGGGGGTATCAAAATGATAGAAGTACTGAAAATTAGTTGTATTTATAGCAGAAGTACTGCACAAGAGAAACGTCAGTTTTCCTTTGCAATGGTGAGGTAAAACAACATGGCTCAAGTCCGTGGGAAGCAAGACTTTATATTTAATCAATCCTTCGTATTGTCGAATGTTGTCCAGGTCAATTTGTTCCGTCAGCAATTGGGTGCCCTGCGGGAAAGTCATAATATCTGCACACGCAAGGATACAGCGAACACACGTCCAAGTATTTGATTTCTTCTCCTTTCTTCTTGTCGGCGTGGTACAGCAAACAGGTGACATTCGTCTGTCCTCCGTACAAACTATCTCGCGGATTCAGTGGGTCCACCAGCTTGTTACTTTCCACGATACGTTTAAACTCAGGATCTGTTTTCAAACGGTGATCGTACTCATGTTCCCACATTCCCACCACTTGCTATCCTTGCTGTTGTAACTTCAAGCGTCGCTGACAAGTGGCCTTGTAGAAGTCTTCCATGGTACGTTCTAAAAAAAATGATTTTTAGTGTCACGTTGAGCGTTGCAGAGGGGACATTCGTGAAATAAGCATCCGTTAAACTCACACACGATCTTTGGGTTTTCTAAGTCCCAGCCTTCCGCCGAATACGGTCCGATGGTCTTTTCGCCTCCTCCGTTTCGGGCATGTTGAATCCATTCCATTTGTCTTCCCTGGCGCACAAGTAATGTAGCCAGCGTAGGGCTTCGACCGAGTATCGACGTTTGACAAAGTTGGTCGCTTGAGAGCTAATGACAGCCAGGTTGTCTTCGGGCATGAATCATTGGCGGTATAGTAAGGAACTCGCTTTGGCGATGGTGCAGGCTTCTTTGAAAGGATCGATCCCTCCGTGTTCCGTGAATAATTCTCGAACTTTTCCACAGCAACGCCGTAAAATGTCCATGTCGGGACGACAATACTTTAACATTTCTTCCTGAAAGTCGAAGGAGTCAGAGGCGTGGTACCAATCGTAGAAAGCTTCTCGTAGTTCTGTACGCATGTTATCTGGGTCGTAGTAGTGAGCCTCAGGCAAATGGGGTAGAACGGCGTGTTGATTGGCTTCGGTATTGAAAAAGTTTGGCTAATAGCCTTTGGCCATTTCTGTCATTCCAAACGTTTTAAGCATTCGACCCAAACGCATGGCCAAGTAACTCACCGAATCTTTAAACTGCACTCGGCACACTTGCATGGAAATGATTTTGGCTCTTCAAAGTAACTTTAGGATGTTCGGTACTTTGTTCCGTATAATAACTCAAAACAAACTGTCCATCGTATCCCGAGAAATTGTGAGCCATCACCGTGGCATGGCGATGACAATCTCCGAAACGTTCAATGTCCTCTTGGCTCCACATCTCATTTCGTGAGGACTTGATCTTAGTCAGCTACGAAGATAAACTGGACTTTGTAGAAGCCGACGAATTTGAAAATGTATCATTGCGGCTTACGTGACAACCCATCCTCGCTTTAAATTGTACGAAGCTTCAGAACTGATAGGAGATCGCGTCCTGTACTTTGACACGGACAGTTGCATCTACATTGATCGCCTGAGTCAACGTCACCTTGATATCGAAGGAGACCGTTTAGGAGCCTGGATGGACGAGCAACCTCACGACAAGATTCTAAGTTTTGCTAGTCGCGGTCCTAAAAATTACGGCTACGAATACCGGGACCCACAAGGAAAGGTGCACAAGGAGTGTAAAGTGAAAGGATTGACTCTCAATTATCGCAACAGTCGACTGGTGAACTTTGGCGTATTGAAAGAAGCCTTGCAGTCTGGACAGGGTGAAAACTTTATAGTGACCACCCGTGAAAAGAACAAAATGTTACGTTTACGCACACATCAAATCGTCTGTCGACCCTTGGAACAAATATATCAAATTGTGTACCAGGAGAGAGTTTGGCTTCTCAACCACTTCACTTTACAGTAAGGTCACATCGATATTGGTCAGCATATAAAAAGGGACAACGTCCAAGACCGATAGTTCATTGTAACTACCAAATCGTATGTCAACCCTTGGAACAAGTCAAATCGTGTAACAGAAGAGAGTTCGGCTTCCCAACCACTTCACTTTACCGTACGGTCACGTCGATATTGGGCAGCATATAAAAAGGGACAACATTAAAATCCGATAGTTCAGTGTAACTACCAACGTCAATCGAGAAAGTTGAATCCTTTCAAACAGCAAGTATCGTGCGTAAGACTCAAGTCCAACGAGAAACTCAGGTGTGATGATATGCCTCACGATCACATCACGAATGCAGTACCACATCTTAGTTGTTTATGTACTAACGCCATGACAAACTACTTGCAACCAGTGCAACTTCCAGACCACAAGACTTTACCTTATAGACATGCTGATATCCCCCAGTATAAAAAGAGACGTCTTCCAAGAGCAACACTTTATTGCGAGGACAAGCGACAGTGAAAGATGAATCACTCTACGCAGATGAAAAAAGGAGAAGGAACAAACATCATTGACCTCTTTCACCACCATACCATCACAGCAACGTGCGTCAAGCAAGGGAAATGATTCAGTAGACCTAAAGGAGTATTTTAGCATCCAAATGACCTCGGAGAGCGACTTCGAGAAAGTTTAGGTCGAGAAATTACACCTACACGGTGAAATTGAAGGACTTCACGTCTGACGATACCCCCGGTGAACTGGCAGGTTTCATTACGGACCTACTTGACTCACTATTAGAGGAACTATAGCTATTGAAGACATGCAGACGATGAGAGAAAAATTTGACATCACCGATGGAAAAGTGACCATTCATATGGCATACGTTGTAGCTCCATGAGAAGAAGACGATGACTGCACTTGATCTGCTTACCGATAAGTGTACCAAGCAAGAGGGACATAACAGCAGATTTTTAATGTAAATAAGTAGTATATGAAGTGATTTTGTTTACAAAGGTTTGAACTTTAATTTTAAACAGTAGTTTACTAGAACCAAGAACTAAATAACTAGTAAATAGGTTTGTTTCATGTCGAAATGTTAATGTATTAAATGGATAGTGCTTAGACCAAAGCACAGACCACAGAGCCCATGTATAGACTTGAATAAATGTTTTGTTGCCATACAATATACTTTTATTATTAGAGTTTCTATTCTATCTGTGAGTCTTTCATTTCTGTCCTATTTCTGTGTGTGTCCATCTTCTTTGACTGTTTATTTGTTTGTTTCTGTATATCTATGTTTGTCCCTATCAACCTTTTTCCCTCTAAATGCAGTTCACCCTATAAATAGTTTTGACCCTATAAACACCATGACGTCGCCCATGTTCAATTCCCCAGGTGCCATTCCCATGTTAAGTTCCCATTGTCCCTATACAAGTCCACCCATGTTAAATTCCCATAGACCCCATAGTGCCGGGACACATTTTTGACTGGGACTTCCATTGACCCTATACAACCCCAAGGTTTTGCCCGATGTTAAATTACCCTTAGACCCTAAACAGCCCCACGACCTTTTTGACTGGGATTTCCATAGACCCTAAACAGCCCCACTATACTACTAATATCAAGCTTTTATTGCTGAAAAGGAATTACACGTGCACTTCTTTGTTTGGTTCCAGATTTCGAGACTATAACTGGTTTTGGGTGCCCATAGTTGGACCCCTGTTGGGGGCCATCCTCGGGGCTTTCCTGTATCAGCTATGTGTTGGACTTCACTGGCCAATAGAGGAAATTCGAGAAAGAAACTGCCATTATAACGGACCCTTGAATGCAGGTATGGGATTTGTTAACATCAGCAAGAGAATCGGGTTGACATGTCGTATCACTGTATAGAAAATTACCTTTTCATTATTTACAGATGCAATTTCAAACTTGATTTTCTCCGACTTAATACAAATCACAGGGTTTTCATCAGCGAATGAAAAGTCGAAAGCATTTAAATTTTGAAACGAAGAAGGTGTCTCAATTTTTATTAAATCTCATATAGTTTTTCTTGTTATTGATGACATGCTAATTGCAACACATATTTTCATATATACTAGACAACATTTTACAACATAAATTTGACTAACATAATTGGACATTTCTAACTCATTGCATATTTATAAAACGTGAATGAGTGACTGCGATGTTTTTTTTTCATATGATAGAGTTCGATTTACAAAAGGTCATAAAATAACACGACTTCTCACTGTTAAGGGTTATCTTTGCAAATATCATTCATCTTTCTTCATTGTGCTGTTGATATTCTTGTTATGTTCTAATAGATAGGGATCTTACTCTGTTTCTGTTCCCGAGCTTTTCAAAACTTTTTTAATATAAATTCTATTTCAGATGAGGAGAAACCTGGCATTATTTGTAGAGCTGTGTGTGATCAACCTATATCGATGGAGTCAAACGTCAAACTCTAGCTGTTGATACCTGATTAAAGATTCGACATCCAATGGACTGCGAATTTACCATTAGTGCCAAAAACAATGTGTCCTCCGTAATATATTATTTACTATGATGTATCGTGCATTTTTCACCGCCTATGAGATCAACCTCTACAAACAGATTTTTATAAAAATTGAGAAATAATCTTAACTAAAATAAAATTGTGAATCATTTTGTTCTTGTTCCATTACGAGACGTATCTGGGATAAAAGATTATGTTTTCAAGTTATATCGCGAGCTGACTGGTCAACCCTCTATGTACTGCCAAAAAGTAAAGGCAAGATATGATACGACGGTATTACTATTTGTAGTCCCATTTTAAAGGCAAAATACGATAAGGTGGTATTAATCTTTGCAATCCCATTTTAAAGACAAAGTACGATACGATGGTATTACCATTTGCAATCCCTTTTTATACGCAAAATATGATACTGAGGTATCACGTTTTGCAACCCCACTTTAGAAACTAATTAGGATGCGATGGTATTACTCTTTGCAATCCCATTTTAAAGGCAAAATATGATACGATGGTATTAATCTTTGCAATCCCATTTTAAAGGCAAAATATGATACGATGGTATTAATCTTTGCAATCCCATTTTAAAGGCAAAATATGATACGATGGTATTAATCTTTGCAATCCCATTTTAAAGGCAAAATATGATACGATGGTATTAATCTTTGCAATCCCATTTTAAAGGCAAAATATGATACGATGGTATTAATCTTTGCAATCCCATTTTAAAGGCAAAATATGATACGATGGTATTAATCTTTGCAATCCCATTTTAAAGGCAAAATATGATACGATGGTATTAATCTTTGCAATCCCATTTTAAAGGCAAAATATGATACGGTGGTGTTAATCTTTGCAATCCCTTTTTAAATGCAGATTATGATATTGTGTTATTACTTACTGCAATCACATTATAGACTATATTCCAGCTATTGCTCTGATCATGATAACGGCAAGAACATGCTAGGATCGTGCGAGGTCATTGGAGTAAAGTGCCTAGCCCGTAGATACAGCAAAGCAACCGACCAGACCTGACCTAGTCAGGATTCGAACTCGCGCCTTTCTGGTCGCGAGTCCAGCACATTAGTCACTGAGACAACGCTGTTCCTTAAATATTGCACGTTTGCAAGGACACTGGCTACGGTTGCAGTTTAACTGATATATTCTGACTCAAAGATAAGTCTGTTTCAAGGGCATTTGATTGGTAAATTTTAAGTCAAACGCACATTTCAGCTAATCCGATTACTGGCTTATATATGAGCGAGTTTAACGTCAGATTAAAATTTCGTTAGTGAAATCCAAACCAGGTTGATCGGAGTTGTTTAGGTCGCTTGCCCTCGGAAGAGTATTGGGTAACTAGAAAGTACACGCTCGTTAAACGAAGACAGAATCGAACAAGATTTAGCAGACATTGATGCTCGATATGTTCCTAAAAGAGTGATGCTTCATGCAAACGATGGCCGCTTGCAAGAACGCCTAGCCGTAAGTCAAAGTGTAAAACGAGAAATAAAAACCATCAAAATGGAATCAGAAATATGCCTTCCAGAGTGGTAACAAGCTCAATCAATTAGATGCAACACGACGTCATTAATACGCATGAATCCAACTTATTATCGAAAGCGTTCGAGATCTTGACGATATAAGCCCAATTTCCAGGTTGGATCAGAATATAATAAGGATATATGGTTTCTAGAACAGGCCATTTGGATGCAAGACCATCTCAGTCATGCGCATGGATGTCGTTCATTATCCAACCCGTCTGATACAATAACGATACAACTCCATATTCCAGTTTTGGTCATCTGATTTTTAACAAACTTGTGGTTATATCAGCCAAGATCTGTAAAGAGCTGGATTAAAACCAATAGTCACGTGTATTAATGATATGATCTTTCATCGGGTTGGCTGAGCTTGTTGACGCTGTAGAGATAATATTTCTGACTATTTTGATCATAGTTGAAATATGGGTTTCTATCGTGAATGTCTCAGACGAGTTCGATAACGAGTTAAATGCTAACATATCAATGAGGTGATATTCCATCTGATCGACTAAACTTACTAGAACTCCTTAAATTGTATTTCTGATTCTAGTTTGATCAAACGTTATAAATAGACTTAAAACATCATGATCTCAGACGAATACAATTTTGAGTGAGGTCTGAGCAAATGAATTAGACGAGTACATATTTGAGTGAGGTTTAAGCAAATAAATTAGACGAGTATAAATTTTAGTGCGGTGTACGCAAAATAAATTAGACGAGTACTATTTTGAGTGAGGTGCGTGCAAATAAATTAGACGAGTACAGTTCTGAGTGAGCTGTATGCAAATAAATTAGACCAGTACAATTTTGAGTGAGGTATATGCAAAATAAATTAGACGAGTACAATTTTGAGTGCGCTGTGTGCAAATGAATTAGACGAGTACAATTCTGAGTGAGGTGTATGCAAATAAATTAGACGAGTACAATTCTGAGTGAGGTGTATACAAAATAAATTAGACGAGTACAATTCTGAGTGTAGTGTATGCAAATGAATTAGACGAGTACAATTCTGATTGCGCTGTATGCAAATGAATTAGAAGAGTACACTTTTGAGTGCGGTGTATGCAAATGAATTAGACGAGTACAATTTTGAGTGCGTTGTATGCAAATGAATTAAACTAGTACAATTTTGAGTGCGGTGTATGCAAATGAACTAAGCTAGAACAATTTTGAGTGAGGTGTATGCAAAAATGAATTAGACGATTCTCCATCTATCTAGCTGAGCCTATTTACACTTTATCGTCTCTATTTGTGAACAGATTGCTTTATCAAGTTTGATAAACAGGCATATTATTTTAAAGGTATCCGCGATACTGATTTCTTCAAGCTTCCTTATTCATTCATAAGAATTCTGTATTCTTTGTCACTGACATTGACGAATCAGCTTCCAAAATCTTCTGCTAACAACCGCTTCATCGATGAAAGAAACGTTCAAAGGAATGTACAAGAATCATACCAAAATCTACACAGAAAATTGCATGGGTTAGATAATATATCAAGATCAGATTATAACGTTATCTATAAACCATGTCTCTGGGCTAAAAAAATCCGAAGAGGTACATCCTAACTATTTTCAACGTGAATTTTGTTCACGTAGATTTAAAAGTAAATTATGCCTAGAAAATAACACCTGATTCCTCTGTGCCTTCTCAAAAGAAATGGATGATGCTGGTGGCATTTGTATATATCATCTTCAGTGTAATTTTAAAACTGAAGGAAAAAGACTTGTAAAGTCAAGAAATAACATTGGTGTGCGCGGTCATTTACACGGTTAAATACTTATGTCAACGTTTATTTATGAAAAATGGAAATAAAGAATTTGAAAAATGAATCTTTAATTACTGAAGTCTGCAAATGATGATGACATCATTGGGAAAATAATACAGTTTTTAAACCGACATATACACGACTGATACATGAAAATCACCATGCCGAGCGAGCAGTTTTATTTGTTTTACAGGTGCACATCTAAAGCAAGGCCAAGCTGTTTACTTTATAAAAGAAAATACACCCATCAATCATACACCAAAACATAAATGAAATTAGAAGTACTTTAAGCAATATCTAAGATATACCAGGTCTTTTCTAAATAAACATTTTTCTTTAAAAATCTAACTCTATAAGAAACCGCAGAACGCCACCTTACGCTTCCTGTCCTGCTATTTCTGGATCAGCCACTGGTACACGCATTGTAGTGATGTGTGAGAGCCATACTGTCTACATCATATCTAGTAGATCCTTCGATCTTTTCAATGTTCTCAATTTTACCACGGGGCTAGTCTGTGCTCTAAGTTTTGCTGATAATAAAACCCAGAAAGATAATTCAACACTGTGTGTGTGCGCGTGCGTATATGTGTGTATGTGAGAGAAAGAGAGACAGAGACAGACAGACAGACAGACAGACAGAGGGGGTATCAAAATGATACCGAAGTACTGAAAATTGGTTGTATTTAATTTTTAAATGAACAAAAAAACATCAAATTACGAAAAAGAAAAAATAATGACTCAGTGTGAGGAAAAACCTTGAATACAATTAGGGAATAAATTATTGAAAATTGTTTGTATCTATCGTACCGTCCTGAATATGAATACTGAAAGACAACACCAAAATTGCTAGAAGACAAAAAGTAAACAACGCTGTGAAGAACTCCACCTCCAAAATTATAAACCATTGCTCCGCAATATACGTAAATTATTTATATAGTCGTTCGTATTCAGTATGACATTCTGGAAATATTTTGCAGGTATAAATTCAACAAAACTAACTCATTCTAACACAGTGTAAATATATCCCATAAAAATCAGTAATGCAATGTGGACATTTAGGTTTAGGTTAAACTGCTAGAAAGTTTTGCATTTTCAAGTCAATTTTCCTTCATAAGACAAAACAGTTGAGGAAATTTACCAGGAAATACTAAATTTGACACGTCAAAACTGCACTCAAATGCTCTTTTCTACACCCCACAATATCTTACTTAAGCATATAGTTTAATTCTCTAATGTCATAATTAGCAACATCATTCTCCAAATTGAGGACAAAACATAGAGAAGTAAAAACTGTAATAAGACAGGATCAAAGTCGGTCAAATGAAAGATGGAAACGGCTGTGATGTGTACATCAAGCTGGAAATCAAATGTGCAAACAAAAATCTGCCTCGTGCCATTTAATGAAACATCCATTTTCCCCTGGCAATATCCTCATACTAAACTGTATGTTTAAATCTTATTGTAGAACAAAATGTTGTATTAGAAGACATAGAAGGTCCGAAACAATGAGGAAATTGTAAATTTATCAAAATATCACTTGCCATATACGGTTTTGGGGTTTAAAGTTGTTACGTTCGCATGTGGTTACAGTTACAGATATCATTGACCCACTTTGAGACTGCCGATAATTACTAACGAATCGCAGTTAACCGATAAATACCGCGTTATCTGTATTTAAAAGTTGTTCACTCCTATAATGAACTGGTTAACCGATATTAATAATAGGTTCACTTGAGAGCAGCTAAAGGACAGACCATTTAAGTTTTTGGCGGGGTGGTTTTTCCGGCCGGGATAATTTTCGTTTACCTCAACGTAAGTTTGGTTTTCTTTTTTCTTTTCTTTTTTCTTCTTCTTTTTCGTTTCATTTTATTCCAACAAATATAATGGACATACAAGTGTTCCTTTTTCTATCAACCAGAACAAGAATATTTACTTCAAGCTGCTTAAGAGACGGAATCATTTTGAAGAAAAAATATCCTAGATACCCCCGTCCCCCCGAAAATTAAATGGTTCGTCCTTAACCAGTAGCTTGTAGTGACACCAAAACAGCAGTCTGACACTGTCTAAAAGCGGTCAACCGCTAGCTAGAATGCACGTTACATGCTGGGTTTTGATATATTTCGTAAAACACTATAAATCGGATACTAATTGTTCTTAGCTAGCTAAATTATGTATGCCGAATTGATAACTTTGCTGTCGAAAAATGATAATTTTATCTCTGTGGAAGAAAAATAATCAAGATTTGCGACATAGAATATCATTTATTACTCGTAATAAATTTCGTGACTGAACACGGGAGACAAAAAAAAAATTACATACATGATGATGTGGCATGATGACCATACGAAGATTAGAGTTCCACATGCATTAATATCAATAAATGTACAGCAATGCATAATTTATATCGATCGAGAGACTGACTAGTTGTGCATTTACATTTTAATTTCGTCCGGTAATTTTGTAATACAGATTTCTCTATCAGCCAGAAATTTAAAAAAAAATATCCAGCGTTACTGCTTTTCATTGAAAACTTTGTTGAAAAGAAAACACATTTCATGAAAAACTGTAAACCTATTACGAAAACTATTAGCCTGATAAATAAACCAAGTGATATTGTTTTGTTGAATATTTAGCGATATTAGTAATTGGCGCCATCTGATTTATACCGTTTTTAAACGTGCAGCCAAAAGGTTGTAGGTGCACAAAAAGTGCGTTGTAACGAACTATACGGTTGGGGTTGGGTGCTCCCAATATTTATTTAAACTATTAGAGAATTCCCATCCAGTCTCTCCTTTGTTGGAAGTTAAATTTAGCGAAAGACAGATGTAAAGCTCCGAGCCCACTCAGCAATATCGACGGTTAGATGGTTAAATATACAAAAAGATGTTGAAATTCAATAAATAACAATTTAATAATCAAATGTCTCAAATGTCCAATTACACTCCTTCCGCTCGACCCGCATCAATTAAGTAGCAGTGTGAGACTGATTTCCACCTGTCCTTGTATTTCTACTCATCTGCTGTATCCTTTCTCTCTCATATTTCTCCCAATTCCTTCTCATCTTCCTCCCTGACCTTCCACCAAATTCCTTCTCCTCCTCCTCCTCGACTTTCTCTAGACTCCTTCTCCTCCTCTTTCACTTTATCCAGCCTCCTTCTCCTCCTCCTCCACTTTCTCCCCCACGACTACACTTCTGTCAACTTCGACTGTCTCAGCTACAGTCTCAATTTCGTCTCCAACTATTGAAGACCCGGGACCCAGTGGAGCCGGAAGTTCTCTGTCCCATAAAAAGCTTCATGTGAAAACACTAGGACGGTACAATCTCTTTTCCTTAGCCCTCTTATCTCACACTTCACACAGCATATCATCATATAACGGATATTAAGTTTTTTCGGTCACGCATAAGTTCACACTGAGATAAACATACGTTCGTGTATGGTAAAACAAACGTCACAATACAACACGGTGTTAATTACTTATACAAAAATCGATAAATTCCGTCATGTCAGTACATATTCCTAATCCTGTTACACTAAACAATATCGCAATAATCAGTTGAATTTCTTTACCTTACAACTCATACAAAGTATGCACATATTCTAATATCCGTGCTCTGATATATGCATACGTCCATAATAACTAATCTCACATACTTTAACCATGTTGCCAAATTCACGATTCAAGAATGTGTAAATTCTAACATGTGTTGTTCGTCCGTCGAGTCGACGAGGACCACTCTAGTCATCCGAGGGTTTGAGAGGCAGGTTCTGTTCTGTGCGTGCGCATGTCGCTGATGGGACCAATCCTTGCACGGAATGTTCGTTTGCATAAGGGACAAGGGATGAGTGGGACTTTTCCAGGAGGGTTGATGGTATGCGCTTTTCTAGCTTTGCAGCTGCTGTCCAGCTAGATTCGCACAACTTGGAGGTGTTTATTTCATGGAGGAACGCCAAGTGACTCGATCGCTTGCTGTTTGCTCCCAGGAAACAGGGTTTATGTTGAATGCTTTCAATGCAGCTTTCATATTATCTTTGAAGCGTTTCTTCTGACCTCCGTGGGATCGCTGTCCTTTTTGTCCATAGAAGAGTATCTTAGGCAGTCGGTGGTCTGTCAAGCGTACAACATGCCTCGCCAAGCGTAGTTGAGACTGCATCAGGATGGTGTGGATGCTAGGTAGAACTGCTTGGGAGAGTACCTCAGTGTCTGGAATCCTTGTCCTGCCACTTCATGGTGAGGATTTTCCTGAGACTTGTGGTGTGAAAGTGGTTCAGCTTCCTGGCGTGGCGTTGGAACACCAGGAGGCTTCAAGCGAAAATTAAAGTTATGACAGACACCATCGGGGAATTCTTATTTGCTGATGACTGCGACCTCAATCCTGGCTCAGAAGCGTTGACAAATTCTCCAGCCCCTGCACAAGCTCTGGTCTCACTGTCAGTACCAAGAAGACCGACGTCCTGCATCAGGCGGCCCCTGGAAAGCCCTATGTTGAGCCCAACATCACCGTCAACGGACAAATACTCAACGTAATGAACCGCATCACCTACCTTGGCAGTACCCTGTCACAGAGCGTTACTATTGACGACGAAGTGAACCTCCGAATTGCGAGGGCCAGCTGAACTTTAGGCAGACTGTATGCCAACGTCTGGAATATAATAGACATCAGTATCCAAACCAAACTAAAGGTCTACAGGGCAGTTGTGCTCACCACACTACTTCATTCATGAGAAAAGTGGACGGGGTTTAACAGTTGTCCATCTGTACAGTACCTGAATCCGACTCCAACAACTCCATCTCTGAAAGCATTAGTCAACATGGCGGAGAACAATACACTGAACAGTGTCGGTGCCAGACCACAACCCTGCTTGACGTCATTGGTTTACTGGGAAAGGCTCAGATGTCTCTCCATTATCGGAGACTCACACCTGCATGCCGTCGTGGAAATGTTGCACCATGGATATATATATTTTCTTGGGCATCCGTACTTGGCCATTACCTTCCACACGCCTTCTCTGCTGACAGTATCAAAGGCCTTTCTCAAGTCGATATAAATGGAGACGAGGTCGGCATTTTGCTCTTGACATTTCTCTTGTAGCTGCCTCGCAGCTAACACCATGTCGATGGACTCACGTTCTTTTCAGATTCCACACTGGCTTTCTGGCAGGAGTCCCTGGTCAATGTGCGTAGTGAAGCGGTGCAGTAGGATTCTGGCGAGTATCTTTCCTGCGATTGAGAGCAAGGATATACCCCAGTGGTTGTCGCAGTCCTAGTGGTTCCCTTTGCGTTTATACACGTGGATTATGGAAGCGTCTTTGAATTCCTGGGGATCGTGTCTTGCTGACACATCAGTAAAAACAGTTGGTGGAGCCATATATCATATATATCATAGCTGTGCCCCCTTCCTTGTAGACTTCAGCTGGGATGGAGTCTGAACAAAGGACTTTGCCACTGGAGAGCAGATGTATCGCTTTATGTATCTCGAGCAAGGTTGGGGGGTCATCCAGTGCCTCGTTGATGGGTAATTGGGGGAGACGACTGATGGCTTCATCGTTGATGGACGAAGGGCGATTCAGGACGCTGTCAAAGTGTTCAGCCCAAGGTTGAAAAATCTTCTCTCTGTCAGTAATGAGTATTTTCCTGTCTACGCTGAGAAGGGGGGGGGGATGATCCTGAGAATGTAGGTCCATAACTTCTTTCAGTGCGTTGTATAAGTTCTTCCTGTCATGCATGTCTGCGTGGAACTGAATCTCATCAGCTTTGTTGCTCATCCATCTGTCTCGCATCTGACGGAGGTTCTGCTGTACATATCTGCGTATATCTACGCAGTTTTCCTGAAGCTGGACTTGGGGTTGTTGAGCTAGGTTTGGTGGAGGCGGTATTTCTTATCCAGGAACTGCTTGATCTCATCACAGTTCTCATCAAACCAGTCTTGCTGCTTTCTGGTTGAGGGTCATAGAATTTCTGAAGCTGTGCTGTAGACCAGCTCTCTGAATGCCGCCTTGAACTAACCTTTAACATATAGGTGTGCTAACGGCAAGTCTTTGTTAGGGGGCGCTCACCAGTTATTATATACTTTTGAGAGAGTGACGTATGTAAGGATAAAATGTTTGCATTTAAAATATGCACAGTGGAGAGAATTTTGGCATACCTCTATGCTACTTTAACGTAATGTGGCTGATATTTGTGCTAAAAAAATCAGCCTGAATTAGTCTAAAGTACACTATCCGTAGCAGCTATTAAAATAAGGAAAATGAATTTTGCCAGACTAGACAATACCAACTTCCGAAAGTGCAATGAATGAATTACCAAATGTATATAATGTAAAAAAAAAGTTATCGGCTCTTTTTCATACAATTTACCTCTGAAGTTCAGGAAATGAAAATGACCAAGTGGAGCAGGTACTTTTTTGAAAGATGCACATCTGGAGTAAGGCCAAGCTGTATACTCTATAACGCATATTAAACCCATCAATCATACACCAAACTAAAGGGAATTAAAGGTTATTTGAGCTATACGTAAGATATACAATGTCTTTTTTAAATAGCCAGTATAACCAGTGGGAAAGCCGGGGAATTCATTTTATTTAAAATTCTAACCCTATGCAAAATATGAAACTGTAGAGCGCCACCTTAAGTGACGCTACTGGTCACCTTTGCTGAATCAAGTTTCCGGTCTCTGCCTGGTCATGGTAACCTTACGTAAGTGTTCAAAACTAACCCTGTGGAAATCTTTCGAGATCAAACACAAGGCAGCGGTAATATTCTCAAGACAGATTATAGCTTATACATGACTTTAGATGGGGCTTAGCAAATGTGACAAGCGTACAGATGTTTCGAGGGACGAGTTCATCCGGGACCTCGAAAGAGTAATTCTTGCTCACGATGGAATCGACTATATTGATATTTATCGGATATAACAATGGTTTGCTTGGCGATGTCGTAGATGATCAACCTCTTCTAAAGGAACGCTATAGAAGGAACATAACGGTGATCTCATAAATGCAGTTAAAGATAAAAATGCAAATTCTTGTTCAAACCGCAGACCCGTTCTTTTGTACAAAAAAAAGTGAGATGTGGTGTCAAAATCTGAGAAAAAATGAATTAATATTGATTTTTGTGTTTCTTTTGTTCAAAGAAGTGAGGGGGAAACTTGACCAAACGAGTTTTGCCCACTACTCAACAATTTTAAAAAAATATGGAATGTAATAATGATGGATAATTTCTGTTGAATGAAGATAACACGTAATATCCCTGACCAAAACACGTTTCAACAACTGTACTCTAAATGTTGCTAGTTAACATCTGAGGCTATCCATAAAAATCACCCACGGCAGTAAATTAAATTTTCTTTCCAAGCAGTCAAAGATACGACATTAATAAATATTTATTGAAAAATGAACTTAAAAAATAAACAAAACGAAAAAACAAAACAACTGTGTTTGTAATAAATAATCAAAAATAATACACTACAATTGACAGTTATATTGAAACATTTAACAAAATCTTATGAATGCATAGAAAATATACAGCTATAATGAAACATTTAACAAAACCTTATGAATGCATAGACAATAGTTATATTGAAACCGTCACAAAATCTTAAGAATGCATAGAAAACAGACAAATCAAAAGAATCTTGAGCGACCATTGTGTTTAAAAGAAAAATCCATTAGAAAAGCAAATCTATCGTCCTATTAAGCATTATGTACGGAAGGAAAATCTTCTCTGGCTTTTAATATGTTGGTATAATGCAATTTGATACAACAGTAATGTTGGTATGTCAAATTGTAATGCGACCATGGCGCATTAATACGCATAAATAAACATTGTTCCAACAACAGGCAAATGCCTCTCTACATCAGTGTTGAATTTCTAATAATTAATCATTAACGACATAAGAAATTAAGGAGAAAAAAAAATAAAAAATAATCCCCGTTTTCTACATGAATTGAGTATGGCACACGATTTCATCAAAATCCCCCTGCTTTCTCTCTCTCTCTCTCTCTCTCTCTCTCTCTCTCTCTCTCTCTCTCTCTCTCTCTCTCTCTCATGCAGAAAAAAACAAATACGAAGGCCGATACATTTCTCTATATGCTATATATCAGAGTTACTTCATAAAATATTTAAATGCAAATTCTAGAAGAAAGTTGGCATTTTCTACATTTTATTCTGACATCCCACAGTCAAAACTAATAAGAATAAATAATTTGTGATTTATTTAGCTTTTAGTTTTTCTTCAGTCTGGCTTCATTGACCAATTCAGCCCTGTAACATTAAACAGTGCAAAATACAGAACTGAAATTAGTAGAGGTGTCTTGAAAAAATTTATAACGTGTTATTTCTGAACATACCGCAATACTACCACGATATACCGCAGTTAAATTAAGGACCGACAATTTAATGTTTGTAAATGTTTGTTAATGTTTTTAACCTTTGTAATCCCTAAATGCAATTTAATGTTCTGGGCAGGAGCCTTACGAGTGTTTTTTTAATTTAAAATTTCCGTCTGTCAAAAGCTGAACAAATATTTTTCTCTGATCAAAGCAAAATAACTTATTATATTCATTATATTATTTAATGAAAAATATTACAATGAGATTAAAGAAAATAAGTATCTCAGCTCCCCCCAAAAAATCACAGCTTCCTCCCACCGCGACAAAAGGTGGTCGGTACCTTAAAGTAGACGAATTAACTATGTGAATGTTAATTGTTCTATAATTTGTAATCTAAAACCGTAACTAAAGTTGGATGGTTATCCTGACACTGTAGCTGACACCTGTGAAAGACATTTTGCTGACATTACAGAGCTTGTTGATAAAAAAAAGAAATGGGAAGTCGTTGACACTGAAGCCTACAGTTCACTAGCCACACTACTGATATAACAGGCAGGGAAACTTTGAGTGGGATGCAAACAACCGAGCAATGTGTTTATTATGGGTGGGCAAATATACATAGAACACACTTGCTCGACAAACGATACAAATATTATTAGTGGACTTGGGAGAAATTCAAAAAGAAAACAACCGATGTTCTAAACAAATCTTAGGATGATTCTCAGTCTTACAAAATACGAATGCATGTACTTAACAAATTAACATACGTTAGTAAATAAAAAATGATATTTGTTTAAAATCCTATTTTTGTCTCCAAAAGTTGGATTCAACCCGAATATCTTTCATAACACCCAACTTAGCAACCAAGTCAGCGATGCTAAAATAATAATAATAATAATAATAATAATAATAATAATAATTTATTCAGTAATTTAGGCCACTGGCCTATATTACAAACTACAAGTAAATGCAATGTGTGCCATGGTGTATAGTAATTAAAAGTGGAATTCAGCATGAGTATACATACATAATTTCCTATAAATAATCAGTGCATTATATTAAAACAATGTGTTACTACCAATAAGTACATCATTCACCATTCGTTTGAGTTATCAAAGATTGTCTAAAACAAAAAGCCGACTTAATATGGTAAGAAAGATTTCTTATAATTAACATATTACTATGACTCATATAGGATACAATTTTTTTCTACAAACGGATAGAGATAACAAATTTCATTAAAGTATTTCTTTCTTAAATGGTCATAAGCTGGACAAAAGCAAACAAAATGGAATTCATCTTCTACCAAAGGATTATACTGAATAAGGGCCATTTTCTGCCCCTCTCTCCAAATGTCCTTATATTATGTATAATGTACATATGAGGTGGTTAACAGTTATTTCTGACATCAGTTTTGTGTTCACGTGTCCGTTGCCATGGTTACAGGGTGTCAAAACACTATAAAAAAGACATGAAAATTAGTCATCGTTTACATTTGCTTCTCATAGATACGACTTTACCACGATCTATTCACTCAGTTTCAAATTTGCATATGCAATTTTATTATTTTAGGGGTTATAAAGCTATATGTGTGTGTGTGTATATATATATATATATATATATATATATATATATATATATATATATATATATATATATATATAGTTTAGTTTCTAAAACTATTCTAAAATGGTCCATCGTAGACAAAAGTTGAATATCGAACTTATACGTCAACTGAAAAATGTTTCTAAAATACGTTGGCAAGAAGGTAATTAATCATAAAATACAAAAAATGTTCCTCAATAAAATATTGTTTAATATTAATGAATGAATTTTAATATTATTGAATTTTTCAAACGATTGTTTGATATTATTGAATATGACTGTAAAGGAGGCGTTAACAGGAGCCTCTACGTTCGCTTCTTCGCCGAATACATGGGTTTGTTACCTTCACTGGAAATGATAAGTGTTCTTTATGTATTGATGTACTTTTATCCTTATATTTTCTTGGTTATATAACACATACATTACTGTATTTCTATCTTTAGAAGAAGAAAAATAAATTGTCTTCCACACCCCTTGAGGTAGCCTATAGTCAAACTATAATCTATTTATAAACTATATATTCATCAATAAAGATACAATATGGACATTAATAAGAAAGAAAAGCTTTGTTTAGGAAATTGTTTCTAATTTTAGTAACTGTTAGTAACATCGTTGATGTAGTAAGCAAGTTTAAAAATTTTATGCCAGTCTTAAAACGATCATTCTTAATGTGGGCGAGTGCACCGGAAAACGTGATCAAAAGTCAGCATGAAAAAAAAATGAATATAAATATACTTGTATGAAAGTTATTCTATCTAATTAGGGAAGAATAACAGCTTTACAACACGGGTTCCACTACCATTATTTTCTGATGCAGACATGATTTACCACCCTTGTAATGTTCCATTTTAGATGAATAACATATTGATAAAACTCCTACCTTGCATGACATAAAAATAAAATGATTTGCAAACTGTGCATTATTTTTTGTTCGTTTTGAAAACTGAGCAGTTACTAGTTTCATTTAAAAACCTGTAAATTGACTGTTGTTGATATTATGGATATTAATTTGTAAAAAGAAAAAAAAAGAGAAGAAAAAAAGATGACGTTACGAACGTGGTGCGCCATTTTGTCGCAATAAATGCTATACCGTTTGAGATATGGCAACTTGTTTATAGGGGTTTGTATATTCCGCAGATGACACTTTTTTTTTCCAAGCAGATTTATATAAGTGCAGACTATACCTTGTTGTTTGTCCAACTAATGTTTTAGTTTTATAGAATTAATATTGTTACTATATGAAGAAAGACCCAATAAACAATTTAATGAAAAAATGCGCAGGTTGTAAATGTTATTTCAATCAGAAAATTGACAGATTCATTTAAAGATTACATGTACAGAGTTGCAGTGTAATAGTGAATTAAACGTAGCAAACGGTATCGTGATGGAAATGAAAAAAACCCGTTATTAATGTATAAAATAAATAATATATATGTACTTACCCTATTATTTACATCATCCTTTTCCAAAAAAGATTGGCAACGTAAAAATACATTTAATGTTTACTCCACGTAGTCTTTGTTTACATATAGTTCCAAATGCCCTTTCACCGCCTCTTCGAAAAATCGTGTTTCCAAGGCAATTTAGAAAGAATAAAGAAAGAGAGAAATGAATGGATAACATTGTTTTTAAAATATCTGAATTGTTATTATTCAGGGAATTTTTAAAATATAATAATGAAGGAAATAATATAGCGAACTCTAGAAATTCGGATCTAATTGCTCCCGCGTAGTCATACATTGGCAGTTACGGTGAAACAGGTAAAACAACGTCATCGATACATAGCAAAATTCAATTCTTTACAAATATTTTTAGTGATTAACGCAAACGTGAACACATAAGTTAATAAGTTAATATGAGAACCAAAAACATTTAAATAAAAATTGATCAATCAGTGTAAATACCTTGTCTGATCAAGCCTGCGCTTATATCTTATTTCTAGTTTCATGTTGCTCAAATGTAGCATTTTCTCTTCAATTTCCCATACCAGACCATGTTCAAAGGTCATGTTTAGGTATGAAAAATAAATTTATATGCATATTTCATATAAAATAGGGTAATTTATACATCGAATAATACAACGAGACACAGAATTGTGATAGTTACAAGAATCCCCCCCCCCCATAAAAACGGGGCAGAAAATGGCCCTTATTAAATATAGTCCTTTCTTCCGGCATAATTTATAATACCTGTTGTTTCTCTAGATCATGCAATGACCGTCTCAATATTCTGCATATGTGCTGATCACCTAACTTTAGAAAAAAAATAGGATAATCCACATGATAGGTATTTTTGTGTTCTAATTCAGTTTTATACACGTTATATAATACACATAATTATATGAATTGCTAATTTCACTTAGCCACAACATTAAATCTACAAACCATCTTTCCCAAGATGAAATAAATACAAGCCATCAAAATGGGAAACTTCTCATTTTTACCCAACCATATATGGCTAAATAATTACTGATATTATGTCACTGAGACTGGTGATTTCCCCAGCATGGTACCCTTGCCCATGATTATCAGCACACGAGGACAGGCACGCACTGTTGTATGGCCGGTACCAGTGGAGAAATTCAAGACGGAGTTAATAAAAAAGACAGCATTAAATCTGTAATTTCCAGTGTCACCACCGACGTTTTTGTTTTATTAGTAATAACTGTAGTTCTGTCATCTTCAGTAAGTATGTACGACTTTGGGGATGGGGGTACGCTGAGAGATTGTGCAACTCTACGGGATGCTACGAGTTGTGCTTTACCGTTATTTTATATTAAGGTTAAAAAAGTTAAAATATATCGACTTTCCTGTCATACTGCATACTTTTACATTTTCAAACGCATTAATGGAACAGTTAATGGGTTCGGGGTGGGTGGTATTACGTTGGTAGTGCAGTAGATACATTTTAAGCCTTTGTTTCTAATTCATTTTAAAAAAATAGCCATGACTGGAAATTTGGATATGTCAAGTATAAATATTAATATACATGCTCATAGAATTAATTGAAATGGTGTATGTCTGGCTTCATGTGCCGAGCAATATGGGAACCAGGGTACCAGTGTAGTGGTTTGATTTGCAAACTTCTCCCAGGTGGCATGCATGCTTCTCTCGAAATGCCACTGCCAGCGCATGTTGAAATCTGCCACTTTCTTACAGAAATGCCTGCATTGTTTTTATTCTATTTTTCAATAGATTAACAAATGAAAAATAAAGAAATGTATGCCATGAGCCAGCATTTTTTTACTGTTATTTTTAACTCTTCACCTTTGTAATCCCAAATTTCAATGCAAAAATAACGGAAACGACAACTCAGAATGAGGCTGGTCCTGGAGTCACATGGTCAGTGTAGGCCATTGTATACCTCATTGTATACGCCTGTGTTATCCTTTGCATGCTTGAAAATCATCACAAAACAAGAATTAGTGGTCATTTTGATCATGACTGGCAATCTCAATACTATTTGGAGTATCATCGGAAAAATGTTAAAGCATATAGTTATAATTCCATGGTTGAGGAATTCTGGATACATATATATTTTTATATAGCCAAAACATATTTAGAATTAAAAACTTTTCATGCATGACTTTTCAGACACTGACCAGATTGAACATGTCCAAATTGGAATGATAAGGTAAATCAGGCAACAAAACTAACCCATTATATAAAGAATATCGATCAATATGGAAAGTTGAGACATATCTATGCAGATGATAACATTTTAACATTCCTCTGGACTTTACTATATTTTTTTATGTTATAGCCATAAACTTAATATTGAGATATAAATAAAAGTGACATTGCTTCAGACTTTTTTTGTAACTTCTGTGACCACAATGTATAAAAGACTACAGATAAACCCACCATCATAACACAATTTATTTTTTTAAAAACATTAGACTGATTTTTTTATCGATCATAATACAACCCATTCAACATTTTGTTAATACTGACCATATTACAATCCATTCCTTTGTGGTCTAAGGTTGACATTGCCTGGTGTGGGAGTGGGAGACAAGCGCCCCAATCCTCCAAAAATGCCCCATACGGCTTGCGTCTCTGATTGCCTCTGTCAACTAAAATTCAGCTCCTGGCCTTCGCGAGTGGCTTAGATTTGAAGTCCGGCAGACCACGTTTTCCACTAACAGGAGAAGGGGTGAAGGCGAGCCACTGGCGCCTTAAAACCAGTTGCTTCGGATAGATGGGACTCGTAAACCTTGGATGGTAGCTCATCTAGGAGAAGGAAACCTCCGACTCCAAACCTCTGTTGCCTTGTGGCTATACCCACTCATGGGAAAGGCTAAGGGAGTAAACCCCGACAGAAAATCCGGAGACGGAGTCCCAAAGGCGGTCTGACATTGACTTCAACGTCATTCCGGCAACTCCTGCGACGCTGTTGGTGCCAAGCTGTATCGGCATTCGTCGTTCCCTTGTGCCCACCAGCTGCGTGGAGAGGGGGGATCTGCTGCATGGACAACAGCTGATTCTCCATACCACCCTGCCCAGGCGTCATAGCTCCACTGGAGAGGACACTCAATCGTCGTCGTACGGCGTCGGCACAACACGAGAAGTAGCAGTTTACCGGTTCTAAGTCAAAGCTCGATTGGCGTAGAGCTTGGCGCCAGGGGTTACTTCTGACGGTGGGAGAGATCACCAGGTCTCACTGGACAGCTACCGCCCACTTCAAGCTGGGCAGCCCCCAGTCAGTAAGGTGCTGCCCGCCATGGTCTGCCTGCTTCACTGGGTGCGTGGAGCTTACAGAACCATCTCAACAAGTGGGCCACAAAACTCCGCACCTGGAAAGTTTAAAAGAAGAAATAAGAAGACTCCAACTCTTCGTTTTGCAACCTGGAACATCAGGACCATGTTCCTGGATTGACCGCTGACCTACAGCAGATCGACGATGCACGGAAGACTTCCGTCATTGACAGAAAACTCTCCCGACTGAACATCGATATTGCCTGCGTCCAGGAGACCCGACTGGCTGACAACGGCACCAGCAGGGAAGCCAATTACACGTTCTTTTGGCAGGGGAAGCCCTTGGATGAACCTAGGCAGCATGGTGTAGGCTTTGCCGTAAAGAACACGCTAATCGCGTTCATTGAACCTCCATCATCAGGTACTGAGAGAATCCTTGCCCTCCGGCTGTCAACATCCTTAGGCCCGGTCAACATTTTCAGCATGTACGCCCCAACCCTCTGCTCCACCCACGAGGAGAAAGACAAGTTTTATGAGGCTCTGGATCAGGCAATATCTAGTATCCTCAACAATGAAAGCCTTTACTTACTAGGAGACTTCAATGCTAGAGTGGGAGCTGACCATGAGGCCTGGTCCACCTGTCTTGGCTTTTACGGAAGGGGCAAGATCAACGAGAATGGTCAGCGACTGCTGAAAATGTGCTGCTCCCACAGCCTATGTGTAACCAACACTTTCTACAAATGCAAGGAGATCCACCAGGTGTAGTAGAGACACCCAAGTTCACACCACTGGCACCAGCTAGACCTCGTCATCACCAGGCGTGCAGAACTGGCCAGTGTCCTCCTCACCCGCAGCTACCACAGTGCCCATTGCTACACGGACCATTCCCTCGTGGCCAGAAAGGTGCGAATATTACCCAAGAAGCTGCACCACGCCAAGAAGAAGGGTCACCCACGCATCAACCCTTGATGTGCAAGGAACCCAGAGTAAACACAGCAGTTCATCAGCAAACTGAAGGAAGCCCTCACCAAAGTGACACGTGATGACACCACTGACTTCAAGTGGTCCCATATCCGTGACTCTGTGTACAATTCAGCCGTCACAGCTTACGGGAGGAGGGAGCGAAAGAATGTCGACTGGTATGAGGCAAACTGGGAGGAGATGGAGCCCGTGACTGAGGCAAATGTGAAAGCCCTCCTGGCATACAAGGCTGCACCTAGCCCCAGAACACTACAAGCCCTCAGGATTGCAAAGAACAACGCCCAGAAGACCGCCCGCCGCTGTGCAAACACCTACTGGCTGAACCTTTTTAACAGTATACAGACAGCTGCCGACACCGGGATGCAAGAGGAATGTATGAGGGTATCAAAAAGACGACAGCCCCCCCCCCCCCCAAGTCCAAGACGGGCGAAGTCATCACAGACCATGGGAAACAACTGCAGCGATGGGTTGAGCACTATCTCGAGCTATATGCAATCCAAAACAATGTCACTGGAACTGCCGTGGACGCCATTCCAGACCTGCCTGTTATGGAGGAGCTAGACACACAGTCCACCCTGGAAGAGCTCAGAAAAGCCATCGATTGCCTTGCCTGTGAGAAGGCTCCTGGAAGCGACGGCATTCCGCCTGAAGTCCTCAAGAGCGGAAAACCAGCACTGCTCCAGCCCCTACACATACTCCTCTGCCTTTGCTGGGAACAGGGATACATCCCACAGGACATGCGTGACGCCAACATTGTCACTTTGTACAAAAACAAAGGAGACCGTAGCGACTGCAACAACTACCGGGGCATCTCCCTCCTCCGCATCGTCGGAAAGGCTTTCGCCCGTGTTGCCTTCGTGCGCTTGCAGATCCTAGCCTCCCGCGTCTACCCAGAGTCCCAGTGTGGATTTCGAGCCGGCAGGTCAACTGTAGACATGATCTTCTCACTACGTCAGCTGCAGGAGAAGTGTCGCGAGCAGCAGATGCCCTTTACATTGCCTTCACAGACCTGACGAAGGCGTTTGACCTGGTTAGTCGGAGTGGACTCTTCAGACTCCTGCAGAAGGTCGGCTGCCCCCCCCCCCCATGTCTGCTTGCTGTCATCATGTCGTTCCATGAGAACATGCACAGCACAGTGTACTTCAATGGCGCAACATCTGAAGCATTCCCAGTCATCAGCGGAGTCAAACAAGATTGTGTCCTTGCGCCGACGCTCTTTGCCATCTTCTTCTCCATGCTTCTACAGTACGCATTCAAAAACTTCAGCGAGGGAGTGTACATCCATACCAGGGCTGACGGCAAGCTGTTCAACATCGCCCGTCTCCATGCTAAGACTAAAGTCACAGAGGTACTCATCCGTGAATTGCTCTTCGCCGACGATGCAGCCTTGACATCACACACGGAAGATGGACTTCAGCAGCTGGTATGCCGCCTCTCCCATGCTTGTAAGGAATTTGGACTGACCATCACTTTGAAGAAAACAAACGTCATGGCGCAGGACGCAGTCTCCCCTCCCTCTGGTACCATCGATGGGTACAACTTGGAAGTTGTCGAGAACTTCACATACCTCGGGTCTAATATCTCCAGCTCACTCTCCATTGATTCTGAGGTGAACGGCAGAATTGCCAAAGCAGCAGCACTGGTGGCCAGACTTAACCAGAGAGTCTGGAACAACCCCAACCTCACCAAGAAGACCAAACTGCGTGTCTACCAAGCCTGCGTGCTCAGCTCACTTCTCTGCAGCAGCGAAACATGGACCACCTATGCAAGACACGAGAGGAAACTCAACAGCTTCCACCTGGGATGTCTGCGGGGCATTCTCCACATCCAATGGCAGGACAAAGTACCCAACACAGAGGTTATAGAACGCGAAAACATGAACAGCATGTTCTCCAGTCTCAGCAAGAGGCGCCTTCGCTGGCTTGGCCATGTTAAGAGAATGGACCCAGGCCGCATTCCCAAAGACCTGTTATATGGGGAGTTAGTAGAAGGTGCACGACCAACTGGACAATCACATCTGCGCTACAAAGATGTTTGCAAGAAGGATATGAAGACGGCAAACATCAATGTCAACGACTGGGAGAGCTGTGCAAACAACCCTTCCAGCTGGCGTCTAAGCTGTCAGGCAGGGAGTTCAAAATGCAGAGGAAGAGAGAAAAATAAAATAAGCTGAAAAGAGAGATAGAAAGAAGGATAAACAAAAGCTTACTTTGGAGCTACGCCATCATCTCCCAAGGGCCAAGGACAATCCATTCAACATTTGATAATACTGATTTTAATACAATCTTTTCAACATCTGATAACACTGATTTGAATAAAACCAATTCACTATCTTGATAATACCGATTTGATTAACCCCATTCAACATTCATAATACAGACCATAATACATTCTATTAAACATTTGATAATACTGACCAAAACACAATCCATTCAACATTTGATAATACTGACCTTAATACAACCCATTCAACATTTGATAATACTGACCATAACACAATCCATTCAACATTTGATAATACTGACCATAATACAATCCATTCAACATTTGATAATAGTGACAATAATACAACCCATTCAACATTTGATAATACTGACCATAATACAACCAATTCAACATCTTGATAATACTGACCATAATACAACCCATTCAAGATCTTGATAATACTGACCATGATACAACCCATTCAACATTTGATAATACTGACCATAATACAATCCATTCAACATCTTGATTATACTGATTTGATTAAACCCATTCAACATTTTGATGTTGCTGACCATAATACTGCCCATAATACAACCCATTGAATATCTTGATAATACTGACCATAATACAACCCATTCAACATTTTGATAATACTGACCATAATACAACCCATTCAACATTTTGATGTTGCTGACCATAATACAACCCATTCAACATTTTGATAATACTGCCCATATTACAACCCATTCAACATTTTGATAATACTGACCATAATACAACCCATTCAACATTTTGATAATACTGACCATAATACAACCCATTCAACATTTGATAATATTGACCATAATACAACCCATTCAACATTTGATAATACGGACCATAATACAGCCCATTCAACATCTGGATAATACTGACCATAATAAAACCCATTCAACATCTTGATAATACTGACCATAATACAACCCATTCAACATTTGATAATACTGACCATAATACAACCCATTCAACGTTTGATAATACTGACTATAATACAACCCATTCAACATTTGATAATACTGACCATAATACAATCCATTCAACATTTGATAATACTGACCATAATACAAACCATTCAAGATCTTGATAATACTGACAATAATACAACCCATTCAAGATCTTGATAATACTGCACAACTATTTCACAAGTTTGATCAAAATCGGACACAGAAACATACTTGGTAGATGGCAGACAATTTCAGCGAATCAGATGCAGGGTCATATAATTAATATGCATGAATTTCACTCATTATCGTACTCTACAGGATCTTGATTATATAGTCCTATTTATCAAGTTTGATCCAAATGACAAAATACAGTCTCTATAGTGGTAATGAAATCTACATATCATGGTCAAGATCACCTCATAAATATGCATAGGTCTCACTCATAATGAAATTTTCCAACATCTTCAACATATTACCCTATGTATGAAGTTTCATTAAAATCGGATCAGAAATAGTCAGGTGTTAAGCTCAGCCAATCATGTTCATTTCATTAATATGCATGGGTCTTGCTTGTCAAAAAAAAAAACATTATCTATCTTGATATAAGCCTATTTACCAAGACTGATACAAAAATATGATCAAAAAGAGAATTTAACCTTCTGAGCTTTGATTCTGGAGCAAGTACGTTATATACTAAAAAGAAACTTTTCTTTTCCAATGCAAATACTAGATATATTTCATGTTGTGCTACCAAAAATGATATATTTTAACTTTGCCAATAATTAAAATATGTTTTTCATATTGCATGATGAATTATATCTGGTAATAATGTAGCGAAAGAAAATATCCTCAACGTTCTACATTTGTTTGAAGTTTGATATGTGTTATATGGTAGTTATACTATATTTGTAAAAAGTAGGGTCTGTGTTATATGGTAGTTATACTATATTTGTACAAAGTAGGGTCTGTGTTATATGGTAGTTATACTATATTTGTGCAAAGTCTGGTCTGTGTTATAAGGTAGTTATACTATATTTGTACAAAATAGGGTCTGTGTTATATGGTAGTTATACTGTATTTGTACAAAGTCTGGTCTGTGTTATAAGGTAGTTATACTATATTTGTACAAAGTAGGGTCTGTATTATATGGTAGTTATACTATATTTGTACAAAGTCTGGTCTGTGTTATAAGGTAGTTAAACTATATTTGTACAAAGTAGGGTCTGTGTTATATGGTAGTTATACTGCATTTGTACAAAGTAGGGTTATGCTATATTTCTTCAAAGTATGGTTTTTATTATATGGTACAATGAAACCTTACTTGGCACAGCAGTGCTTAAAGAAAATAATTTTTAGGCACAGGCCCAAAGCTTATGACAAATATCATAAGCCCTCAGTCAAATTATACAAGCCCAGACTCCGATTTTCATTGCCCAAAAGTGCCTCATTTTTAATATTATTTAACACAAAACACCACAATTGCTACACTTTAAAGATGAAAAGAAAAACAAAATCATATTAAACTGAGTTGCATGTTTATATGGCTTTTAAAAAAGTTGGCTTAAAGCAACGTTTTCCTCTTGGTCCTGAGGTTAGCCACTAATTGCTATAAAAATGAATCAACAATGTTAATGTTCATTAGCATATGAAGCGTGTACAGTTTCTGTTTACACTTTTGATGTTGTTCAAAGGTACCACATAATATGCTTAACCAGTGTATAGACGTAAAAATAATCAAGACAAATCAGCAAGATCGCCGTACTGTGCAAGTGACCAACTCTTGTTAATTTACTACAGCAATAAACTGTTATAAACTGCTCTTATTTCGCATGTGCATATTTTCTGATTTTTCCAACATGAAATAAATAAAGGTTAATTAAAACGTTAATAAATTCATGGGCACAGAGAGTTTACCAGGCAAATTGTAATATATAGATTGTACAGAACAGTACTTACATGATGCAAATTGTATCTCCTTGTCTATTCCGAAGAATACTAGATGCAGTTTTGCTTTATTCACTATTTGTACCAAATCTCATTCTCCAGAATCACATTTAAAAAAGGAGACAACTGCTATTTAATTTGACCCATGTGCTTACGACTTACTGTTTGTCAAAGATATAAGCGATCCAACTAAGTGATGCAAATCATATTAAATGACAAGCATCTTTAATTATACAAATCACATAACAAGCATACAGTAATTCACATAACTGATCATCATTCATACATCTCAGATTTGTGTTTCGGCTTACCATAACACAAATTTATAACTTTCAACAGATTATTCATTCCAACTACGAATTTGGACAGCTGGTTGTTTTGGCAATTCCCTGTGTTTATAATTATCAGATTTGTCTTGTTTTCTCACAGAACACCAGGTAAATGTATGAATCATGAAATTGGTTTGTGAAATGGTGGGAGTTTTGTCTGGCAGCAATACTGGTAAACTGTCTGCTGTGCAACATTAATCCACATGAATTAACTGTTGTAAAATCTTAAGTTGGTTGAGCAGGATGAGATGTCCTGCATAATAGCAGCAGTAAATTATTTAGCCCTCATAAATTATACTGGACTAACCATTGACTATCATTGTCAATCAATTAAGGTATGAACACTTGCTTGGTTGAGTAGCATGATTTAACCATAGCCGAGTAAACAGGTACGTATTTATGGTTGCTTACATCAAACTTCCTTTGAGTGTTTAACATATTACAGTTATTTTCAAAGCTTTATTTCTGAAACTTCTTTATTTTGGACGTTTTATTAAAGTTTAGCATAACTGTGCCAATAATTTGAAACAATGTACTTTGTTAAGTGCAAATCAAAATCTTCAATGTACATGTGGTGATGCCATGATTTAAACATGCAAACTAACTACAAGCATTGAGAAAAACACTACTGTTGTTCATTCTTGTCGTACTGGGAGCACAGTTTTAATGAGTTAGGTATTTACATTTTAGAGCAAATAAAAACATAATTATTGGTGCATTGATGCAATATTCTAATGCAATAATGCTTAAAAAAACAATAATAAACTGAAGATAAAAGGGACAGGTTATTGTTGTGAATATTTACAGCAACTCACTACTGCTCAACTCCTGTCATCAATCAAATTATACACATTTAAACTGGGTAGAAATAATAAGGAAACAGATAAAAATTTAATATATTTATTGACATTTCAAACAAATGTTGAACGTGTCCCAAGACTTACAGTACATGAAAATACGGCTATAATTTTGTGTCCCAACATTTACAGGTCATAAAATAATCACTTGTGAAAATAATTTAGGGTGACCCAAGACTTATAGTGTCCCAAGACATAAAGTCATTAAGGTATCCATTAAACTTAAACCTGAAACATCTTGAACAACAGCAATTAAACAAGATCATTTAAAAAAATCAAAATACTTACTCAAGTGTTTTTGCCAAAATAAGTTTTAGTAGGTCTTTCTTTTATCTCAACTCCACCAAAGGATGGCCAGTATTTAATCAAAGGCTCAGAAGCCAACATGACCGCATTCGATCCCTAAATTCTCCAGTTTATAACAAAAAAGTAATAAATTTAACAGTCTGACATGTTTACCTTAATCCCTTTAGGCAGTCACACATCACTGCACTGGTTGCAACAATTGTTAGAACAGCTCCTGCCTCCAGTACCCACTAGGCTGGTTCTGGCTGGTTTCTAGCACATAAATATCTAACATGGTACTTTTAGAATCACATGTTAAAACACTAGTTATAGTAACCACATGCAATCTGTTCCCCAATCGTGGATCACATACTTCCCTTTGTTTACACAGCTTTCAATAACGGTAGGAGGACTTATATAGGGATTAATATTTATAATTTACTAGGCTTTTTACATTATGAAAATAAATTTCTGCATTTCATTACCACAAAGCATTCTCAGGCAAATATTTTTTATTACATACCTGACAGGCACCTCACTTAGAATACAGGAGAGACCCCCAGGCATAGAATTTTTTGAGCACTTTACAGCATGATGGTCAGGGTTCAAAAAGCACCAATATGATTTGCAACACATCATGCAATAGGCTGAAGGTCAGTTAAGTAATGAAATGGCTCTATAAATTGGAAGGGGAAAAGTTTAGGCACCAACTTTGTGATTCAGTTGCACAGTTATCATCTTAAGTTTATGAAAGTATATTTATTCTCTCAAAAATATTTTATAAGCGGAGCAATAACAAGACAAGCTTATGTCTGATTTATCTCTGTTCCATGTCTTAAGTGGCAAAGTAGGCATTACTAAAATTAACTGATATATGCTTTATCCCTTATTTTTCAGTTCTTTCAAATGTATACAACAGTTTGACGAAGTTAATAAACACTCATCTAATTTTTCAGGTTCATCTCTGCATTAGATGGGTATTTATGTCTGATCAATCGCAGCTTGTTCCCAGTTTTGACATGCATCTGTATCACAATGATTAGAGTCCAAGCCTGTCATCCAAATCATCCAGATATTACTGTCCCTATTTTGATCTGATGATTATTGAATAACTTGACAACATCTATACACAACTTCAAACTGTAGTCTTTACAGATAGGCTGCCCAACCAATGTACATTTGACAGAGATTCTTCTCATCTGTGGATTCCTGTAAAAAACAATACAAATCTGTTTGTATATCACAGATATTCAAAGATACATAATGGCTAGTTATATGTCCATTAACTTTACTTAATTTGGCCAACATATGACCAATGATGACATAAAGAATGGGCTGACTACTGTAAGCTATGCACATTTTTGCAACAGTTGAGCTAATAAACTCGGCTGATTTCATATGTTCTCTATATATTTTATCAGTTGAGTTAATAAACTTGGTTGATTTCACATGTTCTATATATATTTTATCAGTTAATATGAACTTGGTTGATTTCACATGTTCTCTATACATTTTATCAGCTGAGCTAATAAAAGTGCAAGTAATTTACACCTAACAAATATTGTTAAGTAATAATTTAAAGCGTAATCTTCCTCATCGTCCTGGATTTATGGCTAAAGTAACAACAGTTGAAGAAGTTTCTCCAAAGAATGGGGGTGGGGGTAGAGTATCAATGATCAAGATCAAGAAAAAGTTTTAACATTTAAACCATTAAAATAATTTTTCATACACAGCTGCAGGATTTGATACAAATGCAACCTGCCAATGTCCGGTGTGTCGGCTAGAAAAATAAAAATCATCAAGCACATGTCATTGCCATTATTGTCAAAACTTTCATTCAAACAATGAGACAGGTTGTCATTAGAAACATAACCAATGCTAGAATTTAGAAATAGAAAAGCATATTCACTCAGCCACAGGCAGTCCAGTCTCTCCTCTTATCCCCACCACTTCACTTACATTTAAATTTTGAGAAAAAGGGTTACCATTGGTAGACTATTGTACATGTGTTTGTGTTGAATGATTACTTAATAATTATTAGATGTTCCAGATATAAATACTGTTATTTCCTTATTTTTTGCTAAGTACCAATTTTTTAAATTTTATTTCATGGTTGCTACAAGTCATGATTTAAAGACCCAACAATGATTCTTCTGTGGAAACAATTAGGACCTTCTGCAATCCATGAATTCATGTTCATATGAATATGTCTGCTTTCACAAAACCATAAAAATTTACACTAATGAAAACAAAAGAATTTAAATTACTTAAATGGGTAAAGTGTGTCAATCTTAATGGTTAACAAATTGTTATGAATATTTAATTGGTACTGTTATGGTTTCTTTGCATGATTATGTCATGTATAATTGTATTTTGGATTCGACCTTGTCCAAAATCAAATTTATTATACACCTGACCAGCAAGTTTTATTTTGTAAACAAATAATACATTCTTAACATTTTTCTGTGAGTGTGGGTACAATATTAGAAACATTATCAATGAAAGTAAATATGTTTATTTGGAATTGGGTCTAGGAGATTGGAATTTCCCCATAATGAACCTGTTGTACCTGATGTTTCTCATGTTTATTTATATCATTTTAGTAACAGATTTAATCTTGTTGACAACTTAGAATACTCTAGAAATGAACTTTGGATCCTCATCATGGTTATACTTTTGTGATCCGGTTTTTTTTAAATGTTGTTTACCCAAAATATTTCTCATTCTTACATTTAACATCTGAGGCAGAATCAGCCGTACTGTTGTGTTCTGTATTTCACTTCGATGGAATTATTTATTAAAATTATTATTCACTGGAAATACATAGTGTCCATCTATAATATTCTTGGACTGGAACATTAATTTGGAATTATACTGATATCAGACAAGAACATTTTTGGATTATAATATTTTGATACACCAAAAGATTGTTAGTACATTGTCACACTTCAGGCCATTGGCACATTACCATGTTCGAGACTGCAGGCACATCAAAACATTCAATATTGGAACTTATTGGGAATAATACTGGAATTCAGTAGGAACTTTTATACATTTTATTTCTGGCAAAACTTTCTGGACTATTTGGGATTTAATTCAAAATATTTTAAGCACTTTTAAAATTTTGACTTTGTACTGTAGGGAAATATATTATTTTTTGAATTTTACAAAATCTGATGGTTTTTGCTCTTTTCTGTTTCTTTATGACCATATAGTCGCAATAGAAATTAATATCCCAGTGCCATAATCCTGAGAAGGGAAGATACAGCAACTAACACTGATCCTAAGACAAATCCAAGTTTTAGTACTCCTTCATAAAATACTTAGGAAAATATGGCACATTCTAAAGCACAAAAGAAAGAAAAAATGTATGAAGACAAAATCAAAAACTGCATTGGTAATTGCGACATTGCCATATGTTTCTCAAACTCACACAAGTGCCTATACCTATGGACTGCAGACCAATACTATCACTGGCATCATAGGATTTACAGGGACTTGATGGACTTTCAGGCCATATGTCAGTAACCTATCCAACTACTTCCACTATATATCACATACAAATTTACAACTGGACTTGTTTGCAAGTTTATACAGGAGGTCACTTTTTCATACCCCATCAATCAATCAAGTCATAATTATTTCTTCCACTTCAGTTTTCATAGAGACCTTTTTCAACATCAAAGATTAAAAATTCTTGTGATGGCAAAAATCCAAAAATTAAAACAATTGATCTTTAAACAAATTGCTTAACGTGTAAGAAAAATAAGTACAGATATTATGGTAATCAAAGTCTCCCTAGCCCACAGCAAATATCATTTTGTAGAGGTCAGAATCAATGACAGAATGCATGTCATGCCTTATAATGTACAATTTCCTGTGTAGTGACAGATCTTTTATTATGCTGTTCCTGGCTTTGCTTTCACAGGTATGATTCAGTGGTTTGCAGAATAATTATTCAAAATAAAATTTGTGGAGAATGCAATTTCTAATCTGATGTGCCTGGCATATTCCAAACATCTATCAAGGTTAGTATAGCAAAAAACGTAGGTAACTGTTACATAACTTTATAACATCAGTCCTAAAATGAATTAAGTTTAAGTTTACCAAAGTATCAAAGAAATGGAGTTTAAAACAATAGCTACTGATAATGTGGGCATATACATACATTGTAACCTACTTTTGTTGTAGAACTCTTAACAAGGTTCATGACCATCTACAACAGTGTCAGAGAAAGAGAATTAGATTCACAATCATTACATAACAGTAAAGTAAAGACGTGTCCTTTCAAAGGCATCACAAAAGCAGTTTGAAGTGAAATTCCCAGCAAGTCAATGCTTTTTTGAAGATGTGATTTTTGAAGTGCAAACTATTTTACACTTTACCTATTAAATGGTGGCTTTGACCTTTGCCCCAATAATATTTATTTCATACTGAACATAAACTACATGTAAATCGACCAAGGCCATACCAGTAGCTGGGACTGGGACAAAAGTCGTCAGGATTTCAAGGCTGTGTAACTTAAAAGGTTAAGTTTGTTGTTTTACAAGATAAACTGGACTAGCCAAATATGGTGTATTAAGGAAGTGATCTCATTTTGGAGGTGGTCATCAGGAAACGTTCTACTCTAGCTATTATCCATTGACAGGATTTGAATGTCTTATTGGAAGTTCACTGTATATACTAGAGACATCTAACACAGAGACTGGCAACCCCATACAGTCTTTGAACAATCTAGTAACACCCTTTTCATATGTAAAATAGGGCGATGACACTGTGAGTGTCCCGGTATGAGGCCGTTGATATCTACTAAGGAGTCAGGGATGTAAGCTAAATGTATGCAAAGTAGTAAACATGTGATGACTTAAGCCCATTGTTTTAAGGGCAACAATTTTGATAGTAATTGGGTTTTCAAAGTAAATTTTTGGGGACATTTTTAAAACCAATGTAGAGCCATTTTTGAGGTAGTATTGTGCCACTGTTACCAATCTACATCAGATATTTCATTATCAAACAATAAATACTATCCTTAAACTCTCCCTTAAAATTAAAATGAGCTTTTCCAAAGCTCATGCAATCAACAGACTATTTATTCTGCTTTTAAATTTTATCAAATATGACTTACCAGTAATTGAGTATCATGAAGATTAAGAAATACATCAAAACGAGCAACTGATACATAATTGACAATGGATAGTTCTAACCTGTCAATCAAACTGGGCACATTGACCAATCAAACATAGGCATTGATTTCACTGCATAGATATGTGTTGCTATCCACCACATTTGCTCACCAACATAATGCAGACTGTCATTATTATGAATGAATTCAAGAGGGCATTTTTTTCTTTTTTAAACTTTCCAAAGCAAACACCAGCATAGAAAAATGTCTGTTTTGGAAATGATACATTACTTATAATCATATTTCGTATCTAAATAACAAATCTGTTTTTAAATAATAATATTATTTGTTGTGCTTGTGAAAATGTTAATTGCTAATTTTATCCTTCAAACTGTGTATTTTATCTGAGTCATAATTTTACATGCAATTATATCAACGTGTGCATATGTATTGTTAATCTTTGTTTTCTTGTTACCTTGGGTTTTTGTATTTTAAAAAAAATTTAAACTGGAATATTGGAATCCTGCATCATGCTTCAACAATGCTGATTTTATTAAAAATTTTCAAAACTGAGCGTTTAGTTGTAACTGATGTCAACTTGATAAAATTCCATTCAATACAACAGTCGGGATTGGCCCTAATCCTATTCATATCTATAATTGCATAATTGGAATTTGACATCAGTTATTTTAAAATGTTTAATTCATGAATTTTGAAAACAGTTTTAATACCCACCAATTTACTATTAATGTACATCTACCCCACATACTCATTACTCACATAATGTAACCCTTTCCTTACAAACTTTCAAAGAACAGAAATAAATGATAATACTGTTTTCATTTTCATGTTAAATAATAACATGATATATCCAAGGAATATGAAAATGCATGTTCTTATGATAAACCCACATTAAATCTGTCCCAAGCGTGATGTCACTGAGATCATGTGATAACAGAAGTAGAGTGTTGCCATTATATATATATATATATATATATATATATATATATATATATATATATATATATATATATATTGTAATACAGGTCACTATACTGGGTTTATATTCATACAGGGGAAACAACCTATATCAGATAAAAAGATCCTCCCATACTGAAAATATAAATTTACTGATGGCAACAAGTCAAAATTGATCTGCTTTCAAATTATTGACATAAAAAAGTTTTATAAAAGCAAAGAAAGGTACCAAAGAATCCTGTATCTCACTTACAATGATGAATTACATATCCCCTGCCACATCTTACTTCCATGCATTATGTATCACCCTTTGTATCTGATACCCCTCTGTATGTGACTTCTATGCAATTATGTATCACCCTCTGTATCTGACTTCTATGCAATTATGTATCACCCTCTGTATCTGACTTCCATGCAATTATGTATCACCCTCTGCATCTGACTTCCATGCAATTATGTTTCACTCTCAGTATCTGACTTCTATGCAATTATGTATCACCCTCTGTATCTGATTTCCATGGAATCATGTATGTCCCTCTGTGTCTGACATCTATGCAATTATGTATCAACCTCTGTATCTGATTTCCATGCAATTATGTTTCACCCTATGTATCTGAATTATATGCAATTATGTTTCACCCTCTGTATCTGACTTCCATGCAATTATGTTTCACCCTCAGTATCTGACTTCTATGCAATTATGTATCACCTTCTGTATCTGACTTCCATGCAATTATGTATCACCCTCTGTATCTGACTTCAATGCAATTATGTTTCACTCTGTATCTGATTTCCATGCAATTATGTTTCACCCTCTGTATTTGACTTCCAAGCAATTATGTTTCACCCTCAGTATCTGACTTCCATGGAATCATGTATGTCCCTCTGTGTCTGACTTCTATGCAATTATGTATCACCTTCTGTATCTGACTTCCATGCAATTATGTTTCACCCTCGGTATCTGACTTCTAAGCAATTATGTATCACCCTCTGTATCTGACTTCCATGCAATTATGTATCACCCTCTGTATCTGACTTCTATGCAATTATGTATCACCCTCTGTATCTGACTTCCATGTAATTATGTTTCACCCTCTGATTCTGACTTCCATGCAATTATGTATCACCCTCTGTGTCTGACTTCCATGGAATCATGTATGTCCCTGTGTGTCTGACTTCTATGCAATTATGTATCACCCTCTGAATCTGACTTCCATGCAATTATGTTTCACCCTCAGTATCTGACTTCTATGCAATTATATATCACCCTCTGTATCTGACTTCCATGGAATCATGTATGTCCCTGTGTCTGACTTCTATGCAATTATGTTTCACCCTCTGTATCTGATTTCCATGCAATTATGTATCACCCTCTGTATCTGACAACTATGCAATTATGTATCACCCTCTGTATCTGACTTCCATGCAATTATGTTTCACCCTCTGTATCTGACTTCCATGCAATTATGTTTCACCCTCAGTATCTGACTTCCATGCAATTATGTATCACCCTCTGTGTCTGACTTCCATGGAATCATGTATGTTCCTGTGTGTCTGACTTCTATGCAATTATGTATCACCCTCTGTATCTGATTTCCATGCAATTATGTATCACCTTCTGTATCTGATTTCCATGCAATTATGTATCACCCTCTGTATCTGACTTCCATGCAATTATGTTTCACCCTCTGTATCTGATTTCCATGCAATTATGTATCACCCTCTGTATCTGACTTCCATGCAATTATGTTTCACCCTCTGTATCTGACTTCCATGGAATCATGTATGTCCCTCTGTGTCTGACATCTATGCAATTACGTATCACCCTCAGTATCTGACTTCCATGCAATTATGTATCACCCTCTGTATCTGACTTCCATGCAATTATGTATCACCCGCTCTATCTGACTTCCATGCAATTATGTATCACCCTCTGTATCTGACTTCCATGCAATTATGTATCACCCTCTGTATCTGACTTCCATGGAATCATGTATGTCCCTCTGTGTCTGACATCTATGCAATTACGTATCACCCTCAGTATCTGACTTCCATGCAATTATGTATCACCCTCTGTATCTGACTTCCATGCAATTATGTATCACCCGCTCTATCTGACTTCCATGCAATTATGTATCACCCTCTGTATCTGACTTCCATGCAATTATGTATCACCCTCTGTATCTGACTTCCATGGAATCATGTATGTCCCTCTGTGTCTGACTTCCATGCAATTATGTTTCACCCTCAGTATCTGACTGCTATGCAATTATGTTTCACCCTCAGTATCTGACTTCTATGCAATTATGTTTCACCCTCTGCATCTGATTTCCATGCAATTATGTTTCACCCTCTGTATCTGACTTCCATGCAATTATGTATCACCCTCTGTATCTGACTTCCAAGGAATTGTGTATGTCCATCCGTATCTGACTACAACTGCTATTATGTATCCTACAGAATCCATCAGGGGCTTTGGAGGGAAATTTCACCATCAGAATCAGAATTGTGGGCAGGACAACGAATTTTCAAGACAGCCAGAATATTTCCAAACTTTAAATTGTTTTGATGCATATCATTCTTTTTCATTTAAACAGAAAATTGGCTTTGTAAACATTTATATGATAATATACATGTAACCATGACAGTTTATGTCACCTATCACTATTATTACTTAAAACATTGGGTATGACAGGTATTGGGGTATGACAGGTATATGGTACGACAGGTATTGGGTATGACAGGTGCACACATGTGGAAGTAATAACTGATGTGTGATGTGATTTGGAAGCAATTCCTCTAAAAGGAGACCATTCTTGGCTGAAAAGTTCTTTAATGGAGTTCACATAAAAAAAATACTGTCTATACTTGACAAGAATGTGTTCTACTGTCAAATAGACACTGGCAAAGTATGCACTCTGGCCAAGGTTCACCATTCATGAGGTACACTTAAGTCAGATATGCGTGTCCTTTATGTTACTGGCACAATACCAGCAAACAGAGCACGAATGAAAAGGTGTGGATATAACTGTGAAAGTACAGAACATTTTCTGAAAGTTTTATTTCATTCAAAAGACCATAAAAAGTTAAGTTTACCACACAAAATTTATTGTAAACAAGTCTGTCCATAACTGAAGATGCAAAAAAGATTATAAATGTTCACGATGTTAAAAACATTATAACCTCATCCAAAACCACTGAATATAATTCATGTGAGATAAGTGTTCCACATGGCTTCCTCACATGGACAAACTGTATAACATGAGAAAATATAGGTTGTTGCATAATATAGAATATATCACTGACCTGAATGAGGTACTTGACATGTCCCTCTACTGACAGTGCCAGTCCTCGTGACTTGTTCTTCATGATGCCCTTCAGTCTGAGCTCAATGTTCTGTACATGGGTCATTGCCTGAAAAATGGCATATCTAACAGTATTTTAAAAAAGTCATCCTGTCATCATCATTATTCTTATTATCAGTAAAATTATTATTTTCTGAGTCAATATCATCATCATCATTGTCACTATCTCTACTACAACTACAACCACTACTATGCTAAAATCATAATATATTTACTACTGTACCTACTGAATTACAAGTCAACTCGACTGTAATTCTACCTCCCCTTTTTGGGGCTACAAGAAGCTAACTTCTGTTTGATGCTTCAATAAGTTGGGGTGTATTTTGCAGCTCAGATCTGTTTGAAGGGGTCACTTGTGCGTTGGAATTGCACTTTGAAACATAAACAAGCCAAACTTCACTGTCACATGAGCTTATGTCGAGACTGAGCTTGGGCTTTCTAAGTAAAAATCTGTTCATACAGTCCGTCAAATCTATTAAAGGATGCAACTCAACACAAGTATCAAATTTGTGGCTCTATCAAAGGGCTGTCAGGTGGGAAAACAAAGAGGGTGTTTAATTTACAAGCTAAGGGATTAAGGTCAAACGTGCGCAGGCAGTTGTAGTACTCTACTTGAACAAGTATTTAATTCACACCTCAATCAAAAGAATTTGCTAAATTGACAACAAAGTGAGTGGTGCCTTTACAAGAAAAGGACTTATCAAGCAGCACGATATGGCATAAAACTTGGGAAATAGCACTTGGAAATTAAATGTAACTTATGGAAAAGGAAAATACAATTTAAATTAAAAAAATTATTGCATCAAATGCAAAGTATACATAGCAATACACAAATATTAATACAAATACAGGTTGTTTTGACTTGGAAGCAATATACTTGTTAGTAAACAATCACAGTAAACAACACTGACATACACTTTACTTTGTGGTGAGAAGTATTTAATTTACCAGTAATATTTTCAAATTATTAAAATCCAAAGAACTGTAGACACAAGTATTGTGTAATCAATACATACCATCATGAAGTGGATAAACACAGTGCACACCATATATTCATTTTTGAATGGGAATAGTGGCATGAAAATGTAAAATATCTGAAATTGCTAGTATTTTTATGTACTGCAAACACTTAGTTTCCAACACTACCCCCAGATTTATCAACTTTTTTCCCCATGCCACACTTTTAACATGACCCATACTCTGCATGAATAAAATTCAGTAAAAAAAATGTTGATTTATAAGCAAGTATATATGGTACCTACAGTGACAAAGCCATGGTACTTACCAGCTGCATGAAGACTTATTCTTTACCAACTTTTCTGACAAAGAGCATGTCAGTGCACAATTATATAAGTTTAGTTATGCCATTTTCTTGTATAATACTTAGCAAACTGCAACTTTTCCCAATGTAATATGATTTTAAAAGAAAGTGAAGAAAATCCACAACTGCAATCAAAGGTGGGCAGATTGGATTAACCCGTTTCCTACTGTACCAATTAGATATTGCCATCTACTTGATGTTGTAAACCAAAGATACAGCCACTAATATTGTAAAAATAAATCCATACCTAAGGGCAGATCAGATTAGTCAGTTATCTACAACTCCAATTACACGGTGACATAAACTTTGGACGTTAACTGCATAAGGGATGCAGTCTGTTTGATAACTAATCTTGGCAGATAGATCATTTGATATGAACCTGGCATGAAGACATGAAGGTGAGTATCTATAAATTGTCATGCAGGAGGGAGACCCTCTGTATAGTGACATCAGAACCCTCCAGAGTAGTAACTCTCCCTGGGGGCATCTATCAATTAGTCCAAGCTGAACCACGACTATAGGAGGTTACAGACTTCCAAGCAAAGAGAATGAGCATGAGAGCTTTCTTGATGTCAGAGGTATGCCAAAAGCCATGTGTTGTCCACGACAACTATGACATTGCTGAGAGTCCATTGAGGTAGACACATTCCATAGTGCTTGGAAAACAGCCCACATCCTAGGTTGATGATATAAAGGGAACATTCTTCTAGAGATAATAAACCCTGTCTGGACACCACCAGGACATTTCTCCTGCTCCGAATATGGTGGGCTTAGAGGATGAACTCTAATAAGACTGCTAATCAGGTTCCAGACTTCCATGCAAAGAGAAGGAGCATTTGTACCTCCCTGATGCCAGAGGTATGCTTCTGCTACAGTGTTGTCTAAGGCAACCATAATGAAATGATGCCTTATGAGGCAGACACACCCCTGTAAGCAATTTTAAGACTTATATATGAAGGGTCACTTCTTCCTGGGATCAAAAACTCTGAGCAGCAATCTGATTTGGGACTTCAGTGAGAAGACAGTCCTGATATAGCAACCAAAGTAGGTGGTGGTAACAACTGGATCAAAAATGTCTGGTCAGGCTGTTTCAATAGGGTGGCAAGGGTTGGTGTGCTTTTTGCCCATTGGAAGGGCCCAGAGTTGCCGCCAGGGGCTTGTGTTGTTGGTTTCTCAAATCCTGTGATGCCATGGAGGGAATGATGTCTCCGAAGAGCATCTCCACCTCAAAAGGCGCAGACCTTAAAGGGTTCTTGCTCTGACAATGATTCCTCTTTCAGGAGACTGAAGTAAGCTGCTCAAGAGATCATCATGAGAGTACTGGCCTGAAACCACTAAGCCTCCACAATGTTTTAACAGGCTCCAGTTTGAACTTGTGACACCCATGAGTGCAAAGGAGTGGAGCAGACTTAAAAGGACCAATCTGGCGAATGGAGTTAATATCTGGAGACAGAAACCAGTAGCTGCAGCATAGAGGAGGGGACAGACCTCTGCTTCTGATGCTTGCCTAACTCTTGTTCCTGGGAAAACTTCTGTGTAAGTTTCTGGACCATCACAGAGTGGGGAGCAAAAGAAGATCTGGCTGAGATGGTGTCCAAGACAGACTATCCAGACTGGAGAGAATCATTTTGTCCTCAGTACCAGATCATTTCTGACAAGTCCGGAGGAAGAAGGCAGTAAACTTCATTCACTGCCGTATTAAATAAACAAACTTCCTCCTCCCCCACACAAGGCCAAACAGGTGGGAAAGAGCTGGGGACTGCAATGGAGGGGAAGGGATCATTGCTCTGAAAACTCACCTGAGTCTACTATGAAATTACATCTTCATCCTGAGTGGGCTCCTGAGCAAGACAGGGCAGTCCCTCCCAGTATGTCTCTGAAGAGGGAGATGTCGAGATGGGGTATGTCAAGATGGGGTTTATTTCACCCCAAAATCACTCATAGGAGGTGATAGGTCTAGCAGATCTACTAGGCAAATGGGATTACTAATCCTTCTAGGTCATCTAGGAGGTTAGTGGAAGCCCCATCCTCTTTTGTTGGCCAAGGCTGGAGGGGATGGAACAGGTCCATGGCATGTAATGTCTGCCCTAGGCCTGAAACCTAGTTAAGTACAGTCATGGTGCCATGATGGGAAGAAAGACTCACTCTTGGAAAAGGTGGTCACCATATCCTTTATGAAAAAGGAATACTGGGAAGGGGAATGCTGATTTGATGTACCTCCATAGTCAGGTGTGTACAACCTGACTGCCTATCCCCACTGGGATTCAACAGGAAAGAGGAATTGGTCGTTGTTGTTGTTGTTGGTATAGTTTTGATTCTTCTACCCAAACCAATAATTAAACCCAGGTGACCGGTATTCAATCTTGGCAACCAGTGGACAACCAATGCCTGGTGACTGGTACCCAGTCACTAGTAAAAGACCACATAAGACCTATTAGAATTAGGTCCCTCTCAGGAAGGCATGATCTATCTCAGTAACAGCAACACTGATCTTGACACTGCTTGTTCTAAAGCAGGATGAGTGACTAATTCTCAGGTGTTTTTCATATCTTGGGACGGGCCAAGGATTGATCTCTCATTGGCACTAACATGGTTGAAACGTGCATCAGGGATTCTTGATCTTTTGATAATCTCCAAATCATAGATGATGCAGAACATTCTTGCCCCACATGGGCAGTAGTCTTCCCGAAAATGGGAAGAGATCCAGACCCCTTCTGAGAATGGATGGGTCTTCCACCGAAAGAAACAAGGCCTTTATTCCTTCCCTTGTATATGGGGTGGCTTTCAGCAAAGTCCCACACCTGGTCAGACCACGGGGAACAATTTGGACAGCAGACCATGTATGCATACCCTGTGCATGTTTAGCAAGGTGGGGAGAGTGGGAGAGTGTCCCACTGGGCTTTTCTGTGCCCAAACCTTGCTACATTATCAATGCTGAAAGATAAAAAAATTTGCAAAACCAAAAAAAAAATCTAGAACCAAAATGGGCAGATAAAAATTAGTCATGCACTAGAACATGGAAGGGGGATACAATTTAATGAGTATGGCCTACTAAGCATGGTACAACAAAGCATCTAAAATTTGCAAATATAACACAGATAACAGTCAAATAAAGGCAGGACTGTGGAGACAAACACTCAATCAATACAAAAGGGTAGGTGAAATTCTGAAAAGGTATTTAAAGTTGAAAATGAATGCAAATTTTGATTACTGATATAGCACCTTGATAACTTGTACATCACCCAAAGATAAAAAAAAGATCGCATTCCATATGTTGGCCGTGACTGAAGAGTTAGATTGTGAACATGTTTGTTTCAATTCTGACCTTCCAATACTTACTGGCGGAGGGAATAATTTAGCTTGGACTGAAAGCAATGCAATAGTAGTAGCTGGCAATGTATTACTGCTATTAAAATCATGTTGTATTTGTTACATAATGTGACATTGCAAGGTTGTTGCATATAATATTGTCAGAGATTCTGAAAAACAAGTTGAAAAAGGTTGCTTTCCAACTGGCTGCCATAAAGCTACTATTTTGTGATAGCCTTATTCACATATCCATATGCGTTCAACAATTCCTTACCTGTTCATTGGAAATCTCCCCAGAGTCAGTAGGGTTTGACCTTTGCCCTTTGGCTGGCTTGCTCCATTCAACAAGGGGGTCATATATAAAGGGCCTCAGCACACTAGAAATGGATTAAGAAATATTGTTTCACCAAATGTACATAAAGTCCATTTAACTAAGAAATTTTTGCTTGCTTGTCCACAATATCCAGTTCTGTGCATGATCTAAATATTAAATGAAACCCTGTTTCACTGAAACTTTGATTTAACAAACTTTCAGACTGATAGATTATCTATCCAAATGCAGACAATATATGCATTTATTACTGATTTTGCAGAAAGTGTTTTGCAAGAAACAAATGCCATTAATGTCTTTAGGTCATACTGCAGATGAGACCCTGAGAAGACCCTTTTAAATTTGGTTAACATTTTGTAATAAAAATAAAATCTTCAAAGGAGAAAGAGAATAATATCAATGTGTACAATTGAAAAATAACATTTTCCAAAATGTATGAGGGCATTGTCAATTACAGCATAATACTCAACTGAACAATTATATTTTCTTTGAATTATAGAAATTTCCATGAGAATATATTTACAATATATACCTGCTTATAAGTCTAACTGCAAACAGCACAGACCCTGATCTAATGTTGCATAATGTGCTAACAGATCAGAGTCTATGTTTTAAATCAATGGGAGACCCGAGGCTGTGCAGTTTGCAGTTCAACTCAACTTATTAGAAAGTGTATATAGTACAAAATGATACAAAAAAACATTTAGATTATTAATGATTTCCTCCATGAAGACTGAGGCCTGCACAATTCCAACAAAAGACATAAGGATTGTGAAGTACGTTTATAATTCAAATAATTACCAGGTCAATTGCAATAATATGATAAGCAAAACTAAAATGAAGAAGCCTTGCTATAACATACCCTGCTGTAGCATGATCTGCTATAACAGGCCCTACTTAAAATTCCCATCAACATAAAACTACATGCCAAACTTAGTCGAAATCCAAGAAACTTTGAGGAAGATATGCCTAATTCTTGTGCATGTCATGGAATGTTAACAGTCAAATTCTTTCAAGGTCTTATCACTATAAGATTGCATGCCAAATCTGATAGATATCAAACATCAGTAAAGTTTTGTGTGTGTGTGTGATTAGGATTTTTAACGTAGCTTTAACAATTTTTCAGTCATATTGCTACGATGTCTGTAGTGTGGCAGTTTATAGTGACGTCTAGCACTAGGGCAAGCTGTTTGTACCATTTTTGTAAGTCTTTGGAATGACTCGGCCGTGGTTCAAACCCAAGACCTTCCGCATCTGAGGCAGAGCGGTCTCTTGTTGTGATAAAGGACATTTTTGTTGTGGAAACCAAAGTCAGGTTTTCTGGCAATCAGGAAGCATAACTCATATAAATGCTGCTGTGAACAACTGAAGATCAAACCCACTGATAGTCTCATCAGTATAGAACTCCATTCAAATCCAGCAATCAATAGTAATGTTAAGCTGCAGAAGTGAAAGTTAAGATGAGAGACAGAGTCCAAACTTCTGTAGATGATGAAACAGTATGCTAGAAATCAAATAATTTTGAGGTCTTATTGTCATAAAGCTTAATACCAAATCTTATTACAGTCCAATAATTCCTTGCAAAGTTATCTTGCAGAAACTAATTTGAAGACAGACAGATGGACACGGTGATTAATAAAGGGCTGTAGCAAGTGTGCGAGTTTTTCCAGAAAATCTATATATAGAATAACACTTGTACATATACCTCTCAAGCAACATGACAAAGTTAAATATGGAAGACAAAAATATTCTGTACCTGAAATCTTTATCATATTGGACCACTCCAGTGGTCTAAGTGGCTAGAGCATCCACCTCAAATGTCTGGCCGAGTCATACCAAAGACTTATAAAAAAAAGTTGCCTTGCTTGGCGCTCAGCATTAAGAGGTTAGTGTTGGGACTCGTCAGTCTGGTGTCAGAATAATGAGACAGGTGGGACATCATGCTACATGTCTGCAGCATGATGCCCCAGTGCTAGACATCACTTTAAATTGCCATACAGCAGACATTGTAGTGATATAACTAAAATTGTTAATGTTAAAAATCCAAAACACTCACACATCTTTATCACATTAAATATGATCACTCTCTCAATCAGTCTGGATGGAGTTCAGGTTATGTGAAAACTTAACTAACCTAAAAATGTAAACATATGTTTGGATGGGTGGATGAATGGATGGAATGAAGGAAAGATATGACTGATCATAAATGATGATGTGAAATGGTTGCTTATTTAGCACAAACCTCATAAGTGGGTCCATCTGGTCTCTCATTACCCTAAGAGTCACCTCACATGCCAGCCTGAAAATTCCTTCAAAACCCATAGGACCCTGTAAACATTCATGGCAGAATATATTCTTGAAATGTATTGTAAAAAAAAAATCATTAGAAAATATCATGGCGAATTAAATCCGTTAATAATAATAAAACCAGAAAAAAATGAAACTTTTTCTTCACAAAATATACTTGGGTGAAATACATATATATTTTTGTAGTAAAGCCAGTGGGAGATGAAGACACCATGCATGACTACTAGACAGATATATGTGGTCATCAAGTTACAATTATCAGATAGTAAGCTATCCATGTCAACCAGGCTAAGGTAGCAATTTCATTCTTAAAATCCTTATGAAACATAAACAGTCTGAAAATATATCTTAATCAAAGTTAAATAAATCCTTCATTATACAACAAGAATAAAAATCTATATTTTTAAATGAACTGCTTAATAATTTCTAACCTGACCAAGTCCGAACAGAAGATTAATTAAATAAACTTCTTGAAACAAAAACAAAGCACATAAAAATGCTTTCTTCTGTCATTTTCCAATGAAAAAATGTTGTACTAATTCTTTTCCCTGATGCACAGTGCTCTGCCCTCCAATAATGTAAAGAAAACTCAAAGATTAAAAAGGAATCCTGCAGAATGTCATGCCTGCCCTGCCACAGCATACAACACAGTGTTCCAGCCAGAAATTTCTTAACAGGGTGGCCAAAGGTAAAGGCACTTCTTACTGAGTGGGCAAAGGTAAAGTCACTTCTTAAAGAGTGGACAAAGACTAAGGCACTTACAGAGTGATCAAAGGCATTTATTGCAAAGTGGACAAAGGTAAAGGCACTTCTTACAGAGTAGACAAAGGTAAAGACACTTCTTAAAGAGTGGACAAAGACTAAGGCACTTACAGAGTGATCAAATGCATTTATTTCAAAGTGGACAAAGGTAAAGGTACCTCTTACAGAATGGACAAGGTAAAGACACTTAATCAGTAGACAAACATAAAGGTACTTCTTGCACAGTGAACAAAGGTAAAGACACTTCTTAATTAGTGACCAAAGGTAAAGGTACTTCTTACAGAGTAGACAAAGAAAAAGGTACTTCTTAATGAGTGGACAAAGGAAAAGGTACTTTTTGCAGAGTGAGCAAAGGTACAGGCACTTCTTAATGAGTGGACAAAGGTAAAGGTACTTCTTGCCAAGTGAACAAAGGTAAAGGCACTTCTCAGAATGGATAAAGGTAAAGGCAATTCTGAATGAGTGGACAAGGTAAATGCACTACATGCCAAGTGAGCAAAGGTAAAGGCACTTCTCACAGAGTTGACAAAGGTAAAGGCACTTCTTAAAGAGTGGATAAAAGTAAAGGCACATAATGAGTGGACAAAGGTAAAGGGGTAAAGGCACTTCTTAAAGTGTAGACAAAGGTAAAGGCACTTCTTAATGAGTGGACAAAGGTAAATGCACTTAATGAGTGGACATAGGTAAAGGCACTTCTTAATGAGTGGGCAAAGGTAAATGCACTTCTTACTGAGTGGGCAATGGTAAAGGCACTTCTTAATGAGTGGACAAAGACTAAGGCACTTACAGAGTGATCAAAGGCATTTCTTGCAGAGTGGACAAAGGTAAAGGCACCTCTTACAGAATGGACAAAGGTAAAGGCACTTAATCAGCAGACAAACATAAAGGCACTTCTTGCACAGTGAGCAAAGGTAAAGACGCTTCTTAATTAGTGACCAATGGTAAAGGCACTTCTTGCAGAGTAGACAAACGAAAAGGCACTTCTTAATGAGTGGATAAAGGAAAAGGCATTTCTTGCAGAGTGAGCAAAGGTACAGGCAATTCTTAATGAGTGGACAAAGGTAAAGGTACTTCTTGCCAAGTGAGCAAAGGTAAAGGCACTTCTCACAGAGCGGACAATGGTGAAGGCACTTCTTAAAGAGTGGACAATAGTAAAGGCACTTCTTAATGAGTGGACAAAGGTAAAGGCACTTCTTAAAGAGTAGACAAAGGTAATGGCACTTCTTAATGAGGGGACAAAGGTAAATGTACTTCTTAATGAGTGGACAAAGGTAAAGGCACTTCCTAATGAGTGGACAAAGGTAAAGGAACTTCTTAATGATTGAACAAAGGTAAATGCACTTCTTAATGAGTGGACATAGGTAAAGGCACTTCTTAATGAGTGGACATAGGTAAAGGCACTTCTTAATGAGTGGACATAGGTAAAGGCACTTCTTAATGAGTGGACAATGGTAAAGGCATTTCTTACCAGGCACTTTTTTGTGAAACTCAAGACATCACCAATAAACACAATCACCTTTATAAGTGCCTCATGGGAGGCATAATTTTGAAGTAATTCACTTATTTTCCTCTCTAAAGGGTTTATTTACCATTAAAATATTATTGTGAAATATTCATTTTATCAGTAGATGTTTTCAAATTTTTGTGATTTGTAAACATTTTATGAAGTAATCATGTTCTTTTATCTGTCATGTAAAGCAACTTAGCTCTAATACTGCTTGTATATCACAGCTGCAGTGGCATTTTATGATTTGACAAACTTAGGATAAAAATAAAAAGTGTCATCTCCATGCCATCCATGTGAAAGAGGTGTGGGCTTTCAAAAATGACAAGTACTTACTCCAAAAATGAATCAGACCTACAAGACCTGTAAAACTAAACCTGAAGGAAGGCAAAAACAATCTCCAGTTTCACAGCAAATGATGTAATATCACTGGCCAGGGTTCCTTCTTTTCAATACATTTATTGATACAATATTTTATATTGTATTCACCAATTACATACACGGCCTCTTGTGAATTATTCATTCCATGTAAAATTGAGGCTGATCACAGAGCTGGGCATCAAGTAATATGGCCAGTACTAATAAAAACTGACAATATGTACTTTGTAAAGAAATTAAACAGAAAAAATAAATATAAAATTGCACTCCAATAAAAACTACTGATAACCAAAGAGCAGGATAGCGAATGGATCTGCTTTGTAACTTTTCTGATTTTCAAGCTGGGAAATCTGTTTTCACTCAGCATTGTTGTACCATAAGTGTAAAATAAAACCCTCAAACAACCATTGGGTTTTATTACAATCATCGTGAAATGGTATGGTTTGTGGGTGCATTGGAATTTATTACACACATTATGATATATTACAGTTTGTAGGTGCTTTGGGTTTTATAACAACCACTGTGAAATGGTACAGTTTGAAGGTGCATTGGGTTTTATTACAAATATTGTGAAATGGTACAGTTTCTAGGTACACTGGGTTTCATAACCATTGTGAAATGGTACAGTTTGTAGGTACATTGGGTTTTATTACAACTATTGTGAAATGGTGCAGTTTGTAGGTACACTGGGTTTTATTACAACTATGTGAAATGGTACAGTTTGTAGGTACATTAGATTTCATAACCATTGTGAAATGGTACAGTTTGTAGGTACATTGGGTTTTATAACCACTGTGAAATGGTAGTTTGTAGGTACATTAGGTTTTATAACAACTGTGAAATGGTACAGTTTGTAGGTACATTGGGTTTTATTACAACTATTGTGAAATGGTACTGTTTGTAGGTAAATTGGGTTTTATAACCATTGTGAAATGGTACAGTTTGTAGATACATTGTGTTTTATAACCACTGTGAAATGGTACAGTTTGTAGGTACAATGGGTTTTATAACCATTGTGAAATGGTACAGTTTGTAGGTACATTGGGTTTTATTACAACTATTGTGCAATGGTACAGTTTCTAGGTACATTGGGTTTTATAACCATTGTGAAATGGTACAGCTTGTAGGTACATTGAGTTTTAGAAACATTGTGAAATGGTACAGTTTGTAGGTACATTGGGTTTTATAAACACAGAAATGGTACAGTCTGTAGGTACATTGGGTTTTATAACCATTGTGAAATGGAACAGTTTGTAGGTACATTGGGTTTTATAACCACTATGAAATGGTACAGTTTGTAGATACATTGGGTTTTATAACCACTATGAAATGGTACAGTTTGTAGGTACATTGGGTTTTATGACCATTGTGAAATGGTACAGTTTGTAGGTACATTGGGTTTTATTACAATCATTGTGAAATAATACAGTATGTAGGTAAAGTTTGTAGGTACATCACATTCTTTTAAAACCATTGTGAAATGGTATGGTTTGCAGGTACACTGAATTGTATTTTATTACAATCACTGAGAAATGGTATGGTTTTTAGGTGCATTGTGTTTTATTACAACCATGTGAGAAATGGTAAAGTTTGTGGGTGCATTGTGTTTTATTAAAACCATTATAAAACTGTACAGTTTGTGAGTGCACTGTCCTTTATTACAACCATTGTGAAGTGGTATGGTTTGAAAATGAATTGAGTTTTATTACACCACTGAAATGTTACGGTTTGTAAATGAATTGTGTTTTATTACACTACTGAGAAATGGTACAGTTTGTAGGTGCATTGTATATTATTACAACCATTGTGAAATGGTACAGTTTGTAGGTGCATTGTATATTATTACAACCATTGTGAAATGGTATGGTTTGTATGTGCATTGTATATTATTACAACCATTGTGAAATGGTACAGTTTGTAGGTGCATTGTATATTATTACAACCATTGTGAAATGGTACGGTTTGTAGGTGCATTGTATATTATTACAACCATTGTGAAATGGTACAGTTTGTAGGTGCATTGTATATTATTACAACCATTGTGAAATGGTACAGTTTGTAGGTGCATTGTATATTATTACAACCATTGTGAAATGGTATGGTTTGTATGTGCATTGTATATTATTACAACCATTGTGAAATGGTACGGTTTGTAGGTGCATTGTATATTATTACAACCATTGTGAAATGGTACGGTTTGTAGGTGCATTGTATATTATTACAACCATTGTGAAATGGTACGGTTTGTAGGTGCATTGTATATTATTACAACCATTGTGAAATGGTACAGTTTGTAGGTGCATTGTATATTATTACAACCATTGTGAAATGGTACAGTTTGTAGGTGCATTGTATATTATTACAACCATTGTGAAATGGTACAGTTTGTAGGTGCATTGTATATTATTACAACCATTGTGAAATGGTACAGTTTGTAGGTGCATTGTATATTATTACAACCATTGTGAAATGGTACAGTTTGTAGGTGCATTGTATATTATTACAACCATTGTGAAATGGTACGGTTTGTAGGTGCATTGTATATTATTACAACCATTGTGAAATGGTACAGTTTGTAGGTGCATTGTATATTATTACAACCATTGTGAAATGGTACAGTTTGTAGGTGCATTGTATATTATTACAACCACTGTGAAATGGTACAGTTTGTAGGTGCATTGTATATTATTACAACCATTGTGAAATGGTATGGTTTGTATGTGCATAGGGTTCTATTACAGCCATTGTGAAATTATCTGGTTTGTGGGTGCATTCTGTTTTATTATTATGTATGAATGGGGGCAGAAGGGTGCACAATGAGGAAAGAAGGTCAAGCAGCATGCCTCTATTTCTTTCAAGCTGGAACACTGTTCCAAATACCAAGCAAAATATTCACTGGGAAAAGAAACGTGACACATTACTGTGACCTCCTGTGATGAACAACATTGTCCAGAATGAATTAAATTACAAGACTATACATGTAACAGTATCCAAGAAATGAAGTTAATGCAGAAAACTTACAGGACATGGAACATTATCCAAGAAATGGAGTTAATGCAGAAAACTTACAAGACTATACATGGAACAGTATCCAAGAAATGAAGTTAATGCAGAAAACTTACAAGACATGGAACAGTATCCAAGAAATAGAGTTAATGCAGAAAACTTACAAGACTATACATGTAACAGTATCCAAGAAATGAAGTTAATGCAGAAAAGGTACAAGACTATACATGTAACAGTATCCAAGAAATGAAGTTAATGCAGAAAACGTACAAGACTACCGTATTTTCCCGCATATATCCCGCGGGTTATACCAGATTTTACAAACCCCGCGGGGGTGGGGTGGGGTGGTGGTGGTGGTGCGGGTTATATAAGGGTGTGGGCTATATCACAAATTTTTTACACGTAATAATATTTCAATATATTTCCCTGGCGACGAATTCACGAAAATCATCCATCTTCTTCTCCCAATTCTCGGGTAGACGTTGGCCGACGGTTGTTCGTGTTCTGACTGACAATTGGTTCCTCTTCATAAATTTATACACCCAATGCACTCCTCCTTTAAAATCATCAATGTGCTTCTCTGCCGCCATGAGTTTGGCCTTCAGTTTGATGGCAACTGTCGAGACTGGTCGGTTGTTTTCCCGCTGGGCCACGATCCACTGCTTCAGGTCAGCTTCAAGGTGAGGCCATTTTGCTTTAGGTCCGCGACGAGCAAGTTTTCATGGATTCATCTTCTCCAACATTCCTTTTTCTTTTCTCCAACCTCGGATTACACTCTCATCAATATCAAATTTTCTGCCTGTGGCTCTATTGCCATGCCCTTCAGCATATGCAATGGCAGTTAGCTTGAAGTCGGCTGTGTAAGACTTTCGTTTTGGCATTTTTTAAATTAAACAGAAAGAAATTATTTAAACTCGAATCTACAATTAAAAAGAATACAAGATTATTTAGAAATGTCCGCGTTTATGTAGCCTGTAGTTGAGGCACAGCCTACGTGCACAAGCACTGTGTACCGAGCCTGAATACCAGTAGTTAATTGACGTCATGCGAGCTACATTTGAAATTGACAATTGTGGCATTCAGCCTCAGGACCTCACACCAATGCATATCCGGCTCACAAGTACCTGGCTTCAAAATTCAAATCTGCCGACTGCCAGCCGGAATATAGTGGAGGCAGGGTGACTAACTTGAACTGATGCAGAGGGATGAATATGGACCGGGGCCGACTGACTTGATAGCGTAAATACAAATTTGCATGTTGGGCGGGTGAGTGAAAATGTAGTAGTTGTAGTATCGTTCGTCATCCACGTGTGAGCATTGACAAATTCGGTCCTTCTAAAAACAGTAATGGTAGACAATGTGAACATACACAAAAAAGTTCATCAATCTATGGTTGCGGGTTATACAAAGGTGCGGGTTATGCCAACGATTTTTTACACAAAACCTGCGGGCTATATGAGGGTGCGGATTATCTGCGTCTGCGGGATATATGCAGGAAAATACGGTATACATGTAACAGTATCCAAGAAATGAAGTTAATGCAGAAAAGGTACAAGACTATACATGTAACAGTATCCAAGAAATGAAGTTAATGCAGAAAACTTACAAGACATGGAACAGTATCCAAGAAATGGAGTTAATGCAGAAAACTTACAAGACATACATGTAACAGTATCCAAGAAATGAAGTTAATGCAGAAAACGTACAAGACTATACATGGAACAGTATCCAAGAAATGGAGTTAATGCAGAAAACGTACAAGACTATACATGTAACAGTATCCAAGAAATGAAGTTAATGCAGAAAAGGTACAAGACTATACATGTAACAGTATCCAAGAAATGAAGTTAATGCAGAAAACATACAAGACTATACATGGAACAGTATCCAAGAAATGGAGTTAATGCAGAAAACTTACAAGACTATACATGTAACAGTATCCAAGAAATGAAGTTAATGCAGAAAAGGTACAAGACTATACATGTAACAGTATCCAAGAAATGAAGTTAATGCAGAAAAGGTACAAGACTATACATGTAACAGTATCCAAGAAATGAAGTTAATGCAGAAAAGGTACAAGACTATACATGTAACAGTATCCAAGAAATGAAGTTAATGCAGAAAACTTACAAGACTATACATGTAACAGTATCCAAGAAATGAAGTTAATGCAGAAAACTTACAAGACTATACATGTAACAGTATCCAAGAAATGAAGTTAATGCAGAAAAGGTACAAGACTATACATGTAACAGTATCCAAGAAATGAAGTTAATGCAGAAAACTTACAAGACTATACATGTAACAGTATCCAAGAAATGAAGTTAATGCAGAAAAGGTACAAGACTATACATGTAACAGTATCCAAGAAATGAAGTTAATGCAGAAAACTTACAAGACTATACATGTAACAGTATCCAAGAAATGAAGTTAATGCAGAAAAGGTACAAGACTATACATGTAACAGTATCCAAGAAATGAAGTTAATGCAGAAAACTTAATCCTGAGGTCACAGCCAACAACAACTATGATGGTTTCACAAAAGTCATACCTATGTCTCCTGTAAAATTTTCTGGTTAGAAAAAAATGCATATACATACCATGGCATCTACCATGTTATGCGTCAGCCTGAATGGAACTTTCTCTGGCCATTCAAAAGTGTCTCCCTGAAATCAAAATAATTTCCTGTAGACCAACGACTGTGGAGCTAAAAGATTTTCTTGCTAAAATATCTTCCTTAGTTCATCAGGATTATGCCTATTTATAAATCTTCATCTATAACTAAAATTCTATGTCAACTTTGTACTTTAATAAAACTGCATAAGCAGGGTTGCCTTCCATATGAAAATACTTCAGGTTTTTAGAGTTGATTTCATGGAATAGTCGAGTTTAGAATCTTTTTAATTTTTAAATTTGCATTACACAATATTAGATATAAACTCTCTTCATACTGAATTGTTTTAAAAAATTCTTAGTTTTAAGAAACTAATTTCTTCAACAAAAAGTTCTTATGACAATACTTACCCAATTATAATACCTTCAAGTTAGTAGAACAACCACTTTCTCACAAATCCAGACTTCCCAGATCAAAACATTTTAGCCAAAAGGTTGAAAATTATCTGCTCACCCAAGTTGCAGTTAGAGTGATTTCATCTTGATACCAGGACAGGTGCCAAATCTCATGAAATATGCTACTGGAGCAGAAGGCATGCCCTCCATATGGATGTAACTGCAGTAAGTCTGGGAGGGTGTACATGTATTATGATGGGTTGAAGAAACATTTTACTTGAAAAAAATGGTTTCTTTTTCAAATAGGTTACCAAATCATAATACCTTAAGAAAATAGATAAGAGGTGGAGCAAGATACATCCCTTTACCCCAGAGACACCATTTCTGGTCCCCTAAGAGATGTGAGACAGCTTCTATGTGACCAGACTGGAAAATAGACTCCATATGCAATGATTGTCCTAACTTCATGAGCCAAGATACAAAGCAAATTCATAGGCATGGAGTTATTTCCGATATGCGGAAAAGATAGCCAAGTTTATCCAAAATGAAAGTCTCTCTGTTAAAATATTGTCCCTTCCCTCTTTTGATGGCATGAAGAGGCATGGTCTCCCTCTACCCAATGGCTCAGTCCTCCTTAAGTACCACTTCATGGCTTGGTCCTCCTTAAGTACCACTTCATGGCTTGGTCCTCCTCAAGTACCACTTCATGGCTTGGTCCTCCTCAAGTACCACTTCATGGCTGGGTCCTCCTCAAGTACCACTTCATGGCTTGGTCCTCCTCAAGTACCACTTCATGGTTTGGTCCTCCTTAAGTACCACTTCATGGCTTGGTCCTCCTCAAGTACCACTTCATGGCTTGGTCCTCCTTAAGTACCACTTCATGGCTTCGTCCTCCTCAAGTACCAGTTCATGGCTTGGTCCTCCTCAAGTACCAGTTCATGGCTTTGTCTTCCTTAAGTACCACTTCATGGCTTCATCCTCCTCAAGTACCAGTTCATGGTTTGGTTCTCCTTAAGTACCAGTTCATGGCTAGGTCCTCCTTAAGTACCACTTCAGAGTTTGCACTGGGACCTGAAGATGAGTTTGAGATGAAGTGTCCAGAGTAGACAGGAATTATTACCGAAGTCTGATTACCCAATCAAAGAAGGGGGCATCATGAGTGATACTGACCAGGCTGGTTGGAACAGCATGTAAATGGGTCTTTCAAATAGATATGTATTAACTGACTCTGTTGTTCAACAATGTGCTGAGGAGACAGAACTTGTATGAGAGGTGAACCAATAAAGCTCTTCAGCAGTTCAAATGGTGTCTTGTTCAGTCAGGTTAGTAATCATGATAAATTTCACTTGGGCAAGATTGAGTGTCAGGTGAAATCTTAAATTATCAGAAAGGTCTTTGGTTTGTCCAATGCCTTTTAACTTTTCATTATTCAACCTACTTTATCTGATGCAAAAAATGCAATTAAAGTGACAAATACAAAGGAGGTCTGACAGCTTTTAATTCAGTGCAACCATACAACATATACTTCCGTAAGTCAGATATCAAAAAAATTGTTGGCACTTAATTAAATTCTCAGCAAAATGCTCATGGACACAGCTCTTATGGTCAATTGACCATAACTGACCATTGATATTATGTTTGAATACAAGAGTGCACATTGCATTTATGCTGATTACACTTAAACCAAACTAAACTAAAACAAAAATTTCGCTTTATAAATTTTTTTATTTAATTGATATTTATTTCTTAATGTAATGTCTCCAACAGGCGCAAGTGACATTTCCATGGATCGTTGACTATTGTTATTTATGGTGTACCAAGAAAGTCATTTGGAAAGAACATATAACAATATATGTGACTTCTTATTAAAAGTTGATAATTTCATAATGTTGGTTATAATTTCCAGGTCCTATCTACCATTTTTGATGATAAAATGAGCGATACATCAGTGTTTCATTTACCAATTTTGGTCACGATTTTCTAATAGTTCAACAAATAGGGCTAATATTTTTGTATTTTCTAGTTTTAAAAAATGTAAATTTTATTAAAGAAAACTTTAAACAAGAAAATGCTGTAAGTGTTGTTTATTTACAATTTTCTTCCTAGACGCAAATTTGCTTAAAGAACAAGAGCTCAGGTAAGAATGAATCGTTTGTGTATATGAGAATGAGTTCAACTTTTTCTGTTCTAATTTCAGCAAAGTTTTTTAAAATTAAATGTCAAGGTTTATTTGTCATTCATGTTCATTACACGACTTATTTTGGCAAAATAACATTGATGAGCACAGTATGAATTACACACTGTAATTATGTAAAAATATATTCAGAGAGAGATGCCGGTAGATAGATAGTGACAGTACAGAGTGATTGATAAAGATGCTAATTCCTAAACCGAAATCTTTTACTTACATACCAGTGATATCTGACATAATCCAAGTACTGCTGAACAAACTTGAATGGCGCTAATCAAATTAATTTAAATTCTTTAATCTGTCCACATTTTTAATCACCCAGTCAAACCTCCTCAGGCTCATATCCATCAAATTCATCCTCTTCACTGTCGCTGCCATCACATTCAGTATCTCTTATGATATTGTCCTCACATCCATTCAAGTTATTGTTAATACCACAAACTTGAAATGATTTTTGGATCAGATCTGGCTTGTCCCGAAGCGATTTTACTGCTTTGACAATCCAGTCCACAACTGTTTGTTTGTCTGCACTCCTAATACTAGACGTGTTGTCAGTTTCAGTCTAAAAGTAAAGTTACTATTCAAAAAACATTTTTCTTAAGTTTCATTGACCTTTGACCTATTGACCATCAATAAATAAATTTCTTCATTACTTCTAGTGTAACCCATCCCTAATGTTTGGTCCAGATTTCTTATGTAGAACTAATGTTATTGTGCACAAACCACTTTCCTTCTCTCCATCGCAGTAGCCTCGACCACTGACTTCATTATCTCAAGATCATTAACTTTTTTCTTACCCCAAGTGCAAGCCATCAACAAAGTTAGGTCCAGATATATGTTGTAGAACTAATTTTATTGTGCAGTCACTTTCCTTGGCCTTTAGCAGTAAGAAACAGACAAGCCTCTTCCTTAATTCAAGTGCAAGCAATCAACAAAGTTTTGTAGAAGATGGACAGACAGACATCATACCATAAAATGTTCTGCCTTGTGGCATGCACACAAGAAAAATACTTGGTTATCATGTTACTCACAGAAACTTAAATGTGCTCATTTCAAATGAAATTTATGAAAATCTTGAATAATTTGAACCTTTTCCCCTCAAGGCATGCAAAAGAAAGAAATTATTCAATTTTTTAAATTACTTTTATTTCAAGTAAATATTTATATATGTATCTCCATATATTATTTCTCACTCTGACAACAAATGGGTTGCTATAATTCAATAACTAATGTAAATTTGGTTAGAAAATAAGTTACCTTATTGAAGAGACAATTGAAGTCGACATGTAGGGAGTCCCCTGAGGTTGAGTCAAAAAGGATGTTTTCACCATGGCGATCTCCAAGTCCCAGGATGTAGCCAACCATACTAATTACTGCTGAGGTTCTTGCATATGCCAGTCGGGCATTATACCTTTAAAAGCAGAAGAGACAATTTGGGAAGACTTGGCCTTAGGATCTCCAAAATCAATTTGCTTGCAAGTTTGAAGCTCCTTGTTATCAGCATGTGAAACTGACTTTTAAAAAAAAACTTTCTAGCCAGCACGTCCAGTAAGTTTGAAGTCCTGCACATAATAAGCTTGACCAACTGTTTAACATAGTTTTAATGAACTGTATCTATATAAAATAAAAAGATTAAAAACTTTGTGCTTCAAATTAACCAATAGTAGGTCAATTGTGTAATTTTGAAATATCACCAAGAACAAACTAATGCGTGACCAGTTTTTTCAATTGAATATAAATACATCATGAAAACATGGTCCAGGTATTCTAAGATGGTTTGATAAGCTCAGAAAATGTTGAAAATATGTCCTTGAAATCACATACTTTTGCTATTTATATTTAATTTCTATTATTTGTTGGTGTTTCTTAATGATTATATTTTATTTGTACGTCTGTATTTTGTACTCGACTTCATCCAAAATCAAGGTCATGTTGTACCTGATTATTTATTCAAATAATACTCACTGGAATTATAAAATGCTCAATAATATTTTTGGAATGGAACATTAATTTTGAATTATAGTGAATTCAGACAAGAACATTTTGGATTATATTACTGTGATACATCAAAAGACTGTTAGCTTATCATTACACTCCAGGACACTGGCACATTAGCACATATGAGACTACAGACACACCAACACATTCCATACTGGAACATGTTTGGAATACCACTTGAATTCAATTGGAACTTCATACATTTGGACTTGAGGTAGAATTTTCAGGACTATTTGGGATTTAGTCGACAATACTGCAAGTTCTTTTTAAATTTCCACTTTGTATTCTAGCATAGCTGTCAACACTACAGTACAAAAATAGTGACTGCTTATGGCAAAAATACTGATTTTCAGGCACAAATACTGATTTTTTAGAACTTTAATGCATTTGTAACTATTTATAACATCTACATTTACCATCAGTAAAGTAGGATAATAACTTACTTAGTTATTTTGTGTTGATGATGCATTTGTTGCACTCTTGCACCTTCTGGATGGGCACCATGCTCCACTTAGAAGGTGCAAGAGTGCTAGCCTACATGCTAACACTCATACACTGGCTGTTTATAGGAACCTTTTCCATGCCTTGTTTTTTCAATCATTATTGATTCCAATGTACAATCTTTCATTGATATGAATTCTGTGCCATTTCTTTTACTGAACTGTTTTTGTTCTAGCACATAGTAATCCTTTGTGATTTTACTGTTGGGAAGAAGTGTGCAAAATAAATTGCCAGGAACACTATCAACTGAAAGAAGATGGTTAATTGGTAAAAAAAATTTTTAGTAAAATGAAGTCCCAATCGAATTACATCAAGGTTATAAACGCTGTAAGTTGAGGGTATGTGATTGATGATGAAGCAGAAAGTGATGTTTATAAACTTCTTCTGTTTTTTTGTTTCCATGGGGAAGGCACTGCACTCTACTTGTCTTGGCATGAGTCAAATTAATAACCACAAGGATGCAGGTTTAAATCCAGTCCAGACCAGGCCAAGTCTTGTGTTGTGATGTATCCATGAGAACAGCACTTTACTTGTCTCAGCACAAATCAGACTAGGAAACAGAGGATGCAGGTTTGAATCATGTGGACAGCATGCCTGGTCACTACTGTGGTGTGCTGATATCCCTGTATTCTAGCAACCATTGATCCTAAATTCAAAAGGCTTCTTCCTAACTCCAAATGCAAGCCATCTAAAAGGTCTGGTTACAGTCTCTGATATAGAACTGATGTTATTGCACATACACCCCTTGTCTTCTTTCAGACAGTGATATTTGACCTTTTAACCCTGAAAGTGACAGGCTTCCTCACAACTCCAAGTGTAAGCCATCCACAGCTTGATAGTTACTGTAGATTCTTGAGTTATTGTGCAAGTGATTCCCACGTGTCAATCCCCTATACTTCTATAGTTGCTTGGGTCACACAGACCATTTTCTGGTTTATTCACACAGGGTTATCCATTTATCAATGATGTATACTTCTATAGTTGCTTGAGTCACACTGACCATTTTCTGGATTTGTTCAAACAGGGTTATCCATGTGTCAATGAAATATTCTTCTATAGTTGCTTGGGTAATACAGACCAGTTTCTAGGTTTGTTCACAAGAGATTACCATGCAAGAAGAATAGCATATTTAAAATCACCCAAGCTCAATGATACAACAACTGCAGACTGAGTATGATTACATGTACACAATAATACACTAACTGCAGAGAGTATGATTACATGTACACAATAATACACTAACTGCAGAGAGTATGATTACATGTACACAATAATACACTAACTGCAGAGAGTATGATTACATGTACACAATAATACACTAACTGCAGAGAGTATGATTACATGTACACAATAATACACTAACTGCAGAGAGTATGATTACATGTACACAATAATACACTAACTGCAGAGAGTATGATTACATGTACACAATAATACACTAACTGCACACTGAGTATGATTACATGTAAATAATAATACACTAACTACACATTGGGTTTGATTGATTTCCACAGATGTTTAAAAACAAAGACATGACCAAAAATGTAGAGAAAATGTAAACATGATCAGAAAATTAATATCTGGTAGTACAATCATAGATGACATTGGACTCAGTAAATTTGGTGCAAGGTGGATTTTGGGCTTGATCTGATGTTTATTCTGAAAAGTAATTTTTTTGGCTTCCTATTAAAATATGCTCTACAAAAATCATTAACTCAAATGTCTTTTTCACTAAAATTATGGTATTTTAGGAGATTTTACAAAAATTTCTGAAAATATCAGTGAAATTTTGTGATTGAAATTTCACTGACTCTGCCAACATTTCTGAAAATATCAGTGGGAATTTGTGATTGAAATTTCACTAAGAGTTTATCAAAAATTCTAAAAATATAGTGATAATTTGTGACGGTAATATCACTGACATTTTTTCAAAAAATATCAATAAGATATAATAAAATTTATTTTTTGTTTCTTATAGAATTTGAATGATTTTCAGCAGCATTTATATTTCCTGTTTCTGATAGCTGTAACTGTATTGTTTATTTGGGCACAATAACTTCTTTCCACATCTTTCCTTGCTATATTTCTTTATCAAATTTTGTTGTTGTTGTTGTTGTATTTTTGTTTAACTTAAACTGGATTTAACTGCCCTCAAACAAGTTTTCTTGTTTTCCATTTTAAATCAGAATTTTGATTCTCTCCTGACCTGAATATGATTTTCATCAATACGGACCATTTATTTTAATATCGTTTCCGAAACTTTTTAAAAAAATAATGCTCTCTCTGGTCCGATTCCGCAACGAGCTTTCTAATAAGTATTTGTTCTGTTTATTATTTAAAAGGTGATCGCTGTAAAGAGCTTTCTGATCGGTCAAAATTTTGTAAAAATACCCAATGAATCGTTGCATACTGGAAACTGATGGGAATGAGCATGCTTGCAAAACATGGCGATTCAAATTTTTGAGCAGGATATGAGATTGAATAAACAATTGAAAAATGTGCTGCAATGAGAATAGCTTGAATACAAAGTCGATGGGAACGTAACTGGTCAATCTGTATGAAAACTGAATGCCAGGACTAGCATTTTGATTTTGGTGCCATAAAGAGCTTTACAGTAGTGGCTAACATGCTAAATAGGGTAAGGAATTTAACCACGATGATTTTGAAGTTATATAACTCAAAATTGATTAACTTCCAGAATGAATTTAAGGAGGGACAAAGTATAGATCACTGGTGGGAATTGTTGCCAAATACCCATGTCTATCAAAGATAGTCATATCTTTGTGGAATGTTCTTGGCCCACACATATAATCATCTTTCAATATCAGGTGGCATTATTGTGTGTATTATCAAAATATTCTAGGTGTGTTAGAATTTAGTGTAAAATTAAGAGTAATTATATCATGATAAACGTTTGTCGCGGCTGCTTATGGAACAAGGACTAATTCAAGAGACCACAACAGCATCATAGTTTGTACATTAATCAGAAATCAAGTCTGCAGGACATAAGGCAGGCTGAGCTAGCACTTCTTTTCATAATCAATGTCTCAAATGGATGCTTTTCTGTAATTTTGCATTATTTTCACAGTTGAATTTTTCAATGCAGATTGATATTTAATATTTTATATATGTTTCTTTGTTGTGAAAGAATGTCTTGGGTTATAATGTGTTCTCCAGATATCTTGTGGCAAACATGGGTAGAAATTTTAAAATTCCTAAACCCTATCACGAAAGGATTATTCACTTCTGCAGTCTTAGCAATCACACGATCAGAAGCCATACCGGTAATCCTAATGGATGTGCGTATTCCAGTCAACAGAATTTTGTGAAGTTGAAATATGACTCCCATGTGCACTATCCCCTATTTATTGCTGTGTCTTTTAATGGCAATAGTGGAACACAACTAACCAAACCACTTGTCTGATCACAAAACTAGTTTCTCTCCCTACACATTTCCCAGAAATGTGTCCCCTACTTTCCTCAGTGGCTGAAACATTCAGCCAATGCATCTTCTGTTTTTAGCCCATACAGGTAAAATTTTTAGCCCATACAGGTAAAGTTACACTTGGCTGTTCAGTTCGTATGTGTTTCTTCATCTCCTTGTTTTGGAAACAAGAATAATTAGACTTTTTCTCAGTTGTCTTGCTCCACTGCTACAACTTCCATTTGAACAAACCGCCATCACGTGATACTTGCCAGTCAACCTGTTTATGCTATGATGGACCATCATTAATTGCTTTAAATGACCACTTCTTGGCTCTCCACACTACATTGTGCCCTAGACTAAACGAACTGGAACTACATTCATCATTACCTAAATGTACACAGAAGCAAAAAAAGAAACATTGTTTAAAAGCTGGCTGGCGTAGAACAGGAAGAAGAATTCCACTTATCTCCCTTATGCCCTTTCTGGCTCGACAATTTAAAAATTTGACCGTTAATTTAGATAACTAATTCAAATCCCTATTAATTCGTCAACCTTCGTGTCAACTATTCAAGAGATACCTGTGCGTATTGCATTATTCAATGCCCAATCAGTAGGACCACTGGAAAAGCGCACAGAAAGAGTTAATTTGATCAACAACCAGAATATTGACATCTTTCTCCTGACAGAAACATGGCTAAAAACATCAGGCGATGAGCCCAAGTGTGTGGATCTAACATCCACTGGTTACTCCATCAAGTCGTTCCCCCGTAACTCTCGCGGAAGTGGAATTGCTGTCATCACAAAGAACTCCATGATCAAATGTCTTAACTACACCACAACATTCAATTCCGACCACACATCATTTGAACTAGTCCAAACCACACTCACAGTGGAGCAAAGGTCGGTCCATTTTTTCTGCCTGTACCACCCTCCTACTAGAAGAAAAAACAAGCAGAATGAATCTCTCTTTTCGGAGCAGTTTCCGAATCTCATGGAGTATGGAAATTCGATAGGCGGCAACCTGATTATTCTTGGAGATTTCAACTTTCACTTTGACTGTTCCAGAAACCCAAACACATAAAAACTCATAGATTCATTAATGTTTTCAACCTCAAACAGTCAGTTAACCAACCCACCCATAAATATGGTCACATTTTAGACTGGATTCTTCATAGACATGATAATAACATTCTACGGTCCTCCCTGGTATCCCATGAACTTGCATCAGATCGCCTCTGCATTATATGCCATCTTGACGTATCAGTCCCTAACCCTCCACCTTTACCTGCTACAAAGAGAAACCTTCGTATGATAAATAGAACCAAACTAATGCATGACATCCAAGAAAACCTAACAACTTGCTTACCTTCTACAACAGAACAACTAGATAACTGCCTGTGTTCATTGCTCGACAAACATGCCCCAGCTACCAAGTGCAGAGTATCAATTCAAAAGTGTTCTCCATGGTATAGCAGTGTTAGGGACCAGCTTCACACTGCTAAAAGAGACCGCCGTAAAGCTGAAAGGCTTTGGCTTTCCACCAGACTCACTATTCATAAGCAAATCTATGAAGCCGCTAAGAAGAACATCACAAATATAGTCCATGCAGCGAAATCAGACCACTACACTACTAAGAACATGGAAAGTTCCAGCTGCAAAGAGCTCTTCGAGATTACTAACAAGTTAATGTCAAGGAACAAATCAACACCACTTCCAACTACCTTCTCTCCAGTTGACCTTCCAGACATGTTTGAAAATTTCTTCTGTGACAAAGTACAAACCATTAGAGATAAGCTTGACACCAATTTCAATTGACTCGTTGTCACCATACAGTTGGGATACAGAATTTGAGCGGCAACCATTAGCAGCATTTGAACCCGTCTCTATGGATTTCGTACGTTCAATCCTGATGAAGAGTGCACCAAAGTCATGTGAACTTGATCCAATTCCAACATCACTGCTGCTTGAGTGCTTAGATCCAGTATTGCCTTCACTAACTGATGTTATTAATACCTCTCTCTCATCTGGGGAATTCCCATCATTTTTCAAAACTGCCATTGTAAAGCCTCTGCTGAAGAAACCAACACTAGACCATAACAATTTAAAGAACTACTGCCCAGTTCCTAATCTCCCATTCGTATAAAAAATCTTAGAAAAGATTGTTCTATCCCAGCTTGTATCTCATTTGAATTCAAACAGTCTTTATAGCAATGTATAATCTGCATATCGCCCTTGCCACAGTAATGAAACTACTCTTCTAAAAGTAGTTAATGACATTCTCTCTGCTTTGGATAGCAGAAAGATTACAGTCCTCACCCTCCTTGATTTGTCTGCAGCATTTGACACAATAGACCATGATATATTACTTCACCGTCTCCAGCATGTACAGTGTGACCCCGCTATAACGCGCTCCATTATAACGTGAATTTGGATATAACGCGGTCGTGGCGTGGCTCCCAAAATTTCATATACATGTATTTTTTCTTGTGCACAAAAAATTCTTAAAAAGTACCAAAAAAAACGTAAAAAGTTGCTTATCATTTTGGGGAAGAGATCATGTATGAATAATGCAAGATGATCGTGGCTTGGCTCCTGAAATTTTATATGTATTTTTCTCGTACACGAAAAAGTATTTTTCTCGTACACGAAAAAGTATTTTTTTTCTTCTTAAAAGTAAGAAGAAAAAATGCAAAAATGTTTATTCTGGGATTGTGTAGGTCTTTGCCAATGTCGCAAACTTGGATTGTTTTTCCTTATTGGCTGCAAAACATACCATGTGGCATTTTTATTTGTTGGCGACATTGTTGGCTGTTTAAACTTGTATATATAGCCATTGGTTTGGAGTGCAGAAATTCAGAGGCCCCATGAAAGGAAGCCGCAAACTGGATATAAAATGCACTGAAATTTTTCTATTGTTACATAAACAAATTCTTTGTCCATACTGACAAACTATCTAAACAGTGCATTGTTATATCATGATCCACTTATCTTGACATCTAGCATGAGTTCTGTATGTTCTGAAATATCCACTTTTTTGTTGCTGACATTTCTGGTAACGGAGATCAACCGGACGAGGCATTGTCTCGTAATCTATCTTTCATCGGATTTTTGGCCGCTCGCTAGTAATTAATATATTTACAAAGACTGGCATTTGTATGTGGATGGTAAGTAAAATGCCTCTTCTTTTCACTCAGAATTAAATCCTTCAGAATGCTCACGTTTTCTGTAATAATCCCTGTCATCAGAACATCTGCGTCTCTATCGTCCGTTGACCCTTTGTTAATTTTCAGACGCATGTGTGGAAGGCAGCATCAAGCTGCTACCACAAATGTATAAAAAAAAAAATTTTTTAATTATTGCTTTATTCAGTAGGCATGGAGGGACAGTAACCAGAATAGTCTAAACGACAGCCAATTCCTTTTTAAAAATGTACCCAGATAAAATAGTTTGCTGAAATTTCAAAGGAAACAGATTACCTTTGAAGCACCGACTGTTATGAAAACATACTCAGCAAATGGAAAAAATACCAGTCTCACTCATGCAATACAATTATTTGATGTTGCCGCCACAATAAGAAATGGGCATTCGTTTGGTTTTCCAAAGCTGTCCTTTAGCGGCGACTTCAAAAGCGCAGGCACCCTTCATCAAAGAAAGCCGACTACAATCTTTCAATAACAGCAAAGAACTTTTCTTCAAAGGAAGTCAGTACCAAACTTACATAAAAGTGATGGAATCTGATGGGTTTTTGCATTTTCAAACGTGACTGGAACACGTTAACTGTGCTGTGAAAGTTTACTTTTTGTAGGCAAAAAGTAACAGCGGCTTAAAACGCAAACTAACCTTTACCGACTTGGAACGTACTTTAAAGTAAATGTGCTTTGTCATTCATTACGTGATTGTGCTATGTTTTTACACTGAATTCAGACCAATATGACCTGTTACAAAATTAATGAATATTTTAAAGCTGTGTGTGCATATTTTCAGTGGAATCACTTGTATTGTGGATTCAATGTATATGATGAGGTTTGCGGGTGAGTACACAGTGTTGATACTATTCATGCTATACATTAGACATTTATATATAAACAGGATTCACATATATGTACCAATTCATGGTTCTCTAAATAAAGTAAACTATTATATGTCTTCTCTGTTTTCACTACAGGTGTATTTCTCGTTTAATATGCATCAATTCAAGAAGGTAACTGTGCCAACGAAGCACTTATTTTACCACCCGCATTTATTACCCACCCCTCACACACAATTTTGTTGTAGTTGGGGGGGGTGTTTACATTTTCTTCAGCTAACTGTTTTGGTTGCATATAACACGGTTCGGTATATAACGTGGTCAGGTTTTATGGCTCCCAACTACCGTGTTAAAGCGGGGTCACACTGTATTTGGCATTCATGACACAGCCTTACTGTGGTTCAAGTCCTACTTGGTCATCAGGACACAAATTATATCTGCAAATGTAATACACTCCAGCCCAGTTGATCTATGTTGTGGTGTTCCACAGGGATCTGTTCTTGGACCTGTTCTCTTCATTCTGTACACTCACTCTCAAGTGTCATTGATCATCATCCAGTGTCTCACCAATTGTACTCTGATGACACCCAAATATACAAATCTAGCCACCCAACTGAAGTTGATGCTACCATCCAAGTTGTAGAGAGGTGCATTTCTGATGTGAAATCATGGATGACATGTAACAAGCTGCAGATGAATGATCACAACATAAAGACTTTCTCATTCACATCTGTTACCTCAAACAATAAGTATCAGCTACACCAACATTAAATTCACACAATCTATACGAAACCTAGGTGTTAGTCTGGACAGTACTCTCACACTGCACCAACATGTCATGAACATATGCAAGGCTGCATATCTTGAGCTGAGACGCATCAGCTCAATTCGCAAATATCTTTCAGTTGATGCCACTAAAACACTTGTGTGTTCATTAGTACTTTCAAGACTGGACTATTGTAACTCAATTCTGTCTGGTTCATCTCAATATCTGCTCCAGAAACTTCAAGAAGTTCAAAACACTACTGCTCGGATCATACTTAGAGTACCATGATCAGAGCACACCTCCCCGCTGCTCTGTACCCTACACTGGCTATATATTCAATCCAGAATCAAACACAAAATTTGTTCTCTGTGCTACTTTTCACTGTTGGACTCTAGTCCAACATACCTATCCGACCTCACCCTTGTATACACACCAGCAAGATACTTATGCTCCTCTTCTGACAATCATGTACTCATTATTCCCACTATGAAAACAAAGTCATATGGACAGCGTTCTTTTGCATACCAGGGCCCAGCAACATGGAATGAATTGCCCACTGAACTTAGACACAAAGACACAGTGATCCCGTTCAAGAGTGGTCTCAAAACTCACTTATTTCAACTGCAAGAACAAACTTAAAGACTTAATAATGTTTCATAACTTAAATATTCTCACCATGTTTTTTCTGTTTTCTAATTTCATGGTGTTTGTAATCATATCATTATATGTTTTTCATCTTATAGGTGTTGTCTAATATTGTAAAGCGCTTAGAGCTTCTAGAGATTAGGCGCTATACAAAGTCCTCATTATTATTATTACTATTATTATTATATAGATAGTACAAATTAGCATATTAAAGTATAAATTAGCATATTAAGGTAAATGATTAAATGTTTTCCATGCAAGGAATAAACCTAAAGCATGGTCTTTAAAAAATTTAACTTATGACATAGTGAAAGTAAAAGATATATTTTGTTCTTTCGGACATTTTGTTAATATTTGTAAATATCTTTTGTCAAAGTCTTTTAGTCACTGTGACTAGAATATGTCAAATCCACAAGTGTCAAAACTTAAAATGTTCATGCATGACATCATAAAAATAATGATTACATTATGGTGCCTGTAGAATTGTTATTTTATTTGGTAAAATCTGCATGACTGCAGCGAACATAATTTGAAAACATTTTTTAAATTCTGGACAAAATACATCCTAAAGAGTCTTTGTACAAAAGGTGGTTGGCCAAATATAGCTTTAATAGTACCTAGACCCTTACAATAATTCCTTCAAGATATTTTCCCAGAATCCACAAAGATACCTAACACTTCTAGGTTTCTTTATCAGCTGCTTCCCGTAAAAAGTTATTACCTATTCTATGTAAGAAATAGAATTACATGTACTTAAGGAAAGAAAAATGCAGCTTCCAGCCCACTACATTCATCTTCGACCTTACTGTACTTACCAAGAGGTGGGGTCAGGAAAAGTCCTAAGGAACCACTCTCGGAAGACTGGGGGATGAAGTGGTAACAGCTTCTGCTTGAATATTTGCAGCTTGTTACTGAAGACAAAAAATTCAGCTGATTTAATTAACAAATCACAAAAAAATTTCAATATACAAAATAAAATGCAAAACCAGTGTCTAAGCCAGCATTAGAAAAACTTTGCAATTTTAAGTTTAAATAAAATGTAACCTTGTGTGATGCCACAATTGTTTCACTAACAAAATGACACAGCTATCATCTTGCTGAGGCTACCCATGGGATGAGGCTATTCATAGGGAAACAAAAACGTGAACAGATTAAAATGTAATGGCCAGATATTTATGGCTCCAAAAAATTGGAAATTTAATTTGCATTTTATGGCAACATTTGTAGTGACTGTAAGTATTCCTACAAAGAGGAAACTTTCACAGCACAAACATCTTCGGGTCAGTTTGGAAAATGCAACAATCCATCAGATTCAATTGTTTTTATTTAAGTTAGGTACTGACTTCCTCTGATCAAAGATGCTTGGGTTTTTTTTATTAAAGATTGTAGTTGGCTAGCTTTGATGAAGGGTGCATGTGTTATTGAAGTCACCACTAAGGAACAAGTTTGGAGGACCAAGTAAATGCCTGGTGGTAACATCAAATAATTGTAGAACACTGATTGGGACAATATTTTTGTAATTTGCTTAGTATTTATACAGAACAACTGGTGCTTCAAAGGTGATCAGTTTCTTTGAAATTTCAGCAAAAACATTTGACTGGGTACATTAAATAAAAAAAATTAGTCATCATTTGGTGATTAAAGTCATTCCTGTCTCCTGCCTTCAAAGGTGGTCAATTGTAGCTAGTCTGATTAATTGTAATTAGTCTGATAGCATGAGTGCTTTGTCAATATGAACATAGGATTTGTTTATGCAACAATAAATAGATTCCAATGTATTTTATATCCAAGTCTGCAGCTTCCTTTTATAATGTATTTGAATTTCTCCACTCCAAACCCAAGATTGTATAGACAAGTTTAAACAGCTAACAATTTTGTGGCCAAAAAAAATCTCTAGGTGTTATATTTTATCACCAATTGGAAAATAAAAATCACAATTGCCTGACATGACAAAAATTCTTTTAATGAAAACCTCATATAGCTACAGCCATCTCCTTAGGAGAAGAACAAGTGGCAAAAACAGGATTTGTTGGCATATTGGAGGTCAGATCAGTACCTTTTCATTTTGTATCAAGTAGACCACATAAGTCTTTCAGTGAAAACCCCATGTCAATACAACCATCTATTCAGATGGAGTAACAAGCTAGCTGCTATGATGGCCATAAGGCACCAGTGTCATTTAGGATCAACAAGATATCATAAAAATTCTTGCAGAACTTTTACATAGTGACATTTAGAGGTTACATTTAAGTCTTTCCATACATTGTTGTTGTTATAAACTTAATTTACAAATGTTGTTGTTGTTCTAGGGTTTAACGCCATTTTTCAGCACAAGATAGGTTATACATGGCGGCCAGTATAACTGGTGGAGGAAGAACCCTGGAAAACCCAGGAAAGAACCACTGACCCACGAGAAGCTACTGGCAAGCTTTCCCATGTACCCATGCTAGCCGAGCCTTGGACTCGAACCCACGCAGACAGAGGTGAGATGGCAGTGATCCGGAACAGTGAGCGCTTTAGACTAGTCGGCCACTCGGGGCCCCTAATTTACAAATAATTGTGCTTGCAAGTAATGTTCTCACAAATACTACCTGCTCCTAACATGTATATAGAAGTGATGGAAAGAGTTGGGAAAATAAGTAAAACATATATCCCCCCAGGGGATGGCACTTCAAAAAAACTTCTGTAGGAGGTTGTGTTTCAAACTATTTTGATTCTGACAGTGGAAAGTTGGTTAGGAATATCACTTCTGTTTTGGGTTGTGTTAATAAAATGAGAAATCGCTGGTGGGGTTGTCAGAAGAAAAAAAAACATAAACTGAATATATATTTAAAATCGCATCTAACTCCCTCCTAGTGGTCTAATGTGAGTAAAACATTGGGTCAGAAGATGATGCCAGTACACGTGAGTGCACGTAATTTGCATTTCGCGACGTAATTCGCGCTGCCAGTAGCGGTCTCACAGCGCTTGATGTGACATCCAGATAGCTGGATACTTCGGATCGACATGAATGGCTGTTAAACTAAATTTGATTGGTTCATTGAGCCCTGGAACAAGCATTTATGGTAGTTTTAACCTTATTTTCATCATGGAAGTTTACAAATGCGTGTTTCAATTAAGGGCCACATAGAAAACCAAAATGGCTGAATTACAACAGGGTTTGTCTTCAGACAACATTTTCAATTGGCAAATACTGGCTGGTGATAGCTATGATGACAATGAATTTCATGTATATCGGTCTGCTGGACATTGGGGAAAATGTCACTGGAAATACCAGTGTGTTATTTTGAGCCCAAAATTGATGTTCAGTGCGAGTCCGATGTACGTGTTGGATGGACAATATGCCGGTTACATTTATTCAAGATACCCATGTCTGAACAAGCAGACTATGGGAATGCTGGACTTAAAACCCTAATACAGGAAGTGAAAAATTCTGGCATAAGAGGCAGCAAAGCACTGATTCAAGGAAGTGAATCTTTGGCTGAGTTCATGTTAGTGAAAACTCGGAGGTCTCGGAAATGCTTAATCATATGTATTTGGATGCCAATTTTTTATTGGGGACGCAGAAAATCACTTAGGTGAGAGTCCTCTGTACGCATGTAATAGGCGGGCAGCAAAATTCAAAGACTTGCCAGTCCTGCTTTAGCCACCTGCTTGTTGGAAAAATGTGTATCAATTAGCTGTGCTGATATTTGCAATGACAGAATTAAGTGGCTGAAAGCCCACCCCACCCCCATGTACATGTCACCATTATAATAGTATATCAAAAGAACATGCTGCAATAGTTGGGCGGCAAGATCAAAGGTTTTGACTGGCAGCTGGGTGGGAAAATCTACTGATTTGTACAGTGCTTGAATTCAGAGACAAAAAGACCCAGATATGTACATGAGGTCATTTATAACAGCACATCAAATAAACAACTTTAGCTTTCATTATTGTGTTCATTTCCGAGTGTAGCAGAGTAAGCAGTGCACGTGACCTTGGAATCATGACGAGACTTAGACTTGAATGAGTATTTTGGGGTTCAATGGCAGCCTGATGAAGATTGTAATGAGATTCAGGAGAGTGCTAAAGTTGTTAGAACTGACAGTTTTGATGGGACAGTATCCTAGTGTAAGGAAGTGTGTGATGCCTAGCTTAGTGCTTTGAATAAGACCTTCCTTGGACTGACAAAATTCAGACTGATGGACAAACAAGAGCTATGTCAGTGTTATAAAGAATGCAGAAATTAAACTCAGTGGCAACCAATAGTTCTTATAATTTGCATAGTTTTCTGGGAGGGGACTGCAACTTTTGCTGGTGAGACACTTATTTTTACGAAAATGGGAGTCCTGGACTCCAATTTAAAATCCTGGTGAGACCTCTGGAAAACCTTTCTTTTTGGAACAGAGATATCCAAGAGAGAATACCAATGGGGCCATACCTGTGAGATGTTGAAAACTGAACAGCCATAAAGAACAGTAACTTGTTCAAGCTAGTTATGCATATGTGTTACAGATAGCAGGCAATAAAAGGAGTTCTCAGCACATAATAATATTTGTACACAGAGGAAGTGGATCATATTAAATTCAGAAACAACAGATTAATGCTCATAGGGAACATCAGAGAATCCCCATACAACATAATTAAGTGTGTGCAGATCTCTAGTTGGCAGTACCACTATGGCAACAAAAGAATAACGAAACAAACTTTCATATCATGCATATGTATTACCAAATGAAGTCCATGCTCTCTATGTGCAAAAATTAAATGACATCAAACATAAGAGATTGACTGACCTGTGTAAACTCAAAGCAAGATGGATAAAATTTGTCCTGTTTGTGTTCAGGTTTTCCTATGTATATTTTGTTTGATCATGGTGATATTTTCTGCAGACCTTTTGGCACATAGTTCCAAACCATCATTTGGTATTTGTATTGCAAAATGGATCACTATTATCTAGTACACAACATTTTGAAGCAGTGTCATTAACTAACGATGAAACTGATGAAAAAAATACTTGATGTCATTCTGATATATCGATTCTTTACTACACTACTAATCTGTTCATCCTGCTTCTTTTTTACCATCTCCTTTAGTTTTACTGGTACCAGTACTTTTAATAAAATTGTAACTTCTATTTGCTTGCAATCTAAATATTTGTAATCAAGTATTATTGTCAAAAAGTAAAATGTGCTTAGTTTTGTTGTAAAATCTAAAACTATTAATTAGCAAGGGACTAAAGCAAAATGTGTGTAAATTTCATGTGTGCAGACATTATTGCCATATTACAGTGTTGTTAGAAACAACAGAATAGTTGTACAAGATGTATTTTGCAAACCTGTAGAACCAACACTTGTATTGTCATCATATATTCCATTTCAATAATAATTTGATTATTTCTGTATATTCCAATCAGTATTTTCCCCAGTGGTATTAATTTTCTGATCTGATGTTGTTCGTTTCTTGAGCAATTTTTACACATCAAGAATTCTCACAGTATCATTAAAAAACAATGTAATCTGCACCAAATTGAGTTGTTTGAGAAATTAATTTTTTTAACCCAAAAATCCTTGAAGCTATGAGGTCTGGCATTAAAGTCTCACAATAAATAGCATTTGAAGTAGCCATGATAGTAATTTAGGATGCAACTGTACTAATTTCACCTTTGGTATATTCAAATCTTGAATGTGATGGAGGAACATGGCTCCAAAATAAACACATCAATTTTAGAACCTGTTCATTGTCTATGAATCAAATATATAATCCGAGTCCAAATGAAATGTTAGAAAATTTTTAATTCTTTTGACAACATCGTAATTAGCTGTCAAATATGGAGTAAGCTTATGGTCTTTCTGCCATCCCAACCAAGACCCCACCACAACCACATGACCATGCCCAATGACATCACAGTAATAATCACTATACAACTAGAGATGACATCCGAGTATTTTGATTTCAGTAGAGCCTTAAAAGAGTGGAACAGTAAGAAAGAGTGACAGATATTTAAGTGTTAGGGAGATATTTAACAATGGCTCTTCCTCCCACTACCACTTCCTCATTGGAGATCACGCACAAACAAAACTTAAGAGTAAATCCTGAAATCCTGGCTGCATCCCTGCAGGGAAGATAACTTTACTATTTTATTTGATTTTATTGGTCTCTGGTTATCTCATGGTATTTCTGTTACTTGAACATTATCTTACAGTGTGTCCAGTCAGCATGGTTGTAAAAGGCTTATAACCACTGAGAGTTGTTGAAGGACTCGTATTACTACAGATATGAAAGAACGAGAACCATACTATAAATCAGTGAAGATAAAATAAGAGTATATATGGGTTAGACTGTCCCTGATTGGTTGATAATGAAAGTATGATTTTAGTAAAAAGAATCTTTTGAGAGCTTTTCCTACTAGTAACTGAAAAAAGTGAGGGACATTGTTTTATTAACATAATTTCCATCCCTTTACAGACCTGAGTTTGGAAGACTCATTACTGAAATCAGCAGCTGACTCTTTGGTGCAGTATTGAAAGCACACATTTCAAATTTTGTGTAGGTCCAGAAAATGGTGCAGCTGTTATGGTTTTCTTTTCACAAAAGCTGTCATCATAGATGTGTCTATAATGGTACTAATTTGATCATGAGCACTTAAAATTTTAAGTTATTGAATTTTAATAACATGCTGTTTGCACAGGTTTACAGGGGGAACTGAATTAGTACAGCGAGTCCTGAATTCTAGAGTTTTGTGCAGAAACATGGAATCCAAGCAGAATACATCCAGAAATGTAGAGGTTTTCAATCTTGGATTTAGTCTCCCCGTTGCATTTCACATTGATATGCATATTCACAGACAATTAGTATAGAAGTAGGAAAAGTAAGTGAAAATTTGCTTCTCTAGGAGGCAGTGTTTTTTTAATTAAAACACGTCTGACGGTGGATCATATTTTTTTTTAATTGCTTCTGTTGTGGGTTGGTTGAACCTGAAAGTGCCTTCCCCCCAGGGGGTATATGTTTTACTGGAACAGCCCTAATAGGCATTCAACCAATGGAGCATGATTTTGATATATTTTCTAACTTGTTGATTGCATAAGCCACACTGAGAAAATAAGTACATATAATTCTATTTTAAGTCAATAATGTCAACAAGAACATTTTGAAAATAAATTCCATTTCTTTAGAATGCTTCATGGAGGACTAGGTCACATTAAATGTAATCTCTTATCATAAAAAACTGGCCATGTTTTTTGACATTTGCTGCTCTTATTTCATTGTCATAAATCTTTAAGAAAAAGCTTTAATGCGTGACTGCAGTTCAAATACATTTTTACAATGGAATAGGATGATTTGTTTTTCAATATTCTTCATCTCTCTTTCTCATTTAATCTCATATTTTCACTTGATAACTGTCAAAATGGTATGACTAAATCCTTTTCTCGTCATTTAGAAGGATTTGTGATAATTTGATAGCCTGTAATATGCATGGAAAAAAAGGAAAAGAATACTAGCCTTTTTTATATTATACCATTAATAATGAAAGTAAAGTACACATCATGTGGAAACAATATCACTTTATCTGCATTTGGTAACAAAATTGTGCACATATGCTATACAAAATCCATTATTTTTAACTTATCAATCAATACACTTATACATTAGTGACTACTCATCCTGTCCTAGTATGATGTCACACACAACAAAGCCCCCATCCCCAAAGTCATATTCAAGGGAGGTAATTTTATGTTGTTGTTGAAGGGTTTAATGCCATTTTAACTTATCAATCAATACACTTATACATTAGTGACTACTCATCCTGTCCTAGTATGATGTCACACACAACAAACCCCCATCCCCAAAGTCATATTCAAGGGAGGTAATTTTATGTTGTTGTTGTAGGGTTTAATGCCATTTTTCAGCACACGATAGGCTATACATGGTGGAGGAAGAACTCGGAAAATCCCCGGAAAGAACCACCAACCCTCAAGAAGCTACTGGCAAGCTTTCTCACATACCCACATTGGCCGAATCCAAGACTCGTACCCACGCAGACAGAGATGAGATGTCAGTGATCCGTAACGGACAGTACTTTAGACCACCTGGCTACTCGGGGCCCCCGAAGGAAATTTTAGATAAACTAAATCCTGAATACTCTGAATGAATATTTCAGCACTTTGGTTAGATTATATTTGTATTCTATGCATATAGTGTTATAGAATTATGTGCCATCTTTTGAATTTGAAATATAATCATTATTTGAGTTGTTTGAGACTATGAAGTTATATTTTAAATCCTTTAATTTAATGATTAGTATTATAGTAAAAGTACATGTATACTTTGTCACAAAGTCAATCTTAGGTGAAATCAACAAAAGAGAAGGTCAAAAATGGCACAGGTGTTTAAATGTCGGTTAGATAAACAAGCATGCAATTCACTGTACACTTGCCCTACTGAAAGCCGCCACTCATGCCCTAGCATTTGACCTATTCAATGAAATTCAAAGGTCAGAGCAGAAATGCCAATAATACAAATGGATTAAACATTCTTATTCAATGGAAGGATATGAAAAACTTTTGCTCTACAACATACATCTAGCATCTCCTTGATTATCCCTATAACTTAAGATGAATTTTTTTTAAATTTTACTTAAGCAACATTTTTATCTGATTCGTGACACATTTCCATTCTATCAAGACGAAACATTAATGAGAAGTTGGTGGAAGCAATTTTGAACTGTGATACTGGCACTTTTTTAATCAGATTACAAATAAAAAAAAACGTATCATGAAAAACATTTTTTCATATGTATCTGGATCATGGTACCAAAAAGCATGTCCAAAACTTTATCTGGAGAATGTATCACCAAAAAGATTGTCCAAAAATTTAACTGGAGTATGTATCACCAAAGAACATGTCCAAAAATGTCTCAGGACAGAGTATCACCAAAAAAACATGTCCACAAATGTATCTGGAGAATGTATCACCAAAAAGCATGTCCAAAAATGTATCTGGATAATGTATCACCAAAAAGATTGTCAAAACATGTATCTAGAGAATGTATCACCAAAAATTTAACTGGAGTATGTATCACCAAAGAGCATGTCCAAAAATGTCTCAGGACAGAGTATCACCAAAAAAACATGTCCACAAATGTATCTGGAGAAAGTATCACCAAAATGCATATAAAAAAATGTCTCAGGTCAGAGAATCACAAAAAAGCATGTCCAAAAATTTATCTCAAGAATGTATCACCCCAAAACATGTCCATAAGTTAATCTGGAGAATGTATCACCAACAAGGCATATCCAAAAATTTATCTGGAGAATGTATCACCAAAAAGAATGTCTAAATATGTATCTGGAATGAGTGCAGAAATATAGTGGAAATCAATGGTATCATAAGCTTGATGATGTATTGCTGTGTCATATATTGTAATCAAGTCAGAAGAAATAGTGACATGCAGTAGTAAACAGATTTTCCCCACAGATGCTCTGCTGGAAAAAAAAAATATCTATGCTGTTTGGGATTTGAAAAAAGCCAACACTTAAGTCGACTTGTCAAGACTTACTCCAGTGACGATCCGTGAGCAGGTGCTATGCTTTTAAGTTCCCGTCCACCGGTGTACAGCCCCTTTTCTTTATACAGTTTTAACAGAATGTTTCTGAGTCCACTAGTGTTGTTCACCCACTCTATCAACCCACACTCTTCATTTAGTGGAATCACAGCCTGAAATAGATGGAAAATAGCGTGCTTATTCAGATACTCCCGTAACGACCCAGTGAAAATCAAGATTATGGTCATCCAACTACTTCAGTAACATCCGAATGACCATCTTTAAGAATAATTACTCACAACAAAAGAGGCTGCAAATAATTTAATTTGCCCTATGAAGGCTTGCTTTACTTCAAGAAAAAATTGCATAAGCTCATCTATGGGACAAATGTACACCCTCCTCTGAGGGACATTTGTACACTCTCATCTGAGCGACATTTGTACACTCATCTGAGGGACATTTGTACACTCATCTGAGGGACATTTGTACACTTTCATCTGAGGGACATTTGTACACTCTCATCTGAGGGACATTTGTACATTCTCATCTGAGCGACATTTGTACACTCATCTGAGGGACATTTGTACACTCTCATTTGAGGGACATTTGTACACTCTCATCTGAGGGACATTTGTACACTCTCATCTGAGCAAAAATTTTATTTGAAACAAGCACAAATTTAAATGTGGTGGCATTTGTGCTTCAGTTGCTTGTTTCTGGATAATTTGTGAAAATGAAGTCAAAACATGGAACTACGGGCAGCTATAAAGTACAGTGATGCTGGAATAGGTCCAATTCCACGGCAAAGATCAATCGAGCTCTATGCCATTCTTAATCAATCTTTTTTTAACACACAGCCAAACTCATGAAGATGGAAAATTGGCAACCATAAATTCTTCTTCATCAGGTTATAAACACAAAATTTAATTTTCTTATACAGAGTCAAAGACAAGAAAAAAAGACAAAAAAAGATTCTTCTTAAAACTTCATTCCTTCCCAAAAATGACAAAATGAAAGTGTTGTCATTGGCTCCAATCTGAAATGATTGTCTTACCAACCAAAACCACCTTGACAGGTAAAAACAACAAAGGCAAGTAAAACCCACCAAAACAATTAAAAACCACCAAGATAGGTAAATGACTATACTTCAAGACTAACTGTCCTTTTTCAATAAAGGTCATAGCTTAAAAACTTTACAGTTCATTTAACTGTACAGATCAATTTTATCAAATGTATGATGTTTGCATAAGAGTGACAATAATTTTTTATTTTTTCTCATTTTTCACTTAATATTCTAGGGAAATAAATTATTTGTTAAATTTTACAAAGCTTGTTGTCTTCACTTTTTTCCTGTTACTTTTTGTAAGAGGTTAGACTCGTAACAGTATCAATATGTATTGGTAGTTATATGTATCAATATGTATTGGTAGTTATATGTATCAATATGTATTGGTAGTTATATGTATCAATATGTATTGGTAGTTATATGTATCAAATGTATTGGTAGTTATGTGTATCAATATGTACTTGTATTTTTTTTACCTGAATAGACACTAAGAGTGTACTTACATAAGTGCGAATACGTAGCTGTCTTCGACGAGATTCTGGATCTTTGCGTAGAAATTTGTTCACAATTCCATTGAATTCCATCAGACGAGAGTCTTTCCGTAGATCATCCTGTAAGGGACAACTGTTTAGATAGATATCATATCCAATTTACAAGGATGAAAATGTACAAGAGTGTCAAATCCAGAACTTGCTGAGACATTAAACTTATAATGTGTCTCTCAACTTTTCACTTTCTGTGTTACAGAACATTGCTTTGAGTAAGCATTGTGTGCATCTGTTGCACTGCCATGGTGCAATTGAGAGGGTTATAAGTATTACAAATATTTTCTTTGCTGATAATGTCAAGTCAAACTAAATTCCAGATTGATACAAACTAGAGTTGTGTTTGTTGAACATGTATGGTGCTACAGTTAACGAAAATGTCAAAAGTAAAACTTTTTTTTAAAAAAATTTAAAAACTGCTAAAACATCATTAGGATCTAATCAGGTCATCTACATCTGTATACAAACATGCTTACCTACTGAGATCTAATCAGGTCATCTACATCTGCATACAAACATGCTTACCAACTGAGATCTAATCAGGTCATCTACATCTGCATACAAACATGCTTACCAACTGAGATCTAATCAGGTCATCTACATCTGCATACAAACATGCTTACCAACTGAGATCTAATCAGGTCATCTACATCTGCATACAAACATGCTTACCTACTGAGATCTAATCAGGTCATCTACATCTGTATACAAACATGCTTACCTACTGAGATCTAATCAGGTCATCTACATCTGCATACAAAGATGCTTACCAACTGAGATCTAATCAGGTCATCTACATCTGCATACAAACATGCTTACCAACTGAGATTTAATCAGGTCATCTACATCTGCATACAAACATGCTTACCTACTGAGATCTAATCAGGTCATCTACATCTGTATACAAACATGCTTACCAACTGAGATCTAATCAGGTCATCTACATCTGCATACAAAGATACTTACCAACTGAGATCTAATCAGGTCATCTACATCTGCATACAAACATGCTTACCATCTAAGATCTAATCAGGTCATCTACATCTGCATACAAACATGCTTACCAACTGAGATCTAATCAGGTCATCTACATCTGCATACAAAGATACTTACCAACTGAGATCTAATCAGGTCATCTACATCTGCATACAAACATGCTTACCTACAGAGATCTAATCAGGTCATCTACATCTGCATACAAAGATACTTACCAACTGAGATCTAATCAGGTCATCTACATCTGCATACAAACATGCTTACCAACTGAGATCTAATCAGGTCATCTACATCTGCATACAAACATGCTTATCTACTGAGATCTAATCAGGTCATCTACATCTGCATACAAACATGCTTACAACTGAGATCTAATCAGGTCATCTACATCTGCATACAAACATGCTTACCAACTGAGATCTAATCAGGTCATCTACATCTGCATACAAACATGCTTACAACTGAGATCTAATCAGGTCATCTACATCTGCATACAAACATGCTTACCAACTGAGATCTAATCAGGTCATCTACATCTGCATACAAACATGCTTACCAATTGAGATCTAATCAGGTCATCTACATCTGCATACAAAGATACTTACCAACTGAGATCTAATCAGGTCATCTACATCTGCATACAAACATGCTTACCAATTTTATTTTATCTACTTCAAGTGGATTTTATTTAATTGTGAAAACTGGTTTTCATAAAAAAGAATATCCAAATCCAAACTAAGGTAAAATAAATTGAAAAATTGCTGTAATGGCCTGATAATCTAATTAATTATTTACATATGCATACAAAGGAAGTCCCAATACGTCACTTTGAAGAGTGTTGGACTGATAATCCAAAGGTTGTTGGTTTGATACCCACCCAGACCAGCCCAGGTTGGCTGCCTTGATGAATCCTTGGCAAAGGCACTTAGCTCCCATTGCCTTGACATGACTTCAGGAAGAATGTGTTAAAAGTGCTGCTAAAACCAGCAAAAGCAAAAAAAATGCATACAAAAATGTCTGCCAAATTTGATTTGTGGACATTAAAATGGTTTCTTGTGCAATCTTGCTAACAATGTCCTCAGGATTGCAAGACAAAATCAAGTGAACAGTGGGTGGCGTTAAAAATTCTCATACCTGAAATACATCAAAACTTATTGTTGATAGTACTGCAGTAAACAAAAAACAGTGGCAACTTTTCATATCATGCTTTATGCCTTCTCAATACACTGAATATATTTATTTTACAACAATTCATAGGTCTTCGATAGTTGTGTATTCTTTTTTTTATGATGAAATATAAATTTAAAAAAACAACACGTTACCTTTGGTTTGCACATCATCACATAAAGCCTTCCATCACTTCCTGTTAAGGTGATTTTCTTGGGTCTCTGGAGCGAAGGCAGGATTTCAATCTGGAACATAAATTATTATACAGTTACACACATGTACACCCTTGTCAGGATAGCTTCCTGGTGGCATAAATGGTCCAATTAAAATCTAGAGGAACACTTACTTTAGAAGAAAACTACTCTGAAAGAAACATTGTTACTTGTTCGTTGCCCAAATCAGTCACTAAATACAGTCTGATTGGTTATTTTTAGACAGGTATATATCACACTTCACTTTGCCAATTAACTGGGCATTATGAGCTCCAAAACTCTACCCTATGTCTAAATTGTATTTATGTATAAAAAAATACGCCTAATTATTTTTAAATACTATACAATTGGAGAGAGAGAGAGATAGATAGATAGAAAGAGAGAGTAATCTACACTTGAAAATCACGTTATGATTTTACAGACCTTGAAAGTCAATGACGTGTGTATATGTGTGTGTTTACTTGAATCAGCTTTTACTCCAACTACAGTACATCATTGCAAGCAGTATGGATAGGAACTTATGTTTTTGACTTGTTTTGCATAGGAATTCATTTCCAAGATATATACTAAAACGTGGAACAACAGAAACTGAACTATGATGTGTATGGTGGATCTTAGCCGACATTGGGTGATGTTACATATATATAAATTAGTGGAAAAATTAATCTGTGATAAGTATGGTGGACATCCAAACGTGACAAGTATGGTGATCTTAAGATGGCAGATATAGTCAGGGTGATGGTACATATACATCTGTAATGTTGAGATCATCAGCTCAGACACAGGTTTTCAGTTGGTACAGTTGTTGTTGTTGTGGGCTTTAACGCCATTTTTCAGCACACGATAGACTATGCATGGCGGCCAGTATTAATGGTAGAGGAAGAACCAGGGAAAACCCCAGGAAGAACCACCAACCCACAAGAAGCTACTGGCAAGCTTTTTCACATACAAACATTGGCCGAATCCGAGACTCGAACCCATGCAGACAGAGGTGAGATGGCAGTGATCCGTAACAGTAGTGCTTTAGACCACTCAGCCACTTGGGGCCCCACGGTTGGCACAGCATTGTATCCTACATGTGTGTAACATTCTATCAAAACAAATTATAGCTGGTTTAGTTGTCTGTGTGTCTGTTAAAGATATTAACATCTTTTTAAAATATTGGAAAACAGAGAAATGCTATTTACAGTGTCCTCCAATCCCTGAATATAGACCATCTCATTGGGAAATGGATTACGATTGGTTTGGTTGTTTGTCTTGTTCGGCAAGGTCACAGTCATGGCTGACTGCAGTGGCAACAGAATGGGGCCAAAATTACTGAAAAAAAAATGAAGAAAAATTATTAAAAAAATAATAAGAATCTTGTGTAAATCTGTTATTATTGCTAATACTCTATACTATAATACTCTATTCCCATTACGGATAACAATGCAGTCTCAACTTCTTGCAATGGAGAATGCATAATGGACAAAACAGGCCTCAACACCTTAATTTCATTAGATCAGGTATGTTAAAAATTGGTAATCTTGCATGAATTTTAAGTAACTTCGAGGTAGAGTAAAATGTGCAATAAAAATAAGCCATCTTTTGGATCACCTTGTCATTGGATTAGGCAATAATATTTAAATACAAGAGTACCATGATCTGACTCGTGTTTAATGAACCTCAATGTTGAACTAGTAGGGTATGGATGATTCTGGAGATTACTGGCCAGAGGTCTCAATGACCTTGACCTTTGTTTGGATGGCTGGAGATTACTGGCCATAGGTCTCAGTGACCTAGACCTTTGTTTGGATGAATCTGGAGATTACTGACCATAGGTCTCAGTGACAGAGATCTTATATTGGCTGACACTTGAGATTGGTGACCATAGGTCTCAGTGACCTAGACCTTTGTTTGGATGATACTAGAGATTACTGACCATAGGTCTCAGTGACCTAAACCTTTGTTTGGATGACACTTGAGATTGGTGACCATAGGTCTCAGTGACCTAGACCTTTGTTTGGATGACTCTCGAGATTACTGACCATGGGTCTCAGTGACCTAGACCTTTGTTTGGATGACACTTGAGATTGGTGACCATAGGTCTCAGTGACCTTGACCTTTGTTTGAATGATATTAGAGATTACTGACCATAGGTCTCAGTGACCTAGACCTTTGTTTGGATGATACTAGAGATTACTGACCATAGGTCTCAGTGACCTAGACCTTTGTTTGGATGATACTAGAGATTACTGACCATAGGTCTCAGTGACCTAGACCTTTGTTTGAATGATACTAGAGATTACTGACCAAGGGTCTCAGTGACCTAGACCTTTGTTTGAATGATACTAGAGATTACTGACCATAGGTCTCAGTGACCTAGACCTTTGTTTGGATGACACTAGAGATTGGTGACCATAGGTCTCAGTGACCTAGACCTTTGTTTAGATGACACTAGAGATTACTAACCATAGGTCTCAGTGACCTTGATCTTTGTTCAAGATATGCACTGAAGTATAGTTACAGACCTGCTAACCCTAACAAGACTGTCTCAGTAAGGCAGCTGATTTTTTTTTCTGTAAGTTTGACCAGTTTTAAGTAAGGTGTCTCAAAATATCAGGCACAGCTATTGTGGAAAATATGTATTTCAATGATCGGATTTTGAAACTGAGTGATGTGACCGATGGTAAACATTATGTTCAACTGAAAAGTTTGTAAAATACAAACAGACCTTGTTGCTATCTCTCAACTTGACGTAATTCTTTGATTGTTTTCCATAATGACAACAAGCATGTCTCCTGCCATGAGACATATTCAAATCAACACATCCAATAAACATAAATGTCCATTAACAAGAATCTGAATATTCTTTTTTTATTCTTCTGTGCTGATCACTAACACATTTTAAGAGGCTTATTTTCCCTTTTGTCTTCAACATGCATCACTTGCTGGACGATATTTTTAAAAATTCTATAATCAACAGTTTCAACATGCAGAAGCTTTGCAGTATAAAGGGTCTAAGGTAATACTGTAAAGATTGTCTGATTTGCTGACCAACTCCACTAAATCTAACACGTAACTGCCAACCCCAGAGTACAAAAATACTGACCGCTTATGACAAAAATACTCATTTTCAGGAACAAATAATGATTTTTAAAATTTTAATGCACATGTAACTATTTACAACATCTACAACCATCAGCAAAGGAGGACAGTAATTTAATTATTTAAAGTCAAAAAGATGCACGTGTTGCACTTTCTTAATGGACATACACACTCAGACACAAGCTGTTTATAGAAGCCTTTTCCACACCTTGTTTTTTCAATCAACAATAATAAAATTATTACTTATTTTAGTTTACATGATATATAAATCCATATAATATAATTTTTGACAATGAAAGATTAGAAACAAAAGAAGACAAAGTGTAAAATATTCCCCCAATACTCACTTTGGGATAAAAACTTCTCAATTCTATGGATCAGGGCCCTAATATTTTGTATTTTGGAATCATCTCTGAAGAAGCAATACAGAAAATGTGCAAAAGACACAGGCCATTCCATTAGCATAATTATGTAACCTTTTAGCTTAGTGAGCCAAACCAAAAAATATCGAGCAACGTTCATCTTCCATTACCTGTCATCCAAGAGCCGTTTCAGTGGCCTGAAGTGTTGTGTGACACTGAGAGTGAGTTGATTAGGGAAGTCTTTTTCACACAGCTCCAAAAGTCTCTCAGTTAGCTTGGTGGCATCCTGCAAGCACAGAAGAAGGACTGCAGAGTGAAGATGGCAAACTATTTACTTACGATGCAGCAAAACTTGCCTTGAGAGGTCACACATTCTACCAATAAAAAGTAGTCTCTCCAGACAGATGGTAACTCTTAACCTTGTGCAAGAGGACCAATTTTCAAGTTTGAAATTCAACAGGATTTAAGAAGGAAAAAATACCCATAATTAATGTGTATGTATTTTATTCCTTATGCATAGTTTGTGCTAAAGTACTACATGCATTCCTCTCAAAATAATTTTATATGGCAATAAAGAAGAAAACCTTTCATAAACATTCACATTTATATTTGAAGACCACATGTATGTACAGCTCTCCCTTTTTATAATGCACCACCAACCATATTGTACCAAGTAACAGAGCATACATGGAACCATGATATATTGAGCATGGTGTGATATGCATAAAAACAGAGCATGAAAGAGCTGAATGTGTATTAGCATACGGACTGCAAAATTAACTAAGATAATATTTATTTATCCTGTCCATAAGTTAACTTCTCAAGTCCATAAATGTCAGACTTACTCCAATAACGTAGCACCGGAATCGCACGGTTAGCAGTGATATCACTTATTCATGTTGTATATGAATTTCACATTTATTATACGAGATAAACTTACTTATCATGCATATAAATTGCAAAAATAGCCATGGCAACAGATATTCATCCTCCTCTAAGAATTTCAGAGTTATTTTTAGTAAATCACTCTCATTTTAAGTATGGAAACTGTAAAAGTATCCATGGTAAAACTTATTTATTATTTTGCTCTTCCTTAAAAATCCAAAGTTTGCCAGCGCTGTTATTCAACTGAGTTCTCTGAACATGTATCTCCATATCTGATCAAAAATTTCAGGATTGCCAAGGTGTAAATTGTAGTTTTATGTCATTTAAATGTTGCATGATTGTTTTTCTGGGAAAAACATTAAGCAGAGTTTCACCAACAGATGACTCATTGCAACAGTCGTCGTCAGCCATTTGTGGCATGCTTTACCTCTCAAGAATTCCCTTCTCCCATTCCATCTCTGAGATAACATTACAAATTTCCTAACAGAAGCCCATATTTACAAACACCATACCAATGAGGAATGTTTCAATTGATGAATATATGTCCCATTTACTCTCCTCATTCTCTTCCAGAACACACTTGGCAAAACAACTTTGAATGGTGCATGCAGATGGAGCATCCCACACAGACCTTGCAGAGTATCCCAAACAGACCTAACCAAGTATCCCATACAGACCTAACAGGGTATCTAACACAGACCAAGCAGAGTGTCCCACACAGACCTAACAGAGTATCCCGCACAGACCAAGCAGAGTATCCAACACAAACCTAACAGGGCATCCCACACAGGCCTAACAGAGTATCCAACACAGGCCTAACAGGGCATCCCACACAGGCCTAACAGAGTATCCCACACAGGCCTAACAGGGCATCCCACACAGACCAAGCAGAGTATCCCACACAGAACTAGCACAGTATCCCAAACAGACCTAATCAAGCATCCCACACAGGCCTAACAGAGTATTCCCCCCAGATTTAATATGCATAATGACATCAAGAACAATGAGAGGTTTAGCTATTTCCATACATACCATATTGTTGGGGATTTTCTTAAACTTAAAAAGGGTTTTGAGGTCCCAAGTGGGGGGGACATATATAAGAAAAACAATCCACTTTATAAACATGGTCCTGTTAATATTCTCCCAGCTATATTAAAACTCTTGGAATGAGCTATCTATGGAAGATTCCTCATTACTTGACAATATCTTACACCAATACCTTTCTGATTTCAGAAAGGTTTCAGTTGTCAAACACAAATGTGACTATTAGAAGACTTGCACATAGCCCCAAACCAAATCAAATAGGCTGCAGCTATTTTGATGAAATTATTGAAACCATTCAACTCTTCACCCCTAAAACCCCTCCTAGAGAAACTGGCTGCATCCAATCAGATTCAGCAGTAACCACAAGGCAGATTAGCTCTCAAATAGAAGACAAAGTGTCAAAATAGGAAACTTGACTAGTTCATGGGCAAATTTCTACAAAATAAAAGTAGCATGGTACACATGGTCATGGATGTATTTTCTAGTAGCATGGTACACATGGTCATAGATGTATTTTCTAGTAGCATGGTACACATGGTCATGGATGTATTTTATAGTAGCATGGTACACATGGTCATGGATGGATTTTCTAGTAGCATGGTACACATGGTCATGGATGGATTTTCTAGTAGCATGGTACACATGGTCATGGATGGATTTTCTAGTAGCATGATACACATGGTCATGGATGGATTTTCTAGTAGCATGGTACACATGGTCATGGATGGATTTTCTATTGTATAAGTGTGCTTAATAAGTATTGAATAATCTATCATTATCCTTGTGTATTTCAAATCAGTATGCACATACAAGGTATTTAAGGATGTTTTTGGCCTGCCATTATTTTAACCAAATTTTAACAATGCATGATTGGGGGCCCCCGAGTGGCTGAGTGGTCTAAAGCACTCTCGTTATGGATCACTGCCATCTCACTTCTGTCTGTGTGGGTTCGAGTCTCGTTAATTCAGCCAATGTGGGTATGTGAGAAAGCTTGCCAGTAGCTTCTCATGGGTTGGTGGTTCTTTCCGGGTTCTTCCTCCACCATTAATACTGGCTGCCATGTATAGCCTATCATGTGCTGAAAAATGGTGTTAAACCCTACAACAACAACAACACCAATGTATGATAGCACAGAGTATATTACAGTCATGTAAATTTACTTCTCTGCATTGAATTTTAATCAGAAATTACAAATGGGGGGGTAATGCTCCAGTGGCCTAGTGGTTAGAGCGTCCATCTTGGATGCGGGAGGTGTGGGTTCAATCCCCGCCCTTGTCATATCAAAGACTTACAAAAATGGTACTAACAGCTGCCACAATTGGCGCTCATCATTAAGAGATTAGTGTTAGAACTGATCGGACTGGTGTCAATGATAATGTGACTGGGTGGAACATCATGCTACATGTCTGCGGCATGATGTCCCAGTGCAAAACTTCGCTATAAACTGTCACACTGTAGACATCGTAGCAATATGACTGGAAATTTTTTTAAAGCTATATTAAAAATCCAAATCACACACACACACACACACACACACACAAATTGTGGGGAGGGAAATAGTTTAAGTGTACATTGGCCAGCTCTATGCATTTTAACACTTAAAAACAAATAATAACATTTTAGAGAAAAAGGCTTATGATCGCAATTACTGAATGGCTGATGTTGAATAAATTGTTATATTATTGTTTATTGATGGCAAAAATAGCTTTAATGAACTAATGTTTCCTATTAAGTAACGCAGACTCCGAGTTTAAAAATTTAAAACAATTATGTCTATGTCTAGTGCATGTGACCAAAAAAAGCAACATCATTCAATTGAGAATTTGCTAACTTTTCCTATAACCTACTGAAAATGATTGGAAATTAACATCTTAAAATAACTTCCCTGTCTTGTTCAAAGCATTTAATAAATTTACAAAGAAAAATATCGTTTGAAGAGTTAGTATTTTAAAATATTATCACCGTAAATAAAAACATACACCAAGTTTCTGTTTTTAAAATGGGGCCCAAGTGGCTGAGTGGTCTATAGCGCTCACTGTTATGGATCACTGCCTTCTCACCTCTGTCTGCATGGGTTTGAGTCTCGGGTTCAGCCAGTGTGGCTATGTGAGAAAGCTTGCCAGTAGCATCTCATGGGTTGGTGGGTTTCTCTGGGGTTTTCCCGGGTTCTTCTTCCACCAATTTTACTGGCAGCCATGTATAGCCAATCTTGTGCTGAAAAATAGCATTAAACCCTACAACTGTCTTTAAAATCGACTGGATGGCAAAATATGGAATTAATTAGATGTAGTCTTTGCTACTCTCAATAGTTCAATGTGGGATTCGAGGTAATGCAAGTGTCATTAGTATTCATTGCTACACTCACTGAATAGTACTGGTGTTCAAACTAATCTGCTGGATTCTCTGACTGAATCCTTGTCAGAACCAATTTTTCTTCTAGATGACCACAATGATTTACACATATTGGGTTGTTCCACTTTATGAACTTTGCCTATACAAATTAGCATAATGTGCTCACCAACTGCAATCTTCAAAGAACTTGTCACATCACACTAGCTATTGTCAGCCAATTAAGTAAATAAGTGAAATGGTGTTTATACCTGACCTCTTTGCCTTTTAATTGCAGTTATTTAAACTGCCCAATGGATAGGTTTATAAGGCTCCAATCAGGACTGTAGATGACCTTGAGATGTAGTATCTAGAATAAAGAGGGATTTTTTTCCCGACTCACCTTGAAAGGAAGGCTTTTCTTGGCAATTAAAGTTGAGACTGCCATGAATGACACTGACTTATCGTGTTAAAAGTGCCAGTAGTTCAGGTCCACTGTCAGAGCATGTCTTTTGCTGATTCTGCTTACTGTCAACTAGTGTGAGCAGAAAGTAGGTTTCATATGAGAGGTGATCCCTCAAGAGCAGTTCAAATGGTCTTATTCATCCAGGTTAGAACCCATGATAGATCCCACTCTGACACACAGCCAATGCCTTTGGATGTGTGAACTCTAAATCAACAGTAGATTGGATAGGTCTTCATCTGACATTGTCTCTTCCATGGTGATGCAGCATGAAGGAGATGGTGGAATGGTAGCTTTTGATTTTGACTGGCGCTAACTGTGTCTCATCAAAGACCCTTAGTAGAAAGTTAGCTATCTGAGGTATTGATGCATTCAGTGGTGCAATGTTTGTACTCAAACCATCATGCAAAATTTCTCCATTTCCCGTACACACTTTCAAAGTGGAGGGCCATCTTGCTAGCGCAGTTCCCTCCATCACTTGATGAGAGAACTGTTCATTCTTGAGGCTTGTTTAATATGGTCCAGATGTGCTGGTTCAACAACACTGGATTGGGATGGAACACCTACTGTTGTGATTGCTTGAGCAAATGACGAAATATCTCTATTTCCTAGGGATTTTCTGGTACCAGATTGATGAAGTCATTTTTGTCCACTTGAGTGGAGAAACCAGAATGAAGTGACACTCTGATTCTCTTGCTTTCTGTATCACAATCAGAGACACGAGTGTTGTAGGATGAGTGTATGCATCTAAATCATACCAATCAAAGGAAAGAGAGTCAACTGCCCAGGCTTTCAGATCCAGGACAGGTGAGACAAAGGTTTGGAGTTTTGCATTCCCATTGTTGCCAACAGCTCTGCCAGTAGTCAATCCTAGCAGGCACATAAGGAGATGTGCATCAAAGCCCGCTGTGTTTGCATCAAAACAAAGGTCAACTCTCAGGATGTACCTGCCAGGGATCATCTGATGTAAACCAAGTGAGGTTCCCATTTCCTGAGATGCAGTTTTGTTCCAAGAAGCAAAGCTTTCACCGCCTCTGGGACAACAGTAACACAGTACTGGCCTCATAAATTGATGACTTCGGACAATGATGTGTAGTGTTGCACTAAGTAAATCATTTAAGTGATGGATTCTCAGGATGAAAGATGGTTCTTTGTAAAAATTGAAGCCTCCGTTGAAATGATAATCAATATATGTTCATGTGGGAGATATACCCTGTACAGGATGAACTGTCAGGCTGAAATATGATTCCTGCAAGGATAAAAGCTAGCTTTGAAATGATCGGCACTTTGATACAGTGGCCACATGGGCCCAGTACTGGGCAGAGATCATGTGATCTCAACTTGGAAGTCTATGTTATAGTGCCAGGGATGGATGTGGGACATTGGATCTATGTCACCATGCCCCTTAGGCACAAGAAAAGGCTGTATCATAATATAACATGATCCCAATCAACTGGCAAGATTCATTTTTGATGAAACAGTGGGATGGAGAATCCTGTAGTTGTTCAACACTGAACAGTAATGGCATTAAATGAAGATTGATCTTTACTGTCGAAACCCACAGAGTTCCATAATAAATTAGGGCTTATCATGGTGGCAGTAAGCTAAAGGCTTCCTTAATTGATGCTCGGACGTCTCCTGTCATAGTGAGATCTAGCAAAGACAATGGAGCTTGTAAGAACGTTTCATTTTCTCTAGGTGAATTGAGGGATGCTGCTGCCTCATGTGCAATCTGAGATGAAGCTGGAAAAGTTTGTCTAAAGGAGCAGCTCACCAATCTGTCCTAATTGGGATACAGTTACTTCAATATGATCAATGAATGAGTGCTCCCTTTGAATGGAAAAGGCATGAGAATGCCGAGTCCATTGTTATGACACTATGGTCACAAATTTAAGTAAAAGAAAAGAAGCAAAACCAAGAAATTTTATAATAAACTTAAAAAATAATTTAATTATTAAAGTGATAAATGTAAATGTGAGAGGAACTTACAATATGAAGAAGTGAATCCAAATGAGTCCTTATAAAGGTCTATGAAAGTTCTAAATGAATGAAAAGTCTCTTATAATTTTCAATACCAGATATGTACTGGTCCTCCAAGAACTGTGACACTTTCATGATGGTGATGTCCAGAATTCTTTTGAATAATGTAGCACAGTTCAAGAATAATATAGTCCAAATAATGAGCACTTTCTATAACCACTGAACAGTCCAAACGAATGTTTTTCCTCTCGAAAAATATCTAAGTACAACATAAAACATGTCTGCAGACTTATATCAGAACCTTAAAAAGTGTGAATAACTCCAGAAATCTGAATGAAACTGAATGCTTAATTTCCTCCTTATATACACTGTATATTGCAGCTGTAATTCATTATAGACTCAACTTGACATCATACACTGTTAATTTGGATGAACTAAGCATATTCATGTGACCTCGCACAACCAATGGAAAACCACAATTATTCTCAAAGCTTCCATATCCCATCAGACACTGAAAAACAAGACTACAGGCACCATTTTAAGTCTTATTATTATGATTAATATTACTAATTGTCAACATGTATGTAAACATCTATTTATAAATCCTATGCAATTTGCATTTTTAACAGTGCCAGGTCACATACAATTTATAACAAAAGATATTCTATACAGTTTAAAACTATGAACAAAAAATATGAAAATGAGATAAAAATCACGTACCAAGAGTTACCAAAATAAAATGGGTATACAAACACTATATCTTGTGTGTACTGGAGCAATAAAACTGGGCACCAGCTGTATTGAGTTACCTGTGGCTGGTGCTTGAGAGTGCCATGTGGTGTGGCAAAGGCAAACTGGACAATATAATAAGACTGACTGAGGTGGTACATCTCAGTTTAGTTAAGATGGAACAGTACTTTTATATCTTTCATGACATTTTCCCATCGTTTGCTTGGGACAGGTTTGGGGATATATGATTGATAAAACTGGTCCATACAGCTGATGTGCAAGATAATATCAGAGTCAAGATGCATTTACATGCTTTCCCTTCAGCACCACCAATACTGCAGCCCGCTGACTTCTGGTTCACAGTGCACAAATATGACATGTATTCGTAGATTGGCAACCAAAGCAAGCTACACTGAGTGGTTATCAGTGCCATGTTTCAAATGCTTACAAATATGACATGTATTCGTAGATTGGCAACCAAAGCAAGCTACACTGAGTGGTTATCAGTGCCATGTTTCAAATGCTTACAAAGCTTACACTTGGTCTTGCCCATGGCCTAAATCTGTAAGACAAAATACACCAGACAATATATACAGGTGTAGCCCAGCACTTGTCCTGTTTTAGAGTGCATGTACAGAGCTACACACCATGGCAATTACATGGCAACCAATACAGGTAGAGTACTGAAGCATCACTATTAATACTTATTAAGTGGATTCTAAAATATAAAATCTAATAAAAATTACCTGTAGGAATGGCCAATTGATTATACATACAGGTAAAATCACAGAAGCATCACTTATACTAACAATGAAGTGAACACTATGACAATGTATGCATAAAACATTTCCTGTTATGTATCTGAGCATCATGGAAACCAGACAGCAATATAATTGAGTTTTCAACAGCACATACAATACCTGCACATGGAAACCAGACAGCAATATAATTGAGTTTTCAACAGCACATACAATACCTGCACATGGAAACTAGACAGCAAAATAATTGAGTTTTCAACAGCACATACAATACCTGCACATGGAAACCAGACAGCAATATAATCGAGTTTTCAACAGCACATACAATACCTGCACATGGAAACCAGACAGCAATATAATTGAGTTTTCAACAGCACATACAATACCTGCACATGGAAACTAGACAGCAAAATAATTGAGTTTTCAACAGCACATACAATACCTGCACATGGAAACCAGACAGCAATATAATCGAGTTTTCAATAGCACATACAATACCTGCACATGGAAACCAGACAGCAATATAATTGAGTTTTCAACAGCACATACAATACTTACATCATGGAAACTAGACAGCAATATAATTGAGTTTTCAACAGCACATACAATACCTGCACATAAAGTAAAGTTAAGCGGTGAAGTGTCACTATTGATACTTATGAAATGGATGTGATAATATTAATCATAGGACAATGTTACCTGTAGGAAAGGCCAAATGACAGCCTATACAGGTAAAATCAGTTAAGCATAGTGTATATAACTATGAAGTGGACACTAAAAATAGATTAGTATAGAAAACTTACTTTTATGTATCTGAATGTAGCAGAATTTATACAGCAGTATTATATGAATTATCTATATCACACACCAGACCTACATATATATTTAACTGCAACTACAGCAATGTGAGGGGACGTACCTGTAACCCATGCAGGTACGTACCAAATCTCTTTCAACAGAGAGCGTATGAAGTATTCATAGGATCTGGCACTTAAGTGTGTAAAGAGGGCAAAGTGATGAAAATAAAAAGACAGAACTTTGTCATGGAAGAAAGAAAGAAAAGTTGGAAATTATAGATCAACAAAACCTCCCTTCGAAGTGAAGACTCCTCCAACTTGTTTTAAGGTACAAAACTTCCAAATACTGGTACTGAACTGAGGCCTCTGTCTGTAGACAGCACCTGTTTCAGCACAATTGGAAGCAGTAACTTAAGTATTACTGGCATTTGGCACCAACTGCCTGTATCAAGAGGAGATAACTCTAAGTGGGCAGATAACTTTTACCCTTTTTGGTTTTATCTACCGAGGCTAGATTTGTGAGGTATTATGATGAGTAACATACCTGATGAAGAAACAAAATATTCCATTGCTGTGAGAAAATTTCTCCTAATTCATTTTGAATCTGCTATATATACTCACTGATAAGTTGAGCCTCACTGCAAACATAAACTGTAATTTGCTCTCACAAAATGCATTGTTGTACAAAATACTCCAAACAAACTGCAGAGATCCAGATCTGCTGGCATTTTTATGCAATGGCTGATACGGAGTTTGTGTGGTTTGTAATTGGACTATATACTGAAATTAAATTAAAATCTTAGGACACGTGTTCAAAATCAAAAAGCATACCTGAACTAGTTTGTTCAAACTTGGTTCCATGATCCTGAAAAAAAGTAAAATTTGAAATAAATATGACAACAGAAAGAGAGTAACAATTTAAAGTCCAAAATTTCCTTGTTCTGCAATAAATGCCCCATTTAACTTTGACAACTAATCTGAATGTGCACCAACAATATATTTTCAGAGACAGTTGTTCTTCAATTTTTGGAAAAAGTGATGAATGGTAAACAGATCCTGGTATAAAAAAAAAAAATTCTCTTTGAAGGAAAATACATTATTGACTTACTTTGCGGTAGAAAAAATTTCTTGACATCTCTTGCCTCTCATCGGGTAGGAGGACTAGAAAAGAGATGGAGAAAATTAATTTGATGACGTTCAAACCTTTCTGGTCAGTTAAAAAAAATTGTTTTAACTGTGTACTTGTCTCCTACAAGCTCTTGTCAAGAATACAAACATTATTTCCCTTTTCAAAATAAATTTTATTTTGTATAATATTACTTAAAGTTAAAAATACCAAATTTTTCTTTTGAAAATATCTTGCCATGTAAGTCATTTCTAAAAATAGCTTAAATAGAGCTGTTCTCACCTGTGGATACATTGCTTTATAGCACTGCAACATTATCATCTGAGTGATATCTTTTATTTCATTAAGTGATATCTTTTATTTCATTGAGTTCATTTTCATTTAAGTTTTGATTTCTTTTATTTCAGTAAGAGTATTTTCATTTAGGTTTTTGTTTATTTTATTACAGCAAGTGTATTTTCGTTTAGGTGTTTATTTTATTTCAGTGAGTGCATTTTCACCGAGGTGTTTGTTTCTTTTATTTCAGTGAGTGCATTTTCATTTAGGTGTTTATTTCTTTTATTTCAGTGAGTGCATTTTCATTTAGGCGTTTCTTTTATTTCAGTGAGTGCATTTTCATTTCAGTGTTTAGTTTATTTCAGTGAGTGCAATTTCATTTCGGTTTTTATTTCTTTTATTTCAGTGAGTGCATTTTCATTAGGTGTTTATTTCAGTGAGTGTATTTTCATTTCAATGTTTATTTATTTTATTTCAGTGAGTGTATTTTCATTTAGGTGTTTATTTTATTTCATTGAGTGCGTTTTCATTTCCAGGTTTATTTTATTTCAGTGTGTGCATTTTCCTTTTGATTTTTGTTTATTTCAGTGCATTTTCATTTAGGTGCTTATTTATTTAATTTCAGTGAGTGTATTTTCATTTCGGTTTTTGTTTATTTTATTTCAGTAAGTGCATTTTCATTTAGGTGTTTATTTTATTTCAGTACGTGCATTTTCATTTAGGTGTTTATTTTATTTCAGTGAGTGTATTTACATTTCGGTTTTTATTTTATTTCAGTAAGTGTTATTTTCATTTAGGTGTTTCTTTTATTTCAGTGAGTGCATTTTCATTAAGGTGTTTGTTTCTTTTATTTCAGTGAGTACATTTTCATTTAGGTGTTTGTTTCTTTTATTTCAGTGAATGCATTTTCATTTCGGTGTTTATTTTATTTCATTGAGTGTATTTTCATTTCTGTGCTTATTTTATTTCATTGAGTGCGTTTTCATTTCCAGGTTTATTTTATTTCAGTGTGTGCATTTTCCTTTTGATTTTTGTTTATTTCAGTGCATTTTCATTTAGGTGCTTATTTATTTAATTTCAGTGAGTGTATTTTCATTTCGGTTTTTGTTTATTTTATTTCAGTAAGTGCATTTTCAATTAGGTGTTTATTTTATTTCAGTACGTGCATTTTCATTTAGGTGTTTATTTTATTTCAGTGAGTGTATTTACATTTCGGTTTTTATTTTATTTCAGTAAGTGTTATTTTCATTTAGGTGTTTCTTTTATTTCAGTGAGTGCATTTTCATTAAGGTGTTTGTTTCTTTTATTTCAGTGAGTACATTTTCATTTAGGTGTTTGTTTCTTTTATTTCAGTGAATGCATTTTCATTTCGGTGTTTATTTAGTTTATTTCAGTGAGTGCATTTTCATTTAGGTGTTTGTTTAATTTCCGTGAGTGCATTTTCATTTCGATGTTTATTTATTTTCAGTGAGTGCATTTTCATTTACGTGATTATTTTATTTCAGTGAGTGTATTTTCATTTCGGTTTTATTTATTTTATTTCAGTGAATGCATTTTCTTTTCGGTTTTATTTATTTCAGTGAGTGCATTTTCATTTCAGTGTTTGTTACTTTTATTTCAGTGAGTGCATTTTCATTTCGGTGTTTATTTCTTTTATTTCAGGGAGTGCATTTTCATTTCGGTGTTTATTTTATTTAAGTGAGTGCATTTTCATTTCAGTGTTTATTTATTTTATTTCAGTGAGTGCATTTTCATTTCGGTGTTTATTTTATTTCAGTTAGTGCATTTTCATTTCGGTTTTTGTTATTTTATTTCAGTAAGTGCATATTCATTTAGGTATTTATTTATTTCAGTGAGTGTATTTTCATTTCAGTTTTTTATTTTATTTCAGTAAGTGTATTTTCATTTAGGTGTTTGTTTTATTTCAGTGAGTGCATTTTCATTTCAGTTTTTATTTCAGTAAGTGTATTTTCATTTAGGTGTTTCTTTTATTTCAGTGAGTGTATTTTCATTTAGGTGTTTGTTTCTTTTATTTCAGTAAGTGTATTTTCATTTAGGTGTTTATTTCAGTAAGTGTATTTTCATTTAGGTGTTTATTTTATTTCAGTAAGTGTATTTTCATTTAGGTGTTTATTTTATTTCAGTAAGTGTATTTTCAATTAGATGTTTATTTATTTCAATAAGTGTATTTTCATTTAGGTGTTTATTTATTTCAGTAAGTGTATTTTCAATTAAGTGTTTATTTATTTCAGTAAGTGTATTTTCAATTAGGTGTTTATTTTATTTCAGTAAGTGTATTTTCATCTAGGGTTTTGTTTATTTTATTTCAGTTAGTGCATTTTCATTTCAGTGTTTATTTATTTCAGTTAGTGCATTTTCATTTCGGTTTTTGTTATTTTATTTCAGTAAGTGCATTTTCATTTAGGTATTTATTTATTTCAGTGAGTGTATTTTCATTTCAGTTTTTTATTTCAGTAAGTGTATTTTCATTTAGGTGTTTATTTTATTTCAGTGAGTGCATTTTCATTTCAGTTTTTATTTCAGTAAGTGTATTTTCATTTAGGTGTTTCTTTTATTTCAGTGAGTGTATTTTCATTTAGGTGTTTGTTTCTTTTATTTCAGTAAGTGTATTTTCATTTAGGTGTTTATTTCAGTAAGTGTATTTTCATTTAGGTGTTTATTTTATTTCAGTAAGTGCATTTTCATTTAGGTGTTTATTTTATTTCAGTAAGTGTATTTTCAATTAGGTGTTTATTTATTTCAATAAGTGCATTTTCATTTAGGTGTTTATTTATTTCAGTAAGTGTATTTTCAATTAAGTGTTTATTTATTTCAGTAAGTGTATTTTCAATTAAGTGTTTATTTATTTCAGTAAGTGTATTTTCAATTAGGTGTTTATTTTATTTCAGTAAGTGTATTTTCAATTAAGTGTTTATTTATTTCAGTAAGTGTATTTTCAATTAAGTGTTTATTTATTTCAGTAAGTGTATTTTCAATTAGGTGTTTATTTTATTTCAGTAAGTGTATTTTCAATTAGGTGTTTATTTTATTTCAGAAAGTGTATTTTCATTTAGGTTTTATACCTTAATAGTGACAGTCATGTCATGATGCAATGTTGTCAAAAGTTACATCAGTAGCCTCAGATGCAGGAGGTTGTGGGTTCAATCCCCGGCGTAGTGACACACACACACACACACACACACACACACACCAGTAGCTGTCCAAATACTGTTGAACTGTTGGATCTTGATAAAGTGCAATGTTTACTTTATCCACGGAATAAATATATCGGCTACACATAATTTACTGTCAATTTGATACATTTAGTCAGTGATCCATAATATGTAGTGAAATAAATGTCCTTTATCATTTTTTTAATTGACTGAACATGTGCAAATTTAGCTTGTACTTTCACCTGCAATGTCAACAAGATTAACTGAGAGTGATTCATGGGGGGTGGGTTTCTTAAATTTTTTTTCCAGGTTGATGTTGTTTATTGCTCTTCAAACTATATACTACATGTTGAGAAAAAGCAGTATAGAAGGTAATTTTTAACATCTATGCTTTTGAGAACAGGATGAGAACTGGTTGCTGACACGAACTGTTAGGAGACCTGTAGTGTGCTTCACACAGGCAGAATACAACCTGCCAGACAGTACTGAAAGTTTATTTGAGACTAAAAGGGTGGGTTGGTATGCCAACCTCTGTTGAAGCAATGTTGTATAATTGAGAATAAGATTACCTAATCATATAAACCCATAAATGACTTGAAATTCAAATTTAGAAAAAAACAAAGTATCTAGTGTTTTTGAAGCATTTACTATAATTCAAACAAAAAAATGAGTTGACCAACTAAGGAGATTGAAAAATCATCATCACACACACACACACACACACTCAAATCCACACTGACTTTAATTTTTTTAATTTATAGCAATTGTGGTTTCTTATCTCTGACTGTCTTACTTGTTAGTCACCTCTATGACAATCAACTGTATTAACTTCCCAAAGTCATACTTTTCCATGAGCATTTAGCATTACTGTTTACTGTTTATACAGGTTATTGGCATTTAGCACAGTGTCAAGAAAGTTCTCTTTCCTTTGTTTTTAAGTAAGATTACCATGAATCGTTTCTTTGAAAAATGATGGTGTCAGAGGTTTGAGAGTCAAAACCATGTCTATCTGATGAACTTTCATAATTTGGCTGGTAGGAGAATAAATGTTTCAGTGTAATTATCTCAATTTCTATAGTTTCATTACAAAACTGATTGGAACAGTTCTTACAAACTAACAAACCATCTTACAAACATTCTTTATTATCATTATCAAAGAAAATATAACTCAAAATCATTAGTTGCAAAATAAAACACTGCACTTAAACATGAAATGGGACCAAAAACGTCAGCTGAATAAGGGTGTTAGCCAGAATATGCACTATCTACTGTGATGACATGGGAATCAAAATAATTGCCGGGGAGACTTTTTCAGAGGTAAGGATCTTTGTCAAATGTGAGGACAGCCATGGTGCTGTGATCTATACATAAATTCATATCTGCAGAAGATTTAGGGTATCTCTGGCCATCCCTGTCACACAGTTCCAATACTTTTGAGAGAAGGTGACAATCTAAATTTGGTGCTTGCAATGCAAAGGGATCCATTCTGCTCAGGAACCCAGCCAGACAGGTTTCCTGAACTTCTTTTTTAGGGCATAATTTATTTTATTAGGGTTTTTAAACGTAAATAAAATAATCATAGGAACTATGAGTACCTTTGAAACAGCCATCATCATCCAAAGAGCCTGTTGTGGAAATGTCACCATGGTCCGAGCAATTATAGCCTGAAAATATACATCATCTCTATATTGTATTTTTTCTTTCCTGAAAAAAACAGACTATAGGCATGAAAGACTTTTTCAGAGACTGACCAAGAGTTACAAACCTGTATCTCACAGAATGTACCTTTCCCCAAAATAAAAATTTTCTAAGAAGTGTACTCCACTCCCAAAATGATGCTCAATGTCATCACAATATTGTACAGTAGTGATTTGTTTTCAACTACCCATGTGACCTCATTTGAGGTACCTTTTTCCACCATGAGCAATTCCAGAAATGGTCAACTGATCAGGACCTATGAGTACAAAAAAATGTCACAGTTGTCTCACCCAAACTCAAACTAATTTTAATACTCTTGACATCTGATTGTTTTATATCTAATAAGAGACCAAACACTAGATGTCAGAATTTTTAGATCCAGGTGTGAGATTTTTTTGTAACTTTTGGGCAAGAAGGCTACTGCCTGCAAATCATCACCATTACTTTCACCCATAAACCTTTCAAGATATCACAAAGCTACTCCAATCTGCCTCCTCCTGTAAGTCAGACTTGCATAATAAAATTCCTGTGGAATGTTAATGGACTATTTGTGGTTCATTATGTATTCATGCCTAAACATTTAACAGTTTACCTCATGTAAGTGCAATTTGGATACCTCTACCCCCAATTCTCATGGAAGTGCCTTTGGATGCATCTACCCCATTCTCATGGAAGCGCCTTTGGACGCCTCTACCTGATTCACATGGAAGATAATGGACATGGACACCTCTACACTATTCTCATGGAAGCGTATCTGGACGCCCACTGTAAACAGCCAGTTCAAGATGGTTTTTGTAGTGCCACCTTAGGGAAAACTCCCTATTAGATAATACATTCACTGAATGCCCATTACATCAGATCACATGGTTCCTGTTTAAGCTCAAGTTGTAATCTGCTATTTAAAGTAACTGGGTTGGATTTTCCACTTAACCAAAATGGAGGCCACAGATTTCGTTCGGTGTTTTCTGGAATTTGCACGATTAGAATCATGACTATTAAAACTTTAATAACATAGGTAAAGACTCTGATGTTGAATTAGGCATCACAGAGTTTTTGTAATTTATCAAAGTCAGGTGATTTAGTGATGGAGATGTAGACAAAGAACTGTTAAATTTCGAGTGTAAGAAATGGCAGCTACAGTTGGTCACATGGCTTCACTGGCTCGGCAGTGAAAGAGGTCTCTCAAAATTTTAAAGCACATAAAAAATTAAAAGTATTTATACAGCTATAATGATCAGATTTTACTCTTAAATCTTTCTATACATAATAGATGTGTACCAAAAATGAAAAATGGTTAAAACTAATGTTGAACATAACATGTACTACACTGCTGTAACTGCTAACTGGCAGTCCTATGTATATGGAGTCAAATAGGTAACAGGTGTTTTATTTATAGTGCATTGTACTGTGTAACTTTGTATATCAATTGCCTACATAGCCATGCACTCTGAGGTAAAGGGTTAAGTTGGCTTGACCAGCCAATCCACATGTTAAAGTTTTCCTAGAATATTTAGACCATAACAAACTGGCAATAAATCTGGGTTCAGTATACCCATTGAGTATATAGTTCATTTGGGAAGATGATGATACTCTAAAAATTCAAAATTCTGCTGACCTCAAATACAAGTCCACCTTAAAATTAAGTTCACCTGCTGTAAACTACTTTATACACTTGCATAAACTTCAGATTTTATTGCAAACAACAAAGACCCATATCAGCTATTGGCCACTGCAATTGGATACTGCAATGACAGAACAGGGCCAACGTCATTCATTGTACTGATCAGTCATAACTGCATAGGCCCAGATCAGCCAGCACATTATACAATGGCAGATATGGGTCTGTGCATTATGTAGTTACTGTACATAAGTATACATAGTATGTTGAAAACTTTTTGAGTAGAACAGTTTTAGAGATGTTATATTTGTGGTGAAAAATCTTGACAATGAAACTTAAGCTAAAACTAACATTATCACCATTAGGAAACTGACCCTGATTTGCTCGTCAAAAAAGAAACCTGGCACAATGTGAACTCAGTACCTTGAGCTGCTCAAACACATCAGCACTGGCATGACAAATACGGGATATCAGCTGAGGGAAGGCTGTAAACCACTGGTATGCTGCTAAGACATTCCCTATACAGGCTATTATCTGAAAATGTACAATACAGATAATATACCATAAATACTCACTTATCAGTTAACCTTTTTTTTACGGAAAATTTGATTCATGCAGCATAAGGGTTATCTTTTAAGCACAACATTCAAAACAATGTTAAATCTAGGGTACAGTTGGAAACTCGTTTTTTTCAGGACACATAAATATTTTTATGTTTTCATGCCATTATTCTCACTCAGAAATGTGTTTATATATTTATCCTTTTCATGACAGTATTAATTACACAATACTTGTATCTACAGTTATCTGGATTTTAAACATTTGAAAATATTACAGGTAAATAAAAATCCACCCACTGCAAAGCGAAGTGTCCATCAATGTTGTTTACCATGGATAATTATTAGCAAGTATACTGCATCAGGGTTTGTACACATTGGAACAATCTCTATTAGTATTACTATTTGTGTTTTGCTGTATAAACTCTGTGTATGGTGCATTAAAAAAGTTTTGATTTATTAGCAGTATTTTTCTTTTCTAAAAGTTAGATTTAAATCCCAAGCCAGAGTATGTGGTCCAATAACCCCTTGTTTTAACGTTCACAATCTTTTTGATTCAGGTGCAAATTTAATACATGTTCAGTGCTAAGTAGAGTTCTATGTCTTCCACTGAATCCCTGAGGTTGTAAAGGCATCACCTTCTTTGTTTTTTCCCCATGTGACAACCCTTTAATCAAGCCAGGAGTTTGATACTTGATCAGTGCCAAGTAACAGAGGGTGGTTATTTTGATTCCTTGTGATCTTGCCACACAGGTGACATGTTCAGTAGCAGAATTTAATAGTTGACACAGACAGTATGGTGAAAGAGTTACTCTACATAAGCACCTGCATATGACATTGATGGTGAGGAAACGGAGTTCGATGATTTTACAATGACTAGATGATGACAATTTACAATGTTTAGATGAATATAGAGGATTTGTTTAGCTTTATCAGACAATGAGAATGAATTCTTGGACTTTGAATCAGATTATATTTGAGAATGACATTCATAGGATAAATGTGGACTTAACTTTCACTGTTTATTCATAAAACATTTGGAATACTCAAATTATGGGATCCCATTTTGAACTATTTTGATACTGGTATGTGACTTATAACTGAATTCAAAGATTTATCATATAACTGGACTTAAAATGTCAAGCATTATGGATTTTAATTGATTTAATTAAACAAATTTTAAGTTGTCTTAATTTGTGACATATTCCACTCAATAATATAGCTATTTAACACTGGTTTTATTGTTATTTTCCAATCTATCTATCTATCCAGTTTGGCTTGTTTATTTTTCCAAAGTGCAACTCTGACGCACCAACAATAAGTAACCCCTTTAGATGGAGCTGACTAGAGAAGGGTCAAAAAGAAACTGGCTTTTGTAGCCATAAAAAGTGGGGGGGGGAAGGTGCGACTTATAGGCAAGTATGTTCAATATATTATCCACATATATTTACAAATATGACAAGCTGAAATTAAATAATGTAATAATGGCATGTGTGCAGTTTGTTACAGTGACATTTAGTAAATTATCATTACAGTTGTTTGCAGTTAAATCTTAACAAATCAAAGAAATAAGGTGAATTGTTACCTTGTTCAGCTTGTTCAATATAAGCCGAACCTTCTGAAGAGTCTGTCCTGAGGTTTGGGTTGGCTTGGTTTTCTCCTTTTTCTCATACTCCACCACACCACTTCCAAAATCAAACCACAAACTGAGCATCCGTGGCATGGATTGGTAAATGTACTGATTCCCATATCGCAGTGACTGCCCAAAGCTCTTGACCACATGGACTATAAATTCTCTGTCAAAATAAAAAACAAACAGTCCATTACACTCTATGCATAAAGCTCTTGATCACATGGAATATAAATTCTTGTGAAAATAAAAATATAACAGTCCATTATTGGTTGGAATCCGTTAGTCGAGAGAGAGAGAGAGAGAGCGAGCGACGATGGAAGTGCGCCCATGAGAGATGTCCCGGTTGGTGTTGTGCAGCAACTGCTGTGGCTATGTAACCCAACATGGGAGTGGCAGTCCTTGCTGCACTTGAAGGTTGGGTCTGGTGTGTGTTGGAGCTGCTTCTTCTTCCTCTGAGATCGCTTTTCGTCATCTAGCAAGCGTTAACTTGTCCTCGCCGGCTTTCAAACCAGTGATCAGAGCATGACAACAGCTGGGCCTGTCTAGAGCAAGCTCTTCCCAAGTGCTGACATCGATGTCAAGGGCTTTCATGTCACGCTTGCAGACATCCTTGAAGCGGAGATGTGGACGTCCGATCGACCTTTTGCCAGAGGCAAGTTCCGAATAAAGAAGGTCTTTAAGGATCAATCCGTCACCTATCCAACGTACATGGCCCAGCCATCTGATGTAACATTGGCGGAGGAGTGTGGCCATGCTGGGAATCTTGGCATGTTCAAGCACTTCGTTGTTTGTTACTCCAGGTGATCCCAAGTATGCGTCAGAGACATTGCATATGAAAAGCTCTCAATCTTTTCTCTTGTGAGGCATACAGAGTCCAGGTTTTACTGGCGTACAGGAGAGTGCTTAACAAGCAGGCATGATACACAGAGATCTTAGTGTTCAGGGTCAGCATGCTGTTGTTCCACACTCTCTGCAACAACCTATAGAGAGTTGTTGATGCCTTTCCAGTCTGCTTGTTGAGCTCAGCATCGAGCAATAGGTTGTTGGTGATGGTAGAGCCGAGGTACGTGAACTGACTACGTCAAGTTCGAAGTTGTTGAGCCATCATGTTTGTTTTCTTTAGGCTGATGGTCAACCCATACTCATCGAATGCATTAAGAAAGCGGTCCATCAGGTGCTGTAGCTCAGCTTCTGTGTGAGTGGCTAGGGCAGCATCATCTGCGAAGTCCATTATACTCAATACCTAAAGGCCTTGACCAAAAGACTATAAATTCTCTGGGAATATAAAAATATAGCAGTCCATTACATTCTATGCCCAAAGCTGTTGACAAAGGTCTTTAATAATCACCTTATAACTCTTTGTTTAAGGTCTGCAACAAAGAATTCAAATGGAGCTATCTGCCTCATGGAACTTTATTGAACAAAGAAGAAGTGGAAATCTGTCAAACTGAAAAGAAAAGTCACGACTCCACTGGAAATCTGTCAAAAAGAACAGAAAGATCATTCTCCAGTGGAGATTTGTGAACGAAAAAAGAAAAGACATGTCTTCAGTAGAGATCTGTCAAGGAAAACAGAAAGGTCATGTCTCCAGTGTAGATCTGTCAAGGAAAACAGAAAGGTCATGTATCCAGTGGAGATCTGTCAAGGAAAAAAGAAAGGTCATGTATCCAGTGGAGATCTGTCAAATAGAATAAAAATGTCAAGACTCTAGTGGAGATTTATCAAGCAGAACAGAAAGGTCATGTCTCCAGTGGAGGTATGTCAAGGAAAACAGAAAGTCATGTCTCCAGTGGAGATCTGCCAAGTAGAACAGAAAAGTCACGTCTCCAGTGGAGGTCTGTCAAGGAGAACAGAAAAGTCATGTATCCAGTGGAGATCTGTCAAGGAGAACAGAAAGGTCATCCCTCCAGTGTAGGTCTATCAAGGACAGCAGAAAGGTCATGTCTCCAGTGGAGGTCTGTCAGTGGAGAACAGAAAGGTCATGTCTCCATTGGAGGTCTGTCAGGGAAAACAGTAAGGTCATGTCTCCAGTGGAGATCTGCCAAGTAGAACAGAAAGGTCATGTCTCCAGTGGAGGTCTGTCAAGGAGAACAGAAAGGTCATGTCTCCAGTGGAGGTCTGTCAGTGGAAAACAGAAAGATCATGTCTCCAGTGGAGGTCTATCAAGGAGAACATAAAGATCATGTCTCCAGTGGAGGTCTATCAAGGAGAACAGAAAGGTCATGTCTCCAGCAAAGGTCTGTCAATGGAGAACAGAAAGGTCATGTCTCCAGTGATCCATCTTATTACTATCATTACTCAATGTTTTTGGATGGACAAATGTAATTTCCTTTCCTAATGTCTGAATATCTTAAGATTCTAGTTGGGGTGAGGCAAGATTTACTACTATCTTTGTTTCTAGAGTTGTCTAACAATTTTATTACAATGTAGATACATTGAAATAAATATCTGTGTAGTCTAACCTAACAATTGTAAATACTATTGTTTCCAAACTATAAAATACTTGCATAAAAATGTAGTTTTTTAAAGTGGTAAAACAAATTTTAATACTGGCAATTCAATATTTACATGTCACTTGCTTTGCTTACCTTTTGGGGGTTCCCTCATCTGATATCATAATTAAAACATACAGTCGTATAGAGCATTTACAAATATAGAATGGAGAACCCATAACCAGTCATTTTAAATATAGAACAGGAACCAGTCTGACTACCATATCATTGACTCATGGGAATACTCTTCCTCTCTGACTCAGACCCAGTATATGCTTTGGAGATTAAAGTGGGGTGGGAGGGAATCTTGAAATAGTGACAGGTAAGTATTACATTATTAAAATTTGTTTACCCCCATGCCCTCTTAAAAAAGCTACTTTTTAATAGCAGTAATACATTACCTGTCACTCTTGCCATGCTAAATTTGTCAGTTTGGAGGGAGGCTGATGGCCTAAAAATGCCAATATAAAAATATATACACTTTTTTATTACAGTTGTGGTGTCAACTTCTGTAACATTACAGCAAATTGTGTCACTTTTTGTGCCATAACTATCGGGCCCATGGAAAAATGCCTTCTCTCTAGTGCATTAAGGACCAAATGTAAAAGGAGGAGAAAGTAGTCTACAAGCACCAAAAAATTCAGATTTCATAACATCCTCCAATAACTCCAACTTCATGGTCTTTAATTCTCATTAATGAAAGCTTCCTTTCACTGAAGGACTGATAAACTCTCTCGATAGTGAGGACAATCCACCTGGAAAAGGTGAATGCTGAGATCTCAGTGGAGCCCGTAATACATATAGGTTGCAAGAAATGCTTCCAACCTATTATTCTCCCTTTCAAGCTGGAGCCCTTAGTACTTCCAACCCCTTATTTTCTCTTTTTAGGTGTAGCCCTTAATGCTTCCAACCCCTTATTCTCCCTTTTAAGGTGGAGCCCTTAATCCCCCAACCCCTTATTCTTCCTTTTAAGGTGGTCAAATAGAAATGGAATATGCTGAATACAAAAGGTAAACAAGCTGCCCAGCCAATGAGGTTCCAACCTCACAATGGGGCATGTGTACCTCCTTGATGCCTGAGGTATGCTACTATTGATGTGTTGTTGGGGGAGACAATCATACAATTACTCTTTTTTTGGTTGATGTGCCCATGAACAGATAAAAATACGGTTCAAATTTCCAAACTGTTTATGTGAAGGGTAGCTTCTTCCCAGGATCATGAACCTGAAGAACTATCCCTTCTGGTTCTCAATCTGACATGTATAGATTAGAGTGGGGTTCAAAGGTGTGAATTGGGATTCCAGACAGAAACTTCCTAAAAGCCAATGAAATCAAGTGGTTATAAACTTCTGAGCCCAGAGGAATCCAAGCAAACAGGGCATCCTTGTACAGTTTCCATTCTGCAAGAAGGAGAAACTGGAGAAAGCATAAGTAGTCTTCTCAAGAGAACAAGGTCTGCAGGGAGTTCAAGGCAAGCTGATGAGGTCTTGTCCTAAAATGCTACCAAAGAGCCAGGATTTTGTCTATCCTGTCCGGTAGAACACTAAAGGTAGCTTGCCAAGGTTGGTGAGGAAATTTATCCCCATGTAAACAAATCCTAAGGGATTAGCTCCAATTTCTCTAGGTCTGTAGTGAGTCCTAGCTGGGTCACTGTGGATCAGCAATGGGATGAATAGCAGAGATTGAAATTGGAAACCTTTCAGTATGGCCAACAGCAGAAGTATTTTCAGTGTAGAGAAAACATTGGGATATGATGATATGCATTCTGAAGGTCGATGGAGACTGCCAACTTGCTCGGCCTTATGGCATTCCAGATTCAGGCAGAATCTTTCATTTCAATTTGTTCCTACTGACAAACATATTCAGGCAGAATCCTTCATCTCAACTAGTTCCTATTGAATAAACAGATTCATGCAGAATCCTTTATCTCAACTGGTTCCTACTGAATAGGATTTTCTTGTCCCCTAACCATTAAAAGTTGGGACACAAATCTAATGGAAGCTCATTTACTGCCTTATCATAAAACCATATCTCTTCCTCCTCCTCTGCCTGAACTGACAGGTGGGGGGATGATCGAGACACAAAAAGGAGGAGGGACCAAACTTTTTTGAGCCCACCTAGACCAAAATGACATTATTGTCATGTTAATGCTCTTGAGGGAAGACAGGATTACCCAATACAGTACTTTTTTATAAGAGGGAGACTGGTGAGTATCAGTATCATCATTCTGTAACTCTTCTGGGAAGTGGTAGTAGTGCCTCTAGTAGCAGGCTTTTTAAGTGGATGGGAAACACCTGTCATGATTCATCCACATCCCACAACTGCTCAGGGAGAGTGGTGGGTCTGCCTTTACTCACAGACTTTTAGTGGGACAGGAACATTTCCCATCCCTCACTGATCATCTAGTCTTTCTGTTTGGCTCTAGATGAACAGATGTAGGTCCATGACATGCCACATCTGAACAGGTCTGAGACCGAGGCATGGGTATCAATGGTGCTATTATTGTGAAGGAATATTTGTTCTCCTGTAATGAACATCACAACATCCTGCAGAGATTCAAAAGGAACATAGGAAAGGGGAAATGCTGACCAAATCTCTGTCCCTAGTCAGACATGTATATGCCAACTCCATATCCCCAACATAACTGATTGGTAGAATAGAAATGGGGGAACTTCAACCAGATCCTGGTTCTTGTACCATAGATGGGGCTCCACTGATCAATAAGAGATGACCTGCATCCAGTTAGGTGATAATGATCTGATGGACAAACCTCCAACAAAAAATTCTGAGTAATATTATTACTTTTAGATACGATCTGCTCTCTGTGATCTTAACTGTCCTCCACCACCATCCCAGTGCCGCAATTCTTCAAGGACATTATGTCTCTCCGCTCCATAAGAGACAGATCACATACACTCCTGTGATCAAGAGGTGTAAACCCTGATAGAATTCTCTGACTCTAAAAGTGCTTACATCTCTCAACATTGCAAGAGACTGATCCCATACTCACTGAGGTCTCAGGAATGCTTACCCTGATATAGTTCTGTGATTCTTCAGAAGCACCGCATCTTCAAGGTAATGAGACAGATCCCTCCAGGGATCAAGAAGTGATTCAGAATGAAACTGTTCCAATGGGACAGTATTCTTCACTAAGGAAGAGGAAGATCCCATACACTTCTGGGATCAAAGAGATGAAGATCCCATACTCTCCTGGAATCAGAGGAAGAACAGTGTTCAGGCTTCCTGCAGACTTAACAAAAAACAAATTCCACGAGTTTTCCAAAACTTTTCTGTGACCATTTCACAAAACTCAAGAACAACAATATCCTGCATTGTTGATCATAACTGTGTCTCTATGAAATTTGCAGTTATCAATTTTTTAAACTCATTGTCAGAACAGAAACTCCACGACTTTTCCAAATCTTTACAAAGTTTTGAGAAATTCCACGACTTTTCAAGGCCCTTGAAATGTATTTTTTAAATTTTAAAACTTTTCCAGGCTTCCAGAATCTGATGGAACCATTAGTGTTTCTCCCTCCCTTAACAGGTGGCCATACTGAATATCAGATTGATTTTATGTTCACTGAGCAAAAAACAAAAGCCAATGACAAACTGACTTTCTGTTTAGAATAAGCAGTGACTACACAATTTTAATGATGGTGGCTATGGTAACCACATTGGATATCATACTGGCACAATTTTCATTTGGGTGTAAAAAGATATCATAAGAAGTCTTTGGGCAAAAACCCCATGTCTAAACAACATTCTTTTCAGGACAAGTGGTCATAGTTGGTTCTTCAATACAACTGTCATGGCAGCTAAACTGGAAGTCCAAGCTGTATAATTTTCTTTTAAGAACTGCTAGACCTAGTGATGAATGTATATGTAAAGCTTCCTCATCATAAGAAGTCATTTGTTTAAAATCCCACGTCAAAAAAGACCATACAGAAGAAGTTGCAATAAGATTTTCAAGATGGTCATTGTAGTGGCCATATTGGATTTAAAATTGCCACAATTTTCATTTAGGGCCAACCTGGCATCATACGAGCTCTACTGATGAAACCCCATAATGATAAGACTTTCTATTAAGAAACAACAGTGATAATACTTTCAAGATGGCAGTCCAATTGGATGTCAGATTTACACCATTTTGATTTGGGAGCAACTAGATATTATAAAAAAAAACATCATGCTGATTGCTGATACAACTTTTCATTTAGAAGGAGTAGAAATAACAAGATTTTCAAGATGGCAGCCAAAATAGATGTCAAAGCAGTGGCATTTGCCCTTAGGAACAATTAGACATCATAAGAAGACATCATAAGAAGAATTCAGGAGAAAACCCTATGATGATATGTTGATCAAGCCAAAACAAGTGGCAATAACAAGATTTTCAAGATGCCTGCCACGATGGCCATATTGGATGTAAAATTAGCACCATTTTCATTTAGGGCCAACTTGAGATTATAAGAAGTCTTACAGTGAATACCCCATGTAGATAAGACCATACACTCAAGACAAATATTGATAACAAGCTTTTCAAGATGGTCACTGTGGAATGATATTGGATGTCTGAGCATCATCAATTTCATTTAGGACAAACAAAACATCATAAGTCTTTTTGGTCAAAAGCCCTTGCTAATATGACCATCCATCTGGAAGAAGTGATAACAATATATCCAAGATGGCTGCTGTGGTAGCCATATTGGATGTAAGATTAGCACGATTTTCATTTAAAAACCAACCAGACATCAGATGAAGTCTTTTAGTGAAAACCAATGAAGACACAAACATCCAGTGAGAAGAGGTAACAGTAACAATAGTTTTCAAATAGACACTATGGAGGTCATTAATGGATGTCCGAACAGTGCAATTTTCATTTAACACCAACTAGACCTATGGATGAATATGTGAGTGTGGCAATCCTACAGATAGTTTAGGAGAAGTAGTGATAACCAACCTGTGTTATAGGACAGACAGATGAAGGAAAAAAGACCACAAGCTCTTCTGTGATCAGTTGAACTAAAATCTTATCAATGCATACCTGACCAGCAACAGTGATTCAAGCCAACACATGATCTATCAAGACTATACCACATTACATGATGAAACCACATGAACCATCAATAACGCATTGAAGTACTTCAGGTCAACACCAAACCATCAAGAAAATGCTGCAGTATCTAGTGTACAGTGCAGTAGTTCATGTCAACACATGATCCATCAAGACGGCACTACAATATTTCATATCAACAAATGAAACAACAAGTGTACAGTGCAGTAATTCATGTCAACACATGAACCATCAAGAATAAACTGCAGCACTTCATCCATCATCCAAATCACATTGCTGTATTTTATGCCAACAAATCATCTAAAGCGAACTGCTGTACTTCATGCCAACACATTCATCATCTGAAACACATTGCAGTACTTTATGCCAACACATTCATCATCTAAAGCAAACTGCTGTACTTCATGCCAACACATAAATCATTCTAAAAATCACTGCTGTACTTCATGCCTACACATCTATCTTCTAAAGCAAACTGCTGTACTTCATGCCAACACATCCATCTTCTAAAGCAAACTGCTGTACTTCATGCCAACACATTCATCATCTTCAAATCTTCAAACTGCTGTACTTCATGCCAACACATCCATCATCTAAATAACACTGCTGTACTTCATGCCTACACATCTATCTCCTAAAGCACACAGCTGTACTTCATGCCAACACATCCATCTTCAAACTGCTGTACTTCATGCCAACACACAATATGTTATGCCAACACATCAAGAGTACACTTCAGCTCTTCATGCCAATACATGAACTATCACAAGAAGACCACAAGCACTCCTTCACAACACAATAATTATCCAGAGTACAATGCAGTACTTCATACAAACACAATAATTATCCAGAGTACAATGCAGTACTTCATACAAACACAATAATTATCCAGAGTACAATGCAGTACTTCATACAAACACAATAATTATCCAGAGTACAATGCAGTACTTCATACAAACACAATAATTATCCAGAGTACAATGCAGTACATCATACAAACACAATAATTATCCAGAGTACAATGCAGTACTTCATACAAACACAATAATTATCCAGAGTACAATGCAGTACATCATACAAACACAATAATTATCCAGAGTACAATGCAGTACTTCATACAAACACAATAATTATCCAGAGTACAATGCAGTACATCATACAAACACAATAATTATCCAGAGTACAATGCAGTACATCATACAAACACAATAATTATCCAGAGTACAATGCAGTACATCATACAAACACAATAATTATCCAGAGTACAATGCAGTACATCATACAAACACAATAATTATCCAGAGTACAATGCAGTACATCATACAAACACAATAATTATCCAGAGTACAATGCAGTACATCATACAAACACATGAACTATAAAGAATCCTGTTGTGTAATAAATGTAGAAAAATTTAAATTTAAACTTTAAGGAGTGTGATGACTGACCCCTGTCGGGAGATGTCCGTGCGATCCTTGTCCTCCAGATGTGTGGTCATTATTTTGTCATAGTACTTGGCAAGATAAAAATGTCCATCCTCCGAGTCAGGCAGTATGTCTATCACATCTCTGTACTGCTTCACAATCGCATTACTTTCCATGTTAGAGGTGTCCTCGCTGTATCGACCATACAAAAGCAGAGCCTTGAAGAAAGAATAAGTATATGGACATGAGAGAGTGAATCGATGGATAGATGGATGAATGAATGAATAAAGAATGAATGGAAATATAAGATTAATTCCAGGAACAAATATAAAGGAAAAATCACCTCTACCTTATTTTCAATTAAATTGCAGGAGTTCTAAAATAAAATATTTAATTGTCGCTACAGAAAAGATGAGGGTATAATTTAGTCAATCACAAGGAACAGGTGTGGCACTTGGCATGTTTTAACTGTCTGCAAGGAAAAGATGAGGACATAATTTAGTCCATGACATGGAAAAGGTTTGGCAAATGGTATATTTTGATGGTCTTCATGGAGAAATGGGAGTAAAAATTAGTTAAAGACATTAAACAGGTGTGGTAACTGGCCTGTTCACTATATCTCTTGGTTTAGATTAACTGAAAAAATGAAGACAATAGTGTTGTTTTGACAATTTTATCTTATTTATACAAATATTTAGTTTCATATAAAAAAACATATGAGAAGATGTTACGCGTAAAGTCTATAAGGAGTTGGTGTAACTAATAAACAAAATATACAATTAATATGGATAACAGAAAAACATGTCAATAAAGGACAATCAAAGGATAACAATTGTCCTTTGTGAACAGCTGTCTCTTACATAAGGCTAAATATCTAAATGAAACTAAGAGTGGATATATGTGTCAATTACAACTGCTGTCACTTATACAAGGTTGAATATCAAAGCGAAACTAAGAAAAGTATGTGTCATTTACAAGCTGCTGTCAATTATACAAGGTTGAATGTCAATGCAAAATTAAGAAAATTATGTCATTTACAAGCAGCTGTCACTTATACAAGGTTGAATGTCAAAGCAAAATTAAGAAAATTATGTCATTTACAAGCAGCTGTCACTTATACAAGATTGAATGTCAAAGCAAAACTTAGAAAATTATGTTTCCTTTTCCATCAGCTGTCCTTAATTTTGAAAGCTGAATATCTAAATAAAACTAGGAAAAGAGATTAATACATGTCATTTACATGCTGTCCCATTTATATGGCAGAATCTCTAAGTGATACTAAGAAAAGGGATTAATACATGTCATTTACATGCTGTCCCATTTATATGGCAGAATCTCTAAGTGATACTAAGAAAAGGGATTAATACATGTCATTTACATGCTGTCCCATTTATATGGCAGAATCTCTAAGTGATACTAAGAAAAGGGATTAATACATGTCATTTACATGCTGTCCCATTTATATGACAGAATCTCTAAGTGATACTAAGAAAAGGGATTAATACATGTCATTTACATGCTGTCCCATTTATATGGCAGAATCTCTAAGTGATACTAAGAAAAGGGATTAATACATGTCATTTACATGCTGTCCCATTTATATGGCAGAATCTCTAAGTGATACTAAGAAAAGGGATTAATACATGTCATTTACATTCTGTCCCATTTATATGGCAGAATCTCTAAGTGATACTAAGAAAAGGGATTAATACATGTCCTTTTATAGCCGTCACATTTATATGGCTGAATCTCTAAATGGAAATAAGAAAATGAGGTTTATACATGTATTTACAAGCAGCCTTCCCTGATGTATTAATATCAAAATGAAACTAAAATAAAGGGATTTATTCATTCAGTTACAAGCAGCTGTCTCTGATATATTGGTTAATATCAAAATGAAGTTACGAAAAGGGGTTTAATACATGTCATCTACAAGCAGTTGAGCCTTATATGGTTGTGTGTGCTTAGACAGATTTTACTCTAATTTAGAAAAATGTCCCTGTCTGTTCACCTCAGCATAAACCCTTCTCAAGGCCTTCCCCTCCTCAGTGTTGTCTACTTTCAGTTTGTCCAAGTCCTTGAAGTGGCTCTGCATATGTCTTAACAAGCATGATAGAGCCTGGTCATAGTCACCCTATGGGGAGAAAATATGGTGTAAGTGAGATACAATTTTAATTCAAATAAAGTGATTATAAAGGCTGTTAAAATAATAATAATAATAATAACAATAACGATAATAATCATAATATTACTAATACTATTACTTTTACTACTAATAATAATAATCATAATATTATTATTATTATTATTATTATTATTATCATCATCATTATTATTAATGCACTTCAGATGTTTGAGAACTCTTGCTCACAAGATATCCCTTCTTCAGTATCAATAGTTACTGTTTTCAAAGAGTGTTAGAAACTGCAGAAAAAGATCATAACAAACCAGTTTTGATGTCTGACACAGTTTGTGCTCAATATGCACTTATACTGCACTGCTGTGGAAATCAGAGCTTTACAAATTGTTTCTGGCAAAGAGGTTACAGTGACTAAGTTTGGATGTGTGAAAGGAATTCATCCTAAGTGAAAGATTTGTAGGAACAGATGAAAATGTATTGGAATAAAGATCCAACTTATTTGTGATTTTTTTTTTTAATAACCAATGAAAAGTAGATCATCAAGATGCACAGTGACTCACAGTTGAAGTTAGATGTCAACAGATGCGGTCTCCAGGACACTGAAGACATACACAATTTTTAAGAAGTTCTGAAAATATCATGGAAAGTATGTTATGGGGACACCATTTTGGTGTATGCTACATGTACAGCTTAAGATGAACCCAAAAATTAAGTTTACTAGCAAATGGTGAAAAGCATCAGAAATATATTTGAAAAGTTTTTAATAAATTCTGGAAAGTAGGTCATAATGACTGTTTTGGTGCACATCTACATCTTAAGATGCACCTACACTACCTACACTGCAAGTTTGATATCAAGAGGTGAAGTATTGTGGAATTTATAGCTCAGACAAGATGGTCAGACAGATACATGCAATATGAAAGGACAGAGACAGCAAATCCTGTACACAGTAGTCTTTCAAAATGGGAATAACAGTATCAAGAATAATAAAAATAATAATAATAATAACAATAACAACAACATTATTAATAATAATAATAACAAAATTATTATTATTATCATTATTAAGAATAATAAGAGTATTAATAAAAATAATAGTAATAATAAAAATAATAACAGTAATAATAATATCAGTATTAATAATATTAATATTAATAACAATATCAGTAACAATAATAACATTATTAATAATATTAATAATAATAATAACAGTATTAATAATAATAAAAAGTATACTATTAATACTAACATTAATAATAATATTGTTAATAATAATATTCATAATAATAAAAATAACAGTATTAATAATAATATTAATAATAATATGATTACAAAAAACAAACACCATGAAATTAGAAAACATTTTAAAAAAACATGCTGAAATATTTAAGGTAGGAAACATTATTAGGTCTTTAAGTTTGTTCTTGCAGTCGAAATAAGTGAGTTTTAAGAGCACTCTTGAATGGGATCACTGTCTTTGTGTATAAGTTCATTGGGCAATTCATTCGACGTTGCTGGGCCCTGGTATGCAAAAGAACGCTGTCCATATGACTTCATTTTCATAGTGGGATTAATGAGTATATGATTGTCAGAAGAGGAGCATAAGTATATTGCTGGTGTGTACACATGGGTGAGGTCAGATAGGTATGTTGGACTAGAGTCCGTCAGTGAAACGTAGCACAGAGAACAAATTTTGTGTTTGATTCTGGATCGAATGGATAGCCAGTGTAGGGTACAGAGCAGCGGGAAGGTGTGCTCTGATCATGATACTCTAAGTATGATCCGAGCAGCTGTGTTTTGAACTTTTTGAAGTTTCTGGAGTAGATATTCAGATGAACCAGACAGAATTGAGTTACTATAGTCCAGTCTTGAAAGTACTAATGAACACACAAGTGTTTTAGTGGCATCAACTGAAAGATATTTGCGAATGGAGCTGATGCATCTCAGCTCAAGATATGCAGCCTTGCATATTTTCAAGACATGTTGGTGCAATGTGAGAGTACTGTCCAGAGTAACACCTTGGTTTCATACTGACTGTGAATTTAATGTTGGTGTTGCTGATATTTATTGTTTAAGGTAAAGGATGTGAATGAGAAAATCTGTGTTGTGATCTGAATGGCCTCAGTTTTATCATCATTCATCTGCAGCTTGTTACATGTCATCCATGATTTCACATCAGAAATACACCTCTCTGCACCATGGATGGTAGCATCAACTTCAGTTGGGTGGCTAGATTTGAATATTTGGGTGTCATCAGCGTACAATTGGTGAGACAATGGATGATGATCTATGACACTTGAGAGTGGATGAGTGTACAGAATGAAGAGAAGTCCAAGAACAGACCCCTGTGGAACACCACAATATAGATTAACTGGGCTGGAGTGTATTCCATTTGCAGAATAATAATAATAATAATAACAGTTTAATAATAATAAAAATCATAATATTAATAATAATAATAATTAGCAATGAAAGTTAGCAAAGCCTAACAAGCTCAAAACAGTATATTTTCAATGACATAGGTAAATAATTTCATTTTCGAGTTGAAACTTTGCAGATACAAATCTGGTCTTCATCAAAGAAGAATTACATGGAATACTATATCTAACCTGCTCTGATGTGACATAATCCAACAAGAAGCCAAAGTGAATCTGACACTGTTCACCTGTTATATGCTTTAGACCAATTGGACATCCGAAGCACCCTATTTTCAGTAATGTTGGCATTATCTGATGGTTAAACAGTATCTTTTGCATAAATTTTCAAGTCCATTATGCCAGAATATTTTCTGGAAAATTTGGCAAACTTTTTCAGAACACATTCTGAAAGTCATAAGGTTTGGGATTTTTAATTTTAGTAATGGTGGTCATATTTTATTGCAGTTTGGCATCATTTGTACAATCATAAAGGACTTTATAACAGGGTGCTTTCTTTCAAAGTTGGTGAAATTCTATCAAGAGGTTTAAAAAGTCATCTAAAGATTTTTCTAACATAATTTACTCATTTGATTGTTGACTGGCATTATTTCTAACAAAACTGACAGCCTAGTATGCCACAATGCTTTTTGTCAAATTTGGTCAAATTTTGTGGTGCTTTTTAAAAAAATAAGTTGTTTAAATAAAGGTCTGAATTTAGTAATGGGGGTCATACTTGATGGCAGATGGATATTATTCCAGCAAATTTGAAAGTCGTCTCTTCCAGCATGTTTTCTGTCAAAATTGATCCAATTCTGCAAGTGGACTTTGAGAAGTTATTAAACGGGTTTTATACTTGTAGTAAAATATTTGATGGCACATTGGCACCATTTGCACAAACTTTTGAGATCTATCTATGACAAGATGCTTTCTGAGTTTGGAGAATTTGTTCAAAGGTTTTAATATCTGTAGTAAAAGTGGCCATATTTGATGGCAGAATGGCACCATTTGCACAAAGTTTTGAGATCTATCAATGACAGGATGCTTTCTGAGTTTGGAGAAGTTGTTCAAAGGTTTTTCTACTTTTAGTACCTATGGCCGTATATGGTGGCATCTATGCATACATTTAACAAATTTAAAATATACAGATGCCAGAATGCTCCTGTAAAATTCATTGCAAATTAGTCAAGCAGTTTTTGAGAAAAAAGTCTTCGAGAGTAACTATGAACAGACAATGCATGACAGATCATACCATAATATTGCTTGTTCTGATGGCCGGGTGACTTAAATACCTTGACATGTTACTACAATGTAAATTGAAACTTGATGTGATCTAATTTTGCCCACAGTATTAGCCGCCACAATGAATACACCCATAAAAGTTGACTGACATACATGTGTCTGAGAAAACAGTAATATCTGCATCATGAAATGAAGGTCTTCATTAACTACTTCGACCCTGCTGAAGAATACCCTCAAAATGAATACACCCATAAAAGTTGATTGACATAAATGTGTCTGAGAAAACAGTAATATCTGCATCATGAAATGAAGGTCTTCACTGTTGTTGTTGTTGTAGGGTTTAACGCCATTTTTCAACACACAATAGGCTATACATGGCAGCCAGTATTAATGGTGGAGGAAGAACCCAGGAAAACCCAGGAAAGAATCACCGACCCACGAGAAGCTACTGGCAAGCTTTCTCACATACCCACATTAGCCGAATCTGAGACGCGAACCCGTGCAGACAGAGGTGAAATGGCAGTGATCCGTAATGGAGAGCACTTTAGACCACTCAGGGCTGCCAAAGGTCTTCATTAACTGCTTCGACCCTGCTGAAGAATACCCTCAAAATGAATACACCTATCGAGTGTCATGACTGTTCAAGCAAAGGTGTTAGGTAAATGAAGCTACATGCAAACACTTAAAGTAATCATTGGAGTGTATAAAGTAGGTCACTGTTATCTACTTTACCCATGTAGTACTCTCCAAGATGAATACACCCACCAAAACTTATGAATGCATACAAAATATTCAACACAAACTGAGTTAAATCTGAACCCAACATAATGACTGGAAAGTGCAAACAACATAATTAGCGGAGTGTGAAGTGTAAGGTCACAGTGGCCTACTGTGGTTTAAAGCAAGTAGCAATCTCCAGCAAAAATACACCCATAAAATTGTATGAGTACATAAAACAGTATCAGAGAAAACTTAACATAATCACTAAACATGGATAGTAAGTCACTATGAACTATTTTTGGATGTTGTGAGTACCAGAAAATAAATGCAAAAACTTAAACAATTACTAACAGTATCTGAAAATTATCCCTATGTCCAGCAGATGCTTCGCTATTAAGACAAAAAGAATGAACAATGCAGAATAAACAGACTCAAAAACAGGCAAAGTTGACATAACCCAATTTCTGCACCAAGATTCAATGTCTTACACAAAGGCAAATACCAAACACAAATGATACATTTTTCATATTAGTGAAGAAATGGAGATGGAAGTGGTTGATCAATGTAATCAAGTTTAGATTTCTTTCAGGAATCATTTGAAATTATGCTTACCTTCTCCCATAACCATTTTGCTTTCTGGAGTCCAAACTCTGGCAAATTGTGATCGTTGGCCTGGAGTAGGGCACTGAAAGCAGTCTGTAGATAACCAGCTCTGTTGCAAATAAAAAAACTATACTAACAGACATTATAGACAATATGTATTAGTCCATCAGTATTTTCTCCTGCATAAAAATATAAAGTTTTCATTTCTTCTTAAGATTTAATTCACTGGAACCTTCTTGAAATCATACAATAATTGGTCTGAAATGTCATTTATCCAACACAAGGCAATTTTAACCACCTACCTTGCCCCTGATGACATGCCCATTAACATGTTGCGTTACTTACCAGTAGTACTGCCAGCCATGATGTTGCATTATGCATATCATAATAATAGTCTTTCATGCAATATGTACCAATACATTATCACATACATAAATAAATTGATTTGTTTATTTTTTAGTTTCTAACAGCACTTTTAACGCATTACTGGCTATATCATGCCAAGGAAATGCAAGCAAAGTGTCTATCCCAAGAATATAATGAGGCAGCCACCCTAAGCTGGCCTGGTCCGGTATGAACCTGCAAACCTTGAATGATAGCCCAAATGCTATACCATGGCTCCCAAACAAAACTGAAAAAATATAAAAGTGAGTCCATGTTTGTAAAACAAAGATCACTTTTATCACGGAATTAATCAGTATGAATTCCCAGAATAAATGAAAAGGAATAAACAATATTAAAGAGAAGTGTTTTCCTTTAATTTCTGTCTTGTTTTAAATGTTCACCAAACATCGACCAGATACATTAAAATGGTTTGGAAATATTAATTTGATGCACTACAATGGTCCGAAAGTGCTGATTAAATACACTCGAATGCTTTGTAAATATTGATTAAATCCACTACAATGGTCTGAAAGTGCTGATTAAATACACTAGAATGCTTTGTAAATATTAATTTGATGCATTACAATGGCCTGAAAGTGCTGATTAAATACACTCAAATGCTTTGAAAATATTAATTTGATGCACTACAATGGCCTGAAAGTGCTGATTAAATACACTAGAATGCTTTGTAAATATTAATTTGATGCACTACAATGGCCTGAAAGTGCTGATTAAATACACTAGAATGTTTTGAAAATATTAATTTGATGCACTATAATGGCCTGAAAGTGCTGATTAAATACACTAGAATGCTTTGTAAATATTAATTTGATGCACTACAATGGCCTGAAAGTGCTGATTAAATACACTAGAATGCTTTGTAAATATTAATTTGATGCACTACAATGGCCTGAAAGTGCTGATTAAATACACTAGAATGTTTTGAAAATATTAATTTGATGCACTATAATGGCCTGAAAGTGCTGATTAAATACACTAGAATGCTTTGTAAATATTAATTTGATGCACTACAATGGCCTGAAAGTGCTGATTAAATACACTAGAATGCTTTGTAAATATTAATTTGATGCACTACAATGGCCTGAAAGTGCTGATTAAATACACTAGAATGTTTTGAAAATATTAATTTGATGCACTACAATGGCCTGAAAGTGCTGATTAAATACACTAGAATGCTTTGAAAATATTAATTTGATGCACTACAGTGGTCTGAAAGTGCTGATTAAATACACTAGAATGCTTTGTAAATATTAATTTGATGCACTACAGTGGTCTGAAAGTGCTGATTAAATACACTAGAATGCTTTGTAAATATTAATTTGATGCACTACAATGGCCTGAAAGTGCTGATTAAATACACTAGAATGTTTTGAAAATATTAATTTGATGCACTACAATGGCCTGAAAGTGCTGATTAAATACACTAGAATGCTTTGAAAATATTAATTTGATGCACTACAGTGGTCTGAAAGTGCTGATTAAATACACTAGAATGCTTTGAAAATATTAATTTGATGCACTACAGTGGTCTGAAAGTGCTGATTAAATACACTACAATGCTTTAAAAATATTTATTATAACACTACAATGGTCTGAAAATACTGACTAGATATTGTACTACAATGGTTTGAAAATACTGACTAGATATTGTACTACAATGGTCTGAAAATACTGACTAGACATTGTACTACAATGGTCTGAAAATACTGACTAGATATTGTACTACAATGGTTTGAAAATACTGACTAGATATTGTACTACAATGGTCTGAAAATACTGACTAGATATTGTACTACAATGGTTTGAAAATACTGACTAGATATTGTACTACAATGGTCTGAAAATACTGACTAGACATTGTACTACAATGGTCTGAAAATACTGACTAGACATTGTACTACAATGGTCTGAAAATACTGACTAGACATTGTACTACAATGGTCTGAAAATACTGACTAGATATTGTACTACAATGGTTTGAAAATACTGACTAGATATTGTACTACAATGGTCTGAAAATACTGACTAGACATTGTACTACAATGATCTGAAAATACTGACTAGATATTGTACTACAATGGTTTGAAAATACTGACTAGATATTGTACTACAATGGTCTGAAAATACTGACTAGATATTGTACTACAATGGTCTGAAAATACTGACTAGATATTGTACTACAATGGTCTGAAAATACTGACTAGACATTGTACTACAATGGTCTGAAAATACTGACTAGATATTGTACTACAATGGTCTGAAAATACTGACTAGACATTGTACTACAATGGTCTGAAAATACTGACTAGACATTGTACTACAATGGTCTGAAAATACTGACTAGATATTGTACTACAATGGTCTGAAAATACTGACTAGATACACTATAGTCGTCTGAAAATGTTTATTAGGTACATTAAAATGGTTTGGAAATACTGAATTAATCAGATGCAAAAAGCTAACATTAAAATACATTTACTTTCATGTTCCGTAAAAAATGTGCATCCAGACAATGAATGAAGAAGACCTTTACAGCTAAGTATCACATTTCCTTTCCACTGGAAGGCTTTCATTTGTAATGACTGGAAGGCTTTCATTTCTAATGACTGGAAGGCTTTCCTTTCTAATGACTGGAAGGCTTTCATTTCTAATGACCAGAAGACTTCCATTTCTAATGACTGGAAGGCTTTCCTTTCTAATGACCAGAAGGCTTTCATTTGTAATGACTGGAAGGCTTTCATTTGTAATGACCAGAAGACTTCCATTTCTAATGACTGGAAGGCTTTCATTTCTAATGACCAGAAGACTTCCATTTCTAATGACTGGAAGGCTTTCATTTCTAATGACTGGAAGGCTTTCATTTCTAATGACCAGAAGACTTCCATTTCTAATGACTGGAAGGCTTTCATTTCTAATGACCAGAAGACTTCCATTTCTAATGACTGGAAGGCTTTCATTTCTAATGACCAGAAGACTTCCATTTCTAATGACTGGAAGGCTTTCCTTTCTAATACATGCAAGGCTTTCATTTCTAATGACTGGAAGGCTTTAATTTTGAAATATCGGAAGGCTTTCCTTTCTAATACAAGCAAATTCAGTAAATATTTATCCCCTGCCTACTGCAATAAGGTCACCAAAAGGTCACAATGATAAAATATGTGACAAAGCTGTGAAGTGACTGGGCAGTTATGGAAAGTAAAATAAGGCTGCAAAACCATGGTAAAGTTATCAATTATATAGCCAAATGGAAAAGTAAGACTCTAACCGGACAAAGGAATGTATCTTGACCATTTCTAGCACAAATGCAACTGAGACTAGTCATTTAAATCAATTCAAAACTACTGAAGGTAGCTAATTCTTGCCCAGAAAGCCAGACTGATGATGGAGGGAGACTGATTTCTAGTTAATATTGAATCACAAGCAACCCTTCTCCGCAGGTAAGGCATGAATTAAACTCTTTTTAACTTGCTTACAAGATGAAGAGAAGGGCAACAATCTTCTTGAATGAAGCATCAGTCAAGGGTTGGTATGGTGTTTAGACAAAAATGAAAGAACACACAGTACATGATACTGCTTCTGAAACTCAAAATACTTGATTGGTTCTCAAGGATGTGGGTCATACCCTATGGTTGAACCCACAGAAAATCAAAGGATATTAGAAAGTGCCTAAACAGGCCCCAAAAAAGGAAATTTAGAAATTTAGCAATATTTGTCTTTGAAAATAAAAAGAAACCCTACAGCTGTGGTCAAAGAATAGCAGATAGCATCAATGCACTGTCTACTGCAGTAATTACAGAAAATTCTTCCACTTGGCATAGCAAACCTTGGAGATTGACTGCCTTCTAACCAGTGTGATGCAGTCTATAACCTTAGTCAAAATCTAATTATGGCAAACAGATGGTTTGATACGAGCTAGGTGTCAAGGTGGAGAATCTATGCACCATTGTGCAGGAGCCACCCTCTATATTGTAACAGTAGATTCATCAGCAGTAATTCTCTGCAGATGTCCAACAAGAAGTTGAGCAGACTGCTGAACCATGACTGTTGAGGTCACAGAATTAACTATGGCATACAAGTCCTGACCCTGTGAATAACTTTTGTGAATATTCTGAGGGTAAGTGTACAGCTGATCTACATCAGGATTAATGTTTCCAATGCCCAAGGAATCTGGTCTGGAACCAGAGAAACAAAGAGGTAGATTGTTGTTCAACCTCACTGCAAACAAGTCAACCACTGGTCTCCCCCATTGGTAAAAAAGCCTGTCTGCAAACAACAGGTGCTGAGACAATTTTGTGAGGATTGCACATACCTGCCTGGATAGGCTGTCTGCCAGGAATCGAAGTGCCCTCCTTACTCTTGCATATGTTATTGATCACTCCCAGGGTGGCATGCTGATGACTTTCTCACAGTGGGAAGTACCACTGATCCCTCCATGAATAGGCATTGTACACCTGGAGAAGGAGGAAGCAGCTCCCTAATTCCTGATACTTAAAAAGCAGCAGTATTATTCTAGGTCTCATACCTTATCTGACCAAGAGTCACTGAGAGGATATGCACCCAGCACACACGAAACAGTTGTTGTGTGTGCCCCAAGAAACCTTTTTATGAGACATGCTAGAAAAGTGAGAGAAAATTGCAACAACAAATGACCAGAACAAATGTTTAGCAGGTAATACCAACTCTAACATCAGTACAAATGAGGTGGATTAAATTATACAAACTGTTGGGTGCACAAAAACCAACAAAATGATAAATGAGGTCACTGATAAATGACTGAGGAGAAAAAGTCAAAAGCAACACAGAAATGGATGCGAATAATGAGAGATATTTTGGCAAAAGACACTTGTATTAGTGAAATTCTTAAGAACCCAGAGACAGGTTATAATGCATGAAGTTCTAGGAAAAGAAGGACAATATTCTGACAGAAGCGACTAAGTTATCAGAGTGGAACTATGCTTATTTTTGTTTTGGATCACAAAACCACTAAACAGAGCAAGAAATCATGTTCAACTGGTAATTAGTGCCTGGAAAATTGATAGCCAGAAAATAATAACAGGAAATATATTACCGCTATTAAAACTTTGGCATAATAAGGTTAACAATGTCACATAAAATACTCTAAAAGAAAATTTTGTAATGTGATAACTTTTTACATATAAAATAGATAGCAATGACTTACTTCCTGGCAATTTTGGCACTCCATAGCCAGCACTGGCCAATCTCCTTATCCAGAATGTTCTGCCCTGAATGGTGGACCAAGGTCAGCAGGGTTCGTCTCAGGGTCAACACTGGCTCCTGAGTTCTAAAGGAAGACTGAAGGCAGAAACAAAATGAAGATTATCATCCAACTTTCTTTATGAATGAGACAAGGTTCATATGTAAGTTCACACATTCATCATACAAAAGATTAACTTCTAGCAATGAAAGTGAAAAGTTTTCTGCCCACATAACAAAACATTAATGGATGCTCACACTACTGGCATGGGTGGAAAGTATGATTTATAATGTGATCAAGTAAGCATCATCAGTTTATGAAATAATTTGCTTTCTCCATCAAATACATTACCTGATCATACTACCTTAGAAGAATAGGTAAGAGGAGGAGGAAATGTTGAGTATCTGTTTCACCAAGGACTATTAGATGATGTGATGTGATTTGGAATTTTAACGTAGCTTTAACAATTTTTCAGTCATATCGCTACAATGTCTGTAATGTGGCAGTTTATAGTGATGTCTAGCACTGGGGCATCATGCCACAGACATGTAGCATGATGTCCCACCCAGTCACATTATCCTGACACCAGGCCAACCAGTCCTAACACTAACCTCTTAATGTTGAACGCCAAGCGAGGCAGCTGTTAGTACCATTTTTGTAAGTCTCTGGTATGACTCAGCCGGGGATCGAACCTTTTGTTCAGATCACTATGGGACACTCCACTCTTCAAGTTTTCCAGGCAAATCTAGTGAAAGTGGCCAATTCCAACTGGTTCTGAAGTTGTGCTGTCATGAATGAAGAGTGGTCACTGTCTATGCAGCTATCACTGACCCAATGAGGTTCTGTTCTCTCCTTTGCAATGGCAACACTGAGCAGATAGAAAATGGAGAAAGTGGTCTGGGTGTGCTGTCCAACTAACTTCATTGTGTCTTGAACTGAAATTTTACATTCAAATGCCAGGCTTGTAGAAATTCCTCATATTTTGTGAGCCAAGATTTTCCTTAGGCGTACCTGCTCCAGATAGATTCAGGTGTACATTGATTATATAACTCTCTTTAACATCTGGCTAGCGCTTGTGGTGTCTTGTTTTCTGGACTTCAGAATCAGAAAAAGCAGGGTCTGGTCATTGCAGATACTCTTCATATGCTTTAAATAATATCTGAGAGCATGTATATTATGCTGGAGCTTCAATTTTCTCAACAAATCCATCAATTCTCTCAACATATCAATCAAAACGAGGCTGAATATATATCTGTTGATTACCTAGCAATGTCACAATAAACTCAGGTTGTGTCATTAAGACAACTGATCCTGGAACTGCATGTAATGCGAGTCCAGAGAAGGTATATAGCTCACCCACTGTATGATGATGCTTGCACTATCAGAAAGCGAATCTTATATGATAGCTGATTGATTGATGTGAATGACAGGCTTGAACTTGGATGAGTTAAGCCATGTCAACAAAAAAGAGAAATTCTGTTTCAGGAAAAATGTTAGTAAGTGTGGTCTCGATAAATTGAAATTGGTCAGCACATTGGAAACGTCTTTGTTGTGTCCAATATAATTAAGACCATAATGCCGTAAAACGTCCAAGATCGTGGACAGGTATCCTTTATGATGATTGGGGCTAACTTCTTGTCTTGAAGAGAACCAGAAAGAAGTTGGTCAGTTGAGGAATAGAGGCAGAGACATCACAGATTCAACACTAGTTATTAAAAACCCATAATTTTCCTTTATATGCCTTCAGAGTGGAGAGATCTCTAGCTCTGGCAATCTGCTCCACAACGTTAGTTCCGAAGTACTTTTCTTGCAGGTCATCTCTGACAATAGCCAGGCATAAAGGAGGAGTTTCTCTGGACACAATGAAGGGGATTGTCTTCCTCTCGTACACCTTGGATCCAACAGTCCGTATGGCAATGATAATGCCATATTGTCAAAATGCATAATTTTATCCATAGATATGCCATTTGGTGGTGGTATAATAGAACATTGGTTTGACACAGCTGGCTTGGCTTAGCTGGATGGCTCCATAAATAAAGTTGATTCTCTATAGTAATGGTCAATCTAGCTGGTTGGCCAGTCAGCAGATCGGTGTGTTTTTGGTATATGACACCATAGCTGTTGGTATACATGGACAGCTTGTGTGTATTCAACTCAATAGCCTGAGATAAATGACTTGTGTGTATTCAACTCACCAGTCCACAGTAGTCATATATATCTTAAATTGGTATAGCTATACCAGTTGGTTGACAGCAGATGATGAATGCAATGATGGCCAGCTGTACTCCCATAAGAGACAAATGGTATGCCTTCATGTCTGGCTAGTAAGTTCTCAGGCACAACAGCATAGAGGTTTTACTGAACACGCAGCACAGGTGTTTCTATTTTTCAGTAATGGTGGCCAGTGATCCCATTCAAGAGTACTCTTAAAACTCACTTATTTTGACTGCAAGAACAAACTTAAAGACCAAATAATGTTTCCTACCTTCATATTTTCAGCATGTTTTTCATGTTTTCTAATTTCATGGTGTTTGTTTTTGTAATCATATCATTATATATGTTTTTATGTTATAGGTGTTGTCTAATGTTGTAAAGCGCTTAGAGCCTCTAAAGATTAGGTGCTATACAAAGTCCTCATTATTATAATTATTATTATTATATATGCAGGCCGATCAGCATCATTTGTACATAACTTATTGAAAGCCCTTCATGCAGGATGATTCCTTTCAAATTGCAGTCTGTTGAGCAGTTTTTCAGAAGCTGTTCAAAGCTTTCTTTGAAGTAATGGCGAAACTGCATCACTTAAAGAAATCTAAAAGATCCTAATGCTAGAATAATTCCTTAAAATCCTGTGCAAACGGGTCAAGTTGGAGCTCACCTGGGTCTAACTGACAGGTGAACTAATAATTCTTTAACATGATTTCATCTTTACAATTCTCTTTCTTCTGAGCCATAATTGCTATGCTTCTATAATTATCCATTCTTTAGTGGTATCTTTTTATTTTCATAAACTACCAGATACACTTTTGGCGGAGTTCTTAAGTTCATAATGTTCAACTCGGTGAAACACGACATGGTCTAAAAGTAAGCAGAGAATCTGTATTAAGTGACTGATTCTGTTTTGAGGTGTCTCACTTGCACAACCTGTACATGAGCTAACTGAAAAGAAAGTTTATTTCATAGCCAGTTCTCTTTAAAAGTGAGCGTATCTTCTAAACCAGCCAATGGGCAGTTATACTGACAATGGGTATATTCCACCTACTATTCCTTACCTGCGTAATTTGCATCCCATTCTGCTAATTGTGGGGAGATACAAATCTTAGTGCCATCTACTACATCACACACCAAAATACAAAAGCAAAATTCAATGATCACAAATTATGGCTTATTTTCAATTATTACATATCTGCATAGCTTGCATACTGCTGTGTCACTGCTACAGAGATACAAGTCTTAGTGTAATCCATGAAACTGCTCAATTTCACCAAAATACACAACAAAGATCCATTATTAAATAAGTCCTGGCTCATTTTACACTGTTGCATACCTGGGTAATTTGCATTCTGGTCTGCCACTGTGAAAGAAGATCTGCAGCAGCAATACGAGGCTCCGTATCATCTGCTACTCCACTAAGCCTCATCAGTACACGCGCTGTCTCCTCCACCTCTGTCAACATCATCAACCTGTAATTCAGACACAATAAAACCTGTCTTGAGAAACCGCTGCTATAGGAGACCACCTGTTTTGACAGACCAGAATCTCCATGCACAGACTTATTGATTATATAGTGTTACAACCTGTTATGAGAGACCAACTGTCTTGAGAGACCATTATTTTGTGGCAGAAGGGGTGGTCTTTCAAGACAGAATCTACTGCTTAGGCAAGTTTTCTACTGATTTACTAAACTTCAGTGTACAGCGCAAGTCTGATCCAACTGCCATCTGCACAGACCCAGATCTGGGTCAATACAGTTTGTTAGAAGTAATCAGTAGAACAACACAGACCCTGATCTGCTGACTGATTATATAACAGCAGATCAGGGTCTATGTTGTCTGCTGTTTGGTCTGACTAATGAGAGGATATATATATATATATATATATATATATATATATATATATATATATATATATATATATATATAGTATTCAACAATTGTCAGTTATCACCAAACAATTTTCAGTTATCACCAGAGTGAATTTAATAACAGATCAACCGAATAACTTATATCAGCAAAAAACCTAACTCTTTTGTACTCCAACAGTTTCAATTTTGACACAATGGTTGCATCAGACACTGAATTTAAATCACAATGAAATATTAACCAAGCCAACATTCACCCACCCCTTTTGTCATATGCAATGCAGAAGCATTACCTGTTTCTTTCTTTGTTTTAGCACCATGGCTATGTGCAGAGAATGTGAAATATACATCAGGATAAGCACATGCATGATGAGGAACACTGATCACAATTTAATCTGAATGCAAAATTTTATGAACATGAAAACTTGTGTAAGATTGTAATTAACTCAATGTATTATTGTTACCATTGCATTAATAGTCATATGTTTGGTCTCGGAAGTTGGTTTATGAGGCAACTTCAATAGCAAGTGCACCCTTCATCAAAACAAGCCAGCTGCGCTCCCCATATGAAGAAGCAACATATACCAAAGTTTTAACTCATTCAACCCCAATCCCGTCTGTATGCGTGATCCAGTTTCTGCATTCAATGGCCGATCCCACCTGTAGTCATGGTTTGTTTACTGGATTCAATGGCCAATCCTGTCTCCAGTCATGGTGAATGTGTGTTAGATACATCTCTGATTGGTTACAAATGATTTTTTCCAAGAATCAGACCAATATTAAACCAATCAGAAATGATTTTACTTTTCTTTGTGCAAGTTTGAATTGTTCAGAAACCAAGGGTTACTGATTGAGAGCAGTTTCACTACACGTGTTCTGTTCATGAAAAATCATAAATGATGGCAGACGTGATTTTTGATGAGGATGAGAGCAAAAATGAGGAGTTTCTCGAGTTTGATCTTGAAAATATTGAGCAAGCAGAGGATAGATATGTTCAGCAGTTGGAAATTTTGCGAGATTTAGATTCAGACATAGAAGTTTCTGAGATTGAATCATTAGAAGAAGAGGATGCTAATAGGGATGATGATAGAGTTCTTGAGGATCTAGCAGATTGGAGCTATCATCTTTGGTCTGTCCAAATCGATGATTTTAGTGGATCAAATCCTGGACCTACAATGAACATGGACAAGGAAAAAAGAGAAATTGGTTTTTTTTATTTGTTATTTCCAGAGGAACTATACTCGGACATTGCAAACGAAACAATGCATATGCCCAAAAATGCATCTTGGTATCACCAAAAAAATTGTGGTATCCAACAACACCAGACGAGAAAAAAAGCTCTGATTGGGGCTCATGTTGTTATGGGTGTCCTTCCAGCACCAGACCAAGATATGTATTGGTATAAGGACAAACTTTTCCATCCTTCCTGCATTGAACTGAAATTTAGTTGTGCAAGATTTGAAATTCTACAGAAATATCTTCATGTGACTGACACCATCAACAACCCACCTCGAAGAATACCTGGTCACAACAAACTGGCCCATATTTGACCAATACTGGAGAGTATTCGCAACACATGCACCAGAGAAAACAACCCACATCATGAGGTGTCCAATGACGAAGCAATTATTGGATTTTCAGGACGACTGGGCTTTAAGCAGTATGTGCCTTTAAAACCGACCAAAAGAGGCATCAAAGTATGGGTTCGAGTGGATCCTCACATGGATATGTTGGGGACTTTCAGGTTTATACTGGAAGGACTGACAAGAATCCAGAAATGAATCTTGGACAAAGGGTTGTTCTTGATTTCATGGAACCTTTGCTTCATCTTGGAGATCATGTCTATACCAACAGTTTTTTACATCTCCAGACCTATTTCTTCAGCTTCGACAAAAAGGTATGTATGGCTGTGGAACAGTTCAATCAAATCGAAAGGGTCTTCCATCTTGATTACACAAAGTAAAGCTGAAACAGCAGGGTCAAAGCATAATTAAACAGAAAGGAGACATGAGAGTTAAGAGTTTGGCGTGACAAGAAGAATATCACTATCCTGTGTACCAACTGTGACGGTGAGGCCACATCTGTTAGCCGAAAGCAGAAAGATGGTTCCATCAAGGATATTCCATGTCCACTCCCAGTCAAACTGTACAACATGTACATGAATGGAGTACACCATGTGGATGAAATGTGAGCAACTTACAGTACCGGTAGAAAGTCCCTGAAATGGTGGAAGTATCTGTTTTTTTTCTTTTTCGACATTTCAATAATAAATTCATATTTGCTGACGAAAGAATCATGGAACCATAATATCGTCACCAAAAACAGGGAAAGAGCAAGAACCCAGTTGGACTTTAGAATGAATCTTGCACCTCAACTACTTTGCTGTAAATAAAAGGAAAAGAAAAGTAGAAGTTCAAACCCCCCCCCCACTTCAGCATTGTCAACACTGGCCAGTGTTCATGCCAAAGAAAAAAACCTGCAAAATGTGTTCACTGAACAAAGTTCGATCTGAACCAACAAATGGATGTGAACAATGCCAAATAAATTTATGTGCAAAATGTTTCAAACCATATTAAAGATGAAATTTTCCTGGTTTACTTCAATGAAATTAAGGGCTGATGACATGATATTTCCAAAAATGTTGCACATAATTTTGTAAATAGTGCATAAATAAGTTGTGAAAGACTTGGACAAATAGGAAAAAAATAGGAAACAAAATACATCACTGTGTAGACAAGTTCGCTGGGAGGAATTGGTGAAAATTTTTTTGATTTATATTTGATATAAGAAGAGAAATTGAGGTAAGAGTGAATGCTTGCGCATGATGTTCGCAAAATTTTCCAAACAGGTAAACTTTTGGGCACAAGCAGCTAGACACAGCTTAGTGCTGCTGGGGCATAGCAGCAGTGATACTGATAAGTGCTGGGGCTGAATAGCAAATGGTTTAATGAAACACGGACTTCTACCACAGATTGCGATATGATTATTGAAAGAAAAAAAACAAGAATTTGCTAAAAAATTTGGTGTGGAGAACTTCACTGCCACAAGCGGTTGGTTCAGTCACTTCAAAGTTTGTCACAAGTCAGCAGACACATCACAGCTTGATAGCTGGAAAGCCATGCAGTCTAAGATATATACAATGCAGATGAAACAACTTTGTCCTTTAAGTCCACTTGAAACAAGTCTTAATGACATCAGAGGTCAACCATGCACTGGTGGGAAACAGCCAAAAGACTGCATCTCAGTTCGTTTCACATTAAACATAACCAGCAATGACAAATTTCTGTTTCTTGTTACTGACAAAACTAAGAAGACTTGCTGTTTCAAGAATGTACACCATCCACCTGTGGGTTACCATGCAAACACAAAGGCTTGGATAGCATATAGTTTTATGGAGTGGATAAGGAAACTCAACAGAAAGATGAAAGTAGAATGAATGAAGAAAATTTGCCTTGCTTGTGGATAATTGTTCAGCGCGCCAAAAAGCTATCTCAAACACATCCAGATGATATTAATTTTAGTATACTCTTTCGACTCCCTTGCAGGAATCTCAAAGAAGGGAAATAAATTAATACTCCTCATATGGAAATTAAATAAATTTCAACTTGACAGTAGGAGGAAACAGTGTAAAGGTTGAACAGCATACAGGCAATACATGTTCTTGTTGATGTTGCTATGGGTTTAATGCCATTTTCAGCACATAACAGTATATACATGGCAGTCATTGTATTTGGTGGAGGGTGTACACTGGTAAAATCTGAGAAGAACCACTGACCTGCAAGAAGCTTCTGGCAAGCTTTCTCACACCCACTTAGGCCAAGCCTGAGCTGAGATGCTAGTCATTCGTAAAGGCAAGTGCCTTAGACCACTCTGCCAACCAGGATGCCAGCAATAAATGTAAACCATAAACCATGCAAAGATATAATTACCTCACAATGTACTCGTAGCCCCTCTGGTATGATCCCATCTCCATACTGGCTGCTGAAAGGGGTCCCATCTGCTCCCTCCTCACTGCTTCTAACTCCTTCAAGAATTCCTCTCCTTTCTAAAAATGATGACAAAAGTGCACAGAATGACAGCGCCATGGCAAAGAACTAGACAGAATACTGTATGTTCATACCACTGTCATATCCCTACTACTATCAGGTCAGTCCCTACCACTGTTATGGTGTAGCCAAAAAATAATCTTGTGTGAATTACAATAACAATTTTTTTAAAATTCTAATGTGCCAATACTTGTTCTGGATTGGAATTATACTCCAGTTTATATATATTTATCCATCACTTAACTTGTACTTAACAGTACCTAAACAAAATGGGGACAATGACATTCAAACTCATGGATCTGTTTTTAAACTGAAATTGTATCCCTGCCACCCTCCAAAAAAGCCCAGAATGGAATCAGTGGATCTATTATGTAAAGCCAAATCAAGAACAGACAGTGCCTGAGTTAGCCCTGCCCAGAGTACACAATTCAACTGCTGCAAGTTCACATAATTTTGTGCATAATGACAGCACAGAACTTATTTAGACATGATTGCACTCTGGAATATTTAGGACATCAACTCTGGACTATAAATGCTATATTTAGATTCAGAGACAGAAAGAGAGAGGGAGAGATAAAGAGTGAAACATCACTAGCTGTTGTCATTTATGACATCACAGTTCACTGGTTTGCCAGCACTATCCTTGTATTAAGGTAACCACCAAATCAATAATACAAGGCAACCATGCTACAATGTGGTCCACAACCGCAAACAATCTTATATCCAACTTCAGTACTGCCAGACTGATCACAAAATTCTGTCAACGTAAGGGGTTAAGCCAAATGTTAAATATATAGCAATAATTTTACAACTTGCCAACCATTAATACTGGCCGCCATGTACAGTCTATCGTGTGCTGAAAAACGGCATTAAACCCTACAACAACAACAACAACTTGCCAATTTATATAACAATCATTTCAAGATAATGGTAGACCATGCTCGATGAAAATAATCATTGACGTTTAAGATATGAGAACCTCATTATGATCTGTAACCTACATGATTTCTGAACTTTTAATTGAACTATTTTTATATGTTTGTTGCTTTGGGCTATCTTTGGAGTAGTGTCAGGGAATAAGGGTTATTTAAAACAAACAAAAGTCCCTGAGAGGGTCTGACTATCTAATGGCTGAAGAGAATTTTCAGAAATCCAAGACACAACCATTTATTAATTTTTAACAGCTAAGTGCTGAAACCATCATCTTATCATCCTGACAACAATACTTATATGATGGCCACCATGCTGGTCCTGTTGGATGCAAGAATGACACCATTCAAAAATGTGCAATTATGGCATTCATGCAGGTTTCTAAAAATAATTGCAGGAAAGAAATCAACAGAATGCATTATATTCTCAAAATGAATCATTACTTCTTGACTATATTACTACTATGTTCACAAATACCCCCCATTTTTCAAATAAGAGGGTGGGGGTGGGGAAATCTCCCACCCAATTTTTAGTTGTAGAATAGATCCTGCATATTTCATCTGGACCAAATGGACATCATAAGAAGTCTTTTCACAAAAACATGTAAATATTTATTCAGAAAGACTGGTGATAACAATATATTTCAGATGGCCATTATGGCGGTCATATTGGATGTAAATGACACCATTTCCATTGAGGATCTATACAATATCTTAAGTCTCTTGGTGAAAACCCCATAATCATTCATTCAGTGGCAATAGCATGATCATCAAGATGGCCACCACGGTTGCAATGTATGACTGATTCTCATCACATTCATTTATAACTAACACCATAATAAGTCTTCAGTTGAAAACCCATGTCGATACGACTACTTTTTGTTTAGGAAGACTAGTGATGGAAGCCATAATGGTTGTAAGAGTGGTACCATTTTCACTTAGAACCAACTAGATATTATAAATAGTCTATTACTGATGGAAGCCATAATGGTTGCAAGAGTGGTACCATTTTCAATTAGAACCAACTAGATATCATAAATAGTCTATTACTGATGGAAGCCATAATGGTTGTAAGAGTGGTAACATTTTCACTTAGAAAAACCAACAAGATATCATAATGGCTATAAGAGTGGTACCATTTTCACTTAGAACCAACTTGATATCATAAAAAGTATATTACTGATGGAAGCCATAATGGTTGTAAGAGTGGTACCAATTTCACTTAGAAACAACTAGATATCATAATGGCTATAAGAGTGGTACCATTTTCACTTAGAACCAACTAGATATCATAAGAAGTCTGTTACTGATGGAAGCCATAATGGTTGTAAGAGTGGTACCATTTTCACTAAGAATCAACTAGATATCATAATGGTTGTAAGAATGGTACCATTTTCAATTAGATGTCATAAGAAGTCTATTACTGATGGAAGCCATAATGGTTGTAAGAGTGGTACCAATTTCACTTAGAACCAACTAGATATCCTAATGGTTGTAAGAGTGGTACCATTTTCAATTAGATATCATAAGAAGTCTATTACTGATGGAAGCCAAAATGGTTGTAAGAGTGGTAACAATTTCACTTTTGATATGACCATCCATTCCCAAGTAGTAACAACAAGGTTTTCAAGATGGTCACTTCTGTGGCCATATTGCATGTCCAAGCCACCCTATTTTCATGACAGACCTTGGAATGAATGTGTGTGCAAAGCTTCATGCTAATCCAACATATAGTTTAGGAGTATTGATATCAAATCTGTGCTAATAGACAGACAACTGACAAGTCAGACAGATGACAGAAAGATAATGGTCATCCTATAAGCTATTCCGATTCATGAGCAGTAGCAGAAAAAACTCTGAGCCATGATACAACCATGTTATCTCCAAATTCATGCTACAGTGAGATTCCCTGATCCCCCTTCCCTCAAGTAGGATCTAACATAGCATGCACACCTCTAATCTTCTACAAAGTCAGAAAATTTGTTATACAGTACATAATCAATTGTCTAAATTTTTCACTTATCCAGCTAAATGAAAAGTCCCCAGGAGCTATGGTTTGTTGCTATATAAAAGTAAGCAAACAGAGTCTTAGTAATCAAAATTTGATTGAAAGACAAATAATCTGCTGGAAATAAACTGTTCTAGAAATGTACATACACAAAATTTTGTGAAAATGTTCACAGATATTCTAATACATAAATGCTACAACAAAACCTTGGATAAATCTAAATCTCCCTGCATATTTTTATTATGTGCCCCCTCCCCCTTTATAATATTTTTACTTTTTCTTTCGCTAGAAGAAGGACCTTGCCCAGACCAATGGCCCAATTCCTGCTGTCCCGCTCCTGTAAAACAAAATCAGAAAAACATCAATTAATCAACAGACATTGCAAATATAATGTCTGTAAGGACAAATTTGCATTATTTGCAAAACATCGTTTCAGCACTCTTTTTTATGATCACAGAAAATTGTGCTAAACCTTGTGAAGAAATTATTGAAATTTTTAAACTTTAAGATGACTATCATTACTACTGAACAAAATATGGAGGTATTCTTGATGCATCTACAACCATGCTTGATCCACAGCCTGCCAACCCTATTCAGACCTAATCAATAAGGCAGTCATTATTCTTCTACAAGTTAGACCAATTAAATAGTATGTACTTCCACTGTAGATGTAGAAAGTGTGTTTGAAAGGTTCATAAAATAAAGTTATACAGTGCTGCAGAGACAATGTTTTGTTCAACTATTAAAAATACCACAAAGTAAACTTTAGCCTGAAAGGTGGACTAGAGACCTCACTTACCTCTAAAACAGCCTGAAAGGCAGACTGGAGACCTCACTTACCTCTAAAACAGCATGAAAGGCAGACTGGAGACCTCACTTACCTCTAAAACAGCATGAAAGGCAGACTGGAGACCTCAATTACCTCTAAAACAATCTAAAAGGCAGACTGGAGACCTCTATATCACTTTACCTCTAAAATAGCCTGAAAGGCAGACTGGAGAACTCCATATCACTTACCTCTAAAACAGCCAGAAAGGCAGACTGGAGACCTCCATATCACTTAGAGGCAGACCGGAGACCTCCATATCACTTACCTCTAAAACTATTAAAAATGATGATTTATGTAATATCTGAAAAAAAACTGAAGGTCATGCAATCAAAGGTTAGCATGATACTTTAGTTATGTCAGGATATATCCTCAATTGCAGCAGAGTCTGTGACTCAAATGAATGTGACATCACTAGAGAAACCCAGATCATACAATAGATTGATTTGGCCACAATAATTTTTTATGTTCATTGTTTTTCAGTTGATAATTTAAGGTTTGTTTCAGTAAATACTATGGTGAAATCATAATAGTTGATAGGTCTGATTTCAATGTCCAAGTATTATGTCTGACTGGACATGTGACCGTAAGTTTTTGCACCTACAGGGCCACAAAATATACAAGATTAAAGAATAAATCTTAGAATTGTGAGACTGTTTGGTCTACAGGTTATGTTCACTCACATGTCTAATGTAGGTCTCCAACTTGTCCCAGCTTCCTAGTTTCCAGGCAGCTTCCACTCTGTATGCATTCAGCTGTGATACCCATCCAGGTCTGACCAAAAAGAGAAAGTTGATACTGTACTGACTGACAGAGCCAATTATACAACCAGGTAAAAATAATTTTTGTAGTCTTTATGTTTTTTCTGTTTGAATTAGATATATTAAATATAAGAATACAAACAAGACCTGATATTACAAACATAAAGGCATGGTTGTTGTTGTTGCAGTAGGGTTTAACGCCATTTTCAGCACATGATAGGCTATACATGGTGGCCAGTATTAAAGGTAGAGGAAGAACCCCAGAAAGAACCACCGACCCACGAGAAGCTACTGGCAAGCTTTCTCACATACCCACATTAGCCAAATCCAAGACTCAAACCCACAACGACAGATGTGAGATGGCAGTGATCCATAACGGAGAGCGCTTTGGACCACTCAGCCACTCAGGGCCCCTCATAAAGGAATGGACATACATATATGTGACAGGTCATGGATTTCAAACCAGCAGATTTACAAATTCTGATCAGTAAATTGACTTCTAAACCAGTAGAATTTATTTTTTCTCTGCATAAATTTTAAGTTTCTCAAGAGGACTGAAAACAAAACAGTACATTTGTTTGCCATAATATGGATTGTATTGAATTTGGACGAGTTGTTTATAGTTCAATGCAATAAATTTTGTAATAACATCAATAGCACTTTTAACTGTCTGGTGATCACTGATGACATCCACTGTGATTATTAAGCTTCACACTTAACAGGCTGTCGATAGTTTTCTGGTCCATATTTCCCTGTGAATCACTTTTTATTTTGCAAAGAATGAAGAAGGTCTTCTCTGTATCAGGATTTGAATGTAGTAATGACTGGACTCCGCCTGCAAGGAACTTCATATTTCCTGTTGCTGGGTTTGCAAGTTGCTGAATGCTTATCCTCCACATTATGTTCACTCCACTGAGGAAGTTCCCAATTTTGAATTGAGTCTTGTCCTCTAGGGTTTCTTTCTCCTCATGGCTCAGATCCAAACTCCGCTGGCAGGTTTCACCACTGTAAATTTAAAGTAAAAACTTGTATTAGACTTGAAATAAACTATGAAAAATACATTGTGTATTTATGCTTTTATAAGTAATTTATCCTAAAATTAATTATCTAGTAATAAATTGTTAACTGACATATTTTATCCAGGAATTTAATTTAATTTATGTGACATTTATAAAATACAAAAGATGCATACCTTTCAACACAATTCAAACTATTTGCCTGAACATGCCTAAATTCTGCTATTCAAGCATTCTTAAACTTGTGCTATTTCTTAGCCAGTGGTTTCTTGGTATTGGGTGAAAGGAAAAAAATTGACATTTTGCCATGAATTAGGAAAATGTTCTAGAGCTGTCCTTAAATATTCCTCTTAAAACATCTAGAATGCAAAATCAATTAACCATAATAAAATATAAAATATAATAAAATATAAAAATACTTACTTTAGGGTTTCTGCCAAAATCATTTATTATTGTCGGTTTTAATCTTGACTCCCTCAGCCAAAGGTCTGCCAGTTTTCGTCAAAGTATCAGAAGACAACGTTACCACCTTTTACTCCTTTACTACTTGTAACACCTCTTGCATTTGGCCTTAAACTATCAAAATTCCAATAATAAGGTAATCAATTAACATCTCAAACAACATCATCATACTAGTCAATGCACGGGTGGAACATTTCTAGTGGACTAGTTCTGACTGGTTTCTCCAATATGTTGATAGATTGTATAAAAATACCATGCTTGGAGTGGGCTGTTTAAGTATTTTATTTTTGAATTACTTTAATTTTCAAAAGCAGTAGATTTCAACTATAAAATGGCATGTGTGATAGATGGTCTTTAAAATGATATTTTTGACCTACCACCGGTAAAATCACATGAATGGAAATACCTGAGGAGAAATGACTCGATACATACAAAATGATGGAAATATGCAAAGACAAATGATGCTTGATGTTACACACAAAAAACATGTAAATCATCAGATTGTAAACAGGTGATTTTTGCAAACTGCCTTTAGATGTAAAATGATTAAAAGATATTTTGATTTCTACAGTGCTCATCTTTTGTTAAAGATTTGCTACTTTTATCTCAAAATCAATCAGTTAATATTGAACAAAACCTACTTCTTTTTAATAAAAAGCTTCACAAAAGAAGCGACTCCAATTCATGCAGTTCTGGAAATGTTATTTAGCAAAAAAATTAAATGAAATGTATGGAATGGCAAAGTTTAAAGTTAATCTGGTTTCATAATGACCTAAAACTCTGCAAAAACCAGTAGAAATTAAACTTAACTTTGGTCTCCTGAATACAAAGTCTCAAGCCAAATTTAGTTTCAATCTGTTAAGTCATTGAAAAAATGTAATTTAGTAGACATTGAAAAGTGAACTTATGTCAAACTGGGGCTGGAAAAAGGTAAAAATCAAACTTGACCAAAGTTTTTAAGTGAAACGACGGACCAAATTTTATTCCCAAGTCATGAAGGCCTTCAAAGTTACTTCAAAAATTACTGAGCAGAAATGAAATAGAATGACAAAGTTATAAATCAAACTGGGGCCAAAAGTCTGTGCAGTTCTGCTGGAAAATGATGCAAGTAACCATGGCATTATCAAAGTTTACAAACATGACAATTTGTGACAACTGTAATCTGACTTGGAGGGTTAGAGTGATTGGTAGACAAATGAACTATGTATTCAAGTTAGAGATATTTACAAGCACAGTGAAACAAAGAATTCCAAAGATCCCCCCGACAAATAACAGAATAAAGCATAATTACAAATCTCAAGATCGTCTCAGTAAGGCAGCTGATTTTTTTCAGTTTTCTGTAAGGTGTAACAAAATATCACGTACTGCTATTGTCAAGTTGGAAAATGTGTATTTAAGAAGTTCAGTATTCCAAACTGACGCTTCGATGTGTAAGCATTATGTTCATCTGAAAAGTTTGTAAAATGCACACAGACTTTATTAACCTTTAGTACAGTTGCATAAACTTCAGTTCCAAGCCCTATGCAGCTCAATGGTTTGTTGGTATCTCTCAACTTGATGTAATTCTTGGAATTTATTTCTTCATTTCACATGACAGCAATCATATCTCCCACCACGTGACATACTCAAATTGGCATGTGATGTCCAATAAACATAATTGTGTCCCATCCTGCTTTTATTCAGAAGAATTTGAATATTCCTTTATATTCTTCTGTACTAATTATTAAAACTTTTTAAGAGGCTTGTTTGCTTTTTCCTTTGTCTTTAACATGTATTGGAAGCTGGACAGTTTTTAAAAAAGTCTATAATGAACAATTTGATCATAATGATGCTTCCCATGGAAAAATATGTGCAGTTTAAAGCATCTGAGGTACAACTATAAGCTGGTCTGGCTCTCTGACCAAGTCCACTGATGTTAATGTGACACCTGAATACAAATCAAATACAGACAAGCCAATTATCCAGATTTTACTGCAACAGTCATTCTCCATAGTTTTTCCTTTTATTCCATAAGTTCATATTTTAAGTGTCATTTTCATAAATCTTATGGCAAAATCGTAGGGTTGGCAGGTCTGCATATCTACAGTGAATTTAGATATTGTTTTAAATGTGATTCAATTAAAATGAAGCCTATGCTCCACTTATAGTCAGCTTCATTCGGAATTATTGCAGAAATTCAATTTCATGCATTTTGATACCGCTTGTGACATTATGATTTTGAAGAGAAAAAAACTATTACAGGATTTTGACTTGGAATACACACATATTAATGAAGTTTACATCTGATGCATTTCATCTCTGTAACAACACTACTGTACAATTAAATGATTACTTGACTTAAAATTACTTTCAGACACATTCATGGGATATACATGTTTAATTTCTTGAAACAATTGTGAAGCATCATCAATAAAACTGATGAATACACAGCTCCCCTGTTGACATAGCACTCAACATTATAATGTGATTCCAGATGCAGGGATCACTAATTCATTTTCCGCAGACATAAATGTTAAAGTTTGAGAAAATAAAAGTTTTGTGCACTAGATAACTCTGTTAACAACACATGTGCTTCTAGACTGATATAAGTGCAAAGTTTCTGAATAATCAAAGTTATGTTTTGTTGCTTTTTCTTGAGATAAATGTCATAAAGTGGGGTAAAAATAAAAGCTACCTTACTCCTCATTTTCCTACCAGTGTTTGACACAAGATAATTGACCTTGTCGGGAAAAAAGTCTAAATCATGCATATACATGCATAAATTGAATTAATGTAGAAGTTTAAAGCACTGATAAACGTTTTTAAAACTAGATAGAAACATTCCATGCTGATACTGCAGCCAATGACCCAGGCTTCAAGTATTAGGTATGGTATCCAATGTTCCCACACTCTTAGCCTTGAGTCCTGCTCAATTATTAATTAGTGGGGTAAATCTTTCATGATGTAAAAGGCAACAAATTTTTTTTTTAAATATACTGTATTTACTGTATATGTTGGGAAATGATAAAAAAAAATTAAAAATTGCTGTCCCAGAACTTATGGTGAAACCTTTTTTCACCTAGGTCATACGTCCCAAGACTTAAGAAACGAAATAAATTTGTACTGCATTTGTGCTCCCCCCACTGCATGTTGCAATAGAATAGATAAATAAAATGCTTATTTGATAAATAAAAAGAAACTAACCTAATATTGTTATCATTTATTCCTTTTTTTTCAACATGAGCACTGAAGAATAAATTATATCCATGAAATCCATATATGCAGCATAGGCTTTGATACTGTAGCATGTATCGCTTATGTCTGATAACACATGCCACGTTATTCATTGACATGAACATTGATAAACAGATTGTCTGTGATTGTGCTCAAAGGTTTGAACACATTATCTGACTGAAAACTGGATCCAGCAAGATCACTAACAAGAGGGAAATAATCAACCGATATCTTGAAGACAACTGTCATTCAAGCATCACATGGTGTTAGGTGCAAAATAATCAAGACTGAATTATATCCAGGTCTACTGTATAACAGTATCTCGCAAATAAAAATGATCATTTGAAAAAACATTTACTTGAGTATACGTGATATCTTTTCGCCAGCACAGGTTACAAAAGTATCATTACTATGTACCCGCAGACATCAATGCTCCTTTGTATTAACTGTAACTACAGATGCCAAGCACATAGATGTCTGGGTGGTGAAAATAAACACAACTGGCCATGAGCAGTAAACTCCTTCTTGGAATCTACCGACAGGACATCAAAGACAAAGGTTATTTTTATTACGAAGCAAGCTTACTTTGCTTACTTTTTTAGTTGTTGTAAAGGATATCAATACAAAGGTTATTTTATTGCAAAGCAAGCCAATATTGGAAGCTGACTATGGATTCTTTTAAGTGAGCAAAAAAAAATTTTGAATATACAAAGATGGCTGAAATATGGAAGCAAACTTTAGTTCCTTTTCACCAGTATTCACAGGAATTTTGAAAATAAATTGATAAAATGGAACAAATTTTAAACTGACAAAATATAGTGCTTCATGCACAGATGTCAATGACCCAGCATTACCCATAATATTTGGAGAAAATCGTGTGATGAATTTGTGAAGGCAGTAAAGAAGCAAATGATTTCACAAACGAGAGGGAAATCATCAACTGGCATATTGAAGACAACTGCCATTCACGCATGACACTGTGTTAGGTGCAAAATAACCAAGACTGAATTATGTTCAGGTCTACTGATTGACAGTATCATGCAAATAAAAATCATTATTTGAAAACAAAAGTATCATTACTATTTACCCGCAGACATCAATGCTCCTTTGTATTAATTATAACTACTGAGCACAGAGATGCCCGGGTGGTGAATAAACACAACTGGCAGCAAGCAGTAAACCCCTTCTTTGAACTTACCAACAGGACATCAAAGAGAAGGTTTTTTTTTTATTACAAAGCAAGCTCACCTCGGAAGCCAACTTTGGACACTTGGAAGCCTTTTTCTTTTTTTTAAAGGGTATCAATACAAAGGTTATTTTATTGCAAAGCAAGTTGACCTCAGAAGACACCCGAGATATGGAAGCTAACTTTGGTTTCTTTTCACCTGTATTCAAGGAAATTTTGAAAATAAATTGAAACAATGGAACAGTTTTTAAAGTAAAAAAATATACTGCTTCGTGCATGGACATCGATGACCCAAGGTCACCCAGAAGACTTAGAGAAAATAAAATCATGTGATGAATTCGTGAAGACTAAAAGAAAAGCAGATGATTTTGCTGACAATAACATGGATGAAACTCTAGTGTACTTTGATCTCATTCCTGGATGGACTGACGATAAGATGGGGGTCAAAAGTGTAAGAATTAGCAAGACTGGTGTAGATTTGAAAAAATTTGACTTTAGTCCTTGCAGTTTCTACTTCAGGTGATGTAATACCTCTAACAATTTTTCATAGTATGAGAATGCTAAAAAAATATTTGTGTGCTGAAAGAATGAATCGTATGTGTGCAGGAGAAGGGTTGTGTTGATGAGATGCTGCTGCAGTGGATTAAAGAGTTTTATCTCAAGTACACAGTTTTCTATTTTTTGAAATAAAAGTTCAGTTGGAGTACATTTTCCGACTTGTAATTTTTGAATGATTAAAATGGTGTCCCACAACTTATGACTAAAAAACCCCAATGTGTCCCAGGACATACAGCGCACACAAAATAATAAATAATAGCCTCTTGTTGCATAATGCACTGTGTATGACCAATAAAATTACTGGATCTAATACTCAGTTCTTTTCTTGTAATACTATTTCCCAATGAGAAAATGCATGGCCAAAAGAAAGTTCAATGTAGTACATGAAAAGTGCACAGACTATATTGTGTTAAGATTTAATTAATTTTTGACTGTGTTACTGCAAAGCAAAAGGGATTATATTTGAGTACCATGACATAATGGTCCAAAAAGTGGAGAAAACTGGAGAAGGTGGAGGAAATCAAGAACCATGGCCGGATAAAAAAAAGTTCAGAGCAAACTATTTTATGTGCATTTGATGACTCACTTTTCAGCAATAACTCCAGTGGCATGTAGGAGTGATTTACTCTGCTGTCCAAGGTCCATCAGACTCCGCAACAAGCCCTGATGGTAGCTGAGATTGTCCGAGTCAGACTGAATGGCCTGCTCATAGCATGCCTGAACCTCCTGTTGCTGACCTAAGAACATAAACAATACTTTGCAATGGAAATCTACAAGGTCATCAGGCAGGTAGGTGAGTGTGTTGGTAGGTTGTTAGGTAGGTATGGTGGTATGGTAGTAGTGATATGCTGATTATACTGACCTTATTCAATCCTGCAAGGCATGTAGGGGTTTCATTGTTTAAACTCGCTATCTATAAAAACATGACTGGAGTGAGAGAAAAAGAAAATGCAAGACAGATAGATATGAGCTTACCAAGGCTTTCATGAGTAAGTATTTGCTCCATAAGAGTTGGTTGTGACTGTCTGATTGCGGCAACACCTAACACTCCATCTGGTTCATCCATGGCCACGTAAAGTCTCTAAAAACAAGGAATGAAATCTTGCCATAAAAATTTCTTACTGTTGAAAAAATAGGTGTTCTACAGAACACAGTCTCACCTATAATCCCTGCGTTAAATTCATAGAACTTGAACCTATATCTTTACCACAGAATTTTATCACTGACAATAATTATATTACCTCTACCATTGTCACCATTACTGACAATAACAATTTTACTGCCATTATCATTGTCACTGTTACTGACAATGACAACTGTATTACCCATACCAATGTTGCTGTCAAAGACAATGACAATTGTCATTACCGATACCAATGTCAATGACAATGACAATTCTATAGATATTACCATTGTCACTCTTACTGACAATGTCACTTCTTATTACCCATACCAATGTTGCTGTCAATGACAATGACAATTGTCATTACCGATACCAATGTCAATGACAATGACAATTCTATAGATATTACCATTGTCACTCTTACTGACAATGTCACTTCTTATTACCCATACCAATGCTGCTGTCAATGACAATGACAATTTTTTTTAGCAATGTCGCTGTTACTAACAATGACACTTCTTATTACCCATACCAATGTTGCTGTCAATGACAATGACAATTGTTATTACCGATACCAATGTCAATGACAATGACAATTCTATAGATATTACCAATGTCACTGTTACTAACAATGACACTTCTTATTACCCATACCAATGTTGCTGTCAATGACAATGACAATATTTTTTAGATATTACCATTGTCACTGTTACTAACAATGACACTTCTTATTACCCATACCAATGTTGCTGTCAATGACAATGACAATATTTTTTAGATATTACCATTGTCACTGTTACTAACAATGACACTTCTTATTACCCATACCAATGTTGCTGTCAATGACAATGACAATATTTTTTAGATATTACCATTGTCACTGTTACTAACAATGACACTTCTTATTACCCATACCAATGTTGCTGTTAATGAAAATTCTATAGATACTACCATTGTCAGTTTCTGACAGTGACACTTATTACCCATACCAATGTTGCTGTTAATGACAATGACAATTGTTATTACCCATACCAATGTTGCTGTTAATGACAATGACAATTGTTATTACCCATACCAATGTTGTTGTTACTGACAATGATAATTCTATTGCCTCCACCATTGTCACTGCTACTGCTACTGACAATTCAATTGCTACAGTAAACCCTGTCTTGAGCAATCACTGCTATGAGCAACCACCTGTCATTTTAATTCTATTGCCTCCACCATTGTCACTCTACTGCCAATGACAATTCTATTGCTACAGTAAACCCTGTCTTGAGCAATCACTGCTATGAGCAACCACCTGTCATTTTAATTCAATTGCCTCCACCACTGTCACTGCTACTGACAATGACAATTATATTGCTACAGTAAAACCTGTCTTGAGCAACCACTGCTATGAGCAACCACCTGTCATTTTAATTCTATCAGACCTGCCAACCCTAACGAGACCATCTCAGTAAGGCATCTGATTTTTTTCTGTAAGACTGACCAGTTTTCAGTAAGGTGTAACAAAATATCAAAAACTGCTACTGTAAAGCTGGAAAACATAGTTAAAAGTTCTATGCATCGACGATAAACATTATGTTCAACTGAAAAGTTTGTAAAGTATACATAGACTTTATTTACCACTAGTACAGTTGCAAAAACTCTAGTTCCAAACCCTATGCAGCTCAATGGCTTGGTGCCATCTCTCAACTTGACATAATTCTTGGAAATTCTTTTCCATTTCACATGACGACAGCAATCATATCTCCCGCCACGAGACATACTCAAATTGACATGTGATGTCCAATAAACATAATTGTACAATAGTATATGCAGATTGTTCCAGCACTATATATGATTGTATCACAAGAACTGAGATATACACCACTGACCTTTACTTTATTCTTTGTAACCAATGCTTGCTTGAAAAGTAAAGACTCTTCTTATCAAAAACAAACAAATAATGAAAAGAATAAAAAAAAACAGTAAAAAAGGAGTCTGGCTACTGGTTTGTAAATCTGGCAGGTCAAACTTTTATTGCTATTAGTAACAAAGACTGTAAACCTGGCTAAAGTACATGTTATGAAATGCCATTGTAGTTCAAGGTCACATATACAGTTGTCTTTGGAGTTAATCCTAGAGATGAATGAGGCCTTTGTCTAATAAACCAGCAAGTGAGAATCATTTCCTGAATTTGAATGATATTGTTAAAGGATTGTGTTGTTTTAATGCATTTTTTATGTTACAGTGATAACATCCCAGACATAAAGCAGTCATCTGTTCAGGTTGGTGTAGCTGGTTAGCTGGTTACACCCTTTGTTTGTAGAGGTAATACCTTTATGTCATCTGGGAATTGAGACACTGATTTTTGTCTTTGAATCAGTTATTTTGTTTCTGCATGAGTTAATTACGAACAACAAGCACCTTAGTAACAAGGGCAAGCCTCCAACTAAAAAGTCAAATTCTAACACTAGAGGAAAGAATTTATGTAACTGAAAGAAGTGAAAAAGAGGAAACCACACACAAAATAGCAGTTTAATCATAAGTAAAACAAATGCAGCATGTTATAAAGGACAAGGAGTAAATCAGAAATGATTTCATGTCCTAATACATGCACTGGTGATCTTCAAATATAAATATGATTCATGTCTTTGAAAGACATATATCTTTGGTGCTATATAGTTTATTTTTTGATGAATGTATGCAATATTGTAATAAGAACTATGAATAAAGAATAGAATATATGGTTATTTTTCCTTCTTAAAAAGTGCTGAAATTTGACTTTGCAAACAGGTCTTTATTTACAAACCTGTTATGAATGGGCACTTGTCTTGAGAAAGGACCACTCCGGTGACCTAGCGGTTAAACGAATGCCTTGGAATGCGGGAGGTCATGGGTTCAAGCCCTAGCCGAGTCATACCAAAGACATAAAAATGATACTAACAGCTGCCTTGCTAGGTGCTCAGCATTAAGAGGTTAGTGTTAGGACTGGTCAGCCTGGTGTTAGGATAATTTGACTGGGTGGTACCCCGTACAGAAATTTCTCATGGATTCCGTATGGAATACTTATGGAATCCATATGGAATAGATATGGACTGAAAAACTTATGGAATCAGACACATTATTCCATATCAATTCCATAAGTACTTCACAGCAAGTGAAAATTCCATATGGAATAAAGTTGAAACTTTAATCTATAAGCACTTTTTTCCATATGGAAAGTGGGCTCATGCATTATAGCATCATGGAAAATACTCTCTGAAGAATTAATAACCTAAACTATCTGATTAAAATATAAATATTGGTGGGAGTTTGAGTACATGTATGTGTCAGTGTAGCTGTGGAAGGATGAATATATACTCATATAAATTTGAAGAAACACATGTATGTCAGTTTTCTTTAATTTATTTCCACAGATGTTTAAAAACAAAGACATGACCAAAAAGGTAGGGAAAATGTAAACATGATCAGAAAATTAATATTAAAATACAACCATAGATGAATCTTTGGTGCAAGGTGGATTTTGGGCTTGATCTAATGTTTATTCTGAAAAGTAATTTTGTTGGCTTCCTATTAAAATATGCTCTACAAAAATCATACACTAGTGAAAATGCGACTTAAATTTCAGCAAAATCAATGAACATTTCTTGACATTCACTTAAATGTCCTTTTTCACTAAAATTATGGTATTTTAGGAGATTTTACCAAAATTTAAGAAAATATCAATGAAATTTTGTGATTGAAATTTCACTGACTCTGCCAATATTTCTGAAAATATCAGTGGGAATTTGTGATTGAAATTTCACTGAGAGTTTGTCAAAAATTCTAAAAATATAGTGATATTTTGTGATTGTAATATCACTGACATTTTAGTAAAAACAATGTCAATAAGATATAATAAAATTTATTTTTTGTTTCTTGTACAGTTTGAATGATTTTCAGCAGCATTTATATTCCCTGTTTCTGATAGCTGTAATTGTATTGTTTATTTGGGAACAATAACTTCTTTCCACATATTTCTGTATTATATTTGTTTATCAAATTTTGTTATTGTTGTTGTTGTATTTTTTTAAAATTAAACTTGATTTAACTGCCCTCAAACAAGTTTTCTCGTTTTCTGTTTTGAATCAGAATTTCGCTTTTCTCCTGACCTGAGTCTGATTTTCCTCAATACGGACCCTTTTTTTAATATCATCTCCAAAACTTTTTCTTTTTAATAATGCTTTATCCGGTCCCATTCCGCAACGGGCTTTCTAATAAGTATTTGTTCTGTTTATTATTTAAAGGATGACCGTTGTAAAGAGCTTTCTGATTGGTCAAAATTTTGTACTTGTCCAATGAATTGTTGCATAACGGAAACTGACAGAAATGCTAAATATGGCGATTCAAGCAGGATACGAGTTTGAATAACCATTTGAAAAATGTGCGGCAAAGAGAATAGCTTTAATCAAAGTCGATGGGAGCGTAATTGGTCAGTATGAAAACTGAATGCCAGGACTAACATTTTGCTTTTCGTGCCATAAACAGCTCTACAGTAGTGGCTAACGTGCTAAATAGGACAAGGAATTGAACCAGGGTGTTTTCGAAGTTATATAACTCAAAACTGATTAACTTCCAGGATGAATTTAAGGAGGACAACGTATAGATCACTGGTGGCAATTCTTGCGAAATACACATGTCTATCAAAGATGGTCATATCTTTGCGGAATTTTCTTGGCCCACATCACAGTTCAATATCGTGAGGCATTATTGTGTATATTATCAAAATATTCTAGGTGTGTTGGAATTCAGTGTAAAATAAGAGTACTTATATCATGATAAACCTTTGTCACGGCTGCTTATGGAACAAGGACTAGTTCAAGAGACCACAGCAGCATCATAGTTTTAATATTAATCAAAAATCAAGTTGCAGTACAAGTGACACGGCATTCTTTTAGCATTTCTTTTCATGTCTTAAATGGAAGCTTTTCTGTAATTTTGCATTATTTTCACAGTTGAATTTTTCAATGCAGATTAATATTTTATGTATGTTTATGTGTTCACAGATGCCTGTGCATATATACCAGGCTTGATACTTTGATTTTTAAAATCACTTAATTATTTAGTGTCAAGACAGATTTTTCACATCATGTTGTATATACTATAAATATTGTACATAATAGATAGAAAACCTCAAGGTAGATTAGTTCTGTAATTAAGTTACCTTCTCTAAATAAAGTCATTATTATTATTATTTTTATTATTATTATTAACTCCCATATCTCTTGACTTGGATGTCATATAATTACAACATCTGTAAAAAAAAAAAAATCATGCAAACTTAATATCACCTTGGTTAATAAAGTCCTGTTTAAGTCATATTCATTATTAATCTGAAACCTTCTGAAATGTCTGAAAAACTTCTAAAACTTCAGTAAAATACTTTATAATGATCAAAATTGTAGTGAAATCTCACAAAAGTTTTAGTCAAATATTTGTGAAATCTCACCAGACCTTTCAGTGAAATGAAAAAGACTTGAGTGATGCCATCATGCATTAGGCTTTGTCTGCGAGGAAGAAAATGAGGACAAGAAAAACCTAAATCTTATTTGATAATGTCTGTCAAAATAAAATTTATGATCCATTTTAAAATTTATGGTGAATATTTATCATTGATTCCCAATAATGTCTAAGAATCAGTTTAATAGAAATCTGAAGCAGTTTTTTTATGGTTTAGACAGAAGGCACTTAAAAAACCCGTCTGAAATCTGCCTTAAGTATGCCTGGAAATTTTTGTACGGGATGAACTATTACCAAATTACATGTGAACTATTTACAAATTCCATATGGATCATTTACAAATTCCATATGGTATATCTGCCAAATCCATATGGACTATTCACAAATTCCATATGGAGTATTGCCAAATTCCATATGGAATTTTAATTTTATTCCATATGGACAACCTACAGATCTCATTGACAAATTAGCATATTCCATGAGATTTTCCATACGGAGTACATACGGAGTCCATAACATTTCCATATGGATACATTGAAATCCATAAGAGTGCTTTAACTATAGAATAGAAATGGCCATATGAATATTTCTGTAAAAGTACGTATGGATTCCATATCCATTCCATGTGGAAAATTTCGTATGGGACATCATGCTACATGTCAGCGGCATGATGCCCCAGTGCTAAACACCACTATAAACTGCCACACTGCAAACATAAAAGCAATACGAGTGAGAAAAAAATTAAAATCTATGTCACAAATCCAAATCACACATCTTGAGAAAGTTTTGGGGGGGCAGAAGGGGCAGTCTCTCAAGACAGGTTGTACTGTTCTACCAATTTCACTGTTACTGACCATGACAATTTTATTACTGATGTGACTGTTGCCATGACAATTTTATTACTGATGTGACTGTTACCATGACAATTTTATTACTGATGTGACTGTTACCACGACAATTTTATTACTGATGTGACTGTTACCATGACAGTTGTATTGCTGATGTGACTGTTGCAACTGCCATCAGAAAAGTGACATAGGTAAGTATAAATGAAGAGATGAGATGTGTCTTTATTTTATCAGGGTAAGTAAATGAGGAGATGAGATATTTGTATTATCAGGGTAAGTAAATTTAGAGATGAGATGTGTATCATTATTTTCAAGGTAAGTAAATGAATATTACATATAGTCACCTGCATGAAGTCTAAATGATCTTGAAGGTATTGTGCCTTTCCCACCACATACTGCTCAAAGTGCATGAGTGAGCGTGTGAAGGCCTGACATACATAGCATGCATCCGCCAGCACATCCTCTGGCACCTGTTTCAAAAACTTGTCCACCGCCATGTAACCTGGGTCACTCAAGTAAATGGGGCCAGCTCCTGTGAGGAAAGATGGGAAATACAGGATTATGGATAAGGTATACAAAACATCAGCACAGGCCTAGATAATATCCTTACTGCTTTTGCAGATCAGGATCTATTCTTTCATTATTCTCATCATTTCAAAAGAGCAGCATATATCCTGCAGATGTTGTGGTACATTATGTATAGCAAATCTGGCTCTTCACTGTATGTCATTGGATACTGATTACACACTGGTAAGTAAGATGCCAGGGATGCTTTTGTAATTTGATCTTAACAGAATAGGACAATCAGGTCCAAAGTGGAAGGGACCCAAAGTTGGAGTTGTAGGATCTACATAGGCCCCTGTGGGTGTCATAAAGCAATGTCCTGGTAGAGATTTAGGGCAATGCCCCTACCCAGCCATCAGAATACTGCACATGGCACATGATACTCCACCAATGAAAGGTTAGAAATAAAATTTTCTGCAGTATGCTTTAAACATCTGCCTTGTTCTTTTAGGAACAATGGGAAATATATGTACAAGTTTACTTGAAAATGATTAAGAACAAGTTCAGTTGCTATCCATTAGTTTAAAATACAAGTCTTTCATAGTCAAGTTTAAATGCATGGGATCTGACTTTACAAACCAATTTTCAATTTTTCAGAAGCATCATCACACAACTAGAAATGCATATACCAATTAGAAGGGATTTTTTTTGTAAGCAAAAACATGTCTAACTCCATCCCCATATGACAATTAATAACAATTAATGTCCTTAACTTCTACTTGCAAAAAGGAAAGGTAAAATCTAGCAATGTGAATCAAATGAAATTTTGTTAGGAGTGTTACATAGAAAGCCACCGATTTTTAAAGTCAAAGAATATTTTGTGTACAGGGAAGTTATTATGTAAAAAAGACATGGCTAATATCACTAGATTAAACATGACTTAATGTTAGTGTAGGTGTAACCTGAACAAATTCAAAAAGTTCATAAAATGAGAAAAACAACCAAACAATGGTCAGTCTCAGATTTGGTTTACCTCAATATCCATTTTACATAATCTTGTTTACAAGGTAAACGTTTTTAGAAGTGGAACACAAAACAAATATGCCTCCCTCCTGTTGAGTGGACATAGAGAAATTATACCTAAGACTTTTTAATACAATGCAGCCCAAAACCTACCAAAAATCATTCCCAGAACTGCCATCAATTTCTTCTGGCACAGGCAGTCTGATCCTGCTTTCATAAAACATCAGGGTATTGAGTAAAGTCCTGGCTAAATTTGTTCATGCATATCGCTTGTGAACTACAACAGGATAATTGCATTAAACCTGTTTTCATGCTTATTAGTTGCAAACTACAACAGGATAATTGCATTAAACCTGTTTTCATGCTTATTACTTGTGAACTACACTAGTATAATTGCATTAAACCTGTTTTCATGCTTCAAAATTTCAAACTACAATAGGATAATTGCTTTAAATTTATATTTCCATGTAACCATTTTACCTTTACTCTGTGCTGGTGTCTCTGCAGCCTTCATCTGAGCCCTTAACGTCTTCCACCTGGTAAGATAGTCAAGAACTGAGAAAACAATCTGGGCACTCATGCGGTGAAAATCTGAACCACTCCGCTGTTTGGCATCTGAACGTTTCACCTGATGAAGCACCTCATTGATCTCTGCAAGGATCTGATCACAGAAAGGGCAAATTAAAAGATCTCTGTAAGGATCTGATCACAGCAAGGGCAAATTAGAAGATCTCTGTAAGGATCTGATCACAGCAAGGGCAAATTAAAAGATCTCTGTAAGGATCTGATCACAGCAAGGGCAAATTAAAAGATCTCTAAGGATCTGATCACAGAAAGGACAAATTAAAAGATCTCTGCAAGGATCTGATCAAAGAAAGGGCAAATTAAAATATCTCTGTAAGGACCTGATCACAGCAAGGGCAAATAAAAAGATCTCTGTAAGGATCTGATAACAGAACAGACAAATTAAAAGATCTCTGCAAGGATCTGATCACAGCAAGGGCAAATTAAAAGACCTCTGTAAGAATCTGATCACAGCAAGGGCAAATTAAAAGATCTCTGTAAGGATCTTATCACAGAAAGGGCATAATAAAAGATCTATGCAAGGATCTGATCACAGAAAGGGAAAATTAAAAACTGGATTGAGAACGTTTATTTCAAATTCAAAATTAAATGAAGGTTTAGTAAGCATGTTGCAGAATTAATTTTCAGATCTACATATCATTCATCCCAAGCATGTAGGAAATCAAAATAGGGGTTTAGGAAATGTAAGCAAATGAAAAATACTTTAACCAAAACCACAATGCATATTTTCTATGTGACCCTGAGTTCAAACAAAAAGAAGCAAAGTGCATGGCACAGAATAATTTGTATAAGTTTCATAATTATTTATCCAATTTTTCATGTGACCTCGAGTTCAAGAAATATTTTGATGAAAATCCTATTCATACAGAAGTAGCATTGATTCATCGATTGAAGTTCCATTTTCACAACTACTGCTTTCACCACATGTCATAATTAAAGCCATTTCAATAGTCAGAACTCTTTATCCAAACGTTTACTTAATCAAGCATTTTTCAACTGACAGACCAAGTAGTATATGGCTGCATTGATTTCCTGGACCAAGAACTAATACTGTATTGTCCCTAAGCTTACCTCATCTACGTCGTCCTGTGACCCATCAAGAAGAACATGTAGGACAATGTGTGGAAGGATGTAGAGAGCCACATTCAGCTCATGTTTGATTGCTGCACTGCATGATTTGAACACTCTGTGTGCCTTCTCCTGCTTGACCTTTAAAGAGACCACATTATTGTTGAGGATATTTTCAAAAAGATCTGGTCAAAGAAACAGGTTCATTCTTCACGGGAAATTTCTCAAATTTATTACAGTTGATATTAACATTAATCACAATAAAAAAAATTCTCATCCAGAATATAAGGCAAGCAGGATACTTTTAGCTGGAATTATTATACATCAGTTTTAAAATGGTCTTTGGTTGAAATTAAAACAAAATATATTTATTTTGACATTTTATCTCTTGTGAAACGTCCTCTTCAGATGTCCTTATATTACTGTAAAGGTCACATCATGTTTCCCTCATGTGCCTGTAATGTCATGTCATATGACTCTTGTGTCAGTGATGTCCCATAACAATACCCTCATATGCTTGTGATGTCACATTACAACACCTAGAAGTGCTTGTGATGTCACATCACAATACCTAGAAGTGCTTGTGATGTCACATTACAACACCTACAAGTGCTTGTGATGTCACATCACAATACCTAGAAGTGCCTGTGAGGTATGTCACAATACCTTCATGTGCCTGTGATGTCACATCATCTTATTGTAACATTACCCTCATGTACCTATGTTATTACTTCAGATTACCCTTATGTGCCTGCAACAAAACATCATAATACCCTCATATGCTTGTGATGTCAAGTCACAATACCTTCAAGTGCATGTAATGTCATACCCTCTTACCTTTATATTACTCATGTGTCTGTGATGTCAGAGTACAATACCATCATGTACCTGTGTGGTCATGTCACAATACCTCCATGTGGTTGTGATATCATGTCATCTTATAACATTACCTTCATATCACTTCAGATTACCCTTATGTGCCCGTGACAAAACATCATAAAACCCTCATGCACCTGTGATGTCAAACACAATACTCTCGTGTACCAATGATGTTGTCTCACTGTACCTTCATGTGCCTGTGATGTCACCATATTATCCTAATGTGCAAGTTATGTCACATCATCTTACCATCATATTACACTCATGTGTCTGTGATTTCATATCACATTAGCCTCATGTGCTTGTATCTTTTCACCTTACCCATTTTTGCAAATTATGTCACATCATATTACCTTCATGTGCCAGTAATGTCACATTATATTACCCACATGTCACTGTCATATTACCCTCATATGCCAGTGATATCACATCCTGTTATCCTCATATTGCCAGCATATACGAAAAAAAATATTTGGTTTCACTGGATGTTTTGCAGCACATCAAAATAAGTAGGTTATATATTCTTGAGCAAACTGGGGTAAAGTACCCTGCCCTAGAAATGCCATGGTAGCCAACCAGGTTGATCTGATAGTAGGATTCAAACCTGCACCCTTTCAGACTGTCATGCTAATTACTGTGCCACCATGGCCCATCTTGATTAATTACCACTTACAACATGCTGGAAAGCACACTAGGTCTATTCTACATCCCAATGCCCATTCTACATCCCCATGCCCATTCTACATCCCCATGCCTATTCTACATCCTGATTCAAATTATACATCCTGAAGCCCATTCTACAACCCCATGCCTATTCTACATCCTGATTCAAATTATACATCATGATGCCCATTCTACAACCCATGCCTATTCTACATATCCATGCCCGTTCTACATCCCAATGCTGGGTCTACATCCCCATGTTCATTCTATATCCCCATGCATATTCTACATTTCCATGTCTATTCTACATCCCAATACCCATTCTACAACCCCATGCCTATTCTACAACCCCATGCCCATTGTACATCCCAATCCCCATTCTACATCCCAATGCCTATCATACATCCTGATGCCTGTTCTACATACCCATGCCTATTCTACACCTCTATACCCATTCTACATCCTGATGCACATTCTACATTCCCATGTCTATTCTACATCCCAATACCCATTCTACAACCCCATGCCCATTCTACATCCCAATCCCCATTCTACATCCCAATGCCTATCATACATCCTGATGCCTGTTCTACATACCCATGCCTATTCTACACCTCTATATCCATTCTACATCCTGATGCACATTCTACATCCCCATGCCTCTTCTACATCTCCATCCCAATGCCTATTCTACATCTCCATACCTATTCTAAATCCCATACCTTTTCAACATCCTGAAGCACACTCTATATCACCATGCCAATTCTAAATCCCCATGCCTATTCAACATCCCAATGCCTATTCTACATCCTGATGCCCATTCTTCATCTCCATACCTATTCTAAATCTCCATGCCTTCTACATCCCCATGCCTATTATACATCCCTGTACCTATTCTACATCCCAATGCCCATTCTACATCCTGATGCACATTCTATATCCCCATACCTATTCTACATACGCATGCCTATTCTACATCCCATTGCCTATTCTACATCTCCATGCATATCCTATATCTCCATGCTTATTGTACATCTCCATGCCTTCTACATCCCTGTACCTATTCTACATCCTAATGCACATTCAACATCCCCATGTCCACTCTACATCTCTTTCCATATTCTACATCCCCATGCCTATTCTACATCGCATGTCGTTTCTACATCCCCATGCCATTTTTACATCCCATGCTTATTCTACAACCCATGTCTATTCTACATCCTGATACACATTCTACATCCCTATGAATATTCCACATCTCCATGCCTATTCTACATCCCATACCTTTCCTATATTCCCATGCCATTTCTACATCCCATACCTATTCTACATCCTTATGCAGAGTCTACATCCCCATGCCTATTCTACATCCGCATGCCTATTCTACATTTCCATGTGTATTCTACATCCCCATGCCTATCCTACATCCCAATGCCTATTCTACATTTCCATGTGTATACTACATCCCCCTGCCTACAGTGCCGTCTTAAGGCATAGGCACACTGGGCAGTAGCCCAGGGCCTCATGCTTCTAGGGGCATTATGCTGCCCATATTGTTAATGAATACTGGCCGGTAGGGGGCCTCAGTGCATTGCTTTGCCCAGAGCCTACAATGTTGTTAAGACGGCACTGCATGCCTATTCTACATCTCCATGCCCATTCTACATCCAATGCCTATTCTACATTTCCATGTATATTCTATATCCCCATGCCTATTCTACATTCCCATGCCTATTCTACACCCCCATTCCAATTCTACATTTCCATGTGTATTCTATATCCCCATGCCTATTCTAAATCCCAAGCCCATTCTACATCCCATGCCTATTCTACATCCCTATGCCATTTCTATATCCCCAAACCATTTCTACATCCTGATGCACATTCTACATCCCATGCCCATTATACATCCCCATACCCATTCTACAACCTGTGCCTATTCTACATCCCATGCCCATTATACATCCCCATACCCATTCTACAACCTGTGCCTATTCTACATCCCATGCCCAAAGTGGCTGAAAGTGTTCAAACTACTAGTATTTCAACGTGGTGTTATACCATTCAGACCAAAATGACTGATTCTGCCATTTCTATCACTCATGTAATTTCATTTTTCTTTAGTATAATAAAATCAGTTTGAGGTTAAATGATGATTTATCATGCAACAGTAAATGAAACTGACCTGAAAATAAAAGATGTGCATGATGACTGAAACATGAAAATGTAAATGTGACCTACATTTGGTTAGGTTGTATAGTACATATAAACATACAAGATATGAAGTGTAAATACAATATAAAAAATGGCAACCACGGCCTCCATATTTGATTTATGACCAAAGCATTACTGAAAAATAATATAATCAAATCTATAAATAGTGATGATGCCAATGACACTAATGCCAGGAATGTGACTACTTCTCACTCCACACAAATGTTGACTCCATATGGTGAGATAACTCTAAAAATACTAATCAGACAAAGCTGACATTTATGTGGTGCATAAATTCTTGTCATGATACAAATGCATTCCAAGTTTCATGAAAATATCTTAGACCACGCTGGAGATATTAAATGGACAAGAGTGTGATGGACAAATGGACAACTTGTAACGAGTGTCCTGACCAATACTCTTCTGGACAAAACGATTTTCCAGGAATCCAAGGTAAGACCAATTTTTCTTCTTCTTTAGTGCTGAGTGATATTCTTGAGCAATAACATTCTGGACATAAGATCAGTACCATCTCATTTAGGACCAACCGGACATCTTTAGAGGTAATACGGTGAGAACCCAATGAAAATATTAATATCTATTCAGGAGGAATAATAAGATTTTCCAGCTGGGTATCATGGCAGCCATACTGAATATCAAGATTAGCATCAATTTCATTTAATTTAGGACCAACAAGAGATTATAAGAAATCTACTGGGAAAAAAACATATCAATATGACTTTAGCAGTAGTTTATATAGATATGACTTTAGCAGTAGTTTATAAGATTTTTTGATGGCACTTTATAATTTGGACTCATACATAGCGCTCTCAACACAGATAGTTTTGCATGTTCATCACTGGCCACATGTGACTCCTTTTGGTACTGATCCATTAGTTCATAGATTTTTTTAAAGGTTTTTTTCATTCCTGCTCTTTGTTGCAATGATATTCCACAACATGGAATATGACAGTTGTTTGCATTATTTGAAACACTTTTTTTCTCAGTAATGTTATTGTCTTGGAAATAAATTGCTACTTCATCAAGCTTTTAGCCATTCTGACATGGCAGAGATAGGAGAACTCTTGTAGATAATAGAAATGTGGAAATCTGATTCTTTTAGAAAAATTTGCATTGGGGAACAGCTTAGACAAGATGTAATAGCTCATACCTCAAGGATCCCAGCTCTTGTGTTTTGCTTACATTACAAGAATACTTGCATAGAACTAGAGAAATTTGTTTGAATGAAATATCACTATTTATTAGTGTCCAAGCACCACACAAGCTTGTGAACAATTTTAAAGTGGATAAAATCTGTTAAAGAGGCAGTAGGAGCTGATATTTCTAATTTTTCTCAATTGCTATCTTGCTATGTTGTTGTTGCCTTGAAATTAATACTACTTTAAAATCTGTAGGTTGGCAAAAAGATGTGTTCTTAGGAAATATTATCAAGAACCATTGATTGTTGACACCGTTTATCAGTGATTCCAATTTTACAAGTGCTTATACTTGACTTGCACATTAGTTTTTCTTGACTGTCCCAACTGTAAATAAATAACAATGGAATATAAGTTAAATTTGATGATGATTCCACTGCACATGAGTATCTGAGGGATTACAGTCCCTCCCTTGTATATCCACCTTTGGGTTTCTTTTTTATTGTTTAAGTATTTTGTGTGTGGTATTCTGGTGAAGTGGTGCCAATGTCTGGGTCTCTGAAGGCTGACCAATTATTTGACTTTGAGTCATCTCCTGTAATCCCTCACATACTCAGGTTCACATTTCAGCTTACAGGTAAGTCTCATTTCATTACAAGTTAGTTTAATGATGGAACATTTTGAGGGGAGAAAATGGTTTTACTTGGAGATAAACTTGCATGTACAGTACATGGTTCCCATGCTTTTCTAAAGATACATTTCCAGGGTTTTTCCAGGATGAAATTACTTTTTTCAAGGTGCACATATGACCATTACTGAATGGAATTAAAGAACATGTTAGATTATAAAACATGGATTTTCTAAATGCAAAGATGTTTCTCTTTCAAGACTCTCCAAAAACATCTAAGTCAGAAAAGATGATCATGTATAAAACCACAAAATGTATCACACGAAACAAGTTAGATTATATTCCTATAAATTTGCAAGTAAAATCATTTCAATGTACAGAATAAAAATTCTAACTTTATTTTGCTGCATTATGTTGCTAGGTGGGAATAACATAATGAACATAAATTATGTTTTGTTTCCTTTCAAACCTTTAACAATATATATATATATATATATATATATATATATATATATATATATATATATATATATATATATGCATCTTATAGAAAGTAAACAGTTCCTATTAAAGTATATAAAAAAGTAAATAAACACAAATAATTAGAATCTTGTCTTGTAATGAAAAGAGTTTAACCCTGAATTTATCAGTCCCAATAAAATCTCAAACACGATTTTACAAACAACCTAATCTACTTCAGACGATCTGGTTAAAAATCCATCATTTAAAAAACATTTTCAAAAGGGTTGATTTAAATTTTGACAAAAGACCTTCAAAATTATATACTATTGTATAAACAAGGACTGAATTTTCTGTAAAATCAACTTGTCTTCTTGTAATTCGTTAAACTAGTCCCCAAACCTGTATTGATACAGGGGCTTGTATCCTTTTTAATATATAATACAAGGGATGACAATTTCTCATTTCAGCTCTGAGATTCAACAATTTGGACTACAAATTTGGCTTAAAACAAATAGCAGTATGTTTTCTAATCCGAATTTGCTCCGATATTCCCACACAATTTTTCATATTTGGACATTTAGGTTGGGTCCTGAGGTCATTGCAACTGCATATCGAAAATTTGGAATTTGCCGCCACCGTGCGGTAGCAACATATGGTAGTCGCTTACCAGCGGGTCTAGAAAATTTAAACTTATTTTATATCAACTTATACCTGCATGAAATCAATAGGAAAATTATTTACATTCTCAGAAATGGCAAGTATTATAACCATTATGTTGTTAATCCGCTGACAGACAAGACGAAACTATGGCATAGATGAAACCTGACCCAATACTCGCCATTTACATTATTAGTCACATGACTTCACAAACCTCAAATGACATTGGATGTCCAACAGTCACGTGATATCAACAACAAACTCCTTTATAATGTTGTTGTACAGTCTGATTTATCAAGCAGAGAGCACATGTCAACATGGTAGTCATGTGATACAACAAAACTCCAGAAGTTGTTCTCAGAATAAATAAATATGGAGATTTTTGTGTTCTTTCGTTTTTATATTTTAATTACAACCAGTATACGACTTTCATTTAATAATTTTTATATCTTTTTTTCTCTTCAACATTTGATAATGTGGGTTGTTAGATAGGTGTACTCATGTGACTAGCAATGCAAATCGCGAGTACCTGGTCACATTTCATCAATGTAGTTTTGATTTTTCAGCAGATTAAAGACATAACGACTTTAATACTCACAATTTCTGACAAAATAAGTAGTTTTCATAATGATTTCATTGGTGTATCACTCGATCTAACAATGTTTAAAGTTTGCTAGGCCATCCAGTAAGTAGCAACGCTTTGAAACCACCATGTTGGTCTCTTGTAATGCTAGACTGGTTTTCATAACTTCCATGTAAGGAAAGATACAGCTATAGTGCTGACTTTGAAAATAAAAGTCTACTAGACGAATATAATCAACTGGGCATTTGGATTGACTCAGCATATATGTTTATTGCAAGCAACCAAATGATCCATACTGCACCCTCCCAATATTCTGGTTAGAACTCGATAAATTTAACTCATGATCAGTTTTGTGGCAACTTAAATACATGACCGTTTCGGGCATCAAGTGATGGCGGAAAATTCCCGGGGTTTTCCCGACATTCACTGCCTTAATACAGTAAAATATCTCATTACCAAAAGCCATACTGACTTCTACAATCCGTACCATATAAAAATTTCTTGCCTGAATGGTTGAATTTCAACTTGATATTATGCTTCTACTTTTAAAATCTGGTAGTATTTACAATTCAGTTCTATCTATCCATCCTTCCTGCATGAACTGTAAATCTTCTCTTGTACACCAAATGAAACCCCAAAAACAAATCTGATGAGTGGACGTATCAAGGGATGAAATTTTATCACACACCAAAACTGGGTCACTGCGATGCACTTTTAAGGAGTTTTCAACATTTCTTAAAAATTGTGCTGGAGCATCCATTAAACACCTTTCCCTTGTTGCCACCAAAGTTACAATGTATGTGCAACCTGTGATGTGCTACAGGAGCAGGCATGTATCATGTATGCTACTGAATTCTTCTGATTTCTAGTTGATCCTAAATAAAAATGGCGCCAATCTGATTTTTACTTGCTAAATTAGACTCTGCAGTTCTCCTCTTTGACAGAGTGTGAATGGTGTCAGTTATATTTGGGTTTTTAATGGTTCCCCATGAAAATATGGCTTTCTGCTAAAGAATTATAAAACCTCACACTTGGGTCACAAAGAATGACAGCAGATGACATTAATTCATCCAAACATGAATTAGCTAATTAAAGTATGGGAAAAGCAACACATGTTCAAAAAAAATTATTATTTCTAAAGAAAACATGGGTTTTTAAAAAAATCACAGAATAAAATCCAACATAGACTCAAACCTATTAAAACATTGACCAATCATGTGACTCAAACCTATTAAAACACTGACCAATCACATGAATCAAACCTATTAAAACATTGACCAATCACGTGACTCATCATCCTCTCCTGAAACCACAAGGGTACTCAGCAGCAATGGAATTCTGTGTTTGTAAAATTGATCCCCCCAAAAGGCTTTCACATTCTAATAACCACTGCAAAACAGCAGCCTCCTGGGTTGATCCCTAAGTGTAAGGACTGATTTAATGTCATTTTTAACACATTATAGGCCAGATCATGCAGAGGAAATGGGAGCAAAGCACCTTTTCTAATGACACAGAAGGAGCCAACCTGTGGTGGCCTTGCTGGGTAGTGAAATGATGTTTAGATTACAAGTACAATGCTCTACCAACAGTTCCTAGAGGGAACAGATATCTATAGTTTTTAAGCAATGAATCCCAAGTCCATGGGGGTAGGGACAGACCCTGGGATCAACATCAGTTAAGTGTATATATTTGTCTTTCCATGCCCAATAAGTATATATGTATTGTTTTATGGATGCAACCTCAACACTTTCCATGTTATAACCCAGGCGAAAAGTACCTGGTGGATGGGGGTGAACTACAGGTAAATATGAGCTGAATGCATAATTCTGATGATAAGTCCACTGAAGGCAGAGAAAAACTTCCAGCCACACCTTGGGGGGGGTCCGAGTCTCATATGAGTTGAAACTTTAGCTACTGATCATATACACCAAATCTCAGAAATGTAAAATATACAACTTCAGTCATTTGCAATTTTTGTAAAATCACCCATACCCTGTAGCTCCAACCCTAAGGATGTCATAAAACAATCTACACCAACTAGAGTTCAGGGGTTCAAATGTGATGGATGATGCATGTGTGCTTGCATGTGTGTGACCATGATTCATACAGCCTTAAGAGTTCACTTTCTGGACTCTTCATGGCATTTTCAAGAACTTCCAAGTTTTGAAAAGAGTATTTTCACTAACAGAAATTTAACTGTTTCTATATGTTAATATATTAAGAAGCAGTGTTGTTGTGTGTCATTTGAGCTGCCAAATTTTATTCCATTTTTTAATAAAAAAATTATTTTTGGACAATGCATAAAAATATTTCCTAACTTAAAATATAGTATAGTTCATTCAGATTTAATTGTCTGAATTCCCTCACAACATTTCAAAACATTTTACAACATATTCAAGGACTTTTCAAGGATAACGCTAACTGTAAATTCAAGGACTTTTTACGGTAATGCCTCCAAATTCAATTAATAACCTCTCACATTTTCAAAAGTAATGGAATAATAATTACAATGACCTGGTTTCAGACTATGCATGAATTATTTCAGAATAACAAAAGCTTGTCTGTTTCTAGGATTGTGAATACCTTGGAAGACAGGTAGCCAGTCCATGTACTGACCCAGTCCTTGTAGTTATTCCCCTTTTTACTGCAATAGATGGGTCGTTGTAGACTGGTCCAGTCAGACTTCTCTCTAAGCATGTATCTAAAATATACAAGTTATACTAGAAGTCAACAGCAAAATGGCATTTTCATGTTCTTTCAAAGTTGCTTTTTCCATTATGCTTTGTCCACAACATTCCCAAAAGAAAGTAATTTTTTTCCATTTTAATCTTTAATGGCCTTGATTTGTGAAAAGTAACCCAAAGCTCTGGATGAAGGAATTCTATGTTACACAAGAAGTTGTTTGTTTGAAAATAGAAATTATCAGCTTGTGAAATGGTAATTAAGTTTGCATAAAAGCACAAATCTGTCATTCAGGATAACAGTCTGCATACAGCTGTTCAGCATTACCTTGACAACTGCCAGAAATATAGAATTTAATCATTTTTCCTTGACATCAGTGGAATTTTCCAATATTTAAAACTTATCAAAATAGAGAATGCTGAATTTTTTCAGCATATTCCAGGGTAGTAATAACCATATAGAGAAGGTTTGAACCATAATCCAACAAGTAATCACATGCAAGAAGATGAATCCTTGACAAGATTGCATGTACTTACTTGGAGTTGGTCAGGGGTATAAGAATCTCCTGGGTTTGCTCGGAGAAACGTTTCCATAATTTGCTGCCAGTGGGCTCAGCTTCATTAGGCTCACTGACCTGGTAAACTTGAAGCAGTTCTTGCAAAGCATACGCTGAGCAGTCCTGAAGAAAGAGGAATAATAAGTCTAACACACAAAACCATGAAAATTAGGTTACACTTACCAAATTTTTATTCTTGAGACTCAACTTCAAGAAACATCATACAATACATGACCACACTCCTTCCAACGGTATAGACTGAGTTCTGGCTTCAAGGATAAGTCCATGTTACATAAAAATGTGCTCCTCAAATCCCACTGACTCCCTTCCCTGGGTAATGCATCAAGGAACCAAGAACCTTGTTGTCATCTACCTAACCTTGTACATACCAAATCACTCTCCATCAACTGCTATAGATGGTTGCATGAGGAACCAACAGAAAGATGTATTGACACACTGACACAACAATAGACGGACATGATGAACCATAAAATAAATATAAATGTACACATTAAATTATAGCAGATCTAGGCTCAAAAAGAAATCGCAAAAAATCTGATAGGTAAAATTTCATCCATTCGTATTGTAAAATCATGAACAAAAATCCAAGCAGAACATCAAAGACAAAGTTTATTTTTATTACAAAGCAAACTGACCTCGGAAGCTGACTTTGGACTCTAGAGCCAGAATTTTTTTAAAGGATATCAATACAAAGGTTATCTTATTGCAAAGCAAGCTGACCTCAAAAGCCAACTATGGATTCTTTTAAGTGTGCCGATTTTTTATTTTTATTTTCGAATATTCAAAGATGGCCAAGATATGGAATCTAACTTTGGTTCCTTTTCACCGGTATTCACAGACATTCTGAAAATAAAGTGAAACAATGGAACAGTTTTTAATGTGACACAATATAGTGCTTTGTGTGTGAACATCAATGATCCAGCATCACCCAGAAGATTTGGAGAAAATAAAATCACGTGATGAATTCGTGAAGGCCAGAAGAGAAACAGATCATTTCGCCGACAATATGATCATTAACATGGATGAAACTCTAGTGTGCTTTGATCACATTCCTGGACGGACTGACGATAAGTCAGAAGTGTGAGAATTAGCAAGTCTAGTGCAAATTTGAAACACTCTGACTTTTGTCCTTGCAGTTTCCGCTTCTGGTGACAATTTTTCATGGTATGAGAAAGATAAAAAAATATTTATGTACCGAAAGAATGGATCGTACGTGTGCAGGTGAAAGGTTGTGTTGATGAGATGCTGCAGCAGTGGATTAAAGAGTTTTATCTCAAGTACAGAGTTTTATAATTTTTAAAATAAAATTTCAGTTGCAGTGCATTTTCTGACATGTAATTTTCAAATGATTTAAAAGGTGTCCCACAACTTACGACTCGAAGTAAACGATGTGTCCCAGAACATACAGTGCACACAAAAAATTCAAACAGTGCACGAAAAAATTACTTTTGAAATTAATTTATGGTGTCCCAACAAATAGTGTCCCAACATATACGGTAAATACGGTAAGTATATTTTCAATAACTGACCTGTATTCTAGGTTCTGTGGTGGCCAGGTAGGCCTTGACAAGCTCATTAATCAGCCCCACAATAAAGTTATCCTCCCCTATAGAACTGTGGAACCTTGCCATCTCCTCTTTTGGGTTATTGGCCGATAGCTCAAGCCTATAGAAGAAACAATTTCTGAAAGAAATCTCTTCAAGACCAACAGATCTGTCGAACATTTTGTTTAAACTTAGATATCAGTGCATGGAGCAAGGTCATCATCTACGTCAAACATCTAACTCATTAAACGAGTTCTATCAAAATCAGACAATCATATGTTTTACTGTTTACAATGTATGAATGAGAAGTTTCTGAAACCAGAAATCTAGATTTGCTGGTCCGATTGATGCTTTAAAGTAGTAAAGTGCTTCTTCTCTTCCAATCTATTGCTTGTAGTAAAGTGCTTTAGCCCTAAAATTATTTCCTAAAACAATGTTTCATAGCCAGCGAGAAACTTCTCAGTTAGGAACACATTATGAGTTTAATTTTGGAAAAAGTTCTGAATTGGGTATTCAACAATAACAATAAAATCACTGCAAAATTACAGTTGCAACAGATCTTACCTGCCCGGATCCACTGCTCCTAGTTCCCCTAGACATTCGGAGTACAGACTCTGGACCCTAGGATCCTGTTCCCTGCAACCCTTCAGCAGCTACAACAGTGCCATTGTAAACATTATCATGCAAAAAGTAATTTCAGACTAAAGTGATCTTGACCTCAAACCATACAGCCTTTAATTCTTTGGTTGCTTTTATACTTTACATTTTTAAACCTTAACATTTAATTGGCCGTACATAACCAGTATATCACCATTAATTTCACAACACCATCATGAACATTACCTGAGAAAGAGCAAAATAATTAAAGCCAAGTCATTGAAATGTAAAATAAAGGGACTGAATGACCTACTTTTGAAATCAGTAGTACTCATCAAGATGCATCCCATCACTTTACCTAAGCTTAAGCATAAGAAAAGTGAAATACAGGGCACAGTGACCTTGTTTTGCTTTTATAAGGAGGTACTAACAGAGATTACAATAACAAAAGTTTGATGATTCTAGCAGAAAACTAAAGCTTTAATTAGGAATAAAATTAAGACACAAAAGTCAGTGAAGTGTAAAATATTGGTCAGTGACCTACTTTTGTAATCCGGCTGTAGTATTCATTAACATCCGTCCCCTCACCAAAATTTATGATTCTAGATATAATGGTATGCATAAAGGGTACAAAAAAACTTATTTGGTGATGAGTCAAATGCTAAAACTTAACCTAAGCCAGTAAAATATGTAATGTAGGCCACAGTGACCCTCTTTTGTTGTAAGGGTGTGGATAATGATAGAGAAGTACATCAAATTATGACAAGTCACATGACTCAATGTTATATCCAGTGTTTTAAGTAAAAATTAGTCATATGACTCAATGTTATATCCAGTGTTTTAAGAATGTGTGTGTGTGATTTGGCCTTTTTAACTAACACAATTTTGCAGTCATATTGCTATAATGTCTGCACTGTGGCAGTTTATAGTAATGTCTAGCACTGGGGCATCATCCCGCAGACATGTAGCATGATGTCACACCCAGTCACATTATCCTGACACCAGGCTGACCAGTCCCAACACTAACTTCTTAACGCTGAGTGCCAAATGAGGCAGCTTTTAGTACCATTTTTGTAAGTCTTTGGTATGACTTGGCCTGGGGATCGAAAACATGACCTCTCGCAATCAAGGCGGACACTCTGACCACTAGGCCACCAGAGTGGTTAGTGTTTTAAGTAAAAATTAGTCATATGACTCGATGTTATATCCAGTGTTTTAAGTAAAAATTCTTTACAACTAAATGAATACACTTGGACAGTTTTTACAAGAAATGTATTCTTAAAGCAGTCCCTTTCTTAAATGTATAAAGAAATTTGATATTTTTATTTAATGATGAGCATAAGGGACTATTTCTTAAACCTAAAGCTACACTGCATTATTTAATAAATTCCCATACCGCTGTATTTTACAAACAAGTCTTATAATCATATTATGAAAATACTGTCAGGGCTGTTCCATTAAAGCATATATGGGATCGGGGGAAAGCTGTTTTGAAATTGGGTAGTCACCCAAAGATGTTAATAAGGCTTTTCTAAACCCACCAACAGAATTTATTGAAAACAAAACCATCCACCCATAGATTTTATTTCGGGGATATGTGTGCAAGTGTGTGTCTGTAAACATACATCTACTAGCTGGTGAATAATAAAAATCACTTTTGTGCTGAAAATATCTCTGTTCAATTACTTAGCAAGTAATTTAGTCTTTTACTTAATTTCTTTGGATGGATCAAAAATGTTAATAGTAATGTTTTTGTTTTTTTATTAACCTGAAATTTGTTTTTTCACATGTTTCTGAATGACATGCAGAATTTCATGAACAAAATCAGATCTGCCTGTATGAGCTCTACTCAATTATTCAACACATTGGTAAATGTATAAATTATTGGATATAAAGTACAAAACAAAAACATTTCTATTTATGCTTTAATTGTACTGAATCAGCAAAATGCAATTCTAAATTAATGTTATGAATAAGGTGTTATTATTGTGCCTTTGTTATTTAAATGACTGCCCTCGTTTACCTGGCATCAGCATGTCAGGTGATAAAAATAGTATAATTGAGCTAATTTCCTCTGATGGACCACACAAATCAAACTCATAACCATTTAAACCTGATAACTAAGAAACATTATAAAAAAAGGCCTTTTGAAATTGGCCATGGAAATTAAACTTCTACTTTTTATATAAAAAAACCACTTTATCCAAGATTGTAATAAAGTCTTTACTGTTTGAATATCTCAACAAAATTTTTTTTTTTATCCAACTGTCTTGTGCACTGTGCTTTCTGTGAACTATAATGTTTACAAAGTTTAAAGCTAATAACTTCTCCAATTTTACAAGAACATGTACATGAAGTAACCTGAATAAAATCAGATCTCCACTGTCCTACATGAAGATCTGACAGCAACAGCTTAGGGGTCATGTTCTGTTGACCTAAGGTATTACCAGTCACTAAATTTATCAGCCGCTCAGATGATGTCTTATATCTTTGCATTTGGGAGACTGAGCATTATGGCTAAAGAGCATCAATCTGCCAAATGTTTTGATTCACTTTCATAGCTTTTTAAGCTTAATCTCCATTGGAAAAATAAAAGCTCACCAGAACACACTAAGCAGTTGCTGTCAGATCTTCGCATAGGAGAGTGGGCATCTGATTATTATCACATTAACACACAAGGACACTTGTTATATCAGAAAATCATGGAAATCCTGATGTGTGTGTGTACATACATATATATATATATATATATATATATATATATATATATATATATATATATACATATACATATAGATATATATATTTATACATATATAAAGAATACAAAACATATGGCAGGGCCCCAAGTGGCCGAGTGGTCTAATGCGCTCACCGTTACAGATCACTGCCATCTCACCTCTGTCTGCGTGAGTTCGAGTCTCAGGCTCGGCTAACGTGGGTACGTGAGAAAGCCTGCCAGTAGCTTCTCGTGGGTCGGTGGTTCTTCCCGGGGTTTTCCAGGGTTCTTCCTCCACCAATTATACTGGCCGCCATGTATAGCCTATCTTGTGCTGAAAAATGGCGTTAAACCATACAACAACAACAACAACAACAAAACATATGGCACACTTGTTATATCAGAAAATCATGGAAATCCTGATGTGTGTGTGTGTGTGTGTGTGTATATGTATATATATATATATATATATATATATATATATATATATATATATAAAGAATACAAATCATATGGCATATAATAGTCCTTTAAAGTGCACTGGATCCAGCAAGGGATCTCGTCTGTCAGGGATTGATTAAGATAAATGTAATAAACTGACTACGAACAGTGCAAAACTTGTATCTAGCTAGCCTAAGGCCTTTTGACTCTTAATGAGTCTTTTTCAAAGGCAGATACAAAACACAGACAAGACAAACAAATAAAACAGACAAACCGTTGTCTTTGTAAAACTTTACATTTAATATTGACCTAGAAATTGATGAGCCATAGCATTTTATAAAAATTTATGTACGCGCAAATTATATCCCAGATATTTCATTGTTATAGTTGTAATTATAGGTTATTGGGTGACTAATAAGAAAATTTAGAGAATTATTGAAAAGAGAACATGCTGGCTGCAAAAAGGTAATTTTATTTGTGAATATATATATGTGTGTGTGTGTCTGTGTGTGTAATTAAAGTTGATAAACTGCACTTGTGTTACTTTGGTAAACATTATATTCAAGATTATAGTTCTAAATTTGATTTCTGTAGAACTATCTCTATCAGACCAGCACTAATTGGGTCATTATGTTTGTGTTAGTCATAGTGTACAAGGGCTGTGCCCATTGCCAGACTATAGAGTATGTTAGTCATAGTGTACAAAGGCTGGGCCCATTGCCAGACTATAGAGTATGTTAGTCATAGTGTACAAGGGCTGGGCCAATAGCCAGACTATAGAGTATGTTATTCAGGGTGTACACGGCCTGGGCCCATTGCCAGACTACAGAGTATGTTAGTCATAGTGTAAAAGGGCTGGGCCCACTGCCAGACTATAGAGTATGTTAGTCATAGTGTACAAGGCCTGGGCCCATTGCCAGACTATAGAGTATATTAGTCCTAGTGTACAAAGCCTGGGCCCATTGCCAGACTATACAGTATGTTAGTCATAGTGTAAAAGGGATGTGCCCATTGCCAGACTATAGAGTATGTTAGTCATAGTGTACAAGGCCTGGGCCCATTGCCAGACTGTAGTTAGCCAAAGTGTTCCAATATAAAATACAAACTTAAATCTGGCTGTCAGAATTAATATTTCTGGTCAGCGTGTTTTGTTGCAACATTAGGCTTTGTTAAGTATGACGATACCATCTTCACTAGCCAAGATTCCGATAACCTTATCTACCCCTTGGCATATCGAGCAGATATCTGTGTGCTTCAGGTCTGGGAATTTTATTGGATGCAGCAGCAAGCCACCACATCGAATCAAAATTAAGTTGTTCAAATCTGAACACTGTTCCTAAGTGATCGAGGAAAGGGGAGCACACAACTTGAATGGACTGAAGTTGTTAGGGCTGCAGAGAAAAAGTATTTAACATACCTAGGTGTGCATTGCAAAACCATGACATGCATACAGAATTGCTACAATGTCTACATTCTTCTTTATACCATCTCTTTTTTCCAAAACATTTAGCACATCTTAAATGCTAATAGCATGTACAGTCACTCCTCTGCTGTAAATGCTATTCTATGACCACTCAATAATCCAGTTTGTAGGAGATGAAAAATGTGACAGACAAGGTCACCATATACTGATATACATTATATGCAATATTTCTATGAAATTATGCATGGCTCTGCATGCCTTATTATTTACAGTTGCAAAGGGGTCTACATAATACTTAAAAATAGCATTCAATTTAACATCTTTATTTCAAAATATATTTCCAAAATGATTTCGTACATCATTGTTAAAATGTTGTGTCCCAAATCATTAACAGGTTAAAAATAATAAATTGTCCAAACTTCACTCAAGAAATTCAAGTTTGTCAAGAATATGCATGACCTTGTGTAATTTGAGACCCAGTAAAGTTAACCAACAAACTAAAAATTCAATATATTGTTAATGAAAACTCCATCTGAAACAAAGCTAACACAAACTGCGTCAACTCTAACCCTTGTATCTAAATAACACAAGCAGTGTTGACTCTAACCCTTGTATCGAAATAACACAAGCAGTGTTGACCCTAACCCTTGTATCTAAATAACACAAGCAGTGTTGACCCTAATCCTTGTATCTAAATAACACAAGCAATGTTGCCTCTAACCCTTGTATCTAAATAACACAAGCAGTGTTGACCCTAACCCTTGTATCTAAATAACACAAGCAGTGTTGACCCTAACCCTTGTATCTAAATAACACAAGCAGTGTTGACTCTAACCCTTGTATCTACATCAATATTTGCTATCTTGCAGATCACAACTACAAGGACATATACCTAGATCATAGTAACAGGCTCATGGCAGAAAATGTGCTCTGTATATTACAGCATAACACTAAATGCATATTGTGTTCAGTATATTACAGTATAACACTGAAAACACAATCTTGTTTTATAAAGAACAGTATTTTCTCTACAAACTTACCATTACATTATCAAACCATGCACTGCAAATCATGTCACTCCTCTATCCATTCTTATATCTTAAAAACAGTGTAACATATTTACTGTGTGTCACTTGATCAATATCATGCATGAAGTTTTAAGATTTTCACTTCGTTTCAAATCCTGAATCGCCCGTTTGTGAGCTGAATTCAACGTGTCTGCCAGGGGCTGATGTCCTGAAATGAGCAATTCCAAGTATGAAGGAATTTTCTTTGACAGTTTTTACACACCAATTACAAAGCATCTGATTTATTTCATTTGTTTTCAGTCAGGCCGATTTTTTTTCCAGTTTGAATTTTTTTTAAAAATTGACATTGGAAGGTCACCCCAGTTTCATCACTGACATCTTTAGCATTGTCTAATACAAGGATCTGTTTGTTCACTGTTGCTGTATATATATGGACATAAAAATGTGCACTCTGACTATTATTATAAGTATTACTGATAAAATAAGAAAAAGTCTCAGAGTGTTAACTGGTTTTGCTATTTAACACCTTGTCTCGCCAAGCTAACCTCAGCATCAAACATCGATAGGTCATTTCCATCAGGTCATGAAGTAGGTCTTTGTCAAATTGCCTCAAACATGTGCTCTCCCGGCCTTTCTTAGTAACCACTCAGAATTGAGCATGTGACACACAGGAAATAATGTGACATATTTCACAACTACACAAGGACAACATATCCGCTGAAAGTGACAGCTGGGATTTTTGCATTAAAAGACAACATATATCAAAATAACACATTCTTCATAAAAAATGTGCACAATTCTTATTTTTGCATGATTTTGCATACATAGAATTTGAAATTGTGTGGGAAATCTTAAATTTGAGGGGAATTTACATGATCGTGCATCCAAGATGCAACCCTGCAGAGCCAATTATTTCGACCACCTATAGAAGCAATTTTAATGAATAAACAACCAGGGACAAAAGCCATTTTGAAACTAAACTACCCTGGCATATATGTTTTTAAAACTGATGTTCCCAGATCCCATGCATGTTTTAATGGAACAGCCCTCAACTTAAGAGTGATATTTGTTACACTGCTACTTTCTAATTTTCTGTTTAAATTAGATATCATTTTCTATAATACCAAACATCTACTAATTTGCATTCATATAAGTTGTTCTATTGTAATTTCTGCACCTTATATTCTAAATTGTGGGTTTTTTTAAACTTATAACCCCAAACCTATAATTCTAAATTATCTTTATTTTAGGTTGCATCTCCATATGTCATTAAAAGGTTTCTCTATATTTAGTTATAGTAGTCATGTTTAATGACAGATCAACATAAAATTTAGCAAATTGAAAAGAAATTTATGAAAGAATGCTTTCCATCAAATCTGGTCGAATTCTGTTAGGTGTTATCTGAGAAGAAGTTGCTTAAATGTTGTACTATTTATTGCTAATGATGGCAGTGAATCAGCATCATAGGAATAAATCATGCCTTGATATTTAATGTCGAATTTGGTCAAATTTGGTGAAATTCTGTTGAGCAATTTCTGGGACAAAGTTGTTTCTAGGTTTATCTATTTTTAATAATGACAGCAATATCTGATCCTGCATTGGCAGCATTTTAAAAATTATTTTAAAAGAACTTCATGCTTGGATGCTTTTATTCAAAATCTGATCAAATTCTGGTGAGTGGGTTTTGAAATGCTGTTGACAGAAAATGGTGAATGAATGACATATAATGACACACATCAAACAATGTATACCAGATGAAGGACCAGACCATAACCCAAATGGCTGCCACAACTATATCTCTTATTGTATACCAGGTAGTTTGGAACCATCAAAAATAATTAAGAAATGGATGTCATCCACACTGGAGGTGGGGGGGATGGCACTGTTATGAACCAATGTTATGAAATTCTCAACTTTTAAAAAAGGAGCCATATACTTCTTAAAATTTTCTTTTAAAACAACATTTTCAGTAGAATGTAACAATATTCAATGAAATTTTTGATCAACGAAACTAACACTAATGCTAAGTTATACAGGAGAAATACTTACAACTGAAACAAGAGATATACTTACAACTGGAACAAGAGATATACTTACGACTGAAACAAGCTGGGAAACCACAGGATCGGCAGTTTCATTACCAATCACTGACTGGAAAAATGCTTCCTGCAAACAGTCAGATTTTTTTCTTCTAGTAAACAGTTTTATCAGCAGGTTGCACTTGAAAGCTGTATCATGACAGCTGACAGAAATCCTAATAGGACATTATTTCATAATTATGTCTCTTTTATTAACAAGTTAATTACATGTAGCAAAAATATTTAGGTTAATAAACATCACGACCCATATGTAGTTGTTGTAGGGTTTAACACCATTTTTCAGCACAGGATAGGCTATACATGGTGGCCAGTATTAATGGTGGAGGAAGAACCCGAGAAAACCCCAGAAAGAACCACCGACCCACAAGAAGCTACTGGCAAGCTTTCTCACATATCCACATTGGCTGAATCCGAGACTCGAACCCACGCAGACAGAGGTGAGATGGCAGTGATCCATAACGGAGAGCACGTTAGACCACTCGGCCACTCGGGGCCCCTCGACCCATATGTAAGTTGTTAATGCTCCTTATTACAGTGGCATATCCATAAATGGATTCTATTTTTCTGGGCAAAAGAAAAGACCAGATATATTCATTAAAATAAATGACTCCATGGTTATTATCTTGGCAAAATATGGCACTCAACTAATTTCTCAAAAGTTGTATCTCTCGTACACTGAAATTACTGTAACTCTTTAAAGATTTTTTGTTAAATTCTATTCTCCCAATCAATTCTCTTTTCCTTTTTTCTTAGCTGCCAACCCCAGAGTATAAAAATACTGACTGCTTATGGCAAAAATATTGATTTTCAGGAACAAATAATGATTTGTAAAACTTTAATGGATCTGCAACTATTTACAATATTTATAACCATCAGTAAAGTAGGACAATAACTTCTGTAAGTATTTAATGTCACTGACGCATGTATTGCACTCTTGCACCTTCTGAACAGGCACCCTGTTCCATTTGGGAGCCCATTCAGAAGGTGCAATAGTGCAACAAACTCATACTAAGAAACAGAGCCTTTACCGCACCTTGTTTTTTCAATCATTATTGATTCCAATGTACCATTTTACATTAATAATCTGAATTCTGATATTTTTTTCTAAACTGTTTTCATTCTAGCACATGATTAATCCTTTGTGATTTTACTGTCTGGAAAAAGTGTGTGAAATAAATCAACAGCAACACCAGCAATTGAAAGAGGAAGGTTAATTTCTAAAAGAAATGTAGTAAAACAAACCTCCAATTGAATTACATCAAGGTTCTCTCTGGTATTTATAAACATTATTAAGTTCAGGCTGTGTTGCTGATGATGAAACAGCAAGCTTATATTTATTAGCTTTTTCATGCAGTTTTTTGTCATGGGTGCCCAATTGTTGAATAACAATTACACAATTTGCAAAATATTTCTCCTTTACTAGATGGTTGCACAAATCTAAACTTGATGGGAAGATTGTCCTTCCAGTTGTTTTCTTTGCTGGAGAAATTTGTGTATCATCTGCTTTCCTTTCAACATGACTAGAGGTTGAATATTACAAAGATGAGATACAATGATAGCAGCAACTGCTTTGCACAATCCAATATGGTGGTTAAAGACTGGCATGGTTGCCTCAATTTTGAATGAACCAATCATATTTTAGAACTCAATATCCCTATATACGTATTATGCATTAACTATCAGAATGGAACCGGATGCCCATTCTAAACAGAAATTTACAATGAAATTTTTAATTTAATTGATTTTTAACAAGAACATACATCCATACTGAGGTAAAAAATAATGGGTCAAATACAGGAAAAACATGGCAGCAATGTTATTTATGTACATCACTACCCTTACCCTTTCTTCTCTGAGCAGTTTCTTCAGCTTGGACAGTGCATGCAGCCTGACATCCAGAGTTTCATGTGTGATTCCCTTTATTGAGTGAACCAGTCGGGTGCTGAAATCTGTTTGACTGAAATCGACAGAGATAATGGAGTGATATATATCTAAATCAAATACAGCATGGACCCAAAACATTATCAGGAATACACACTGATTTGGAAAAGAAAAAGTCTTCCTGAGTGTCTTTCAGCATGACTGTTCTTGAATGCAAACTATGTTCTTTGGTATTCTTTAATGAGAAGGGCACATGTTTGTGAAGTTGTTTTGGAGTTACATTTTCAGACCACCTCTGATGCTAGCATGAATTAGAACAATGCAAGCAGAACATTAAACATCTGCAAATGACTTCTCTGGTAAATTTCATTTGAGTAATTTCAACCAAAAACATTCAAGGACATACTCTTTGAGTAAAGATTCAATATACAATCACCCCACATGACAATTGTTAACAAGTTAACGGGTGGAGAATGACGAGTTTGTTTAGATTTAATTGGATTTTGCGATTTCCGATTCAGCACATTTCACTGTGTTTTTGCAGCTGCTTACCATGCCATGATTGGACAACCTTTTTAAACTACAACATTTTTAAGAACTTTTATCTCCCCATAAATTATGTGTATAGACTAATGTACCAGCAATATGGATCCTTAGAATTTAAAGTGTTTCCAAACATTCACAAAAATTCTTTGAAAATACCCCCGTGTTTGCGCAAATATCAAGCTCTAGCTAAACATGCTTTGGACCCAGCAAAGGCACTTTCAATGTGGGATAGCACCAGTATATAATTTTCTAGGTAGTACATCATCCTACAATTTCTTCATCAAAATACTTCTGGCTCAAAGGCTGGAAGGGTTATGCTGAAGATGAATGTGTTCCAGTAAGTATACACAGGCATGGTATGCACTTTAGTTGAGGTTCAACCTTCCAGAGCTATGCCTGAGTCAGGTTTAAGTGAAATGCACACAACTGGCACAATAATACTTTTATCTGCAGTTTGTTCCGTATGAGGGATGTCACTCTCCAACAGTGTCTTTAAAAAAAATCAATATCACCAGTCAAAGAATCTGTCAGCTGCTTTGCCATTCTGTCATCCAAATTATTAGCAGTTGCTGTTCACAATTTTGCCAATAGTAAAGACCCTTACAATAAATTTAGATTTAATGCTATCATCATCTCCCTACCAAGGAAGGTAAACCTGAGTACCATTATAGTTGCAATGAAATTTCAGTTTCATCCATTTGGGGACCTTTAATTAGTTAAATATCTGTATTTACTTACAAAATCTGAGTAATTACATTATTCCCTCTTTTTGACATAATTTTAATCACAATATTAAGGTTATTTATTTTTCATATTGCTTGCTTTACTTTTTCTCTGCCTGTCTTTTTGACAGTCTGTCTACCTGTCTTTCCCAAACTACATGGTTATCTTAGATAACTCGACAACTTCACTAGAATTATTTAAGAACTTATAAGATTGGTAACTATTTAAGTAAAGTCACTGGTAATTTTTTTTTCTTTTTCTGAGTTCCCAGTTGTAAACATTTATAGATTTATCTTTCTCTGTCTCTACTTTGACTGCATACAACAATTTGCATGCACACAAATATTTAACACTACAGTCCGTAGACATTCAGTCTCAAAACAGCGTTTCTGACATTCTTATTCTTCCCCATCTTCTATCTGACATTTAACCACACTTGAAATATTAAACAAAACCCAACATTTAAACCAGAATTAATAATGCCAGCTTGGATTTGGTGTTGCTGTTCCCATCTAAGTATTGGCTTTGTCTGTCTTTCCATAAAGTCACCAAACAGAAACAGTTCAACCATGACCATGTTACAATATCAATGTATCATCTGGTTCAAGAATTTACTGCACGAATTACCAATGTTTATGTTATTGTTTGCATGTGCTTACTATTGTAGTGTTAAGTATTTGGTACAGCGATGTCCAATGTCGATATACATGTTGTTTTGTTGTACGTATGGTGAGTGAGTAGTACGCGAGTTGTTTGCATTACACATGTCTAACATGCGCCCAAGGATTTCTGTTAACAAGTGTTCACTGTTCCATTGTTCACTCCTCCAACGACTCTCCAGAAGTCAACTTCAACATTTCTCGGTGCAATAAGTTATTCAGTACTTTGTAAGTGGTATCAAAGAAAATAACTATTGATACATCAGAATACTACACAGCACTGGTAAGTTTTTAGTAATTACATTGTGATGGTCTTATATTTTGTTATTTTGTGAGTTGTTTGTGTGTAAAAGATTGGTTTACTTTTAATTGTTTATGTATTTAAATGTACATCTTCTAGGTCTTCTCGTGATTCTTTTTCTGCATCACCACATCTGATTAAATCCCAAGAACCCACGGAGGTGTTGTTGTAATGTTACCCACCATTGGACCCAAAACCATGACCCTCAGATTATGTGGTTTACATTTCCATTTCCACAAACTTTTTAAACTACGAAAGTGAATCAATTCAAAACAGCATAACATCCAAGTAACATGGCAACTAGCAGACTGACAATTCAGAAACTTTGGTCATATTTTTTTGTGGAGAGTGAGCTTGACTTTCCATAAGTTAAACACTGATCACACAGTTTGTGTAGTCTCAATCAGGTGTGCCACAACGCAAACATGCATCAACTGTGCATCATGATTATAGAGTGGCAAACTGCACAACAAACACCCAACTTTGAAAATAGAACAGGTGTAAAGTGTGCACCATGATTACAGAGAACTGTCAATTGCAAAACGAGCATCCAACTGTGAAAATAAAACACGTTTTTCTAAGTTCACTAATTACAACACTGTTGGTACTGTTAGTTATTTTTAATCAAAACTATGATAGTCACTATTTATCATTATTGTGGACTCTTGAGTAATGAAGTCTAACACTTTGTTCACTAAATCAAACTATTGTTTTAAAACAAGCTCCATATTCATTATTCCATAAATTTTGATAATACAAGAAATAAAATGAATAAATAAAATTCTACATAAGAGCTCATCTACTGAAATCTTCTCAACATCACTATACGTTGACTATCATAGTTATGTTCACTCTCCATGCTTGAGGTGCTTTTAGACAGACATATTCCATTAACATAAACTTCCTCCCCACTTAATTAAAAACATATTGACAAATCTACTTGAAGTGAGACACCAGGTCTTCTCAGACTGTGTCCAAAACAAAATTCTTGTAAAACATCTGAAAATTACAAGACATCAAATATTTTGGCAAGTAACTGCTAGTTTCCAAAAAGAAAGACATGGCACATCTCATTGCAAATGTACAAAATGATTTGATTGTCAGCAGCACTGTTCTCTGATTCACAAATCTCTAAGAACACTCTTGTGTATAGCTGAAAATTAATTTTACATCAATTTCACAAATTAGTCTTGCACTCTTTCCAATATTTAAACCTTTGAGGGACTCTCCGATATGTTGTTAGAACTCATAACTAGACATATGTTCAGAGAACATGTGCCTGAAACTGACGTAAACACATGCTTAAATTAAGGTACGAGGGACATAAGGACTTATGGACAAGATAAAAACAATATGCCCTACCCAACATGATGAGGCATACAAAAATTAAGTGTAAAATAATGTTTAAATATCAAGCATCAAAAATCTTCATAGTTCAATTTAATTTTCATATTTTGGGAATCGTGGTATCATCAGAAAGAAATGCTACATTTTTCAATCTTTTTATAACAAAGTCTACATCGGTTGAAGTATATAGTAGCAATAAGGTAATAGGACTTATATTTACTAAGGTATACACCATTAAGAGTGTACATTTTACATCACATGCACTTTACAGCAAGTTTTAACAAATAAGTTTATATCTAGTGTTCTTCATGGTCTAGGTGGGGGTTATGTGGGATATAGGTCTAGATGGGGATATGTGACCCTTTTCATGAAGAAAAAAAACTGTGGAACTAGAGAAAAGCACCTACCTAGGATGAGACAGCCAGTAACCCCTAGCATGTGCTTGTACAAGGGAATCAAATAGGAGATATATAGGTACAGAATAAACCTGTTGCCTAGATTAAATAGTTTTATATGTCACTGGCCTTGATGAACTAGCAAGATCAAATCAAGTATTTTTTTTTACAGTCACTGACTTTGAAAACTTACCAGCATTAAATCCAGTACAGTTTTTTTACATGTCATTGACCTTGATGGGCTACCAACATCAAATCATCAAATCCTGTATATCTTTTTTACATGTCATTGACCTTGATGGGCTACCAACATCAAATCCTGTATATCTTTTTTACATGTCATTGACCTTGATGGGCTACCAACATCAAATCCTGTATATTTTGTTTACATGTCATTGACCTTGATGGGCTACCAACATCAAATCCTGTATATTTTTTTTACATGTCATTGACCTTGATGGGCTACCAACATCAAAATCCTGTATATTTTTTTTACATGTCATTGACCTTGATGGGCTACCAACATCAAATCCTGTATATCTTTTTTACATGTCATTGACCTTGATGGGCTACCAACATCAAATCCTGTATATTTTTTTTTACATGTCATTGACCTTGATGGGCTACCAACATCAAAATCCTGTATATTTTTTTTACATGTCATTGACCTTGATGGGCTACCAACATCAAATCCTGTATATTTTTTTTACATGTCATTGACCTTGATGGGCTACCAACATCAAATCCTGTATATCTTTTTTACATGTCATTGACCTTGATGGGCTACCAACATCAAATCCTGTATATTTTTTTTTACATGTCATTGACCTTGATGGGCTACCAACATCAAATCCTGTATATTTTTTTTACATGTCATTAAACTTGATGGGCTACCAACATCAAATCCTGTATATTTTTTTTACGTCATTGACCTTGATGGGCTACCAACATCAAATCCTGTATATTTTTTTTACATGTCATTAAACTTGATGGGCTACCAACATCAAATCCTGTATATTTTTTTTACATGTCATTGACCTTGATGGGCTACCAACATCAAATCCTGTATATTTTTTTTACATGTCATTAAACTTGATGGGCTACCAACATCAAATCCTGTATATTTTTTTTACATGTCATTGACCTTGATGGGCTACCAACATCAAATCCTGTATATTTTTTTTACATGTCATTGCCCATCGTTGGATTAGCAAGATCAAATACAGTATATTTTCTTTATATGTCACTGACTTTGATGGGCTACCAAGACCAAATCCTGTACATTTTTGACATGTCACTGGCCTTGATGGGCTATCAAGATAAAATCCTGTGTATTTTTTACGTCACTGACTTTGATTGCTACCAAGATCAAATCCTGTGTATCTGGTACATGTCACTGGCCCTGATGGGCTACAAAGATCAAATCATGTGTAATTTCTACATGTCACTGACCATGATGGGCCAGAAAGATCAAATCCTGTGTATTTGTTACATGTCACTGACTTTGATGGGCTACAAAGATCAAATCCTGTGTATTTGTTACATGTCACTAACCTTGATGGGCCCTCTGTGTATTGTTTCAGAATGACATTAGCATCACTAAGCTCTGGCATGTCTGGCAGGAAATAAATGTCATGGAAATAACTCTTCAATGGTTCCCTGAAAGTACACATTCATTCCTCATTATAGTCGTACACCTGTTAAGTCTACTATAGTTGTCCATCAATGAAAACTTTCTCCGATGTAATTAATGTATGATGTGGTTATGGATTACAGCTAATTAATATATTTAACTTGATCTTAGTTCTTGAACAATAAAAACCAATTTAGTGTTCATCCTAATCAGACACAGAGGGTTGTGGTGTGCTGCCTCAGCTCTATGAACCCTGCACCTACATCTGGTATTTTATTTTTACCCACTTCTTTTTCATTGAGGCCCCAACTGTTATCAGGATGTTAATCCTGTGCCGCTGACAGTTCAGAATAAACTTTTTGGTATATGTGTGTGATTTGGTTTTGCAATGTAACTTTAACAAATTTTCAGACTATTGCTACAATGTATGTAGCATGGCAGCTTTTAGTGATGTCTAGCACTGGGGCATCATGCTGCAGACATGTAGCATGATGTCCCACCTAGTCACATTATCCTGACACCAGGCTGACCAGTCCTAACACTAACCTCTTAATGCTGAGCACCAAGCGAGGCAGCTGTTAGTACCATTTTTGTAAGTCTTTGGTATGACTCAGCTGGGGATCGAACCTACAACATCCTGTATCTGAGGCAGATGTTCTAACCACTAGGAAACCGGAGTGGTTCTTTTTTTTTGTTGGTATATACCAATAGAGTAGGATAAACTTATCTCTTTCATACTGTTTACAGTGCAAATGAAATAAATCATTAAAAAATGAATTTAAACTAACAAGACATATTTAATTGGTGTTTATTTCCTTCAATGTTGCCACTTGTTAGCATTAACCAGAAATTTTCATTGACTGCTATTTTGCTATATATTATTATATACAGTGCATTAAGAAAATATTGTTCCAATAAAATTTAACAAAATATGTGATTTCTAATAATAACTTGATGTTAATTCTAACTTTTTGGGCACTAGCCACCATTTTCAACAATAAATCGAGCAATATATCAAGGTTTCATTTACCAATTTTGTTCAAGATTTTCCTAACATTCAACACATAGGGACCAATTTTTATAAATATTTTCTAGAACAAAAAAAACCAGGATCCACAACTGACACCCAGTTATAAGCAGGTTTCCAAGTTATCATGAGAATGGTATACTTTTGTATGTATCTTACATCAGGTGGGAACTAATAATGAAGTATATGTCTCCCATCAGGTGGGGCACGCCAGGTGATTAAATCATCCATGTAGCTCACCTTTAGAGATCACTTACATCTCACAACTATCCATGTGGGTGAGAAAGCTCACCAGTAGCTTCTTGTGGGTCAGTAATTCTTTCCATGGGTAGCCTGGGTTCTTCCTCTAATGAATATACCAGCCTACCCTTAGCTGAAATATGGCATTAAGCACACAAAATCTAAACCCAACCCACCCAGTATATGTCTCCAAAAAAGTGATCTCCCTTATAATGTAGCATCTGTGTCTCACACAGTCACTTTATGATTGGTCACTTTTATTTCAAACTCAAACTTATGATTAAGTGTCAAGATATATCTTTCTCTTAAAAATTAAATCAAGGGAATTTCTTATTATGAATCTAAGTTGATTACTGCAGCATTTTAAAAATCATCAAAGGTAAAAATAAAATAGTACATAATTTTTTTTAAATGAATTGACTTTTTAAGTTATTTCACAAGAAAATATCAGCATTTTTAATACATGATAATATCTGGTTCCAAAGAAGAAAAAAATCCATACATGTTTGCTGTTGCTTACCTGTTCTCAACAATCATAAAATTGAAAATGTCTGCCACCTGCTTGGGCAAGCGTTCTAGGAGGGGCAGTAGAGTCGCCACAATTTGGGGCATCATTTGACCCAAAAAGGGCAACTCCAGGCTGAAAAGGGAGAAAAAGGAAAATGTCATAATCTGGAGCTAACTGACCATTTGCTAATTAGTGTTCTAAAGAGATTAGAGTTAGACACCTATTATATTTACCATAAAAACCAATTACCTAGTGAAGATGCTGGGAATTTTTATGTTCTTTGCTTTTGTATGTTATAACTTCAGCACTACCCTGATAGATTTGGGCATAAAAGTAACCAATTACAACTGAAATCTGCCATAAAGACAAACGATTCTTCATATTTTCTAATTTATTCCACTCCCTCAAAATGTTATGGTCATTGCACAGATCTACAAACCCTAATCATATCCCAAAATTTAATGTATCTACTTTAAACCATCCAGCTGTACAAAACTAAAAATACACACACACACATGCAATCTTCAAAGAAACTCGAGCTGCTTTTATTCGATATTAGTGGAAGAGCAAAGCAAATACTGAGAGACAGAAGTAATGTTAAAACCACCCCATACAAAAGAGGCATGGTTCTAAATGAAAGATGGAGCCATGACTCTATTAAAAACATTGGCCAAATAAGGAGGAATAAATCAACCTCTACTTAGATTTACCTATTATAAAGCATCATGCCTAAAATCAATTTCAATCAATGAAATCCTTGAAGTTTATTTAACAGACAATTTAGAGAAAAGTCAAACTGGGGCTAAAAGAGTAATATTTTGATGGAAAATCACGAAAATGAAAACTGACCTATATTTCTTCTGTAAAACCTTGTACCAAAGTAGATTCCAATCCATAAAGTCCTTCAAAAGTTATCATAAGGAAACAAAATGGAAGACAAAGTTCTAGATCAGTATAAGTGAACTGGACTAGGTCTTTTTACTGTAAAGTCTCATTCAAATTCAATTGCAATTCAAGATGTTCAATATGAGATGGAAGGGCAAAGTTCACAGTCAAACAAAGAACATAATGCCATAAAAGTTGTTGTTGTTGTTGTGGGGTTAAACGCCATTTTTCAGCACATGATAGGCTATACATGGCGGCCAGTATTAATGGTGGAGGAAGAACCCATGAAAACCCCAGGAAGAACCACAGACCCACAAGAAGCTACTGGCAAGCTTTCTCACATACCCACATTGGCTGAATCCTAGACTCTAACCCACACAGACAAAGGTGAGATGACAGTGATCCGTAACAGAGAATGCTTTAGACCACTCGGTCACTCGAGGCCCAGGCATAAAAGCAATCAAGACCTTATTATTGTAAAGTCTCATATGAAATTTCCTTTCAGTCCATGAATTCCTTGAAAAGTCATTGAGCAAAAATTAAATTTGTGACAGATGTGATGGGATGGAAATGATCAGATGGGACATGATGGGACAGTATAAGATGGGACATGATAGGATGGGATAAGATGGGACAGGATAAGATGGGAAATGCTCGGATGGGATAAGATGTGACATTATAGGACAGGATAAGATGGGAAATGATTGGATGGGATAAGATGGGACATGTAAGGACAGGATAACATGGGACATGATGAGAAGGGATCAAATGTGACATGGGATAAGATGTGACATGATAGGACAGGATAAGATGGGACATGATGGGACATTATAAGATGGGACATGATGACATGGGATAAGATGTGACATAATAGGACAGGATAAGATGGGAAATGATTGGATGGGATGTGACATGATAGGACAGGATAAGATGGGAAATGATCGGATGGGATAAGATGTGACATGATGGGACAGGATAAGATGGGACACGATGGGACAGTATAAGATGGGACATGATGAGATGGGATGGGTAATGATCAGATGGGATAAGATGCAAACATAATAGAACAGGATAAGATGGGACATGATAAGATGGGATAAGATGTGACATGATAGGACAGGATAAGATGGGAAATGATCAGATGGGATAAGATGGGACAGGATAAGATGGAAATTGATGGAACAGTACAAGATGGGACATAAAATGACAGGATAAGATGGGACATGATGAGATGGGATAAGATGGGAAATGATGGGGCACTATAAAATGGGACATGAAAGGACAGGATCAAATGGATGGACATAGATAGTACTCAAAACCTTTCCACAGACCAGTGCTGTTCAAACTTTTTGACACCATGGGCCACTGAAAAATGTTTTTCTTGAAGCCAAGGGCTGCAGCAGAAAACTAAAAAGCAACAACTATATAGCTGCTCGAGTTTTGGTGGGCCATTTATAATCAACCCACGGGTCACATGTGGCCCACGGGACACAGGTTGGGCAGCACTGCCATAGACATTGTGGTTGCACAAATACTAATAATAAGCTTCCCATAGACATGGTGGTAGCACAAATAGTGACAATAAGCCTTCCCACTGACATTGCAGAGGCACCAACACTGACAATAAACCTTCCCACTGACATTGTGGAATCACAAATACTGACAATAAACCTTCCCACTGACATTGTGGAAGCACAAATACTGACAATAAGCCTTCCCATAGACATTGTGGAGGCAAAAATACTGTCCACAAGCCATCATATCAATAAGGTTGTATTGAATGAATTCACAGTTTAGATCTCTTTCATAAAGAACTTTGTAAGTAAATTTAATTTAGTACACAACTTTCAGAAAAACCTGAATGCATAGCTTAACATGGTTGATGATAATGACAACCTAACCAGTACTACCACTGGAACGCATATCTTAACATGGTTGATGATAATGACAACCTAACCAGTACTGCCACTGGAATGCATATCTTAACATGGTTGATGATAATGACAATCTAACCAGTACTGCCACTGGAATGTGATATCTAAGCCTATCAGCAAAACATATAATGAAAACATTATCAAGAATGTTACCTTCTGACAAAACAGTTCCAGGCTCTACAAGAAATCTCCACAAACTCTGTGTCTGTAAACTGCAAACCAATCCTGGAAATTATGAAAACTGGGCTTGTAATAGACTGATAAAGCAATATATATTCATTTATAAATCATGTCCAGCTGCAAACTGCATTGACCCAGTTCCACAACAACAAGATGCCCTGGCAGATCTATGTCTATACTGTTTGTCAGGAGTAATCAGCCAGTGCACTATACAATGGCATATTTGGGTCTATGCTGTTTGGATTTAACTTACAAGCAAGTTAATAAAGTATTCCTATAACTGCAAAACATATACTGTATATACTCACTTATAAGTTGAATCAAACTGCAAACAAAAGATCCTGATCTGCTGTATCAGAATGTGCCTTCAAATCAGGGTCTCTGTTGTTTGTTCTATTGATTACTCCTCATAAACTACACAAAACCAGATCTGCCATCACATTATGCAATGGCAGATCTGGGTCTCTGTTGTTTGTTCTATTAATTGCTCCTCACAAACTACACAAAACCAGGTCACATTATGCGATGGTAGATCTGGGTCTGTGTAGTCTGCAGCTGGACTCGTCTTATAAACAAGTATAAACTGTACTAATAAACTTGACAACCGAATAATTTAGCCCATTCTGAATCCCAGCATATATCATGACAATATTAAGCATGTCTTTATCATCCTTACATTAGGTCTTACTAATCAGAGACCTTACTAATGTAGTGACCTTACTAATGTAGTAACCTTACTAATGCAGTGACCTTACAAGTGCAGTAACCTTACTTAAGCAGTAACCTTACTAATGAAGTAATCTTACTCAAGCAGTAACCTTACTAATGCAGTGATTTATCACTAATGCAGTAACCTTACTAATGTAGTGACCTTACTAAAGCAGAGACCTTACTAATGCAGTGACCTTACTAATATAGTAACCTTACTAATGCAGTGACCTTGCTAATGCAATGACCTTACTAGTGCAGTAACCTTACTAATGCAGTGACCTTACTAATGCAATAACCTTACTAATGCAGTGACCTTACTAATGCAATGACCTTATTAAAGCAGAAATCTTACTAATGCAGTGAACATACTAATGCAGAGTATTCCAAATAACTGTCCATAAGTTAAATTTGTGGATCCTTCATTGCTAGGTTACAATGGTTCCACTGCATTACAATGGTGTATATATATCTTACCTCACTCTAAAAATTACATTTCCATTTTTTTCATGGACTAAATCAGACAACCAACAAATAATTTTCTTAATAATTCAAACAATTTATTTCATCCTGGAAGCCAAAACATCTAAAGTCTTAGTTTTCAACTTTAATCAATCTTTTTCCCCTGATTTTAAATTGCCTTAATGAACCAAAATATCCAGTCATTAAAATATAACTACTTTTCCTCTGCCTAGATAATTCATTAACTGCTGAAAATAATAAATTTTACCAAATATATAAAATATTTTGTCAGAAAAATAAAACTCTTACTTGTCAGGATTGTGTATCTATGTCTCCAACCAGTTGTATTACTAGTTAAAAGCATCATAAGTAGGAAAACTAGGTCGTAAGTAGGAAAACTAGGTTGCAAGTAGGAAAACTAGGTTGCATTATATCCTTATTTGACATACGAAAAAACGCTTTCAAGATAATGTTTCAGTACATTCTTTTACAAATGATGAATTCTGGTTGCATTCTGGTATTTTTCTGATTCTTTGTCAAACTCTGTCCATTGTGTTTTTATTGTTGTCTAGTAACAATGCCTTCAAAAAAATTCATGCAATAATTAGGGTCATACACATCTTTCACAAGTTACCAATCCTTGTATGACATCAAGTTTAAAAATGAATTACAAGTTGGCTACCTGAGTGTATTCATGACTTTGTGCCTGATTGCACTGATGTACTTGGATCCCATTAGCTTGATGATGGAGATGAGACTCTCCAAGGCCTGAAAATGGAAAAAAATTGTCACATACATTTAAAATAAAAGGCAACTGTCTTTCAATATGAGGCTCATATGGGTTAGAAAACCATAAGACAGCAAAGGCTTGCTGAATTAAACAATACTATAAAGTATACTAATTGTGTATTTTATTTATCCTGTAACCCTATAATAAAGAAAAAACTACAGATGTGTTTACATGAACCTTTTTCTGGTCTCAGCTTCTATCACCTTGAAAGAATCAAAATTATGAACAGCTTTAACATCATCACATTGACATCAAATTCCATATGTCAATGTTATTAATAACATCTCACAAAACTATTTAAACAAACTGTCAAGCAATGGATCAATTCTCATCACCAGTGAAAAATATCAAAATAAAAGAATTAATTTTGCAAACAAAAGTGTATTTAAATGAAATGAACAAATTTCAAAACAGTACTGTCCAAAGTTAAGCACATGGTCCTCTGGCAAAGCAGAAGTTTATTCTGTTGGATTGCATCTCTCCATGTATGACTCCACTCTATGCTTGCATAGTAATAAAAAAAGAGTGAAAAACCAATGAGTTTTGTAAAATCCAACAAAAAAATTATTTCCCAAGAATATAAAGAGAAAATTTAACAAGATCTTACAGTAATGCGAATTAAATCCCAAAATAGTTAAAAAGTTTTATCACTGATCCTAATGAATAAAGTTCTAACTGAATTCAAGTGGTATTCCAATATGATCCAATGCATTAGGTGCTGATGTGCCTGTAGACTCAAATGTACTAATGTATCAATGGCCTGAAGTGTGATGATGAATCACAACATAATCCAAGATATCTTTGTTGAAATTCACTATAATTCCAAATTAATGTTTCTGTCCAAGAATATCCCTGAGCACTTGTAATTCCAGAGAATAATAAACTGAATAAATAATTTCAGCCCAAATGAAAAACTGAACACAACAATGATTCTGCTTCAAAACCTCATGGCATGAATGAGTAATTTCTCAGGTAAACAATAATATAAAGCCCTCTACTTGACCTAGGTCACAATTAGCATTTTATATATATATATATATATATATATATATATATATATATATATATATATATATATATATATATATATATATATATATAAACTATTACTTAATGTAAACTTTCATTCTAGAAGATTCAGGTACTAAAATTATAATATAAAATGTGGTAAACTAGGCAGACTATATATTCTTTATGGTAGAATGACATTAACCATGATCCAGAACTTAATAAATATGTTTACTTCTATTGATAATGATCCCAATATTAAAATCATACAGAAAATATTAGCTATATATTACTTGTTTACTAAAAAAACACATCATCTCTAGTTTATAACATCATGAACTTGATGACAAGGTCAACTCCAAAATACAATTATCCACAGCATATAATAAATAAAAAATCTAACAAACAATGCAAATTAAATATATCTAACACAAGCAAATTAGCTTGTTTAGATATTCTTCTATTGCATAATGGATCATTATTCCAAAAACCAAGGAAGTCTAGTTATGAATGTGAAGCCTGTGAGGAAAAACAGAGATTCATTCAAACCAGAGAACGTGACTTGTATTCATGGGAGGATTTTGAACTGGAAGACATATTGGTGAGTACTATGAAAAACTATAAATTAAAGGTGGTTCTAAGTTATTGGTTTTTGAGGGTGAGCTAGAATTTAAAGTCACAATAAAAGCAAATTTTTCAGTAACTTAAGCAGAAAATCATGCAACAGGATGCTAGCATTGCAGAGAAGATGGGAGGATTAAATAAATGTGACTGAGTAATTATTCAAGGAGAAACATGGTTTCTCTTTATGAATATGTTTCCCAATGACATTAACGTTATGGGGATCTTGAGCACCCTATTGATACCTTGGTTAACCTCTGAAGGAAGAAGATTCGATTCCCAATTCCTAACTTGTGAGCAGCATAACCTGAGGAAACGTGGTTAAGTCTTGGAAGAAATGAGAATTTCTTGCCAAATAAAATTTCTGAATCCAGTGAAAGCTGCACAGGGTGCCTGTCTGGAGGTTCTGCTGATGTCATTTGGATCTGTTAGCCCCTTGTGTGACTGAAACTGGGTTCACAAGATCATTAGTTTGTTGCTGATGAATCAAGTCTTGCAGATAAAACTCCAGAAAAATGACTGTGCATGCCAACCGGTGACTCAATATCTTTAATAGAGATTTAACAGTCAAGGCAAGGCTTGCTGAGATTGCTCTTATCTCATAAACTGAGATCTTCATGAGGCGACTCTGTTTCCAGTGATATCTCAGAGTATGCCATGTGTATTGCCCACTTCAACCACAAGAGGGCTTATTTGGTTATGTCCTCTTTCCAAGCTTTACCTGGGAGAAAGTGACGTCTTCAAGCTCCAAAAGCTGGCTCAATCCACTTAAAATTCCAAACAATCTCCACTGCTGCTTCTTGATAAGCATCCAGATCTCTTGCTGCAGAAGTGTATCCTTTACCAATTCTGATGGTACTTCTGTCTGGAATGGAGAGGGCAAAAGGGGAGAGGGCTAGCAAAATGATAACTGAAGCCCTCTGAGACAAATGGATCATCCACTCACTTGGCAAAAAAAGATTGATCCAAAACAGTTTGAAAAAAAAGGAGTCAGGTGCCAACCAGAGAGATGTCTGCAGGATGTGGAGAAAATAAGACAATTGTGAGAAAAAGGTGTGGGGGATTAGAAATTTTGTTTCATATCTGATTGATACAACTGCCTCTAAAGCTGATTAGCAATTTTTTTTCATCTATAGGTTTGGGATTGCAGCTGGTTTTCGGGTTGTGAAGTGAATGATCGAGGATGAAAGGTGATAGTTGCTGTACAGAGATGGAGATGCAATTCCTGGGCTGCCTGCCTACACTCTTCTTACATTTCATTATACTGTAAAACTGCCTGCCTACACTCTTCATACATTTTGTTATACTGTAAAACTGCCTGCCTAAACTCTTCTTATATTTTGTTATACTGTAAAACATGCAACCAAGGTTTGATTGCTACATACATGTATCTACTTGGTTGTATTTCTGTTAGTGACTTGCATACAGTATGTGTATTCCACCAGAATAAACAGAAATAAAAGTCATTTCAATTGACATTAACCTTTCTCAGTGCTGCAATTTACAATAATCCCCCTAGCCTTGATGACAGAAAGAGTAGTAGCTGGCACCATTAGGCCTCATAAAGAGTAGTTGCTGGCACTATTAGGCCTCATAAAGAGTAGTTGCTGGCACCATTAGGCCTCATAAAGAGTAGTTGCTGGCACTATTAGGCCTCAAAGAGTAGTTGCTGGCACCATTAGGCCTCATAAAGAGTAGTTGCTGGCACTATTAGGCCTCATAAAGAGTAGTTGCTGGCACCATTAGGCCTCATAAAGAGGTATCTATTGTGAAAGATAAATTCCTCTTTCTCCATAATAATAAGACAAAAAAATATCAGCAAATAAAAAATACATTATACTATTTAATGGAATAGAAAAATATAAGGAGTATATAATAAATACATTATTTAAATGTAAGAAGATTAAAATCCAGCCCTCCTAAGCAATAAAAATGTCTTTTAGGATCACAAGTGCTAAAATGCCATTGTCTTACCGAGACATAATTCAAAAGAATGTTCTAAATCTCATCATTTATTGGTTACTATCACTAAGGAAGTTCATGCTCTTTCAGGAATATAAATGCAGGGAGGGCTTTGGAGTGAGTACCCATATTAGAATAAGTAAAATATTGTCAAAGAATATTTATTCCAAAAATTAGTTTCTCCTTCAATGCACTGCTCAATCATAATGTCAGGATAGGTAAGAAGAGGAGGGAGTTAAATCCCCCAAGTTACCCCCAAGGTGGCCATGGCATATGAGATATGGGTGCCATTCAACAAGAGGCATGGTTTTAAAGGGAAATAGTTTGGCCCCACAAATCCAGCAAAAGTAGTGTAACCTACACCTTATTTGGCTTCTGAAGGACCTAGTATGATAATCTGTTAGACTGCCGATACATGCCCCACTAAATAAAATTAAGCCTTCCGAGATGAAATGTCACCAGACAGAAGGTCTTAGTAAGATAACTGTTAGACAACTAATACAGGCCCCACTATATCAAATTAAGCCTGAAGGGAAAGGTCCCCAAGTCAGAGGGACCTAGTAAGACAATCTGTTAGACAACTGATACAGGCCCCACTATATCAAATTAAGCCTGAAGGGAAAGGTCCCCCAGTCAGAGGGACCTAGTAAGACAATCTGTTAGACAACTGATACAGGCCCCACTATATCAAATTAAGCCTGAAGGGAAAGGTCCCCCAGTCAGAGGGACCTAGTAAGACAATCTGTTAGACAACTGATACAGGCCCCACTATATCAAATTAAGCCTTCTGAGATGAAAGGTCCCCTGGTCAGAAGGACCTAGTAAGACAAACTGTTGGCCGATACACTGGATGAAATTAAGCCTTCTGAGATGAAAGGTTACCTAGAGAGAAGATGGAGAATGTAGTCGTAACAGATCTCCATCACAAGGCATGAATAACATTAATCTGAGGACAGTATCTTTCAAATAAGAGACTGTTAGTAGCTACCCTAACTTCTTGAGCCAAAATACCAAGAAAATTCATGTGGTCTTGGGTTCATTCCCTGTAGGCTATACCATGCAGTCAATTTCCTGTAGGCTATGTCATGTAGTCAATTCCCTATAGGCTATGCCATGTAGTCAATTCCCTATAGGCTATGCCATGTAGTCAATTCCCTGTAACATATGCCATGTAGTCAATTAAATGTAAGCAATGCCATGTAGTCAATTGCCTGTAAGCTATGCCATGTAGTCAATTCCCTGTAGGCTATGCCATGTAGTCAAATCCCTTTAAGCTATGCCATGTAGTCAATTAAATGTAAGCAATGCCATGTAGTTAATTGCCTGTAAGCTATGCCATGTAGTCAATTCCCTGTATGCTATGCCATGTAGTCAATTCCCTGTAAGCTATGCCATGTAGTCAATTCCCTGTAGGCTATGCCATGTAGTCAATTCCCTGTATGCTATGCCATGTAGTCAATTCCCTGTAGGCTATGCCATGTAGTCAATTCCCTGTAGGCTATGCCATGTAGTCAATTCCCTGTAAGCTATGCCATGTAGTCAATTCTCTGTAAGCTATGCCATGTAGTCAATTCCCTGTAAGCTATGCCATGTAGTCAATTCCCTGTAGGCTATGCCATGTAGTCAATTATCTGTAGGTTATGCCATGTAGTCAATTCCCTGTAGGCTATGCCATGTAGTCAATTCCCTGTAGGCTATGCCATGTAGTCAATTATCTGTAGGTTATGCCATGTAGTCAATTCCCTGTAAGCTATGCCATGTAGTCAATTCCCTGTAAGCTATGCCATGTAGTCAATTCCCTGTAGGCTATGCCATGTAGTCAATTATCTGTAGGTTATGCCATGTAGTTAATTCTTTGTGGACTATGTGGATATCTCAATAGATCCAAGCAACAACAAAAAAAAACATTGAAAATCTCATTCCTTCCTTTTTGAGTGGCAAAAAATAAGCAGGATGAATTCTCCTTTTTGACTGGCTCAATTTTTTTTTTTAAAGTACCACTTCAATGTTCTTATAGAGACCTAAAGAAGACAGATAAAATGATAAAAGCTGTTTCAAAATAAAAGACTGAATTCCCATTATCAGGAATATGTTCTTGGCAATGAAACCAGTGGCAGTCATGAGGGAAACCAAACCATCATAGTGGAACTGCATAAAGTTTGAGTCAACAATAAAGCATGAAATTCACTGATTCTGCCAGGAAATAGACTTCGTACTAAAGATCAATGAGCAAGGCTTTAGAAAGTGTTGTAATGTTTTATTTATTCAGCCATGTCAAAATCTATATCTATAAAATTTGTATAAGGTAGGTGAGGCCCTTGTACTTGACTGTGTACTTCATTCCATGAAAACAAAAATTACTTGAAATCATTAAAAAGTAGCCCCTGATTGTACTCAATGCTAATATCATTTCCTCAGAAATTCAAAGAAGGAAGTTACCAATTTGTGGTATTAGGCTTTTAAAGGAAAGATGTTTCCCAGCTCACATTACTAGAAGACTCGCCACTTCCCCATACAAGTTTTCAAAGCAGTGGGCCTTCTTGCTCAAGCAATTCTGTCACTTGTTTGCAGAAATGTTCCTTTCTGGGGGCTTGTTTGGTATGAACCAGGCATGCAGTGTGAGAGTTCCAGTGTTTGGATGGAAACCTGCACAAGTAGCTGCTTGAGCATGCATGGAGATAGCTTCATTTTCCTGGGAATGTTCTTAAAGCCCTAATTTCTTCCACTTGAAGGAAGCAATTTTGGATAAGTCTGCACTCAGATTCCCTCACCTTCTGAATGGCCTTGGGAATCATAGGGGCATGGGGAAATGGAACTAACATGCCAGGCTTTCAGCTTCAAACTTTGAGAGACAAAGATTGGCAGCATGGCATTCCATCTCAATGGAGTAAGGTCCACAATGTTGATATCATGAAGACAAACCATCAAGGCATGATCTTGAGGAGGCAAACTTGATTGAGAAAGCTTCTGAACTTCATATCCGTGTGAATGAAATGCTTGGATTTATGTTGTGAATAATAGAATCCCAATGCCATTTTCAGGAGGAGAGTGTCTGTAGTGAAGTACTGAAGTCTTTGTCCCACCAGGACATTATAAAAAGGCATCATCAGCTTGGGATCACTTCTGGCTTAAACTGATCTTTCTCAATGTGCTTTGTTATCTCTTGCCTCGGAAACTACACCCTTGATAATGATTAAGGTTTTGAAGAAGGGTTTTTCCCCCCATTGGATTCAGTTGGGTCTTCCCTACTGTTTGGTCCTTCTTGGCAGCCAATTTCTGTATATCCTCAATGTGAATAGAAAAGGAGACTGAAGAAAAATGGTTGAGATCTAAAAAATGTATCATGCTGATCTCTGACAGCCTGGATATGGATTAAGAGGCATCTCTCTGACAGCCTGGATATGGATTGGAAGGCATCTCTCTGACAGCCTGGATATGGATTGGAAGGAATCTCAGACAGCATGAATATAGATTAGAAGGAATCTCTTGGACAGCTTGAGGTTAATGGAAGCAACTATCAAAACTGGAATACAAGTGCTGAGCTGCCATGTTCAGTACATGTGCCATGTGCCAGACTGACTTCAAGGCATGTCTGTCAGTGAAGGTCTCAATAGTATGATATACAGTATGCTGAGCTTGCTCAAAGACAGCCATGGAGACCAGGTTAGGCAAGGAACCAAGTGAAATGATGTTGCAAATCAGTTCATGTTTGTAGAAGACCAGGCTGAAGTTAAGTGGGAGTCATCATTGTGGGAATAATGGCCTGTTGATACTGGGATCATGAGGTTGGCTTTCACAGCAAACTGTCAGTAACTCAACTTTGGAAACTGCTTGAAAAAGGCTTCTCTTCATTAGTTATGATATCAACTGATGCTGGAGTTCTGAAATGAAATTCAGGTGGAAAATTAACTATATATCCATCAGGAGCATAAAAGTCCTTTGCACTCAGACTTTGGAAAGTGTGTGTGCTGACTAGACATGAACAGAAGTGGTAACTAGGGAATGGCTGGATTTGGAGCCAATCCTTCAATCCAAGAGGAAACCACTCTAATCTCACTTCTTGCTTGATAAGCAGATGACATTTCTGGTACTTTTAAACCTAAAAAAGGTCAAAGGGCATTAGTTCTGTGGTTTATGGTCTTAACACAATTTATTAGCACACAATAGACTATACAAGTTGGCCAGTATATCTGGTGGAGGAAGACTTGAGAAAAAAATGAGGGGACATCCACCAACCCATGGGAACCTACTGGCAAGCTTTTTTATAAATACGCTTGGCTTAAGCCGAGTCTCAAACAAGGCACTAGTTAACATCTTTCTTTTTTCCTGGTGAGGGTTTTATTTGTGAGGTCATGTTATGATCTAGTAATGTATCTGTTGAAGAAATGAACACTTGTATGATGCTCTATGTATATTCTTTATCTGATACTCTATGTCTACTCTGCATATGACTCTATATATACTCTGCATATAACTCTATATATACTCTGTATATCATACTCTATGTATACTTAGTATATGACTATATAAACTCTGCATATAACTCTATATATACTCTCCATATAACTATATATACTCTGTATATAACAACTCTTATGTATACTCTGTATATGATATTCTATGTATATTCTGTATATGACTCTATATATACTCTGTATACAATGCTTTATGTATTTTCTGCATATGACTCTAGGTATACTCTGTATATGATACTCTATGTATACTCTGTATATGACACTATATACACTCTGTATATGACACTATTTATACTGTGCATATGACTATTTATACTGTATGACACTATGCATGCTCTGTATATGATACTCTATGTATATTCTGTACATAACACTATGTATACTCTGTATATGACACTATGCATACTCTGTATATGACTCTATATATACTCTGTATATGATACTCTATGTATACTCTGTATATGACACTACATACTCTGTACATGACACTATGTATACTCTGTATACGATACTATATGTATACTTTGTATATGACACTATATTGTGTATATGACTATTTATACTGTATATGACACTATGCATACTCTGTATATGAAACTATGTATACTCTGTATATGACACTGTACTGTGTATATGACTATTTATACTGTATATGACACTATGCATACTCTGTATATGAAACTGTATACTCTGTATATGACACTATATTGTGTATATGACTATTTATACTGTATATGACACTATGCATACTCTGTATATGAAACACTATGTATATTCTGTATATGACTATATATACTCTGTATATGATGCTATACATACTCTTTACATGACACTATGCATATTCCTTAAATGACACTATACTCTGTATATGACTCTATATATACTCTGTATATGATGCTATACATACTCTGTACATGACACTATGCATATTCCGTATATGACACTATACTCTGTGTATGATGCTCTATGTATTTTCTGTAAATTACTCTAGGTATACACTGTATATGATACTCCATGCATACTCTGTATATGACACCATGTATACTCTGTATGACTCTATATATACTCTGTATATGATGTTATGCATACTCTGTATATGATGCCTTGCATACTCTGTATATGACACTAGATCATAACATGACCTCACAAATAAAACCCTCACCAGGAAAAAAGAAAGATGTTAACACTATGTATACTCTGTGTGACTCTATATACTCTATGCATACTCTGTATATGACGATATGCACTCTGTATATTACAATATGCATACTCTGTATATGACACTATGCATACTCTGTACATTACACTATACATACTTTGAATATAACACTAAGTATAATCTGTATATGACACTATACTCTGTATATGACACTATGTATACTCTATATAACACTATGCATACTCTGTACATGACACTATGTATACTCTGTATATAACACTATGTATAATCTGTTTATGACTATATATACTCTGTATATGACACTATGTATACTCTGTATATGACACTATGTATACTCTGTATATGACACTATATATACTCTGTATATGACACTATATATACTCTGTATATGACACTATATATACTCTTTATATTACACTATACACATTATGTATATGATACTCTAAATACATTATGTATATGATACTATGTATAATCTGTATATAATACTCTGTGCTATACTAGTACTAACTAAACATTTCCTGTCTCAAACCCAGATCATGCTTGTAATGGTGACTGCATAAAAAAAGGATTCTTCGTCACTGAAATTTTGAATCTGAGATAAAATGTTTGTTTTAATGGGTTTAACTCCATTTTTCAGCATGTGATAGGCTATAAATGGCAGCCAGTGTATTTGGGGAAGGAAGAACCCAAAACCCCTGGGGAAAAAACACCAAGCCACTGGAAGCTACTAGCAAGTTTTCTTAATACTTACACTGGCCTAGCAAAACTTAAACCCACAGAGACAGAGGTGATATATGTTCATGATCTACAAAGACCACTAGGCCACCCAGGGCCCCACTCTATCTGAGATATTATTCTCTCTACATGATAAATTGTGTCACTTACAAGGCGTTTTTCCTCTATGGGTACATTGTTGTTCTGCAGCTGAGATTCAAAGAAAACCAGCACACCCAGTAGCCTTGGTTGTAAATAGTCAGCCTGGAAAACAAGATTCATATAATGAATATATATATATATATATATATATATAGAAAATACTGTTATTAACTTTTAGTGTTATTATATCTCAGAGTATTCTGAATCTTAATGTGACAGAAGTACCTAAGATGTGGATAATAACTCACTCTATGCTACTCTCCCATAAGGTTACCTAGTGCACAAGCTCTTTCTCATGAACACAACAAACAAGAGACCATCAAAGGGACTGATGCTCTACTACCAAAAAGAATTTGCTAGAAAAACACTGTTACTGCTGTTCTTTTATGTTTTCTAGCTATGAAGTATTGAAATCAAATCAGGTTATTTTGGAAAAACAACAACAGCCCAAATTTGGTAACAAAATTATTTTTTTTATATGCTTGAGTTGACATGTTTACAAGATACCAGTAAGTGCAGTTCTCTGTCGTGGCCTTTAACTTTGAACTTGAATCATATCATGGACAAAATGAATCTGTCACAGACTTGGACAAGATATGCCTAAATATATAATTAATATTTCTGAAGTAAAAACCCAGAAAGGTTTCAAATCACATCATTCAAAGTATTCTTCAGATATATCCACACACTGAGTTTTATAAAAAAAGAATCTATTTGATCAATCTCACAAGAAGTCAGTCTGAAAACCTAAATCATGACCACTGACCTCAAAATCAATGTCAGCATATTGACTATCAACTTTTTTTAATGGAATGCAACTTCATTAAAGATAAGATTGGATTTTTTGTCCTTTTATAACATGTCAATCTTTCCACAACAATGTGTTCTTAATATAACTGTACCTGAGAAATTTGTTTTATTCAGTTTTGGATAGTAATTAAATGCAGCTCCATTTTGACAAAACATTTTGAAAAGATTTAATTTAAACAGAATTTACTTTCATAATATGAATATATGGATGTGTAAAGTTTAAAGACATTAAATCATTTTCAGCTAAATTTTAATTGTGAAGGGTAGTTATTTTCTAAAATTAAAGATGGGGACCCAGACTGTAGAGAGGCATATAAGGACTTGCCATTTCTTCGCTGGTACTGATGCTTGGTCCAGTGTAGTTAATTTCATATGTTGACAAAATTCTTAGTCCTTTAAACACCTGAAAAAAATAACAAAAAATTATTTAAGACTGCTAACAAAAATGTTTTTTTTTCGTTTTTTTTTTAATTTCCATGTACTATTGGCATCATCAAGTGTATTTTACCAAAATAATTCATATTTAGCATTCAGAGCAGTTTCAGTCAACATGTTGTTGTTGCTGTTGTTGTTGTAGGGTTTAACGCCATTTTTCAGCACACGATAGGCCATATATGGTGGCCAGTATTAATGGTGGAGGAAGAACCGGGAAAACCCCGGAAAGAACCACCGACCCACGAGAAGCTACTGGCATGCTTTCTCACATATCTACATTGGCTGAATCTGAGACTCGAACCGGCGCAGAGGTGAGATGGCAGTGATCCGTAACGGCGAACGCTTTAGACCACTCTGCCACTTCAGTCAACATGAACAAACTTTATGTGAAAGGCATAGTGCATGCATTTATAAAGTAGAGAACCCTTTCAAGGGCAACAAACCCATTTGAAAATCAAGTAACTAGCAGTAGTGAGTTATCTCTCTTGGCCTCAATACTAGGAGATGTACCCCTGTGGTTGGGCAGGAAGTCACAGTTTGCATTGACATTTAACTTGTTCTTTCATTCACTGTTAACTAATTCAAAAAATGTATTTCTTTAATGTGAGAAAACACATGGATACACAAGGGACCCCCTTGTTGTCAAACTGAGGGTTTTATGTCACTAGAAAAGAGAAACTTTACAACTTTGACTTGGGAATTAGGACTCACAGCTCATGTAACATATTATTCAACAACTACTAAATAACTACATGAGAGCTAATTGACCTACACTTGCTTTACTATGTGGTAGTTGAACTGATGCAAACAAATTTTGAAAATTGATTAATAGGAGTCTGCAGAATGGCACATTCCTGAAAGGAAACATTAAAAGAAATTTAGTAATTTATGGGACTGTTGTTGATAACACTTACCAGATCACATTAACATCAGGAAATTAAATTACTCTCTGCTAACAAGGAATCCAGTCATCCCTGAAAGACCATCATTCCATCTACATATTATATACACTAAGGGAAGTAACGAGTAGATTAACTCCCCTTGTGCAAGGTGCCCACCTGTATCACAGCTGTAGCCAGTAAACTTGAGCAAAACCTATAACAATGTGTTCACAATGTGGGAAAGGTGAAAGAGATTGACAGCAATGTGATCAGGTAAATATTTTCTGAGAAACATAATTTACATAAAAATATCCTTTCTCTGTGAAAATACATTACCTAATCACATTAACATTAGGTCAAAAGGTAAGAGGGCAGAAAATGCTTGAGCATCCAACCTCTGCCTGTATCACCCTGCACAATCCTATATTGAAAGAATGAACTTCAAATGAGATTGGGTGCCAATGTGCCAGAAGGGCCATCTATAGAGGGCACATGTAAAACTATCTATGCATTTGAGAGGAAAACAAACTAGATTTATAAGAGTTACAAACTACATACCTTGATCAACAAAATAACAATGCTGAATCCTCACCATGCATCCAATGGTACAGCATTCCATACAGCAATGACAATGTTGAATCCTCACTATGCATCTAGTGTTACGGAATTCCATACACCAATGACAATGCTGAATCCTCACCATACATCCAATGGTACAGCATTCCATACACCAATGACAATGCTGAATCCTCACCATGCATCCAATGCACAGCATTCCATACAGCAATGACAATGTTGAATCCTCACTATGCATCCAATGTACAGCATTCCATACAGCAATGACAATGTTGAATCCTCACTATGCATCCAATGGTACAGCATTCCATACAGCAATGACAATGTTGAATCGTCACTATGCATCCAATGGTACAGCATTCCATACAGCAATGACAATGTTGAATCCTCACTATGCATCCAATGGTACAGCATTCCGTACACCAATGACAATGCTGAATCCTCACCGTAAATGCGAATCCAGAGCAGTCAGACAGACTGAACCAGGCAGTTGGCTGCAAATGCGATACCAGTTCGCAATGCACTGGTACCATGATATGGCTCTTTCAGCCGACCTAAGGAACTGTCAAGCCATTTGCCAATCTGAGATAACTGATTCATGACCACTGAAACTGTAAATCAATTGTACAGACAGCTGCAGTACTTGGTCAACAGCTGGAACAGCATATTTGCAAATGAAATTTAACTTGCATGCTGTTCCCAGCATGCAAAGTCATAAGGTAGTCCGCCTGCCTGGATTCCACAGCCCCAAGTCCATGTTGGAGAGGGGTCAGGGACTTGTGCCCAACATGCAAATTCATAAGGTAGTCCGCCTGCCTGGATTTTACAGTCCCATGTCCATGTATGGGGGGGTCAGGGACTTGTGCCCAGTGGGATGACAAAAAAGACTGGATTAAAATTTGGTCTTGGGTTCATCTAGACAACAGACCTTGCTGTAGCATGCTTATTATATGCAAATCTAACATAACTTAAGTGGAATTGCTTGGCATGGCTTCAACTGGATCTGAAGTGATTGCTGCTATAGGCATTGTTTTAGGCATCTTCATGTGGGATGGGGGCAGCAGTCTGACGTGACAAAACTTGTTGACAATTCCGAATTTAGATGACTGCTTAATACTTTGTATTTGGAAGATTTTCAGCATGCCTTTTCAAGATGTTGGACCAAACATTTTCTGCCCATATTCAACACAAACTATATGGGTGTGAAGAAGATTTTGTGCAGACCAGGTACACTGTATGGTTGTTCTCCAAGACTTTAAAGAGACTCTACTTCTTGCACTAGATTGACAGCCCTTTTATACAAGAGAGAAGAAAACAAAAAAAGTGCATACAACAAATATACAAACTGTTGAAAGAGGTGAATGCGTGTTACCAGCATGCCTTTAGAAATGCGTAATCAACAGAGAATCAACAGTGCAATACCAACACACCAGTGACAACTGAACTATTACCAGTCCTTATCACAGGGACGATAATGACTGGTAAAATGCACAAATATTAATAAATAAACCAGAAAAATGCCAATATTGTATACACCAACCATATTAAACACCAACCATATTAAACTTCTGACGTACTATATGACTGAAAATAAATGATAGATGGTCCAAAATTATATAAACTGCAATGGATTCTTCAGAAGCATTGTTTACAGTTGCAACTGAAAGTTTAAATTTGTTACATCCAGGATATGGATGGACACCTAGTGGGAACAAGGCAATTTAAACTTAAAGAGTTACATCCCATTGTCTATACAGAGAGAAAGATGTCTTTTTTTTTTCCCCTTTGAGAGAAGGCTGGATTCTGAAGTAAATTTTTTTAATGGAAATGTGACCAGGTAATGTGCTTGACAGAGAAAGTCTTACGTAATTAAGGAGTTAAAGAAGCTGATAACATTACCAACCTGTGAGTAGTGTGTACTCAGATGGAGAAGTAGTTCATTATGAACCCGCTGAAAGTCAATCCTCAACAAATTCTTCAATTCAAATTCAGTCTCTTTCTGAAATAAACAATGCATCATTCATGAATCAATCTATTTAACGTACAGCCAGACCTGCCTTACAGGTTACAGGTACCTGCCTTACAGACTACAGCTAATAAGCAATCACATGTCCCAAACAGCCAAACTCTCAAGGCGCAAAAAAAATAATGTTAAAAAGAAGAACCTAGATTAAGCAGTCAACTACCTTTATGAGACCTTTTCTACTGCCATAGTTGGCTTCCCCTTTTTTCAACTTCTGACAGGTGGCTGCCCGTTTTTCTACTTCCAATGGGCGGCTGCCCCTTTTTCTAAAAATAGGTTAAAAACTAAATAATCATGCTATACACCTGAACTAAATTATTCAATAACTCTGATTTACATCATTTCTGGAGATAATAATTTGCTAATTGGTCACAGGAAACAAAATATTTTATGAGGTATTTAACCAGCCTATGTGTTGTGGTATAATAAATACTTTATTTTAAAAAATGATTGACACTAATTACCAGAATTTTATATATAATTTTCTATAATGGTTTCTCTGCCCAGACATGATGTCATTGCAACCAGTATATGTTAATAGGCTAGTAACTAAATTTAGATACATTGTCATGTTGAACCAATCAGATGACTCAGTTGAAGCATGTCATCAAACATTGTTTCAGCTGAGGCCACAGAAACTGGGATACTATTGTATAGCTGGAAAATGCAATTAAAAGTTCAACGCATCGATGATAAACATTATGTTCAACAGAAAAGTTTGTAATGTATGTGTAGATTTTATATACCACTAGTACAGTTGCACAAACAATAGTTCCAAACCCTATGCGGCTCAATGACTTGTTGATATCTCTCAACTTGACACAATTCTTGGAAATTCTTTTCCATTTCACATGATGACAGCAATCATATTTCCCACCACGAGACACAATTGGCACATGATGTCTAATAAATGTGTCCTTTCCAGCTTTTATTCACAAGAATCTGAATACTCCTTTTTATTCTTCTGTATTGATTATTAACATTTTTCTAGAAGCTTATTTTCCCTTTCATCTTAAACATGCATCACTTTCTGGACGCTGTAATCAACAGTTTGATCATGCAGACGCTTCATATGAACAGGTGCAATTTAAAGTGTCTGGGGTGCTGCTGTAAAGTTAGTCTGCTTCCCTGACTAATTTTACTAATTCTAAAATGAAACCCGGATCAAAATAAAATATGGATGAACCAATTATCCGGATTTTTCAGCAATGCTCATTTTTCCATAGTTTTTGCTAGCATGCAGGAAGTTCGTATTTTAAAGGTAATTTTTGTAAGACTTACGGCAAAATCATATGAGTTGGCAGGTCTGCATTTAACTTAACATTATTTGCGGAAAGAACCAACTGCCTCCCCTCCTTGCACTATGTCACTTATTTGGGACATTTCTTGCATAGCATACCATTCCAGCTCTGTTCTTGGAGGCCATTGTCAAGTTTCATGCATTCACGACTTTGCTTTTGACCCACAATTAGTGTCAGTATTTAAATGTACTCAACTATTAGGGGTGAAACGATTTATCAATATATCGATACTTTTGCTGAAATGATACACATATTGATACAAGAGACAGAGAATCAATACAAAAATGATCCTTAACATACGCATGTTTAGTTTTCAGCAATCATGAATAATTATTAATTGCCTTGTTATTATGTAAAATTAAATCCATCTGAAACAGCTTTTGCAGTCACAGGCACTCATTTAAATGGGAAATATTACTATATTATTATTACAATATTATATAATAAATACACTATTCAAACGGGAAATATTACTATATTATATAATAAATACACTATTCAAATGGGAAATATTACTATATTATATAGTAAATACACTATATAAATGGGAAATATTAATATTTTATATAATAAATACACTATTCAAATGGGAAATATTACTATATTATATTGTTGTTGTTATTGCTGTTGTTGTGGGGTTTAACGCCATTTTTCTGCACATGATATGCTATGCATGGCGGCCAGTATTAATGGTGGAGGAAGAACGCAGGAAAACCCCGGGAAGAACCACCGACCCACAAGAAGCTACTGGCAAGCTTTCTCTCATACCCACATTGGCTGAATCCTAGACTCGAACCCACAAAGACAGATGTGAGATGGCAGTGATCCATAACAAAGAGTGCTTTAGACCACTTGGCCACTCAAGGCCCCACTATATTATATAACAAATACACTATTTAAATGGGAAATATGACTATATTATATAATAAATACACTATTTAAATGGGATATATTACTATATTATATAATAAATACACTATTTAAATGGTAAATATTACTATATTATATAATAAATACACTATTTAAATGGGAAAATGTTACTTTTTATCTAAGGTATACTGCATGACATTAAAAATTGTTGATATTTACTCATACCAACATGAAGTAACCTATTCAGTGATACATAACTTCACATTTATCTGCATGTAAAAGATACCCAAGTGACATTTACGGATAGGCTGAACAATACTGCCAATTTACCTGTAGATAACGTATAGAATTCTGTAGGTCAGATTCCTTCTGGCAGTAACGGACAAGGTAGGAGAAGACGTACTTTGTATTTGTGATAAGAAGCTTCTTCCGGCTCTAATGAACACAAAATAATATAATCAAAGTCAGCGACAGTATGATTCTAATACAAAGCTAGATACTGACATGGTCATCAAACTATTGGAGCATAATAACATAATCAAAGTCAGCAACAGTATTATTCTAATACACAGCCAACAGCCAGATACTGACATGGTCATCAAACTATTGGAGCATAATAATATAATCAAAGTCAGCAACAGTATGATTCTAATACACAGCCAGATACTGACATGGTCATCAAACTATTGGAGCATAATAATATGATCGAAGTCAGCAACAGTATGATTCTAATACAAAGCTAGATACTGACATGGTCATCAAACTATTGGAGCATATACATTAAACTCAAGAATCCAATCTCCAAAATGTGAAATCAAACTTGCACCTTTTGAAAGGGGTAAAAAAATCGTACAAATATATAAAACAAATGGTATTAAGTCTTTCCCAGAATTTCAGCAATTTTGTTTTTAGTAAGTTATTGACAATTAAAACATTGGACTTATCAGCCAAAATAACCTACTGTATATGCTCACTAATAAGTCGAGTTCAAATGCAAACAACACACACACACTGATCAGGTGTCACATGTTTTTCATTCTTGATCCAGTCTCAACATATAAGCAAATATATATGGTAGCTATTAAATGGGACATCAATAGGACATATCTTATTACTCCAATATACATATTACAACTCCTTTATCTTATTTTGAGGTGTTTATATCAACCAGGCACAAAAACATGCACATCTTGCACATCTCTACGCCTATTCTTCTAATGGAATTGACTCCAACAAAAAAATGCAAAGGTCATATCCCCAGATCACTTTCATATGTCCACACTATATAATTAAGTTCATTAGCCTTCTTCCATTGAATCCATTAGATTTATACACATGACACATTAACACTGCAGTTTATGGTCAGACCAGAAAGATCAGCCAATGTATTTTATAGTAAGCAATAACAAATTTCTCCATTACAATCATACACACTATTAACATGCATTGTCAATGGTAACTAATCATTGATTTGCAGAGTAGAAGGATGTGCTGACTCAGCATAATGCACTTACGGGAACAAAGAGATTTGCTATTATATGAATTGATTGTATGTTGCTATTGCATGGATACACAGCTGTTTCTATTACATGAATAGATTGCTGTGTGGCTATTATATAGATTGTTGTGCTGCTATCACATAGATTGCTTTGTTGCTATTATATTAATAGATAGCTGTCTTTCTATTACAGGAATAGACTGCAATGTACTATTATATTAATAGATTCTTGTGTTGTCATTATATAAACAGACTGTTTTTCTATTACATGAATAGAGATGTTACTATTACATGAATAGATAGCTATTTTGCCATTACATCAACAGACTGCTGTGTTTCTATTACATGAATAGAGATGTTACTATTACATGAATAGATTCTTGTGGTGTTATTATATAAACAGACTGTTTTTCTATTACATGAATAGAGATGTTACTATTACATGAATTGATTGCTATGTGGCTATTATATAAATTGCTGTGTTGCTATTACATGAATAGATTGTTATGTGGCTATTACATAAATTGCTGTGTTGCTATTATATGAATAGGTTGCTATGTGGCTATTACATAGACTTTGTGTTGCCATTACATAAATATATTGTTGCATTGCTATTATATAAATAGATAGCAGTCTTTCTATTACACGAATAGACTGCAGTATTGCTATTCCACGAATAGATTCTTGTGTTGTTATTACATAAACAGACTGTTGTTTCTTTTACATGAATAGATAGCTGTGTTGCCATTACATAAACAGACTGCTGTATTTCTATGACATGAATGGACTGCAGTGTTAATATTACATGAATAGATTGATGTGTTCCCATCACAAAGATTGCAGTGCTATTACATGAATAGACTGCTATTAAATGGATAGCTATGGTGCTATTACATGAACAGATTGCAGCATTGCTACTACATTTATAGTGCTGTGTTGCTATTAAATAAATAGATGGCAATATTTTATTACATGAATAGATTGCTGTCTTACTATTATATAATAGACTGCAGTGTTGCTATTCCATGAATAGACAGCTGTGTTTTTGTTACATGAATAGATGTGTTACTATTACATGAATAGACTGTTGTGTTGCTATTACATAAACAGACTGCTATGTTGCTATTCCATGAATAGATTGCTGTGCTGCTATTTCATGAATAGACTACTGTATTGCTACTACTTGTATAAAAAGATAGCTATGTTGCTATTACAGAAATAGGTGTGTAGCTATTGCTTATGATAACTGGTTCGCTATTACTTACAGAAACAGTTAACTGTTTTGCGGCTATATGTTCAAATTGATAAATGTGTTGCTATTACAGGAATATGCTGTGTTGTTAATACTTGCAGAAACATATTGCTGTTTCGTTACATACAAGAATAAAAAGCTCTGTTTCTACTACTACCTACTTACCACTTACAGGAATAGTTATGTTGCTATTGCTTAGAGAAACAGCAGTGTTGCATACATGCCAACCCCTGATGAGGAAAAAGTGTAATCCAAGTGGACAAAAAGAGGAATCAACAAATAACATGCTAAAAATTCAATAAACAATGATATATGTAGCACTTTTAGCTTTCGAATGCAACAGATTTTCATGTTGCATTTTAAAACACCTTGTACCAGCTGAGACTATGAATGTTTTGCACACCAGAAGAGCACAAAGTACTGGGTTACTGAGCCTGGATCTGAATTCACTTTTATTTTTGTTAACAATACTGAACAATCTCTCAGTCAGCATTAGAATGGTAAAGAACCAATATTCCTTTCCTAACCTGACAAAGAAGAGGAAATTTATATCTTCCAGTGATTGTGTCTTTTAGCTGGGAAATAAGGTGCCACTGCACATCAAATCCATCTGCATTAAGTATATTGTCAGGTAGAATCCCAACTTTATACTGCAGGAATTCTCCTTCCAGACGAGCCAAGGTAGGCAAAGATGGTAATAGAAAGGGATATCTCTTGACAAAGAATCTAACACTTTTGAAGCTTTTTAACTGTCTCTCAATTACATCAGCAACTGAAGCATTTAAAAGCACTTCATCTCCATAGGGGAATTTCTGGAGCATGTAATCACAGGCTGTAGCATAATAATCTCTAACATTATCATCCAACACCTTCACAACTAGAGTAGAATTGTGTTCTATGAATTCTCTTGCTTCTGCACCAATAGCAAGATCTTCATTATCTTTCTAGAACTCGGTAAATAACACCTCTGCATTTATAACATTCATATCCGCACTTTAGTTCTGCTGTACATAAGAAGTTACCTTAGTATTGGAGTTCATAAGACAAGCTAATCCGATGTTTCTTTGTTTTCAAGTGTTTCTCCACATAAAATTTACCACCATGCCCAATATTAAAATGAGCATGATGCTGCCCTAGAATACAGTGACTCGTATCGTTGCTTAAAACTGACCTGTCATACATGTACTATATAGTACATGTATGAAAGGTCAATTTTAAGCAACGATGCGAGCCCCTGTGCCTGAGAATGGAACGATGTATTATGCCATTCATGCATTCATCTTTGAAGGATTCATTGTTTTATTTTGCTTTTGTCTTTTTCTGATCCACCTGTGAAATTCTTTGAAAAAATATATGTGCTCTAACACAAACATCGACTAGAATACATCTGATGACTTTTAGCGCCAAATAGTAAAATTATTTCCACACAGCCTGCAATAGACATCACGTGATGCTGCCCTCATGTCCTCATCTTTGGAGGATTGTTATTTTATGTTTCGTTTATTATTGGCCTTTTTTTAATCCATCTGTGAAATTATTTGAAAGGAGATATTTTTGCTCTCATACACGCATCGACTAAAATAAATTATACTTTTTAGCACCAAATACCTATAGACTGGTTCTGTACTAAATATAAATTAGAATTAAAAAATCTGCGAGTAAAGATTAAAAATTAGAAAACCAGTATGTTCTCTCCTCACTAAGCCATACAGATGCTATAAATAGAATACAAGGTTGAAAGTTTGAAAGTAGCATCAGCATGTTTCTGGGTAATAGGATAGTTGCTATAAATAGAACATAATACTGTTAGGAAAGTGCACGGACAAGCGTACTCTTATAGTGTAGTTACGAAGAAGCCATCTTTTCTAACAATACGGTCTGTGGGATTAAGGGGATCTTTAAAAAAACGAGGAAGGCATAATTTAGTTAAAAAAAGCGTAATGATTACGCCAAAAGCGTAATGGTTGGCATGTATGGTGTTGTTATGGCTTACAGGAATAGTTATGTTGCTATTACTTAGAGAAACAGATAGCAGTGTTATTACTACTTATAGGAATAGTTATGTTGCTATTACTTGGAGAAACAGATAGCAGTGTTGTTACTGCTTACAGGAATAGTTATTTTGCTGTTACTTAGAGAAACAGATAGCAGTGTTGTTACTTACAGGAATAGTTATGTTGCAATTACTTAGAGAAACAGATAGCAGTGTTATTACTACTTACAGGAATAGTTATGTTGCTATTAGAGAAACAGATAGGTTACTTGTAAATATAGTTATGTTGCTATTACTGATAAACAAATACCTGTGTTGCTATCTATTACATTAATAAATTGCTATGTTGCTACTACTTGCAGGAATAAATAGCTGTTACTATGACATGAATAGACTTGTGTTGCTACTCATCATCATAATCACGTTGCTATTAACTTACAGAAACTGATGTGCTGCTATAACTTACAGAAACAGATGTGTTGCTATACCTTAAAGAAACAGATGTGTTGCTATAACTTACAGAAACTGATGTGTTGCTATAACTTACAGAAACTTATGTGCTGCTATAACTTACAGAAACAGATGTGTTGCTATACCTTAAAGAAACTGATGTGCTGCTATAACTTACAGAAACAGATGTGTTGCTATACCTTAAAGAAACAGATGTGTTGATATAACTTACAGAAACTGATGTGTTGCTATAACTTACAGAAACTGATGTGCTGCTATAACTTATAGAAACTGATGTGTTGCTATACCTTAAAGAAACTGATGTGCTGCTATAACTTACAGAAACAGATGTGTTACTATACCTTAAAGAAACAGATGTGTTGCTATAACTTACAGAAACTGATGTGTTGCTATAACTTACAGAAACTGATGTGTTGCTATAACTTACAGGAACTGATGTGTTGCTATAACTTACAGAAACAGATGTGTTGCTATAACTTACAGGAACAGATGTGTTGCTACAACTTGTGTTGCTGTAAGTTACAGAAACAGATGTGCAGTTATTACACAAACAGATGTACAGTTATTACTTACAGAAACATGTGTTGCTATTACTTACAGAAACAGATGTGCAGTTATTACTTACAGAAACATGTGTTGCTATTACTTACTGAAACAATTGTTGATATATTTACTAAAACAGATGTGTTGATATTACTTACAGAAACAGATGTGCAGTTATTACAGAAACAGATGTGCAGTTCTTACTTACAGAAACATATGTGTTGCTATTACTCACAGAAACAGATGTGTTGCTATAACTTGCAGAAACATATGTGCAATTATTACAGAAACAGATGTGCAGTTATTACTTACAGAAATAGATGTGTTGCTATAACTTACAAAAACAGATGTATTGATATTACAGGAACAGACAGATGTGTAGCTATTACTTACAAAAACAGATTTGTTGCTACTACTTACAGGAACAGACAGTTGTGTTGCTATCAACTTAATGAGGGATGAGGCTGCCTGGGTACCTTTGCTGACTAACTGGGGGACAATATACTTCTCTGTACCCTGGAAAGAAAAAGAACTGTTATTTACGATTTATTTGAGGTGGATTAATAAATATTATTTCATTTTATACTGTTGTGGTGAATCGCCTTCTAAACATATTCAAAATGTAGCTAGCCCTACTTACAACCATGCTGGTCATTCCCATTTTTTTTCAATTATAAAATGTATTCTTTGAAATAAGACACTACTTTCATTAAGTGTCTCAATTTTGCACAGGACACAAACAACTCCTAATTTAGAATAATTTTCCCAAGTCTAATCAGTGTTCTCAGTTGAGAGCCTTAAATGTACATTCCTTGACTTCTCAGGACTAAGGTGAAAGTGATGCTCTCTCACATCCATAGTCTCCAGTGAGTCACAATATATACTTACTTGTAATTTAAATCCATCTGTACATTGCACAGACCCAGATCTGCCATCAAATAATTTGCCAGCAGATCTGGGTCTGTGCAGTTTGTCAGAGTAAACAGTAGAATAAACAACATAGACCCTTTATTTGCCAGTGCATCATGTAATGACAGATCAAGGTCTGTATTGTTTGTAGCTCGACTTAGAAGTGAAAACAAATGGTATTTAATAAATAATAATTGTTACACTCAAGAAATTAGTCACAAAAAGACTTTTACCCAAGATCTTTAAATCCAGAGTTTTCAAAAAACATGAAAATCAGCCTCCTGATGTTCCTAATAGGCTGGGTATAAATGATCACAGTCTAAGAAACTTACAGTCAGAAATGTCTTGACATCTGAAAAGTCCAACACCTTGACAACAGCCAACAAAATGTCTTCTGCTGATTTTCCCGTCTGCTTGGTTTGAGCATCATGCATGGTCTCCACAAGAAACTGGAAAAGTTTTGTGCAACAATTAATAACATAATGTTTACATTTAATAATGTGACAACTTCTCGTCAGAAATAATACATTGTTAACACAAAGTTACATCATACAGCAATCTAATGACAACTTATGATTGATCCTCAAAGAACCAGAGCTCTTGAAAGTGAAAGTCCCTGCTTCCAGGGTCTGCAGTTGCTGGTCCTGGACTCCATGTTACAAATAAAGGTGCCAGTGGGTTCAGGTACTCAGGTACACACCCATTCATAATCACCAGGGTAATAAAATTAGCTATAGCGTACCCATTCAGTTCATGTAAAAAACCCACAAAAAAACAAACCAAAAAAAACACAAAAAACATGTTTCCAAGTTCAAATGAAAGATTATATCTGGCAATGTCAGGAGCAAGCGAGACACAAAATAATGAATAAAGTTTGAGGCTCGTGTTATGTGACATTGATCCATCATAGACCTATGTCTACTGATCTCCATATTGCCAACGTGTGCAACCATTTGGCAATGTACTCAAACAGTTTCCTTCTTTTCTATTTATAGTAACTGTACATGACATGTTTCGAAGAAAACAGATGGATTTCTTGAATTTGAAACCTTTGGTCACAGATTAATTATAGTGTGAACAACACTTATGTAGAGGACCAGTCTATATTGAAAAAAACATGGTGCCAAATATTATCAAGTGAGACAGGGGATGTTTAAGACTGAAAAATGTTAAAGAAGTAAGATTTTGTTAAAATGAAGAACACGTTGCATCAGGAAAAGGACAAATCAATAAAGCTTAACAAATTTTGAAAGCAAACTTCTAAATAATACAGTAAAAACTGTTATGAGCGACCACTTGTCATTTCTGACCACAACTGTAATGCATGAATCAATTTTATTATATAAATGCTCTGTCTTGAGCGACCACCTGCTGAATGCGACCAGTGACCATGATGTCTTGGCAAAATATGCATTTCAACACTGCTATGAATGACCACATTGCAAAAACATATTAAAACAGAGCTGGCTATGGGTATCTGAAATTTTGTAGGTATCCTTATAGTGTTTAATATTTTATTGTAAACCAGACTAAAGTACCTATAGAATACACATAGCCTCATTCCCGGGCTTATTGTAGCTACAAGTATGACCCAGAATCCAGCTCAATGAACGACCATATCGCAAAAACAGAGACAGACGCAAATGATTTTTATATAATCATTTGTAACAATGATCACTTGAATACTAAAGATTGTTCTGATCAAAAACATGCATGAAAAGAACAACAACAAAAAAAAAAAACATACAAAAACCCCAAAAGGATTCTGGCTACTGGTTTCTATATAGTGTCAGATGGTATAGTCTGTAAACAAGGCTAATATACATGTCGTGAATTGCTATTGTAGTGCCGAAATTAAGGTAGTGGTCACGTATACTGCTTGTCTCTAGTGTTAATCTGTATAGCTTGGGGGTGAATAAGGTCTTTGTCTACTAAACAAGTGTGTGATTTGGGGGGGTATTTGTCTTTTGGGGGAGGGGTTCCTGATGTTACAATAATTACATCACAGTCAGAATGCCGACATTTATTCAAGTTGTTGTGACTGGGTTACACACTTTGTTTATAGAGTTCATCCTTGTGTGTCTTCATTGACTTTTGTCACTTAGTAAATTTCTGGATGAGATAACTCTTTCTTTTTATTTCATTAATTGTTAGATATGCAATGCACATGTATAAATTTTTCGTTTTTTCCCAAAAGCCTAGTTAAAACTGTCTTTACAATTGTTTTTACAACTGAGCACTAATGATATTAACAGCTAGTACATTAATAACAATGGAAGAATCTCCAGCTAAAATGAGACAAATTTTAATGCTGGAGAAAGAAATTATTGTAAAGAAGTAAAAAAGGCAGACCACTTGCAAAATAGCAGTTTAAACATTGGTAAAACAAATTTTGGGTGTTATAAAGAATGAGTAAATCAGAAACAATTTCATATGCTAATACATGTGTATGTGATCTTCAAATGTAAATGTGATTTCATGTTCAATGATAGAAGTACAATGTGACCCCGCTATAGCGCACTCCGTTATAATGCGAATTTGGATATAAAAAAATCTTAAAAAGTACGAAGAAAAAAACATAAAAAGTTGCTTATCATTTTGGGGAAGAGATTGCGAATGAATAATACAGGACAATCGTGGCTTGGCTCCTAAAATTTTATATGCATTTTTCTCATACATGAAAAAGTATTTTTCTTCTTAACAGTAAGAAGAAAAAACGCATAAAAAGTTTATTCTGGGATCACGTAGGTCTTCACCAATGTCGCAAACTTGGATTGTTTTTCCTTACTGGCTGCAAACCATACAATGTGGCTTTTTTATTTATTGGCGACATTGTTGGCTGTTTACATTTTTTTAAACAACCATTGGTTTGGAGTGCAGAAATTCAGAGGCCCCATGAAAGAAAGCCACAAACTGGATATAAAATGCACTGAAATTTATCTACTGTTACATAAACAAACTTTTTGTCCATACTGACAAACTATCTAAACAGTGCATTGTTATATCATAATCCGCTTATCTTGACATCTAGCATGAGTTCTATATGTTCTGAAATATCCACTTTTTTGTTGCTGACATTTCTGGTAATGGAGATCAACCGGACGAGGCATTGTCTCATAATCTATCTTTCATCGAATTTTCGGCTGCTCGCTAGTAATTAATATATTTACAAAGACTGACATTTGTATGTGGATGGTAAGTAAAATTCCTCTTCTTTTCACTCAGAATTAAATCCTTCAGAAAACCCATGTTTTCTGTAATAATCCCTGTCATCAGAACACCTGCATCTCTATGGTCCGTTGACCCTTTGTTAATTTTCAGATGCACGCGTGGAAGGCAGCATCACGCTGCTACCACAAATGTAAAAAAAGAAAGAATACATCTTAGTTATTGGTTTATTCAGTAGGCATGGAAGGACAGTAACTAGAATAGTCTAAACGACGGCCAATTCCTTTTTAAAAATGTACCCAGATAAAATAGTTTGCAGATTACCTTTCAAGCACAGACTGTTATGAAAACGTACTCAGCAAATGGAAAAAAATACCTGTCTCAATCATCAATACAATTATTTGATGTTGCCACCACAATAAGAAATGGGCATTCGTTTGGTTCTCCAAAGCTGTCCTTTAGCAGTGACTTCAATAGCGCATGCACCCTTCGTCAAAGAAAGCCGACTACAATCTTTCAACAACAGCAATGAACTTTTCTTCAAAGGAAGTCAGTACCAAACTTAAATAAAAGTGATGGAATCTGATGGATTTTTGCATTTCCCAACGTGACCAGAACACATGAACTGTGCCGTGAAAGTTTCCTTTTTGTAGGGAAAAAGTTTATGCCTACGAATGCTACCAATGGCGGCTTAAAACGCAAACTAACTTTTACCAACTTGGAACGTACTTTAAAGTAAATGTGTTTCGTCATTAATTACGTGATTGTGTTACATTTTTCCACTGAATTCAGACCAATATGACATGTTACAAAATTAATGAATATTTTAAAGCTGTGTGTGCATATTTTCGATGGAATCACTTGTATTGTGGATTCAATGTATATGATGAGGTTCGCAGGTGGGTACACGGTGTTGATACTCTAGTCATGCTATACATTAGACATTTATATATAAAAAGGATTCACGTATATGTACCAATTCATGGTTCTCTAAATAAAGTAAACTATTATATTATGTCTTTTCTGTTTTCACTACATGTGTATTTCTCATTTAATATACATTTAATATGCATCAATTTAAGATGGTAATTGTGCCGACGAAGCACGTATTTTACCATCTTCATTTATTTCCCCCACCCACCTCACACAATTTTTTTTTTTGTGGGGGTACATTTTCTTCAGCTAACTGAGTTGGTTGCATATAACACAGCTCGGTATATAACACGGTCAGGTTTTATGGCTCCCAACTACCGTGTTATAGCGGGTTCACACTGCAAATCTTTATTGCTATATAAATGCATACAATACAAACTTTTAATAAAGAATAGAATGTTCTGAAACTCAACCTTGGAACCTGGTCTTTTTGTAAAAACCTGCTATGAGAGACCACCTGTCTTGAGAGACTGTTTTATGCTGACAGAAGGGGCAGTCTCTCAAAACAGGTTTCACTGTATAATACAGTATTCAGAATTTATGGACTTGACTTTACGCCTTTTCAGCTAAAGTTAAAAGTGTGAAGTAGACTACTTAAAGTGAATGTTGTATATAAATATTTTATCATTTTGTTTTTTGTCTACATTCTCCTACTAATCCACATTGATTTAGCCAATTTGTGACAAGAATTTTAAGTAAATGCAGATCCAGGTAATTAGCAGAAATAAATGTACATTTTTCCTGTTTTCTGTAATTATGGCATGTAACATACAGATCACTCTTTTTATCTCAGACTGTACATTTTTGCCACTTATATTACTAATAATTATGCTTATCCCTCTTTGGGGGTTGGTGGCATGGGTGAATGTACAACATGCAATTCACATTCACATTTAATATAATTTCCCTTTGATGGGTACATGGGTAACCAATCATTAGGACCAGCCGGTACATGGCTGACTTTTCTAAAATTTTGACATCTCATATTATAAAACATGTTCAGTTTTTCCATATAATGGCCTATCAGTTTTTTGAAGAAAAATGGCCTAGACTTCCATTTTCAATATCCAACAGAAAGCTAGGAATTTACTATGCTCAAAAGACATGACAATAAGCACACTTACTAAGTGAAAAATTTACTTTCAATGCGGACTTGTAAAAGTTTGCTACATAATAGCACAACAACTAAAGTAATGTTTTAAATATTCTAATCAACAATGTTCCTGTCCCTATTATATTTGGCAAGTATTACAAAAGAAATATACTTTACTCCAAAACATGATGGCTTCTAAAAATGCATAACCCTATCATAATACATTTTGAGAATAGTTTAGAGATAAAGGAAGTTAAATCCGCTTTTAGCCCTTTCCCCTGGTTTATGCAAAGCAGTTTCATGTCTTATGAAGTCTTAAGAAAAAAAGTTTGCTCCCACAAATCCTAAATGTATAACCCATGCTGTTACAAAGCTGCTAAGTGATCTGGAGGGTGCCCTGTTGCACTGCTGCCAATATAAGTGCCACCTGGTCAAACTGAGCCCTTCTGGGATGAAAAATCTGTAAGATAGAAATTTGATAATATTATTACAGACCTTCATCTTGTGGATTGTATGATGTCAGTCAAGGAACAGCTTCACTCAATTGCTATGCTGGGATAGCATAAATCAATACATTCAAATGCATGTAGCAAACACTATTTCTAACCTTACAAATCGCCTGCCTGGAGTTGACAAACAGATTCTGAGTCTTACACTTCTTGTGACGAGCAATACCTTGCAACTGAAATAGAGTAAAACACCATTTTAATATGACATACAATACCCTACAGATGAAACAGAGTAAAACAGTACCTTAATGTGACATGCACTACCCTACAGATGAAACAGACTAAAACAGTACCTTAATGTGACATGCACTACCCAACAGATGAAACAGAGAAAAACAGTACCTTAATGTGACAGGAAATATCCTATAGATGAAACAGAGTAAAACAGTACCTTAATGTGACATGCAATACCCTACAGAGAAAATAGAATAACCAATTTTTTAAAGTAAAATATGTTTCTTTGAAAATACTTTACCCAATCATAATACCTTAGGAGAACTACCACTAACTCACAAATCCAGCCCTATCAGATACTATTTTTAGCTCAAGGGAGCTAAAAGTTGTGTGCAATTCCATCGGTGGTTGGGCTGAGTTATCTCCCCTTACATATAAGCCCTGGTGGCAAGGCTTAAGGATACGTTAGTTATTACTGGAGTGGAAGGCATGCTCACTATGGCTGTAACTGCAGGGAGGCAGGGAGGGTGTATGTGTATTATGATTGGGTAAGTATTTTCGAAGAAACATATTTTACTATAAAAAAAATTGGTTTCTTCTTCGAATACATTATCCAATCAAAAAAACCTTAGGAGAATAAGTAAGAGGTGGAGAGATGAACAGCCTCTTAACCTGGAGGTACAATCTCTGATCCCCTAAGGTTTGAGAGACTGCTTCCAAGTAGCCAGACAGGAGGAGACTCCATCTGTCGGGGTGTGGCTTCAAAAAGGAAAAAAAATTCCCCACACAATTCCAGCGGAAGCCATGAAGCTGCGTCTTAAGAAGCTGTCTATAGACCTGGAAATGTGACCTGTTGAGCTGCGTATATAGGTCCTACCAGATCGAATTGGACCCTTTGGGATGACAAATCTCGGATATAAAGCTACAAAATGTGGACTCTGATCTCGATCCCACATCCTGAATGATGATGATTAGAGAACAGTTCCGTTAGAATGCTAGGCTGGTGGCCACTGCCCTAACCTCATTAGCCAAAATGTGTTTTAAGAAAGTTCATTGAACCAGGGTTATTTCCCTATAGGAGATATTCTGAGCTAATATATTGTCTTGATTTAATTTAGTTCCTTTTGCCGAATCTCCATACTATCCCTGTATCGACAATGTGGTTGCTGAGGGAGGGAAACATGTCTCCTTGATGGTTTCTTAGCATACTCATCCATCGGGAGGTTAAGCAGAGTGGTAGAGGACTGAGGTTGTGCTCTTAGTTTGAGATTGACTCCATGTATGCCTTAGGTATTCTGTGTGGAGTTTTAAGATGATGTATATTACTTCAGTTTGAAGATAACCCAGGGAAATAAAAGTCCCACAGCAAATTACGTTAACAATATTGTGCACTAAATCAAAAGCATCAACAAAGGCCATCCAATCCATGCATACGGAGTGTGGCCATGTTTTCCCCAATGCAGCTGGATTATTGTCAATGCCGGGGTACCAAATGATTGGCTGGAGGGAGTGTAAATGTAGAACCACTGACAAACTGATGATAAACTGACAAACTGATGATAAAGGTGGGCCAGAAAGTCAATAACTCTGTGACAACTGTGAACATAACCAAGTCAGAACCATCCGTTCATTGTAAGATCAATAGATCCTGGAGCACTGGTGTATGTTGATGAGAGAGCTAGAAGAGGACATAGCTCCAGGAGTGGAAACACCTCAATGGAAGTCAGAAGGCAGAAACTTTTCGTGCCCTTGTGTAGGATAGAATCGATGATACTGGCAGAACAATCAACATCATCCCATTGTTTGGATAGGGCAAGAGTCTATGTAATACACTTATAAGACTTATATGGTGAAGAGTGATGTGGTCTATTGCTCACTAAACACATAGAATGCCCTAAATTAGAAACCACTACTTCAAGAAAATTGCTGAATAAAAAGGCTATTCTCGTGGCAGAGTGTAGAGAAATTGCAAGATGACATCTGTTGAGGCATGAGGATCTACTCATAGTGTCATACCAAATAAGTTAAACTGGTCCATCTGTATAAGTCATGTTCGATGTACTCTGGCTGTTATTGATTGAGCCCATAATATTGATGATTGGCCCTTTCTGATCCCTAGTATATGGCCTAGGCCGGTCACAATGGAAATAGGCCATCAGAGTGAGGAAGATGTCATTAGGATTATCAGTTGGGATGGGTTATTGTATACTTGATCCATGTAACCTGTATGTCTGCTGAATGAGAGGGAACTTGACTGTTTGTTAACTTTGTCCCATTCTGTAGGAGGAATCATGTCAGACCCAAAGGAGGCAAGATAAGGGGGATTTCTAAAAAAGACGAGGCCTGTGGTGGTGACTTGGGTGGTGGGGCTATTTCCAAGCGTATCAATGTCCGGTGCTTCAAGTTTAATGGGTAAGTTGAATTATCTCCCTTGCTCCCATAAAGGTTCACACTGCTGAAGAAATCAGCATGCAGACTATTGACACCTTTGGTCTGAGCTGTATGTTGTTTGGGCTTTGCCCATAGTTCTAATCTGTAAGACAAAATAGAGCAAACTGGATAAAGCTGTAGCCCTGCACCTGTTCTAGAATGCAATGTTGGTGCTGAGCTAATTCATTAAGATGGTGACCCAGAACTTAATGTCTAATAAGGTAAGGAAGCGTACAAGTGATCTGTAATGACAATATCACATGTTTACAAACCTTTGTGCCTGCAGATGTTGCATACTGTGTGACAATACCACCTGTTTGTGGGTGCTATACAAATAATGGTTACCTGGAAAAAATTGCTAGCAGATGATTTTAACAACCATGCTTACCTGCAGGGAGATCAAGGATGGCCTACACAGGTAGAATCATTGAAGCATGGTATTCCAAGGCTAAAAATACCATGGCAAAAGAACTCGCCTTGATATACAAAAAGAATGGAATCATACATATACAAGGGGTTCTTCAGAGCATAAAGACATGCACGCACGTAAATAATGTAGCCTGAATCTAACTATGAAGACATGGGCTACACATGAGTGCGACTAAGTGTTTGATTAACATGATATAAAGTTATGCAAATAAACATGACTCAAGGGTTGCCTATATAAACATGCATGTACAGGAGATGACTGAATGAACCATGTATAGAGCCGTTGAACTGTACTTGTCTGACTAGAACAGAATAAATACAGAATGTAACAGTATCTACATTACACAAAAACAATATTCACAAAGAATGGAATAAAGTCACAGTTATCAAGATATACCCGGTAAGTGCGACAAAATCCATTATGAGGCAATACTTGCAAGGAAAAAATGCCCAGAGATCACCCAAACAAGTAATTACATTAAAATGGTGCCTGGATGCTATGAAGACCTTGGTAAAGAAATTACACATATATAGGAGTTATATGAGCACCAGATACTTGCATGTAAAATTAAGTATAACGCGAACAGACAGTGAAGTTGCGTAGGCTACATGTGCAAGTACCCAATGTGTGAAGATGACAAAGTGAAATTAATTTGAATAGGCAGAACTTTGTCATGAGAGAAATAAAGATGGAGTATTGTTTCCTTAGAAGTGAAAAAACTCCAACCTGAAGTGACATATCTTCCATGTGGTTTTGGCTGTGCGAGGTCTCTTGTGACGAGTGCGTGCTTCTTGGCACAAGCGGAGGTAATAACATATCCTTACACCTTGCTGCCAAATCTTATATATATATATATATATATATATATATATATATATAATGGGAGATCACTCTGCCTGACCACCAATGAGTCGGCAGACAACTTTTAGCTCCCTTGAGCTAAAAATAGTATCTGGGAGGGCTGGATTTACGATGCAGTGGTAGTTCTAAGATATTATAATTGGGTAATGTATTCAAAAAAGAAAAATAGCATCTCGATGTGATGTACAATACCCTGCAGCTGAAACTGAGTAAAACTGCATTTTAAAATTACATGCAATACCCTACATTTGAAACAGTGTAAACCAGCATTTTAATATGATATGCAATATGCTACAGAAAAAATAGCATAAAACAGCATCTCAATGTAACATGCATGAAGCAGAGTAAAACAACACCATACGTGACAGGAAATTCCCTAATAGATTAAACAGTAAAACAGCATCTTAATGTGACAGGAAATAGCCAATAGATTAAACAGTAAAATAGCATCTTAATGTGACAGGAAATAGCCAATAGATTAAACAGTAAAATAGCATCTTAATGTGACAGGAAATACCCGATGGATGAAATAGAGAAAAAATAGCATTATAATGTGACATACCATAACCTGCTGTTGAATTATAGTAAAACAGCATTTTATGTGAATAGCAACATCACACAGCTGAACTGATAATGTACTGATTCAGGGTCTACATTGTTTAAAATTATAAGTACACTGTATTGGCATATCAGGGTCTATTATTTAAACTTATTAGTATATTGTACTAGAATATCAAGGTCTGCAATGTTGAAAATTATTAGTACAATGTGGTAGCATATCAGGGTCTACAATGTTTAAAATTATTAGCACACTGTACTGGCATATCAGGGTCTGCAATGTTTAAAACTATTAGCACACTGTACTGGCATATTAGGGTCTACAATGTTTAAAATTATTAGCACACTGTACTGGCATATCAGGGTCTACAATGTTTAAAATTATTAGCACTGTACTGGCATATTAGGGTCTACAATGTTTAAAATTATTAGCACACTGTACTGGCATATCAGGGTCTACAATGTTTAAAATTATTAGCACACTGTACTGGCATATCAGGGTCTACAATGTTTAAAATTATTAGTACACTGTACTGGCACATCAGGGTCTACAATGTTTAAAATTATTAGCACAGTGTGCTAGCATATCAGGGTCTACAATGTTTAAAATTATTAGTATACTGTACTAGCATATCAGGGTCTACATTGTTTAAAATTATAAGTACAGTGTACTGGCATATCAGGGTCTACATTGCTTAAAATTATTAGTACATTGTACTAGCATATCAGGGTCTACACTGCTTACAATCATTACTAAAAGTTGCAGCATACAAAAACCTAATCTGCTGACAAACAGTGTGATACCAGATTGGGGTTTACACAGGTGTATCTGTCTGTCTGAGTGAGTGAAATAAAGGAAATCATATTACCTGTTCATAGGCCACTGCAGCAACAAGTGGAATGTGCGACAGTAAACTTTCAAGCAGGTGAATGATTATTACAATCAGCAAGTCACCCTCTGCCACTCTACAAAATAAGCATGTATAGTACACAAAAACATTTTATTTGTATATCTATGGCTACGTTTATGGATAATTACTATTTTTTCTAATAATATCAATTGGTTAATTACAACAAACATTTCATAGGGTTTTGAAAGAAACATTATACCTGTCTTACTTTGAGGAACCAGAAATTCCAAAAGAACAAAGAAAATTACTGATGATAAAGCATAAAAAACAATTTGTTGAATACCTTGTTCTCTTGAAAATAGCTCCATTATGGAATTCTACATTATGGATAGTGTTCTCATTTAAGTTTAGTGTTTACAAGCTGTCAATTAGAAGTAATAGACTGCCATTGTCACGTTAAGTTTAGTGTTTACAAGCTGTCAATTGGAAGTAATAGACTGCCGTTGTCACGTTAAGTTTAGTGTTTACAAGCTTTCAATTGGAAGTAATAGACTGCCCTTGTCACGTTAAGTTTAGTGTTTACAAGCTTTCAATTGGAAGTAATAGACTGCCCTTGTCACGTTAAGTTTAGTGTTTACAAGCTTTCAGTTGGAAGTAATAGACTGCCATTGTCACGTTAAGTTTAGTGTTTACAAGCTTTCAATTGGAAGTAATAGACTGCCATTGTCACGTTAAGTTTAGTGTTTACAAGTTTTCAATTGGAAGTAATAGACTGCCGTTGTCACGTTAAGTTTAGTGTTTACAAGCTTTCAATTGGAAGCAATAGACTGCCATTGTCACGTTAAGTTTAGTGTTTACAAGCTGTCAATTAGAAGCAATAGACTGCCATTGTCACGTTAAGTTTAGTGTTTACAAGCTGTCAATTAGAAGCAATAGACTGCCGTTGTCACGTTAAGTTTAGTGTTTACAAGCTGTCAATTAGAAGCAATAGACTGCTGTTGTCACGTTAAGTTTAGTGTTTACAAGCTTTCAGTTGGAAGTAATAGACTGCCATTGTTAAGTTTAGTGTTTACAAGCTGTCAATTAGAAGCAATAGACTGCCGTTGTCACATTAAGTTTAGTGTTTACAAGCTTTCAATTGGAAGTAATAGACTACCATTGTCATGTTAAGTTTACATCAACGATACAAGTTACCTACTTCAATGTGTTAACATAATGACACAGATATGGAGACAAATTTACATATTTAAATCATGATATTGTGTCAACAAGACATTAAGACAACACACATATCAACCTGTCATCAAGTCTACATAACTGTGTAAATACACTGGAATCAATCAAATATCAGCAGCTAACCTGCCTTGTTGACATACAAGTTTGTTTTGTTTTTGTGGTTTTAATGACACTTTTACCACATTATGGGCTATAACATGCTAGTAAATTATGAGCTAAGTGCCCATCCCAAGAACACACTGAGAAAGCCAATCCAGTCTAGTCCAGGCAGGTAATAAAACCACAACCCTTGGATTAGGAATCAGTGCTACCATGTCTCCCTGACATGAAAGACATCATCTTGATCCTATGACATGGAAATACCTTGTTATGACAATGGTAATTTATAACTTGATCCTATGACATAGAAATACCTTGTCATGACAATGGTAATTTATAACTTCCACAGATTTTTTGCAAAAATAATTCCAACATATCTGATATATTTCATTTCAAACTAATAATTTACTTATTAAATTTTAAACTGTATATTTCTTAATGTTTTTCAGCCATGAGATTTTGTTTTTTTTTTTTCAATAGTTCAACCTTAAAATATCCTACACAACAGCCAACAGTGACTCTATAATGCATCTTGGCAGATTACTACAAACCTGGAATGTTTCAACAGCCAGATCATTTATTTTCAAATGGAAATTACAGTGGAACCCCGCTATAACGCGCCCCGCCATAACGCGAATTCGGATATAACGCGGTCGTAGCATGGCTCCCGAAATTTCGTATATTCATTCACACATGAAAAAAAAAAATTTGGAGAAAAGTAAAAAAAACAAAACAAGAAATTAACTTCATTTTGGGCATGAGATTAGTTGTGACTTTTAAAATAATATGATCGTGGCATGGTTCCTGAAATTTAAATTCATTTACGTGTATTTTTATCGGACTGTGAAAATATTTGTTTAACGTACGAGAAATAGTGTGTAAAACGTTTATTATAATTTAGAATTCGCGTATGACTTTTAATAATAAACGATCAGAACTTAACAATTTATCCAGGTTCTTTAAGTGATTTTGGAGAAGTGATCGTGTATGAATTCTAAAATAATACGATATATATAACGTACGAGAAATAGTGTGTACAACGCTTGGCTTCTGAAATTTATCAATTTGAACAGGTTGTGGTGAAGCTCCATATTCTACTCTAGAAGAGAAAACTGGTTTCATTAGGTTTTTGAATTGTTAAGCCGAAGTAAACATTATCGGAAGTGTTACTTATTACGGATCCATGAGTAAAGCCAGTAAATCGTCTTTGTGATTGTCTTCCATGAAATCTGTATACAGTCGTTGCTCAAACAATAGCCGACATGGGCTTCTTATTTAACTCCAATCACAGCCAAGCAGCAGACAAAGCTGTGGTTGATACAAGAGTCGCACAATTTAATAAACATCAAAGGACGAAAGCCGCCAACATGTGTGCTGTGCTTGGCGGTGTGATCAAACAACAAACAGTTGAAAGTAAATAATATCCAATACAGACACCGTATGTAGACCCGGGAATAGCTGCATGCAATGACCGTACAATATCAGACGGCAAGTAAATGGTTTCAATATTTTGTTCATCCTATATTTTACACGACGAATTCAGACTATTACAAAATTATTGAATATTTTAAATCTGTACGATTTTCAATGAAATTACATCCATTATGGATGAACTGCATGCCACGACGGCACGGTAGCATACGGTGTTGATACACTTTTCATGATATAGCGATAGTCTGGTATTATCGGTCAATCTGTATTATCGTTCAAACAAATAAAAATTAGTAAATGTTTTTAATGAACAGTAATAACCTATAAATATATTAGCCATCGATTATTTTGAATATATCTTAATTAATGCATTCCAGTTAATATTCATCTGATGATAAGCCGACTTTTGATCACTGCACATGTATACACGTATATGTTCTCGGAAAAAAAGTTAAATATTGTAAAACCCCGCATTAACGCGACCCCGCTTTTAACGCGATCCGATTTTATGGACCCCGATCATCGCGTTGTAGCGGGGTTCCACTGTAATTGCTAACTGAATGTTTTATCATCATTGGTCACTCTAGCCATTGCTAGCATCCACAAAGATGTGGAGAGATGTGCACTAAAATAAAATGTGTATTTTGTGTTTTTCACTGATAAAAAAGTGCCTGACAGGAGCCTGACAGGAGCCAATATTTTTGGAGGATATTATCCAGATTTATCATCCTTACTACTTCTAAGCTATATTAAAGAAAAGCAACTACAACATATTGTGACTTCTATTTTCATCCTACTCATAATAACAAATTAAGTTAAATTGTTCCCTGCCCCAAAATATAAACATTTTTATAACTGGACATCAAGATCAGCATTGCTTTTCAATCACAAACACATACTTAGCACAGATCTGTATTTAAGCCTATTTATGTGGTCTGTGTCCAACTCATCAAAATAGCTCTGACCCCAAAAAATGTTACAGCTCGAAATGAATGATGTTTTATGTCATTGTCTGGGAATTCTCATTATACCAGGCCAAACAACACTATATCTCAAAATCTAAAACAACTTGATTCCACCTATCCATCCATCACAAGATTTTTTAAAGGTAGTCTTATGGCAACAATCTTTATTAGCAATAGTTTCAGTCTCGATGAATAATTTTTGCAGATCCAGACCTAAAGTAACACTGTACTAATTAAAACAGAATATTCAATTAACACTATATTTATGAACAATACATCAAAATCAACTGCAAACATGAACTCTAAAAATGATCAATGAAAAGATTTAACTAGATAGGTTTTCACGGTGCAACCTTTAACTGCAACTGCTGAACTAGAAAAGTAACATACATCTACATCTATATCTAATAAGAGGTTACTTAACAAGTCTCCTGTACTTCCCACTTGTAAAATTAATGCTTAAGTTGTAATACAAAGTATTGTGAATCAATTTTGTACATTTCCATATCAATTTTGTACATCTCCATATCAATTCTGTACATTTCTGTATCAGTTTTGTACATCTCAGTATCAATTTTGTACATCTCCAGATCAGTTCTGTACATCTCTGCATCAATTATGTGTATCTCAATATCAATTTTGTATATCTAAGTATCAATTCTGTACATCTCAGTATCAATTCTGTACAATTTTGAACATATCAGTATCAATTTTGTATATCTCCATATCAATTGTATACATCTCAGAATCAATTATGTATAGCAGTATCAATTCTGTACATATCAGTATCAATTTTGCATATCAGTATATCAATTTTGTACATCTTGGTATCAATTTTGTACATCTCAGTATCAGTTCTGTACATTTCAGTATAAATTTTGTATATCAGTATCAATTTTGTACATATCTGTATCAATTTTGTATATCAGTATCAATTTTGTACATATCCATATCAATTCTGTACATCTCAGTATCAATTTTGTATATTTCTGTATACATTTTGTGTATCAGTATCAATTTTGTACATCTCAGTATCAATTTTGTACATCTCAGTATCAATTTTCAACATCTCCAGATCAATTCTGTATATCTTGGTATCAAGTTTGTATTATCTCAGTATCAATTTTGTATAGCAGTATCAATTCTGTACATCTCATTATCAATTTTGTATATCAGTATCAATTTTGTACATCTCAGTATCAATTTTGTTTATTTCAATATACATTTTGTTTATCAGTATCAATTCTGTACATCTCAGTATCAATTTTGAACATCTCCAGATCAATTCTGTACATCTCGGTATCAAGTTTGTATTATCTCGGTATCAAGTTTGTATTATCTCAGTATCAATTTTGTATATCTCAGTACCAATTCTGTACACTCAGTATCAATTTTTTATATTAGTATCAATTCTGTACATCTCAGTATCAATTCTGAACATCTCCATATCAATTCTGTACATCTCAGTATCAATTCTGAACATCTCCATATCAATTCTGTACATCTCAGTATCAATTCTGAACATCTCCATATCAATTCTGTACATCTCAGTATCAATTTTGAACATCTCCATATCAATTCTGTACAGCTCAGTATCAAGTTTGTATCATCTCAGTATCAATTTTGTATATCAGTATCAATTCTCAACATCTCAGTATAGTTCTGTACATCTCAGTATCACAACTAGAGCATCCAAATCAGAAAAATGCTGTTCCAACAGGAAAAGTTAATTATATACATAAATAATTTTCAATATTTAAGACAGGCTTTCATTGCTTATAGTGTATACGTTTTTCAAATTGTTTTACTGTCCAAGGCCAATTATGATATGTATGATCTTTTACTCTTTATGAGATTCACCCCAAAAACATTCTAATATCACCAATGTTTTGTGTCATCCAAACAAAACTGACAGTTAGGATATATGGGGTCATAATGTTCAGAATGCATTGATAAAATAGAACGTCGTTTCTGCAAGCAGTGTCTGGGATTATCAAGTAGTGGGGATGATAAAGCTGTCCTTGATGAATGAGATAAACATCCTCTTTGTGTTAATTAATACTCAAGACCGGTTTAATATTGGTACAAACTTTACAAATGTCTGACAACAGGTGTCTTATTAAATGTTATCCGATATTGAATTCATTACATGAAAATGATCAAGTGGCATGTACATCTTGTATCCGTAATTTACTATCTACATTTGGCTTTGGTTTCATTTGGATAGCAAAAAACGTTGTCCACAGCATTTCAAGTATTACAGCCCTGACATGGATTCAGGCCACTAGCATGATCTTGCACCTGGGGACCTGACTACTGTATATGACACACCATCAACTTATCAGATATACCTGGTTAAAGTTTCATCAAACTCCACGACTTGCAAAACTAATGGGCCAGATAAGAATATGTTACTGGACTGACGGACACATAACAGAACCATAACATAATAACATCCAACTAAAAGATAAGTCAGTAAAATTTGCTGTAATAGCTTGAAAATCTAATATGGGCATCTATACATGCATTCAAAAATATGCAAGCCAAATTTCATTCGTTACAAGGAATGCAACTTTGCTAACAAAATTCTTGTGATGGATACAGGGTTGCATCTAGGATTTGATAAATGTGCGTACTTGCCCCCACTGAACCTGAAGGAAAAAAAGGGGGGGGGGCAAAGTAGCCATAAGGGAGGCCTTCTAGTATGGTGTAAAAAAAACCTCAATGTATTCAAAAAGAGCAATAGCAAGTACAACAAGTGCATTAAATGCATATCATGTCTTCTGTATATTATAGTATAACACTTAAAACTGAAATCAATGTCTTATGTTTTGTAATAACATTCTATCTACACACTAACCATTAAAGAATCAAACCATAGACTGCAAATAGTGTCACTCCTCTGGCCAATCTTAAAAAGGTGTCATGTACATCCTGCGTGTCAAATGCTCAATTCTGATTGGTTACAAATCCATACTAAGAAAGATCTGAAGAGCGCACAATTTGTAAGGAAAAGCTCAAAATGAATTAGGGAAAGTATAGACACAGTTTCTATAGCAGTCAACTCTTAACTGAAACATACATACATCTGCATCCAGACTGTAACTGTGACTGCATTATTCTGCAAATATGATCACTATTTCCCAGAAAGCCTCCTGTCCTTCCTCATCCTCCACTCTACCAATGCCTTGTTAAAGTTGAAGTCCCTCAGAGGAGGTCTTTCAACTGAAATCATCATGAGTCTGTTGAGAACCCTTTCTTCTAGATGACTTCTTCCTGCAGTTTTGGTTCAATTTTGATTGCTGAATCCTCACTCACAGTCAGCGGTTTGGTATGGCATAACCATGGCCACTGATGCTAACTAAGCACACGATAACCCGTTACAGTGATAATGAAATCTGACCTGTCTAGACAGGAAAGAATTTCGCAACAAAAGAAACAGGTACCAATAATTAAGATTGATTAAAAAAAAAAAAAGTTATCCACCATTAAACGTTGATAGGGAGTTATGACGACAAGCTACCGAATGCAATTTCATTGGCTGATCACGGTGCTTGGTACTATTTTTAGTAACACACTCAAGATGTGCCCTGATTGGAACCTAACTGTTCATGTTTTGGTTGCTTGTTAGTAAACACCATTTTTCCATCTAAATTTCAACAGAAATAATGTAAATAAAATTAAAAAAACTTACCTAAAATTCCTTTACAGAACCCCTGACAATTATGTTGCATTTCCTTCAACTCATGTTGTCAACACCAACAACCAGAAAGTCAAGAAAATCTAACTGTCAGTCATATTTTAGAGAAGCAATATTCTCCTTTGCCAAGTAATAGGCAACTGACATAGCATGAAGAATGGATTCAGATTTCTTGCTGATAGCTGTCATGCATGTAGTTAGTTTCAAATCCTGAGTTGCCTGGTTGTGAGCTGGTAATTCAACACATCTGTCAAGGGCTGATGTCCTGAAATTAGCATTTCCAAGTGTGAAAGAATTTTTTTTGCCAGTTTTTATACACCATCTGCAAAGCATCTCATTTTTTTATTCATTTCCAGCCATGGTCGATTTTGTTTCCGGTCTGAATTGAAAGAGTAGTTTTTTTCTTAGTGTAAAGGGAACCCTAGGTTTCAGTGCCGCCATCTTTAAGCACATCATCACTAGCATCATCTGATATGGGATTAGCCTGAGGAAGTGTTTGTCCACTGTCAAGGTGCCTACTGACAGAAACTTCTGCACCCTGACTGTTATTAGAAGTGTTACTGCTAAATTAATGAAAACGTGTCCAAGTTTTAACTGATTTTGCCATTTAACACATTGTCCCACCTAGCCAGCCTCTGTATCAAATGTGATCTTCTGATTTTTCTTATTAACCAATCAGAAATTAGCATGTGACACACAGAAATATGTGATGTATTTACAACTATACAAGAACAACATATTCGCTGAGTGACAACTGGGAATTTTATAGCCAACAAAATAATAAAACAATGCATTCTGCACAAAAAAAGGTGCACAAGTCGTTTTTATTGTGATTTTGCCCACAGAGGATTAAAAATCTTGTGGGAAATCTTATAGCTGAGGGGATTTGAACAATCACGCATGCTAGATGCAATCCTGCGGATGGACTGACCCATGGACAAGATCATGTCAAGATGATCCAATCAGTGGGAACACTCCAAATCAACCAGAGATGCATCCTTACCTTCCAAGCTGTGCAACTGTGAGCAGCACAGTCTCCTGAAGATGTTTACTGCAATCATTCTGTGCTCTTGTGAACAACTCTCTGAGCTTTCCCAATACTAACTGGTTAGCACCATCAGATGTTTCATTGCTTGGATATCCCAACAAGTAATGGATGATCTTACTGCAATTACAAATAAGCCATAATGTACAGGAACATCAACCTAGGAATAAGCCAAAATGTACAGGAACAACAACCTAGGTATAAAACAAAATGTACAGGAACAACAACCTAGGTGTAAGACAAAATGTACAGGAACATCAACCTACAAATAAGACAAAATGTACAGGAACATCAACCAAGGAATAAGCCAAAATGTACAGGAACAACAACCTAGGTATAAGATAAAATGTACAGGAACAACAACCTAGGTATAAGACACAATGTACAGGAACATCAACCTAGAAATAAGACAAAATGTACAGGAACATCAACCAAGGAATAAGCCAAAATGTACAGGAACAACAACCTAGGTATAAGATAAAATGTACAGGAACAACAACCTAGGTATAAGACAAAATCTACAGGAACATCAACCTAGGAATAAGCCAAAATGTACAGGTACAACAACATTGGAATAAGACAAAATGTACAGAATCATCAACCAGGGAATAAGACAAAATGTACAGGAACAACAACATAGGAATAAGCCAAAATGTACAGGAATATCATCCTAGGAATAAGCCAAAATGTACAGGAACAACAACCTAGGTATAAGACAAAATGTACAGGAAAAAAATGTACAGAAACATCAACCAGGGAATAAGACAAAATGTACAGGAACAACAACATAGGAATAAGACAAAATGTACAGGAACAACAACATAGGAATAAGACAAAATCTACAGGAACAACAACATAGGAATAAGACAAAATCTACAAAAACATTAACCAGGGAATAAGATAAAATGTACAGGAACATCAACATAGGAATAAGACAAATGTACAGGAAAATCAACCAGGGAATAAGAAAAAATGTACAGGAACAACACCATAGGAATAAGACAAAATGTACAGAAACATCAACCAGGGAATAATACACAATATACAGGAACATCAACATAGGAATAAGACAAAATGTACATAAACATCAACCAGGGAATAAACCAAAATGTACAGGAACAACAACAAAAGAATAAGTCAAAATGTACAGGAACATCAACATAGGAATAAGACAAAATGTACATAAACATCAACCAGGGAATAAACCAAAATGTACAGGAACAACAACAAAAGAATAAGTCAAAATGTACAGGAACAACAACAAAAGAATAAGTCAAAATGTACAGGAACAACAACAAAAGAATAAGTCAAAATGTACAGGAACAACAACCTAGGTATACAAGTATGGTAGTAATGTATGTGCATCAACTTGGGCACATGTATAAGGTACATATATATAAAACCAAACCTCCTACAGCAACCACCTGCATCTAGAGACCACCTGTGTATAAAGGTCATGTTTAGTAGGTTTCATTCATACATACTGTGTATTACCTATCACAGAATGCCAGTTGCTAAACAACCAAAGTATCAGCCAATTACAATACCTGTCAAGCAAAAGCAAAGCCAGTATGACCAATTAGCTCTGCTTAAAACAGTTTTGCTGTATTGTTTACTTAAACCAGATCCTGATAAACAGATCACTTTTTAACTTTTATCGTGTTTACTCAAACCAGCTCATGAAAAATTGATCACCTTTTGATTGTTTATCCAATGAGTCAACACAATTAAATTTATGAAAGGCACTTTACTAGCATTAGTGTTATTTTTCTTAATGAATTATGAAGCTCTGTTTATATCTGAACAACAACATGTATATTATCATCACATTAGCAGTATATTTACTATGTGGATAAAATGAGTTTACCACATTATTTTCTGTATGGAAGGTAATAAGGAATATTTGGAAAAGGGAAAACCATGTGAAATTGGAGGGATAAAATGTAAGACTACCAATAAATGTGAGGTAATTATTTCTCCAATTAAACACAAGTCACTGACATAGCAAAAAATGTCAAATATGATACTACTACGTGATAGAGAAATTTCCAGCTGTAATGGGTTAATTATCCCTGGCTCAAATTCATCATCTATGAAGGAAAAATGTTTTGCAGTTATTGCAAGATGTTTTGAAAGATGTTCTGTAGTTATTGCAAACAATATCACAAACTGGAAACGGTCAGAAATTGAACCAGGGTATTTGTCAATGGAATTGAAAATTTCAGTTGACTCGATCACATCTGGTGACACTTCTGGATCTCACAATGCATGTGCTGCACAGTATATGCATGACACTTCTGGACCTCACAAGGCCTGTGCTGCACAGTATATGCATGACACTTCTGGGTCTCACAATGCATGTGCTGCACAGTATATGCATGACACTTCTGGATCTCACAATGCATGTGCTGCACAGTATATGCATGACACTTCTGGACCTCACAAGGCCTGTGCTGCACAGTATATGCATGACACTTCTGGATCTCACAATGCATGTGCTGCACAGTATATGCATGACACTTCTGGACCTCACAATGCATGTGCTGCACAGTATATGCATGACACTTCTGGACCTCACAAGGCCTGTGCTGCACAGTATATGCATGACACTTCTGGATCTCACAATGAATGTGCTGCACAGTATATGCATGACACTTCTGGACCTCACAAGGCCTGTGCTGTACAGTATATGCATGACACTTCTGGATCTCACAATGCATGTGCTGCACAGTATATGCATGGCACTTCTGGACCTCACAAGGCCTGTGCTGCACAGTATATGCATGACACTTCTGGATCTCACAATGCATGTGCTGCACAGTATATGCATGACACTTCTGGACCTCACAATGCATGTGCTGCACAGTATATGCATGACACTTCTGGACCTCACAAGGCCTGTGCTGCACAGTATATGCATGACACTTCTGGATCTCACAATGCATGTGCTGCACAGTATATGCATGACACTTCTGGATCTCACAATGCATGTGCTGCACAGTATATGCATGACACTTCTGGATCTCACAATGCATGTGCTGCACAGTATATGCATGACACTTCTGGACCTCACAAGGCCTGTGCTGCACAGTATATGCATGACACTTCTGGACCTCACAAGGCCTGTGCTGCACAGTATATGCATGACACTTCTGGATCTCACAAGGCCTGTGCTGCACAGTATATGCATGACACTTCTGGATCTCACAATGCATGTGCTGCACAGTATATGCCTGACACTTCTGGATCTCACAATGCATGTGCTGCACAGTATATGCATGACACTTCTGGATCTCACAATGCATGTGCTGCACAGTATATGCATGACACTTCTGGACCTCACAAGGCCTGTGCTGCACAGTATATGCATGACACTTCTGGTTCTCACAAGGCCTGTGCTGCACAGTATATGCGGGATACCTCTGGACCTCACAATGCATGTGCTGCACAGTATATGCATGACACTTCTGGACCTCACAAGGCCTGTGCTGCACAGTATATGCATGACACTTCTGGATCTCACAATGCATGTGCTGCACAGTATATGCATGACACTTCTGGATCTCACAATGCATGTGCTGCACAGTATATGCATGACACTTCTGGACCTCACAAGGCCTGTGCTGCACAGTATATGCATGACACTTCTGGACCTCACAAGGCCTGTGCTGCACAGTATATGCATGACACTTCTGGATCTCACAATGCATGTGCTGCACAGTATATGCATGACACTTCTGGATCTCACAATGCATGTGCTGCACAGTATATGCATGACACTTCTGGATCTCACAATGCATGTGCTGCACAGTATATGCATGACACTTCTGGATCTCACAATGCATGTGCTGCACAGTATATGCATGACACTTCTGGACCTCACAAGGCCTGTGCTGCACAGTATATGCATGACACTTCTGGATCTCACAATGCATGTGCTGCACAGTATATGCATGACACTTCTGGATCTCACAATGCATGTGCTGCACAGTATATGCATGACACTTCTGGTCTTTACAAGGCCTGTGCTGCACAGTATATGCATGACACTTCTGGATCTCACAATGCATGTGCTGCACAGTATATGCATGACACTTCTGGACCTCACAAGGCCTGTGCTGCACATTACATGCATGACACTTCTGGACCTCACAAGGCCTGTGCTGCACAGTATATGCATGACACTTCTGGATCTCACAATGAATGTGCTGCACAGTATATGCATGACACTTCTGGATCTCACAATGCATGTGCTGCACAGTATATGCATGACACTTCTGATCTCACAATGCATGTGCTGCACAGTATATGCATGACACTTCTGGATCTCACAATGCATGTGCTGCACAGTATATGCATGACACTTCTGGACCTCACAATGCATGTGCTGCACAGTATATGCATGACACTTCTGGATCTCACAATGCATGTGCTGCACATTATATGCATGACACTTCTGGACCTCACAAGGCCTGTGCTGCACAGTATATGCATGACACTTCTGGATCTCACAATGCATGTGCTGCACAGTATATGCATGACACTTCTGGATCTCACAATGCATGTGCTGCACAGTATATGCATGACACTTCTGGATCTCACAATGCATGTGCTGCACAGTATATGCATGACACTTCTGGATCTCACAATGCATGTGCTGCACAGTATATGCATGACACTTCTGGACCTCACAAGGCCTGTGCTGCACAGTATATGCATGACACTTCTGGATCTCACAAGGCCTGTGCTGCACAGCATACGACATTAGCCAGCATGTTCAAACAAACTGTGAAGTTAGACACTCCACTTAGGATGGTCTTTTCAAAATTAAATGAGCCTAAAATGAAAAGCAAATGATAGCTCTCTTTAACACAGCCTACACTCTATGGAAAACCATTTTCTGATAAGGGCAAAAGATAGCTCTCTTTAACACAGCCTGCACTCTATGGAAAACCATTTTCTGATAAGGGCAAAAGATAGCTCTCTTTAACACAACCTCCTCTCTATGGAAAACCATTTTCTGATAAGGGCAAAAGATAGCTCTCTTTAACACAGCCTACACTCTAAGGAAAACCATTTTCTGATAAGGGCAAAAGAGAGCTCTCTTTAACACAGCCTACACTCTACAGAAAACCATTTTCTGATAAGGGCAAATGATAGCTCTCTTTAACACAGCCTACACTCTATGGAAAATCAAAACTTTATTAAGAAATGGCAAATACACCACTCCCTTGATAACTCGCACCCTGATAACTCGCAAACCAACTTATAATGCGGGGTCAGGTGTGGATCCCATTTTTTAACCAGAAAATACCCAAAATTAATCCCTATATGTTGAACATGAAGAAAATCACGATCAAAATTGGTAATGGAAACTTTTTATGTATATCTCATTATATCGTCTAAAACGTTAAATAGGACCTGGAAATATTAATCAACACTATGAAATATCAAATTTAAAAATAGGTCATACAATTTTTTACATTTTATTTCCAAACGACATTCCCTGTTAACTGCAATTAATGATATGTAAAGAAATTTTGATCAATAAAAATGTCACTCATGCCTAGTGGAGGCAGTAATTTAATAAATAAATACAAATTAAATAATTTTTTATCAATTGAAATTTGTGTTCTAGTTCTATCTTTTAGTTCCTTTTAAGTGTAATCATCATAAATGCAAAGGATCCTCTTGTAATTAAACGTAAAATGTGTCAATCTACCGTAACAGCTATGTCCACGAGCATTTCTCTGAGATTCTAATTAAGTGTTGACCGTGTTTTGATAACTGATTTCCGTAAGTATTTCTTGTATTGTTGCACTGAATTAAATGCTGGCCTCCTTTGTATTATCACATTAATTATGTCTTTTGACTCAAATAAAGTAAAAGTTAAAAGGCACGAAAATACTACAAACTTAAAATCTAGCGGCCCTGGTCGTATGTCGGGTGAACTCACTTCTTTGATCAAATGAACATTTATAAATGTTATTGTGTATGTAACATAAAATACCTTAAATTAACTAGCTCTTTCTTAACTGTGATCAAAGAAACATGCATAATGAATACTTCGTAAAAGAAAGAGCTTGATTTCACAGATATGGACCATTCTGGGCAATCATATTTCAGAGAATTCTTTATCTAGTACTTAGAGATATCCTCAAGGATGATGAGAAGTTACTAATTCCAATTAATTAATTTACGACATCACTTTTGTACTAATTAAGCAATAGAAAAATTGATTTTCAATGTAGACAATTGTCTCACGAAATATTTTTGAAGAAAAAAAGGAATCTTGTTTGGTGGTGTATCAACAGTTAATCTAGTTCCCAGCTCTGTGAACTCCCGATTTTGCAGGATAATATTAAACACCACTATGGGAACCAGACTCATCAAGAAAACATAAAGCAGTGATGTAATACACAGATTTTTTTCCTATACGTGATGGTTGTTGAAACCAGTTGGAACGTTCTTTCATACGTTGCACGTTTTGAAAATAAATGTTATTTAAACAGAATAATAAACAACTTCATGAGAAAAGGCGTTATTAAAATTATTATCAACGTGATTGTAAAATGAGGATTCAGTCAATAAACAACCCAGTTCCCCAGCTGCTCCCCCCACCCCCCGGTTTTCTCAATGTCAAAGCAAATTGTTTTCAATTTTTGGAGGTCCCTCAGTAACTCGCACCTTGCTTATAGTGTGGTCTATGTTTGTGGACCCCGTTGTACACAATTTAGCGAGGGAGTGGTGTAAATTTAACTTTCCTAAACATAAAAACTGTGTCAAGGTAAGAAGGCTGAGCATCATAAACATTTTTATTCATGATTTAAGATTCAAAATAGGAACTAAAATGCTTGACAGATGCTAGGTGTGAAAATTTTCAGTAAGTTATAAAAATTACAATGAAATTATAACACATGCTTACATTATTGTTTCCATAAAATGTATTCATAGTAATTAATCCTGAGTTACTGCTGTAATAAAAATTTCTTATTAATTTTTCTTTTTCTTTTTTTTGTTTTAAAAACTTTAATGAAGAACTTTTGAGGTGTTCTAGAGCAGTTGAATACTTTCTTCATGAGAGGGCACTCTGAAGAAATATAGAAGCGAGGATCTGCAGTTTTTTTCAAAAAGGAAGAAAATCCTGCCATATATCTGCAGTACTTCACAGCAAAGATGAAGGCATACAAGCAGTCACAGAATATACCTGTTACAATTCTTAGAAAACTTAGTGAACACTCCACCTTCTCTCAGTCTGTTATAAAAACCGTCAGAAATCATGTTTGCTATACACTACTTAAGATTTAATTCAATGAGCGTAATCAAGACTTCATTAAGGAATTCCTTACACCAAGAGAGTTTATAATTTTCTAATGAACATTTCAGTGAAAATACTAGTGCTGGAGTACTTTAACCCAAACAAAGTTATCAAATGCTGACTTAGTCTTGGTGGCAGACACAGACATTTTTTCAACTCCAGCTTCTAAAACATACAATACTGAAGTAGCAAAATATATATCATCATGTGTTGTTTAAAAATTTAAGTACATGATTTCTTTTGTTCTTTTTATTGACTGAGGTGTATATATATCTCATCAATTCTTGGTAAGTGACTGAAATTTGGGACAAGTGTAGAAAGGTAAGTTGGACAAGTGAATTTCATGATACTACTTGTCCAGGACAAAGGGATAAAAAACACATTTAATGTGCCTACAATTCTCATGCTATTACATATCATGGGTCAGCTAGATCATTTCAAGTCAATACAAATGAACAACTCCCTACAGTGGCCATATTGAATGTTTGATTGGCATCATTTATGCAAAATTTATATACTTTTTGTCAAACTTGCTCAAATTCTGTTCAGCATTTTTCAAAGAAGTCATTTCTTCTTACAAATAGAGACCACATCTCATCTTGACAGTCTTTATCTCAAGTCATGCTTTCTGTCAAATTTTATCAAATTCAGTTAGGTAGTGAGTAGTAATATGGGCTTGTTTTTTTTTTTTTGGGGGGGTAAGTAATGGTGATCATTTCTTATGACTAGAACTGTATCATCAATAATTCAGAGGCACAATATTCTTCACAATTTTCAGTTCATAGTAAAGAGAAGAGAAACGTGGTGTTTTGGGGGCAATTTCTGTTTCTCATTTCCCATAATTATGTATATTTTATTGGTTGTATCAATACAGTTACAATGTATTGCATGATGACATTTCAGAAATTTCCTATTTCAGCCAATTACTTGAATTGGCAGTAAACAAAATTATCATGATGTCAATCAATTTTTACAATTATGATGGGTTCGCATCAGTGTACAAACATGAAAGGTCTCCATGCCAGGATTCTCTGCCAAGACTCAATGAAACTGATCAAGTGATTTTTGAAAATATTGCAACTGTTGATGGATGTTGCAAAAAGGTAGACACATAGTGAACAGCACACACAGGATGTAGGACCACACACAGTGAACTGCACACACAGGATGTAGGACCACACATAGTGAACAACACACACAGGATGTAGGACCACACAGTGAACAGCACACACAGGATGTAGGACCATACAAAGTGAACAGCACACACAGGATGTAGGACCACACATAGTGAACAACACACACAGGATGTAGGACCACACAGTGAACAGCACACACAGGATGTAGGACCACACATAGTGAGCAGCACACACAGGATGTAGGACCACACAGTGAACAGCACACACAGGATGTAGGACCACACACAGTGAACAGCACACACAGGATGTAGGACCACACAGTGAACAGCACACACAGGATGTAGGACCACAGTGAACATCACACACAGGATGTAGGACCACACAGTGAACAGCACACACAAGATGTAAGACCACACATAGTGAACAGCACACACAGGATGTAGGACCACACATAGTGAACAGCACACACTGGATGCAGGACCACACCAGTCTCATGGCCAGATAAGTTAAAATCATGAGTACAGAAAATATACTTCAAATCTTGGATGAAGACGTGTGTGTGTGTATGTGTTGGACTTTTAACAATCTCTCAAAAGAATTTCAGTCATATATCACTACAATGTCTGCAGTGTGCCAGTTTATAGTGATGTCTAGCACGAGGGAATCATGCCGCAGACATGTAGCATGTCACATCCAGTCACATTAACCTGACACCAGGTCAACCATACCTAATACTAACCTCTTAATGCTGAGACCTAGCGAGGCATCTGTAAGTACCATTTTTATAAGTCTTTGGTATGACTCAGCCGGGGTTCAAACACATGACCTCCAGCATCCAAGGCCAATGTTCTAACCACTAGGCCACCAGATGAAGACTTTATAGCTGTCTGAGTGAAATCAAAACAGAAGTTCAAAGAAAAAGGATGGATAAAATGGTTCCTATTTTGTTGCTTTCAGAATCTTTTTTACCAAATTAAAATTCTGTAGAATGTGACAATGCAAATATAGATGATGAACAATGGAATAATCTTACTCGCTGCTTGTTTTCTAATAAGAGACAGATGCTGGTTTCCTCAACAATTATGGTTTAACTTAGATTTAGATAAGGTCAGTATTGTTCACTGTCACACCTGGAATAATGTTTCCTAAAAAACTGGAACTATTACATACAATGGCTATTTTCCCTTTAGTATAATCTTTACCTGAAATCTCTTCTAATGTTATAATCTGGGTCCTCCAAAAGCTTCAGACTGGTTGTCAAGCAGCTCATGGCGGCACTGTTGCTTGACCTCACTCCAAAGTGACCAAACATCCTCTTCAAGCTTGGTATTAGTTCTGTGTGGAGGATGTTAAATATTCTTTACAGCCATCAAACATTTAATTGTGTGGAGGATAATAAATATTGTTCTAATTACATCCATCAAACACTTAATGTGTGGAGGATAATAAATATTCTTCTTATTACATCCATCAAACACTTAATGTGTGGAGGATAATAAATATTGTTCTTATTACATCCAGCAAACATTTAATTGTGTGGAGGATAATAAATATTGTTCTTATTACATCCAGCAAACATTTAATGTGTGGAGGATAATAAATATTGTTCTAATTACATCCATCAAACATTTAATTGTGTGGAGGATAATAAATATTGTTCTTATTACATCCAACAAACATTTAATTGTGTGGAGGATAATACATATTCTTCTTATTACATCCAACAAACATTTAATTGTGTGGAGGATAATAAATATTGTTCTTATTACATCCATCAAACATTAAATTGTGTGGAGGATGTTAAATATTGTTCTTATTACATCCATCAAACATTTAATTGTGTGGAGGATAATAAATATTGTTCTTATTACATGCATCAAACATTTAATTGTGTGGAGGATAATAAATATTGTTCTTATTACATCCAGCAAACATTTAATTGTGTGGAGGATAATAAATATTGTTCTTATTACATCCATCAAACATTTAATTGTGTGGAGGATAATAAATATTGTTCTTATTACATCCATCAAACATTTAATTGTGTGGAGGATAATAAATATTGTTCTTATTACATCCATCAAACATTTAATGTGTGGAGGATAATAAATATTGTTCTTATTACATCCATCAAACATTTAATTGTGTGGAGGATAATAAATATTGTTCTTATTACATCCATCAAACATTTAATAATACAGCTGCTCTAATTAACCAGGAAGTGTAACAACAAAAATTTACTTTAAAAAATTTTTCTCAGCAATTCTTTGTTCCAAATAAAATATGCAAAAGAGAAATATATCACAAAAAATAAAAACAGTTACAAGACATAATAATGACTGATACCTAATTAAATTTAGTTTTATTCAGGAATATCCATATATCATTGATTTATTCCAATCTTTAGTTACAAGACATAGTAATGATTGAAACCTATATAAATTTAGTTTTATTAAGGAACATCCATATATCACTGATTTCTTCCAAACTTCTTTCACATACAGATGTCTTCCTGCAGCCTATTAGAAGCTATTTTTTCCCCATTTGTTTCACTCTGCACTTATCTTGTAACATATTTTATTTCCAAGCCACAACAGGTTAAAAAAAAACTCTGTGTATGGAAATGTTCCCTTACTTCTCTTGATAGAGGTGTTTTCACTGTCCACAAACTGAAGGAAAGGAGAAAACATGTTGGGGTCGACTATACGAGGGCGCTCTCTTGGACTATTAGACCCATCCACTTGCTCTAAGAAAATAAATGCAAAGGTATTAGTGTTTATGTTACAGATAACAGCTCCTTCAAACATTTTTTAGCTTATCTATATGAAAAGAAACCTGTAATAAAAATTTGGACACAAATCATGCTTCAGCTTGGCTAAAAATACTGCATTCTCCAGTTGAATTCTAAATAAAATTTGGACAACCATCTGCCATTTGATAAAAGAGAAGACCCATATAAACCATTACAATCTTTATACCCAATATGAATGCAGACAGCTGAATGATGACAGCTTTAACATTTCTGTATATGTATGAAAACTAATCAGGAGAATCTCACAACAAAAACTATTATACAAAGTTGAATCAAAATCTATTAAACAAGAGGTACATATGGACTTGTTGTGTTGACGTGAGGACAGACTGTACCCCTTCCATTATTGCATGGGAGCATACAACCCATAAAGCAATGGATACTCACCAATCCGCATACAACCCATAAAGCAATGGATACTCACCAAACCAACAAGGGAGATGTGCAGACTTGTGACGTGGACACCAGGACAGACTGTAGATCTTCCATTATTGCAGTGGAAGCATACAAATCATACAGCAAGGGATACAACCCAACAAGGGAGACATACAGGCTTGTGATGTGGACACAAGGACAGACTGTAGCAAAATAATAAGCTCCATCTGCTGTTGCAGTGGGAGCACACAACCCATACAGCAAAGGATACTCTGTTGCAGTGGAAGCACACAACCCATACAGCAAAGGATACTCTGTTGCAGTGGGAGCACACAACCCATACAGCAATGGATACTCACCAACCCAACAAGGGAGACATACAGACTTGTGATGTTGATACGAGGACAGACTGTAGCAAAAAAATGCACTCCATCTGCTGTTGCAGTGGGAGCACACAACCCATACAGTAATGGATACTCACCAACACAAGCATCACATGATGCGCACACAATCTGTACACTTTTCTGTAGTATAACACTGCTGGGTAAATCAACCTGCCTGCAAAAATGACACACAAAATACTTAGATAAGTGCATAAGCCGAATATAATCAATAATGAACAATTAAACAATTACTTTTACTAAAGACTATCTTCTTAACCATCAATTTGAAAACATTCCTATGCTGATAACTTTGCCGTCAAACAGATCTGAGGAAAGAAAAATCTTATATTAGGTCTAAAATACTTATAAATATTCCAAAATATTCAACAAGCATGAGCTTAATAAAAACAAATATGAAATTATAACTTATATTTGCTAAAGGGTAGAGAAACAGACTAATTCATTTCCCATAGACAGTACTGTTGATGTTTGACCAAATTTATACTTTTATGGCAAGAACACCAAATCAAGCTTACTTCCTTTGCACAATCTTTCCAAGAAATTTGTAAAACAATGAAAATGATATGTAATTCCCTTGTAAAACCTATAAAAAAGCAACCCAGTGATATGACCCCATTTACATTATACAGTACCAATGCATCAACAGCGATAAAATGAAAATGGTTTACAGTTCAAGCTTACTATTGCATACAATTTACCCATACACAGGTTCCTTCTGAAAATTGATTTTAATTTTGGGGAGGAATCAATTTCAGCCAATCAGTGACATTGTTTCTTATGGTATTTAATGTACCACCACACAATGACTGGTTCTGTACCTCATAATCAGGTTTGTGTGACTTAAAGTGGAAGCTATACTGATTTTAGTTTGAGATTAAAAAAAGAAAAAGTAAAATAAGAGTCACCTCCCATGGCAAGACAACATTAAAGCTATTTTGGTAGTATCTTTTGTCAAAATTGCCAAAGACAAATATAAATTTCAAATTTTTATCCATTTCATTAAAACTACATATCTCGAGAGTCAAACTTTCAAGAACTGGCTGCCTGCCATGTGATTTTAGTCGTGACAAGTCACTGCTGACTGCCAGTGTAATGTATATTTTGAGGTGGTATTACTTCTGAAAGGAAATATATTTTTCACAAAATAGAATCTGTAAAAGTCCAAAATTTAGCATGAAATCAAACATTAACATTTTTAAAAGAACAAATCTTGGAGAAAGAGGAGAGGAACCATAATATTAGAACCAGATGAGAAAGAGAAGAACCATAATAATAGAACCAGATGAGGAAGAGGAGAGGAACCATAATAATAGAACCAGTTGAGGTGAGGAACCATAATAATAGAACCAGATGAGGAAGAGGAGAGGAACCATAATATTAGAACCAGATGAGGAAGAGGAGAGGAACCATAATAATAGAACCAGATAAGAAAGAGGAGAGGAACCATAATAATAGAACCAGATGAGGAAGAGGAGAGGAACCATAATAATAGAACCAGATGAGAAAGAGGAGAGGAACCAAAATAAAAGAACATATGAGGAAGAAAAGAATAATAATAGAACCAGATGAGGAATAAACTAAATTAGAGCAAGGTTGAGAATGAAAAATTCTACTGAGCAATCCTTATTTGGTACACTGAATGATTAAACAATTGAGGGGCATAATCTAACAATTACTATGGAAATCCTAGTGCCATCTTAGTTACAGTATTCTGTAAGAGCAAAATTTTGCTGGCTTTGCAATACATACAATTTTGAATTTTACAATTTATCATCAACTTCCATTACAAACTTAATTTTCAAAAAACTTACGAGGACACTATAGAAGATTCACTCTGATTTGAAAAATTTTCATGAAAAAAATGCTGGACAAAAACATGCCTCTGCCATTCAAAATCAATCATATATACTTTCTGCACTCTCACACAGGTCCCTAGTACTCACCTGTTCAGCGCTGTCTTGCGGCTAATAACACAGGCTAAAGTACCAGACATCTCCACAAGTGCTTCTTGTACATCTTGGGCTTTGTCTTGCAAACATGGACTGCACCAAAAAGAATTTAAAAACTATTTACTGAATATGTATGAAAGAATTATCATGAAATAGGTAAATGCAGAAAAACAACACTCAAACTGAACACTTTTGAAAACAGGAGTTTCAATAAACCATTTCTATAAGATTTCAAAACCTGTTACACCGTTTTGCAGATCCTGTTATACTGGGTAACACCATCCATGCTGTATCATCATTCATATCCTGATAAGTATCTTCAATATAATGTGTATTACAGTAGTGTCACATACATAAAGTGACACATACAATGTATTACAGTAGTATCACATATATAAACTGACACATATATATGTTATGGTAGTATAACAGACATAAACTGACACATACAATATGTATTACAGTAGTGTCACATACATAAACTGACACACATACAATATGTATTACAGTAGTGTCACATACATAAACTGACACACATACAATGTATTACAGTAGTATCACATATATAAACTGACACATATATATGTTATGGTAGTATAACATACATAAACTGACACATACAATATGTATTACAGTAGTGTCACATATATAAACTGACACACATACAATGTATTACATTAGTATCACATATATAAACTGACACATATATATGTGTTACGGTAGTATAACATACATAAACTGACACATACAATATGTATTACAGTAGTGTCACATATATAAATTGACACATATATGTGTGTTATGGTAGTATAACATACCTAAATAAACCGACATATACCATATGTATTACAGTAGTATCTGTTATGGAATTATGTATCTTTTTAATATGTAACAAACATTTTTAATGAGTTGTTTGAGATTATGAAGTTAAAATTTAAATCCTTTAATTCAATGGTTAGTTCTACAGTAAAAGTACATGTATACTTCTTCATAAAAGTTCCTTTAATGATCAGGTCGATCCAAGGTGAAATCAACAGTGTGGAATTCAAAGTACACATGCTCTAGAATTTGACTGGTTCATTAAGATTTGAAGGTCAGAGCAGAACTGTTTTTGTTTATGACTGTTGGAGATATGTTGAATTGATAAGATTTATTTGTTCAAGAAATTGTAGGGAATCAGATTTGCTTATCTGAAACGCAAAATAACACTATATAAGGAATATAAATCATGTTTATTGTTTCAATTATACACAGCGTTAGTAAGAGTAAGAGAGGAATTTGTGGTTTACATGTTGTTTGATATAGCAGAGCAGATCAACTTTTATTTAAATTGTCAGTACATTGAGGAATATGTGAATATATTCAAGGATACGAATATCTATTTTAACTGGATTACATGAAACGTTTCAGGACTTCAGTGACAGTCTATGTTTATGAGATTAAATTGAAGTAAAAAGTAAATAGATTAACAATTCTGTTAAATTCAGTAGTGTTTTATCACAACAGCACATAAGCACGCAAGAAACTTCGTCCGGATGACCATACAATGGTTTCTGGATTAGTAAGAAATTGATATCATTGGGATTACATTCTAGGAATTCATAGACTGTATGTTAATTTTAATTCTTTTCCTTTGTTTGATTTTATGTTTTATTTTTAAAAAATTAGATTTTGGAAACTTGAATGCTTGATAGGTTTACCCTGTTCTGTTACTTAAGTTTACACCCCTAGAAATAATAATAATAATAATGAGGACTTTGTAAAGCACCTAATCTTTAGAAGCTCTAAGCGCTTTACAACATTAGACAACACCTATAATATAAAAAACATATAATAATATTATCACAAAAACAAACACCATAAAATTAGAAAAACATTAAAAAATAAAAAACATGCTGAGAATATTTCAGGTAGGAAACATTATTAGGTCTTTAAGTTTGTTCTTGCAGTCGAAATAAGTGAGTTTTGAGAGCCCTCTTGAATGTGATCACTGTGTCTTTGTGTCTAAGTTCAGTCGACAATTCATTCCACGTTGCAGACCCTGGTATGCAAAAGAACGCTGTCCATATGACTTTGTTTTCATTGTAGGAATATTGGTATATGATTGTCAGAAGAGGAGCGTAAGTATCTTGCTGGTGTGTACACACGGGTGAGATCGGATAGGTATGTTGGACTAGAGTCCGACAGTGAAACATAGCACAGAGAACAAATTTTGTGTTTGATTCTGGATCGAATGGATAGCCAGTGTAGGGTACAGAGCAGCGGGGAGGTGTGCTCTAATCATGGTACTCTAAGTATGATCCGAGCAGCTGTGTTTTGAACTTTTTGAAGTTTCTGGAGTAAATATTGAGATGAACCAGACAGAATTGAGTTACACTAGTCCAGTCTTGAAAGTACAAATGAACACACAAGTGTTTTAGTGGCATCCACTGAAAGATATTTGCAAATTGAGCTGATGCGTCTAAGCTCAAGATATGCAGCCTTGCATATGTTCATGACATGCTGGTGCAATGTGAGAGTACTGTCCAGAGTAACACCTAGGTTTCGTACTGATTGTGTGAATTTAATGTTGGTGTTGCTGATATTTATTGCTTGAGGTAAAGGATGTGAATGAGAAAGTCTTTGTGTTGTGATCAGAATTGCCTCAGTTTTATCATCATTCATCTGCAGCTTGTTACATGTCATTCATGATTTCACATCAGAAATGCACCTCTCTACACCTTGGATGATAGCATCAACTTCAGTTGGGTGGCTAGATTTGTATATTTGCGTGTCATCAGCATACAATTGGTGAGACAATGGATGATAGTCTATGACACTTGAGAGCGACTGAGTGTACACAATCAAGAGAACAGGTCCAAGAACAGACCCCTGTGGAACACAACAACATAGATCAACTGGGCTGGAGTGTATTCCATTTGCAGATACAATTTGTGTCCTGATGACCAAGTAGGACTTGAACCACAGTAAGGCTGTATCATGAATGCCAAATACATGCTGGAGATGGTGAAGTAATATATCATGGTCTATTGTGGCAAATGCTGCAGAAAAATCAAGGAGGGCGAGGACTAATCTTTCCACTATCCAAAGCAGAGAGAATGTCATTAAGAACTTTTAGAAGAGTAGTTTCAGTACTGTGGCAAGGGCGATATGCAGATTGTACATGGCTAAAAAGGCTATTTGAATTTAGATGAGATACAAGCTGGGATAGAACAACCTTTTCTAAGATTTTTTATATGAATGGGATTAGGAACTGGGTGGTAGTTCTTTAAATTATGGTCTAGTGTTGGTTTCTTCAGCAGAGGCTTTACAATGGCAGTTTTGAAAAATGATGGGAATTCCCCAAATGAGTGAGAGGTATTAATAACATCAGTTAGTGAAGGCAATACTGGATGTAAGCATTCAAGCAGCAGTGATGTTGGAATTGGATAAGTTCACATGACTTTGGTGCATTCTTCAGCACGATTGTACGTACAAAATCCATAGAGACAGGTTCAAATGCTGCTAATGGTTGCCGTTCAAATTCTGTATCCCAACTGTAGGTATTAATTGGGAAGCTTGTCCAAAATTGAAATTTAATTGAATATTTTCAAGATCTGAATTTATTTAGATATTTTTGAATATTTAATATTTCAGAAGATTGTATTTTGAAGTTTGAATCTCATTGTTCAAAATTTTGGTAGTCTCTGGTATTTTGATTTCATAACTGAGAAATTAATAGTAAAACTGACAAGTTTTTATCATGACATCCAGAGTAGAGAATTTTACCCAGGAGAAATTACAATCCTTCAAGGACAAGTTACTTGAATTATTACGAGCTTGCTAAGGCAAAGGTTTCTTTGGTAAAACAGAAAATCAAAAATCTCTTCATAGATTGCTTAGTGAACCTGAATGATTTTGATGTAGGTGTTAGACCTTTTGTTTGGACATACTGTCCTAACTCCATTAAAGAGAGTTAGGAAAATGAAATAATTACATAAATACTTAAATAAACTGACACGTATGGAAGTATCATATACATAAAGTGCCACATATACAATATGTATGATGGTAGTATCACACATAAATAAACAGACACTTATACATATGTATTACAGAGTATCAATAACATAAATAAACCGACACATAAACATGTGTACTACAGAAGCAACATATAAATAAACTGACACATACAATATGTATTATTTTAGTATCACATACATACACATAAATACAATACGTATTACAGACAGAAGTATCACATACATCAATAAATTGGCACATATACAAATGTATTAGTGTCACATGCATAAATAAACTGAGACATTAAAATGTTATACAAGTGGTTCCAAATTTGCAAGAAATATCATTGTATAAATCCACTGTAGGATCTGCTGTCCAGGTTTTACACTAAAAATTGAGCAATACACATATTTTTGTATTCTTCCATATTGATGAACCCAGCATGTGACAAAAATTAGGTGGGTGTCTGTTTAAGGACCTTGAATGCCCATGCCAGTTTCATTCTCCCTTGCCTTGAATGCCCAGGCTATGTCCATTCTCCCTTGTCTTGAATGCCCAGGCTATGTCCAGTCTTCCTTGTCTTGAATGCCCAGGCTATGTCCATTTTCCCTTGCCTTGAACGTCCAGGCCATGTTCAGTAAAGACAAAGTATTTGAAGACCCTACCATTTCTTTTGTTTTTTTGGTATCCCCTACCAATTTTAAAAATGAAAAGCATTAAGGATATTAAAAAAATGCACAAAACTTAGTTATTTCATTCACTGATGTATAATTTCTAACCTCAGCGTTGCCAATGGGTCCTTAACAATGTCGAATTGTTGATGTTTCCAAAGTTCCCCATGTAAACAAGCAGTCAGACTGTTCACTATTTTTTCTGGTTTTAGTAAAAACTGTGTTATCTAATATCTGCAATGACTACTAAAGATATTTATAACACAAATTGAACAATTAAACTGGAGGAACTCTTGTATACACGTGTTCAAAGAACTGTAAATCCAGAATTTACGAACTGAGATTTTCAAATGAGGTGAACTACATTACATCTTTTGCTTAAAAACAGACTGGCCCAAACAAATACGGTGATTACATTGCTAAAGAAACTCTGGTCTGATTCTAAGCGGCAACAAGTTGACAGTGTTTGGGACCTGGTGACACTCAAGTTAGAAATTATAAATTAATGAATGAAATGACTAAGCTTTGTCCATTTTTAATATCCTTGACGCCTTCCATTTTAAAAATCAAGGGAGTTCACAAAAACAGGATAGTGTGAGAATATGATAGCATTAAGCACCATTTATGCAGAAAATAGTTGGGCTATACTTTATTGCTTATCTCTTAGGAAATTTTAAAACAGCTGACAAATACTAGAATGGGCTGGAACAGCACAGATATCATTCAATTTTTAAACCCTGTTCATCATCAATTAACAAATGTTAGTTGCTTTTTTTGACAGGGCTGAAAGAAACCTTCCATTTCATGAACTCATTCTAAAAAAGAGCATAATAAGTAAGATTTTTAGATGGAGTTCAGGTTTTAAGGAAAACAGTCATACAAAACCTCTGAAGTATACAGAGAAAATTCCTTGCAATTAATTACTCACTGTATTAAATCATACACAAGGTGATTGGCATTTGGTCCCAAGTTCTGTAGAAGTACTGGAAAGGCAAGCACTGCAGATTTCCTCTCTGCTATGGATGAGTCAGTCTGCAAAATGTATAAGCAGACATACTGAGTGCACATAGTTTTAATTTGCCTTTTTATCTTTCCTTAACTGGATTCTTAATCATTCACATATCAGGTGTGTAAACTGAGTATGATATTTGTTAATTTGTACAGTCATACCTGTTTATTTCGGACCTGAGGTAAGACTGTTGACATAAGTGGGGGGGGGGGCAGAAAAAAAGATAATATCTCATACAGGCTGTATGCAAATGGAAATCATGTTAAGGGGTGACTCATCGGCACAAGGCTATGTTATTAGGTGCAGACCAGAGATTGCCCTGCTTTGGAGCAAGAGGCTAAAAATTGCTATGAAACATTTGCATTTCAAGGCTGTAAACAATTTCTCTAACTCTATTGAACAGAAGCATGCATGGTTTGTATGCCAACCTGAATGTGGAAATTATTTTAGTTTTCAGTATATTACCACTAAGTTCTGTGGGAATGAATTGGTGGCCTGATCACTTGATAGTCCTCAATGTAGGCCTTTATCCCTTGATAGTCCTCAATGTAGGCTTTTATCCCTTGATAGTCCTCAATGTAGGCGTTTATCACTTGATAGTTCTCAATGTAGGCCTTTATCCCTTGATAGTCCTCATAGTAGGCATTTATCCCTTGATAGTCCTCATAGTAGGCATTTATCCCTTGATAGTCCTCAATGTAGGCCTTTATCCCTTGATAGTTCTCAATGTAGGCCTTTATCCCTTGATAGTCCTCAATGTAGGCATGTGCAGGGCATGAATGACTCTGAAGATTATTGACCAAAGGATCTCAATGGTCTGGATCATTTGGTGAAGGTATGTGGTCTTGAACTAAAGTTACTGAACAAAGACCATTATTTTCTCATCAGATTTACCATGGTTGTGACCTCTGACCTCAAGACTCCAGAATCTATAGGTTGCTCATTTAAGCTGAGCGCAGGCCAGCCACAAAGTTTGGTCAAGTAACTTACTCTAGAACAAAAGTTATTCTGCGAAACCCATTTTTCTTCTAGCCATAATAACCCAAATCTGAGCTTTTAGCCCCCAAAATCAAGTCTCTTCCATACCTCACATGCAAGCCCTTTACAAACCTTGATCAAGGCAGGGTTGCATCTAGGATTTGATAAATATGGGTACTTGCCCCCAGTGAATCTGAAAAAAGAAGGGGGGACCAACATAGCCATAGGGGGGGGGGGCTTCCTGTATGGCGTATAAAAAAACCTCAATGTATTCAAAAAGAGCAATAGCAAGTATAATAAGTACATTAAATGCATTTCATATCTTCTGTATATTATAGAATAACACTTAAAACTGAAATCAATGTCTTATATTTTGTAATAACATTCTATCTACACACTAACCATTAAAGAATCAAACCAAAGACTGCAAATAGTGTCACTCCTCTGGCCAATCTTGAACAAAAGTGACTTCCTGCATGTCACATGCTCAATTCTGACAAATCCATACTAAGAAAGATCAGAAGAGCACATATTTTCTTTTCATGGATGACAAAAAAATAATTTTTAAGGAAACATTCGAACCTCAAAATGAATTAGGGAAAGTATATATACAATTTCTATAACAGTTATCTCTTTACTGGAACATATATACATCTGCATCCAGACAGACTGTAACTGTGACTGAATTATTTTGCAAATACGATCACTATTTCTTAAATAACCTCCTGTCCTTCCTCATCCTCCACTCTACCAATGCCTTGTTAAGTTGAAGTCTCTCAGAGGAGGTTCTTCAGTTGAAATCATCATGAGTCTGTTGAGAACCCTTTTTTCTACATGACTTCTGGCAGTTTTGTTTTGATTTTGATTGCTGAATCCTCTCTCACAGTCAGTGGTTTGGTATGGCATAACCATGGCCACTGATGCTAACTGAAGAAGATTTGGAAATGTGTCTGCATGATGTTGATGTACAATCTGCCAGAGTCTGCACATTTTGTCTCTAGGGTACATTTCTCTTTTAATGATAGTCTTAGCAAGAGACCACTCTGTCAAAACATGTTCTGGGTCACACATAAATGACCAGCTTCTTGGTATTTGAAATGTCTGTACTCTCACCAAGTAAGATGCTAATGAATGGACTTCACTGTACTTTCTGCATTAACTCAGATTCTATCACTGTTGCTATGCAATCCTGGAAGAAGAAAAAAAGCCTGATGATAAATCCAAGTATAAAAGTATTTTATTATCATTATTATTATTGTATTATCATTATTATTATTTTATTATTATTACTAAAGTATTTGAGAAATGTAAAACAAATATATTATTAAAGAAAACCAAAGTAAAATGACCAAAATCAAATGTGCAAGAACCGTAACCTAACATCATGGAGTGTCTATGGATGCTGCCTTGAGATAATTCGGTTGTCTTAAGAAAACCCATCAAAGTGTTTAAATGCTAAAATAATATGGCACTAAAGTCTCTCTCTCTCTCTGCTAATTAAAGTCATTCAATTATAGTAATAAAGGAAGTGATTGTACCTGTTTGTATAAAATGATTTTAAAAACAAAAAAACGATATTATATACATCATTGATGGGTCGCTACATATGCACAGTTGTGATGTAAGCAGATTAGGGTCAATGTCATTTGCTGCAATGATCATCAGAGCAAATAATAATAATAACTTATTTACTAAAGCATTACATAAGTTTCAAGCAGTGGGATTTGTCTGACTACTGTACTGTATCACGATATCGACAGCAACTCCTTACATGCTCAGAAAATTATTCAAACAACAGCGACTGTATCATCATTTCAAACACACAAAATCTCATTACAGTGATACTGAAATGTGACCTGTCTAGACAGGAAAGAATTTCATGACAAAAGAAACAGGTACCAATATTGATTAAAAATGAAAAAACATTAACCATCATTAAATGTTGACAGGAAGTTATGACAACTAGCTACCGAATGCAATTTCACTGGCCAATCACGATGCTTGGTGCTATTTTTAGTAACACAGGGATTCCTCAAGATATGCACTGATTGGAACCTAACTGATCATGTTTTGATTGCTTGTTAGTAAACACTTTTTTTCCATCTAAATTTCAATAGAAAAAATGTAAATAAAATAAAAGAACTTACCTGAAATTCCTCTACAGAAGCTCTTGTGAATAGGTTGCATCTCCTCCAACTCATGCTGCCAACACCAACACACAGAAAGTCAACAAAATCTAACAGTCAGTCACATTTTAGAGAAGCAATATTCTCCTTCGCCGAGTAATAGGCAACTGACATAGCATGAACAATGGATTCAGATTTCTGGCTGATAGCTGCCATGCATGCAGTTTCAAGATTTTCACTTAGTTTCAAATCCTGAATTGCCTGTTTGTGAGCTGGTAATTCAACATGTCTGTCAAGGGTTGATGTTCTGAAATTAGCATTTCCAAGTGTGAAAGAATTTTTTGCCAGTTTTACACACCATCTGCAAAGCATCTAATTTTTTTCATTCACTTCAGCCATTGTCGATTTTGTTTCCAATCTGAATTGAAAGGGTGCTTTTTTTCTTGGTGTTTGATGGACCCTTAGTTTCATTGCCTCCATCTTTAAACGTATCATCACAAGCATCGTCCAACACTGGACTAGCCTGAGGAAGTGTTTGTTTGCTGTCATTTTGACTACTGACAGAAACTTCTGCACCCTGACTGTTATTAGAAGTGTTACTGCTGAAATAATGAAAGGGTCCAAGTTTTAACTGATTTAGCCATTTATCACGTCCTGCCAAGCCAGCTTTTGTATCAAACATGATCTTCTGACCTTTGTTATTAACCAATCAGAAATAAGCACATGACATATAGAAATATGTGACGTATTTAGAACTATACAAGTACAACATATTCACCGAGAATGACAACCTGGAATTTAACAGCCCCCAAAAAATAAATAACGCATTCTTAAGAAAAAATGTGCACAATTCCTATTTTTTCTCGGAATTTTGCCCACACAGGATTAAAATCCTGCGAGAAATCTTAAATTGGGGGCAGGACTTGAACGATCACACATCCTAGCTGTAACCCTGTCAAGGTATGTGATCTAAAACAAATGTGTGAAAAAACATACCATTTTTGGGGGCGGGAGGGCTGTGGCTGCGTTCCTTTGAAAAGCGTTGCTGAAGATCCTGTGAGCAATCAGGATGAACATGCTTGCTGGCCAATTTGACAGACCAGGAACAGATGTGAGGTCCCTCAGGTCCTGGAGGGAATGAGACCGCCAAAGAGCATCTCTGCCTCCAAGGGAGCAGCCCTAAGAAGATTTCTTAATGTGATCCAGTAAGACCTTTGAGGTGTCCAGGGTAACATAACTGTGGAGGAGGAGCTCTCCTCTGACTGTGCCATGGACATAGGCAAGGCATGTCTGAAGATTATGGCAACTGCCTCCAGCAAGCACTGTAATGCAGCTGGAAACAGAGATTCTTTCTTCGTAAGAGTGAAGGAAGCTACCAGTAAATGAGAGTGAGGTTATGCTGAAATGTGACCTAGTTTTAAGTGCCAACACATCCAGCATCATAACAGAGGGTGTGCCCAGTTCCACCAAAATATCCCTACTTGCAATGCTCCAGCGATCAGGTGAAGATGGAGCTGGCTGCTAAAAGCATTGTAGAAGGTGGACAAACAACCCCTTGTGTTGCCTAGTGAACTCCTGGCAGCTCAGAAGCCTTTATCTGAGCTCCCTAATTACAGCCACATTGTCTGCTTGTGTGGAGCCAAACAGGAAGGAGGGGGCTGTTCTTCCTCTCACAGACACTCAAGGAAGGTCAAGTAGCATTCTGATCCTCCTGCAAACTCTGTTGCTAGGGGCAAAGTCTGTTGCTAGGGGCAACAAGGATACCCTTACTCAAAGGTCTCCTCTTGACAGAGATATGCAGTTGGATAATTTAGCTTCTCATGAACATGAGCAGGATGAAGATGTCCTGTTGGTCTTGGTGAACTGTAGTGAGTTTGCCCCTAGCCTCTTCCCGCCCATCGTGTCAGATAAGAAAGTGTGTATGTGCAGTATGAAGATGTCCTGTTGGTCTTGGTGAACTGTACCGAGTTTGCCAGTGAACACGCTGAAACAGCAGTTCCTCATTCCTTTGGATCCCCTGCCTCTTCCCACCCACTGTGTCAGATAAGAAAGTGTGTATGTGCAGGATGAAGATGTCCTGTTGGTCTTGGTGAACTGTAGTGAGTTTGCCAGTGAACACGCTGAAACAGCAGCTCCTTGGTATGACTCAGCTGGGGTTTGAACCCGCCAGATGAGAAAGTGATTTGGTCTTTTGATAAGATGGTAAAAAGAGCTGACCACCATCTTTCCCCAGATTTATGTCCCAGAACCTTAGCACAGCAGATGAGAAAATTCTCTCTGGTTAGGTGAGACTCTTGTGGGTTGTCTTGTGCACTGATCAAGGTGATGAGGAAGCAGAACGGCCATTCTTCCTCACCTTATACATGAATTGACTCTTGTCAAGGTCCCATATCTCAACTGACCATACACAACAAAAAGGATAACTGTCCATATGTTCACAAATAGAGCACAAAAGGAAAGATGGTATGTGCATCCCATTAGTGTTTTATGCCTACAGTTGCTAATACTCTGCAACATTTATTTATGCAAAGGAAAAGCAAGAAACACATACTGATGATGACAATGAATAAAGAAGAACCTCAACTAATATATTAATGATCAAAAGTGGTGTGAGACCTCCTATGAGCATTTTATAGATTCACCATATTAGTCAGTGAGTGTTGTTAGAACACCAAAACTCAATACTGATGTTAATGAATGGTGTGACACTGCCTAACATTGATTACTAGGAATGCATCAGTAAAAAAACACAAGTGTTGCTTTCTGTGTTGCATGTGGTTCAAGTTTTTCTTTGGTCATTAAATTTATAGCTCGGAACAACTGCAAAATATACTAAAAACTGGTAACATACAAAGACAGTGAAATCACAGTAATTAAAACTTCAACCAAAACAGTAACAAATTGCTGGCAATGACAACTGTATTACCTGTGGAAAAAAGACCCTCTATGTCTCATTTTCCACTAACACAGGCAGACAATCAAATCTCTGTACATGACGCAAACTGATTAGCTGTATTCATTCGTAACATGGATCACAAAAAACTTGAATTCGGGTATTATGCGTCAATGAAGTGTTTTAGCATTTGGTATCCACACATTTAATTCTAAAAAAGTAATGCTTATAACATATCTTAGCCCAATAGTTGCATAAATTGAATTGGCATGATTAAGGGACCTAACTTGTGATCGGATGGGTTCAATTCCTGCCATCAGATCAGTATTAGGGTGCAAGATACCTCTCTCTCTCTCAGACGTAATTGGTGTAAAAACATTCATGATATAGGATTATAACTAACAGCAGATTTCAGGAGCAGAAACATGATTAAAATGCATCTCCAATGTATTCATGTTTTGCAGTGATAAAACAATTCTAGAAAGTAACAAATTCCAAAAAAGAACAAACAAGAACAATAACTTTGACGATGAATCTGGTAGGAACAGAGAAAATGTCCCACTCATTACAATCTATAAAATAAACATTTGTAAATAATCAAAGACTAAGAAAAACAAATGTTAAACTAAAAGACAAAATGGTTTTACCAAGGCTTGTTTAAAGATGTGAGTTCTCCATTTGGATGCTACATCCTTTGGTAAGAAGGATAAAACCTGCAGTGATTCACAGAGACTTCCTGTATCTAAGGAACATAAAAGAAAAATGAAGGTTTCATTTTGCATTTGTCATTTCTCTATTATCATATTTTTCATTTTTAAATTGCAAATTTAAATGACAGCATGTTCTAAGAGTCAGAGCCCCCAAACTTTTTTAACAAGTTGCCATTATTTTGAATTTCTTACCATTAATTCAATAACAAATATTATATCTAGCATTCGTAGACATCACTTAAGTTATGGTGGCATCCCAATGTAAACTGACCCAATCACAATGTAAAAGAATTTACAAAGCTGCAGATTTCCTAATTTGTGCAATCTACTCATCAAAATTTCATACCCAACTGATCCAGTTTTTCACCAAAAATTATGTAGGTCATATTCCCAATCAATGAAGAAAAAAATACCTGATATCAACTTCTTTTAAGGAAATGATTGGCTCTAAACTAGAAATCTGTCCATATGACATAAATGGACCCACCAATAATTGGTAAAGTTCCAAGTCAAACAGGAGCCACCACAACTTTCTGCAAGGAAATATTGAAAACTTCACATTCTTTATGTAAAGTCTCATAGCAAATTTAATTTCAATCTATTAAGTCCTTCAAAACTTAATGAGCAGAAATTGAAGGTCAAAGTCCCAAGTCAAAAGGAGGTTATAACTCCATAACATGTTACCAGAAAATGATGAAAATCAAATTCAAAGTAGGTCTTCTTATTGTAAAACCTTATATAAAGTTAGTTTCAATCAGTAAGACCTTTAAAATTTACTGATCACAACCCAAATTGGACAAGTAGGATGGACAACAAAAACACTCATTTGCCCTCCAATTACATGAATGGAATAAAATAAGGGAGAACACTCTAAGAAAATTATTATGTAACAGTTAAGACTGTAAGCATCAGTAATTAAAGTTACATTACCAAATATTTAATTCAAAACAAGTGCTCTTAGTGTTTCCTCATGCTGTATCTGACAGTCATAAACTACTCACATAGCAACTCATTTTATCATCAAAAAATGGTGGATAGTACCCAGAAATTTGAATCAACATCAAGAAATTTGCAACTTATATTAAAATTTCATATATTTTATTACAGTTTCTTTCTTAACAACATTCTCAGTCCACTGTAAATAACAACACTTAACAAAATTTCAATCAATGAAAATGTCACTAATTCCTCCTGGCAACAACATTTTAATAAATCATATCAATGAAATAAGTTTTGAAATTCATGTTTAGTTCTATCTTCTAATTCAGTTTCAGTGTAATCATCTTGAATTCAAACATGAAACATATCCATAATAACATCACATATCCAAGGGTATGGCTACCAGGCCAAGTGGGTAACTAAATTGCAAAAAAAAATGTAACTTCACCTTTTTCTTTTCAAAAGCAAAAACAACTTCACTCTGTGATTTATTTTTAAATGTACAATGAGTTACAGTAATTTATGATTTTTGAGATGCCCCCTCACAGTAGCCAGGCAGTTCTGGCAGTGTAGTGTTATAACTATTGGCAAAATGTATTGTATGTGGTGTTGATACCAACTGAAATAAACTTGTGCACATTCAAAGGCATGTGTTTTAATAGCTGCTGACCACTAACCCTTTCCCGAGCAAGTTATCAAAAGGCATGTGTTTTAATAGCTGCTGACCACTAACCCTTTCCCGAGCAAGTTATCACTGCTCAATTTCCACATTCGTTCTACCATTTGACAATGAAAACATACCAACTTCTGTTTTGATACTTAAACATCAATATGTAAATAGCAATTTGTGTTCTAAGAATATAAATGGTGAACAACACTTTCTAATCTAAATTTTTTTGAATGAAGATTTTAACTGCCATATTTGCATTATCTCCTAATAAAATCAGTGAACCTAAAATGGCAGGCATTGTGTCTAGGAAATGTTACTTCATTAGACTGTCTGTTTTCATAAATAATTCAGCAAATAGATTAATGAAGATGTACAATTCATAGATAGCAAAATCTAAATATTATGTGATTAAAGACTTAGCTTAATAATGTAATCATGTATGTCAGAAACATATAGGACAATGCTATGTTTGTGGAATTCAAAATGGGCTGTAACTTTGTAAGGTCATGGTTGTTTTCTGACATTCACAGACTTGTCAACCCTAACAATACTGTCTCAGTAAAGCAGTTGATTTTCTTCTTTAAGTCTGTAACAAAACATAAACTGCTACCGTAAAGCTAGAAAATATATTTAAAGGTTCAGTAATCAAAATATGCAGCAACAGTAAACATGTTCAACTGAAAAGTTTGTAAAGTACAAATAAACCTTATTTATCATTAGTACAGTTGCACAAACTTCAGTTCCAAACCCTCAATGGCTTTTGGCTATCTCTCAACTTGACGTAATAGTTGGAATTTTTTTACACTCAGAGGATGATGGCAATCACATCTCCTGCCTCAAGACATACTCAAATTGACACATTATGTCCAATAAATTATGTCCCTTCCTGCTTTTATTCACAAGAATTGAAACATTCTATTTTATTCTTCTGAGCTGACTATTAGCAGTATTAACACAGTTTAATTTCTGTTTTGTCTTCAACATGCATCACATGCTGGGTGCCATTTTAAAAAAATTATATAATAAACAGTTTGATCACACAGACACATTACTTGAGAAAATATGAGCAGTTTAAAGTATATGTGGTACTGCTGTAAAGTTAGTCTGGTTCCCTGACTAATTCCACTAATCCTAATATGAACTTAGCTTCAAAATCAAACCCGGATGAATCAATTATCCTGATTTTTCAGCAGCAATAATGTTTTCATAATTTTTTATTTTATTCTACAAGTCTGGATTTTAAGGGTCAATTTCATAAGACTTATGGCAAAATCGTAAGGGATGGAAGATGTGCATTCATTTTTATGAAAATATGAAAAAAGATGTGAAACAAATACTGTTTAACCAATACAAGATGTTACTGCAAGTATGTAGGCAAATAATAAAACCATACATTTGCAATCCTATCAATGAACTGTTGTAATGAAGCTAGAAAATAAGTGGTTATATTAAGAAAATCCCTTTTTCTAAAATAGATACAAACACATTATGCATGGAGCCATAAGTGTTCTTGGTTGTGTCGATATGATTGAAAAGAAAGGTCTAGTTCAGTCATATATCAATATTCATTGCTTCAGTTTGTTCTCTGTGGATAGTTAGGGTAATGTTTAATCAGCAACAATGCAGTTTGGATTAACAGTATGGTATGAAATTACTTGCACCTTTGCTAAATGTACATGTTACAGGAGATTGTTCCAAAGTAATTTAAAAATCTTTTTAACCGCCATTTGATACAGAACTTTCAGAAAGTAAATAAAAATTAAGTGGTGGCTTGATAAGCATTTTGGACACTTACAAGACTGATATAATCTGATTACTCCTATTCAAATTACAATGTGCTCTTTTAACGTTGTATAGCCAAAATACACTGCATTTATATCCATCCAAACATAAACTTTCAAATATGAATACAATGGGCATGAATATAATAATTTTTATACACGTACAAAATATGTTTATCATAAACATGTAACAACTCTGATTTTTCAACTTATTAAAGTATTGGGGTTTTTTTCACTGTTAAATTGATACTGAGAAATAGAGAACATAATTCAAATGAGACAAAAAAGATTATATATATATATATATATATATATATATATATATATATATATATATATATATATATATATATATATTGCACTTCTTGATTTGCTCCAACTTCTCCTTGTTTACTGTTCGGCTCACACTTCACCCTAATATGTCCAAAAGGAGAAGTCACCTGTCAATAAAATTCAAGTCTAGCTTGATCCCTTTATGTTTATGAGTGTTTTCTGTGAAAATTACTGAAGTGTCAACCATGTTTTGTTATCCCAATTGTGGAAGTATTTGTTGTATTGCACTCAACTGAAAGCAGACCTGCTTTGTATTGTCATATTAATTACATCTCTTGTATCAAATCAAATAGAGGGTGTGGAATAAAAGAAAAGTTAAAAGGCATGCAATTCCTACCTGCATAAAAGCTAGCTGTCATAGTCATTTGTCCGGTCAACTCATTTTAATTGATCAATCACAGTTACAAATATTACAACACAAGTAATATAATTAATCTAACTTAAATTAGCCTACTCATTCACAAATATGACCTAAGACAGCCAGAACTCAAATTTTTTTCCAGAGTTGAAAAAAAGTCATTTTATTACTTACAATATAATCACAACATCAGTATTTGAACTAAATCAATATTTTTCTATGAGAACAATAAAATAAAAACGAGCATCAACTTGTAGGGTTTCACGAAATGAATGTAACTAGTTTTGAACAAAAAAAAGGAAACTTGTTTTGCTGTGAAATCAACATTAAAAAGCAGTGAAATAATACCCAAGTTTTTTGCAGACAATTTATGATTTTTGAAACCTCTTAGAGTAATGTTGTTAATGGTCTTTCAACGGTTGGGTATCTTGAAAATTAAGGTAATTTATGCATAAAGAAAGCAAACAACTTTGTTAGAAAATGTTCTGTATTGACAATTATTCTCAACTCGATTATAAAAAAAGTATTCAGCTACTGAAAAGCCCCATTACCACTCCCACCCTACCTTTGGGTTTTCTCAATGTCCATCAGGGATGGCATCCACTTCATTTTTTGAGGTTCACTGGTAACTTACCATATCATTTAAAGTGCATGAGTTATCAAGGAAAAGGTGTACCAAAATTTCAGTAGAATAGAGCAACAAATGTAGAATTTGTTGCTGCTGTTTTGGGGTTTATCACCATTTTTCAGCACACAATAGGCTATACATGGCGGCCAGTATTAATGGTGGAGGAAGAACCAGGAAAACCCAGGAAAGAACCACCGACCCATGAGAAGCTACTGGCAAGACAAATGTAGAAGATTTGTAACATTAAACTTGGGCATAGTGCAACATGATGCTTAAAACGTATGACTGACAAGACTGGAAATCCAAGCACAATGCAGCATAAACACTGACACTTTAATTATATTATCAAAGACTTTCACTTCCATGCAGCAACCGATGCAAGAGATATGGAACTTTTAGCACTTAAATGCCAGACCTGAAAACTGTTAGCTTAGAAAAGTGGCCATGGCTCACCAAACTTATCCAGATGAGGCATAAATTAACTAAATTTTCATTTGCAATGAGTTTTTTTTTTTGTTTGTATCACTAAAGCACTGTGTACAGCAGAAATTCTCAGCACCTAATGAGACTACTAACATCCTGACTTAGAATGTCACATCAGAGAAAATCTGTGCAAGTAAAGTTCCTTTTTATTCAACTTAAAGATTTAGTAAAATTATATCAAAATTTAACCTTGTGGACATTACACAATAAGATTTAGTAATACTGCATCACAATTTAATTAAAGAATAAACTCTATGGCTGAAAATGTTGGAATGCAAGTGCAAACAAACTTTCAAAAAAGGAAACTGACAAAATTAAAATGTGAGAGCATCCACATGCAATGTAAACTCACCAAGCTTTTCCACCAGAGCACCAGCTACGTTCATCACTTCTCTGGGGTTGCTGGGTTTAAAATCCAGCCAGGACAGATCATTCTAAATAGGAGGCACAAAGGATATCCAGTCAAATTTATATTGCAAAAAAGCCACATATTCTTCTTGTCTTTTATTTTAACCTTAACAAATGAATATTTCTACTTATTTAAACTTTATTTAATTCATATTCAAAATAATCTACTGAGATGAAATAATTAATTTAGATATATTGCACTTTATTTTTGTTAACTATTGTGTTGTTAATGTACTGTCATGTCATACATTTATGATACTATTATTAAGATGATGATTTGTTTGATAAAGGATAGGTATCTACTTACAGGTAACCATGGTAATGATAGCAGCCAAGTGAAGGTCTGGTATTGATCAGAGTTATATTCAGCTGATTCTGTAAAACAAGAAAATGTGAGATACCCAGTTTGCTTGCTTTATTACAACACTAGACTAGACATAAAAAAAGGGTCCATGGCACACCAACGTCCAACACAATGCCTCAAACTGACCTTGATGTAAAACTGTATGGCTTGATAAATGGACTGACATTGGTAATGCCAACCACATTCATGTTGCCTGTGAAACCGACTTTAATGTAAAACTGTATGATTTAATAGATGAAATGACATTGGTAATGCTAAATACATTTATAACTAAGCATAAGAAAAAGTCGAAGATATTTTAGACATAAAAATGTAAACAAAATGTGAAAGAATATTGAGAAAATCCTTGTTTACCATAAGAACCTGGTTCCTCCAAAAGAGTACATGTAGTCAATATGTTCTATTATTTTACTTAGGGATATTAAGTACTTAGGACACATTCACAAATCTCATTTTATAAAAGAGGGTACAAGCATTTCCATGAAAAAGAATCAAACTGAATGCCCAATAAAAGTCATTTGAGGATTATGGTAAATTATGAAGCAAGCAATGAATTGTTAGATACAAGAAAGAATTACAATGAACAATCAGAATCACTTTTTGACTGAAAAAATTTCCATCCCAATATGTAATCTATCTGAATCCTTCTAGAAGTAATCTGTACAGAGTCTGTCATGACGTCCAGTAAGGCATTTTACCATCTGTTGAAAATTGTATTTTGGTTCTGCAAATGGCATATACAAACCTATTTTCTTTTAAATATCCATGCACACACTGGAATTTAGGTGGAGAGAGTTATTTTGTTTTGTGTTATTGTAATTTTTTTTGCATAAATATTATGAAAAAGTTCTAAAAGTACCTAGAATATAGTTGACCAAGCAATTCGTGTGTCTTATCCTAGTACCAGATACCTGGATCATTATTTCACCTATTCAGATACCTTGTTAATACATTAATAAGCAAACTTCTGAGTAAGGAATATGTTTTTCATAATATCTCCATTTTTTCTGCAAAGAATCTGAAAATAATGTCAGCAGATTTTATGTTTTGACAAGACTCCAATATTACTGAAATCTGAGTATAAGAATGCCTGAAATTTTCAAAAACAACCATATCTAGGTCACCTTTAGTTTTGCCCATGCATGATACCATATAAGTCTTATAAGTCGAGACCAATTGCAAACAACAAAAACCCTGTTCTGCCGTCACATAATAAACTTATAAATAAGGGTCAATACTGTCTGTTCCACTGATTACTCCTGATTACAAACTGCATAGACCCAGATCCACCAATGTATTATGTGATGTCAAAATGGTCCTTACTTTCATATGTGAATCCAGAAACCAAATATGAATGGTCCTTACCTTCATATGTGAATCCAGAAACCAAATATGAAAGGTCATTACTTTCTTATGTGATTCCAGACACCAAATATGAAAGGTCTTTACTTTCTTATGTAAATCCAGATACCAAATATCAATGGTCTTTACTTTCTAATGTGAATCCCGAAACCAAATATGAATGGTCTTTACTTCTGTATGTGAATCCAGAAACCAAATAGGAATCATCTTACATAAAAATTAACAATTTAATGAGGCACAAAAAAGGGATGAAGAAAACTGATTCAGATTATTACTGCTGTACGATGTGATTTAATTGTCTGTGTAGTCCATCATCTCAAAAAAATATGTTTCTGAAAAAGCAATGATTATAGTGTCTATAAAAAAATTCTTATGTAACCCTACATATTCTCAGCATGGAAGTCAATATTTACGCCATCAGCTACTCCAATTTTCAGCAAGGTGTACAAATATATCATGTTGCTATTGACAACTTGAAAAACATGCATTTGAAAAGTTCTGAAGTGTCATCTGATGCAACAAAGACAACATTATGTTCAACTAAAAAGTTTGTACAGTACACAGAACTGTCTGACCTCCAGCCAGTTTCCATGGTGCTCAATGGATCCCTGCTAATCTCTAAACCTGGCATTAGCGTTAGTATTTTTTTATTTCACGTGCTGACAACAATCATCCCATAAGCAATTCACAAACTGACACAACTCATGTCCAAGAAACATAACTGTTGCCTTTCCGGCATTTCTTCAAACAAAGCCAAGAATCTAAATATTTCTTTTTATATATCTCTGCTTTAATGTGTGCATGGAAGTTTTATCCTTGGAAACATATTACTGAAAAAATACTGAATAACAAAGTCTATTCAATCGTATTCAGAAAAGAAATTTAAGATCTGATTTTCCTCAAAATACTGAGCTCAGGCTCAGTTCTTAATTTTAAAAAATGTGTAGATTCATTTTAAGTTAGACATACCTTGAACGGACAACAAAGCTCCAATAGTGTGGACAATAATTATGTAAGCTCTATTGACGGTTTCTGTCTCCCAGGTGCAAGATGTCTGCATGATCTTGACCCAAAGGTCACAAAGAGCCTGGAACTGAGGAAAGCTCACCCAAGCATTAAGATGCCTCAAGTCCTCAGGCAACCTGATGAAAATACCATTCATATAATACTAAAGTGCAATAGTCATTTGTTTTATCTATTATGATGTAACTTTGTTCTCCCAAAAGAGTGATGCCATGAGACAAAATATTTCACACGTTATAAAAAGATGGCCAGAGAGCTCTATTTATGGTAGATATGATAAATATGGTAACAAGAAGAATGAACACAGTCGATATGGTAAATATGGTAACAAGAAGAATGGACACAGTAGATATGGTAAAAACAATAATGAAAACAGTAGATATTGTAAATATGGTAACAAGAAGAATGGTAAAACCAATAATGAAAACAGTAGATATTGTAAATATGGTAACAAGAAGAATGGACACAGTAGATATGGTAAAAACAATAATGAAAACAGTAGATATTGTAAATATGGTAACAAGAAGAATGGACACAATAGATATGGTAAAAACAATAATGAAAACAGTAGATATTGTAAATATGGTAACAAGAAGAATGGACACAGTAGATATGGTAAATATGGTAACAACAAAAATGGACACAGCAAGTTTCTCCATTTACTCCATTTTCAACTGATGCTGAATATTCTCCTTAACTGTTATGATGTTATTTATTTGAGTCTTTCCAACATAAAATTGTCTGGTACACCCCTTCCCCATGTTGTTGAGTAGAATAACTTTTACTTTTCTTCTAAAGCAATGTCTCCATTTACTTAATGACATGTTAATGCTCTGTAATGATTTATTCCTGTTTTGATAATTTTACAGTACTGCAATTTAATTTTGCAGAGGAAATGTTTGTAGAGTGGACAAAATGCCTTCTTTATAAAGGAATTGACACAAAAATGGTCATGTGATTCTTTGGTCTTTGTCTGGTACCATGGTACTTCAGTAACAAAAACATGACACTGGGAAACAGACATCAGTAGAGATAATTGGATTACTTACTGTGTGAATTAAATACTGGTTCTGGACATACATTAAAATAAAATGTGGTCACTTGTATGGGGAAATTTTAATTTTTCCACTAGCACACTGGCCAACGGTCACATTAGTGGGGTGGTCATTCCTGAGGGGTACTTTTGAACACAATTTGTCTGTGCCATGGGATTCTGGCTACAAACAAAAAAAAACGGGTGGCCACTAGTCAGGGGACCATTCAAGAGGTGGACCTTAACTAAAAGGATAAACTTCTCCCAATATTAGTTTACCATACGAGATAATTTGTTTATTTATGCAGCAGAGATCCCAGTGAGATTCCACAACTGATTACTGTAACAAAGTCAAAAGATCTGCATGTGAATCCAGTGAAAGTAATAAACTGATGTCTAAGGTTGTTCTTTCATGAATGGGGAGTGATCACTGCCAGTGCTGCTACCACTAATCCAAGAGGCAACATTTCCAAAAAGATTCAAGTAAATGGCATGACAAAGAGGTCTATCGTGTAAATGTATCCTAGAATGACATAACAGATGGTGAGGATGGACAAAGCACTGCTCATTATTCTAGACTGTCCCAAACTTGACAAATACACGGTTAATACTTATCACGATATATAGTCAAACAATTTTTTAAAATATTAAATCAATCAACAATAAAAAATTATTGCATGGTAGCCTGTAATGGTTCCAGATACTTTGTGCAAACAATGTAATGAATATAGGATAATGAGTTCCACTTATACTAAGTCAAAAAGAAACCTGATTCAAAATATAAATTGTGTCCAAGTTATTAACCATGATTCACACACTATTCTCACAGCAAAAATATCAAAATATCCCTTGTAATTGATAAGAAACCCATCTACATAGAATAAACATCACACATGTAACTTTAAGGACTACAGGAATAACAGTTGCTAAGATAATGTCAACACAAGTCCCATGAACTGTGCCTGACTGTTCAAAAATCACCTTTCAATCACAGGGACCTTGACCTCTGGCCTATTCCTATTGCCAGTATTAATAGCAAGAACACAGAAAAGGATAAACATCTAAACTTGATTTCATGAAAAGACAGATCACAAAGGTCAGAGTTGATTCCAACAATAAAATGCTGGGGATCCAACCTCTAAAACAGGGAATCTTTCATTGTGAACAACTATTTTGGTAAGTTTTTAAGAACATAAACTTCTGGCTTCTAACATCCTCTCCTACATTACTCATATTTCATTTTTATTTTCAGTTGTAGACAACATATTATGAATTGAAAAAGTGAATACGGTTGTTAGGTATTGGAATCACCTCACTGTTTCAGATCAGGCACATCGTATGAATTAGACAATATTAATAAATTATTTTCAAATACAGGTATTTAGTCTTTAGTTTGTTCCGACTCTATGGTCACAAACAAAGTAACAGAAAGAAGTAAAACCAACAACTTTTGTGAAACTTAACAAATAAGTATGAAAATTATAATTGAAAATGTGATAGGAATTTACATTATAATGAAGTGAACCCAAAATAATCCTGTTAAAGTCTAAAAGAATAAAAAGTTCAGTATAAATTTCAAACCCTGGTCCTCCAAGAATAGTGACATTATCAAGATAGTATCATCAAGAATAGTTAATACAAAATAATAGTATAGTCCAAAAAATGAGCACTTTGTACTTCAACTGAACAGTTCAAACAAATGTTTTTCCTCTTGAATAATATCAAAGTACAACATCAAAACAGACATTCAACAGGAACACAAGAGGACGACTCCAACATAGTAATAAAACTGACTGCTTAGATCTCTCCTTATATGCACCGTCCATTCCAATAATGTTTCACAATATACCCTGTGTGATTGATCTTACTACTCATTTTGCCTTGAATTTGCCTTATTCATGTGACCCAGCCCAACCAATGGGAAGTTACTGAATTCTTCTAGAACCGTCCAAACCCCATCAGCTAATGAGAAATTAATACAACGGTAACATTAAATTTTATTATTAAGATTATTATTAGTGATTGTCAACACATGAGCATCTATTTATAGATCCTATGTAATTTTAGGCTCTTAACAGACCCTATCTCATGAAGATAAAATCTAACTAAAGCTATTCTGAACAATTTAGAGCCATGAATAAACATTAAAAAAATTCAATAAAATCATGTACCAGGAGTTACAAAAAATATACATGTACATGGCAAGTTAAATGCACAGTTTTACACCCCTAATATTAAAGTGTTAAGAAATTATATACGCACTTTCAAAATGCATGTATGTATAACAAAATTATTAATGCAGTGCCAATTTGTGAGAAATTTCATTGCATTTTAAGATATATCAATCAGTATTATTATGGCAAATCATCCAATCAATGAATGGCTGCAACAAATTATAACTAATTAAGCATACTACAATGGGCTTCAAATCCATTACAAATACTTCTTCAATAAAAAAGATACATTTCCATTTTCAAAAGACAAATGTGATTAATGACTACAAAAAATTTGCTTCAGCAGAAATAAAGTCAGCAAAATAGTTATTCAGTGTTTTACTGTAACAGTCGTTGTTATGGGGTTTAATGCCATTTTTCAGCCAAGGTAGGCTATACATGGTGACCAATATAACTGTTGGAGGAAGAACCCGGGAATCCCCCTTAAAGAACCAAACCATGGGAAACTCTAGCAAGCTTTCTCATGTACCCAAGACTCAAACACACCCAGGCAAAGGTAAGCTGGCAGTGATCTGTAATGGTGTGCGTTTTAGACCATTTGGCCACTCAGGGTCCCCCAGTGCTTCATATTACACAACACAACTTCATACATATCTTGGATGATGACTCAGGACATTTCAATTTAAGCAATTCAAAGCAGAAAATGGGTTTACAGGCCAATACCAATAAATATTGTTGACTATCCAAATAGCTATTTAAAACAATGACCTACTTATGAAAGGAATATATATGTGTTGTTGTGAAAAAGAGGGCATTGTCATCTTGCCTGTCAGCTTTTTAATGATGCATATACACTGGAGAATGGACACCACCATCCACAACCCTGAATAAGTGACCATCAAAATTAAACATAATGAAATACTGCCTGACAAACAGAGCTAATTGCATAAGCTTGACATTGAGCTAAGCATTCCTTCAGACAAATGATGCTCATTTCTCACTTAAGTTTGATACAGGATATAAGAAAACAAAGCTCTGTAATAAAACAAAAACTAAAACTTGCCTTCCTGAATTACACACAGACAAACATGTTGTCAGAATCTCTATCACTGCATGGCAGCCCTCCAGAACTTTCATACTCGTCTCCTGTAATTAAAATTGTATGTATTTTTCAGTTACTTCCATGAAATATCAATTTGAAGTGGCTGAGATATGATATGTGGTAAGTATTTAGTCAAGAGCAAATAATCAAAATCTTAATCATTATTTAATTGTAATTAGGAATAATACTGACTGTACTCTATTGTACCATATAACAATGATAATTCCAAAGTCCAATATTCATACTTATGAATCTAATGAAGTGTGCCTCACAATTTATTACATGTATGCATAAAATTATCAGTTATTCGAAAAACTCATTATATGATCCAAATCCAAGTCTTGATAGTTCTGGTTATCCAAATCCAAGTCCTGATTGGTCTGGTTATCCAAATCCAAGTCCTGATTGGTCCGGTTATCCAAATCCAAGTCCTGATTGGTCTGGTTATCCAAATCCAAGTCCTGATTTGTCTGGTTATCCAAATCCAAGTCCTGATTGGTCTGGTTATCCAAATCCAAGTCCTGATTAGTCTGGTTATTCAAACTTTTACTGCAGTTGTGAGCTCAGGATCAATGATGGGTCCATGAGCAAGGCACCTTGCTTGCCTGATACTTATTGTCTACCTGATATCATTTACTTACCTGATACCACTTGTCCACCTAAAGTACATATAAATACAAATTTGCTTGCCTGATACCTATTGTCTACTTGATATCATTTACTTACCTGATACCACTTGTCTACCTGAAGTACATATAAATACAAATTTGCTTGCCTGAAACCTATTGTCTACCTGATATCATTTGCTTACCTGATACCACTTGTCTACCTGAAGTACATATAAATACATATTTGCTTGCCTGATACCTATTGTCTACTTGATATCATTTGCTTACGTGATACCACTTGTCTACCTGAAGTACATATAAATACAAATTTGCTTGCCTGATACCTATTGTCTACCTGATATCATTTACTTACCTGATACCACTTGTCTACCTGAAGTACATATGAATACAAATTTGCTTGCCTGATACCTATTGTCTACTTGGTATCATTTGCTTACCTGATACCACTTGTCTACCTGAAGTACATATAAATACAAATTTACTTGCCTGATACCACTTGTCTACCTGAAGTTCATATAAATACAAATTTGTCTACCTCATATATGCCTATCTGATACCATTTGATTACCTAAAGTACATACAATTTTGTCTACCTAAAGTCATTAATTGCTCAATCATACTAACAGCATTATTTTAAAAAAAAGAAAAAACAAAGTCAAGCTAAAACAAAATAAAAAATAAGTTTAACAAATTTCAAAATTGCTGTAATGGCCTGAAATGTTTTTAACAGTTCACCTATATATGGTCTCTATTAACATAGCTAAATTTCATTTCTCCATGGTGAATGGATTTTGTGCAATCCTGCTTGGGGAGCATACAAATGTCCATGAAAGCAAGAGTAATAGAAAGGAAGTTCAACAAAACTCACCTCTGTTAACTGCTGACTTGACAGTGAGTTCAGTTTATCTAGGAGCAGACGAACTGTACGACTGTACCTGGTGACCCTTCTCCTAACTGGCTCCTCATCCAATTTTCTGTATAGTGTAAAAAAAATCAGAAATTTGGCTGCCTTGCAATAATGTAACTGTTTCTTTGCTAGATGCTTTTTTGACAAATTTACTTCCTGCTTCAGCAACAGCAAAGTTTGACTTCCACAGTTTGATCTGCATGTAATAATTTTTCTGACTTTTGTTTTGTAACATGCTAACCAAGAGTCCCTTGAAGGAACTGATGCTCTACTGGCCAAAAAGAATCTCTAGGAATTCAATACAAGGCCATTTATTTCATTTAAATGCCATTGCTCAAACCATCTGTGACATTCTTCAGCAATAGCAAGATTTTCAAACTGACAGGTGTGGTGGGAGTATTGGACGTCAGATTGGCACCATTTTCATTTAGAACCAACAAGGTCTTATGGTGAAAACCCAACACTGACAGGACTTCTCATTTATCAGCAATGATAACAGGATTTTCAAGATGGCCATTGTGGCTTTATTGGATGTCATATTGGCACCATTTTCATTTAGGATCAACTAGACATCACGAGAAGTCCTTAGTGTAAACTGCATGGTGATATGAAAATCCATTCAAAAGGAGTAGTGATTTTCAAGATGGCAATTGCGGCCTTATTGGATAATAGATTGGTACCATTTTAGGACTAACTTAAGAAGTCTTTTGGTTAAAGCATAATATCAAAATCTCAACCATCTAGTGCTGCCATCTAGTGGCTATAATGGAAGTCAGATCAGCATCATTTTAATTTATGACCAACCAGAGATCGTAAGTCCTATGCTGATATGGCCATTCATTCAGAAGCAGTGGTAAAAAAAAATTTTATGATGGTCACTGTCACAGGCATATTAGATGCCTGAATGGAACCATTTTCATGGCAACATAAGTCATTCAGTAAAACACCAGGTTGATATGACCATCCATTAGGAGGAATAGCAATAAAAAGATTTTCAAGAAGGCCATATTACTTGTGCAAGTGGCACCACATTTATTTAGGATCAAGCAGACATCACAAGTTTTTGGAAGAGAACTCCATGGCAATATTACTTTTTAATTGGAATGAGATTTTCAAAATGGCAACTGTGGTAGTCATTGTGGACTTCAGATCAGTACGTTTTTCATTTAGGAACAACATCATAAGAAATATTTCAGTGAAAACCATCTGTTGGTATCACCTTCCAACCAAGTGTTGTAGCTACTTCAAGAATTGTGGATACGACGTTGGCACAATTTTCATTTCGGAACAACTAGCCATTATAAGCAGTCTTCTGAGGAAAACACAATGTCAATATGCCTTTACGTTCAGGAGGAGTAGTGACAAGAGTTTAAAGTTGACTGCTGTGGCACCTGTATATGGGTCAGGTCATCAACAATTTCATTCAAGATAACTAGAACATGTAATGAATGTGTGTAAAAAGTTTCATGGCAATCCTCTATGCAGTTTTGGAACAGTCACGAAAAAAAAAATGTTCATGGACTAACAGATGGCAGACAACAGATCAACCCTATGTTCTCTTGGTATATGACCAGTACAGCAAGGGCAATCAGTACAAATACCATTAGGCCAATTGGGAAACAATGTCTGCAATTATAAAAACAAATCTGAAGTCAAAAACATGAAATTCACCTCTGTGTAATAAATTAAGTCGAGACGATAAGATGGAACATAAATTAATGATGATATCACAAATAAAATGCACTTCAGAGATGCTGCCTGGAATTTTCTTAAGAGTGGGAGAATTGCCACAGCTACTTCCGGAGGAGGCAGGAAATCAGGAAGGATAATGCCAAATGGGAGCTGATGGGTGACAACATTATTATAAGGTATAAACATTATTTTAAAGACAATATATTACATATCTGACATGAAACATAACTGCATATCCAATATAGTTTCTCTGCGTCTTATAACATCATTTCTTCAAAACTTCTTAAAATGGGAAATGGTCTATACGACAACCTAACCTGGACAGTCATCAGTTTATTCACTGTTTCTGATGTTAAGAGCAGTGATAATCCTGTTTTGTAAACTGAATCCCCTCTCACAGTTGGCTGTTTGCAATGGGACAACCAATGCAATTTTGATCAATTAAAAAAATTTAAGGAATCATAATACCTTAGGAGAACTACAACAACCTCGCAAATCCAGCCCTCCAAGATACTACTTTCAACTCAAGGGAGTGAAAAGTTGTCTGCCGACCCATTGGTCGTCAGGCAGAGTGATCGCTCCTTACAACACCTGCTATAAACATCAACCATTTGGAGCTGGTTTTTGTAGCACCACCTTTGGGGAAAACCACCTATTGGATACTTCATTCATTGATGTGAATGACCATTATGTCAGATCACAAAGTGGCTGTTTAAGACCAAATCGTAATCTGCTATTTAAATAATGGGGTTGGATTCTCCATAATGGAGGCCATGGATTTTGTACAGTGCTTCTGGAGTCTGCATGATTAGAATCACTACTATGAAAGCTTCAATAACTTAGGTGAAGGTTCTGATATTGATTTAGACAAGACTTGAGTTTTTATAATTTATCAAATTCAGATGATTTAGTGATGTAGACATAGACAAAGAAATGGTAAATTGTTAGTATGAGAAATGGCAGCTATGGTTTGTCACAAGGCTTCACTGGCTTGACGGTGAATGAGATCTCTCAACATTTTAAAGCATATAAAATATTCTTCTGTGAAAAATAATTATACAACTAAAATGATCAGATTTTAATCTTAAATCTTTCTAAATATAACAGATGTGTAACAAAAATGTAAAATGGTTAAAATTGATGTTGCACATATCTTTACAGTGCTATAACAGTTAACAGGCAGGCCTATGTGCATGTAGTCAAATAGGTAACCGGTGTTCTATTTATAGCATACTGCACTGTGTAACTTTGGTACATGTATATCAAGTGCATACAAAACCTTACTCTCTGAAGTAAAGAATTAAATTGGAAGCCCTGAATAGTTTGTGCAAAAACCACAGCACATCTCAATCATACAGATTCTTGTATTCAAATGCTGTATCTACCTTAGAATAACTTGAAGGAGATCACCTGCAAAATGTGACTTAATTTGACCAACTGTTATTTTACATATTTGTCTTGAAAATAAAACAAAATAAAAAATAATTTTTTTATAGCAAGATGTTTCTTCAAAAATACTTACCCAATCATAATACCTTAGGAGAACTACCACAACCTCGCAAATCCAGCCCTCCCAGATACTACTTTCAACTCAAGGGTGCAAAATGTTGTCTGCCGACCCATTGGCTGTTGGGCAGAGTGATCGCTTGTTACATTTAAGACTTGATGGCAATGTGTAAGGATATGTTAGTTATTACTGGAGTGGAAAGCACACTTGCTATGGATGTAACTGCAGGGAGGCTGTATGTGTATTATGACTGGGTAACTATTTTCGAAGAAACATATTTTACTATAAAAAATTGGTTTCTTCTTCGAATATGTTACCCAATCATAATACCTTAGGAGAATAAGAGGTGGAGGGAGGTACATCCTCTTACCCCAGAGATAAAATCTCCAATTCCCTAAGGTATGAGAGACTGCTTCTAAGTAGCCCAGCTGGAGGAGACTCCATCGGTTGGGGCACAGCTTCAGAAGGGAACAAATTTTCTCTACACAAACTCAGCATAAGTCGTGAAGCCGCCACATCTTAAGAAGCTGTCCATTGACTTCTTGTTGTTGTCGTTGTTGTTGCTGTGGGGCTTAACGCCATTTTTCAGCACACGATAGGCTATACATGGCGGCCAGTATTAATGGTGGAGGAAGAACCCGGGAAAACACCGGAAAGAACCACCGACCCACGAGAAGCTACTGGCAAGCTTTCTCACATACCCACACTGGCTGAATCCTTGACTTGAACCGCCGCAGACAGAGGTGAGATGGCAGTGATCCGTAACGAAGAGCGCTTTAGACCACTCGGCCACTCAGGGCCCCTCCATTGACTTGGAAATGTGACCTATTGAGCTGAATAAATAGGTCCTACCAGATCGAATTGGACCCTTTGGGATGACAAATCTCTGAGATAAAAGCTAGAAAATGTATACTCCAATCTCAATCCCACAGCCTGAACGATGACGGTTAGAGAACAGTTCCATCAGAACGCTAGGCTGGTGGCAACTGACCCAAACTCATGCCGAAACACGTATATATAAAACAATCACTGAACCAGGGTTATTTCCCTGTATGCTGACCAAATAACCCAACTGATCCAGGATGAGATATTCTGAGCTGATATATCATCCTGATACGTCCTTTTTTTGTCCAATATCTTCGTGTCTATGATGACAGGTGTCAGCTATCGTCGAGTGATAGCCTTTGATCGTACTTGAAGCTAATTTTCTCTCTTCAAAGATCCAGAAGATGAAATTAGCTATCTGCTATATGGATACCTGGAGAGGTAAGATATGTTCATTGTGCACCAGGGGGTGCAAAGTGCCATTTGTCTTCATATGTTTCAGAGCGGAGGGCTGTCACACCTGAGCAATTCTCTCCACTACTGGTTCCAAGACAGCCTGTTTGATGTGATCCAGGCATGCAGGTCCAGGAGCTCTGGGCAGGGATGAACAACTCTCATGTTGGTTGTTTGAGTAGATAAGAGAAGATCCGAATCTTCTGAGGGGTTTCTGATCCCAGATTGATAAGGTCATTGATCCAAGTCTTCTCCCATCGGAGAGCGATGAAATGAGGTCACAGGCTGATTCCCATGTTTGCTATATCACTTGCAATCAGAGATATTGGTGGTTGGTGTACAAGTTTGGAGAGCGATGAAATGAGGTCACAGGCTGATTCCCATGTTTGCTATATCACTTGCAATCAGAGATACTGGTGGTTGGTGTACAAGTTAAGGTTGGTCCAATCCAACAATAGGGCATCAACTGCCCAAGCTGTTGGATCTGGTCTGGGAGAGACAAAGAATGGGGTTTGGCATTCCCTCTTGTTGCAAACTGGCCTACCAATGGTCGATCCATCAGGTACAGAGCTGAGTGAGAACCAAGGGATGGACAGACCACTGCTTCAATTGTTCTGTGACAAAGGGACAATCAGTGCAATGAGGAGTCCCAGGATATGGTGAACTTGAAATTCTTGTTGATGAGAACACCACTTCAACAAGTCACCCACAATGATGCAAAGGTCTGGCAACTGGGATTGTTGTTATTGAAGATAATCACCACTGTTGGATTGAGTTCCTCCTCGTTGTTTGATAAAAGACCCACACCATGATGCAAAGGTCTGGGTACTGGGATCCACCTTGTTGCTGGAGATAAACCAACACTGTAGTCTACAGATCATCCTTGTTGTTGAGAAAAAAAAGTTACCACTGTAGATATGTCAGACAGAATGAAAACTCCCTTGTAAGTATTCTTGCCCTTAATGAAAAGCTTTCACACTGGTCGTCCTCTCCTGAACTATTGATATGTAGGTATCGTTCCTTGGGAGATCATGCACCACTGGTGTCCCGAAATGATGGTAGTTGGCAGGCTCCCCTGCCTTTCATACTTGCATTGGTACAGCCTGTAATGTGGAGTGGGTGGACACGTAGATGCATACCCACCGTGAGCCAAGTTAGGCTGCTCCAAGTTCCGCTGATGTTGCCTTGAAAAGGTGCAGACTTTGAGAGGATGATCCAGTGGGCCAACTAAAGAACTCCATTTGTGCAGACAAAAACAGTAGCAAAGCAGTAGAAAGCAGCCAAGGACCATGATGTCTGCTGCTGTGTTGATCAACCCCATGCAGATAAAATTCCTCGAAAGAAAGCTGCTACCATGGGTCATTTTAATGCCCAATTCTGAGGAAGACAAAGTATAATGCCTGTGTTCTGAAGTCCATACCTGGAGGAAACCAAGAGGCATGAAAAAACACTTGTGGGTGTTTCGGCCAATGACCAGACGTAGAGAGTTGTTTGCCTCTGGGACCAAGTAAAAGGTGTCAAATGAATGGTAGAACCATCTTGGTGCTATATCCAAATGGTATCTGATCAGTGGAGCTATCATAGGACGGCTTTCCAAGGTTCATGTCCTATGAGTGACCCTTGGGTCCTTTTGTTGAATCCCCGTACTTTCCCTTATTGATGCTGTGGTTGTGGAAGGAGGGAAACATGTCTGCTTGATGGCTTGTTAGCATACTCATCCATGTGGACAGTAAGCAGAGTGGTAGAGGACCGTGGTTGTGTTCTTAGCTTGAGATTGACTCCATGTATGCTTTAGGTGTTCTGTGTTGAGTTTTAAGATAATGTATGTTATGCCGGTTTGAAGATAACCTGAGAAAATAAAAGTCCCAGAGAGAATTATGTTAACGATATTGCACATTAATCCGAAGTGTAATCAAAGGCCATCCAATCCTTGCATATGGAGTGTGGCTAAGTTATCCCCAACGCGTCAAGATCACTGTCAATGCTGAGGTACCAAATGATTAGCTGGTGGGAGTGTACATGTAGAACCACAGACAAACTGATGATAAAGGTGGGCCAGAAAGTCCATAACTCTGTGAAGACTGCAAACATAACTAAATCAAAACCAACTGTTTGTTGTTGTAAGATCATCAGATACTGGAGCACTGAAGTATGTTGATGATGGAGCTGGAAGAGGACATAGCTCCAGGGCATAAACACCTCAATAGAGGTCGAAAAGCAGAAACTTCCTGTACCTTTGTGTAGGATAGAATCAATGATACTGGTAGAACAATCAACATCATCTGGTTGTGTGTATAGGGCTACAGTCCAATTAACATAATAAGACTTACCTGGTGAAGAGTGATGTGGTCTATCGCTCACTAAACACTTAGAATGCCTGAATTAGAAACCATGACTTTAAGAAAATCACTGAGTAAAAGGGCTCTTCTCGTGGCAAAATGAAGAGAAATTGTGAGACAACATCTGTTGAGGCATGAGGATCTACTCGTAGTATGCTGAATGAGTTCTGAGGTGGTACGAGTTAGAATGGTCTGTAAAAGTCGTGTTTGACATACTACAAAACATGGGCTTGAGCCCATAATATTGATGATTGGCCCTTTGTGATCCCTAGTATATGGCCTAGGCCAGTCACAACAAAAACAGGCCATCAGAGTGAGGAAGATGTCGTTAGGATCATCAGTTGAGATGGGTTATGGTATATTTGATCCCTGTAACCTGCCTGTATGTCTGCTGAATGAGAGGGAACTTGGCTGTTTGTTAGCTCTGTCCCATTCTGTAGGAGGAATCAAGTTGGACCCCAAGGAGGCAAGATAAGGGGGAGTTCCAAAAAAGACAAATCCTTTGGTGGTGACTTGGGTGATGGAGCTGTTTCCAAGCATGTCAATGTCCTGCGCTGCATGGTTCAAGAGTAAGCTGAATTATCTCCCTTGCTCCCATAAAGGTTCAAACTGCAGAAGAAATCAGCATGCAGACTATTGATTCCTTGGGTCTGAGCAGTATGTTGTTTGTGCTTTGCCCATAGTTCTAATCTGTGCCTGCACATGTTATGTTCAATACCGTGTAACAATGCCACATGTTTGTGGGTGCAGAGCTATAAAAATAATGGTTACCTGGAAAAAAATTGCTAACAGATGATTTCAATGACCATGCTTCCCTGTAGGGAGGTCAAGAATGGCCTAGTACAATCATTGAAGCATGGTGTTCCAAGGCTAAAAATACCATGGTAAAAGAACTCGCCTTGATATACAAAAAGAATGGAATTATACATATATAAGGGGTTTTCAAAGCATAAAGACATGCACACATGTAAATAATGTAGCCTGAACCTAACTATGAAGACATGGGCTACACATGAGCGCGACCAAGTGTTTGATCAACATGATATAAAGTTATGCAGATAAACATGACACAAGGGTTGCCTATATAAACATGCATGTACAGGAGGTGACTGAATGAACCATGTATAAAAAGTGATGAACTGTACTTGTCTGACTAGAATGGTATAAATACAGAATGTAACAGTATCTACATTACACAAAAACAACATTCACAAAGAATGGAATAAAGGCACCGTTACTGAGATATACCCGGTAGGTGAGACAAAATCCATTATGCGGCAATACTTGTAGAGAAAAAAGTGCAGACACCACCCGTATAATTACACTGTTAGTAAGGAAATTACACACGAGTTATAAGAACACTAGAGACTTGCATGTAAAACTAAGTATAGTGCGAATGGCTCAATGTGCAAGTACCCAAAAAGTGACAAATACAAAGTATGACTAATTTTGTAAAGGCCAAATTTTGTCATGAGGGAAAGAGAGAACAAGTTGGAAATATAGATGGAGTATACTTTCCTAAGCAGTGAAAAACTCCTCCAACTTGAAGTGACATATCTTTCACGTGGCTTTGGCTTTGCGAGGTCTCTTGTGACGAGAGCGTGCTTCTTGGCACAAGTGGATGTAATAACTAACATATCCTTGCACATTGCCATCAAGTCTTATATGTAAGGGGAAATCACTCTGCCCAACCGCTGGGTCAGCAGACAACTTTTAGCTCCCTTGAGCCGAAAGTAGTATCTGGGAGGGCTGGATTTGCGAGGTAGTGGTAGTTCTCCTAAGGTATTATGATTGGGTAACGTATTCGAAGAAGAAATAAAGCATGCATTGCATACAACAAAATGCGGGACCTTTTCCCCATTGATTCTGAGAAGTTTGTACAACTAACAGTCTCTGGCTAACAACATTTTTGTCTTACTCTGTCACATAACACACAACAAAAAAAGCAACTTACCTTTTTCTCTTGCTATGTGTCAGAGCTCTTTTATCTGCTTTCTCTGACATCCTATCTTTGGCCTCTTCTCCATCTACCTCTACCTGGTTAATTATAGGGCAAAACAGCTGGAGCTGGGATGACTGTAGTTCTGTCTGAATACACTTCACCAGGGCCCCAACAAGGTACTGCAAAAGATTTTAATGAGATTTTACAAACTAAAAAATACATACAATTTTTATTCATTACAACATCGATATCCAGTCTGCGAATTGTTTTTGAGTCAATCGCAAAAGTGTATGACATAATCAGCCTGAAGTTACATTTACAGTAAGTTGTTTTTTGAATTTGAAATCCTTTTAAAATTAGGATTTCAACTTTACAATCAGGACTACATAGCCAGTATTGTGCTGACATAGCAAGGAAACATCTACCTCCTAGCTACACACACACTAATCCACCTATTTACCTAACTACTATAATTGAGCATAAAAGATATCAAACAATAAAAATATCAAAGTAGTCAATCTATAGAGTTCAATCAGAGATCAATGTTGTTTCTGTATTTGAATTTTTAAAATCATTGTTCTCAACCTCTGCATTAGAGGCTATTATCATTGTCCACCCCTAGACAACCTCTGCATTAGAGGCTATTATCATTGTCCACCCCTAGACAAACTCTGCCTCAGAGGCTATTATCACTGTCCACCCCTAGAAGCCACAGAACTGGAAGCAAGTCAAAGCTTTGAATAAGCTTCGAGTCGCAGCCTGCATTACAAATTTAGAGTACATATATTAATAATTACTTGTATGAAGCCTTGTAAGAAAACCATGCTGCATGCAGTCCATTCCTGTCATTCCTATGCACAATGTAGTCAATAACATGGACAGTTTATGACTGAATAAATATATTCATCCCTACTTCCAACTGCAGTGGTCAAAAAGGGCCTTCGGACTAGGGTAGGATGTAAACTCATAAACATAAACGCTTAATATATGTTAGTAGAGCATAAAATGAAAGAAACAGTGACCTTTGGTTTTAAGGAAATTACATCAAAACTCATGGATTCCATTAATGTTTTCAACCTCAAACAGTCAGTTAACCGACCCACCCATAAACATGGTCACATTTTAGACTGGATTCTTCATAACCCTGATGATAACATTCTATGGTCCTCTATGGTATCCCATGACCTTGCATCAGATCACCTCTGCATTATATGCCATCTTGATGTATCAGTCCCTAACCCTCCACCTTTATCTGCTACTAAGAGAAACCTCCGTATCATTAATAGAACCAAACTAATGCACGACATCCAAGCTAACCTAACAACATGCTTACCTCCTACCGCAGAACAACTCGATAACTGTCTGCGTTCATTGCTTGACAAACATGCCCCAGCTACCAAGTGCAGAGTATCAATTCAAAAGTGTTCTCCATGGTACAGCAGTATTAGGGACCAGCTTCGCACTGCTAAAAGAGACCACCATAAAGCTGAGAGGCTCTGGCTTTCCACCAGACTCACTATTCATAAGCAGATCTATGAAGTCGCTAAGAAGAATGTCACAAATATAGTCCATGCAGCGACATCAGCCCACTACACTACTAAGATCATGGAAAGTTCCAGCTGCAAAGAGCTCTTCGAGATTACTAACAAGCTAATGTCAAGGAACAAATCAACACCACTTCCAACTACCTTCTCTCCAGTCAACCTTCCGGACATGTTTGCAAATTTCTTCAGTGACAGTGACAAAGGACAAACCATTAGAGATAAGCTTGACACCACAATTTCAACTGACTCGTCACCACACAGTTGGGATACAGAATTTGAGCGGCAACCATTCCATTAGCAGCATTTGAACCTGTCTCTATGGATTTTGTACGTACAATCATGATGAAGAGTGCACCAAAGTCATGTGAACTTATCCAATTCCAACATCACTGCTGCTTGAGTGCTTAGATCCAGTATTTCCTTCACTAACTGATGTTATTAATACCTTTCTCTCATCTGGGCAATTCCCATCATTTTTCAAAACTGCCTTTGTAAAGCCTCTGCTGAAGAAACCAACACTAGACCATAACGATTTAAAGAACTACCGCCCAGTTTCTAATCTCCCATTCATATCAAAAATCTTAGAAAAGGTTGTTCTATCCCAGCTTGTATCTCATCTAAATTCAAACAGTCTTGTTAGCAACGTACAATCTGCATATCGCCCTTGCCACAGTAATGAAACTACTCTTCTAAAAGTAGTTAATGACATTCTCTCTGCATTGGAAAGCGGAAAGATTACAGTCCTCACTGTCCTTGATTTGTCTGCAGCATTTGACACAATAGACCATGATATATTACTTCACCGTCTCCAGCATGCATTTGGCATTCATGATACAGCCTTAGTGTGTTTCAAGTCCTACTTGGTCATCAGGACACAAATTGTATCTGCAAATGGAATACACTCCAGCCCAGTTGATCTATGTTGTGGTGTTCCACAGGGGTCTGTTCTCGGACCTGTTCTCTTCAATCTGTACACTCAGTCGCTCTCAAGTGTCATAGATCATCATCCAGTGTCTCACCAATTGTACGCTGATGACATGCAAATATACAAATCTAGCCACCCAACTTAAGTTGAAGTTATCATCCAAGGTGTAGAGAGGTGCATTTCTGATGTGAAATCATGGATGACATGTAACAAGCTGCAGATGAATGATGATAAAACTGAGGCAATTCTGATCACAACACAAAGACTTTCTCATTCACATCCTTTACCTCAAGCAATAAATATCAGCAACACCAACATTAAATTCACACAATCAGTACGAAACCTAGGTGTTACTCTGGACAGTAATCTCACATTGTACCAACATGTCATGAACATATGCAAGGCTGCATATCTTGAGCTGAGACGCATCAGCTCAATTCACAAATATCCTTCAGTTGATGCCATTTAAACACTTGTGTGTTCATTAGTACATTCAAGACTGGACTACTGTAACTCAATTCTGTCTGGTTCATCTCAATATCTACTCCAGAAACTTCAAAACGTTCAAAACACAGCTGCTTGGATCATACTTAGAGTACCACGATCAGAGCACACCTCCCCGCTGCTCTGTACCCTACACTGGCTATCCATTCGATCCAGAATCAAACACAAAATTTGTTCTCTGTGCTATGTTTCACTGTCGGACTCTAGTCCAACATACACCAGCAAGATATTTACGCTCCTCTTCTGACAATCATATACTCATTATTCCCACTATGAAAACAAAGTCATATGGACAGCGTTCTTTTGCATACCAGGGCCTGCAACGTGGAATGAATTGCTCACTGAACTCAGACACAAAGACACAGTGATCACATTCAAGAGGGCTCTCAAAACTCACTTATTTCGACTGCAAGAACAAACTTAAAGACCTAATAATGTTTCCTACCTGAAATATTCTCAGCATGTTTTTTATTTTTTAATGTTTTTCAAATTTCATGTGTTTGTTTTTGTAATAATATTATTATATGTTTGTTTTTTTTATCTTATGGTATGGACATGGCGTGTTGAAAACCCATAGGTCATGAGGTAAATGCAAAACATTTAAACAAGCTAATAAAATGTGAAGCATTCATGAAGATGCATCTCACCGCCAAGTTTCATCTTACAGATACAGTGACATGAGTTAAATGCTGAAAGTCAGTAAAATGGAAGTGTAGACCCCAATTATCTGCCAGCATAGAATACATCATGGTACATCTGGGTCTATGCTGTTCACAGTTAAGTGTGTATTAGTAACTACAATAACCTTGACAGATTCCAGTCCAACTTGGATACATTCAACTCTCATTACCACTGCTAACTCCCCCAGTTATTTCCCAGCATTAAACATACACATTCCTAGCATTAAATATACACATTCCTAGCATTAAACATACACATTCCTAGCATTAAACATACACATTCATAGCAATAAACATACATTCCTAGCAATAAACACACACATTCCTAGCATTAAATATACACATTCCTAGCATTAAACATATACATTCCTATCATTAAACATACACATTCCTAGCAATAAACATACATTCCTAGCATTAAACATACACATTCCTAGAAATAAACATGCACATTCCTAGCATTAAACTACACATTCCCAGCATTAAACATACACATTCCCAGCATTAAACATACACATTCCTAGCAATAAACATACACATTCCCAACATTAAACACACACATTCCCAGCATTAAACATACACATTCCTAGCAATAAACATACACATTCCCAGCATTAAACATACACATTCCTAGCATCAAACATACACATTCCCAGCATTAAACATACACATTCTTAGCATTAAACATACACATTCCCAGCATTAAACATACAAATTCCCAGCAAATAAACATACACATTCCCAGCATTAAACATACAAATTCCCAGCATTAAACATACACATTCCTAGCATTAAACATACACATTCCTAGCATTAAACATACACATTCCTAGCATTAAACAAATTCCCAGCATTAAACATACACATTCCTAGCATTAAACATACACATTCCCAGCAAATAAACATACACATTCCTAGCATTAAACATACACATTCCAGCATTAAACATACACATTCCTAGCAATAAATATACACATTCCTAGCATTAAACACACATTCCCAGCATTAAACATAACACATTCCTAGCAATAAACATACACATTCCTAGCATTAAACATACCCATTCATAGCAATAAACATACACATTCCCAGCATTAAACATACACATTCCTAGCATTAAACATACACATTCCTAGCAATAAATATACACATTCCCAGCATTAAACATACACATTCCCAGCATTAAACATACACATTCCCAGCAATAAATATACACATTCCTAGCATTAAACATACACATTCCCAGCATTAAACATACACATTCTTAGCAATAAACATACACATTCATAGCATTAAACATACACATTCATAGCATTAAACATACACATTCCTAGCAATAAACATACACATTCCCAGCATTAAACATACAAATTCCTAGCAATAAACATACACATTCCTAGCATTAAACTTACAAATTCCCAGCATTAAACATACACATTCCTAGCAATAAACATACACATTCCTAGCATTAAACATACACATTCCCAGCAAATAAACATACACATTCCTAGCATTAAACATACTAATTCCCAGCATTAAACATACACATTCCTAGCAATAAACATACACATTCCTAACATTAAACATACACATTTCTAGCATTAAACATACACATTTCCTTTATATGCTCCTTTAAAGGACATACATTTTAGGAATTTTATAAAATGCCATAAAAAAGATATAAACATCTGCAGCAAAAGGCAGTTTTGAAAAACCTAAGAAAATTTGAAAAAACATATCTTACAATAAATATATTCATATGTATAAATTACTGATGTATATTTTTTTCCTTTTTCTCATTTACACGATTTTCTCATTCATACCCTATTTGCTCATTTACACACTGTTCTGAAAACAATAAGATGACTACAATAATGTCAATAAATTAAAAACAAGATCCTAACTATGGTAGATTCATTACAATGACAAAATGAATGGAAGCTAATTTATTCACTGTAATGAGTGCTGACTGCAATAGGTTAAACTGACAAAATGAATGGAAGCTAGTTTATTCACTGTAACGAGTGCTGACTGCAATAGGTTAAACTGACAAAATGAATGGAAGCTAATTTATTCACTGTAACAAGTGCTGACTACAATAGGTTAAACTGACAAAATGAATGGAAGCTAGTTTATTCACTGTAATGAGTGCTGACTGCAATAGGTCAAACTGACAAAATGAATGGAAGCTAGTTTATTCACTGTAATGAGTGCTGACTGCAATAGATTAAACTGACAAAATGAATGGAAGCTAGTTTATTCACTGTAACGAGTGCTGACTGCAATAGGTTAAACTGGCTGATGAAATCATTCCAAATAAATTATTCTCTATCAATCTTGTTAGACAACCTAAACAAAGAATAAATTATTCTCAATCAATCTTGTTAGACAAACTAAACAAAGAATAAATTATTCTTTATCAATCTTGTTAGACAACCTAAACAAAAAGTAAATTATTCTCTATCAATCTTGTTAGACAACCTAAACAAAAACTAAATTATTCTCAATCAATCTTGTTAAACAACCTAAACAAAAACTAAATTATTCTCAATCAATCTTGTTAGACAACCTAAATAAAAACTAAATTATTCTCAATCAATCTTGTTAGACAACCTAAACAAAAACTAAATTATTTTCAATCAATCTTGTTAGACAACCTAAACAAAAAATACATTATTCTCAATCAATCTTGTTAGACAACCTAAACATAAAATAAATTTTACGCAGAAATGATCTTGGTCTATGTTACATGTCAGAGTTATACATCAGCAAGTACACACTACATGATGTTTCCAAAACCTCTGTTTCACTGCCGGAACCAAAAGCACCTTGCAATCTGTACAGTGCTAATATAGACACATTCAACAAGTACAATTAAATTACAGGGGAAAAAAATGACTGTACAAGGAAGAGTGCTAGCACAGACACATTCAACAAGTACAATTAAATTGCAGAAAAAAACTGAATGTACAAAGACAGACATGATGTACAATAAAGAAAACAAAAATTACCTGCACATTATCTGAATATCCTATTTCACAAAGGAAAGCAGCGACCACTTGACTGCGAGATGGTTTAAAGGCCTTTCCCAAGAGAATGGAAAGTGGTAAAGAATCCTCAATATGGATAATGAGTCGAGAAATGGAATGACGGAGATCTTCAGTCTGGAGGGAAGACAAGCCTTTATCACGTAAAATTTCTGCAAGGTGCATTAAAATATACTGCATGTTTGCAGAACTAAATAGCTTCTTGTCTTCTAGTTGGTTTCCTGAAATCAGGGCATCAAATGTGGCTGCAGCTGCTGCTTCGAGATCCCTGACCTGCCTGTTAATTAAGGAATGCAGTAAGCAAGTACCGTGTTTCATGTAATTCTTCTTACTCAAAAAAATAATTATTAATTTCATTGTACGAAAAATTATATGTAAAATAAATAGTTATCATTATGTGGTAGTGACTGTGTATGAAAAATAAAGGTATTGTACCCGAACAAGTTCTACGGAACACATGCTACTCAACAACCTAACGGTACAAACATACGAACTAATCATATTTTCAGTCTCATTCTGCTTTCAAGAATCCAATTACAATTTTAAAAAAAGGTACTCAGAAAGATTTTTGTTTTGTTTTTAGTGAGAGATAGAGAGAAAGAGAGAGCATAATGTCTCAGAGTGCAAGCTTGTTTGCAGTTAGAACATATTTCTTTGTAGCTGTTGTGTAATGTGACAAAATGATTAAAATGGCCTGAACATGTATGGGTATTGTTTATTGGTAAATTGTACACTTCGATACGAGTCCACGTTGTCAAGAAACAAAGTGCAACTTGTATTCTTAGAGCAACAACCACCTCATTTTCTAATTACAATAAAAAATATAAAAAAATTAAAAACATGTTTTAGTTAATGTGCGTGAGCATGCATGTGTGTGTGAGAGAGATAAACAAAATTTTTCAGAGTACAAGACCCTATTTATTCAGGGCAGTTTTTATTTGTAGCTTTTGCAAAGAAGAAAAAAAGACTATTTCCAGTCACACCTGACAATAGTGATAATCCGCGTGTATTAGAACACAACTACATTCCATTATTAATAAATACCTCTAAATCAACAATCATTCGCGTTTAATTATGATATACATTGTTACAATAACCACATGGCTATGCAGTGTTATTTCCATGCTAATTATATAGTCTTAGAGCTTTGGTTATTCCAGTTGAAACCAGATAGAGAGCAAAATTTGACAGAAGAGGTCAAATCAGTAAGGCTGCCAGTAGGGAAATAAGGCTCTCTTTAGGGAAATGAAAATCTGTCAATGTGTTATTGAGGCCATTGTCCATACAGCAGATGTTGTCAAGACCAGTGATCATACACATAACTTATTTATTCAAACTCACCAATAAAAATAACAATAGTGGGGTATATTGTAGAATAGATTCATAACAAAATGTTAATTATATCCAAATCAAAACAGTACAAGCACTTAAAAGACTGCATACGTACAAATCAATTTAACAGAGTCTGTGATTTTCAAATTGACAATAGAAAATGACATAGTTTTTATAATTTATTTTTGTATGACTACAATGAAACAATAATACTAGTTCATTATTGGTATGTTGTTTTCACTTTAGCATGTACTCAGATATAATATTTGTTGGATAAGAAAACACCTTAGAGCTTCCAAACATTTTAAAACGCATGTGGTGTTTTTTTACGGTGACAGACTTAATAAGGAGAACTAATTTTCAATAATTAAGGATTATGTTCTGTGAAGGCATTTGTCCAGTTGTTAATAAACACCAGTAGATATTGTAGTGACCATAAGAGAGCTAAATTTAAAAGGATTTTAAAAAAACACAAAGTGATATGTACAAAAAAGTATGATACATTTAAATAATTATTAGTTTGGTAACTGGATTGTGTACACAAAATTAAAAGGTACGCAAAATTACATGAAATACGGCAAGTAATATTTTGGATTCAATCATTTTAAGGAAATAAATTTGTCCTTACTTTAAAAATATGGCATTATGGTCAGCAACTGATTTATCAGATATGCTTAGGATGAAGTGAGGCTTATTATTTTCAATGGGTCTCTTTTGTTATGCACTTTTAAGCAAACATGAATCCATTAATGTTAAAACCCATGAACAGAAGTGAATAAAAAAATTGAAAGAATTGATAAATGCCATATGAAAGAATTGATAAATGCCATATGAATTAATTGATAAATGTCATATGAATTCATTGATAAATGTCATATGAATTAATTGATAAATGTCATATGAATTCATTGATAAATGCCACAAGTTAATTGATAAATGCCATATGAAACATTAAATTATAAATGCCATATGAATTAATTGATAAATGTTATATGAATCGATTGATAAATATCATATGAATTAACTGATAAATGCAATTAAACAGATGTGCTGTTTATCAACAAGGTAAATTGGTAACAATGAATGGCTATAAGACAATAAACTCAACAATTTAATTCATAAATAAATAACACAATGTAAAACATTAGTAAATGTGATTTTTCACAAAATAATTCATGGTGCCACTACGTATAAATAACAGTCCAAAAAAGGGAGGTAAAAGTCTAAATTTTAGTTTAGTCAAATGATGTGACTTGAAAGATAAAAATTTAGTCCCATATACACTGCAGAATTGTAGTAGAACATAAACATGGAAGAAAAGGTTGCTTACAGTTAGAGCACAGATCAAAAGTCTCATTATAGTGATGTATGTATTAGTGCTTTACAACACATCAGCACAGTAGTGGCTATATGGTACCAACTAGAGGTAAATGTTCAAAATTGTAAAAATGAATTGCACAAAAATTAGGAAGTAAAACCCTTCCAAAATGTGAACATCAAGTACAAGATAAAATACAAAACATACAAAATTTGAAATATTGTATAAAAAATAAAATATAAAGATAACAGACATCAAATGCTTCATAGATATCAATTTTTTTAATTTAAACCACATTCCTTAAACAACAAAAATGATTATCCCAGGTGGTAAATCATCACAGTTTCTTCATGCAGTTGATATCCAAATGCTTCTGTATCACAGCATGGAAATTGACACACTGAACAAGAATGTGTTCCACTGTCAATAGTAACTCGCATGGTATTCATGGTGTCCACTCGAGTCAAGGTTCACCATTCAGAAGGTAGACTGGTTAAATTTTAAATAAACATGATCTATTTTCCTGAAATTCACCATTATAAATTTTAATGTAGATTCTTCACAAAAAAATGTACAATAATTCCCCCAATCACCTCTGATGAACCATAAAAATTTTTGCATTTCATTTGAAAAAGCCAAGCATGTTATGGGTACATACTCCTTAGATGTGTCCCTGCAGCCAGAGCACATGAGATCTAGTAGTGCAACCATGCAGGCCAGGAAGTAATCCACCGCTCGCAAAGGTGGACACTCAAAATGCTCCACAAGTACTGTAACCACTTTCAAAGATTCCTGAATAAATAAAAGAGAAAAAGATGAAATATATGAACCTATGAAGGATACAATGTAAAACATAACCCCTAATAAAGCTGAAGTCATCAAATCCTTTGGTCATCTTGATTTTAATTAAGGATAAGCTCATGCATTCAAAACCCCAAAATAGTTGTAGAAAAATATTTAGGAAGTAAAATGTTTCTGCAGTAATACTTATCTCCTAATATACTAAGTGTATATCCATCACCTTATGTGCTCTTCAAATGTGTTACCGTATCTTAATTATCTTAGAACAGGTGAGAAGTGGAGTGAGTTACATCCCTTTAAGCTGAAATTGGCCTGTCCGCAGTTTCCTAGTGCATGTGCAGCAATTCCAAGTTCTGTGTGAGATATGGGCAAGGGTTAACATATGGTATTGTTCTAGTAGGCATGGAGAAGACATGATTTTCCTCTTTAAAAAATTTGAAACAAGGTGAAGTATGGAATTTGGTTCTCTTGCCTTCTTAATTAACTTATGACAGTGGATATGACAGGAAAATGAGATTGCCCTTTACAAATATATGCCTCAATCAAAAGGTATTCACTATAGGGTACATCTCCAAGCACTTGATATGCATAGTACTCATGAAGGGGTAAAAAACTGCTCACTGAAAAAAAAACACCAGGCAGGAGATGGGCATGACGCTACTTTTGCAACTTTGCCCCTTGGGTCTGGTAGGCAAAGTTTGACCATCACTGGAATGAGAATGGGATCTTCTGGAGTCTTATGATTCAGTACAGAGCAGGTGGAATCATGACTGGATTTAGAAGACACAAGAGGTAAAAATATTCCCAGGATAAGAAGTGACTCTCCAAGTAATGGAGGACACTATTGAGTTGATCTTCAAGTGACATTCTATAAAAGAGACAAACTCAAAACAATGAAGTTTTGAACTCCATGCCTGGATGAATGAAGAACTTGGATGGTATGCAATAATACTGATCTTGTCAATAAGGAATCTAAGACAAAATAAAAGTGAAATATGGGATTTCCTGTCATGCTACAAAGGGGTGCTCACCCTGTACTTCTGACCTGAAAGGCTTCCTCCTGAATGACACTGGGGACCAATTTTGGGGTACCTGTGCTGTTATCATAGTATCCAGACACACTGGCTAAGTTTGAATCTTAAAAAAGCCTGGAATAAAACTCCAGTAGGGTAGTGCTGTGAAGGGGTGTTTATTTCTAGCATGAGCCATGGATGGTCAAGAAAGGGTCTCTTCTACTCACTGGTAAGTGTTGATGACCCCTCTAACCAAGGTATCAGAATAAGGCTGCATGGGCATGGCATTATTTTCTATATGATGGCTGCCAGAAAGAGGAGCTGGGTTGAAAATGAATGTTCTCGCCAGTATTATGGTCACGATCTCTACCCTGGCAAAAGGTTTGCCTCTGTGAAACCCAATTTCCTTACCTCCTCGCTCTGGACATGGAATACGATGTTAGAGAAAGTTTATATCTGGGTACGGCCCTGTGATGGTCTTGAATCAGTGTGGACACAGACGGAAAAAGATTACTGTGGTTTTATTTATTACATAGTTTTGTAAACAAAAAAATACATTATGATGGGTATTTATATTTGTTTATATAATTTCATGGTTTAACCTCTACAAATACCCAAAGTAATACAAAAGAGCAAAACTATGCTGACAAGAGAGCGTGATTACTTGAATGGAGGTTAAGACAATATGGATGTACTACTGCCAGTATGAGCACATAACAAACTGGCAAAGATCCTTCACCATGAGTGAGTCCTCTACATCAAATGAACCCAATTCAGCCAACAAATACCAAGTGGTTCATGAAGCACATCTATTATTATGTTAAACCAATGTGCATACAACTGCTTCTTTTGATGACCAGTAACACAATTTCCATCAACAAGGAACTAAGCTTCTCTTTCTCTTTTCGCTAACAAAGTATCAGCTAACAAAAGGAAACAGAAGGTAGGAGTAATTTTCTGCATTACAAGTGACTCATTTTTTGTTGCATCAATAAATTTGTGATCTGGGTACCTCATAAAATAAGGAGACACCAGTTTAATATGATGCATCTATGACATTATGCAGTGACTATGAGCTGCCCTAATGACTACACTACCATGACTCATTCCAAAATCACCAATATATGCTGAATATACATACTGTTTTAAGTTCTGCATCTCCATGGTGTATATGATAGCTCATGATTCCCCAGACGCCTGGCAGCTGAGCAGCACAATAGAAGAGTATATCTCCTGCATCATGACACAGCAACTTCCTACATCCAATGAAATGAATGACCAAACACAAGATATCAGCAAAAGAACAGATACAAACAATTTAGGCAATTACAACTTGTCCAAAAGGTTCAACAACAGACTCCGCCTACACTGCAATTGCCAGGTAACAGCACTACATATTCTTTGGAAAGTGGAGTTAATAAATGGCCATATTTGACAAGATTATTGATTAAAAAATGATAATATTAATTAATTTTAAGATAAGGATGCATTTTGAGGATGAAAGCAAAAAAATATCAGAACGTACCATGCTGACAATTATTTTTTTCCAATGCTTAACTTACATACTGGGCTTTGTAAGTTTAGAAATACTAAAAGATTTCTGAATAATGAGATTGATGCTTACCACTTCCCAAGTTATGGCAATATATCTACAATTTAATGAAAGTAATCGGACACATTCTGTTATATCTAGATCTTCGATGTATGTATGGAATCCTACTTCTTTCAATGTCTGTATAAAATCCTACTTCTTTCAATGTCTGTATGGAATCCTACTGCTTTCAATGTCTGTATAAAATCCTACTGCTTTCAATGTCTGTATAAAATCCTACTTCTTTCAATGTCTGTACAGAATCCTACTTCTGTCAATATCTGTATAAAATCCTACTTCTTTCAATGTCTGTATAAAATCCTACTGCTTTCAATGTCTGTATAAAATCCTACTTCTTTCAATGTCTGTATGGAATCCTACTTCTTTCAATGTCTGTATAGAATCCTACTTCTTTCAATATCTGTATAAAATCCTACTTCTTTCAATGTCTGTATGGAATCCTACTTCTTTCAATGTCTGTACAGAATCCTACTTCTTTCAATGTCTGTATAAAATCCTACTTCTTTCAATGTCTGTATAAAATCCTACTGCTTTCAATGTCTGTATAAAATCCTACTTTATTCAATGTCTGTATGGAATCCTACTTCTTTCAATGTCTGTATAGAATCCTACTTCTTTCGATGTCTGTATAAAATCCTACTTCTTTCAATGTCTGTATGGAATCCTACTTCTTTCAATGTCTGTACAGAATCCTACTTCTTTCAATGTCTGTATAAAATCCTACTGCTTTCAATGTCTGTATAGAATCCTACTTCTTTCAATGTCTGTATAAAATCCTACTGCTTTCAATGTCTGTATGGAATCCTACTGCTTTCAATGTCTGTATAAAATCCTACTTTATTCAATGTCTGTATAAAATCCTACTTCTTTCAATGTCTTTATAGAATCCTACTTCTTTCAAAGTCTGTATAAAATCCTACTTCTTTCAATGTCTGTATAAAATCCTACTTCTTTCAAAGTCTGTATAAAATCCTACTTCTTTCAATGTCTGTATAGAATCCTACTTCTTTCAATGTCTGAATAAAATCCTACTTCTTTCAATGTCTGTATAAAATCCTACTTCTTTCAATGTCTGTATAAAATCTTACTTCTTTCAATGTCTGTATAAAATCCTACTTCTTTCAATGTCTGTATAAAATCCTACTTCTTTCAATGTCTGTATAAAATCCTACTGCTTTCAATGTCTTTATAGAATCCTACCTCTTTCAATGTCTGAATGGAATCCTACTTCTTTCAATGTCTGTATAAAATCCTACTTCTTACAATGTCTAAATAAAATCTTACTTCTTTCAATGTCTGTATAAAATCCTACTTCTTTCAATGTCTGAATAAAATCCTACTTCTTTCAATGTCTGTATAAAATCCTACTTCTTTCAATGTCTGTATAAAATCCTACTGCTTTCAATGTCTTTACAGAATCCTACTTCTTTCAATGTCTGTATGGAATCCTACTTCTTTCAATGTCTGTATAAAATCCTACTTCTTACAATGTCTGTATAGAATCCTACTTCTTTCAATGTCTGTATAAAATCCTACTGCTTTCAATGTCTGTATAGAATCCTACTTCTTTCAATGTACTGGTACGGGTTGACCATTTCGTACAGATTATTTTCTCACATGCTGTGGATTTCTGTCACAGTTCTACATGTATGGACAGACAATCCAACAATGTGAATTTTTTCTGACTTATGTTTAGAATTACATTGTTAAACTTTCTAAAAAAAATTCACAATCTTGTATAAAACATTTAATTTTATGCTTAAAGAGCAAAATATCACAAGCAATACAGATCCTGGGTGGCTCATAATATGACAGCCAATGTGAGTCTATGTGACTTGCTGCGAGACGTACATAATACGAGCAAATAAGGTACTTAAATTATTCTTACGTGAGGTTTAGCATCAGAAGATCACAGACGTCGACATCTGGGATATCTATATTCACTATACTCAAATTAAGATCAGCATTTTCCTGCAACCTCTGAAACAAAAGAAAAGAAACATGTAGATTAATTAGTTATTGAACTTATGCATTAATTTATGCAATAAATTTTAACAATTTATGTTCACAACTCTCCAGATGGTGGTGCTAAAAATAATCTTTGGGTGCAGGAAATTGGAAAACGACTTTATAAACCTCCTATGGACTGTGACAAACCCTCCCATTTGCTGGTTGATTGGATCAAAAGACCACTCAGGTTCAATGTTTTATCTAAGCTGAACCAGTCATTGAAATATAAAGCCTTAACATCATCCAGCAGCATTATCTTGTATGATAAGGGCCTTATTGGAACCCAAGACCCTTTCCAGTCACATTATCCTGACACCAGGTCGACCAGTCCTAACACTAACCTCTTAATGTTTTGCGTCAAGCGAGGAAGCTGTAAAAACCATTTTTTTGTAAGTCTTTGGCATGACTCTGTTGAGGTTCGAACCCACAACCTCCTGCATCCCAGGTGGATGCTCTAACCTCTAGGCCACTGGAGTGGTTTTGGAGAGGTTACTATAATTGCAAACAAAATTAAACATCATGCAAAATGGTCACTCTTGGGATTTAACCTAGTAAATGTTGTCTGTATGGATATAACTATTGCGAATACTGAAACCCTGAAGGAGTATGGTATGTATTTTCATTGGTCACATTTACTATTTAACTTATTCATTTTTTCTCTCTTTGACAAAAGCTTCATCTAAACAGGGGCAATAAGGTGAAGAAAAAACCCACAAAGACCTGGAATCTCTAATATGTATCAGGCCATATTTTATTTTGATCATGAGTGTAAGAAGAAAAATGCATGGGAATAAATAGGCATCTCTCTCTGTACCTCTCTAAGCCCCCACCCACCCCCAAAAATGTGGAAAAGCATTTTAGCATCAATGATGCAGTTTCCCTATTGCTGGTAATATGAAATAGCATACATTTATACTTTTAATATTTATGAAACCAGAAGCTATTATAGTTTAATTCCACACAGCATGACAAATTTTATCATCTCTAACTCCACAAATTTTCCAGTCAGTGCCATTATATGTAGCTAAAGTACATAATACATTTAAAATAACTTCATATGAAACAAATTAGGGACTTTTAGTTACATTTATTGAAACCAGACCGGAAAGGTTTCTGAGTTACAGGTAGGATAAAATTCACAATGTTGTACGGAACAAAGTGAAAAAGACAAAGCCGAGATACTGATCTGGCCTCATCTTATACTCGGCATCAACTTATACATGGATGAAGGATGGAAAATTTGCCAAATCTGCTCTTTCAACTTAAACTCCGTATCAACTCATAGGCCAGCAAATATGGTACATTTTTTCTTCTAACCTGGTTCTGCAGCTGGTCAATATTCTTGTCACATATGGCAAAATCCATCTGGATTAGAACCAAAATACAAACACAAAACATAATGACCAAATATTATAATCAACAATCACTTTAAAAAGTCTACATGTCTAACTTGACTGAATGATCATGAAGTGCACAAATTCTGCAATAAGCATGATGATGTGCTAAACCGCAGTACTGTATTGCATCACTCTGACATTCTTCTTCTCAAATTTGCAAAATGGTATTGATTTGTCCTTTTTTTATCTGACAAGTTTTGAAGTTTGAAAAGATCCACCTGCTCTAATATTTTTCAGTCACTGAATATCCACAAGTCAAACCCTTAATGCCAGTTTTGCTTAACACCTGGCACCATTTTCTTTAAAAGTAGACTGGTCTACTAACGTACTATATTATCAATATAATGATTTTGTCAGGCAAAGTTTCAAATCAAAAAGGCCCATCTGTGTTCTTGTAAATGTGTCATATACAGTTGCTATAAATAGAAAATAAGGAAAGCGCGTCTAGGTTGGACAAATGTACTCTTACAATTTTGTTATGCAGCTGCCTTCTTTTTAAGAATATTCTCAAATTTATATGATGAATGTGATTCAAGAGATGACAAAAATAACAAACTTTTATTACTTTAATTTTTTTTTTTAATGCACCATAAAATCATAATCCACATACGAGCAAGCGCAAGATGTAATATGCAGAATTTTTTTTTTTACACCAAAGCGTAATGGTTGGCATGTATAGTTGTTATGCACCATAAATTTCTGTTACTGCTAATTAATGGATCAATTTGTTATGCCCCTCGAGTTTCTGCACAAAAAAATGCATATCTCAATCATACAGATGCTTGTATTCTAACACTAAATCTACCTTAGTAAGGCTTTAAGGAGATCACCTGCAAAATGGATGACCAAGACTTACTTTGACAAACATTTAATTTGACTTTTTGTGTTTAAAAATAGATATACATGGGGTACAACAAATAGCGGGAACTGCAAATAATTTGTGTGACCTTTCCCCCCATTGGTATTAAGAAGTTACATGGTTAGGAATCACTGTTGCAAGATAATAATGAAGTCCCTCTTTGTTACATTAACTAAATTGATCTGGCACCCTGTTCATTGATCTCCAAATGTAAGTAAAGATTATTCAGCATTGTTTATGATCTATCTGACACATATTTCATGCAGAAGTATTTGGCCATGATTTGTGCAATACACAATGCTATTTTTATGACCTGTCAATTATTTAATAAGAAGTTTTGTAATTGGCCTATAGGCGACCATTTCCATCCCTAGACAATGAGAAAGTTACATTCTGTAATTGGCCTATAGGCAACCATTTCCATCCACAGATGATAATAATGCTATGCACTGTAATTGACATCAATCTAAATGCAACCCTTTCTCTCTCTAGACATGAGAAAGTTACTGTGTAACTGACATCAGTCTAAATGCACCCCTTTCTATCTCTAGATATGAGAAAGTTACATAATGTGTAAATGACATCAGTCTAAATGCAACCCTTTCTATTGATAGACAATGAAAAAGTTATATACTGTAACTGAAATCAGTTTAAATGCAACCATTCTCTCCCTAGACATGAGAAAGTTACATTCTGTGTAATTGACATCAGTCTAAATGTAACTCTGTCCATAACTAGTCTATGAGAAAGTTACATAATGTAATTGACATCAGTCTAATTGCAACCCTTTCCATACCTAGTCTATGAGAAAGTTACATTATGTAATTGACATCAGTCTAATTGCAATCCTTTCCATACTTAGTCTATGAGAAAGTTACATAATGTAATTGACATCAGTCTAATTGCAACCATTTCCATACCTAGTCTATGAGAAAGTCATCCAACTCAAGTTAAACAAATTAAAAATCTCCATGCACTGTATCTGAAATAAATTCTTCAAGTACCTTAGCCGGTTCCTGAAGACTTTTAAGAACGGTATCTGTAGGTACAAGAAATCTCTCCAGCCTGCAAGGAACTGCTTTCTCTTCCTTGTACATGACATCATTGATCTGTACCAGGTCTGAAAGAGAAAAGAATTTTTCTTGAATGATATATTCTGCCCACTCTTCATGTCCATGATCCATATCAACAATCAAAACTGGATGAAGGCATGGTCTGGGATTTCACTATACCCACTGAGCAAATGGAACAAGTCTGCTTTCTCAATGAGTATTTAATTTTGTAAGAATCTGAAACCAATTTACACTTATCAATATGATCATAAGGTACACATAGTCAATGATTACCCCCAAAATATATGTTTCCAGATCAAACCTACAATTTAATGTTCAAAATTTGGAATTGTGTGGCATTTCACTCGCTGCATGACTGTACTCTGTGTGGTGGAAAATTGTCAAAAGCTGTTTAGCAGTATGACAAGTTTCAAATACTGCAGTTATTCTAATAGATGTCCTAGGGGTGATGCAATTTCCAAGGGGATAGAGGTATTCGAGGACTATTAGCATTAGCACCATCAACTAAAAAATCCTGCCAAAAACAGTCTAAAAATGGACTCTGACCCTAGCAACAAGCCAGCAACATCTATGTAAAGTGGATACCAACAATGTTTTTTAAATGGAGCTGTTTCAAATTTATTATGCATATAAACTGCTACTGGTGTCTCTGTTGATTTTTTTAAATACCATACATCACTATTTGACTGAAAAAGTTCATAAATTAACTTGTTTTGATTTTTCTAATAATCGCTGGATTATTCATGTACTGTTTTAATTATTTTGGAGATGCCATATGGATAAACACGGATTTATAAGCCCTGATAAGGTAAGAATTTCATTTTTGTGGAGAAAAGAGGGGGCATTCTATTAAAATAACAGTACATGAATTATTGTCACTATGTAATAGAGAGGAGTGAAAATCAACAGGTTTTGTATAATTCAAACAATAATTTATTTCCCCAGAATACAAAGTGAAAGTTTAAAAAGAACTTACATTATAGTGAATGAAATCCGAAATCGTCCAAACATTTCTATCACAATTCCAAAAGAGTATTCTGAATAAATTTCAGTGGTGTTCCAAACGAAATCCAATCTTGAAAGTGCTAACATAATAATAGCCTGGAATAGTGTTGATTTGCTCATAGTCTTGATATATGACAATGATACACTGGATAATGATACAAATTACAGAATTACGTTGTCCATTGCTTTGACTGACTATGAGGGCAAGAAGAGTGATAACACACCATCTAGTCATGATAATAAATAAATATATATATATATATATATATATATATATATATATATATATATATATATATATATATACATACATACATACATATATATAAGGCAAAGTTACATGCAAATCTCACCAACAACAACAAAGTTAACAAGTAAATGTTAATAGATGGATTAATGATGCCCAAAGTTAATATGCCAGACTTAAAAAGTTTGTGTAAATAATCACTGTTAAGCGATAAGAAAAATGTATGAAAAGTGCATCAAGTGCACTCAAGTATGCAACCATATAGTGAATTTCATGTTTTGTTTTCTTCATTTTCTCAAGAATAAGGCCGGTATCTGCACATCAAGTCCATAATTAACACACTGCTCAAAGCCCATGACCTTGAAGACAAGGTCAAAAGGATGAGTGAAAATGTCACAGAAGAAATCATCATAGCCTCATAAAGACTAATCCCATGTACGATTGTGTATTTCAAACAGAATATTGAAACAAACAACTTTCATGAGCAGAGATACTCTGCAAGTGAAATATTTAGGATAAAACAACTCTGGATATTGCTGTAATAGATGAGAATTCTTACAGATTTCTTAAGGCAGAACAATGTGAAGTACCAAAGAAAGAAAAAGTCAGTCTGCATAAACCGGAAAGTACACTATACTGGCTACAATGTCTGATGAATTAGCTCCAGAAAGCAGTGTACAGTCAGTCAATCAAAGGTATACAAAATGATTTTTTCCAGAAAAAAATGAATATTCAAAACTGATAAAAAATATATGCAATAATGTAAAGTGGGGCCATCTAAACCCTTTTCACAAAAAGGAAAAATGCTGCTCAAGCCAAATGAAGCAGAAAAGTATAGTCTGTATAAAAAACTACACTATATACATGATGTTGGCCAAGCTGTTTTAAATAGAACAGTAGTCTGTTTCAAAAACTAGTCTATACATGATAAATTTTATTGACTGCTACAAATTCAGTGGATGGTTGATCCGCTAATCCAAAGGTTTTACATTCAAATCCCAGTAAAAGCACTATATTTTTTATTTGCATTTTTTCTTATTTTATTTTTATGAAAACTGCATCGTTTAAGAAAGTATCTATTTGACTCAAATTAATAAAATGTTTAACTATTCAAAATTTCTTGTTCTTCAGTATTTTTGTCAACATTTATCAAATGAAATTATACTTTTTAACACTTATCTGTGATAAAATAGTATTCAACAACAGGAGTGTAATTGATGCTTGTGGCATCTGAATAATGTTAAATGTAGGTATGAGTGTAATACTAACAGGGATGCATACAATCACCTAGTTTTATGCTTGTGACATCTGAATAATGTTAAATGTAGGTATGAGTGTAACACTAACAGGGATGCATACAATCACCTAGTTTTATGCTTGTGGCATCTGAATAATGTTAAATGTAGGTATGAGTGTAACACTAACAGGGATGCATACAATCACCTAATTTTATGCTTGTGGCATCTGAATAATGTTAAATGTAGGTATGAGTGTAATACTAACAGGGAGGCATACAATCACCTAGTTTTATGCTTGTGGCATCTGAATAATGTTAAATGTAGGTATGTGTAATACTAACAGGGATGCATACAATCACCTAGTTTTATGCTTGTGGCATCTGAATAATGTTCAAATAATTTATATTACCATTACTCAAACAAACTCCTCTTCCCACTCTCTTAAATCCTCTATTCTCATCTTCATGTTTATGTTTTCTAGATGTTTGCAAAATATATGGATTGCTCTTTCCAATATTGCCTCCAGCATTGTGGCCCCCAAAGGTCGTCTAGTTTGCCCACCCTGATATACAGAATCATGCACTCTGATGATACCATTATGAACAGAACATGAGAAATAAACGCAGACTACAATATTCAAAGTCAGTGAAGTGTGACCTACATCAAGATGCATCTGCTCACCAAGTTTAATACAGCATGCAAAACAGCTGAGCAATGCAAAAACTAAACTGTGGATGTGAAACTGATATACATGTTTGTACAAATTTAGCCCCTACAGCCCCCCTCTCATGGTTGTAGGTGTCATAAAATCAACTAAAAACTGCTGCCTATGACCAAGGAAGAAATAACGGTTAACATTCAATGAGTGTGTACACATTTATGATTTTATTTATGCCAATACCAACACTATAGGCAAAAGAAAAGAAAAATGATGCAGAAAAATTCCACGATTAGAGGTGAGCTAAAGAATTTCAAGAGTAAAGATGAGTTAAAAATGATACATCCAAACACAAAGTTGTATGATCCTGCACTACAAAAAACACAGTTAAGAAACTAATCAAAAGGCAAATTGAACCAAGGCAGGATGAACAGATTTAAGATCAGATGTGAGATAACACTCTATGATCCTTCCCATATTTGTGGCAGGGTATAAATCCCTCATCAAATACTTTTCAAGGTTGGTGGGTTGACTACCTCCAAGTGCAAGAATGATCTCTCTGAGCAAGCTTGCATAGCAGTAGGCTTCTCTGGAGCGAATGGTTCGAAACAGCTGGTGGATGACATCCAGACATTTCTGATGAAGATCTTTGCAGCTGGCATGACCCAAAAGTCGCACCACTCGAAACAGGAACCATCTCGAAAATCCTGCCAACGAGAAAGAAAAAAAATCATCAGACTTGCCTATTTCTTACCACAGTATTTCCAAACAAGGGGATTATGAGTATAGGCTGCATTAATTCTAAACAAGAGGATTAATAACACTAACACAAGTCTTATATCTTACATCACATGAGACTCCTGTTTGTTCCCTCATGATGTACCAGTACATTTAAAAAGTACCATGGTATGTACCACAGAAAAATACCACTGTAAACTGGTAAACCAGTATTATTACCATACATCTCTAGTCACAGACTTCAGCAGCCAAAGCAAACAGTTCTGAATCTGATCCTTATGCAAGTACATATCATATATATATATATATATATATATATATATATATATATATATATATATATATATATATATATATATATATATATATATATATATTTATATTTATATATATATACATAATGTATTACCAAGAATTAAAACAAAGTCTTACTGTAATGACTCCATGGTCTTTAAATAACAGAAAGGAGTGAAAACCAACAAGTTCTGAAACATTCAACGAATAGTTTAGATCCCTATAATACAAAGTGAAAATTTAACAAATAAATTACAGTACTGTTGCTAAAATCACAGACAGTCCTGAAAGTTCAATCACATGTCTAAACATGGTGTACCAAATTCCGATTTTGAATGTACTGATGTACCAATAATCTTGAATGTGCTAATAAGTCAATAGTCTTGATGTATCACAAAGATATATTCCAAAATGTCATTGAATGAATTTCACAGTAATCCCAAAATAGTGATATAGTCCTGGAAGTATTAATAAGCACTTTGTAATTCCTGTGAATAATCTAAATAAATAAAGCTCTCAAATACTAACTGAAACACAACTAAAACTGACTCCTTTAAAGACTGATGTTAAAATAGGAAAGAGCAATTTTGAAGTAAACAACATTAATATAAAAAGGATCAATAAAATAACAGAGTCAGGATGAGGATCAATTTCCCACCAAATTCATAAACAGCTTCTTCTAGAACATTCTAAGCTGTCAACTGGGTCAGGAATTTGCAAGGGAAAAACTAATGTCCTAAAATCAGATACTAAACCTCCAATGATAATGATCTTAAAACATAATCTAAAATCATAGAGAAATGTTAGATATGTAATATTTTGTTTACAAATAACAAGATTTTTTTTACATAGGCCTTAAAGTCAATTAATGTTGTTGTTGTTGTTGTTGTGGGGTTTAACGCCATTTTTCAGCACACAATAGGCTATGCATGGCGGCCAGTATTAATGGTGGAGGAAGAGCCCGGGAAAACCCTGGGAAGAACCACCAACCCACGAGAAGCTACTGGCAAGCTTTCTCACATACCCACATTGGCCGAATCCTAGGCTTGAACCCACGCAGACAGAAGTGAAATGGCAGTGATCCATAACGGAGAGCGCTTTAGACCACTCGGCCACTCGGGGCCCCAAGTCAATTACTGGCCAAGGTCAATCACACAATTTAGATATACATAACAAATATTAATGGACAAAAGACAACACACAATATAAATTATATATACATAATACTACTCATATTAGATAGGCATGAAGACAAGATATACTATTTCTTGATAACTTGTACCTTCTATTATCTGGGTAAAATGGGAAAACAAACTTTCAATCTGTTAAAATTTTAATTAATACATCCATATGCATTATCCAATATCTGCGAATAATTACACCTCTCCCTCAACAGCTTGAGCTTGGATAACTCACAAACCTGTTTATAACATAAGCATGGAGCCCATTATTTTTTATGCAGAATATACCAAATGAATCGGCTCCTTTTATTAAATGTGAAACAAAAGTGCACTCAAATGAAACTGTGATGTATTGCTTGTGGAATGCAAATGATGGTTAGTGCCCAGAAACTGAATTCAACATGAAATTTGCAACTTGTTAGAAGCCAGTGCAATGCAAATAACTGATATTATGATCATAGAAAATATCAGTAAAGCCTACTGGAGGCAGAACTTCAATTAATGTTTTATCAAGTGAAATTCAGGTTTCAGCTCCATGTTTTAATCTGCTTTCAGTGTAATCATCATAAATGATATATGCCCTTTGGTATTCAAATTTGAAAAATGGCAATATACCATCACTGATATGTTCACAAGCATTTCTGAAAACCAAATTAAGTGACGACTGTGCTTTGATCTTCGATTTGTGGAAGTTTTTGTTGTATTGTCACAAACAATTAAAAGTAGACATGCTTCCTATGATCATATTAATTACCTGTTTTATATGAAATAAAAAAAAAATGTGGAATGAAACCAAAAATGTTAAAAGGCAGGCAAATCCTACCCATATAAAAGCTAGCTGTCTCAACAGAGTGTCAGGTCAATTTATTTCAACAGACTAGATGTACACTGTTATAAATATCATCATGGAAGTAACATTATTAAAGTATCTAACATTAATCAATGGTCCTAATTCACAAATGTGACAGCAAGAGAAGCCAAGTGAAGAAGTATTTTATATGTGAAAAGCTTTGTTTCCCAGACATGGTTCATTATGGAGATGTGAATTCCAAAGTTTGTGGTGAACTTAAAATTGGCACTGAGGTTTTCTCATGGATGAGCAGAAATTTCATTAACAGCTCATCAGTATTTTACTAATATGTTTTAGAAACTTGAAACATGGATGGCTGCTGAATTAAATGTCCCTTGCTGTTGAAATAAAGGAAATTTTGTTTCATTATTTTTCAACAATAGCTCTCTAATATATCCACATTCACATGCAAAAACCAGTGATGTAATGCACAATGTTTTCGCTGGTGCACGTGTTTAAAATTTTTTGAAATAATGTTTCTAACAACCATTTAAATGATAATCATTTTGAAAATAAAGTTAATTTATACATGAAAGCAAACAACTTCACTACAAAAGGCATTTTAATGACAGTTATTCCAAACATGATTATAAAACAAGTATCAAACCATTAAGTCTTATTTTGTTGTGACTCAACAATAACACACATATCTAAACACACGGACATGCAAAAAGCAGTCACATAATAGTGTTTTTTGGAGGTACAAGTGATGTTCTCAAAATTTCATTAGAAAAGGCATTTTACTGACAATTATTCAAACCTGAAAATATAAAATGAGCACTAAACACCCCCCCACAATCTTCTAGTCGATATAAAACCAGGACAGTATCCCCTTTCTTAAATTTTCAAAGGTCCTTCAGTACCTTGCGCCCTTGTTTACATTGTGGTTTGTGTTTTTGGACACCACTGTCCACGAGTTATCGAGGCAGAGGTTTACTTGCTAATCCCAATGAAATACGAGATCCCGGTACCCAATATAATTTCAACATTTTCTTGGAAGAACACTGCATGACATTAATCTGAGATCCAATACATGGAAGAATACCCCTATACCATGTGCAAGTTCTTCCTCATCTGATAATTGTCCCTCTTTCAGCTGGGTGAGGGTGGGGGTGTTATCACCATGCCCTGGGGATGGGGCAACAAAGGTGTCTGGACACTCCTTCATACAATACTGGGACCAGCGGAACAGCATGTAACACTCACTGCCCTCCCCATTCTTCTCCAGGGATTCTGATACTGAAATAAGCACAGAATAGAACTTACAAAGGGGCATATGAAAAAAGGTTACTAATCAAATTATCACTAATACTTTTATACAGCAAACACTGATGGTACATGAGCAAGGTCTCTAATACAATTTTTCTCCAATGTCAACCTGGAAAATCAGTCCAAACCCCATATCTGTTAACCCTGCCAGATGTCGATCAGTAGTTTCACGAAGTCCAATCCATAATTTTGGTCAACTGTCCATAGTTTTCTATATCAACACTAAAAATTGGTCTATTATCAACAGTTCTGACAAAACATACAAAGTTACTGTGGTTTTGTGGGTTTTAATGAATTTTTTTAAAGCACATGGCAACCAGTATTTCTTGTGGAGAAAGAACCCTGGAAGAACCACCATGGTAAGATACTGGCAAGCTTTGTCACATACCCATATTGGCCTAGTCTGCAACTTGAACTCATGTGTTCCCCATGCTAAAGGCAGTTATATGCTGACATCTACACCAGTAACTAGATGTAGTACCAAACATGAAACAGCTCCTAACATCGTTGACCTAGATGACTCAGGCAAAAAAATTAACACCCCTCCAGAGTATCAGGCTCCATAAATCATGACTATTTCAGTGAAGGCTTAAACCATAATGATTTCTCCATGTGTGTACATCAAAAAACAATTAGGAACTTGGAGGCCAAAACTGAAGAATTAAAACTACAGTTACATGCTATTAAGTCAGCACAGTGAAGGATTAATAAATAAGTACCTTCATGTGAAAGAGGAATTCAGACAGATCCCCAAATAACAACATCAGATGCTCATATACAGACAATCCCAATACCAGCCAAAAGAAAATGCAAAATGACCATGCAAGTATCAAGTGATACCCTAAGTAATCCTGCACTGCAAACAACAGTACCCCCCTCTCAGTCATGTTACACCTGCAACAGCAATAAGTGTACACCCATGGCCCTCAGTTCAGACAAGTCTGTTGCCTGCACCAACAACTGCATTTCCCAGTGCTCAGACAAATGTGTCAACATCAGTTCGATTAGCTCACACAACTGAGACACCAATTTCAACACCCCTTCCTCCAAGAGATGTGTCTGAAATACAAACCAGAGTCCAGCACATGACATCACAAGCAGAATAGATAGGACTCTACTAATTGGCTCCTCAATATTGAAAAGTATTCTACCAAGAGACTTCTTAAAACAGATGCACAGACTATGTTCATGACATGTTGGTGCAATGTGACAGTACTGTCCAGAGTAACACCTAGGTTTCATACTGATTGTGCGAATTTAATGTTGGTGTTGCTGATATTTATTGTTTGAGGTAAAGGATGTGAATGAGAAAGTCTTTGTGTTGTGATCAGAATGGCCTCAGTTTTATCATCATTCATCTGCAGCTTGTTACATATCATCCATGATTTCACATCAGAAATGCACCTCTCTACACCCTGAATTATAGCATCAACTTCAGTTGGGTGGCTAGATTTGTATATTTAGGTGTCATCAGCGTACAATTGATGAGACACTGGATGATGATCTATGACACTTGAGAGCAGCTGAGTGTATAGAATGAAGAGAACAGGTCCAAGAACAGACCCCAGTGGAACACCCCAACATAGATCAACTGGGCTGGAGTGTATTCCATTTGCAGATACAATTTGTGTCCTGTTGACCAAGTAGGACTTGAACCACAGTAAGGCTGTATCATGAATGCCAAATACATGCTGGAGACGGAGAAGTAATATATCATGGTCTATTGTGTCAAATGCTGCAGACAAATCAAGGAGGGTGAGGACTGTAATCTTTCCGCTATCCAATGCAGAGAGAATGTCATTAACTACTTTTAGAAGAATAGTTTCAGCACTGTGGCAAGGGCGAATATCAATCCAGAAAAAAAGCATGGAAATGTCAGCTGGTAAGTTAAAAATATTACATATTTACAACCAAATCCATTTGAGAAAAGCCAAATTAATGTACAGGATATTTCATAATAGTGCTCCTGAATATTTACAATCACTATTCCAGTACAGGCTACCTGGCATACTCCCCACCTGCAATCCATGTCTACCAAACAGTATAAAATTCCCAAACCAAATAAGGAATTATTTTTAAAAAGTTTCCAATACTCTGTAACTTTGCTCTAGAATAGTATTCCAGTTAAAATTAGAAAATAGTTATTCCAGTTAAAATTAGAAAAGCCCACACTATTTCCTTCTTCCAAAGCAATATATCCAATGACTTAAGAGATGCAGCCAAAATAAATAAATTTCTTTTTATATGAGCGCCTCAAGTTAGATTAGTTCTTACCTAATTGTGTTACCTTTCTTTAAATAAAGTCATTATTATTAGTATTATTATTATTATTATTATTATTATTTTTACGTGGACAAAGGTGGGTGACATGTCATTCTGCTGTAATGGAGAGTGCCTAAGACCTCTCAGCCATCCTGGGGGCCAAACATCCAATGCATACATGTTACTATTTCAAGATTCACTGATCTTCTAATTAGCTTAAAACACCACTCTTTTCTATACTAAATGTTTCATTATAAATTGACTTAGGCAAAGTAAAAAATTATTGTGTGCAGACCTTTATCTCCATTATCTTATCTGTTATTTAGAGTGATATTAAATCTGACTGCTTTATTTTTATCTCCTAACAGTTCATCACATCAAACTAGCAGGTTTCACATGTAATGGATCACTCCAGTGACACAGATGAAGATCCTAATATATGAATAGAACTGTCATGCAGCATCTCTGCAGAAAGACCCTGCCCATGAAATCAATACCTTGAGTAGCAGTGGTTTTTACTCAAATATTCCATAGAAACTATGGTGAAATCCTAGCTGAAAAAAAACTCTAGAACTGCATGTTAAGTGACAATAAATTAAACATTGCAAATATAGTCACACCTATCTTTTATTTAGATAAATCGGTGTATCAGCAAGTTTGGTAAACAAAATGGCTGACTGGCACGCTTTAGTTAATAAGTGGACCAATGGTGTGATCATAATGGGCCAGGCTCATAATTAAACAAGATATCATTTAAACTGTCAATTTCACATGCTGTTTGCATGAAAAACCAAAATAAACAACCATGTCCCACCCAGTCACATTATCCTGATAGCAGGCCAACCAGTCCTAGCACTAACCCCTTAATGAAGAGAATCAAGCAAGGCGACTGCTAGTACCAATTTTATAAGTCGTTGACATGACTCAGCCAGGGTTCGAAACAGAGACCTCCACATCCGAGTGGCGGGGTGTCAAATATAAGAGGTATGATTATGAATAAATGTAACCAAAAAATACAAACAACTCTCAAGAGAGCCAAATCAGACCAGGGAATAACACATGACTGGGATAAATAACTTCAATAAATATAACAAGCATGTTTAACATACCAAAATAACAAAGTATGACACAAAATGAAGGCAACTTTCTGAACAACATAGAAAACACCAATAAATAATGGCATGTTAAGGAAACAGATGAGGACAACTGTACATGGATCAATGACACAAGGCCGACATTCAGAAATTTACAGAAGACACCTTTTGTTCATATGAACAAGGCTAATTTTCATCCCTGAAAGAGTAAGCTATGAAATAGCAACAAGGGTAATTTCCATCCTGGAAAGAGTAAGCTACACAATAGCAACAAGGGTAATATCCATCCTGGAAAGAGTAAGCTATGAAATAACAACAAGGGTAATTTCCATCCTGGAAAGAGTAAGCTATGCAACAGCAACAAGGGTAATTTCCATCCTGGAAAGAGTAAACTATGCAATAGCAACAAGGGTAATTTCCATCCTGGAAAGAGTAAGCTACACAATAGCAACATGGGTAATTTCCATCCTGGAAAGAGTAAGCTACACAACAGCAACAAGGGTAATTTCCATCCTGGAAAGAGTAAGCTACACAATTGCAACATGGGTAATTTCCATCCTGGAAAGAGTAAGCTATGCAATAGCAACAAGTGTAATTTCCATCCTGGAAAGAGTAAGCTACACAACAGCAACAAGGGTAATTTCCATCCTGGAAAGTGTAGGCTATGCAATAGCAAAAAGGATAATTTCCATCCTGGAAAGTGTAGGTTATGCAATAGCAACAAGGGTAATTTCCATCATGGAAAGACTAAGCTACACAATAGCAACAAGGACAATTTCCATCCTGGAAAGAGTAAGCTACGCAATAACAAGGGTAATTTCCATCCTGGAATGTGTAGGCTATGCAATAGCAACAAGGGTAACTTCTATCATGGAAAGAGCAAGCTACACAATAGCAACAAGGGTAATTTCCATCCTGGAAAGTGTAGGCTATGCAATAGCAAAAAGGGTAATTTCCATCATGGAAAGAGTAAGCTACACAATAGCAAAAAGGATAATTTCCATTGTGGAAGGAGTAAGCTACACAACAGCAACAAGGGAAATTTCCATCCTGGAAAGAGTAAGCTACGCAATAACAACAAGGGTAATTTCCATCCTGGAAAGAGTAAGCTACACAATAGAAACAAGGGTAATTCCTGGAAAGAGTAAGCTACGCAATAGAAACAAGGGTAATTTCCATCCTGGAAAGAGTAAGCTACGCAATAGCAACAAGGGTAATTTCCATCCTGGAAAGAGTAAGCCATGCAATAGCAACAAAGGTAATTTCCATCCTGGAAAGAGTAAGCTACACAATAGCAGCAAGGGTAATTTCCATCCTGGAAAGTGTAGGCTATGCAATAGCAAAAAGGATAATTTCCATGCTGGAAAGTTTAGGCTATGCAATAGCAACAAGGGTAATTTCCATCATGGAAAGAGCAAACTACGCAATAGCAACAAGGGCAATTTGCATCCTGGAAAGAGTAAGCTATGCAATAGCAACAAGGGTAATATCCATCCTGGAAAGTGTAGGCTATGCAATAGCAAAAAGGGTAATTTCCATCATGGAAAGAGTAAGCTATGAAACAGCAACAAGGGTAATTTCCATCCTGGAAAGAGTAAGCCATACAATAGCAACAAGGGCAATTTCCATCCTGGAAAGAGTAAGCTATGACATAACAACAAGGGTAATATCCATCCTGGAAAGAGTAAGCTATGAAATAACAACAAGGGTAATTTCCATCCTGGAAAGAGTAAGCCATGCAATAGCAACAAGGGTAATTTCCATCCTGGAAAGAGTAAGCTATGAAATAACAACAAGGGTAATATCCATCCTGGAAAGAGTAAGCTATGTAACAGCAACAAGGGTAATATCCATCCTGGAAAGAGTAAGCTATGTAATAGCATCAGGTGACATATTACTGATATAAAAAACAAGATTTTCAAGATGTTCACCATGATATTGGATGTCAGATCGTCACTGTTTTATATTTAGTGCTAACTAGATATCACAAAAAGTTTTTTGGTAATACACCCATGCTGATATGACAATCCATTCAGGAAAAACTATGGCAAGATTTTCAAGATGGACATCAAGGTAGTCATCTTGGGCGTCAGATTAATATTATTTTTACATAGCACCAACTGGATATCATTAAAATGGACGCATCCGATATCCAGGCAGAACAATTTTCATCTATAGGACCTATCTGAACTTGGCATGAATGTTTATCAAAGCAATTCTCCAATCAAATTAGAGATAATACACTAATTAAAAAATAGACAATGCATGGACAGTGGTCAAAACAATGCACTTTGAACACAGGATTAAAAGCTTCCCTCCTTTGTTGGAATCCGACATGTTCTAAATCTTGACTCCATGTGGGCACGCTTTTTTAATTCATTATTTATCATGAAAACAATTATATATTCCTTTCAAATTATTTGCATCCACCCGAGTTGTGCAACAAAGGAATATAGTGACACAGTTTAAGGAATCCTGCATACAACTATGTGGATGTACGGATTATGGACTACATGACATAGCATAAGCTCTTTTGACAAGCAGAGCTAAGAAATAATATACAGCCTACAATTCAACAAATATGAACATAAATACTTGCCCAATGCCACATTAGCTTACCCTTGTTAATACTGGTCAGGAAGTTTTCCACCAAATTAAAAAGCAGTGTCCGATATCCATAAATAGTCTGGGTGCTGCTGTAGCCTCCCTCTACACTGCATCTATCAGAAATGACAAAATTTATTTTAACAACAAAATTTTGCTTCAAATACATGCAACTACATATCAGAAATATTTAGGGACAGTAATCAGCAATATTTAAATGTAGCAATCAACAATATTTAGAGGCAGTAATCAGCAATATTTAGAGGCAGTAATCAGCAATATTTAAAGGTAGTAATCAGCAATATTTAGAGGCAGTAATCAGCAATATTATGGGGCAGTAATCAGCAATATTTAAAGGCAGCAGTCAGCAATATTTAGAGGCAGCAATCAGCAATATTTCAAGACAGTAATCACCAACATTTAAAGGCAGTAATCAGTAATATCTAGAGGCAGTATTCAGCAATATTTAAAGGTAGTAATCAGTAATATCTAGAGGCAGTATTCAGCAATATTTAAAGGTAGTAATCAGCAATATTTAGAGGCAGTGATCAGCAATATTTAAAGGTAGCAATCAGCAATATTTCAAGACAGTAATCAGCATTATCTAGAGGCAGTAGTCAGCAATATTTAAAGGTAGTAATCAGCAATATCTAGAGGCAGTAATCAGCAATATTTAAAGGTAGTAATCAGCAACATTTAAAGGTAGTAATCAGCAATATTTAAAGGCAGTAATCAGCAATATTGAAAGGTAGTAATCAGCAATATTTAAAGACAGTAATCAGCAATAATGAAAGGTAGTAATCAGCAATATTGTGAGGCACTAAGAGTTCCAAACAATTTTGGAGTTCAAACCTGACTTGGATTGTGTTTTGATTATGGAACCTGGTATATATTCAGAATTATTGAACAGCAATTTTTATATCATACCACATACTCCAGTCTCAACCCGACAGTAAAAGGTCTGCAAATTGATATGGGTTGGGAGCTGATATGTAGTATGATACAGACAGAGGGCTGATACGGGGTACAAGATAGGTTGAGAGCTAATATGGGGTATGATATGGGTTGAGACATGATACTAGACATGATATGGGTTGAGAACTGATTTGGAATATTATATAGGTTGATGACTGACATGAGTATGATATGGGTTGATATCTAGGTCAGGTCAAGCCACACCTGCTACTGTAACAGTCAACAGTACAAAATAATAACCCAGAATAAACAGCTACACATTCATAGCTGCCAACCTTCCAGGCTCGCAATTAGTGAAAACAGGGATAAAAATTAGTGCATTTGGACACGAATTAGTGAAAAATACATGACAATAACTCCATCCACTCTGACCGTCAATACTACACTATATCAAGATCGCAATATAAAACTAAAACACAACATATATGCAGAAATATATCTGCATTTCTATTTATTACGGTATTCATGAACTTCACTTGTTCTTGTTGTTACTTATCAAGACATGATACTGTGGCAGACTTGAACTTCCTCAACTGCTTGATCATAAATTTGTTTTCAAACCAGTTCAGACTTCTTCCCTGTTGGTTGATCTTGGTGACTAAAATTGCTGACAAATTTTCTGCACCTAAGGAGACCCTAAAGTCTGTCATATTTTTCCTCACTAGAGAAAATACTCTTTCACTGTCTCTGTTGCTCTAAGGATTGCAAAGGAGCTGCAGCACTTTTGGTTCTTCTACAGGAAAATTTGGAAGCGATCTTCGAGTCCGGGAACATTTGTCGGAACAAATGTTTAGCATGGTCTCCAGCTGATAAAGGTAGATTGTGTTCCTCAAGAAAAGTAACAAATAATGCGTCAGCATTGGTATCCTGCAGGTCTTCCATCAATGGTTTAAAATATTCCCAAGCTGAAATCTGCGAATTAATTTTCCAAACTTCTACATGTTTTTTGCAACTGATTTGCTTCCACACATCGTCTCTGCCACCATGCCCAATACTAAAAATGTGTGCAAAAAGCATGATGCATATCAATGTTTAATGGCAGAATGCACTGCCAATATTTGATATATTCCAAATTAAACTTCACTTTTTGAGCAATACATTTCTTTTTCCTTGGTGGCGAAGCCATTTTCAAGATCTTACATGCGAAGCTGAACAGTAATTCAAATCAGTGTTGGTGACGCATGCGCAGAACGAAATTCTGGTTAGGCCCCTGTTTCTCTCAAAAGCATTTGTAAAACTACTCTTATACATATAGATTAAAATAGGCTAAAATGCTTGCTACTGGACCAACTGTACCAATTGGCTGTAGTTCTACTAATATCGCGATCAGCAGTACCGGACTGTTTTGGCAACTGCCAATATCACAACTAGCGCTTAACAGGAAATTGGTTATTTTATTAAAGATTCAAAATAATTGAGAATAATAGAATTCGTTGCTTGTGGCGTGAATCAGTGAATTGCTGAAAAAGTCATGAAATTCACACCAAAATCATGAGGGCTGGCAGCTATGCACATTCCTCCCTCTGGAAAAACCTCTCTGGTGGATCAGACAGCCAGGCAGATATGGTCATCCCCCAATGGTGAAAGCAGATGGCACATACTGTGTGGGCAGCACCGGATACAAGCTCAGGTGTAGTAAGATTTGATGGCAATCCACAGCATCCAGCCCTGTCTCAAGATGTCTAAATATTTTCATACCACTGGATTCAGACAGATTTTCATGAAAGAGTGACAGTGACTCGGCACAACTTTCCCTCACTTAAACAGTCTATCCCATAGAGGTGCATAATTGAGAGTCAAAAATCCATGTGTCAAAACTGGGGGCCAGGTTGAATAAAAACAAACTCTCTGTCAAAACTGGGGGATAAATTAAAAAATCTGAAGGTCTCGGATGCACAAACGAGGGTAAAGGGACACACTGCTTAAATACAACTCTTGCACAGGTCATGATATTATTTCCCTCCGCCCCCACCAGACACCTTCAAGTCCTATGGCAATGGGAGAGCAATAAAGTCACAGGTAGGAATACACTGGACACTGTAGCTACAGAACTGCACAAAGGCAGTTCAGGGTACAGGCTCAATTTTCACTGGACTAAAGCAGCAGTGGAACTTGGCAGCCCCTGGACAACTAAACATCCCTTTTTAGGATCATAATGATCACAAATGTAGCATGAGTTATGGACCTAAAAAAAGGTCCTGCAAACATTACCTGCTTTACCTTAACTCTGGTCAGCATACCATGACTGACAGGGATCCCCTCTTAGTTATAAAAAATCTACAACGATGACACAAATCACCAGTGGTATCTGGAATGTGCACATACCAATGGACAGTACATTAGCATATAGACCAGAGAGTTGCTGTTGTGGTGGGAATTAATGCCATTTTTCAGCACAAGATAGGCCATACATGGCAGCCAGTATTAATGGCGGAGGAAGAACCCAGGGAAACCCCAGAAAGAACCACCGACCCACGAGAAGCTACTGGCAAGCTTTCTCACATACCCACATAGGCCAAACCCACGACTCAAACCCATGCAGACAGAGTTGAGATGGCAGTGATCCGTAACGGTGAGCGCTTTAGACCACTCAACCACTCAGGGCTCCTAGACTAAAGAGAAGAACAGCTCTAGCTGGTAGACAACTGGTCAGATTCAACATCAGATTACAGTCCTGAGTTTCTCTCGCCAAGCTGACTGAAGTAGGAATTGGCTTCTGGTGTGGCACAAGTAAATAAGAGTGACAATAAGCTGGTGTTGTGTATGCCATCAAATCATAAAAAAAGATGTGCAGCTATCATCAGTACCCCAAATAAGAAAAACCTAGATAATAATTTAAGAAATGGAGTCTCTTACTGCAGAAGCAACAAAGGCAGACAAGTTCATCATCCTTTCATCCTTGGTGACTTCGCTAGAGTTGGCAAAGATCACCATACATGACCATACATGACCAGGTGTCATTTGCAATACTGGCTTCGGCAGACCCAATAAAAATAGACTCCTCTATCTGGGAAAATGAGCTGAAATGAACCTCCTAATCAGTGGCAGTCTTCTGCCTGCAAAAACCACAACATGATGTCATCAATGCTCCAAACACTGGCTATGTCAATGTCAGGAGATGATGAAATTCAGATGAGGCTGTTGTGATTCCATCCTACACAGATAGGAATGATATTAAGAACTTCTATTATACTTTCAAGGCAATCTATAGGCCAGTCAACAGAAATATGTCCAATACTGAGTGCTTACAACACCACACTGCTCACTGACAAAGAGAAGTTACTACAAATATGCAGAGAACACATGCACAACATATGCAATTGACAGTCATCTATCATTAAGAAGACTGCCCCAAGTGGAAATCTACGTATTACTTGCTGATCCTCCAATGCTGAATAAAACAGAAAGCAACTGACCTGCTGTCAAATATCTATGCACCTGGACCAGATGCTTTACAGAAACTTTTCTGTACTATACCAGTACAAGGATGCATTAAATTTCCTTTTGTATGAGCAAAAAGGCAGCAGAGTCCTCTGACAACCATCAAGGCATCTCCTTGCTGATAATAGCCAGCAAAATCCCTGCCAGAATTCTGCTGAATCATCTTGTGCATCACGCTGATCAAGGGTTCCAACCTGAGAGTCAATCTCACTTTACGACAGGATGAGAGACCACAGACATGATGTTTGCAGCTCATCAACTCCTAAAGAAATCCCTGGAACAAAATTCCAACCTGTATATAACATTCATGAACCTAACAAAAACATTCTACATGATCAGTCAGCAAAATCTGGTTACCCAGAGAAATTCATTGTAATAGTTCAACAATTCCATGATGGCATCTTGCTTATGTTGTGGATAATGAAGAGTCATCTGAACTATTCCCAGTCACTAATGGAGTCAAGCAAGATTATGTTGGCCTTTCAGTATGACATTTTCTGCCACGCTTACTGATACCTTCTGTGACTGTGACACTGGGACTGACATCAGACACCAGACTGATGGCAAGCTTCGAGAAAACTACAGGCAAGGATGAATTTACAGGAAGTAACTGTTCATAATCTATTTGCTGACGAATGTTTCCTGAATGCCAAATTTGAGTCAGACATGCAACAGGCCATTTTTCTCCAGCTTGAGACTGTTTTCACAATCATTGTCAAGATGACAGAGGTGATGCACCAACCTACACCAGGAGAGCCTACCATCATAAAAAATGCTGAAACCTTCCTGGCAGTGGACAAGTTCACTTATCTCAGTATAACAGTGTCACGTACAGTCAACATTGATGGTGCAACCAATGCCAGAACTGCTACAGCAAATGTGGTCCTTGGCAGACTAAAGGCAGATGTCTGGGAGCAGAGAGGCATTAGTCTACAAACAAAACTGAAATTTTCTTGCCAACCTTGCTGGATGCATGTGAAACCTGGATGGTGACAGATGCCATGCCAAGAAGCTGAACCATTTTCACATGGACTGCCTGTGGAAACTGATGAGGGCAAGTTGGCAGGACTGGATCAAGGACAATGAGGTCTCATACAGGCAGGTTTTCTAAACAACCACACCATGCCAAGTCATCTGGATGAATGAATAGTGACTACCAAAGTAAATCTACTATGGTGAGCTGAAGGAGGAAAAGAAATTTCAGGGTGATCAAAAAAGATGCTTCAAAAACCAAATCAAAGTCATCCTTGAAACACATCAACACTGACCCCTGAGTCTTGGGAAAATCTATGTCAGGACCAGTCCACCTGATGACATATCATCCATACAAGATACAAAGCAATACACAAATTACAAAGCTACAGACTTTAAACTGAGGAAGGGAAATGCTTAAGTGCATGCAGTGTAATTGTCAGAACTGCAACATGTCCCCTTTTGATCAAGCAACTCAAGTGGCATCTCCCATCACATATCAGTTCAGAGCACAAACTGGCCTTATCAACCACTCATGTACTCACAGAAACCAAACCAGTAAGTAACATCATGGATATCTTCAAAATCAATGAACTTGAAGGACAAAAAACTGATACGGGTTTAGGGATTTATGTGTGGTATGAAATTAATAGAGTGCGGACATGGGACATGATATGAATTGAAAGCTGATAAGGTTATAGTATGAGTTAAGGGCTAATATGGTTACAGTATGGAGCGTGATATGGTTTGAGGGCTGACATTGGGTAAGATATGAAAATTGCCACAAACTTTTGACCATGTATTGTAAATTCACTAGTTCTGGTAGGGTTCCATAAATACTTACATATAAGCTAGGTCTAAGTACAAGTAAGTCTGATATACCATAGCATGATGATGATGACTGCCATTGTAATAATTTACATTTATTATTCAGGAAGGTAACTGATAAAGAACGAGTTAGTTTAAGTTTGATCAATTTAAAAACAACAATGGCAACAATTTCCCATAAATTTGAAAGGGCACCACCACAAACACCAGGATGATTCCATTTAGTCTCTCTACCCTATAACAAGTCTTACTCCTGAATATCCTGGATAAACTGAACACTCTGTACTAATTGCTGCCTTGACATTCTTCACATTTCAAATTCTCGATCAGCTGCAAAGAAAAAAAAGAAATATATTAAAGTAGTCTTAAATATTTATATCACAATGTACTCAAGTACATGTCCTGCATGCTTTAACATTTACAGTACTCTAGTACATGTCCTGCATGCTTTAACATTTACAGTACTCTAGTATATGTCCTGCATGCTTTAACATTTACAGTACTCTAGTACATGTCCTGCATGCTTTAACATTTACAGTACTCTAGTACATGCCCTGCATGCTTTAACATTTACAGTACTCTAGTACATGTCCTGCATACTTTAACATTTACAGTACTCTAGTACATGCCCTGCATGCTTTAACATTTACAGTACTCTAGTACATGCCCTGCATACTTTAACATTTCCAGTACTCAAGTACATGTCCTGCATACTTTAACATTTCCAGTACTCAAGTAGATTTCATGCATACTATAACATTTCCATTACTCAAGTACATGTTGTGCATACTTATAAATCTCCAGCAATTTAACAACTTTTGACCAATCCCCAGCAATATGTGAGAAAATATCTATTATAGAATAGCATTTTTATATGATATAGAAAAATTATAAAAGGAAAGATTTAACCTGTCTTCATACATTTTTTTGTCCACAGCAAATGGATTGGAGAAACACCTATGCCAATACCTACTGTTTCTGCTTGCTAATAAATCAGGTCCAAAAGCAACATAGACCCCAATCTGCTATCATATAATGCACTGATGGATCAGGGTACAAGTTGTTTGTTCAAAAAATTATTCCAAATAAACTGCACCCACAGGACTTGCTGGGACTTGAGCTTCAGTCAAATATGCATTATACATACAATTCTCAGAGGACAACAAACCTTATATCTGTGTAATGCTTTCCTGTGATATCCCTAATTATCCCCCATCCCAATACACTCCTCTTTTTTATCTTTGGTCAGCCAATCTACAAAACAGTCAATGGCTAGACTTAGGTAAACAGACAAGTGTTAACTAAGTAACAATTAATTCTTCTCTGATTTGATGACTTAAAGAAACTGAGGTTTTATTGACTGTGTAAGGAAAGCACCAAAGACTGTTAGGCAAATAAATCATGCCCTTTCTTTGTTTTAATGGTGTTTAACTTTGTAATGACACATACATCAATCATGAAAGTATTCAAAACTTTCTCAAAGTCTGATTTGGACAGTGACGTCAAATGATTAATATGCAATAACAATAACTGCTAGCATGATTTAGATGAGCACTATAGTATCAGTAAGCACTTTTTAAAGGAGTGCAGAATGAGTCAACATAATCTCTTTTCATTTTGGGGGGAAACTGACTTGTGATAAAGAATAACACTAAAGCTAATAAAACGTAAAAAAATTAATGAAAATTAACACAAGAAATTGAATTCGAATTTTTGAAGTATAGTTAGTACTGACTTTACAACAACTATGGCAAAGGAAGCTGCTAAAATGGTGGCAGAAATGTGAGAACTAAAAATCAGAGTAGGAGAAGCAGTTCTCATGGATGAAAATATACTGAAATAAGATTGTATATTAAAGGGTATTTGTGAGTAGTGTAAGACAAAATCACTTCACTTGAAATGGAAATACTAACTTGTCGCTATCAACTTTCTTATCAGTCATGGAATTAACCCAAATCATTTAACTGCTGTTGCCATGCTACGAAAATACCAACTGACAATCCTGTAGGTTGTTGAGAAAGTTAAAGAAATTAGTGTGAAAAATGTTGAATGCAAAACAGAAGCACCCTTGTAGACATACATTAACCAGAATGCCATCTATACATTTATTAAGAAAATTATTATTAATAGGATTATTTTTATCAGATTGTTTTTATTTCAGTCAATATTATTTAAATGTAAAGAAGAACAAATCATTTTGTTAATTCTGACAGATGTTGCACCTTTCATCTGTTGTGCATAAAAAGCAGTCCCAACCAAAGTTGAACTTGTTTGACATTTAAAAGTAGATTATACTTTTCTTACAAACTATAAATCAAAGAACAGAAAGTTTATAATGGGTAATGATTTAATATTAAATTTATGAAACTCTCACAAGGCTTGCAAAAGCTGGACATTATTCAACTCATTTCATAAATTCAATATTAAATAATTACCCATCTGAGATTCTCTTTATGTGCTTGCTAAAATTTGTCTTATGTATTCTATGCATTTGCCAAATCTGTCATTCATCTTTGATTCTATGAAGTTTCATGCTGATGTTCCAAATTAATTTATTTGGTGCACATCACTTTGTCAGTAGATTATACTTTTCTTACAAACTATAAATCAAAGAATAAGCATCCTTCCGAATAAACAGAACATTTAACACAGACAAAATCATTTTTCAATACAGAATGTCCGATGTGTGTGATGTCGCATTGTTTAATGTACTACCCGTACAGTTGACAATCCATGTTTACACAACCTTAAAGTGTCACTTTCACACCTAAACATTACACTGATATTGCAATATTCACGGGAATTAAGGTTTACTGGATGCCCCATATTTACTATCTGTATTCGTGACCGGATGTCTGAAGTGTTTGATTTGGAATAGCTGACTACAGAATATGCAAACAAATTTCATTCTGAGTTGGAATTGCATCACATATTTACCACATAAATATGCAGTGGCTGGATAACTTCTGCCAGTTTGGAGAATGGTTTATGTCCACATTCTTCTGTGAACAGAGGTGAGTTTATTTACTTCTGTAAGTTAACATTTAAACCACACTTGTATGTAAGGTGGATTCCATGCTACAGGTATACCATCGCCCTCAACCCATAGCCCACACAAGCAACACTCAAAGTTTTACTTGTTGTTATTGTTTCTGTCTTGTGGTTTTAGCCATTTTTCATGTTATATGTTATACGTTACATAACAAACAGATGAGATCATTTATCCCAAATTCCAAATCATGGGTTGATAGGAAAAATGGTGGCCAAAACTGTTCACTGAAAACATAAAATTTCAGAAGGCGGGGTTAAAATGTTTTCCCACAATCACAGCCAATCAGTAAAGAGAATACTGCACAACACTTTCATGGGCTTATCTGGACCAATCAGAATCACATAAAGTGATATTTTAATAGGTGGCAATATCAAAAATATGAAACTGCACATACTATAGGAAAACTATACCTACTGTGTGATACACAGTACATAGGACAAATTTGGCAAATGCATATAATACTTGACAAATTTGGCAAGTGCATATACTACATCACAGATTTGACAAATGCATATAGTACATATAGATTTGGCAAGTGAATATAGTACACATGACAGATCTGGCAAGTACATAAAGTACACATAACAGATTTGACAAATACAGATCATAGATTTGACAAATGCATATAGTACACATACATTTGGCAAGTGCATATAGTAAATATAGATTTGGCAAGTGCATACAGTACATATAGATTTGGCAAGTAAATATAGCACACATAGATTTGGCAAATGCATATAGTACATATAGATTTGGCAAGTGAATATAGTACACATCACAGATTTGGCAAATGCATATAGTACACGACAGATTTGACAAATGTGGATAGGACACGACAGATTTGGCAAATGCATACAGCACATGACAAATTTGGCAAGTGCTTATAGTACATCATAGATCTGACAAATGTATATTGTCGTTGTTGTTGTTGTAGGGTTTAATACCATTTTTAGCACAAGATAGGCTATACATGGTGGCCAGTATCAATGGTGGAGGAAGAAACAGGATACCCCAGAAAGAACCACCAACCCATGAGAAGCTGCTGGTAAGCTTTCTCATGTACCCACACCAGCTGAGCCCATGCGTAAACCCACATAGACAGAGGTGAGACAGCAGTGATCTGTAACAGTGAGTGCTTTAGACAACTCAGCCACTCAGGGACCCTAACAAATACATATAGTACTTGTGACAGATTTGACAAATTCATATAGTACATAGAAAGATTTTGCATGTGCATTCAGTACATGTACAAAGATTTAACAAGTGCATGTAGTACAGATGACAGATTTGGCAAGTGTATACTGTACACACGACAGATTTGACAAGTGCATATAGTACACATGACAGATTTGGCAAGTGCATATAGTATACATGACAAATTTGACAAGTGTACAGTAATACCTCAAACATTCGCGAGGTTAGGTTCCAGAACCAGTCACGGATCAGGAGGAATCGCGAATGTTTGGTACGATTCACTAAAAATGCTAATAAATGGTTATTTCTAGGGTTTAAACCCTAAATATGACCCAAATCATGCTCCCAAAGCACTTTAATTTCATTTAAAAGTTAGCTTAATACATTACCCTTAAAAAGAGAAATAAATGGTTGACGTAAAAATAGAGTACAGTATCGCCTAATGGGTATTTGCCACACTAGCACATTTACAGTATGGTACATGTATACTAATATTACCCCTATACTAATTCATTGGCTGCCATTTTCTTTTGCACTCACAGTAAGGTAAAACCAAGTAACAAATGGGACTGTAAACTTAATGACTGACGTTTTCTTTGTCATTGTCAGAAAGGTAAACTAGGTAAACTTCATATGTCACAGAAGTCATATAACGAAGCTACAATTCAATAAAATAAAGAAAACATGTATGTAGAGGGTACCAATGAAAATTTCGTGAATCCATGAATTCGCGAATCCAGAAATGCGAATGCACAAGATATTACTGTATATATTACATAGATTTGGCAAATGCACATATTTGGTGCATCTATTATCATTTGATAAATCAGAGTTGTGAATTCACTATCTAATAGGCTGGGGACAAATTACTATAAATGTGCTTCTTCTTACACTACATAATATGGTCACATGACTGGTCATTTGGATCAATACCTGCATGGCAGAAAAACAAAACTTTGTATTGAACAAGAAATATTTACACAAATTCTAACAAATTCAGTTTGTCAATTCTCAAATGGATTCAGGTGAAGCTTAAACATAAGTTATATACATAATAATTTCTATATATAATAATTTCTATACATTATAATGAAAATGCAAACTTTATACAGATTTCTAAAGACCTACTGGCTCTTTTAAATACCATCATGAGGATCCAATCATGTGATTTACCTGAGACCTTGAAATCTCAGTGTTTGACAAGTAAAGTTTTTAAAGTGTCTATCAACATGGCCATGCAGGCGCGTTTACTTATTTTAAATCAAATGTTAATTGCTGTTCTAAAAGTTGATGCTAATCTAATTTAACCAAACACTATTCAATCCTGATTTTTCAATGCTCTGCACTTTAACTGTCATCACAAAACTTTCAGGTGAAATTTATTGACTGCTATTAACATTTACGATGGTGGCCAAGTAATAAACTGGATCAAAGCAAGAGGACACCAGGTCTACTCATAATAACAGGGAAGTACAATTTTTATTTTCAACACAACTTTAACTGTGTCATTACCATGCGACATTCAATCAAGTTTATACTGGATCACACCTATAGACTAATCTTGTCCATATGTCTACATACCTTAACACTGTTTTTTGCCATATGTATTTCTCCAGGAATGTGTAAAATGACCTTCCAAGAAATATGGATGGAAGAGGATCCAAATAAAATAAATAACAGACAAGTAATTATAGCCTTTTAAAGGAATGTGATCAAAAACTAAAAAATTACATCCATTACTGAAAATAGTTCATACTGAATTCCTACATTACCTGGATGATCTGTACTATAATTCCATATATTACCATGATTTCCCAATCCCCAAAACCCTTCATAAAGTTTATAAAACAAGCAGAAGCAAATGGTGCATAACTATTTCTGTTGTTTTGGAAGCCATACTGATGGTGTAAATACATAAATGCAACTCAGTGTATAAGATCCAGATTATTACTTACTTCAAAATCAAGTTTTTCCTTTCAGTTTGTTGTATATTTGGTTCAGTGGATTTTCAAGTGACAAGGAACTGAAAGAACCTCTGTTAAAGGGCCATACTTGAGACCACACATTTAAAATTACTTATAAAGATTTTTAATCATTCTGAGTGAAAAAAAGCTTAAATTATTCTCTACTCATACAGGTTGGAGAACAATTCTTACCACTTTTTCCCCGGTTCTTTTAAAATCATGCACTAACAACCTAACTTGTTCCTTGGCAATAGAATACATAAAAGCAGGCAACAGTATTTGTGAAGAATTTTGCAGCCAATTCAGTACCAAATGATGCGGGGCCCCGAGTGGCCGAGTGGTCTAAAGCGCTCTTCGTTACGGATCACTGCCATCTCACCTCTGTCTGCGGCGGTTCGAGTCTAAGATTCAGCATGTGGGCATGTGAGAAAGCTTGCCATTAGCGTCTCGTGGGTCGGTGGTTCTTTCCGGGGTTTTCCGGGTTCTTCCTCCACCATTAATACTGGCCGCCATGTATAGCCTATCGTGCTGAAAAATGGCGTTAAACCCCACAACAACAACAACAACAACCAAATGATGCCACATGTTAAAAAATTATGACCTATTCAGACATGATTAATAAATTACATTTGTTCTTATTTAAATGAAAATAAAATTTCTGCTTATTTTAACTTAAGTTTGTGCAGCTCTGTAAGTCACATTAATGTTTCTGATAGAAATGGACGTATTTTACTTATTCATTGGTTAACAAAATGAGATCATTCTGTTACACAATGTGACATGGAAAGGCTGCAGTGATGTCTGCTTCTCTGCAGTTCTGATAAAAATCTTGAAATTGATGATATTGGAAGTTTATGGAGGTGAATATATGTCATTTGACATATAAGTAGTGACGTAACGGGATTTGTCTGCTATCATTTCACAGTGAAGTTTTGTAAAAATGTCTGGCTGGGTCATTCAAAATAATTATGAAAACAAATTTGACAAGGAAATCATAAAAGTGAAGGCAAAGTTAATAACACAACACAGAATTAAAATAATAATTTCAATTTATTTTGGACAAAAGCCACACACCTTTAACAAAATTATAAATTTTAAATGTTGTACATCAAAATTTTGTTACTGATTCTGAGTCATCTTTGCCATGATCATATAACACAGAACTGGTGGTACCATTGTGGACCCTTGCAACACTGAACCCAGAATATTTCCATCATCTCATCTTCATCATTCTCACCAGCAAACTCTTCCACAGTTGGGTCAGAAGATTTGCATTCACTGCATATATCAAAATCAGAGCTACATTTCTTTTCTTCTAAACATTTTCTTGATTTATATTCCTCTTCAGTTTTTCAACTGTTTTCAGTGCTTTTTTTTTCTCTAATCTCTTCTTCATACATCCTTCATTTAATGTTTGCCTTTTCTTCTCTACCACTGCCTTTTCATACATATATATATATATATATATATATATATATATATATATATATATACAGAGAGAGAGAGAGAGAAAGAGAGAGAGAGAAATATAAGGCAGGGTGCATGCATGCAAGTGTGTGTCTTCTCTTACTTGAATTATGCCCTCTATTTCCCATTATGCATATTTGCATTTAACATTGGATTTAAGCAATACTTTATTCTCAAGCAGAAAGAGTTCCGAGTTGTATGTATAGTTCGCATATGTATAAAAATTACCATATTCATATCTAGTGTATTTTGGCCATATGACTTTAAAAGAGAAAAGAAGCTATGAGGCAATAGCTGGGCGGCAAGTTCAAAGACTTAGACTAGCTGCTGAGTGGTAGGAAAATGTGTTGATATTTACAATGACTGAATTAAGAGGCAGAAAGACCCAGAGATGTACATGTGGTCATTATAAGAGTACACCCAGTGAACAACTTTAGCTTTCATTATCTTGTTCATTTCCAAGTGTAGCCAAATAAGTAGTGCACATGACCTCAAAAACAAGGCATGTCAAGACTTAAACAAAATGCCATTTGCAAATCTGGATAAGTACTTAGGGGTTAAAAAGCAAATCTATGAAGAAGTTGCTAGAACTGATAGTTAAGACAGAACAGTAGCCAAGTGTACAGAAGTGTGTGATCCATGGCTTAGTGATTGGAATAAGGCCTTTCCTTGAACTGACAAAATTCAGTCTCACTCTAATTGACAAACAAGTCAGTGGTGTAAAGAATTTGCAAAGTTAAACTCAATGACAACCACTGGTTCTTCTCATCTTGACATTTAGCCACTTCAGGTATGCCCACTATGTTTATGGGGACTGCAACTTTTGCTGGTTAGACTCCTATTTTTACCTAAATAGGAGTCCTGGACTCCTAGTTTTAAAATCCTAGTGAGACTTATGACATAATATTTAGACTTCGATTTCTATGAATATTGTATATTTTTCTTAATATATTTGCCCAATGGTTTAAAAATACAGAGTCTAATAACGTGGTACTTCCATGACACAGCGATGTCTGCCTTTATTTTCCCATTATTAGGCCTACAGGTTCATTTATACTTTTAAACTGATTTTATGAAGAAATAATGTACACACAGCAGTTAAAATATATAGATGACCAATTCTATTCTTAAACCAAAAATTGCTATTTAAATACTGTTGTTTAAGTTTCTTCACACTCATTGCCATCTTTTTACTATCAAAGGATAAATTGTGGAAATCTTGCAGTGATAGTTGCCAACTTAGGCTTCAAAGGATTAATGGTCAATCAGCTATCAAAACACATTCTTGTGAATGCACAAGGATTTTTTGTTGGCGCAATTGATATCAACACCAACTATCTGATGGCCTGATGCCTAAATTTTGCCTTGAGCTACAACAAAACACTAGATCTAACCTGACTAAGGCAAGGGAAACTACTGTCACCCAATGTACCCCTAAAAAATCACAGCGCAAAGTCATTTTCGCTTTCCTAACAGAAAACAAAGTTTATATTTTTTAGATGACTTAGTTACCTACCGATTTTGGTCTTCTAACTTGTGGTTTGATTGCCACTGCTGGGAAGATGTTAGATAAGTAATGTGGTATAAAGCCTTCTGCTCTAATGTATCTATCTCAGGTTGGACATACTGATTTTGCTGCCTGTATATCTTCATCAGATGATGATTTTGCTGATGTGGATGGGACACATGAGGGAATGAGTTGACAATTCACCATTTTCAAGTAGCTATTTTCTTGTCAATAGTGTCAAGATTCATGGGTGAATCCATTTTTTGTAAAGGCTTCATTGACCTAAGAAGTGGATAAGTGATCATGTCACTAATAATGGTGTACACTGTTCCATTAAAGGGCAGCACTTTTTTTTCAATATGTCTTTTCTAAAAGAGTTATTTCCCCGTTCTGAGAAGAAGAAAAAAATCAATGCTCGCTGTTAATTGATCCTTCATCTTTCTTTGCAACAAAAATATGGAGCCTGGAGATGAAAAGAATGCAGGCAGGTTTGTATAAACAACATCTGATACCAAACTGGAAATGATTGCTCCAGTCATGCTGTTGGGTGTACATTAGGTGAAATAGGAATACACTCAATTCAGAATGCTTTTTTGTGAAAAATATGTAACAATTTTTGACAGTGTCTGCTACAGAAGTGGAGCCTACATCAAGGTATGGTTTCATGATGTAGTTCTTTTTGACCCATGTATGCTAACTGTAGCACTTGACTCCCCAAGTACAGTGCAACCCCGCTACAACATGCCCCGCTGTAATGTAAATTTGGATATGTGATCGTGGCATGGCTCCCAAAATTTTGTATATTCATTCTCACATTAAAAAATATTTTTTGTTCCAAATACTAAAATGGTGCATAAAAAATTTATTATCATTTTGGGGAAGAGATCATGTACGAATTCGAGTATAATATGATATATAATACGATTGTGGCATGGTTCCTGAAATTTTAAATACATGAACATGTATTTTTCTCATACCCGGAAAAATACTTTTTTTTTTAAGTTCGAGAAATAGTGTGTAAAACGTTTATTATCATTTTGGGGAAGAGTTCGAGTATGAATTCGAATATAATAAGATCATGGATTGGCTTCTGAAATTTAACAATGTCACCAGGATCTCGAAGTGTTATGCCAAAATAAACATTATCAGAAATGTTACTTATTACTGATCCATGAGTAAAGCCAGTAAGTTGTCTTTGTGATCATCTTCAATTAATTCTGTATATATACAATCGTTGCTCAAAAAATAGCCAACGTGTTTCTTCTGTACCTGCATCAACAACCAAGCAGCAGGCAATGCAGTGGTTCATAAAAGATTCTCACAATTTAATAAACATCAAAAAACAAAGCCACCAACATATTTGCTGGGCTTGTCGGTGTTATTAGACGCAATCAGTTGACCAGTAAATAATGTCTGCTTTATTAGCTGGAAATTGAAAGGGTATGAAATTGTACATGCGTTCAGCTTTAAACAAATTTTTTATAAAAGTGACTCGAGGCCATTGCTGGCTTACTGCACTTAGTTCTCGGGTTTTACATGGGTATGGTGTTTGTTTATGAACTCGTTATTAATTTCCTATTTTTTATAAAAATATTTTATCATAATGGAAAAGCAAGTTTACAAACGCAAATTGTTCTCTGCATTTTGCGCAATGATTAATATAGTAGTTTTTACACATTTCTTTCGATATTCACAAAATCTTAAGTAAAAGTTATATGCACACTGAAAGCACATGTTGTCAATTATTCTTGCTGTAGTCGTTCAAACGAATAGGTGTACAAGTGTTAATTACTGGAAATTTGCAATGGATAAATGTAGACAGAAACGCATGAGAAAATTTTAGCAGTATGAAATTTGTACAGACACCATTCATAGGCCATGGAACATAATGAACCGTACACGTGCTTTGTCTATCTTAACCTAATTTTGCTGTTAATTTTTCATACTGAATTCAGACACATAATGATGTGTGACAAAATTATTGAATAGTTTAAATATGTATGCAATTTTTGCAATGGAATTACATATATTATGGATTAATTTCAATATCAGACAGCAAATAAATGATGTTGATACTTTGTTCATGCTGTATATAAGGCTTTGAATTCAGACACAATGATCTGGGAAAAAATCATTGAATACTGTAAATCTGTGTGCAATTTTTCAATGGAATTACATGCATTACTGACGAACTGAATGATATGACAGCACGATAGTAAACAGTGTTGATACCCTATTCTTCATATACATTAGATATGAATACACATATATGTGCCAATGAGTTGTTCTCTGAAAAAATTAAAATACTGTAAAACTCCACAATTAATGGGACCCAATTTTTGGACCCCAATTATCGCATTAAAGCGGGGTTCCACTGTAAGTAAAAGGGAATGTAAGGGGCTGAAGTGGGCACTATCGTTCTTGTCTTTACTTCAACAACTTACCTAATGCCTATTTTCGCTCTGACTACAATCACCCTTCTTATTTTCTAAATAGGAAACAAAACTCTGAGTGTGACTGAGAGTTGTTATTACTATGGTGACAATTAGCATACAGCAAGAATTGGTCTCCAACCAGCATGCATACTACTGGTTTTTATTCTGAACATCATTGTGCCTGTTAGTCTTTTCTCTAATAAATTCAAATTCTCACAAAGAATAAGACCTGTTTTTTCAAGTTTTGTTGGCCTACATTTCAGTTGGCTGGAATGCGATGGAAGCCAGGAATGCAGAAATCGGGTTAAGTTGAAATATACTTCTTTAATGAAACAAATATATTAATACTGAAGAAAGTGTTTAGATGGCTTTGTTTCGTTCAAGATTCTTATCAAACTTTTAACTGATTTCAGTATTCCTGGCTTCCATCGCATTCCAGCCAACTGTGTGTATGTGTGTGTGTGACTTAGATTTTTAACATAGCATTAACAATTTTTCAGTCATATTGCTATGATGTCTGCAGTATGGCAGTTTATAGTGATGTCTAGCACTGGGGCATCATGCTGCAGACATGTAGCATGATGTCCCACCCAGTCACATTATCCTGACACCAGGCCGACCAGTCCTAACACTAACCTCTTAATGCTGAGCACCAAACAAGGTAGCTGTTAGTACCATTTTTTTGTAAGTTCTTTGGTACGACTCGGGCAGGGATCGAACCCACGACCTCCCACATCTGAGACGGACACTCTAACCACTAGGCCACCGGAGCGGTTTTTCCAGCCAACTGAAATGTAGGCCAAATGAACCTGAAAACATGTCCATTTGCTTATGTGGGAATTTGAATATAATATGAAAAAGAGTTAGTAAAGTCTGACTAAAACATTATAACTTTAATTTGTAGAAAAGTGCCGATATTGGCTGCCTAAGTGTGTGAGATATTCCTGAAAATTTGAATTGTCATTCTGATGTTAAAAGACATTGGAACATGATATACAGCGCCATTATACTGGCAGTAAGACCTTGAAGCCCAAAACATAAATATTAGCGTCTAGGTCTTACATGTAGTACTAGGTGCCTGCATAAGCAAAATTAATTAGAGTTGAAAAAAAAAAAAAATGAAAACTGTCATCTGGCCACCCTCTGGAAGCTTCCAGAACAATAATGAAGCATAAAGTTGTAATTTATGTCCATTTGCATGCTAACAAATTGGAGGGATGAAAATCCTCTTTTGAGATAAAAAACTGCTAACCGAATTTTTTAAATCTCCTGATCTGTCCTGTCTTTTCTGTCACATGTCAATACAGAAAAATATATTTGTGTCACATGTATGCGATACAGAAAAATACATGTCACATGTATGCAATACAGAAAAATATATTTGTGTCACATATATGCACTACAGAAAAATACATTTCTTTCACATGTGTGCAATACAGAAAAATACATTTGTCACATGTATGCAATACAAAAAAATACATTTCTGTTACATGTATGCAATACAGAAAAATACATTTCTGTCACATACAGAAAAATGAAATTCGTTCAACAGTTATTATTTTAATCAATTTGCATTCGTAATATTTGGTCCATGAAAAATCTTCCCAATCTGAAGTAAAAACTCCTGACCAAATTTTGTAAATCTTTGTCGTTAGTCGATTTCAACATTTTGTCACATGTATTATATACAAGTTCAATGGTCGACTTACCCCGTAACATGCTATAAGGCACTGCTTATTCAAGTGGTAAAACGTCAACCCGTTCCTATACGAGGGTCAACGTCTTATAATGAAGGATTATTTAAAACGTTCCAAGGAATTTCGAAGAGGGTAAACAATAAAATCCAATAAATCAAGCGATTAGAGAAGCTTCTTGATCTTATGTAATGTATACAATTTGAAGCTGAAGGTAGTTTGTATATTAATCTAAAACGTGACTCAGAAAGATTATTTACATAGATCGACAACCGGGAGTAACTCAAGTAGGTTTAAGAAGAAAGCTTCTGCTGCAGTTGCTGGAAACCATACATTCGAATAAATACTGGAACTGAGGAAATCCGTAAAAATAATATAGCAATATCTGATAAACACTTTTGGTGTATTAACAGCTGTCTTGACAAATTTTGCGCTTTTCCCGCCGTGCTTGAAAGTTTTTCTGTTTATTTTTTCCTTCCCGACTGAAGAGGCTTGAAAAAGGTTAAGTTTAAGTGTAAAACCCCAGGACGGATCAGTAGCTGCATTATGCGAATGCGAAAACAATTCAGTCAGACAGTCAGCCATTTATCAAAAATGGTTAAATCCTGACAATTTAATCTATTGATAAGTCAATAATAAATATAATAAATGCTAAATACTTCGGTCTATTCACTATTCAGATCACTATATCATTCGAGTACTTTCCTTTTTTAAAAGTAATAAATAATTAATATTGTGTCGTCGATAGAAGTGGCTATGCTCACATGAACCCCTGGTGCGATTATTCAGCCCCCAACCTGTGCTAAAAAAAAAGCCCATCAGTTATACATAGCTACATATACGATCTCCAATTGCGGAATAGGGTGAATGCAGTATAATATGGCAGAAATGAGGACGCTGTATGGGTTGCACTGGCAGTGGATACTTTTTTTAAGTACTCGAAGTGATAGAACGACTACTGCTGCTTGAGAATATTATTCAAGAGGAGAAGGAGTTGAATTGGGATTTGACTTTTTGCGATTTCTTATCTTTGCATTCATTTTTTAAACGGTACTACTTTCACCCCCTTGCCAGTCTATGGTGATTTAAAGAAAGAAACAAAAGGAAGTGTTAACGTCAAGACCAAAAAGAATAATAATATACTTTTTTGAAAACCACGAACAAAAGGAAAAGAGAGCACAACAACAGATGAAAACTTTTAACAAAGAACAGAAGGAAGGGAGTGAAGACAAAAATGTCAGTTCTTTATAGGACATTTTGACGGAGATCAAACGTCTGAGAGAAATGCGTGTAACTTTATTGGCGACTAATAAGAGAACGAGACATTCACGATCCAAGATTTCTAAAGCTTTCATTATTACTATATCGATGTCCACCACTGAGACGCCACCAACCACCAACGGCAGTAATCACTACAACTACTACATCATCAGCAGCAGCAGTAGGACTTGAAATGGAAAAGGTTTAATGCAGTTACAGCTGATGGTATAAAGTTCATCATTTCTTTTTTTAAAATCCGACAATCTTTATTAGGCCCATCCAGATCTCTTCCCCAAAAAATACTATAACTGCTCAAATAGATGTAAATCAAACAAAACTAACCCTTCCATTATAAATTGCTTGTTTGTGTGTGTTTTAACATCTCATCGACACAATAAAAAAGCAAGACACAGAAACGCCAACATTTTCGGTATATTCAATTGAATAAGAATCACAAAAGTCCATTTTGTCTTTTATAATCTCTATGCTGGAATTGGTTCTTTTGCTGTTTCGCTTTCTTGACTTGTTTTGAATTACTTCATTGAAATGGCTTCTTCTGCTATATCGTCTGCTTGTCTTGCTTTGAATTTCTTCACAGGATGTGTTCTTCTGCTTCTGAACGCTCATATGTTTTCTTTCTTTTTCACTTTCTTAGGACACTCCAAAGACAAATATCCCTTTTCATGACAATTATTAACAGTTATCTATACTTTACACTTCTGGATCTGATTTATCATATCTTGGAGGTTTCTTTTCGTTGTAGTTGTGGACATTATGTGGCCCACAGTCCTTTCTCCTAATATACATAACAGGTATCTTCACTTTAATCCCAGGTAGAGTAGTCTCGAATTTCTCTATAAGTATTGTTGACAATGTTTTTTTGAATGACTGTCTGCAAATCTCTGTCTAGAGAACTGATAATTTGTTGTGACTATTCCATCTTTACAGGCTGACATTGAATGGGTGCATTATCTTAGATAAATAGAGGCTGAAAGGCGAGACGAAATAGGGCGAGAGAGATTAACCCTAGTCAAATCAAACTTGAATCCTCAACCGTCATGAAATGATCAAGCCTTTCCAAGGAGGAACCTGAAAGCCAAGTGACGACGACGTTTAGCGTTGCTTCCTGCGCCGATAGAGATGCTGCCAAAAGTTCACCCTAGCGAATTTGAAGACATATGACAGATCCTTTATTCAACACCATCAACCTTGTCCTCTCCGAGGCCGAGAGTCAAGATCGGTCCAGAAAGAAAGTCATTCGCTAGCACTGAAAATTATTTTCACGTTCGAGCTACCCAAAGAGTGACTTTCAGGAGATTCGGAACGACTGCTTACACATATACGGTCAAATTTAAAGAGTTCAAGTATGAAGTCCCAACAAAGAAAGCAGCTATCTTAATTACGATCTTAATGTAGTCTAAAGATCAAAATTTTTTGAATCTATCCATCATCCACAGCAAGTTGAAATCCCCTGTGTGGGTGGAGTCTAGAATGCCTGCGGAATGAACTTCTTCCAAAATATTGGACAGTTTTCAACATGTAAAAAATGAAATGATGAGTTTGATATTATCGATGGAAAGGCCGCTTCACATGGCAAACGTTTCATCTCCTTCAGATAGCGGATAAAGCAAAGTTATAAGTGTCATTCATCTTACAACTAAACCAAGAATCAACTAGATTAAGAACGATCCAGAAGACGTGTTTAGGCCGCTCAATCGTGACGGCTGGAATTATACAGAGAAAAACGATTCAACGGAAAGGAATCAACTATGGGAGAATATTATAAAATCGGGCAGAGCTAAACAAATCAAGTGGCAGTCTTACTTACAGTGGAAAAGGACATCAGTCAAGTTATTATCGGAATAAACGTCAAGTATCTTCTACGACGAGCAACTGGGGAAATTTATAAACTTTTTACAGGTGCCCTCAATTTTAAAAAGATATGGTTTGCAAACAAATCTATCATAGAAGGCTTATTTTAGGAAAATAAGACATATTTTTTTTACACCATCTGGGGCACTTACTTGAAGCCACCACCCATTGCTGCTGCTCCTTTATTTATCGGAAATTTTAACAGAAGATTTTATCAAATCCTATACGATATCCTGTTCGGGGGTCATGTAAATTTATTGTTATAAATCCGTGCGGGTAATTAAATCAACACTGATAAAATAATGGCACCGGCTATCGAATCTTGTACATTTAGATTAGCTCGAGAGCGACTAGAAGCAATAAAGAAATTTCTTCCTGTTCGTGACTCACTCAAACAAAAACTACAAGAACGTAAAGAATCTCAAGTTGAATTTGCGGAAGGTACAGAACAGTTATTTAAACCTGTTACGAAAATAACTGAAAGAGTTGATATTGGAATTGAATGTCTTCTTCCATCAATAACACAAACTGCCGAGCAAACTGGAAAAAAACTAGCGAGAAGAACTAAACAAACAAAAAAGATTTCGCGAGATCTTCCAATTGAGATAGCTGCCGCACAACCTCCCCCTGTGGATGAAGAACAACTTGAAGGTATTGGCAAAGTTCGTACTGAAATAGCCGATGTAAAAAAAATATCTTGCACCTAAATCTAAAGTAAGAAAAGAAAATGTTGAATTGATTAAAAGATTTAGAAAAGGTGTTATTCAAAAACTGAAAGAACCTAAAGAAAAGGATTTTGCTCGTGCTGCATTTGAGAGTTTTTCTGAAATGTTAAAATCTGAGTATGTTAACATAAATGTTGCTAGTTATTTTCAATGGCTATAGTGATGATGAAGTATATAATAAATATATTAACGACATAAATAGATTTCATTTAGAACAATTACAACAAGAAAAACTACAACCACCCCAGCAAGAGCCTTCATATCAACTTCCTCCACCGCAGCAACAAATAGAACGACAACAATCTTCTTCACAGCAGCAAGAGATGAAGTTGCAACTCGAAGAAGCTAAACGAGAAAGGAAGCAAAGAGAAGAAGAACTGAAACAAAGAGATGACGAAAGGAGACAAATAGAAGAGGAATTCAGATTTAGAGAAATTAGACGACGGGAGAAATTGCGTTCTTCACTAAGTAAAGAAAAAGCAGAAGAAACAGTAACTGAGGAAAAAGATCTTGGCGATGATTCTTTCGGCGATACTGGTCCAAATGGTTTTCCTTCCCTGACTGCGTCAGGAGGAAGTGGTTTTATTGCTTGCCCCAATAATATTCTTTCTGACGTAGATAGATTAGAAATTCTGAATGGAGGAAAACGTGCTGGAAATAAATCTCCGGAAATCATTAATGAAATCTCTGATATTTGTCGACGATTATTTACAGGCGGTATCATGGATATCAATGTTTATCGATCTTTCATAGATGAAATTGATGATGATTATCACAGAGATTAGATAAATGAATAACAAATAAGATGATTATACATAACGCTCAACGCGGGTCGATCATGATCAGAGTGATAAACTCACGATTACCAACTTACAAAGAGATTTACGGAGATAGACTTGGCGATGTTGTTCAGGGTCTATTTAAACGAATAGCCTCAAAAGCAATATCGATTCCAAAACAACTAGGAATGAAGGCTGTTGATCTTGTTCGTGTAAAACATTCCTGGCGCAGTTGGTGATGTTGCCGGTAAACCGTTCTCGGCAATCAAGGATAGACTAGCACGATTAATACGACGAAAACCTCAGCCACCAGTGAAACTGGCCAGCACTGAAGTTATGCCTGCAAATGTCAGTAAAATAATAAATCAAGCTGCAGAGTTGACTGGTGAAGGAGAAAAAAATACAGCTTCAAGTCTGATAGCAGGAAGTCGTCTTCGTGTTACACGATAACAATTATAATAAAATGTTCAAGCTTATATCCGATCCAGCGTTTGACATGGATGCGCCAGTTCTCAAGGATGAATCTGTATGTGATTATCAGTATTATTCTTATGACGGACGCCAAACAAATCAGCATGGACGAATTGAATTACAAGTTCGAGATACGAGCAGATGTTTCTTACCTGCTGAAGCATTTATTGAAGTAGAAGGTGAAATTGTAAAAACAGATGATACCGAATATGCAGCTGATGTTAGAGTTGGTTTGGCGTTGTTAGACAGTGCAGTGTATATTATCGACGAAAGAAATATTGAATCAATTCAGAAGGAAGTCAACGTTGCTACGACGATAATACGTCTAGAAAGATATTCAGATGATTCTACAAGATCAGCCGGTCCGACAATGATGTTTACAAAAGACATTACTGGCTACCCTGACAGCAGACAGTATAATCAGTATAATATAAGACGACCAAGAAACTTTGCCGGCAACGCTGACGATGATGTTTCGCCGGGGGCTCATGGTGTTAATCCAGATTTCAACTTAGAATTTACATCACGACGATCAATGATGAAAGGTGATCGTAGAAGATTTTCATGCGCAATTCTACTATCCCATATTTTTGGATTTTATAGAAACGTTACAAAAGTTATCTTTGGGGCTAGACATACAGTTGCGCTTGTAAGAAAGGCTACCGACGATCATGCAGTTTGGCGACCTGCTGGTGATGCTGGAAAGGAATGGTAACAAAACTTTCGTTGTGGATGCCGGTAATGACTCCAACGATTACCGAAGAACAAAAGTTACTTTCTTTTATGGATTAAGGTGGTAAATCATTGTTGTCATGGTTAACAGTAACCACAGACGGTGCTCAAACTAGCGCCAGTGGTTTATTTACATGGCATATAGCATCACAGCAGGGTGTTCTGCACCACGACATATATTTGTTGCTTTTCAAGATTTAGTGCGAGTAAATTCACAAACACGCAGTCATATGATATTTGACAAACTTGGAGTTAGTGAAGTTTTCTTAAGAATAAACGGACATCAAGAACTAGCTGAGGATATATTGCTGAATTTTGATCAAAATAATGTAGCACCTGCATATCATCGTTTGATGACATTAATGGGACGTGATCAAAATATAGATACTGGTTTGCAAATATCGCAATTAGATTTTACAAGTCTGTATCTGATTTATTCCTTCTTTCTTAAACATCTTGATTTCTCTATCGTTGATATTCCTTTTCGAGCTAAAGTAACACAACCTCCTGTTGCCGTAGTTGGTCCACCAATTATTCATGGTGCTTACAGAGCAATCGCTGTTATACTCAGCAATAAAGCAATGTTGCTTGAAGGTGCTGGTGGACAAATGAGAGTTGTTGATGCCCCCGTAGATAACATGCAATAAAATCGTTCACGATATTTATAATGTCATATCATTATGTTAGTGTCAGTCTCACTCCTGGTCAGATTAAAAAGATTCAGTCAAGTTCAGCAAAGAACTGTGGATTGTGATGCGATTTTGGATTTTTAACGTAGGTTTAACAATATTTCAGTCATATCGCTACGGTGTCTGCAATGTGGCAGTTTATAGTGATGTCTAGCACTGGGGCATCATGCCGCAGACATGTAGCATGATGTCCCACCCAGTTACATTATCCTGACACCAGGCCGACCAGTCCTAACACTAACCTCTTAATGCTGAACGCCCAGCGAGGCAGCTGTTAGTACCATTTTTGTAAGTCTTTGGTATGACTAGGACGGGGATCGAACCCACGACCTCCCGCAGCCGAGGCGGACTCTCTAACCACTAGGCCACCGGAGCGGTGAACTGCGGAATAAAAATATCACTAAAAAAAGATCGGATCACAGGTGGTCAAAACAAATTATGGCTAACTGAACGTCAGCTTAAACATTTCAATAGCGCCAAACAATCAAAAATAGGCGTTAAACTCAATCTCTTTCTGCTGGTGCGGTTAAAGACTCAGCTAAAACAGGTGGTATATTTCCACTTCTTGCAACAATACCAGAGTTAATAGCCACTGCAGCTCCGGTTGTTGCAAAAGCAGCTGCAGTGGGCACTATTGGAACTGCTGCTGGAATGGCATTAAAGAAACAAAAGGACAAGGATTTTTTTTTAAAAAAAGAGGGAAAGGCCTACGATTACCAGGAAGAACTGACCGATACGGAAAAGGTCTGAGACTTCCAGGAACAGTTCGTTAATTCTTGCAATATCTAACATTTATTTACTTGATGCTGCTAAAAATTAAATATAAAAAAATGTCAGAGGTGTTTTTATGCGTGATCAATTACCAGGCCAACCAAACAATGTTGAAACAGGTATCATTAATCTTGATAACAGGTCTGATCCTGACACTCATCGGGTTGCATACGCGATTGATCCACGTGGAATTATTTGTTTTGATTCGTATGGGTTGGCTCCACCGAAAGAATTTATAAATTACTTAAATACAATAAAAACTCCAGTCTGGTATTCAACATTATCAACACAAACAATAACCGATCCGCCAATATGCGGCCGTGAAGCAGTTACTGTACTCGACGTTTCATCAAAATCAACATTACCACCTCATAAAGTTGTGCACGAGTATACAAGTAGCCGTTAATTGTTTTAAACATATCTTAAAGTATAATGGTAGATACTTACGGAAGATGTTCTCTCATCAAAGAAAATTAAAAAAAGATGATACTGATCTGTCAAATTACGCGACCAAAGATGTGCACGCCAATATTATGAACCTAGCTGGAGTTGACCAGAATTAGGTTGTTATTTTTCAGGATAAATACGGTATTTTAAAGACGAATAACATCAAATGGAATGATAGAGTTCGTAGAGATCCTGGAGCTACTGTGGATAATATTCCTGTATTCACTGAAGGCGGAAGAATCAGAGACTCAAATCTATCAATCGTAATTATTAGAAATGAAATTGAAAAAGTTTTGCTAATCGTTTGCGATCAATCGGTAATACAATGACAGGTAAACTCAGCATGAATGGAAATAAAATATTTGTTTTAAGAGATCCAACATCTGATGAAGATGCCGCAACAAAAAAATATCTAGACAATAACTATAATACAGTAGATACTAAATTAGCCACGCTGCGAGCTGAGCAAGACGCTCACGTAAGTATGTTTATTAATACTTGTAGAAATTTTCAAAAACTCAGTAAAGTCGCGGATGATTTATTTGGAAGTCCATTGACTGCTGAAGTAAAACTCGTTAATATTAAAACAGCTATATCGTATATTAAGACGATTAGAAAAAATTGAAGATGTTATAAGTGGAATTCCTAACATCATTAAAAAATTAAATCTGATTAAAATTTCCCAGAAGCAAAGTATCAACGTGGTATAAACAGTGTCATCAGGATTCTCAACATGGTCACAGCAAAATAACAATATCAAACATACCGCGGGAGTCACTGGTGTGTATAGGCTGTCCGTGTTCAGCGGTGCAAAATTTAGTATATTTTCTACGTATCCTTGGCGACATTCAACTGATAGTTTTTCTGGAACCGTGTCTATGGTGTTAAATAAACGGGACGAAGAAATATTTATACTGGAATCATCTGTTAAAAGATTAACCGCAGCGTCTTACTGGTGGTGTCCGGAATTAGTCGCTGAAACACCTCAATTGATTAAGAAATCAAATATAATGAGTTTTCTGATTAATGTTTAGAATTTTAGATACAGTCAAGCACGTGAATGGCAAACAAAACTAAAAAATATCGTTGACGAGTATACAAGTAAAAATAATATCACTTACGTGGAGTTATCGTTGACATGATTGTTTATTCTGTGGCTGCTATTATCGCTGGAACCCACGTATTATTATCAACAACAACAACGATAGCACCAGTAACTATTGCAATTTGTGTTTCAGCCACAACAACAATTGGTGGTCTTCTTAATATCATTGAAAAAAAATATGCACGTGCACAAATACAAAATTACACGATTATATAGTAAAATTACATACAGTGACGTTAGCATACTACAAGGTATCGTCGTTATTATCAACAAGCCTTAATGTCGGGGAAATATCAGATTTTGAGTTTACGAAGATGATTAAAATCTACAAGGTAGTAATGGCTGTGATACAATCCATACCCGATTATATAATAATAATAATAATAATAATAATAATAATGACAACTCCACTAACATCGTCAAACGAGTTACTGCAACAAATTGTCGTTACACAACTCCGCTACGATGATATCAGTAAGCTCAACCAATCCAGAATTTAGTGTTAACTTTCCAACTGCAATTCGCGTGAAAGAAATAGCGCTAGCACAATTATGAGTATATCATAGTTGGCGAAATATCAGATCCTGAAAAAATATGCAGAAAAATAAAAATCATTATAATAATATAATCTGAAAAAATAAAATATTCTGAAAAAATCATTATCTGAAATAATGAAATATTCTGAAAAATTGAGAAAAAAAATATTCTAACAAATAAAATATTCTAAAAATATACTGAAAAATAAAAACCACTATATAGAGGATATTTGCTTTAAACGAGTGAAAAACCGATATATTTCATCGAGTGGATGACAAACTCAGTATTTTTAGGAGTGGCGAAGCCAGGAGTGAAAATATTAGAGTTTTTCACCCACGAGATGAAATGTATCCGTTATACACTCGTTTCAAGCAAATATTCTTTTTATTTTATGCTTACATACGTTGGCTACCTAAAGTTTGTGACACAGTGAATTAGCAGATTTCTTACGGTAATGTCAGATGTTAACCGTACATGTTATGCTGTGCTATGTGTGCCTGGGCACAAAATTAGTTCCACATCAGATTGATAAAAATTAACTGATATTTCCAGAATAACAAACTACAAGTTTCAAGAATAATAGACAAGGGTTAATAATAAGAAAACAACCACTACATAAGGAAAATGTAGTTCACTGACAGAAAATCAAAGGGAGATAAGTATGCTCTGACCCCAAAAGGTAGTTCAATATTATTTTAATTAGAAAATCAAGTAATTCACTGCTTGGCATAAAATAAAATAAATATTCCGAAAATATTCTGAAAAATAAAAATCATTTTAATAATATAATCAGATTCTGAAAATTTTTAATTTTTTTTTGTTATGGTAAATATGAAAAAATAAAAATGGAAAAGTAAATATGGAGAAAAAAAATATCATTATAATAAAGTATTCAAATTCTGAATTATTTTTTGTTATGGTAAGTATGGAAAAGTAAATATGGAAGAAAAAATATGGAAATGTAAATGTGGACAGTAAAAATGAAAATACTTATCTCATCTTTATTTTTCCATACTGCATTAAATGTATGTGATTTTACTACTTTTACCGTCTATTTTTACCGTCCATATTTATTTTTCCATTGTTATTTTTTCCATCTTTATTTTTTTAGATAATATATGCTTCGATCTCCCACATATTTGTCAGTAGATGATGAAAAAAGAATAATACATTTGTGTGGGATTGAATCTCCACCAAAAGTTGTAAATATGTATCATATTGGTTTAAATCGTCCGTATATGATCTGGGGAAAGATCAAGCAAAAAGACAAGATTTTCTGCGAGTATTTCTGGAACAACTAAAGGTAAGACTCTCTCTGAGCTGAGAAAATTCAAAAACTTGATGAATATATTAATGCAGCAAGCAAGCGATCTTATAAATAAGACAGATTTACATAATGAACTATGTGAATCAATTAAGAAATGTAAGTCGGCGTTATCTGTTGTTAGAGACAAACATGAAACGTTAGATAAACTATATGATGAAGCAGCAAATAAACTTAAAAATAAAACGGACATATACCATGAGTTGTGTGAATCAGTTAAAAAATCTGAAGCAGCATAATCTGATATTAAAAATAAGTAGGAAAAATTGAACATGGATTACTATGAGGCAAAAATTAAATATAAACACAAAAAATTACGATAATTTAAGTACTAATAATGTAAAACCGGAAGCAGAATCATCCAATATTTATGAACATCAACCCATAAATAAATATTTTGAGGACATTAATGCTGATTTGGTAAAGAGTTAAAATCTTCGTTTTCTAGTTCATTCGTCAATATATTTGTACGATCGCCCATGATCTTATTTTTCTCATATTCGCCGTGTATATGATGTTTTTAATCACACGAGCAAGTTTTTTGAATTTAGGAATATCATCTATTGATATGTAAACTAGCGATTCGTTCATCGCATTATCAAGCGTATTAATAGTGCGATATTCATTCGATAATGTTCTCTTATTATTGTCTCGGTACATTTCAGTCACGTTAAATTTACTCCTGATGAAAGTAGGATCAAGCATTTCATACGAAGTTTTTTCATATCCTCTTTTAGGTACCGGTTGTAACAATTTTTAGGACATTAATTTTTCAACCTCATTTATAACAGCATGATATTTTGTTGATTCATTTATATAATATTCAAACTCTTTTTGTTTAAATATTATATAAAAATTAAACATAATAATATGATATCCACTTATTATATGTTTTGAAAATGTTGAATAAGCTGAACCATCGGCAGCATGTCCTATGAATAGGTGTTAGCATCAAAATATTTAGCAGCTGCATTGATTGAATTATATTTAATTTCTTCCACACCAACAATTGCAATAACTGGATTATTAATCCTGATCCCGCCAGCCCTACCATATCTTAAATTTTGACTTTGAGTAACATCTCTCAGATCAGATAAATTATTATCCAACTTATTTTAATTAATATGATCTATAACAAGATCTTAATCGATTAGACCATTAAAACACTCATAAATAAATCTATGAGAATGATGCGTTCCGCCGTTTTAATAACAAATGTATAATAACCAGAATTAGTCATACGATCACATTTTCGTTTAATTTACTATGTCTGATGATTCCATCACGAGATGCATCGTAATTGTTAAATATCAGATGTATTACGAATTATTCCTTATCCATCTGCAACAAAATAAATATGTTCAATTTTTATGATGTTTTTAAACGCAAAGCACCTCACACTATGATTGTAGAAACTTCGATAATTATATTTTATTGTATGAAAATCTAAGTTTAACCCCGACGATAGAAGCCTCATAATGATAAATTGACCATTGTATTGTGTGTATTTGTGACTGGTGACAAGTAAAACACCATAAATACCACAATTATTATAATTATATAGTAATTTTGTGGAGTTTCAACATCGACGATAGATGCATCAAAATGATAAAATAACTGTTGTATTATGTTTATTTATCAACACAAATAATACCCCCACATTCTTTGCGACTGGGGAAACTTGAACAAAATTAATAATTATATAGCAATTTTGCAAAGTTTCCAAACTAACGGTTCCTTAGTGTGATAAATGATAAATTGACCGTTGTATTGTGTGTATTTGTGACTTGTGAAACTTCCATATTTTAAAGCCAAAGATAAGGGCCTCAGAATGATAAATTGACTGTTGTACCTTGACAATGACAACCCGCACACTGTGACTGTCAAACGTGGATATTAATATTATAGGCAAATATCCCGTTTCCACACCATTGATATTTTTAATAAGTGATGAAAGGTTCCTCAGTTGCGTTGTGCCGATCATCATAATGTATAGTTGGAAATTTATTTGCGTAATCTTGAGCGATCATATCAAAATTATGTTTTATTCTACAGTATCGTATCAATTTCCGGCTTTTTTTTACCTCCGCATTTTTCATGATACTGGTCCTCGCTTTCCGTGTTTTGTGTAATGCGTACGAGATGCTCAAAATTCGTGTTCACAGTTGCGATTGAAAAAAATATGTGGATCAAATTAACAACCATTTGCATTTTATTTTATTTTTGTTTTTGTTTTGTTGTTTTTTTTTTTTTTGCTTGGACATTATGAGAAAATGAAATAACATTAATTGAACATTATTTGTTTAAGAATTACAATGTATGAATTTTCATTTACACCTGAAAAGGATTTCAACTTGTATAAATTTGATCTTGGCCTGACCCAAGAAGAAGAATTCTAGCTAGTTCAGAATATAATACTTCGAAAGATAATAGCTTGATTAAAATTATTGAATAAGCTAAAGAATTCAAAGAGAAGGGGATGACTCATGTATGGACAACATTTAAAATTATTGATTGTAATAATTTTATCGATGCAACGATGAACGATGATCGAGCAAGAAAGATTATTAATTTTCTTGGCGATCGAAACTATCTTATTCGGATAAAATTTATTGAAAGGTCAGGTAATACTTGGATTATTCTTGATAAACGCGATTCTGTTCTTGATGGACCTGAAGGAAACATTGTTGTGTAGAACAAGAAGTCCAAAATAGGAATGCTAACAGGGATTGATAAACTATATTAAGATCGAGCACATCCTGTAACGATGGTCATCTATTCTATATTTCCGATGAATGATAATCCTGATGTTAATAGTTTTATGCCGATTAAATTCTCAGATCAGTATAAGATAAACTGTGTCGCTGAAAGAGTGATAGATCATTTGTAAAATATGGCGCATGGAAACAAATTATCGGATTTAAGACGTGAAAAAATAAACACTTGGCAGAATCAGTCAAATATACCGGAGCAACAATTAAGGCTGATGATAGATTATGTAAAAGATTAAAATTTCCAATAACAATAAAAACATTAACAGGAAATATTTTACACGAATCAAAATATAAATCAAACAGAGCTCCAATTAATATTGTTGATCGTAACGTGTATGCATGGACGTTCGCGATAACAGTATTCCCATGAAGTCGAAATATTAAATTTTACAACGAAGAATGGAACTATATTAGTATACCTAACACTTTATTCGATAACATCAAGGAAGTCACTAAAAGCGACCCTATTTCTATACGGTTATTTGCTTCAAAAAAGAGTATGATCAGTTTGTGTTGCCACTGGTGATATTTATCGTACAGAAAAACTTCATGAGAAGATGAAAAATCTTGCGCAGAGATATGCCGATAAAAACATTGAAGAGTTAATGACCACTTGTTTTAGAGTTCCATCAGTTGCAGCTCATGCCGCTCAGAAAAGCAAAATGTAGAAAACAACAAGATCAGAATTTATTAATGATATTAAACTTAGTTCTATCGAGCACGGACATGGTGGAGTATCGAATAGCGAATATGAATTTGATAAAAGTAAAATGAGCGCAGTTGATAATTTTGGGTGTTATCCGGGAAGTTTTCTCGGAATGGGAGAGTGTTCTGAATATTTTAACAGACTTGGGCATCCAACAAACAATATGACAAGAGTTGCAAGAAACGGGCCATTACCTTTTGATTTAACTGGATTTGCCTACAATGAGAAGTTTAGTTTTGCCGAAAATATTCATCAAATTTGTTATGTTTGGTTTGGTAAACATTTTTCAGAAAAAAAGATGGGTACCAGTAGTTTTATTGCAGTATATGCTCGACGTAAAAATACAAAATACTTTGACGGTGAGTGAAGCAATTATATCATATAGTCAGCAGAAAGAAGTTTGGTTACCAACACAACGGGAATATTCTAGTGATGAAAATTCTGATATGATTGATGAGGAAAATAAATATATAAAAGATCTCGGCAGAACAATAATCTGTAAATTTACTCAAGGAGGAAAATATAACCATCGACGACGTTGTACTAGATTAATCATAGACGATGCTGAGTTAGATTTTATAATCGCCAATACAGTAAAAAGGGATGCATTTACAGAACAAGAACCGGTTTTCTTAATCTGGCACAATTGTGGGTTACATCGATGGTAAATTACCGCAATTCACTCATTTAAGATCTTCAATGCTGGCTTATGTATCAATAAATTTATTATAGGTGGTAAATATATTTCATGATACCGCATTTAGATTCGCTACTGATTCATTTTATATTCATACAGAAAAGTCAAAATTGTTGGAATTATTAAAAATAAGTCATCATGCATCGTGGGGTGAATGGAGAATAAACCGAGAAGAAATACATGGTTATTTTCCATCTGCAGATACTGAAATTAAGGATATTTATTGCAGGAATAGTTTATCAGAATTGTCATCAGCACCATCAGTGTATGATCCTACAGTCAGACACAGAGTAGTTTATCTTAATGAACCAGGAGGTTCTGGTAAGACAACGCGCACAATTAAGTTATTTAGGGGCAGTGATATGATTGTTTTAACACCCACGCATATACTCGCCAAAGAAATAAAGGAACGAGTAGTAAAATCTTGTACTTATCATGGATTCTTTCGATGGAAACAAGATACATGGACCTCCGAGCGAATATGGGGAAAATATATTCCGAAAATAATTATTTGGGATGAAATATGTAGAGTGTCGCAAGAAGTATTTAATATATGCCTTAATTGGTTGTTACTGAACAACAGTGCCGTAATAATGAGCGGCGATCATGGTCAGCCACCACCTGCGTAGGACTTTCTCCACATGAATGGTTAAAAGATTTTGTAGATTATTACGAAGAAGTATATGATGAGCATAGATCACTTGATTTTATCTTAAGAGAAATTAAAATATTAATCAGATTACATTCGAATGAGACTCAATGCGAAGCATTACGTACTGTAATTTCAGAGATTCCTACTGACGTCTTTTGGGGGCATATGTGGAAACTAGACGACTTAACAGTTACAAGTCGAAGAATAGTTCTCGATAAACTTCAGCAGCAATTATTTCAGTTACACAGAGAAAAGTTTCCAGAATTACTTGTACCATTATGTTATCGGCCGGTTGATACCTGACAACAAAATATTAACGTTGAAATTCCCGGATCATCAGAAAAACAAAATTTTGTGTTAATTGATATTGTTTTAGTTCCTATCAATGGTGTTGAAAATGCACTAAAAATGACAAAATCTCCATGGAAATCAGAATACACAATAACGATTCATTCATCGCATGGATCAACTATTTCCGATACAAATGTTTGGATTGTCGATAATCGTATCGAATGGACGAATTTAGTTTATCTTGCTGTATCGCTTGTTAGAACAATATCTCAGGTACGAAGGATCGTTATAACTTTTACAGAATAAAACAATACAAATTATGACGAAGATATAATAAGAAAATAATTAAACAATTATTTAAAAAAATATGACAAAAAGAAAAAATATAACTTCGATCTTGACGTTGAATTCGTCATGACCTTAAAACAGCAACAGAATAATCATTGTGTAAGTTGTAATACAATAATGTTGTGGCAATATTCAGATAATAATCCAAGGCAATTCACCTTAGATAGAAATAATAGTAGCCTTGGTCATACACGCGAAAATGTGATGCTAACATGTCTTGAATGTAATCGACGTCAAGGAGCATCATAAAAGTGATCGTGGTGGTAATTGTGTACCTTCATGAATTACTTGTAAGTGTTCACGTACAAATCAACGCTGAGGAGCGGTTGAACCTAATCTGTAGATTGCGGTTCTACCCGTGGATCTTACAACGCTAGATATTTTATGTTTTGTAATACTCCAAAAAGGATCAGTCGCTCTTTTTTACCGCCTTCAAGTTCACCAGGTTCATATAAATACCTGACAGTCACATTACTAAATACTGGTTGTTTTAAAAATTCGTGTCGCTGTACTGGTATATGTTTCTTTGTAATCGCATTAATGAGTTTTATAGAAATTGTGCGAGTGATTTCATTATTTAACGCAGCTATTACACTTAGTAATCTTGCAACCCATTCGCGAGATATTATATCTTTCTGAATTATTTCATTCGCATATTGATATCCAAATAATCGCTCAGCAAGTGTTCGATTAAGTCGTTCAACTATTGCCTGCTCACGATGAATTGCGGTATGTCCTCGTCTGGTTTTGACATTGTGTTGCTTCATCAACGATGATACCGCACCAAGAAATTTCGTTCCAGGATCAACCTGTAATAGTTGTGGCGATCGCAAGGGTCCTCGTCGATAAATTCGTTTAAAAGCAGAAGAAACTTCAGTTTCTGTTTTAGTTGATAGGGGCTCTACTTTTATATATCTATTTGCAACATCAATAACAGTCAACGCGTATTGGTATGTTGATTGACGTCTTCCAATTTTAATAGTATCATGTGGTAAAAACAAGATATCTGCTTGATGAACTTCATTAGGAGCACTAACATCAAAATGTGCATGCTGAATTCGTTTAGGTATTGGTAAGTAAATTTGCGATACTGCATGTCGTGTAAATCATTTTGCAGCAACAGAACTTGTAACATTTACTGCGTTGGCAAGTTTATTAATTGCTGATCTACCCTTCCTATATTCTTTTGGGCTATAATAAATCGAGTATATTGTTTCAATAATCGGTTGATTAATTACCGGCTCCGAATAATATTTTACCTTTCATCGCAGATCTTATCAGTCAACTGGCCAATGATTCTTTGAGAGATTTATTTGTATGGAATTTAATGGATGAATTAGTTTTACGTCTGCAATATGTCGTTGTTATAAATCTTTACTCTTATAAGCCACATCAAGAATATGACACGTTTATCTGTGTTGTTTATCGGATGCTCTCCAGGTCTTGGTTGATCTTGCTCATCAAGCCGAATATCAAGTCGAATTCCAGGACTGCAATAATTATATCCAGGAAGGTGTTTTTCTACTGGGTATTTAGCCCATGGAGTTCCTGGTAATTTTCCCAGTGAAGCAGCAATATTACCACCGATTTTCCTTGACTTGTCAAAGGAGATACATTTATATATTTTGTACCACATTTTACAAATTTACTGTAAGTGCACGTTTTCTATTATTTATTTATTTTGTTCTTATTGTTGTTAATCCTTTTGTGGATGTGGATCCTCTACATTTTACACAATATAAATGCATATTATTTATTATATTCGTATAACATGGATGCCAGTGATTTCTCAGCGACACGAAAGCAAGAACCAGTTAAACAGCATCCAGTATTGCCAAATTCTATCAGAGCTATTATCATACGTCCGTCCGGATCTGGTAAAACACAATTACTGCTCAACCTAATAATGGGATGGCTCAAATGGGATAAGTTGTATTTAGTGGCACCATCAGTTGATGATCAGCAATGCTAGGACGAGATTAAAGATTTCAATGAAAATGCAAAGTTGTTAAATGAAAACGGTGATGATATTATCAATTTTGTTACTGATATTGATGAGACACCATCCGTAGATGACCTTGATGGCTTTATTAATAATTTAGTTGTAAACGACGACGTAATGATAGACAAGCAATCAAATCCAGCTAGAATATTTTCTCGATGTAGCCATAAAAACACTGATGTGATATACGTTATACACAAATACCTAAAGTAATCATAGATAACTTTAAAATTTTAGTTGTGATTAACGGAGTTGATACACATACTCTAAGAAATATTCATCAGACTTGGTGTAGCGGAGGCATGGACATGATCAGGTTTAAAAACTTCTTTTCAAACGCGCAAGCTACATCGCACGGATTTATAGCAATAAATGTACATGACCCCCGAACACAATATCGTATTGGACTTGATAAAATCTTCGGTTAAAATTCCCGATAAAAAAGGAGCAGGAGCTCCTGGTGTAAAAAAAAGTATGTCTTATTTTTCTAAAATAAGTCTTCTATGACATTTTTTTTGTAAACAATATTTTTAAATTTGATAGCACCTCTAAAAAAGTTAAGAAATCTCCCCGCTGCTGCTCGACAAGTAGAAGTGTACAACTTCACCGTTATATCTGGACTCTGGTCCAAGAACAAAGATCATGTCTTCCTGGGTCCCCTACCAGTAGTTAAGTGGGGCACTTTAGCCTCAATGGAAATTAGCGTTAAAAACACCCCTGGGTCACTTTAGCCTCAATGGGAAATTTAACATTACGAAAACACCTGGGTCACTTTAGCCTCAAGGGAATTTAATATGGGAAAAAAATTTTGGGTCTGTTGAGCCTCAAGGGGAATTTAACATGGGACAAAATTTTGGGCTTGTTTAGCCTCAAGGGGAATTGAACATGGAAAATAATCTTGGGTCTGTTGAGCCTCAAGGGGAATTGAACATAGGGAATAAATCGTGGGACTGTCTAGGGACAAGGGGAACTGAACGGGGGATTTTTTAAAAAAAAAAAATGGGGTAGGCAATTGAAAGTCTATCTCTTTTCGAGAGATGTGGGTGGCCCTGAAAAGGGCCTTTGGGTTTCTTCTTCTTCTTCTAACTCCTCCACTTCTTCCACCATCCCCTTATCTTTCCTAAAATTCCTTTCTTCTTCTCCTCCGTCTCTGGCATCCAGTCAGGATCACCTAGCTCTCTGAATTTCTCCTGTATTCGTATCCAGTTATGGTTGAGTTTGTCTAAGTTTTCTGTTCTCTTTCTATTTTTCTTCTTCTTTTCTTTCCTTAGACCACTTTTCTTTAATGTTCTTGACCTCTTCGGTCAGCACTTTCCTCATTACTTCTTCCGCTTTCTTAAGCTTGTCTAAGCCCCACTTCACAAAAGACCAATCTGTCCATTCTACAATGTCTTCTAATAAACACCTTACACTCGTCACATAAACTACGGCTTCTTTCAACTTGCCCACTTTAACATACGGTAGGTTAATGAAACCTCTGATTCTCTTCTCCTCATCCTCTATCATTTCGTTCACAATATCGATGGCTAAGTAGAGACTGGTTACTTGTCTTGAGAACCGCTCAGGTGGCCTAGTGGTTAGAGCGTCCGCATCGGATGCGGGAGGTCATGGGTTCGATCCCTGGCCGAGTCATACCAAAGACTTACAAAAATGGTACTAACAGCTGCCTCGCTTGGCGCTCAGCATTAAGAGGTTAGTGTTAGGACTGGTCGGCCCGGTGTCAGGGTGACTGGGTGGGACATCATGCTACAGTTCTGCGGCATGATGCCCCAGTGCTAGACATCACTATAAACTGCCACATTGCAGACATCGTAGCGATATGACTGAACAATTGTTAAAGCTACGTTAAAAATCAAAATCACATCACATCACATCACTTGTCTTGAGACGAAGTCTTTTGTCAGTGCATGCCTCCATTCCTGTTCAAGCCTTTCTGCTACATTCAATCCATCCACCATCCAATACCAAATTCCCATAAGGTTGTTATACAAAGCTGAAGAAGCTGGCATCTTCTTGTTTGCTTATTCCGTGGAATGGGCTCCAATGATTGATTGATTAGTTGAATTATAGTGGCGTTCTCTACTTAATGAGCATGTATCACTGGTTTATGTGCACACGGTGCACTAATTAATTACTCCTGAGGGAGAGAAATGGTGCCACACCCTTCAGGCATTTATATACTCACAGAGTACTAATTGATTGGGCCGTTAGTTCGTAGACGGTAGTTGCGTGCCCAACCGAACTAAATGTAAGGCCTAAGATTTGAGTAGGAGTAGTACAAACCCACACTCATGTATTCAGTTTGCTATTGAGAGCCCCAGGTGTCAACCCGAGCAGTATGTAACGGCAGCTGCCATTGGCCAGCTTTTGCCGTCACATTAGGACACCAGGGCTTGTGGCAAATGGAAATCGTTCCACATCTTCCCACTTTTGTACGAAATCCGAGCTTGGTAAAGGAGGAAAGGTGCTCAGCAAGCCAGCCCTGGATGTTGTTGTACTTCCCGAAACGCCAGCCCGTACTTATTTCAAATTAAGTCCAGTTGTACTAATGGACATACCTAATACTAATAATGTGTAAGCCACCTGTGCAATTGAGTCGAATTCATTTAAGTTGTAGAATTTTAGAATAAATATGAACGAACAAGTTGGGATTTCGTGTACAGAGTGTACATAAAAAATGTAAATTAATACCAATCGGTGTAGTCTGTGCGACTTGTATCAGTTTGAATCATGCTATGTTTTTTAAGTAGTAGGTGAGTTTGACGGTGGTACCAATTCAGATCATATTAGGTTTACGAAAATAGTTATCCAAAGAGGGAACCAAGCCAATCTGGTTCCCTATTGCATTTAAAGGCAATTTTTGTAGCCCTAAGAAGGGCTTTTTGTTTATGCAAAGGTCCCCCTCTGGTCCTCATATTTTCTGCATACTTCCGCTGTTCTCTGCTCCTGTTGGGTTGTCTCAGGGAAGTAGAAGCCGTGTATGATTGCGATGTGTCGAGCAGCTTTCGTTACGAGATCGAGGTTGTAGTAGTCGTAGGCATTTTGGTAGTACTGGCTCAGAATACGTACGCCGTAGTGCCATTGGTTCGGTCGTGGTCTCTGGATTGCTAGGGAGCGCCAATTTAGATATTGAACAGCATTGATGAGATTTCCGGCTTTCTTTATGTCTGTTACTGCTGCTCTGAACCCCAGTTCCTTGATTAAGTTTTTCATTGGTAGATCTTCTTGTTCGCTTTCATCGCTGCTTGTAGACAGCTCCAGATCCTCTTCCAGTATAGACTTTTTTTCGTTTGGGGAGTTTTTGCTGGTGCTGGTGTTGCCTGTTTTTTGCTGAGTTTTGCCTTTTCCTCAGCTAGTTTTTGTTGTTGTTGTGGTTGTTTCTTTGACTGCACTGGTATAGTCAGTAAAGCAGTTTTTCCCTCTTTCCTGGCCTCTGGAATGGTAGTAGTGGTGGTAGTGGTAGAGGGTGTAGACTGCTGTTGAATGTTGGTCTATGTAGCCACTGGACAGGGATCACGTGGTTGCGAGGGCAACTCTTGCACCACGTTTTTACTCTGTCTCCAGTTCCGACTTGAGGCCGTCTTGTAAATTTCTTTATCTCTGTCGTTTTCCCAGATTAAAAGTAGAGTTGTTCGCTTAGACTGCTCTCTAATGCTCCAACCTGTGGCAACTGGAATCCCTAACCCTTGAAGTGCCTTCAGGACTTGTGCTGGGATTACATCCGTCGCTAGCTCCATTGTTCTTGATACGTGTTGCTGCTTCTACGTTTGCTGCAGACTTGGGCTCCAATGGCAAACACTGTTAGTTTTATATTTAAAGCGCGGTCGTGAAGGAAAACATCCCCTACTTTTCTCATTTCATATTATCTACTATCCACGTACGTGAAGCAGCAATAAACTAACCCCAAATCTACTATCCACACACGCAAAGCATTAAAATGAAATCCTAATCTACTGTCACACAAACCATCTTAAGCTCTTACATAACCCAATAATCTACTATCCACACAAACGTACGTGAGCGCTTACAAACACACACACACACACACGCACACACACAAATAAAAAAGAGTCACTGTTTATATTCAAACTACTCTACATACACACACATTGGCAAATCGATTACTATTTCTTTTCTAAAGGTTTGGATAGCCCTGAAAAGGGCTGTTTGTTTTTGAACTCCATGGCACCTGGTTAATGATGGCACCTTCCAGGCCTGGCACCACACACACATCTTCTTCCCCAGTCTCTTTTCACTCTTTTTTGGGGGAGAGCAGAGGCGGGATAAGTGGCTTCAGAATCCCCATTTTCTGTCTCTGGGATTCTGAAATATACTCTCTCCTTTTCCTCCTCTTCTTTTTTTTTTCTTCTTTCCTCCTCCTCTTTCATCCTTTCCTCTTCGACAATGGCCTCCGCGGCCAGTTCATTTAGTATGCGCCTGGCATATTCCAGGTGCATCTGGAGTTCTAGAAGCTTTACAATTCTGGTATTCATTGTCTTGTTAACGAATGAACAGAGTAGCTAGACTGCCCAGCGATTTTCAATTTATACTAAAAGCGCGGACGTGAAGGAAAACATCCCCAAAACAAAACTGATATTACCTAGATCATGACCAAACAACGCGCCGACCTAAAAGAAACACTTGCTCACTTTTTATACTATCCATTACTAACTTAAAAATTTTCATTAACCACTTCAATATACTATCCACATACGCAAAGCAATCAAACCCCAAATCTACTCTCCCCACACGTCAAACAGCAAAAAAAATATGATCATGATCTACTATCCACACAAACTTACGTGAGCACTTACAAACACACAATCATATACACAAACACATACACTCACACCATAAAAAAGAGTCAGTGTTTATATTCACACTACTCTACATACACACATTGGCAAATCAATTGTTATTTCTTTTCTAGAGTATTGGGTAGTCCTGAAAAGAGCTGGGGTTTTTTTGTTTGCTATGGCAATCTTTTAGTTTCTAAGAATGCGATGTCCTCTGACGATAGACTTTCTGACGATAGGTCTGCTTCTTCGGAAAGAGAAGAAGAACTCTTTGGTGTCGACAATCGACAAAGCCTCTGTCAGGTTCAGGTTGCTGCTGCTGTTGCTGCTCTCTCTGCTGTTTCTGAAGTCTGTACTTCTCTGTCCATTCTTCTTTCTCCCTGTTCACTTCTTCTCTGAAGAGCTCTTCTATCAGGTCTTCAGTGACTTTTAGCATTCTCACATTCTCTATCTCTTCTGGCTTCGGTATCAGACTGTGTCTGACCCTATGCAAATTCACGTAGGCTTCGTTTAGCTTAGCTAGTTTGGAGCACATCTTCGTAGGAGGATGAGTCGACAATGGATGGTTACACTGGAGGCTATCCCGGCTCTAAAGTCAAAGCGCGGACGTGATGGAAAACATCCCTACACGGTTTTCGAGCCGGAACGTTCAATAAGTGCCATGACAGGGATAGTAAGAAGTCAAAGAGCATGAATCAAAATTCTTATAGCCAAACAAAAGACAAAGGCATTTTTTCAAAACACAACATTTTTTATTCAAAATCACTTAATACTAACAAACAACTATAACATTTTTAATAATAATAATTCAACAATATAACATCAAACATTTTTTTCTAATTACAAACATTTTTTTCAATTATCACTCTAATTTAAACAGGGTTGACAACGTTGTGAATAAAATTGTGATTTCCACTGTTGGAAGTCATTAGGCCATTGATGGACACTACGTTTCCTAGCTTGAGACAAAAGATAAGCATACTGGTCACAAAACCATCGATCTGCTTTCACATCGTTTCTAGAAGAAGAACGAGGATCAAAATGAGTTACTAAATGTTCTAAGGAATAGCCCAGGCTGCGATGATGCAGAAAATACACACAGTATTGTCCACACACCAAGGAATCTGTGCCTTGTAATTTCACATTATTGAATCGGGTGGTCTGAGCATTTCTTCTCATAAAGTCAATGATATCGTCTTCCAAAGGAGGCAATCCGTAGGAATCGAAATATTCCACACATCCTTCTTGAAGAAAGTAGACGGCTACCCAGTGGGTTCCTGGGAGATGACTGTCGTCCGTGTTGATCACATAAACTTGATGGTCTTGAGGTTTGCGATGAGGGAGTTCATCTTTAGCACAGACGACAGGATTCCAAGAAGCCGTGTACGAACTGTGGTTCAAAAGGTAATAAAGTTCCCAGGTATCCATGTTTTGTGTGGTTTTTTTTCTTCTTCGTCTTCTTCACATGTAATGATAAGTGATCACTTCGATCCTGACCTTTTGCTAGAAAATGTCTGACAAGTAAAAGGCGTTTAGCTCCGACTTCTTATTCTGGTCAAAGAGAGATCTGATGCGACGGCGCTCCAGAGACGTTAATGGAGGAGAAGAATGTTTATCCAAGCCTTTATACCACTCGTTCAACACGAATTCTACTCGATGACACCCCAAGCTTTGTCCAGATATTCGTCCAATTTTTCTTCTTCACTCAACATCAGACATTTGTCGTGTTGAATTTAACTGGGATGCGCGTTGTGACATCCATAGCACTCTTCCTTGATCAATTCTTTCATTACATCTGTCAGGAATGTAGCAAAACAGGAGACTAAATGGGCTTCTTGTTCTGGCCATCTTGACTTCATCATGATAACTTCTTCGTCTTGGGATTCTTCTTCTTCTTCTTCTTCTTCTTCCATGGTCTCCTCACATTCCATCTTCAAAGTTTCTCCACTAGGTAAAGAGGGATAACAGTCTTCCATGGCTTCTAATAATCTAGAATGACTTCTCTTAAACTGTTGATTTCCATGGTATTGTCAAATTCTGCATACAGGAGGACGTTCACTGTGTCAGGTAGAGGATTAGTAAACTGAAGTTCCACACGAATCTGGCCGGATTTTATAGGGTGGAAATGTCCCTCGTCGCTGCCTTGGTCTGGAGTACAATCAAACGCCCACAAACCGTAGCCTCCTGTATAATCCTCGTACGATATGCCGTGACTGGTGTTGGTTACTGACTGTCCGGTGGCTTCGTACAAGGACAAGTACGACCTCAAGTAATTCCTGTCACCAAACTTAGGCTCAAACGGTCGGGTACACAGTGTCTTGCCATCGCAATTGACTTCGATCTTGGCTACGTTGTAATGATGAAACAGGAAAGGATTTTCGTTGTGGACTCCGTTGAAGGCTGAATTCTTGACGATACCAAGGATCAAACGCTTGGGTAACTGGCCTTGGAACAGATGATCTTCGATCATGGATCGCTGTCCAGCAGGAATGGTGAACGTTTTTACTTCCACGCATCGTATGGGATACTTGGCGGTCGTTCTGCTCAACGTTTGACTGATGTTGTTTCCCACTTTGGGTAACACTTCCACGCGTCGCACGTAGAGCCTGGCTTCTTGGATGATGGTTTTGTACTCGTAAGCATGGGCCAACACATGGAAAGCGGTACTGCTACGATTCAGTCTTAGGCGAATATCCACTCCGTTCAGTAAATACTTTTCTTGTAACCACATGTCCAAATGCAAACGATCCATCAGTTCTAAACTACGTCCTTGCAGAATTTTATTTCTACGTGTAGTAAACCCCACATTGTGAGGATCGTCATCTGCTGTGAGGGTTGTATCGTTAAATGTGTTATCACCCGCTGTATCAGGTTTCCATACCACGCAAGCATCCAGATGAGTATTCTTGACTTCTTTTCCGTACGTCAAGAGATTTTCCAGGTAGGCACGACACGGGTAAGTATCCATACTGCTGCTGACGAGTTTGTTATTCAAGTACAAGTCCACTTCGCTGAACAAGGAATGCATGAAATCGTTGACGGGCGCTACCCTATCATTGGCTCCAGGATTGGTGTTGTCCGTTTTGATCACTCTTACTTTCAAATACAGTTAACTGCTATTCAGATCGATGTAATCTTCGGGCTGACCTTTCATGTCAAACTCGATGGGAGCAGAATCCGTCAAAGAGGAGACGGGATGAAATTCCACACACTGGGATTCTTGCATCGTCATCATGGTGGGTGTCATGGCAAACAGATCCAGTTCCGACTTGGAACAAGCGCAAGACTCTCGGTGCATCATTTTTTCTCTGTGTCTCAATAATCGAAATCGTCTAAGTCTCGAACGGTTCTTCCCTTCCTAGTCTTTCTAGCTTTAGAAGTGTGAAGTCTGGTGAAAGGGTGTTTTCTTCGTCGTCTCTTTCTGCCTTGTCCTTGCTGAATGCCTGATTCGGTAATGTGCAGGGCATTTATAGGTGTTTCTCGTCGACCCAAAAGGTCTTTGCCCGTTTTCAGTAAGACATTTTTGCCTGCCCTCAAGAAAGCTTCTTTGGGGTTTTGTTTGTCGATGATGACATTTTGGAGAAATTCTTTGCCTTGTGTCAGTGCCGCATCTTTCAAGGCGTGCAATCCGCGTGTCACCATCGGTTTCAACACCGGAGCCACCGAACGAAAAGCCGATTTTAACATATCTCCTAAACCGTGTCCTCGCTGTCGAGCAACCCCTCGGTACACTGGATACATGACTTACGAATCGTGAGAGAACCGTTTTCGAAAATGGAGTTTCACCGTGACTTTCCCTTTGGTGAATGGAATATTTTGTCCCAGATCTCCTTTTATAGCAATGTTGACCGTGTCCAAATAAGACTTGCTGGCGGGCAAATAGTGAGGATGTACAAATTCGCGGTGAACGTGATAAGTGTTTCCACCTTCCTCGTCAGTGGCCGTGGCAGAATCCACTTTGTAAGGAATGACACGCAGTAACGGCACGGAGGTGTGTCCCACCACGTTATACTCCACCACATCGGAGTACACAAACATCAAATTCAGTCCTTGGTTCAGTTCTACCGGGGAACGAAATAATTTGCTAAAAGACTCGTTGTCGTAAATGACTGGTAATTCGTTTTTCTGGATCATGACCATTCTCATGTCCATGTCCCCGCCCAACATGTCAAACAATTCAGGACAAAATAAAATGGACACGATTTTACCCCCGTCAAATTTCATCAGGAAGCGACGAGCTGCTTTGTGGTACTCCATGGTGACACTTTTTTGACACTTTCCAAAGCTTTCAGAAAGACGACATTAAATCTGGAGGTAATGGTGCTGACCAAATGTTGACCACTAAAATAATAGCCTGCGGGAATGAACAAGTGGTAGGACCACTTTTGAGTTTTGTCATCATAGGTTTTGTGATCATATTTGACATGGGTATTTAAGTACTTTTGCATTGGCTCGTCATGAACTTCCACCGTAAAAAAAAAATTTGATTAGGAAGGACATTGAGGACTTGGGTTGGGTGAATGATTTCCACTAAAGCCACTTCCCAATGGGCTTCGTGATCTAATGGGATGGCCAGAGGTAATTTGGCCGTGTAACAGCACAACGTGTTCTTGGGAAACACCTCCATGGAACTGCCACTGGGTAAGGTTAAGTAAAATTGGTTGTTATTGCTCATAATTCCAGAGTTCTGTGGCTGTCCTAGGGGTTACTGGACGTCAGAGACGTGTCTCCTCCCAAAATGGGGTTATTGTTGTTATTGGAGTGGTGACTGGCACTGACACTGGACACAAGGTTCCCGTGGTTCCGTTCGAGGTGAATTACAGGGAGGGATTAGGAAGCAGGTAACCGATGCAACTGCTCAATAAAATGGTCCACAATTGTTTGTCTCCTTGTTGCAAACTCAAATTGGCAATGGTTGCTCCGATGACACAATACACCACGAAGATTTGGCAGCAAAAGACGATTTGTGTTTTAGGCACACGCTCTCCACACCACACCCACAAGGGTTGTTTCTGTAAATCTTGCAGAGAAGAACTGGGTGAAGGAGTGGTCGACGTAGCTGCGTCTGTGTGAAAGGGCATGATGGTCACTTCTTTTTATAGTCGATGACTTGCGAAGCGTCGATCCAAGAATCGAAACTGGGTGGATATCCTTTCCAACGTACTTTGACTTCTTTGACACGTCGTTTGCCCACTTTACGGGTTCTGCGTTCGAGAATGCTTTCGATGTCGTACACGTCGTCTTCTTTTTGGTAACACGTTGTAACTCGGGTAAGTAAAACGTTCCTTTGAGTACTTCTCCGTTCATGTCTTCCAATTTATAGACGGCAGGATGATGACCATGCACTCGTCCAGTGACACGAAACAATTCGGTCGTCCAGTTAGGTAAGTAACCTTTGTCGAAAGTGCGTTTGGTTTTGCCAATGTGTACCCAATCTCCTACGGCCAACACTCCACTCTTCTTGAGGACAGCCCTCGTCGGGAACGTACCAAACAGGCGCTCAAACACCAACACTTCGTTCTCGGGAGTCACTTCTTGCGGGGCACGTCCGATGCTTCGATGGTAAGATTGGTTGTACGCTTGCACCAGGTGCGGTAAGATGTCGATGTACTTCAGAGTGTGGTGATGCGTAAAATATTTCCACATGCGTTCTTTCAAAGTGCGTTGAAAGCGTTCCACGATGCTGGCTGTGGTTTCGGGATTCTCGGTGGTAAAAAAATGAATGTCACGTTTCTTTAATTCTTTTTGGAAAGCTTGGTTCAGAAATTCAGTACCTTTGTCCGTTTGCCATCGAAGAGGGTGACGACCGCTTTGTTTTAACACTCGTTGCAGGGCTCGCACTAACTCGCTGCTCGATTTGGAAGTCAAGGGCACGACCCAGGCAAATTTGGAAAAGACGTCGATGACACAAAACAAATATTTGTAGCCACGATTGTGGCTGGCCAAATGAGAGACATCGGCTAAATCGGCTTGCCATTGATGATCGATGCCTTCCACTCGGGTACGACTTCTGGAAAACTTGCGTCGAATGGGTTTGTGTGAAATGTAGGTAGCTTGTTCTTGTAACCATCGTTGCACTTGAGGTAAACGGAGACTTTTCAGTCGCGTTTTGGCAGCACGATACAATTTTTGAACTCCCGCGTAACCTGCAGGATGGGACGGATCGTAGTAAATGCTGGCTAAGACTTTTTCCATTTGTTGGTTTGTGTGTTAATAAGGCACCCACTCTTCGAGGATGCTACTTTGGGTGGGTCGAAAGGGTGGTTTGGAAACGGATTTACGTGTCCGATGGGCTACGGGAGTAGAAGTCGAAGGTAGTGGTGGTGGAGGTGGCAATGGAATGGCTTTGGTCTTCTTTTCCTTTTTCACTTCTCGTTTCCCTTCTTTCTTTTTCACTTCTGTCGAAGGAGGAGTGGACATCATCTTTTTAACCCAAGCTTTCATTTCTTCTCGTGGGGGTGTGGGGAACGGGGTCAACAAGGATGCTGCAATCTTAATTGAAATGGGAGCTGCTGACGGTGTTTGAAACACTTATAGTATCTCTTCTTCCTCAGGTCTTCGTGGGATAGCATCTCTGGTGACCCCTGGGGATGGTAGTAGTGGTGGTGGTGGTAGTGATGATGGTGCTGGACTTTTCATCAAGGTCTTAAAATCTTTCAGAGTGGGTAGAGCTGTTTCGTCTAAAGCTTTCTGGTGAAAGAGTTGCAGTCGTTGCAAGAGTTGACCGTACTTTTGAGATTTTTCTGTTTCGGACAAATCTTGGCGATCCATCAAGGACTGCAATTCGTGTTGTAACTGGGACATCTCGCTCAAATGGGGATTGGGAGGTAAATGCAGGGTGCGTTGTTCTTGCCAACGATGGTATTCCATCCATCGTTTGTAAGGCACTAAAGCTAGTTTTCGTCCTTCCATGGGGTTGTCAGGGGTCGATTCTGAGATCTTGGAACTTCAGAGGGCCTTTTTTTCTTGCTCCCACCAGTCCTCCCAACATGGTTCCCAAGACTCCTTTCAGCAATGGGCCTAACAAGAGGGGTAAAATGCCTCCACGTTGGACCAACATCTTCTTCTTTTGACGAAGGGGGATTTTCTTTTGAACCATTTGGCGAAGAACGTGACGATGTTTGCCTAAGCATTGTTTCTGGTGTTTGGACAAAGGGATCGTGCCTTTCAACACGTTCAAACAACATTCGCACACGGTATCGATGATCTCTTTGGAAGCTGATTGAATGAGTTTTTTCGTAGGGGTGGAGAAGCTTTGGACAGGACAGATAACATGTCCCCATGTTTGACTAAACGAGGAGGCAGTCCTTTCCTTTTCTTTCCTTGGGGTTGTTTAGAAGAGGGATGTTTTCTGGAGGGTGACATCTTTGAGTCTTCAGCACCAAAACACTGATAGCCCTACTCGGTCACATGTCTTTTTTATACTGGAACGCTTCGTCACTGGTTGTCTTTACGGCGTATCAACTTCAGGACAGGCATGACACGTCGTGCAGGGGTGCGTAATGGACTAAATCGAGCCAGTTCCTGCTTGGACAAATCCAGTAAACTTTGTAACATGCCCGATCTTTCTTGAACTTTGATTTTGGGAGAAGGTACTTTGTGAGGAGCGGCCACTGCCACTAAATTGGAGGGTCCTGCCACTGGGGAAGTTCTTGGGGTCATCAACGGAGAAGTTCTTGGTGTAATCAACGTCTCCAAGTACTCTTCAGTTCTTGGTGTCATCAACGGAGAAGTGAATGAACCTGAGGCTACCGGAGACGCGGTCGCCTCCTTTGCAGGTCGTGGTTTGCGAGTGTAAGGTTGCGTCCTGGCCGAAGTGCCTCTCTTGCGACTAGTTTTCTTCTGTGGACTTTTCTTTTTCTGGGGACTTTTTCTCTGTTTCTTTTTCTGGGGGCTTTTCTTTTTCCGGGGTGGTGACTGGTAAGAGGAGGGTCCCGCCACTGGAGAAGTTTTTGGAGACACGGGTCTCCTTGGGGACTTGGCCTTGGCACCGTGGCTCTTTTTCTTCTTCTTGGAGCTTCGTTTGACTTTTTTCTTGGGGAGAAGTTTGGGAGCATTAGGATCCCATCTTAAGAGAAAGCGAATGATGACCCCTCCAAGAGTACCGCTCCCTCCTGGTTTCAAAATGATTTGTTTTTTGGTTTGAGTGTCGTTGCGAGCATCGGCCAGTTGGGTCAAAGCGACTTTGTTTCGATCAAAAAAGCGTTTGGTTTGATGAGGAATCTGAATGATCCCTTGTAGTAATTGACGTGCTGTCACCGTGAACCATCGTAAGACTTCTTTGAGACTAGTTTCTAAGACACGAGCCCGTATTTGTGGATTTTTTTCTCGACTGATGCCATACAAGGCACGAATCAATTTGACGGGAAGATGCGACTGAAGGGACGTCATGTTGACGCTGTGTGAGACAGACGAAAAGTGTCTGAGGTTTTTATAGATTTTTTTGTTGAGTGAAGTTAAGTGGAGAATGGAGACGTGTACAGGACAGGCCCTCCGTCTTGGCACCAGTGGTGAAACAAGTGGGTATGAAATCGCAAATCATCGGGGGTCGTAGGTTTCAAATCGATGAGTATATAGGCGTGTGGAGTTTGAGTAGCATCGTCGTACGCCTGAGTCAGCCAAGGCGTTCCTAACTGTTTGGCTAAGACTTGCACTTGCGATTTATCTCGAGGGCTTTTAAACAAGACCACGTAATGCGCATTGAGACTGATGGTGCGATGGGCTTTACTTTGTTGAAACATATTTTGAGTGATGTAAACGACACTGGCATTACGATGATGCCCTTTGCGCGTGAACCACAGTTTAATTTCTTCTTCGTCTTCTCCTAACATGTCGTCGAAAATGACCAAATGGGTTTGACGGGAGTCAGAGACGATGCCGTCGTCTTCTTTAGAAATGCCTTTCACAAACACGATGGAATCGCCTTGACTTTCTCGCAAGAGGCTGTACGCCGATTGCCACTCTTTGTAACACCACACGATGCCTTGAGGTGGTCGATCGATCAAATGATTTTTATGTTCGATCAAACGTTTGACGAATTCGGTTTTGCCTGAACCGCTAGGTCCAGCAATGAGCATGTTAAAGGGATGGCGAAGATACAAAGCCTCCCAACTGGCACGATCTAAGTGTTCGTCGATGACTTTGACAGTGGAGGAAGAGGGAGCAGAGACAGCAGAGGTAGTCATAATGTTAGGAATGTCACTTGTGACACGAAAACAGACAAGACAAGAGTTTATATGTTTTTTTCAGAACACGTTTATTGAATGTTTTAAACATGAACACGAAAGACAAAAATACATAAAAGCCAAAGGCTTAAGTACAACGATAAAAGGCACATGATAACCACTAACGTGGAATAAAAACAAGTGTCTGTACAACATGTTTTGGGTAATGTTCTGACCAGTTCTATAGGGGGTAAGGTCACACAAGTGTCCTCCCGAAAGGGTCTTTCAGGTCTGTCCACGACAGTCCTGTCCTGGGTGACGGGTTCTTCTGGCACCGTCACTAACACGGGTTGAAAAGTAACTTTTTTCCTTGAACAACTCTCGTGCAAACTGGGCCACTTCTTGGGTCCAAGCCTCAAAATCCCATTCTTTCCAGGCACGGACATCTGTCCAAGGGGGGTGTAAGTCACAAGCTACACACACATCGTCATACACGTCTTGGGTAGCTAAAAGTTGACGAATCTTTTTTTCCCGTAGAGGTCGAGAAGCATCCAGATGAAAACGCAAGGCTTTGAGCAAAAGGAGTCTTTCGTGACCATTTAAGGTCATTTGGGTGGTAAGTACTGATCGTAAAGAGTCCACAAGGAATCGGCTGGTAAACGAAATCCTAGAAAACAAGTCACTAAGACACACACCACTTGTCGACCCAAATTGAATGGATACAGTTCTTCTAATAATCGATGGTAATGATCCACAGTTTGAATATGGTCATTGAGTTCATTCCACTGAATCTGTTCAATTACATGTGACATAAGTCGTGGCATGGCAGCCTGTTTTTATAGTCTCTTTGTTTCGGAAACAATACACGTACTTTCTAGCCAGAGATCTTCGTTCTCCAGTGGGGAATCTAAATCTTGCATACTGTAACCGAAACGTCAGAGTTTGTTTAGAAGTTTCCTCTTCCGCTAAGTAGATTCCACGTAAAATATGTTGGTAATCCTTTAACTTGTCTTCCTCAATGCGTTGCACTAGGTGAATCTCGAAGTAACCAAAATGATGAACACGTGGATCATCGGGGCCCTGGAAGTATTGAACAAGGTCTGACCACTGAAACAATTTCTGACGAATCAGTTCACTTATACCATGCAGGTACCAGTGGTTAAAGATCTGGTGACGTAACGGATGCAACTGTTCTTTACGTTTGACTTGTATTTTGACCAGCTCTCGGTAAATGCGTTCTCTCCACAGGCAAAGCACGAATGTTCTCTAGCAAATTATCCATGAATAGGTCATACTAAATCCTCTTTCTAACACAAGAAATGTACCGTTTGCACAGACATGGTTTTACTTCAGTGCCAAATTTAAATCGTTTAGTCACTAATTTACACATTACAATTCGTTCAGAAGTTTCCTCTTTCACTAAGTTGACATTGTGTAAAAGATGTCTGTAATTCCTTAACTCTTCCTCAGGAATTCGATGCAGTAAGTTTACATTGTAGTAGATAGAATCATCAATAGCAAACCAATCTTTTTTAAAACCAGGGGTTGTTGATCAATGTCTGTCCAATGGAACACTTTCAACTGAATCAGTCCTTTCATAGCATTCAGGTACCAGTGATTAAACATCTGGTGACGTAACGGATGCAACTGTTCTTCACGTTTCACTTGTATTTTGACCAGCTCTCGGTAAATCCTTTCTCTCAACTCCACAGGCAAAGTGCGAATGTTCTCTTGTAAAGTATCCATAAACAGATTATGGTAAGTTACTTCAATGTCTCTGTCCCACTAAGGGTAAGTAATGACAATTCGGTGACCATCGAGCATGTTCTACGTAGGCCGAATCTTGTGGTTCCCAGTGGTGAAGTGACACACCGCAACTGAAGCACTTGACTTTATCTCCTTCGCCCAAGTAGAACAATCCGGCTCTGGCTAATTCTTCGGGGGTCGGTCCTCCCAGATACTTTGGCCATTTTCCTTTGAACGATTGAAGACGATTTTCAAAGTCGCAGTATTCCGACAAACGTACAGGGAACGAATATTCGTCTTTCACAGGTTCGTTTCGATGAGGGTTCGGTGACATGGACAGGAGTTTGCTCAGGGCTGGATGACATCCGTAGGGGGGTAAACGTGAAGGTGAACATCCACCTTTAAAACGAAACCCAGTAAAGTGTCTAAGAGGACGAGCGGTATCGCTTTCGCATCCCTCAGGTTTGACACGCACAGCATCACTTTCCATGATAGAGGTAGTGAGAACAAAGTTCCCATGATGCTTTACGGCATCACTAAGGTCACAGCGTACAGCATCGTTCCCATCGCAAGGCTCACAATCGCATTCCACTTCAGAAGCCCCAAACTTGAATTGTGCCTTTCTAAACTTGTTTTGTGTTTCTCTGAAAGTATTCATCTTGTTCACTTGGTCTTGGTAGTCACAATGAACTATCGATCTTGCCTAGGGTTCCTTTTTATATACAGACCAATACCGGCGTGTCCATACGGCAAGGTGAAATGATTGGGAAGTCGCACTCGCTTCTGGTACACAATTTGATAGACTTTTTCCAAGGGTCGACTGACGATGTGGTGAGTGGATAAACGTACAATCTTGTTGGGTTGATAGGTGGTCATTTAAAGTGTTCATCCTCTCCAGATTGCAAGGCTTCTTTCAATACCCCAAAGTTGACCACACGACTGGTACCATAATTCAGAGTCAATCCTTTCACTTTAAAATTCGTGTGCACTTCTCCTTGTGGGTCCCGGTATTCGTAGCCGTAATTTTTTGGACCTCCACTGACGAAACTTAGAATCTTGTCGTCGGGATGCTCGTCTGTCCAGGCTCCTAAACGGTCTCCTTCGATGTCAGGGTGCTGTTGACTCGGGTGATGAATGTAAATGCAACTGTTCGTGTCAAAGTACATGACGCGTTCCCCTAACAGTTTTAAAGCTTCGTACAATTTAAAGCGAGCATGAGCTGTCACGTAAGCCGCAATGATGACATTTCCAAAAGGGTTGTCTTGTACAAAGTCCAGATCTTCTTCGTAATTGACCAAGATCAAATCCTCGCGAACGACGTCCACGTGTTTCATGAATTTGGTTTTGTCGTGAATCATCTGAAAATAGCGGGAAGGTTCTGTCAAATACTCCGTCTTGGGTAAACACGGACGTTGTGCCATTTTACCCCACAAGCAATTTAACATCACTTTGGCAAACGATCGCCTGCCTTCGTTTTTCTCGATGTGATCTAAAGTAATGCCTTCTTGTGCCCAGTATTTCTCTTTGAATGTCTTTTGGTCTTCGGGAGTGTGACACCAGGAAGGATAGCCACTGGCTTCTTGTTTCAGTTTCAAAAAGGCATCCACGTAGTCGGCGAAAATGCCTTTCTGCGTGGGGTCACCCTTGTGGTATTGTTGTGTCTTGGGAAAGTGACAAATTTCGTACACTTCTAACAGTTGATATCCCATGTCCAGAGCTTTGAACAATTCTACGCTGACCCAGGTTCCCGTCAAAGCCCGTTCTTCCTGGGTGTGCTGACAAGGCTGATCTTGGTTGCACGTTTCGGCACAAGTACGGCACAAGGGAAACATCAGTTTGCCTTGACAATGGTGAGGTAAGACGGGATGGTACAAGTCCTTGGGAGGCAAAACTTTGCACTTGATCAAACCTTCGTATTGTCGAATGTTTTTCAGGTCGATGTGTTCCGTTAACAATTGTGGGTGACCTACAGGAAAGCGACAATATTTGCATACGTAGGGATACAGCGAACACAAGTCCAAGTATTTGATTTCTTCTCCTTTCTCTTCGTCGGCTTGGTACAGCAAACAGGTGGCATTGGTCCTTCCTCCGTACAAACTATCCCTTGGGTTCAGGGGGTCCATGAAATGGTAACTTTCCACGAGGCGTTTGAATTCGGGATCAGTTTTCAAACGGTGATGGTATTCGTGTTCCCACATTTCCACCACTTGGTATTCTTCCTGTTCTAACTTTAGGCGTCGCTGACAAGTGGCCTGGTACAAGTCTTCCATGGTTCGTTGTAAAATCTGATTTTTAGTGCCACGGTCAGGGTAACAGACGGGACATCCGTGAAATAAGCAACCGTTAAACTCGTACACGATCTTGGGGTTTTCTAAGTCCCAGCCATCGACCGAATACGTTCCAATGGTCTTTTCGCCCCCTTTGTTGCGGGCATGCTGAATCCATTTGTCTTCCTTGTCGCACAATTAATGTAACCAGCGTAGGGCTTTGACCGAGTATTGACGTTTGACATAGTTGGTCGTTTGAGGACTGATGACAGCCACGGTGTTTTCAGGCATGAATAGTGGCCGGTACACTAAGGAACACGCTTTGGCAATGGTGCAAGCTTCTTTCAAAGGATCGACCCCTCCGTGTTCCATGAACAGTTCTCGAAATTTTCCACAGCATCGTCGTAAAATGTCCACGTCGGAACGACAATACTTTAACATTTCTTCCTGAAAGTCGAAAGGGTCCGACGCGTGAGCCTGATACCAAGCGTAGAAAGCTTCTCGTTGTTCGGTACGCATGTTGTCAGGGTCGTAATAGTGAGCCTCAGGTAAATGGGGTAGAACGGCGTGTTGATTGGCTTCCGTATTGAAAAAGTGTGGAAAGTACCCTTTAGCCATTTCTGTCATTCCAAATGTTTTAGGCATTCGGCTCAAAGGCATGGCCAAGTAACTCATTGAATCTTTAAACTGTACTTGTCCCACTTGCATGAAAATGATTTTGGCTCCGTTCAAAGTGACTTTAGGACGCTCGGTGCCTTGTTCCGTATAGTATCTCAAAAGAAACTGTCCATCGTATCCGGAGAAATTGTGAGCCATCACTGTGGCATGACGATGACAATCTCCGTAACGTTCGATGTCCTCTTGGCTCCACGTCTTGTCGATGGGGTCTAAGACGCATTGTGCAAAATCGGCTAGCGTGTTCGGTCCCCGAAAGATTTTTTCACGCCCTCCGGGAATCTTACTACAGTGAGGGCAATGACTGAAGATAGGTTCCTGAATGCACTTCTCGCACGCTCGATGAGCCACGCAGAAATTAGGAATGTGAATGCCTTTCTTCTTGTGTCCATCCTCTTCCTCTGGTTGGAATTGGTATTTTTGCACGTAGCATTGGTGTTCCAAGTCCACGATGTGGTGACAAATGTGACATATTTTCTTTCCTGAACATACGTGTGCCTTGGCATTATTGGTACGTATGCCTTGTCCACTCGTAGGGCACAATCTCGGCAGTTGACAAGCACATTTCTGCTGTGAACCTTGCGTCTTCAAATGTTGTTGGTAACAGGCAGGGCTGACAAACGTGCGCAGACAAGCAGAACAATGCACTGGTTCTTGCCCTTCGTTCAGACAGGGTGGAGAGGCCAAACATCCTGAGCATTTCGATCCACAATGTTTGTGTTGTTCTCGATTGTTATAGCCATAGTCACATTTCTCACAGTAATAAACATATCCCAGGAATCCGGTGCTACTGGTAATGGTATCGAAATGGTCATCGTGATAATATACATGAATGTATTTTCCATCCTTAAAGTCTTTCCCTCGAAACAACAGAGGCACACGCATTTCTTGAGGGTGCACTTTCAAGGTGTAGCGTGGAGCTAGGACATCTTGCGATGTTTGCATTTCAGGAATGCCACAGGGTGTGTCTTTGGACAGGCCGGCTTGTTGCAACAGGAGTTCTGCTTCACTTCGTTGTTTGGCTCGGTCCGATTGTCGAATAGTCTTCCAGGCTCTTTTCCATTCTGCCGTGTCATTCTTGTTAGCATAGGTTCGTCCCACCACGATAGCCCTGGCTAAACACATCTGGTCTTGAAGGTTGTTAATTCGGACGAGACTCTTTTTGGTGCTGCGAAGGTCGTTCACCAATAAGATCTTTCTGCGGCCAGTCCCATGAGGAGGAGAGACGTGGGTCATGTTCAATGTGGCTTTTCCATCGGTGATGTCAAACTGGTCATTGGATTGTTGCACGTGTTGAATCTTGTCCATGACTTTGGAAGCGGTCAATTCTGCAGGGCTGCTAAACTCGATCCAAACAGGGGATTTCAAACCGTCGTGTTGTATGGAAAGTCTCAAGCGATCGTCTTCTTTGGGTTGACATTGTCGCTTGAGTGTGGTGAGTAAAGAATCCCACACTCCGGTGATGAACCCTTCTGCTTTCTCTAACGGTACTTCGGACTTGAAATCTTTAAACTTCACCGTGTATTTGTAAGCCGTGGTTCTAAATTTTCTAGAGGAGCGCTTTTCTGTCTCTCGAATATCATAGTACTTTTCAGGGTCAACTAAGGGTGGTGAACTTTGTTTAGAGGGTTTGGATTCTGGTTCACTCATGTCCTCTTGAAAATCACTGGCATGAATTTGTGCCAAGACTTCAGCTCTGGTACGAGGCGACAGATCACGTTTCTGCCTCTTACTTTCTTCTTTCTTCTCAAATGAATTGGATCGTTTCATCTTGATAGAAAAACGTCAAATGACTAAAGTTTAAACACCATGGACTAATTTATAGTCCTGGCAGACCAGCGTATATAAAAGGGTGTGTGTCTTGTCCTTTCACTATTCATTTCACTCTCAAGCCGAGCACAACGATGGAAGAGACTACCCAAATCGAACATTTCATCAGAGCTTTGCGAGAGGTCATTAGAAAATTTTCTTCAGACCAGCCGACGGACTACTCTCCTTCCTTGCGAGATAAAAGTCAAGATACTTGTATATCTGTCAGAAGAAAGGGCATTGGTCTTCAGAGTGTCCAGACCGTCAAAAAAGAACAAATGGGGCTAAAAGAGACAAAAGTCAAGATACCTGTCATTATTGTCAAGAAAAAGGACATTGGTCTCCAGACTGCCCAATAAAAGAAACAAGAGGAGTCAGAAGAAGAGAGGGATTCTTCAGAAGAAGAAGAAGAAGAGGAGGAAGATAGCAGACAGGTGAAGAAAAAGAAACAGGAGAAGAAAAGAGGAAGGGAAGAAAGTGAGGAGGAAGAGGAAGAAAAGACTGACGGTGAAGAAATTCAAAAAAAACAGAGAGAGTGAACAATGAGACAGAAGAAGTCTATGAACTTTTTAAAGTGATTTGTTGTGAATTGTGAATTGGATTGTAAATATTTATAAAAAAAATAAATTAGATATAAAGGTAATGTCTTTGGGTTTTGATTTTAAATAAGAAGCTACACTCACGCACTCATATACACGTACTATAGGGGTAAAATGTTTTTTTGTTTTTTTTAGTTATTGGCAATTGAAAGTCTATCTCTTTTCGAGAGAAGTGGGTGACCCTGAAAAGGGCCTTTGGTTTTTGGTGTAGGGGTGAGTTTAAGCAATCAACTTTAACTGCCTTAAGCCTTTGCCACGGCCAAGGTCTACTTCTGGACTGCGTACTGTTGATGATGATGATTTGGTTGAAATCACTAAGGGTGGTACGGTAGGCTTAGTCACAGGGTTGGCGTGTTTAGCTCGGGAAGGTCGTATTCTCTTCGGTCGTGATAAAGAAGTCTGATACATTTGTTTCAGACTTCTTAACTCCGCTAAAATGTCTAACAGTACCGTGACCGTTTGATTTTCACCCTCTTGTTTCTTTGCTGCTGCTTCTTCTTGTTGTTGTTTTTTTCTTACCTCTTCTTGCTGTTGTTGCTGTAAAAGAAAAGCTTGTTCCGCTTCCTTTTGTCGTTGTATAAATTTCTCCAATTCTTCTTTCTGTCTCTGTCTAAAATTCTCCACGTGTGGTAATGAAGGTGACAAAGGTTCCGGAACAAATTCTTGCGAGGTAAGAAAATCCACAAAATCCCAGTTCACCTCTTCTGAAAGTAAGTCCGGGTTCCCTTGTGTAGTCTCCACTGCTGGTGCACCCCAACTGATCGTTTTCTGAGTTTCCGTCATGTTGAATAACTGTCGCATAGATTGACACCGCACAGGCGCTAGCGAATCTATATAGACCACGTGACGTCACAGACTGTTCTCTTCGGATTGGATGCGAGCTGACTGAATTTTGTAACGCGAGTTTGGATTGGTCAATGAACTCAATCCGTTTCAATCCTCCTCTACCTATAAATAAGCGCAGTTCACTGCATTGATTCACCCGTTCTCGGCGCCTCAACATGTGGACCGACGTTCAATCTTCTACGCTTGTGTCTTCGATGATGTTCAGGACGGACATACCGATGTATGTCCGGTCCAAGTGGACAGGTGTCCATAGGACCACCACCAGCCTATGGATACGTAAGATTTACGTGGAGAGGCAAGGATGCCTCAAAAGAGTCCTGATTTACGGTCCTACAGTGAGGCGCAGCCTAAGAACAAGAAGTCACAGATGCTCTTTATGTTAAGGGCATATATAAACCCAAAAGCCCTTTTCAAGGCCACCCACATCTCTCGAAAAGAGATAGACTTTCAATTGCCTACCCCATTTTTTTTTAAATCCCCTGTTCAATTCCCCTTGTCCCTAGACAGTCCCACGATTTATTCCCTATGTTCAATTCCCCTTGAGGCTCAACAGACCCAAGATTATTTTCCATGTTCAATTCCCCTTGAGGCTAAACAAGCCCAAAATTTTGTCCCATGTTAAATTCCCCTTGAGGCTCAACAGACCCAAAATTTTTTCCCATGTTAAATTCCCTTGAGGCTAAAGTGACCCAGGTGTTTTCGTAATGTTAAATTTCCCATTGAGGCTAAAGTGACCCAGGGGTGTTTTTAATGCTAATTCCCATTGAGGCTAAAGTGCCCCACTTCACTACTCCTACCTAAATGTTTATTCACTGACACCGTCAGCAATTCTTCCCCAATCGTAATTTTCGATCAAATCCTTTCCAGTTCTAACCCTTCCAATTGTCACCCTAACGGTCAGACGTTTTGTACCAGATCATTTGTACCTAGCTTTGCCCATAAAAAAATACACGCTACTTACTTGACTCACTTTGAATCTACGTGACAATAAAGAACCAACAGCACGTGCTCAGCATGTCATACGACGATTATGCAGGAAAATATGCTTTGTTGTGACTTTACTTCACACCAGACCAAGGTAGCGATGAGGTACATTTCCGCACAACAACTTCATTATGCATTTGTCATTGAGGACACAATGAACGTCATACTGTACGCATAATATGATAATACTCTACAAATCAAAAGTCAAAGAGAACTGACTCTAGACTACTAAACAAAACATGGGTAATAAAGATAGGAACATAGGCAAAGGTGATGACGTCTTCCATCCGGAACAAAAACTACATAAGTCACAGATAACAAGTTGGGGAGAAGAAGAGAAAAACAGCCATGAAGTCACTTTGTTTCATGTTTTGCTCTCCACTTCGAAGAAAGAACAACACTCCTGATCAGAGAACAATGTTGTGATTGTCAAAGCGATTATCATAGGAACCACGGCCTGGTTGTCTTTTACAATCGTATCGGCTCTGACCATCCATGCTACAAACGAGAGCAAGACCACAAAAGGCTCAGCCGGAACAGGTCCTTCTTCTTGTATGCAAGGGTCGCAGTGGGGAACGGTTTGCGTATTCAGCCTCGTCAGTACCTCGTCCAGTATGCAATCAAACTCTCTTTGTTTTATCTGCCATCTTTAAAGCAACACTTTTAAGCCTGTAATAGTATACATTCTAAGCCTATAACCCGTCAGGCGTCGACTCTCTCAATAACCAGGAATAACGCAGTCGAACTGCCACCTCGCCTTGGCGTCTGCTCGTTTCAGCTTCTTTGTTATGTAATGCCGACCGAGCATTTCCAGCAAGACACCATCACACATAATTTCCTGCTCTGCGCGGTATGGACTTAGCAATACGTGTTTACGTAGCTGATTCCATATAGCTTATAACAACCCAACTGCAGCCACAGGTTTCAGTTCTAAAATTCCTTCGTTCACAATATTCGTCGACGCGCTCATTGCAACGAGCGTTACAACGATACACGTCTTTTAAACCTCTCTGCGCCCATTATCATGTCCTATTAATTTTCTTTCTCGTGCGCCCTAATCGACGAATATTATTTCTCTTCGAAAAATGCTCACTTGAAACATGTAGGACCCTAAACACCCATTTTACAACTACTAAACGTGTTAATGTGCTGAAAACAAACATCAACAACAAAATGTATTGCCTTGACCGATATAATTTTTGTGCGATCAAATAGTCGTGAATTCTTCCTCGTTAGTTTTGTGTTGTATAGCATCCTTTCATAAGTAGGAAAATATGTTTAGAAAAGGAAAGTCCGTTATTTATTTAGGTATAAGGATGGGAGTCTATGCCGATGTTCCATAAAGACCAATAATATAAATTAAAGGAACTAAGAAAGCTAAAGTGACAAACGAACTATAATTTGTTAATGGCCTGATACAGGCTTCCCAAAGATTAAAAGAACTATACCTGCCCAACATTTTTATCACATAAGTAAATATGTATACAACTGAGCAAATAGAAAGAGCTTATAGAAATAACATTGTTGATCAAACGCTACGATCCAGACTAGAAGTATCAGTATTCGAATTTTACAATATATGTCTTTGTTCATGAATAACGGACTATTTCCTTATCATGATTGTAAACTTAATCTTCATATTCCCCAACAAAAAGTCAAGCGGTGTTAAAATTAGGATTGACGCCGAAGAGTCCTTAGTTTGTCACCCTATGTCAGTGTTTGAATAAGGTACTTCCTTTTGCCATTATTCTGATAAGTAATGCAAATTCAAATTGATTTAATAGCTTAAAGTATGTAGGCTTCAGTACATGTTTCGTGTTCAGAAAAAAAAAACCCAGTAATTTAGAAACAAAAACAGAGATATCACCCCATACCTGGGCAAGGAAGAAACGGGATGTGAGAGAGACTTGGCCTGGAGATCAGCGAACTCTAAGCTTCCGTCTGAGATTGAGTTTTAACTTTATAAAAAATGAAGTCCTGAGTGATTGTTTATTGTCAAATTGCAAGCTCATTTCAGATATGTTTATGTCTGTTTCATTTGGCTGGCTATGATTGTCCACTGGCTGCACTAGAACCATGGACGTATTTTCAATCTAAACAACGTTTCTTTTCTTTAAAATTGTAAGACTGGTCATATCTAAATATCAAAGCGTTATATCTTCTCATTTTTAAATAACTGATGTAGTCTTTAAAAAGTTGATCTGATCATGTCTTGTAGGGCATTTTGTTTCAATGCATTTTATCTGATCTGGTCATGAAGGGCATTTTGATTCCATGTATTTTATCTAATCATGTCTCATAAGACATTTTGTTTCCATGCATTTTATCTGATCATTTCTTGAAGGTCATTTTGTTTCCGTGCATTTTATCTAATCATGTCTTGTGTGGCAATTAATCAATTAGATCTGACACATTTTTAAATTTTAATTCTTTATCTGGAGATGAAACAAATATATAATTAGTGTGTGTTACATGTTGATTGGGTGTTGGTGTCGTACGCTCTTTAGCGACTGTTAAACAGACTCTAGTTAGCAATAACTGCCCAAGCTATTTAGATGACGAGAGGATTTCGGTTCAATATTCAGGCTGACCACAGATCTGGCAAATAAATACGCAGTTTGGTTCGTATTTAAGGAAGATAATCACATTTGAAGAAAATTTAAAAGAAACTCGACAGAAATTTAAAAACAAACGTAACGATGCTTTGAATTTTTTAAAGGTACTTGTCCGTAATTCATCCATATGTAAGGTACTTGTCCATAATTCATCCCTTTGCATGCAATCGTTGTAGCTGCTCCAGAAATACTGGGACGAAAATTAAGCCTTAAATTTAACGCCTCGAAAGAAAGATCAGGTTGAAAATATAATTTCGAGCATCTACAGACCCTGCAGTCATGGATTGTCGAAAATGAAAATAATATTTAAAAATCCACATAATATTGATACATCCAATATTTTACTCAGCAGGCATTCTTACTCTCCAACCACTCACAGAAGCCTGGCGTATCAGTGATTGAAAGGATACTGGTTCGAACCCTGTCACCAGAACAGTTCGAATAAGCTACCGTTGTGTGTTCTTGAGAAATACATTTTACTCCATTTGCCTTGGCAATAAATAACCTATTTGTAATGCAGAGCCGTAACACATCATACAAATCCACTATCAACATTTTTAAGCGTATGCGTTACTATAGGTCAACCACAACATTTGGAATGCTGGATTACAGCCCACTTAGTGCTGATAAATGATCTTCTTTACATCTTTACCACAAGATAAGGAATATAAATTCTGAGAACAGTACCAACAACACCTATGCCGTTTATAAATACGAATGTCCAGCACTAAAGACGAGCCGCTAATTCAGACCACTACGATCTGCTTTGAACAGGAATACGATAGAGTCACCAAAGCGTATCCACATAAAATTTAATTCTGACGGAGGGAAGGATACGTTTGTTGACAGAAGGAGAGAAGAACGTGAAAAATGAAATCAACATGCTCTTTCCCATTCGTAGCGACGTGTAGCAAATGCCGTCTGTACTCCCGAAAAAAGTCGGATGAAACTGCAAACAACAGAGACCCTGATCCGCCGTCGCAAAATGTGCTGGCAGATCATGATATTCTTTGTGTTACGGCTCTGTGTTATGTAACTAAGTAACAGAAAGAAAGTGAAACCAATAAGTGTTGTAAGAAATCGAAACACAATTTATTTCCCTAGAATACAAAAACTCAACATTTAAATGTAACTTACAATTAAATCCTGGGGCCCCGAGTGGCCGAGTGGTCTAAAGCGCTCACCGTTCCGGATCACGGCCATCTCACCTCTGTCTGCGTATGTTCGAGTCCAAGGCTCGGCTAGCGTGGGTACGTGGGAAAGCCTGCCAGTAGCTTCTCGTGGGTCGGTGGTTCTTTCCTGGGTTTTCCAGGTTTCTTCCTCCACCAGTTATACTGGCCGCCATATATGGCCTATCTTGTGCTGAAAAATGGCGTTAAACCCTAGAACAACTACAATTAAATCCCAGATAAACCTAAATATTTCTGTTGTATAGAGAGTTCCAAAAGAATTCCAATATTGAATGTGCTGAATTACCAAGAGTCTTGATGTATCACAATGATATAATCCAGAAAATGTTTGAATAAGTTCACAATAATCAATAAAATAGCTTAGTCCAAACGTAAGCAAGCACTTTGTAATTCCAGTGATATATCTAAATAATTCTTATATAATTATATCTGAACACAACAGTAAAAATAAAAATCCACAGACTGATCTTAGGAGTGAATAATTTTTTAACATCTTTCTTATCAAAAAAAAATGTACGACACAGTAAGATGACCATGATGTGGGTCATAAGTTCGCTTTGAGAGCTTTCTGAGGTCAAAAGGCCATGTAGCGTGTTTACAAATAACCATTATCTTAAAGTACACTCTTCATTTATAAATGACTATTAGCTACAACTACAATCTACAATCATGGATAAAAATATATACATAAACATACATTACAGTTACATTGTTCTACTGATTGCCCATAGCAAACTATGTGGACCCATATGTACCGGCGCATTATGTTACGGCAGATCCGGGTTTATGCATTTTGTAGTTGTAGCATACCCACATTCGAGTATATACGGTAACACTAAAATAAATGCATTGTACATCACCAGCGGCTAATGATAACGTTATGGACAGAACATATAACAGTAATGGTATGTACTATATCAAACAACAACTTTGCTACCACAGACAAAGATCTAGCAATGACAGAAATGGTATTTTTAATAAACCTCCATAATCTGACATTAGTTTATTAGATGTCAACACTATAGAGCTGATGCAACAATTTCACTGCTCAACCTCTCTATATTTCGCTCTCAAGTGTTTATAAAAATGTCACATGAAATAAAACACAACCGTACACATACGCCGCAAAGACACACGTGCATATTTGTATGACTTTTTTCTAAAACGCATTCCCCCAACGTAGAAACCTGACACATTTATGGAACGAATTGGCAAATATTTAACGTGTGCAGAACATTATTTTTTATGCCAACGCGAAGACCAGGAGATTGCCGGTGGCGAAACGAACTGACAAGTTTCACATTTGCTTATTGTATTTTTTGCATGATTCCGTTTTAATTTGGCTGTAAACAAGTTTATGTGTTGACTCTCTGACGATGCAATAATGGCTATACAGAATCACGTCACAGTGATAAATCTATTTAAAATTTGGTCTCGAGCCATTTAGGGTATCCATTTTCCATTACTTTTTTGGGTTCATACCAATGTTAAATTCACATAAGGCAAATTAAACAATAAACATAATTAAAAATAACCAAGTATCACGTCGACCGATGATCAGTATCACAAGGCTTAATAAGTAATATCTGAAAATGTAATTACTGTACGATGAATAAAGTTAACAATCGCAAACTAAGTGTTGCCAAAAAAATTACAACCGTACATTTAACAAATGCAATTTCCAAACTTGAAATACAAAAATATCCACCATGAAACAGCACCCGGCTTTGAACAACAAAATTACAATCGTACATGCAACAACTGCAATTTCGAAACTTGAAATAGAAAGATGTCCGCCATGAAACAGCGCCCGGATTTGAACAACAAAATTACAATCGTACATGCAACAACTGCAATTTCGAAACTTGAAATAGAAAGATGTCCGTCATGAAACAGCACCCGGATTTGAACTTGTTATGTGATAATAACAGCATTATTCACTTGTTATAATACGATATGGATTGAAGCAAACAATTACCTAGGACAAATTAAGGTTATCGTTGACGAATGAATGCAAAACTAGCAAGTACAAAATTACACAAAATACAATCGACAAATTCAAGTTCAACCTTTACAAAATGTTTTTTTTTTTTTTTAAATATCTTTAAGGACAAACCTGAGTTACTATGTAGGGACAAAATCCCCTATTTATTCTCGCTTGAATGCCAATTGTGTTTTTGGACAAATAACATTTTTCCATAGATCAGTAATAAGTCTACATGAACAAGTAACACTAAACAGAAAAGTTCACGGTAGCGTTTAATCATTTTGTACCTATTCATTTATTAGTCTATTACATTATAATTGCCCGATCTTCATAGACGTTCAGCTATGGAGTTTCGCTTTTTTCTAACATGATCCACGCTTTAAAGAAAAACTTTTTAACAATTTTCCCCACGGGTATTACTTTTTATAAAAATAAAAAAAATGCAAATCCGTGGATGTTGGGTAGAATTGTTCTTAATTGAGATATCTGAAATACGGGGGATGGGGTAGATTTGGGTTTGAACGTATGCAGTTGTACCCTTACGTTCAGTGTGCATCCCATGGTAGATTTGGGTTTGAAGGTATACAGTTGAACCCTTACTTTCGGTGTGCATTTCATGGTAGATTTGGGTTTGAAGGTATAAAGTTTTACCCTTACTGTCGGTGTGCATTTCATGGTAGATTTGGGTTTGAAAGTATACAGTTGTACCCTTACGTTCAGTGTGCATCCCATGGTAGATTTGGGTTTGAAGGTATACAGTTGAACCCTTACTTTCGGTGTGCATTTCATGGTAGATTTGGGTTTGAAGGTATAAAGTTTTACCCTTACTGTCGGTGTGCATTTCATGGTAGATTTGGGTTTGAAAGTATACAGTTATACCCTTACTGTCGGTGTGCATTTCATGGTAGATTTGGGTTTGAAAGTATACAGTTGTACCCTTACTGTCAGTGTGCATTTCATGGTAGATTTGGGTTTGAAGGTATAAAGTTTCACCCTTACTGTCGGTGTGCATTTCATGGTAGATTTGGGTTTGAAAGTATACAGTTGTACCCTTACGTTCAGTGTGCATCCCATGGTAGATTTGGGTTTGAAGGTATACAGTTGAACCCTTACTGTCGGTGTGCATTTCATGGTAGATTTGGGTTTGAAGGTATAAAGTTTTACCCTTACTGTCGGTGTGCATTTCATGGTAGATTTGGGTTTGAAAGTATACAGTTATACCCTTACTTTCGGTGTGCATTTCATGGTAGACTTGGGTTTGAAAGTATACAGTTGTACCCTTACTTTCGGTGTGCATTTCATGGTAGATTTGAGTTTGAAGGTATACAGTTTTACCCTAACTTTCGGTGTGCATGGTAGATTTGGGTTTGAAAGTATATAATTATACCCTTACTTTCGGTGTGCATTTCATGGTAGATTTGGGTTTGAAAGTACACAGTTATACTTTCAGTTTTCATTTCTTGGTAGATTGCTAGCTCTGCATACCTGTTTTCGCTGCCTGAACTTCATACGTAAACTTTATAAAAGAACCAATAATTGTTTTTGATTTTATTGTATACTTTAAAATGTGAACAGCCCATTTTCAGAAAATAGTAATGCCAACATTGTGAACATTCGTTTCTGTCGTGCAATAAAGGGCAAAGTTAACATATTTTGTGATATTGCAAAAACATTTCCCCGGCACATGCAGATAGATATTTTTATTATCAGCAGTTTTCCTAAGCAGCAGTTATAGTTCGAATGCATTGTTAAAACATTAAAAGTAAATATAGCTGCGTTTCGGGAACAATTGGCATTATAAATAGTGTAGTTTATGGTATTTATTATAATTTTAGACTGGCAGGTGGTCTGAAGCGACATATAAAGCTCTGGAAATCTGCTCTGGGTGATTCGATGACGATAAACAATGAGTTCTAGACTCTGTTTAATCGTTTTCATGATAAGTACCCGGTCGCCCAAACGCCATATTTAGAATCTACATTAGCTTCAGGAAAATATAGCCTCTGAAATGAAAACTGTTATTAGCTAGCCTACGTGTTTCTGATACAGCTTGTCTACAGCAAGTACGACACCTTCAAACAGTCAGTAGCACTCAATGAATGCGAACTTTCTGGATGTTTGTTTTTTAGATGCACATCACGTTTCACTTCTGTAACGATAGGGGTATTACAAACTTCAAAACTCTACCAAAACGTCAAACTTTTATTTATGCCACAACAAGCTAACTAACTCAGTGTTTACGTATTCGATCTTTGCTTTCTATAATTTCCATCGATAACAAAAGCGGTGAGTGGTATCTATGCGCGAAAAGAAGTAGCGCTGGATCAACAAAAGAACAATCGCTCTAATCGTTTCCGTGTAGTTTTCGCGTGTTTCATTAAACTGCCATACTTAAAAGAAACGTGGAATACTCATTACAGCTGCATTAGGCCCGCTTGTGCATTGTTTTAAGTCCGAAACAAATGGAAATATACGCAGGATTGTCATTACCGTAAGCGGTTCACTTCTACATGGCCTAACGACAGTCCACGCTTTAATGTTTACCTTTACAAAATGTCATTTAAAGATAGGATTCAGACAACTTCTTTATTCGTTTCAATTGTTCATTAAAACTTCATTATAAACGTTACAAACGCACAAGTCAGTCAAAGGATTAGGGCTAAACTCGCATGAACAAACTTCACTAGTTCGGTATTTTTCGAATCCGATCACTTACGATTGCAGGCTCGGTGCAAGAGCTACTTACCCCAGAAATTGAAGAGCTTAACAACGTGCAGAACTGCGCACCTCCGAAACTGAAAATTTGACAATCTAAGTGCACAAATAAACATTGTCAAGTTTACTTTATGCAAGACCACATGTAAGCACCTTTTCTTTACGAAGAATTGAACTTAGTTTAAATAATAATCAGAAGATATATACGATGACCTTAGCAAGTCAAAAAAAAATAAATGAAAGCTTAGAACTATTGTGTTAATCATACAGACGTGAACTTTGTGTTGGTCTGCGTAAGAATAATATCCAAAATTGGATAGTAAATCGCCAGATAGCAGAGTCGCTTATTTAGTCACTATGGCGCAGAATGCTGCATAAACTGGAAAGGTTCATTTTGTGACCCTGGACTTCGAACGGCATAGTGTCGTGTGTAACGCATCGCATGTTATACAAAGAATGCTGGTTTAAATCCCGTTGTCTCCATGGCATTTGTATTGGTCAGCGTACTTTTATTTATATTTCCTTAATCTTGTCTTGTACGTCTACTTTTTGCATATTTCGAATGCTTTTTGCTGGTGAATTATTTGTCAATAAAGATGTTAACGCCTGATTGCAGATAAAGCCTTACGTAGGGGTTTTGATGTATAATGCCTATTTGCGCATACTGCCTTACGTAGGGGTTTTGATGGCCCAGCTGTGTGACAGCTTTAAAGCTAGGACACACTAGGGCGGGGAGAGGGGTAGGAAACCCCACAGCATTACCAAACATACGACATTAATGATGACATGAACTTGCTCTTAGTCTATTAATCATATGCTTAAGATTGTCGACTTTTTATAATGAATGAGATTGCATAATGATTTCTGCAACTGTGTGCTTTAGATTGCCATTTTTTCATGATGAATGAGTTTTATAATGATTTCTGTAACTCTCTGCCTGAGATTACTATTAGTCTGTTTAATTTGGTTTGCATAAAAGTACTACATCTAATTGCTAAAGATATATATATATATATATATATATATATATATATATATATATATATATATATATATATATATATATATATATATATACGTTCAAACCTACATTAACATTAGCTTATCAACATACACATCGCCTATTATATATATATATATATATATATATATATATATATATATATATATAGAGAGAGAGAGAGAGAGAGAGAGAGAGAGAGAGAGAGAGAGAGATTTACAAAAGCTCTTTAATAAAAAATCGTGTCAGTCAGGAATGTATATAGATATCCAAGAAAAACTGAAAAACAACAGCGCAAAACTGGTTTGAAACAACCCCAATCTGTAACCACCGACAGAACTGGACACGTCTGAAAAGATGAAAGAAAGTTTTCAAGTACATACCTGATTTATTGACCAATAATGTCGCCCAACAATAAAGTACACTTATTCCGTTGTGAATCTATATAAATTTGGTTTCAAAGGTAGAGATTATTAAAATAAGCTGATTTGGACATGACTATCATTCTCGTTCATGGACGAGAAGCTCGTGAGAGGGTCTGAGATCTATTTTAATTACCACTAGTACTTAAAATTACAGATTAAACTCGGCACAGTAACTTTAATGAGAACTTGAAGAAGAGGAGTGTCCCAAAAGTAGTATAGAAAGTGAAAGCCTGGGGCAATGAATTTAACACACATCAGCTGCTTTGCTTCACAGGGCATATTAACCTTAATGCATATTACATAAAATAATTGAATGACCAGGAAACTGACATTCTATACTAATAATAGCAACCTCAATAATTCATGCGTCATAAAAGAGCAAACATTAATTCAGTGCTGAAAGAAATAATCAATGCATATATCGGTCACTTGATTTGTTTGTGTGTGATTAGGATTTTTAACGTAGCTTTACAAATTTTTCACTCATATTGCTACGATATCTGCAGTGTAGCAGTTTATAGTGATGTCTAGCACTGGGGCATCATGCTGCAGACATGTAGTATGATGTCCCACCCAGTCACATTATTCTGACACCAGGCCGACCAGTCCTAAAGCTAACCTCTTAATGCTGAGCGTCTAGTGAGGCAGCTGTTAGTACTATTTTTGTAAGTCTTTGGTATGACTCGGCCGGGGTTCGAACCCACGACCTCCCTCTTCCGAGGCGGACGCTCTAGCCACTAGGCCACCTGAGCGGTACTTGCTTTGTTTGAAATATTTGTAGAGAATGACATAATAATAAACTTGTATGAATTTTTTATGTTCCGAAAATGTATTTGTATTGCGCTATATAAAACTTGATTGTAGTTTTTCATGCATACATTGCTAAACTCCTCATAAACATCATATCTTCCTTTAAGTATCGTTGTAAAGACCCTTGATTATTTTATGTTCACAACGATTCATATCAGACTGTACGTATTTTAGTCATCCTTAAAGCGTTTAAATCGTAAAGTAATTAGTGAAATTATTAATAGGTAGAACTGCTGTTTCATGAAACGTTTCAAAGTTAAAATCTTTTATCCGGTATTTTTATCGTGCATTTGAAATCATCGCATCGTCTCTGCAAACTTTTCGTCATTCCATTTATTTCCCATGTCCCGATGACTGAATTTGAAACCTAATTGTCCCTTTAACTTTATTTTTTCTTTTCTTCACGATTCTAACAACAACTAATTCGTTGTTTAATGAAATGTATTTCTCATCGTTATTAGGCGCAATCGTTATATCTGATAAGGGTCCTGTCTAACTAAATCCTTCATGAACAGATGGCTGTTATAACAGGACGAGTTATGGATGATTAGTGGGTCGTATTTAGGGTATTTATAATTTAAATCGCATTCGTTATCAGCAGGGTGTCAGTACTTACCGGTCAAGTTACAGCCTGATCTCCCTTTATTTTTAATTATTTTTATCTCTCAGAGAGATGGCAAATGTTGACTGAGTTAAAAATTTGATTTAACTCACACGTTTGGACCATATGGTTTGACCTTTTGACCTTGTATTATGCGTTCAGTAGTCTTACGATTTAATTCATGACGTGATAAAATACGATATCACAATCTGACTGTGCCCTGTATCATGTGTGTTTGTTTGCTGTACGTTTAGACACCAAATTAAATGTGATGTTGTTGTTTTTTTTTTGTTTTTTTTTTTGTTTTTTTATTTCATTGCTCTCGTAGTCTGTACACTTAACCAGTATTATTGTTAAAAATCACAATAAATAACACTGCTTGGTTTATGGTGATAACTGGAATGTGATGTATGTGGAAATGATAGTAAATGTGATGGGGATGGAGATGATGCTAAACGTGGTGGGAGTGGAGATGATGCTTGTGTGCTGCCTGCAGTATAGCATAGCCTATATTGTCATTTAATTTTATTGTGAATAGAAAATAAATGTATGCACTTTCTGTTTTCGTTTATTCCTTGACACCTTTCCAAAAGGATTTTTTCTCTTTGTAGCCATTTTTCATGTCTCTATTCGACAAACGTTGTTGCGAGGCAACATCGTCAGGTCCGTCTACAAGGTATATTAAAGGTACAGTGTCTGTGGAGGAGGTGGGTACTGAATGTGCATCATCATCTACTACGTGAAATTAATTATCTTTCTCGTGTTCGTAATATTCTCACTCACTTAATGAATTGAATCTTCTACTGTTCCATACGCTTCAAATGATATACCAAATTCGACCTCATTTTCCTCAATGTTTTTACCGGATATATAATCACTTACTCTTTAATATGAGTGTTTCAAATGGACTCGATAGCATTAAAAGGTATTTGTTATTTAGATTCTTTACACGTATATAGGTCGTATATCTTTCACCCGGTCAGATGGAATGATACATGAGTTTCCATCGAGAAGTTTATATTTTTCTATATTATTTGATAGATATTCGTTTTTGTTGAAGGCCCATATTGTGCTATCGTGATTATTATCTTTATTATCGTGAAATTATGTATGAATGACATCAAAGAATGTGCCAAATATGACAATCGTTTCAAATTGACTAACGATTTGTTTAAATTTAGTTTAATGAACACTTATATCTGTTTCTTTCCGTTGCACAATGAAGGCAATCGTCTTTGTCTATTGATGTCAGATGAACAAGTACCAAATAATTTTTTGTTTAGCTTCTTGCCAATTATTTTCTTCGCATGTGGTTAGATGGAACCAAACTTTTGTTCCTAAATGATTCATTTGTATCCGTCATAATTGAATTTGCTATATTCTTCCTGCTTATGGCGTTATCAATGACTCTGCAATATTCTTCCTGCTTATGATGCTACCAATGACTTTGCCTTTACTTTTTTAAATATTTATTTTACAAGTGTAAGCTTCATCAATTTTAGTAGACGCTGGAATTCACTTAATCTTCCCGTCTCTACTGCTGATTCAGGGTCTAAGACGTTGTAGTCTGTCGATGTCTAACAAGTTGTAGTATGTCGATGTGTAAGACGTTGTAGTCTGTCGATGTCTAAGACGTTGTAGTCTCTCGATGTCTAAGACACAGTAGTCTGTCGATGTCTAAGACGTTGTAGTCTGTCGAAGTCTAAGAAGTTGTCCTCTGTTTCTTTGTCTTACTTTTTAAAATCCTTCTTAACTGTCTCTGGAGCCGAGTCGTGCTTCGCCCTTTTAACACTTTTTAATGCATAGAGATATGTTTTTGTTCTTTCCGACAATATGCAGTGATTTTCCACACAAAAAAGGTTATTTTCTGCTATGCTTCCTCTTCGTATCGTGTTTCTCTGTACCTTGAATAAACTGGCGTACCCAAAAATTTGAAGTCATTGTCACGAAAGATCCATCTGAACCTTTAACTGTATTAACTACATCGGTTAAATACCTTAAGTATTAAACTTCTCTTTCATGTTGGTTCGAAAAACGTTTGAACTTTTCTATCCATTGCTCTTCAGTCCAATGCTATTCACTGGTGAAAAACTCTTCTAATTTATATGGCAATAGTTTCTTCAAATTTGATTACAAAATCACGAAAGAAATTTAAAGAACGTCTGAAGCTGCCCCAGAGATTTCATGAAATGCCGCGAGAATTATGAATTCTAACTGTATCTGGATGAAATATATGCATATTTTCATTTAAGTAATTAATTATCTCAGACTTTTGATTATCTGCAGACTTTTTATTTGAAGCGAATTTTCAGCAAAGGAATTTTAACATTTCAAAAACATTTGTACTGAACGTTTTCTTTCTTTGTGTTACAAACCTTCTTTCCCATTTAGCTTTCGCTTTGTCTTAAAATGTTTCGCATAACATCCATCCATCTTTCCATTCATCTGTAATTAATTTTGCATAACACTTTCTGCATGCTAGTTTCATTTGGTACACAATGGTTCATTATCTTCGAGAATTACATTTGCTTCCATTGGCATATTCACTTATACTTATAGTAATTACATTTAATATGAAAGGGAGTATCGAACTAAATTTATTCACTTCAGTTACCTTTAACTAGTGCCTATTATTAAATTCCAGTTTTATTTATTTAATACTTATCAGTGGCTTTTTCTTAATTTTCCTAAATTATACAGTTGGTTGCTGCAGTTCATAAGGCTTTGCTGTTGGGCCATGCCTCTATTTTGTAAATGATTCAAAAATACATATTTATGCAGGAAAAGGTAACTAGTAGGCATCTATTAAAAGTGACTAATTGGTATTAAAAAAGTGCACTAAAAGATAATTGGCCCTGATGTAAAGTCCCTTGAAGATACTAATAGTTTTAATAGGCGCAAAAACACAAACGTCCAACCCTTATGTATGATAGTGTCTATTTATATGTAAGGGTATAGTAGTGTGTAGAAACACTTTCTACCCTTGTGTGTGTTTTTATGTAAACTTATAGTAGTTTGTCTATAAACATTGCCTAAACCTTGTGTCTTTATATGTAACGGCATATACTTTTGGCTATAAATATTGCCTTACCCTTGCTTGTTTGTATGTTAAGGTATATATATCCTACCCTTGTGTAATATTGTGTGTTTGTATGTCAGGGTAATACACTTGCGACCCTTGTGTGGGTTTCGCTTTTGCCATGATGCATGCATTTATATCAGTAGGGTACATGCTACAACATCGTGGTCACGAAACCAGTCAGATAAATTAATGCACGAGAAATTACCAGGGAATGAGGTCAGACCGTGGCCTAATATATTTCTACCGCGAGATGGAAAGTCGACTATTTGTTCTAAGCCTTGATCATTCATATTATCATCAGTAGCTGGCCCTCTGAGTTACTAAGCGTATTTCCTGGTTTGAATGTTCTATTTGTCCAGTTAGGGTTGATACAATTAAATCACTCTTAACACGTATACGGGCTATATTTCCGTACTATTAAGGTTATATTTTCGAAAAACTGCTCTTTCAACAATATAACTATTGTCACAGTCACTGCTTGGTCCTCTTGGGCAAATCACTCATTTTGTTAGAATTATTGTCATTTTAACATTGTAGCTGAATACAGTGTATGAAAACAAATATTGTGAACTCAGTTTGTCTCGCGTTTTTTAATTGATCACGATGTAATGTTTTGCTTACTGCAATATATGGATAATTGTCGCTAATCCAACTTGTCTGCCCAGCATTCTTTTATGTATTGCTATGAAATCTGGTAAGTATTGTGGTCATCATCTGAAGATGTGCAGAAATCGCATGGCTCGTGAGATGTTTGTTAGAATTATATTATTGCCCTTTTTGAATTGGAGTCTCATATAATGTATGATCGAACCACGTGAATGCAACTAGTTTTAAATTTTGCCATGGATTGACATGCAACTTGTGTGCTTGTTATGGTCATGGTTTCATAACAAGGTGTAAATTTCGCCAATTTTTTTTTTGCTCCCACATCTGATTGAGTTATCGACCTTTTTGTCTTGTAGGTGAATGCATTGTATGGCAAAATGGGTTTGTACGTACAGAAGCTAAATGGGCATGTACGTACAGAGACTAAATGGGCATGTAAGTACCGAAGCTAAAAGGGCATGTAAGTACAGAAGCTAAATGGACATGCACGTGCAGAAGCTAAAAGGGCATGTACGTATAGAAGCTAAATGGGCATGTACGTACCGAAGCTAAAAGGGCATGTAAGTACAGAAGCTAAATGGGCATGCACGTGCAGAAGCTAAAAGGGCATGTACGTATAGAAGCTAAATGGGGTTGTATGTACAGAAGTTAAATTGGTATGTACGTACAGAAACTATAAGGGCATGTACGTACAGAGACTAAATGGGCATGTACGTACAGAGACTAAATGGGCATGTACGTACAGAAGCTAAAAGGGCATGTAAGTACAGAAGCTAAATGGGCATGTACGTACAGAAACTAAATGGACATGTACGTACAGAAACTGAGCCTTCTCGGCGTTGTGTTATTGTTGTAAATAGATTACGAATAACAGACAGACACTAATTTTACCTGTATCCAGCTTCGACACAATGCCAGTGATGGAACTTGATGCATAAACACAGGCACACACAGACATGACGCACGCACGCACCCTGCCACCTGATTTTAAAGACAATTGTAAATTTACAGATGGTTTTAAAATAATTTTGATTGAAGCAGACATTTTGAATATATGAAAAAAATCCAATTTCGTCCATATAAGGCAAACATATTTTGTCTTGCGATGTCCTTTAAGATGAATTCACATTTCAGCAGAATTTCAGTACTGTCATTTTCATAGCATACCGTCTGAATCTAAAATGGCGGACAGCTACATCTACATCTCTGGGAAAGCACAACAAATAAATCAACAAAAATAAATAAAATAAAATAACATATACGGACTTAAAGCATGTAGAATTGGTTTACTGTCGGTAAACTAGAGAATAAGTACTTTTACAGATAAAATATTTCTGATAATATAAAGAAGGCAGAAGCTCCTTCCACTTTCAAAACTATCACAAAGCCTGCCTGAGTCTTCTGCACTTCACAAATATGACCTAGACGGAACAGGTGAACGTGAAGAGCCATGTATGATTATTGATGAGAACATACTTAAGTAGAGACATGTGTGTCAACATCGAATAGTTCAAAAAACATCAATAAATCAATAAGTGTATTCCATCCATGTCACGAATTTCTAAGCTATATGTAGATAATATAGTTTGCTTGGGGACAATAAATTATATGTTGGCTCGGCACATTTCATAACCACTGAGCTCATCTGTAAAGGAGTCGTAAATTGCAGTTTACTGTGTAAGAGTTCTCACCTAGACGAACACGGGAAAAGGATTAAATAAATGTGGACTGTGTGTTTCGTTGTTGATGCATTGCATAGCAAGCACGCATTGTTACCGTGGTTGCTGTAACAGGTGTACCTGCTTCTCGTGTTTTTAAATAATTTACGGAAAACAAACTGAATAACACTGTTCGAAATATCGATGATGAAGTTAGCTATATTTAATTATTTCAGCTTTTCTTTTTCTCTTCTATCTCTTTTCCATGACGACGAGTCTTTGACGGGGGGGGGGGGGGAGGGACATTTTCTTTTTTTGTCTCAGTCTGACACATCAAATGTGCATAATATAATGTGATCAATATAAAAATCATCTCCGCTAGCATCTCAGGGGTTTTCTTAACCATCTCCAATAAAAATCAATAGATCAACAACTTAAAATTTTTGTTAAGGTTTGTCTAATTAGCTGGTGTCTCTTAATGCACGTAAATTTCTTGACACTTGAATTCATCTGAAATTTTCATCATTATGATGTCTTTGTTTTTGTATCATTTATATGCACTCTGTTCTTTTATCCTTTGTTTTAGGCATTTACCATAAAATTATTATGTTTACTTTATACATTTACTTTATTGTCAAAAGTAACTTTAACTTCCCCACACTTATCCGTCACTTAATATCAATCATCCTGCAGCTTAACCGTCTCTCCGATTCACGTTTATCTTGGGGTTAACATCCCAAGCCTCAGTGCAAATAAAAGAAGATAACGATAAAATTATTATAGAATTAACGATTGACAAATCACGCCAGAGGAAATGTGTGCCTGAGACACAGTCACGAGAGAGAAACTTCACATAAGCCAAAAGATCCACGTAGAGTTGAAATTGGCAAGCGAATGAAAGAGGTTCAAAACAATCAACGCAAAAATTAATCGCAAAGCAAAACAAAGTTGAACTTTAAAAGTAAGTACTAGAAGAACTGAAAATCACCTGACGAAAGAAACAAAGCTCCAGCAAAATATAGTATTTTATGGAAAGTTGTATATCTGTGTTACATATTCTGTTTATTTGGTGAGAAAGCCAATTTGTTGACAGATTTTTCAAAGCCCACTTCTTGAAGTTGAAATTTGTTACAGAAAGCAAATCTTACAGGAGAAACAATAGTGTTTGTCGTTGAAAAATAAACAATCTAAAAATAAACAATCTAAATAGAACAACAAGATGAATTAAAGTCATATTGTGCCGCAAGTACAGTCTTGCAACCCGATTTCTGAAACGCTTTGACTTTTGTTAGCTGTTAATTAGCATAGTTTTAACTACTTAAACAATGTCGACTAAAACAGAAATTATGATCAACATCATTTACTCCGCAGCACTAACATCTTTCCTTAAAGTTGCCTACAGACTGCTTAAAAGAAGTTCTTTCAAAAGGCCAGATATCCGCCATCAAACGTGGATATCAGGGAATTGCAAAACTAATCAGTTCAAAATCTTCTACCAGACAGCACGCGGGCAAACATGAATACAAAATTTATGAATAATATACAAAGATAAAATAAAACTTGTATTGCTAAATGATTTAGAGCTTTTCCATAATAAATATCGTATCATACACTAACATGCAAATGTCGACTGAAACAAAAAGTATTATCGACACATTTTGTTATGCAGCACACTAAACTATGTTATTGCAGCGTGATACAGCATGCTTTGAAAAAGAAACTTTTATATAAGAATGCGCTTGCAGCGTTTTTGGCCCGATTTTATCAATGTGTCCGTATTATTATTTTTATCCATTCTCCGGGACGGACCGAAAATCAAAGATTCTGCACTTCCACGTCGTTTGTGTACTGACTTGAAAATATGCAATTTACTCGAGCAGGGGAGATATTTTTGCCCAACAGAAAAATGAGTACTCTTGAACCAAGTGACCTACACTCACAATGAAGCAAATTCCCGTAGTACATGACAACGTTCTTAGTTGTTCACTAAGAGATTATAAAAATGTTTAATCAGAGATCAAATTCTATGGAGATTATGGTCAGAAAAAAAATACAAATAACATATAACGTCTTGAATTGAGTGCAGACTGGCATGACTACAGTTTTATGTGGTTTGTGCATAGTAAGTACATCATAAAACACGTCTGCAGACTTGACGTTACAACAGGAACGCAAACAATAAGAATGACTCCAAAATAGGAATGAAATTGGATTGCTCAGTTCTTTCCTTATACGCACCTTCTAATACAACTATATTTCACAACCTATCCCCACGTGACAGATCAAACTACTCATTCTAATGTTTGAAAATACCTACCTAATCATGTGCCCTAACGCATCCACTAAGAATTAACAGATACCCTTGACGGATCCGACCAATGCGACAAGGCTGAATCGCGTAAACATGTTTACTAATAATTTATTATCAATAGCTGTCAAGACGTACGTAAGGATCTAGATATAGATCATACTCAATTTTGCGTTCTTTAATATCTTAGAAGAGACCCTATGCAAGTACGACACCAAATAAAGACAATCTGTATAATTTACAGACATGAATAAAAGTTGTACAAAATTAGGTAAAATCATGTACCAGGAGTTACAATATATAACACATTTTATCTGGTCTGATGTGAGACAAAGACAGAATAACAGATTACAGGTAATATAGACGTTAATGTGCAACAGGTATCCACATTAAATATGTAGGTGCTCAGAATATGCATGTTGTTTTGTGTATGATGACCAATAAACAGGAAGCAAAATCAGCTGAAATCGTTATGTGTAGAGTATGAATAAAATACCTAATGAAGCCTAATGATGATAAGACTGTATTTGAAATGCGAGAAGACTATGTTTGATATGCGATAAGGCTATGTTGGAAATGCGAGAAGACTATGTTTGATATGCGATAAGGCTATGTTGGAAATGCGAGAAGACTATGTTTGATATGCGATAAGGCTATGTTGGAAATGCGAGAAGACTATGTTTGATATGCGATAAGGCTATGTTGGAAATGCATTAAGGCTACGTTTGAACTAAATTTCTTTGAGACTGGATGTGAGACGTTTTCGATTTTATCATCGTTATCTGTCATTCCTTTCTGTCCAGCAAGACTTGCAATAAGCAGTGGTTCCTCAAATATTGCTATACATCCTGAAGATAAATTAGATAAGTGGCTAGAGTTATTGGTTATGAAGGTATACTTACTACTTTGTGATTAATGATTGTAGAAGTCTTGACGAGGCAACAGCTGAAAACGAAAGCACCTAACCAAACCAAACTAACCTTTAGTGGTTGGCATTTTGAAACATCATTTTCTTGACTTGTTGAAAGACATATATGGAATCAAAGATTTAAGGGGAATACAGTTGTTTTAGAAACCTTTATAGCAAGAATTAAAGGCAAAGGAAACTGTGGAAATGAAGGATGAGCTAGAGGGAAATACATTTTTCAATATGTTTTTACAGCAATAAGAAAAGGCAAAGGAAACTGCGTGGAAATGAAGGATGAGCTAAAGGGAATTAAAAAATGTTGATATGTTTTTACAGCAAGAATACAAAACAAAGGGATCCGTCTGGAAATAAAGGATAAGCTGTAGAAACTCTTAACAGAGCAAAGCTAACAATGTTGATGTGTCTGATATCTCCTTGTCAGGATTAAAGTGTAAGTTATTGTATTTGCTCTAACAACCCCCACTCTTCACATATGGACATTAAAAAATCGTAGTCACAAACTTCGTCATCTTCTATTGCACCTCAGCTGCATGCTGCCATCTCATTTTCACATATACACCGTATATTTGTTTAGTGAAAGTATTTGTCATCCTCTGCTGTGAAGGCCATAGGTTAAGCATTTTTCGGTGTTAATGTTCATTCACTTGTTTCGCAATATTACTCAACACATCGTAAAAAGATTTTAACACAATCCGTACCTTTCTCACTTATTGGTTTATATCTTTGGTGAAATGAATATGAGATAGATGTAAAACACTGCTGAATGCATTTAGTTGCCATTTTTGTCAATGAGACCATTCCCAGTTTGTCGATCTTGTTTCTCAAAGGTAGAATAAAATTTCCACTGACTTGACAGGTCAAGTGTGTGATATTCTTTGTTTTCATTTATTATACCTATCCAAAAATATGGACCTTTTTTCACCTCACTCGTGTGTTTAATTTTTACGAATTGTTTCATTAAGCAGGTGTATGCAATATTAAATTTGTGCATAAAAACTGTCCCTTGCAGCCTTAGCCATACCGAAGGCTGAAGACTTCATCTAATTGCCTGATAAAATTAGCGATTATAGTAACATCATAGGTCACCAGAACATGATCCCTAAGCGGTCGCTGTCAGATCTTCACGTAGGAGAACGAAGATCCGATTTTAATCCGATTGAGTGTTAGTAAACATCATGAAATAAAGAGAGTCGTCCTTTGATTGGATGAGCTCAAAAGGTTATGTATGTCACGTGTAAATTCTCTCATCTATATAATGCATGCAGTGACCAAGCAGTGTGTTTGATTTAATCACACGATAATTTTCAGTATGGTTCAGAAATTGGGAGATATGAGCATTAAAAATATATTGAAGTACTTCAAACTAAATTTTGTGAATGCATCAACGCGAACTTCTGTCTGTATATGTGGATTCGGAGGATTGGCTATCAAAATCCATTACGATAAAAAAAATTTAAAAGTTGGTTGCTCATTTTGAGCATAAGTAGTTCATAGGTAACTCAGGAGATGTTATCAAGTGCTGATAACATTAAACATTGCTGAGAATCACGGGTCACAATTACGTTATAATGTTTCTGCGTTTTGTATGAATAACATTAAGTTTAGTTTTATCAGAATGTAAATGATATCGATGTCTGTCCATCTTGACTTATTAAAAGAATTAAATATGAACGGAATCAAGAATAATATTTCTCTATCAGACTGTTCTCAAACTTTATTTTTACTGTGAAATTGACCAGCACTTTAGAACAAGAAAATTACGTGTGTTAATAAAATCATCGGATAGGTCTTAACAAGCTGAGACTGTTTATTCATAACTTATACATTGAAAATTGGAGACGAAAATTTTTGCGCAACAAAATGTGGTTTATTGGGTTTATAGGTTTAATGCCATTTTTCAGTACATCACAGGCTGTACGTCCTAGCCGGTATATATGCCTGACGAAGAACATGGAAGACCTTAGGAAGTACCATCAACACACGGGAAGCTACTGGCAAACTTTCTAACATACCGAAGTTGGCGGAGCCGAGGATCTAACACATTCGGACAGGCGTGAGATCTGTAAAGGCAAGCGCCTTAGACCACTTGGACACCTATGGCCCCTTCATGGTTGGAAATGACGGAATGTACCTATTTTTATAATGGTCATTTAACTAGAAACATTATTGAAAAGGCCATTGACTTTGTAATGGTTTTTCAGTGTTAAGCTGAAATAAGAACAAGCTTAATTATGGAAACTCTCGATTGCCAAATTAATATGGAAACACTCTTTGTGCCATATTAATATGGAAACACTCTTCGTGCCAGATTAATATGGAGACACTCTTTGTGCCAGATTAATATGGAAACACTCTTCGTGCCAGATTAATATGGAAACACTCTTTGTGCCATATTAATATGGAAACACTCTTCGTCCCAGATTAATATGGAGACACTCTTTCTGCCAGATTAATATGGAAACACTCTTTGTGCCAGATTAATATGGAAACAATTGATGTGCCAGAATACTACGGAAATACTAGTTGTGCCAGATTTATATGAAAACACTCTTCGTGCCAGATTAATATGGAAACAATTGATGTGCCAGAATACTATGGAAATACTAGTTGTGCCAGATTAATATGGAAACAATTGATGTGCCAGAATACTATGGAAATACTAGTTGTGCCAGATTAATATGGAAACAATTGATGTGCCAGAATACTATGGAAATACTAGTTGTGCCAGATTTATATGAAAACACTCTTCGTGCCAGATTAATATGGAAACAATTGATGTGCCAGAATACTATGGAAATACTAGTTGTGCCAGATTAATATGGAAACATTATTTTGCCAGATTAATATTGAGACTCTCTTGTGCCGAATACTATGGCAACACTCTTTGTACAAGATAAATATGGAAACACTCATTATATCAGATTAATATGGAAACTTTAGTTATGCCGGATTAAAATGAAACTGTTATCATACTCATTAGAAGTAATAATATTATTAGGCAAATTATTATTATTATGCAAAGTTTCTTTCTTAGCTATTAGGAAGAGAGAACATTGTACAAAGATCTCAGTGAAAATTTTGTTCTCATGTCATTTGATCATTTCAGCTAGTGTCTGTTTTATTGAGTCTCTAGGTAACAGTATACTTTACAAAACACTCATTCCATCTCCTGATAGACAAATATTTAAAACGGAATACTTAAATAAAGATCCAATTTAAATAAATCGTGGAAAATTTGGAAAATATATAAAGATGAAACAATAAATGACTGCATTTTTAGCAAGGAAATTTAAGCATTTCAAAATAAACCAGGACATAAGCACATATACATTAACTGGGAAATAAAAATATGGCTTGACCTAATTACAATTCCAAACACACGGAAACAGGCAAGACTATTAATCTACTTAGATCATGCTTGGATGAACGGAAAATGCTTTAACAAAAAATGTCCGATTGCCCGCTATCTGTTATGTCAACAGCTTCTTGTTGAATCACAGAATATATTATTCCAATTTTGAATTCAGTATAATTTCCAATAAATGTCTTTATCCAAGAATTCTGTAGGTGCACGAATGTATTTCTAGCGAACATAATCACTTTAAATTCAATAAATTGAAGAAGAAAAAAATCTCAGCCCAACATGAACACAACATAAAACAACTTGACATCTCAAGTGTTAAGGCACAACTGAATAATTCTTATCATAACATCAGTTATAAGACTAACTAAAACGCAAAACAGATTCCAGGATGATTGTCAACCTTCTAGAAAAAATTGAAGTTTGTAATAATAGACATATGCTTGATGTCACGTAATCCAGGACTGACCTTAACTTAACTTAATGTTTCTTACTCTGAGAAAAAATTTTTAAAAAATATAAAAAAGTTGTTTACCAAAACTATCACTGGTTCTGAATCAAGGTCAGAAACTAGATGCAATGTTATTAGTTGTTTATCAAACAGAACTGAACTCAAATTCTGGACAAAATCAAGTCCAGTAAACAATATTACATTGCAATAACATGTAATGGAATAAAAACATATTTTAAAAATAACAAACAAACAATTAATTCAATTAAATGTTCATAACATCCTATTATTATATATGTATTAGAAATTAGGGAGGACCACTTTAGGGACAAGGGGACTTTAATGTTACTACAGAGGGTAGCAAATATAGGAACAATGGGAATTTAACACGGTGGACCTATAAAGGAACAATGGAATTGAACATAGGGTTGTCAAGGGACAAGGGGATATGGATTGAACATAGGGTCTGTCTAGGGTCAAGTGGAAATGGAACAGGGTGGGCCTGTCTAAGGACAAGAGGAATTGGACATGGGTGACGTCACGGTACTGGACACTGGGGACAATGGCAGCAGGGTTACAAGTGGCTGAACTCAATTTTGGGCTACATAGTAACATTGTTAGAAGTGGCTGACTTTAGATTGTACAGTGTGTACTTAGCACCTGTTGCATAATGACGATATTATTGTATCCGAGATTTATATATAGAGTACAGCATTCACAAGAACTGAAACTATGTTGGCGGTGTTCATCAATTTACATAATTGTAATGTTCCTATAAATATTTATAATCAAGGAAAAGACCAATGGAGAAATGGATGTGACTAAAAGTAACGCTAAAATTACGAAATTGTCCCAGAATTTAATGGAGACTAAACATATCCTGGAATATTAGAGTACATTGGTTTAGTCTAAAACTAGTACTAAAATTACCATAATGTTCCATATTGAAGTGGGGGGAAATTCCGGAATATGATATTCAAATTATCGTGACTTAATTGATAACAGCCAGGTCTTTTTTTTGTGTGTGTCAGAAATGGCCAAGACAAAGCTTAGCACTAAATTCTGAACTGTATCGGACTTCAGAGAACAATGAAAATAGTCAGGAAATAATTTTTTTAAAAAAACCAAGAAGGCTTAAAGTATTTCTGAAAATACTAAACTCATATAGCCATTAGTGGAAACTGGCCAAAACTTTCCTTTGTTGGCGTAGAGCCTAAGTAAGAATGTAAGAGGAGGTGAAATCTCACAGACTCTTACACACATTATATACCATCCAACACCTCATACAAATAATATACATCACAAGACCTATAATATCCAATATCACCAGTTCGATCCACAGCCCTTACACACACTACCCTAAAAAGTCTGTGTTAACTGAGAGTCTAAGAGGAGGAAATAAAATCTCACAAACATGTGCTCACACGCCAACTATGCCATCCAACACCCATAATTCATTAACCCCTCGTGGTTTTTTGTCGTTTTCGCCTGAAATGCAAGTAGGAAACACATTCTGGGGGCTATTTCTGAATACATCCAAGGCATCGACTTCCAACAGATTTTCATTAAACTAATGCGTACTTGTGTTAGAAACATCATTTTCCATTATTTTGCTCGCGCATAAGCAGAAGTGTAAAAGTTGGAGTTCTTTTTTTTTTTTTTTTTTTTGCTTAACGGACCCGTCATTTTCGTATCGAGATTACTCTTTATTCCAAATGCCCACCTTATCCTATTTTTTGCAAAGTTTCACCTGTCTGTGTGCAGTTCAGACCGGTCTGCCTTAGATCGCAGGCCAAAGAGTGTAAAGTCCGGACACAAAATCGGATTCCGACCACGGACGAGTTTTGGGTGGAAAGAAACGGGTCCAGAACATTAGGGTTTTCCCTCTATATCTTGTGGTGCAACTAAAACGTTTAGATTATCTGATATCATTGTAGAACTACATATGCCTACCTTTCTATAATACCACCCACTATCATACATGACCTTGACGCTACAGAGCTCGGCTGTAGGCTACTACCTCCTGCCACGTAATCTCGGCGCCAGGGATTAATGAGATAAAATACTACTCGTTGCACCATTTATACCATCCATCACCCCACACACTATCATAAAATGTCATGTGTTAGGTTAGCGTGTAAGAGAAGGATATATGAAAGCAAACAAAACATACTATCCATCACTCCATAAAAAGTATAGCCATTACAGCACTATACTATCCAACACCTATACAGACACTATCCCAATCGTCCTGTGTTAGCTTAAAATGGAAGAGAAGGACCTATGTTAAATTCTTCTTCTTACCCCTCTATAGGTCCGCCATGATAAATTCCCCTTGTCCCTATATTTGCTACCCTCTATATATAAAGTGACCCCCTTTCTCTTCTTGTATGTGTACGTAAATGTATACATATATTTGTATACGTGTATGTACGTGTATAAATGTATTCATATAGTTGTGTGTATGTGTATGTAGGTGTGTAAATGTATGGATATATTTGTGTATGTGTATGCATGTGTGTAAACATATGGATATAATTGTGTCTATGCATGTATGTGTGTAAATGTATGCATATAGTTGTGTATGTGCATGTACTTGTGGAAATGTACGCATGTAATTGTGTATGTTTATGTACGTATGTAAATATACATTCATAGTTTTGTATGTGCTTTGTTCTGTTTAATTTTCTTTTGTTTTTAAGTTGAAAATATATTTTAAAAAATATATGATGATTTCTGGAGGAAACCTTTTAAAGCCAATCGGGGTTAGGAGACAAGAGAGATAGTACATGCTTCTTCCCAGGTTGTTAAGCGCTTTCATATATAAGAAACATTACCATTTTTCGAAAAAGTTTCGGCTTAAAGATCAAAGCCTAAACAAACAACAAAACGATAAGTGACCATATATATATAAGGGCGTAAATATTTATGGGAGAGGGCTGTTTTTCGACAGTGGGAAAATACATTACAGACCCCACTTGGGCACGTTTAGCAGCAACACCCCGGGCACGTTTAGCGACAATGGGAATTTAACATGGGGAATATTGGGCTTGTATAGCGACAAAGGAAAGGTGGTTTGTTGTATAGGGACAACTGGAATGGAACAGGTGAAGTGACAACACGAAACGGGACATTGGTAACAATGTGGAAAGAAATTGACTTGAATACATGCTACTCTATGTAGAGACAAAAAGAGTAGAGATCTAGACATAGACATATACAACACACATACATAGATTTATGAACACCAATCTATCACACCTAAACTATAAAATCGACTACAAAAAAATTTAGTCAAAGAGAATAAACATATTTTTCAGGCAATGGAGTAGCCCTGAAAAGGGCCTTTGTTTTGTTTTTTCGTCTTCTTCTTTTAGTTTTTTTCTTTTCATCCACCATTTTCTTAGTTTTGTAATTGCTTTTGTCTTCTTCATTTTTAATTTCCCACCTCCTCCTGTTTTTCCTTCTGCTCTTCCTCTTTCTTCCTTTCATTTTCTTCTTCCTTTTTCTATTTTGTTACTCCACTCTTTCATCCTCTCTATGTCCTCTTCATCCTCCTTCTCCTCCTTTTCTTTTTAAATCATTTGTCTCAGTTGCTCCTCACCTTTTTTAAATTGTTCAATTCCATTTTTAAATGTGCGGACTATAGGCCCCATTTTCGATTCTTACTAGTAGCATTTCAACCATGCCTATCGGATCCACCAATTCCTGTAATTTCAACATTTTATCCGTATGGTTGCTGGTCATCTTCTTTGGTTATTCCTTGTAGAATGACGCGAAAGATGAACGGTGAAGTTTACCGTATATACTTCAAGCACGGACGTGAATGAAAACGCCCCTTACACTAACTTCACGTATTACCTACTATCCACACAGAAGGGAAGAAAAACTATTATATGCTATCTACAAGCCACAATTCTACTATCCACAAAAGGGAAGAGGAGAGAAAAAAACCTCCCACAATTTCAATACCCACACACGGGAAGTGGAAAAACAAACCCATTATCTACTATCCACACACGGGAAGAGTAAAAGAAAAACTATTAGCTACTATCTACACATGGGAATAGGAAAAAATCTAAAATATACTATCCACACAAAATACGCGCACGCATACAAACACACATAAAAACATACACACAACGAACGCAAACGCATACAAACACAATATCTACTATCCACACGAACGTACGCTAACTCATATAAAAACACGCACAAACACACGCACACACACACACAGTCACATCAGCAAAGGAGTAAGTGTTTTTAGTCACACTACTCCACATTCACGTCAATTGGTAACTTGAATAGTCTCTTTTCTAGAAATCTGGATAGCCCTGAGAAGAGCTGTTTTTCCCCTTCCAGGTCTGGTTCCAAACTGGTCTACTCCAGTCCTGTTCCAAACTGGTGTTTGTTCTTGGGAGCACAATGAGGGGTTGAGTGACCTCATCATCCCAGGTTTCTCTCTCAGGGATAGTGAAGATTTCCCCCTGTCTTCTATTTTGCAGTCGGTATGATGAGGTCTCCTTATCTTGGACGCTGGTACTGGTGGCTGAAGCTGACGTTGTTGTGGTTGTGGTGCTGGTTGTCGTGCTGGTTGTAGTGGAAGATGCGTCCTCACCTCAGACTTGATCTCACGCAGTGGTCTCAGCATGAGGTAAGGCAGTATCTTTGTTTAGTGTTCCTTCTCCTATTCTTTCTTTTTCTCCTCTTCCTCTATCCTAACACTTTCTGCTAAGGCCTCCATGGTCAGTTCATCTAGTATGCACCTTGCATACTCCAGGTGCATCTGAATCTCCAACAAGTTCGCTATTCATGGTGGGTGGCCAGAGTAATGAACGCTTCCCTTTATATTTGTGAAGCACGGACTTAAAGGAAAACAACCCCTGATACCAAGACTTACAAGACCGACATTACTATCCATCACAAAACTTTGGAATGCACAGATCTAAAGAGAAACACTCAATCACTTATTTACTTACAAATACTAAATACATACACAAACATACAGACTATTTGACAAGCTACGGAAACGAAGTGCTTATAGACACACTTCTATTTTCTTTTGCATATAGACGCACCATTATTTTTTAAAGTACAGACAAACACAAATACACACAGTTTGGCAATTGAACTAGAATGCCATTTCTAGAGTATTGGTCTAGCCCTGAAAAGGGCAGTTTTTGTGGATGGGGATTATAGCAATCTTTAATCGTCTAAGATTGCGTCCCCGTCTGGCGGCAGGCTTTCACACAGGATAGGGTCTGCTTCCTCGGAAAGAGAAAGAGAACTATTTCGTGTCTACACGGCAGTAAACAAATTTTCTGCCTGGTTCCTGTTGTTGCTGCTGCTACTGCTATTCCCTCTGCTCTCTTTGCTTCTGAATTCTGTACTTCTCTCTCCATTCTTCTTTCTCCTTCTTGATTTCCTCTCTCAAAACCTCTTCTATCAGGTCTTAGGCCACTTTAAGCATCCTGACATCCTCTATCTCTTCAAGCTTGGGTATCAGACTTTGCTTGACACGAAGGATGAGTCAACCATAGCTGGTCAAACTGGAGACTGCCTCGCTTTATAAGTTTCAAGCGCGGACACGGTAGAAAAAATTCCTAAGATTTGTATTGGGTCGCAACGCTGTGATCGTTGATTTTAGGGTGATGGATAGAGAGAAGTCAAAGAGCATGTATATTTATAAAAACTGAAAACAAACGAGACGGAATTTTCCTAAACACAGTTTTTATTCAAACAACAAACAAATAAACAATTACCCATAAAACATTTTTTTCCAAACAAACAAACAAACAATTTTTTTAAAAAAACAAACTATTTTTGACAAGGTTGACACCGATGCGAAATGAAGTGAGATTTCCACTAATGGAAGTCATTGGGCCATTGATGTATACTTTTCCTTGCGAAAGACAAAAAGTAACCATAATGGCCACAGATCCATCGATCTACTTTGTTATCATTTCTAGAGGAGTGACGATCAAAATAAGTCACTAAAATTTATGTTCTAAAGAAGACCCACGACTGCGTTGATGAAAAAAATACACACAGTAATGTCCACACACCAAGGAATCTATGCCTTGTAATTTCACGTTATTGAATCGTGACCTCTGGGCGTTTCTTCTCATAAAGTCAATGATATAGTCTTCCAATGGTGTTAATCCATATGAATCAAAATACTTCACACAACCCTCTTTAGGAAAGTAGACGGTCAACCAGTGATTTCCAGAGAGATAGCTGTCGTCCGTGTTGATGACATAAGCTTGATGGTCGTTAGGTTTTCGATGAGGAAGTTCTTTAGCGCACTCCACAGGATTTCAAGAAGCATTGTACAAACTGTGGTTCAAAAGATAATAAAGTTCCCAGGTATCCATTTTTGTGTTGTTGTTTTTTCTTGTTTTATTTAAAGGTAATGAAAAGTATCTTCGCTTTGTCTCTGCACTCTGAGTCGAGAGAGCTTCGATGTGATGGATCTCTAGAACAATTAGTGGAGAAGAGGAATGATCACGCAAGCGTCGTCCAGACACTCATCCAATTTTTCTTCTTCACTGAGCATCAGGCATTTATCGTGTTGAATTTGACTGGGATGATCGTTTTGACATTCATAGCAATCTTTCTTGATCAATTCCGAAATATTATCAGCCAAATATATGATAGGATAATAAATGTTGTTCTTGTTCTGATCATCTGGACCTCATTAATACGTCCCCCATGGCTCCCTTGTCGTTCACGACTTCCACGATATCCTCCCAATCCATTTCCAAAGTGTCTCCATCATTCAAAGAGGGATTACAGTCTTCCGTAACTTCTAATAGTCTAGAATGACTTCTCTCAAACTGCTGTTTTCTATCGTAATATCAAATTCAGTATACAGGATAAGTTCACTGTCTCGGTTAGAGCTTTAGCAAATTGAAGTTCCACACGAACCTGTCCTTATTTTATAGGGTGGAAATGTCCCTCGTCGCTATCGTGGTCTGGAATGAAATCAAAAGCCCACGAATGTTCTCTTGGAAAGTATCCGCTCAGTGTCCTCCAAGAATCAGGAATCGCTGGGTCGTGGCCAGTAGCCTCATTTATATTTGTGACTGAAGTAGTGTCCTCCCATAATCAGTCTTCGATTACTTTGGAAAAGAGCATAGTTTAAAAATGGAGAAAAGAATCTGAGTTTGCGTTTCACTTGTATTTTGACCAAATCTCGATAAATACGTTCTCTCATTTCCTTAGGTAGATTCTGAATGTCCTCTTCTAAACTAGACCTTCACAGCCATGTCTTTCTTTTGACTGAGATAATAAGTTTACCTTTTGCACAGAACTGATCGTACGTAATTAGCGAATTGAAACTTTTAGTCACTAATTCACATACTAGACATCGCACAGAGTTTTCCTTTCAGACAAAATTTTATAGCGTAAAATATTTTGGTAATCCTTTAATTCTTTCTCTGGAATTCGTTGTAGTATGGTCACCATGTAAGTAATACGATGAGTAGCCACCAAAGTCTTCTGGTGTTCGTCCAATTCAACAATGTCTGACCATTGGAACGCTTTCAAATTAATCAGTCCTCTTATGCATTTAGGTAACAATAGTGACGTAACGGATACAACTGTTTCTTGCGTTTCACTTGTATATTAACCATCTCTCGGTCAATGCGTTCTCTCAAATCCACAGGCAAACCACAAATGTTCTCTTGTAAAGTATCCATCCAGAGATTAATGAGGTCGTCCCACTAAAGGTAGGTAATGACAATCCGGAGACCATCGAACAAGTTCCAGGTAAGACAAATATTTCTGTTCCCACTCTTGAAGTGACGCACCGCAAGTGAAACACTTGCCTTTATCCCCTTCGCCCAAGTAGATAAATCGGGCTCTGGCTAATTCTTCGGGGGTAGGTCCTCCCAGGTATTTAGGCAATGGACAGGTGTTTACTTAAGGTTGGATGACATCTGTAGAGTGGTAGCTGCATGATTTCACGTGGAGGATGACATTGACAATGAAAACTAGCAAAGAGTCCACTATAACGATTGTCATCGCTTTCGCATCCGTCAGGTTTGACACTCACAGCATCACATTCCATGATAGGTATGGGAGTAGACGTAGTAGTCATTGCAAAGTTCCCATGATGTGATACTGGATCGCAAAGGTCACAGCGTACGACATCCCTGCAATCGCAAAGCACATCATAGCACTCCACTTGAGAATCCCCAGCACTTGAATTGTACCTGTCTGAACTTGTTTTGTGCTTTTCTGAAAGTATTCTACTTTCTCGCTTGGTGATGGTAGTTACAATAAACTATCAGCCTTGGACGTTTTCTCTTTTTATACTAGTTGTAATGAAATCTCGAGCTTGTACATTGTTCCTTTTTTATACCTAGTTTTGGAAGTCTTCCTTTTTTCTTTCTGGACAACGGTTCTCTAAGGTACCGTCATACCTATACCGTAGTGTGATGGGTAGAAAAACCATATAAAGCAAAGGACAGTGCGGAGAACATTGAGTATGTTCCAGAGTAGCTGAATCTTTATAGAGACATCGATCCATTTGCAACTTCAGACCACAACTGAAACATTGTACTTTGTATCCCAATCCATTTCAGGTAGACAAAACCTGTTCTAACTAAAACGTACGCAATAGGTAATCCTTCCCTATCCGTGGACCTGGCTCAATCACAATAGTCAGGCAAGAAGACAGGAAAATGATATAGTTTGAACTTGGAGTTCTCAGTGGGTCTCTCACTCATTTTTTGCCGTGTCGACGTCATCCTTCTTATTGGTGGCTATCCTCTTGAAACCATTTATTTTAAATACCGGCATGTCCGTAAGGTAAAGTGGCACACAATTCGATACATTTTTTCCAAAGGTCGACTGACAATTTGGTGTGTGGGTAAACGTACAATCTTGGGCGGTTCATATTTTCTGACCTTAAAGTTTACATCCTGTCCAGACTGAAAGGTTTCTTTCAAGACCCCAAAGTTCAACACTCGAGTGGTGCGATAATTGAGGGTCCATCCTTTCACTTTACACTCGGTGTGTACTTCTCCTTGTTTGTCCCGGTATTCTTAGCCGTAATGTTTAGGACCACCACAATTGAAACTTAGAATCTTGTCGTCGGGGTGCTCGTATCTCCTAACAGTTCTAAAACTTTGTACAATTTTAAGCGAGCATGAGCTGTCACGTAAGCCGCAATGATGACATTTCCAAATTCGTCGCCTTGTACAAAGTCCATATCTTCTTCCAAATTTGTCGGTTTCTACAAAGTAGAGTTCTTCCTTGCAATTGACTAAGATCAAGTCTCCATGAAGGACGTCCACGTGTTTCATGTACTTGGGTTTTATTTGTCATGAATCATCTGGAAGTAGCGGGATGGATTGGACTAATACTCCGTCTTGGGTAAACACGTACGTTATGCTATTTTGCCCCACAAACAATTCAACATCACTTTTGCAAACGATCGCCTTCCTTCTAGTCTTCTGGTCAAGAGTGATGCCTTCCTACTACCAGTATTTCTCTTTGAATGTATTTTGGTCTTAGGGAGGGTGGCAACAGGAAGGATAGCCACTGGCTTCTTGTTTTAAAATGCCTTACTGAGTTTGGTCACCATTGTGGTATTTTTGTGGCTTGGGAAAGTGGTAAATTTCGCACACTTCTAACAGTTGGTATCTCAGGTCAAGAGCTTTAAACAATTCCACGCTGACCTAAGTTCCTGTCAAGGCACGTTCTTCCTGGATGTGCTGACAAGGTCGGCATTGGTTGCACGTTTCCGCACAGGTACGGCACAATGGAAACATCCGTTTTCCTTGGTAATGGTGAGGTAAAACGTGATAGTATAAGACCGTGGGAGGCAAGACTTTGCATTTAATCAATCTTTCATATTGTCGAATGTTGTCCAGGTCGATGTGTTCCTTCAGCAATTGTGGTTGCCCTTCGGGAAAGCGACAATATTTGCACACGTATGGATACAGCGAACACACGTCAAGTATTTGATTTCTTTTCCTTTCTCCTCGTCGGCGTGGAAGGGCAAACAGGTGGCATTCATTCGTGCTCCGTACAAACTATCCCACGGATTCAGTGGATCCACTTGTAACTTTCCACGATGCGTTTAAACTCGGGATCGGTTTTCGACGGTGCTCGTACTCGTGTTCCCACATTTCCACCACTTGATATCCTTGATGTTCTAACTTCAAGCGCCGCTGACAAGTGGCCTGGTACGAGTCTTCCTCGGCTCGTTGTAAAAACTGATTTTTAGTGTCACGTTGAGCGCAGCAGGGGGGACATCCGTGAAATAAGCACCTGTTAAACTCGTACCCGATCTTGTCTTTTTTTTATTTTATAAAGTCTCAGTCATCTTTTCGCCTCCTCCGTTGCGAGCGTGTTGGATCCATTTGTCTTCCTTGTCGCACATGTAATGTAATCAGCGTAGGGCTTTGACCGAGTATTGACGTTTGACAAAATTAGTCGTTTGGGGGTTTATGATAGCCAAGGTGGTTTCGGGCATGAATCTTTTCCGGTATAATAAGGAACACGCTGTGGCAATTGTGCATGATACTTTCAAAGGATCAGTCCCTCCGTGTTCCATGAACAGTTCTCGAAATTTTCCACAGCGTTAAAAGCTTCTCGTTGTTCGATGCACATGTTGCCGGGTTCGTAGTAGTGAACCTCAGGCAAATGTGGCAAAATGGCGTGTTGATTGGCTTCGGTATTGAAAAAGTACGGAAAATAGCCTTTGGTCATTTATGTCATTCCAAACGTTTTAGGCATTCGGCTCAAATGCATGGCCAAATAACTCAGCAAATCTTTACACTGCACTTGTCCCATTTGCATGGAACTGATTTTGACTCGGTTCAAAGTCACTTTAGGATGTTCGGTACTTTGTTCCGTATAGTATCTGAGAATAAAATGTCCATCGTATCCCGAGAAATTGTGAGCCATTACCGTAGCAAGGCGATGACAATCTCCGTAATGTTCGATGTCCTCTTGGCTCCACTTTTCTTCGATGGGGTCTAAGATCCATCGGGCGAAATCGTCTAGCTTGTTCGGTCCCCGAAAGATTTTTTCACGTCCTCCAGGAATCTTGCTGCAGTGATGGCAGTGACTAAAGATAGGCTCTTGGATGCACTTCTCGCACGTTCGATTAGTCACGCAGAAATTAGAAATGTGAATACCGGTCTCTTGCATGCATTCGAAATCGAAAACGATGAAATTGCCTTTATTCTGGTCATCTTTATCTTGATGTTTGGATCGATATTTTTTAATGAAGCAGTCGTATTCCAAGTCCACGATTTGGCAACAAATTTGACATCGTTTCTTTCCTCGAGATACGTGTGTCTTAGCATTATTGCCTCGTATCACTTGTCCATAAGTATGGCACAATCTCAGCAGTTGACAAGCACTTTTGTGCTGTGAACCTTGCGTCTTTTCATATAGTGTTGGTAATAGGAAAGGCCGACAAACGTGCGTTGACAAGCAGAGCAATGCACTCGTTGTTGTACTTCGTCAAGTCTGGATTTATATGCCAAACATTCCTCACATTTCGATCCACAATGATTGTGTTGCTCTCGATTGTTATAACCATAGTCATATTTCTCACAGTAATAACTGTATCGTAGGAATGTGGCAATAGTGGTAACGACATCAAAATGTGCATCGTGATGGACGTGAATGTATTTTCCGTCTTTGAAATCTTACCCTCGAGACAACAGAAGTCCACGCACTTCTTGAGGTTGCACTTTCAACGTGTAGCGTGGATCCAAGACGTCTTGCAATTTTTGCATTTCATTAATACCACAGGGGGTGTCTTTGGATAGCCCCGATTGCTGTAACAGGAGTTCTGCTTCTCTTCGTTGTTCGGCTCGGTCCCATCGTTGAATAGTTTTCCAGGCTCTTTTCCATTCTTCTTTTGTCGTTCTTGTCGGCATACGTTCGTCCCACCTCGATGGTGCGGGCTAAACACATCTTGTATTGAGTGTTCTTAATTAGAACGAGGCTCTTGTTGGTGCTGCGAAGGTCGTCCAACAAAAACACCTTTTTGTGTCCTGTCCATTGGGGAAGAGACGCGTAGGTCATGAATAGTGTTGCTTTTCCATCGGTGAGGTGAAACTTGTCGTTGGATTGTTGCACGTGTTGAATCTTGTCAATGACTTTGGAAGGTGTGTTCTGATGGGATGCTAAATTCGATCCAAACGGGAGACTTCAAACTGTCGTGATGAATGGAAAGTCTGAAGCGATCATCTTCTTTGGCGTCACATTGCCGTTTGAGCGTGGTTAACAAAGAATTACACACCTTGGTGATGAACCCCTCTACATTCTCCAACGGTACGTCGGACTTGATCTCTTTAAACTTCACCGTGTAGGTGTAAGCCGTGGTTCTAAATTTTCTAGAGAAGCGCTTTTCCGTCTCTCGAATGTGGTTGTACTTTTCAGGGTTTGCTAGTGGACTTTGGTTTGGTGTAAACTCTCTGTGCATGGATTCTGGCTCACTCATATCATCTTCAAAATCGCCGGCATGAATCTGAGCCAAGACTTCAGCTACTGTGCGAGGCGATAAATTACGCTTCTGTCTCTTACTTTCTTCTTCATTATCCACGATCGTTTCATCTTGACTGCAAAATGTCAAATGACAAGCTCTTTAACGCCATGGGTCACTATATCGATGTCCGACCAGTGTATTCCCTATATAAAGGGTCAGTGTCTTCCCTCCAAGTATTCATTTCACTCTCTAACAGACCACAACGATGGAAGTGCCTACTCAGCTCGACTTCCTGATCAGAGATTTGCGAGGTGTTACGAAATTTTTCTTCAGACAAGCCAACGAACTACTCCCTCTCCTTTCGAAATAAAATTCAAAATACTTGCTATATCTGTAAGAAGAAAAAGCATTAGGTTACAGAGTATCCAGAGCGTCAAAAAAGCAAGACAGGTGTCAGACGAAATAACAGTCAAGATACCTGTTATCATTATCAAGAGAAAGGACATAGGTCTTCAGACTGCCCTAAAAAAAAAAAAACAGGAGCAAGAGGAAGAGAGAGGTTCAGAACAGAAGAGGTACGTTCCTAAAAGGAACAACCCAGACACGTACAGAAAGAGAAACAAGAGAAGCAAAGAAGACGAGGAGAAAGTGAGGAAGAAGAGAAGGAAAAACCCGTGAAAGTGAAGAAATTCAATTGTGAATCGGATTGTAAAATTTGTACCAAAAACAGACCAGATAGAAAACTTAAGTTTCTCTTGGTTTTGATTTTTTAGACTATGGGTCTACACTCACGCACTCACTCACACACACGTACATCATGAGACAAAAAAAAAGGGGATTTTGAGTTTTAATTGATTTTGGTAAAATTCATGCTACCTCTTTTCAAAATACCGACAGGCAAGCACTTTTTTTCAACCATCTACCGATTTTAAGGACGTTGTCATCTCCAACTCGTTTTCGTCAGGTGATACGAATTTTGTGTAAAAGTATCTCTAAGAGCATGTTCTTTATCAAGAAAACTGTTGTAATTACGAATAGATCTTGATTTTCATCAGATAACGTTTGTAGTTAATAGAGATCGGAGGAACGTACTAATTAAGATTAATCGTTATTTTTCCCCGTTATTTATGCTTGTATCTAATACTGCGATAACCCCAGTTAACCTACTGAATACCCAAGTTAACTGTCTACTTTTTTGCTGTCGACATTGTAATCCTCACCAATATAATAAATGGTTTACTGTCAAGACTTTATTCCCTTGATGCATACTGTACAAAATGGTGCTACAATATCTACATTGATAAAACTATTGCAAAAGTAATTAACAATAATAGCAAGCTGTTTAGTCATGTGTTCACAATGAATGACCAAATAACAGAATGTGTAAAAAGTTACAAACATTTATGAGTAATCTTCTGAAAATTAAAGAGTCAAAAACATCCCTCTGTAGAAATCACTGAAAGCATCGTTCAAATTGTAGAGACACATTAGCCATAAATCCCCCAGTACTTCCTTTTACTTAGCTTATCTTACGGAATTTATCTTACAGGTGGCCGAGTGGTCTAAGCGCTCGCTTTTACTTATCAATGCCATCTCACCTTCGTTCGGGTATGTTCGATTCTCGGCCGCTTGACAATGTCGGTATGTGAGAAAGCTTGTCAGTTGCTTTCCTTAGGTCTGTGGTTCTTAGATGGATTTCCCGGGTTCTTCCTCTACTTCTTATACTGGCCGCTCTGTATTGCCAATCTTGTGCTGAGAAATGGCGTTAAACCCCAAACAACAACAACAACAACAAACTTATATTACCACAAGGTAAAAGGTATCCTGCTGCATTGTTTTAAGATATAGTAAACACCTAATATTAAGTAAAAAAAAAAAAAAAAAAAAACAACAAAACAAAACAACAACAACCAAAAAAAAAAAAAAAAAGAGAAGAAAAGAAAGAAAGAAAAAAATTATGGTTTTCTTGATATGATAATGCAGACACTCTGAATGTTTACGAAGACTGGGAAGCTAACAAATTACAGGTCAAATTCTTCAAATGTATCCTTGGATATACATTTACAATTTTACCACACGATAATAGCACAAATTATGTAGATCTGTTTCTTAATTAGAAGGAACTTTAACATGCTGTCTGAACTTCCTGTTGTACTTTAAAATTAGACTGTATATCTTCCAATATTGCGATAGACTTGAACCTAACTCCTCCGATAGACTTGAACCTAACTCCTCCGATAGACTTGAACCTAAGTCCTCCGATTATTTACACCTCATATAGTAGAAATATAGTTGCGAAAATCATGCGTACACCGTTTTACACCATATAAAAGAAATACAATGACTAAATTCTTGCTTAGACCATTTACACCATAAAAGAGAAATATATAAGGTTCACTGTATAATTGAAATATAATTACTAAATTTCTGCGTACACCATTTACGAACAGAAGGTAACAAATATTAAGAATACACGAGAAGAAAGTAATTTTATGATAAAAGAGAGAACAGAATTGATTTGCTATCCAAACCACGCTGTAGATGAATGCCATTTTAGAAATGAATGTCAACTTTACTAATAGTAAATATTTGTATGCAACATAATATGGGTAATTATTCAAATTTTACTTTGTTAACAACAAATTAACATAATTACATTTTGCGAATTAAGAAAGAGGGTGGGGACGTAAGGGAGGTGGTGCAAGTAGTCTGGGGATGGTGCAGAACAATGCTCTAAAATGTATTTTTTGTGGTATTCCATCCATCCCGTACCTTTTGCTCCATTTTTAATCATCTTCAGTCGTTCATAAGCATGTGTGCAGATCTCTGTCAGTAAATTACTATTTGTGTGAAAATTTGTCTCCAGCACTGCATGCACAATGGATTTTAAAATTGTATTACCCCTGGTTTAGAGACTTAGGGGCCTGTGATAGAGCGTTGGGATGTAAAGTCGCGGTGTTAATTGATGAACGACCACAGACTTGCATCTCATCTGTTTATGTGCGTACTACCAATAACATGTATTTTACATTAACATGAACAGCTTTTCCACTAGAATCTTCGACGCCGCTGTGTTCTATAATGTACGAGAGCGATCTTGATATGCATGCAAGACTTCGATCCTGATATGCGTGTACGACATCGATCCTGATATGCGTGTACAACATCAATCGTGATATGCATGCAAGACATCGATCTTGATATGAATGTACCACATCGATCCTGATATGCGTGTATGACATCGATCCTGATATGCGTGTGCATGACATCGATCCTGAAATGCATGCACGACATCGATCCTGATATGCATGCACGACAAAGATAATGATATACATGCAAGACAGTGATCTTGATATGCATGTACCACATCGATCCTGATATGCGTGTGTGACATCGATCCTGATATGCGTGTGTATGACATCGATCCTGATATGCATGCACGACAAAGATAATGATATGCGTGTATGACATCAATCCTGATATGCATGTACCACATTGATCCTGATATGCATGTACACAATCATTCATGTTTGGGTCGACGTCTTATTCATTGTTTAGCTATTACCCCCAGGGACGGATTAAGGCTTCGCGAGCCCCAATGCAGTTATGGGGTGGTGGTATATAGATCTACAACTATGTGTATAATTTATTTAGGCCATGTATATGGGTTATTTAAACACGTGTAATTTTGTCTACGGCTAACGAGGAGAGGGGGCGCGGGACACGTGTCCCTTGTGTGCCCTCCTCAGTTAGGCCCATATTAAAATTTCAGACAGTGTAATCGAATTTACACAATGCTACGACATGCAGTGCTCTTGGTATGCCTATTGTTAATTGCGTGCTATCACACAGGCCAGGGGAGCGCTGGTTTGAAAAAGCGGAAGAAAAATTAGTAGTATTATGTACATAGGTAGTCTATTGTATTGGTTTTACATAGTAAACATGTTGCTTGGCAATTAGACGCTACCGAACCACGTGAATTGGGGTATTCAGCGAGGCCGCCATATTAGGTCAACTGATCGATACGTTAATAACGGGTATAACAGGCCCAGTGAATTGAACACTACACATTTCGAGCGTATAACATACACCGATAGGAAATAACTGATTCTCTGTAAAGGGATTACCGCTACAAAAAGATGTAGAATTATCACTGCATGAATATACATTTTTTCGTTTTGTTAATTTGCATCAGAAAGCGCTGGTTCGCTTTGGTTGCGCAATTTTAGTTTGATTAACTGTTTATTCCGTCATAGGTTACTGCATGTGTTCTGACTTTTGTGTTCTTTAAATGGGATTACACTGTGAAATATTTTCTGCGATCTGTGCCTTGTTGCTGGCAGTAGGTAAGTTTATAAATGATAAATTAACAAATAATAATGGAAAAACGTGAGGCCTTCGTTTTGAGGTAATGAAATTTGTTCATTTGTTAACTTTGCTTTTATTTTATATGCTTTCTTCTTGTTCTGCTTTATTATATTTATTCTGACGACTTTATCGTATTAAAAATTGTGTGCAATTTTTCATTAAACATTTTAGAATTTTACTTTTGATTTGGCACAGTTGGTATTGTGCCGAGGTGCCGTTCAACGCAATTACATTTAAACGTACTGTACGTACGTTTGAAACCTCTTCGGTGGCCTAGTGGTTACAGCATCCGCCTCGGATGAGGGAGGTCGTGGGTTCGATCCCCGGCCGAGTCATACCAAAGACTTGTAAAAATGGTTCTGACAGCTGCCTCGCTTGGCGCTCACCATTAGGAGGTTACTGTTAGGACTGGTCGCCCTGGTGTCAGGATAATGTGACTGGGTGGGACATCATGCTACATGTTTGGGACATGATGCACCAGTGCTAGACATCATTATAAACTGTCACACTGCTGGGTGGGTGGGTAAAGGGTATATTCTCGTTTTTAGTCTTCATGTAAATATCCTTCGAACGTACGTGTGTGTATGTGATTTGGAATTTTAACGTTAAAATTCCAAATCTCATACAAACACACGTACGTTCGAAGGATATTTACATGAAGACTAAAAACAGGAAAATACCCTTTATCCCCCCTTTCTCTCTGTCTGTCTGTCTGTCTCTCTCTCTCTCTCTGATCGTTCGGTCAAGTGAGTAAGCATACCTAGTTTTATTAAGTTTGTATCATAAAATTAGCTGATTCAAACAGAAAATAAATATCATACTACGGTATGCTTAAATACTGAAATTATTTACACAAAAAAAACCAAGTTTTTTTTTCTGACTTGCAATACAAGTTAAAATTTATCTGACCATCCTGCTGCAAACAGTGAATACAGAGTAGGCATATGTGGTCCAAAGAATATTAGTTTGGGATCAGTTGTTATTTTTGTTTCATCAGACCAGAGGTAATTACTGTTGTATAAACATTGTTTCTTAAATTAAATGTTATTTAACCAATACAAATTACTTATATTTTTCAACACATAACATCTTAGCAGAAATACAGGATCATCATAAAATCTCTATAAGTCTTTGCTTCTGAGAAATGTTTAAAAAGAAAATATAAGTTTTAAACTGCTTAATTTGTTTTTTAATTTCACTCCAGATGAGATTTTAAAACATCTTTTTGAATTATCAAAAATTATTGATATATCTTGAGCAAAAGTCGATGATTTCTCCAAATTGGGCAAAATGCATTTTTTTATTATTAAGAATTAAAGATTGTGATGTGTACAATTTAAACACTATAGTTATGAGTAATTTTTCATTTTTTTATATGTACAATTTCGGCTTCAGACAAAATATAGAATGATTGCTAAAAGTATCATAAGCGAAATAATCAAAAGTATCATGTGAGATAATCAAAAGTAAGTCTCATTTGGATGAGAGATTTGAGAAATCAAATGAAATTCAACCCTTAGTTCAATTTTAAAACCTCAGAGATCAAAGTCAGACCCATTAATCTCAAAGTTAGGTCCTATCACCTCAAGACTATGTCCTATTATCTCAAAGTTATGCCTAATAATCTCGGAGTTAGGCCCAATAATCTCAAAGTCAGACCTTATAATCTCAAAGTCAGACCTTATAATCTCAAAGTCAGACCCTGTGATCTATATGTAATGCCCCGTGTTTTAAAACATTTCACTATAAAACTTAATGCAAGCACAGAGGTTCAGAGTCATCAAGCAATTTATTATGATTTTCCATAACTAATTATAAACAATTATGCTTTTGGTTAGGAAGTTGTGATTTTGAATCTTTAATTCATAACATTTTCACCCCATTACAGCCCATCATGTTCACTTGAGAGAGTAGAAACAGTTAAGATGCATAATTTTGATTAAAGCCTTTGTTCCATAATCTGGTGTAACAGCACAAATTGCAAAAGCACAAAATCTGCTGTCCACAAAACCATGGATATATTTCATTCTTTTTCATATGTTACTTAAAAAAGAAGTTGGTGGGAAATGCACAAATTGTATGATCAAAAGTATTAACCTGAAAGTTTTGAACCTTTTACATGTTTTAGTATTTGCCATGCACTGCCAGTATGTCTAAACTGTATGACCAGTTTGTGCTAATATAAGACCTATACTGGAAAAAAATACATGAGTTTTTTTTCTCCTATTTCTTAATCTGTTACTTAACTGTAAGTTTTATTGCAAAAGTAAAGTATAAGAAATGCAAGTTTCTATATAAAAATGGAAATCCATATTTTAGTATATCCCAAGCACCAGCAACATGTTTATAAATATCAGTATATGCATCTTTACCTTTTACTTGCCTGTCATTATATTAAAATAGTTAATTTCAAAGGAGTCATTTGTGAGTTCTAGACTAAAGTAGAATACGGTTAATTATCATACTGCTTTATACTCACATGTAAGACGACTACAGCTGCAAACTGCATGACCCAGATTTGACTTTGTCAGTGGTGCTGGCAGATTTGAGTCCGTGTAATTTGTCAGGAGTAATCAGTAGAACAAACGCCAGAGACCCTGATCTGCAGGTGTGTTATTGCACAGCAGATCAGGATCTATGTTGTTTGCAGTTTGACTCTAATTATAAGCAAGTACATACAGTGCAGAATAAAAAATTCAAGGATGCTCCAAAGATATTGGAGGAATATACAGAGTAGCAACAACATGTGGCAGCTGAGAAGTGTACTGGTTAATTCCTCAATTAAATTCCTAAGTTTGAACAAATATTGTCTGAAAAATATGTAGAAAGAAATCAGCCAGCTGATTACAGTTTATGCGTGATCAGTTAGTTTTGATTAACCACTAATTCATCCTTACTTATCAGCTAATTCAGAACTATTATCAAGAAAGATTTTAAATGAAATTTACCAAATTTATGTAAAACATGTGAGAGGGGTGTATGGAAGGAGAAAACAGTATGAGCATTACACAGAAATACTAATTTTATTTCTGTAATATTGGACAATTACTATGTTAGTCAAAACAATAAAGAAAATCGCTACTTTTCTGTGCATATTCTCCTAGAGTCACAGAATTAAAAATTTATATGGAACTTGATTTGTATGGTCAAACAGTTTGAGAATGTTGTGCCAAGCCCAAATTAACTCCTCTGTCTTTGCATTTATTGTGAAGTTAGACTTAAATTTCATCAGATCAGATTGTTAGACTCCAGACCTATGTATATGTCAGGACTCAATTTTTGTGAAGATTTTAGTGTGAGATTCCAGACCTAAGTTTATGTCAGGGACTCAATTTTTGTGAAGATTTTAGTGTGAGATTTTGAACAGGTGTCTAAATGTTTGGAACAAGTAACAGCAAGAGAATGATGATTTAAATTTCCAGGATGGTGGTTGGGGTCTTCTTTGCAACCAGAATATTTTGTTTCTTTTATTGCAGATAATTGCTCAATGATGCATTGATAAAGGACTTTTTCGAAAAATCAGAGAAAGATAATTTTGTGAACTTTTTCTGTGACTGGAAGTTTGAAAAAGAATCTGTGGTACTTCCTTCCTTTTATCCCTGAAAAAGTGCATGGTCAGTCCATAAAGAGCAATATTTAGACATGAAACGTAACACTTTTTGAAACATTCTGTGGCAGAAATGTAATGAGAGATTGCAGGTTGCACAAGTAGTCAGATTTTACAAAACAATTTGATACGCAGGTCATATCTTATCTTCACCATTGAATTCACAAAGTTCAAGCAGGAGGGCTGTACACATCATACAGAATAAACATTATTTGATGATATATGAGAGACATTATAAAATGAGAGTGCTTGATGTCTCCTTTATGTCATTTTATTACCCAAAATGACAGCATGCTAAATCAATAGGTCACAAACTTGATGCATAAAAAAATACATGAAACCTCCAAGTGTTGGTGTTTTAGTCTTTGAAAATATTTTTAAGTGCTGAACCTGATTTTACCATAATTTGTTGCTGTCTGGTCAAAAGTCATTGCTAATGTGGGTGTATGAGAAAGCTTGGCAGTAGCCAGTGGTGTCACTAGGAGGGTGCAGTGGGTGCGGACCACACCAGGTGACACCATCAGATGGGATGACACCAAAATGACTGTCTATAAAAGTTTTGAATTTTTGTGCAGGAAGGAGGTCTTTGGGGGTGACACCATGAATTACCGCACATGACTGTCTATAAAAGTTTTGAATTTTTGTGCAGGAAGGGGGTCCATGGGGGTGACACCATGAATTACACATGACTGTCTATAAAAAAAATTTAATTTTTGTGCAGGAAGGAGGTCCATGGGGGTGTCACCATGAGTTACTACACTGGGTAACACCAACGCTAGTGATGCCACTGCCAGTTGCATCTCTTGGGTCTGTGGTTATTCCTGGGGGTTTTCTGGGTTATTTCTCCACCAGATATATTGGCCACCATTTATAGCCTATCAGGTGCTGAAAAATGGTATTAAGCCTACAAACCACCACCACCACCACTAATGAAGAACTATGGCAAGTACAAGAACTTACACAAAGTAGGTAAAACTATGCCTAGGCTAGCCCCAGACATGGATACCTGCCATGGTGTGTCCTAGGGAAAGGCACGTTACTCTCCTTTCCTCAAAGTGATATACTGGTAGCCAGTAATGTATTAGTATTATAAAAATGCTGTTATAGCCAACAAAAATTGATGATTTTGGTGTGGTGTTTTACTGCACAGCAAGACAAATAGGTTATTTAATGCTGAGACAATTGGAGTAAAGTGCTAATTTGCCGAAGGGCATACCAAGGCAGATGACCCAGGATGATACATTGGTAGGACTTGAACCCACAATCTTTCAGTTGTGAATCTGGCATGCAAACCACTAAGCCATAGCAGCTGCTTTGGTTTGGTGAAGTAGTTACAAGGATGCACTGTTATGTTCTTGCAATATAGTTAACTAACTGCGAAAAAAGAAGACACACATTTTCCAACGCTCTTTATTAGCAGTAGAAATTTCAAATATTAAAAATAATTGTAAAGTATATATGTAAAGATGAATTAATTGCATTTAAAGTACTGGTCAGATTTATTCCCCAGTAACTGGGACATTTTTAAGTTAAATATACCTCAGAATTTGATCATATATGTACTTTATACAGCATGATTATATTGGGAGAGAATTAACCTCCTCAGTGGAGAGGTCCCAACATAGAGTGTTAACTCTTGTAGCTTATTCATGACATCGTTTATATCTTTGTGTATGACTATGATGATGAGTTTTAAATTTATCCAGATGACTTTTTAAACATGTATTGCAATATTATGTCAAATATGGTAAAACTGTAAATCCTAAACTTTGTTGCATGCAAGTTGTAATGTTTTAATATCCAGGAATGCCCATTATAACATATTTATCTTTCCATTACACCTATGATAATATAAATATAATTGATACATTAAAATAGACTTACCAAGTTGACATTTAATTGTAATTTCATGACCCCATAAGTGCCTTAGTGATCACATGAGATGACATTGGTCATGTGACTGATCAGTCTTGAGGGCATAAGAAATGGAAGCTTCAATGTCGTCTCAGGTGGGAAATAGCAAGGGTGGGCATGTGATCACTAAGGCACTTATGGGGTTCATGAAATTACAATCAAATCAGGTAAGTCTAGTTTAATTTATCAATTTCACTTCCCCTGTAAGTGCCTCATGATCCCATGAGATTTCAGAGAGAGGCTTACATTTATGGAATAGGTTAACAAGAAGTAGAAAAAAAGAAGAAAACTTTTGTGTGTTGTTAGTAAACTAGGTAACCGAAAGAACATTTTACATTTTATCAACATTATGAAATTCTGGATGCTGACAAAACCTTTCTACTGAATTCAGTCTTGCCTGTGATGAGCTTGTCATATTATTACCTGAAAGTACAGGTACTAGTCCAGTCAGCTGCCTTCAAGATTGTACCCAGTTTTATGCCTTTAGCACAGGCTGCAGACACAGATGTATCAGTACCAGACTTTCTCATAATAGTCTGCATCCAGTGCCTTTTACAACTTTTATATGGGGATTGTGAGCTGATGAATGTTTACATTTTGTAAACCCATAGTCCATTGCAAATAACATTCGAAACAAACAAGACTTTTTTTTTTTTACATATGGATACGTTTAAAAAATAAAGGGCTCCACATGGTGCCCTGGTGTTGATTGTTTCTGCAATGAAGGAATGTGAATTATACACTGTTAACACCAAAAGTAATGCTATTTGTATGCACAAGGTGATGTGTCTGACACCTTGGTCCTGATATTCACAAAGCAAACAACATGGCTAACTTCATAGTAAGCTCCTGCAAAGACAACTGGCCATTGCATTGTAAAGACAAAAGGTAGTTTAACATCAGGTAATCAGTCCACACACACACAAATACTTTGGAAATAAATGTAATTTTTAATCAACCTAAGGCCAAGTCATCTCAGGATTTGAAATTGTGCATTTAATAAATTTCACAAATGATGGTGAAAATCTGCACAATTTAACCTATTTTGAGTGTGTGTATGTGTGTGATTTGGATTTTTAATGTAGCTTTAACAATTTTTCAGTGATATCGCTACGATGTCTGCAGTGTGGCAGTTGATAATGATGTCTAGTACGGGGGCATCATGCCGCAGAACTGTAGCATGATGTCCCACCCAGTCACATTATCCTGACACCAGGCTGACCAGTTCTAACACTAACCCCTCTTAATGCTGAGCACCAAGCGAGGCAGCTGTAAGTACCATTTTTATAAGTCCTTTTTATGACTCGACTGGGGATCGAACCCATGACCTCCTGCATCTGAGGCAGATGCTCCAACCACTAGGACACATGAGCGGTCATACCTATTTTGAAAAATCTGCAGTTTGTGGAAAAATCAGTAGATGTGGTCACCCAGAAAAAAAATCATTGCAAGTTAAAGTTTTGTTCTGTCTCAGACTCATAATTGCATATCTTGTAAGAAGATGCATTCTCAAAAACCCTACAATGAAAAGATGGCTTTTCCATTTGCTGTGAATTTCTGATCATTATTTATGACGCTTTAAAATTTTAAAGTGTTGTGCAAGATGACAAATGACTTCCATCTTTTTGCTAAAAAAAAGTACAAAATTCCAGAAACCAATATATCAAGTATTAATTAATTTTTAAAAAAATTACACTTGTGAAGAAAACTCCGTAAATAAAAGGAATAAATTTACCTCAGTGTTCATTTCCAGCAATTATTAAAAAGTGTGAAAATTTGATGCAGTTAATTGCAATGTCATGTATTTGATAATATGACAATAATGTTTCCTGTATAGAATAAATGTATAACTTCAATAATTCATTACAGATATCACTGAATGTACTTGAAAGGAATTCTCATAAAAGTGACCCCTACCTAAATCATCTAGCATTTAATATCCCAGGACATGCCAAAAAAAAACAGCAACTGCTTGCTGTACAAGCACACAAATCATGTTCATTCTGGACAAACATGCAAGTTACCTCAATGCTGGACAAACATGCAAGTTATCTCAATACTGGACAAACACACAAGTTATCTCCATCAATGTATCCCCTGTGGGTGCAAGACTGCGAGTTAAAGATCTTCTTGGTGCCAAAACTGGGGGTCTGACAGCAAAAGGCAAACTTTGGTATCAAAACTGGGCATCAGATTAAAAATTTGGGGGTCTCTGCAGCACAAATGAGGGTAAAAGGAAACACTGAGTCTCCATGCTTTGACACTATTATTAAGTCTTTCTTCTTCAAAAGGAATTAAAATAATGAAGATACGATGAGAACAAATCAAGTAGGTAAAATAACTGCAAAAGTTGTCAAAAGCAAGAAATAATCACAATGGTTTGAAGTCATAATTAAATAAATAATTTAACTTTAAGAAGTTAATATATTTAGTCTTTTACCTACACTAAGTTGGAAAGTACATATAAATAAAATATATCTCATCATGAAGTTAGCGACATATGTATACACTGTACTTCTTTAGAATGTAATGGTTCTACCGATGTTAAGCAGACAATCCATGATCATTAGTTTGTAAAAAGTCATTGGTAAATGATGTATAGTTACGAGTCTACCTTTAAATTTCAGGCACTGTGAGAGCCCAGTCATGTAATTGTACAGTCGATGACTGTCCTGCAGGAACATACCTTGATTCAGGAAGTTGTCAGGCTTGCCCAACTGGATATTTGTAAGTTATTCATCATTTTACTTATTCTGTAATAATGAGTGGTCAGACTACCAGTCAAACAACTCTGTCCTAATCCAGGGGTCTAGTTCAAAAAGAAGTATTAATAACCAAAGATGAATGTACCAGCCAAACATAACTCTGTCCTAGTCCAGGGGTCTAGTTCATAAAGAAGTATTAAAAACCAAAGAGGAATGTACCAGTCGAACATAATTCTGTCCTAGTCCAGGGGCCTAGTTCATAAAGAAGTATTAATAACCAATGTTGAATGTACCAGTCAAATATAACTCTGTCCTAGTCCAGGGGTCAAGTTCAAAAAGAGTTTTTTTGTTGTTGTTGTTGTTGTAGGGTTTAACGCCATTTTTCAGCACACTATAGGCTATACATGGTGGCCAGTATTAATGGTGGAGGAAGAACCTGGGAAAAGCCCAGAAAGAACCACCGACCCCCAAGAAGCTACTGGCAAGCTTTCTCACATACCCACATAGTTTAAAAAGAAGTATTAATAACCAAAGATGAATGTACCAGCCAAACATAACTCTGTCCTAGTCCAGGGGTCTAGTTCATAAAGAAGCATTAATAACCAATGTTGAATGTACCAGTCAAACATAACTGTCCTAGTCCAGGGGTCTAGTTCATAAAGAAGTATTAATAACCAATATTGAATGTACCAGTCAAACATAACTCTGTCCTAGTCCAGGGGTCTAGTTCATAAAGAAGTATTATTAACCAAAGATGAATGTACCAGTCAAACATGAATAAGTCAGGGTTTTCAATAGACACATACCCTCGGTTTTTGATGTGTGAAATTTAAACATGACCCATTTTTGATGCGTAGAAATTCCAACTTGTGCGTCTTTTTGATGCATATAGGCTTGGGCTGGAGCATCTATCTTAATTACCCTTGATTTGTCTCCGGCTTAGTTTCTTACTTTGAGAGAGCTGTCCATAACAAATTTACTGTAGGAGGCAATTAACATTTGCTCGGCAACAGTTTACACCTTGACGGCCAATAATATCGCACCAATGGAAGATATATATGAACTGGGTGGAGCTAACCCTGAGGTGCAATTGAATTCGGTTGAATTGTTTTGAGATTATATTTGAAGTTTATGATAGAGGAAGAAGAAACAGTTATGACATGAATGGACTGCCTTTTGATCAGATATTGGAATTGGTATGTTTGGACATCAAATTATAATCAAGTGGTCAGAACTGGAGCATACGGCAGCTTGCCACACCTGTTGTCAAGGAGTGGACCAACTTGACTAATTTTATTAGCAATTAATTTGATTCATTTGGCAGAATGTTTAAAATTTTAGAATCATTGATGACTTCACTGGATTCATTACTGATAAAATATTGGCTTTTGTTTGCACTTTTAATTATAATCAGACAAAACAGGAATATATGGCTTCTCACAGAGCAAGTTTTTAGTGCGGGATTATGTTTTATTGCCGATTAATTTGCTTCAATTGGCAAAATGTCAAAAACCTTGATCATTGTAATCATTGTATGATTCAGAAAAAAATTAATGGACATAACACTCAGTGCATGTATGCAAATGTTAAAATCACAATGGTGCAAAGAAGTATATTTTCTTTTCTGTCGCAGTCTTGGAAATCACCTGCCGGTGATGAATTCTCTGACCCTCAGACTCCAAAGAAACTAATATACAGCGTAATCTCTGTCAGAGGAGAAGGAGGAATAGTTAATCTCTGAAATTTGTAAGAAAATTTAAGGACAAGTGGAAAAGTGAACTTACAATTCTGTGATGTACATCCTTGATATCTGAATACTATATAACCTTTATAGTTGTATGGGTATATGTTTGAATATAAAAATGATTTGAGCAGATCATAACAGAATATGTTGAGAAGTTGAAAATATAATGGGTAGAAAATAATCCTCTGTTTCATATACAAAATATTCACACAGTAACACATAGTTAGAAAGAGATTTTCAAAAAATGAGATTGTATGTTTCTTACAAAATACTGTACAAGTGTTTCTCTTTATTCAGCACAAGACAAGAAATCTCAAACATCATTTGTTTCCACCAATAATGAATCACAGCTATGGGCCCATGACTTCAAAAGAATTAACTCTCGAGATTTCAGTTTGACTCTTGAAATTTTCGTTTTGACTCTTGAGATCTTGGAGTCAGGGTCAACTGACTCTTCAGTTTTGAAATATATTGAGAACACCTAACTCTGTCCTAGTCCAGGGGTCTAGTTCATAAAGAAGTATTAATAACCAATATTGAATGTACCAGTCGAACATAACTGTGTCGTAGTCCAGGGGTCTAGTTCATAAAGAAGTATTAAAAACCAAAGAGGAATGAACTAGTCAAACACAACTCAGTCCTGGTCCAGGGGTCTAGTTCATAAAGAAGTATTAATAACCAATATTGAATGTACCAGTCAAACACAACTCTGTCCTGTTCCAGGGGTCTAATTCATAAAGAAGTATTAATAACCAATATTGAATGTACCAGTCAAACACAACTCTGTGCTAGTCCAGGGGTCTAGTTCATAAAGAAGTATTAAAAACCAAAGAGGAATGTACTAGTCAAACACAACTCTGTCCTAGTCCATGGGTCTAGTTCATAAAGAAGTACTAATAGCAGCTGGAATGTCCTCAGTCATTTCCATTTTATTGCTGTACTGTTCTGGTGGATTAAATGGTTAGAATATGCCTGCCTCAGATGTGGGAGGTGGCAGGTTCAAACCCCAGCCAAGTCATACAGAAGACTTATAAAAATAATACTAGCAGCTGCCTCACTCTGTGCTGAGCAATAAGAGATTTAATGGACTGGTCGTCCTGGTGTCAGGATAATGTGACAGGATGGGACATTATGCTACATGTCTAAGGCTTGATGCCCCAGTGCTAGACATCACTATAAACTGCCACACTGCAGACATCGCAGTGATATGTTGTTGTTGTTGTGGGGTTTAACGCCATTTTTCAGCACGATAGGCTATACATGGTGGCCAGTATTAATGGTGGAGGAAGAACTCGGAAAACCCCGGAAAGAACCACCGACCCACGAGAAGCTACTGGCAAGCTTTCTCACATGCCCACATTGGCTGAATCTTAGACTCGAACCGCCGCAGACAGAGGTGAGATGACAGTGATCCGTAACGAAGAGCGCTTTAGACCACTTGGCCACTCGGGGCCCCCCGCAGTGATATGACTGAAATTGTTAAAGCTATGTTACAAATGCCAAAACACAACACACTCCATTTCTTGGTTGAAAAAAGCCTTCAAAGGTAATGGCCATTTTGATCTGTCCTCAAGCCCGTGGTTGTTATTATGTTATAATAATTTCATAACGAATAGATGATATGTCCCCAAGCAACAGTTGCAGACAACTGAAACCAACTGTTCTATTCATTTTTTTTTCATTTAGAGTTGCAGTTATAACATAACATATTAAATGTACAGGACTTTTATTGATTGATGAAATGTCTTTGAGTGTTATTTTCAAGACCTATCATGTTATGAGACTGTTTTTTTTTGCAAATCTAGTCGAATGTTAGTCGGGGGTAAGTATTACTACGATGACCGTTACCTCTGAGTTTCTGTCAGAGAGTTGAAGTTAGTCTGCTTGCATCAGAGAGAGATAAGGATGTTCTGAATGGTATTGATAGTTATTGATGAATGTACAAGTCAAACTTAGGACTTTGGACTGGACCAGGAGGCATATTTATAAAGAGATGACTTTTGTCTTTTGTTGTTGATATTTCATATCTTGTTCTGAAAAACAAATTGGTATTTATCATAATATTATTGTATTTTAAAAGTTTTTGTGATGCTGAAGTTGATATTTTAACATAACATGTTAGCAAATTTATTGTGATATTTATATTTATGTTACCTAATAAATTATTGTGGAAGCAATAAAACTTAACTTTAAAAATAAATATTCATTAACTTAGAAAAATTATTGTAAACTCTTTAGGAAATCAAGACTTAAATTTATTTACTGCTAGACTGGTTAATTTTTGCTTTCTGCAAAAAAATCTTGTATACATTCTGATGAGATGTAGGACCCAGTCTGTGCAATGCTGATACTACACTACTATCTAGTAGTACATGTTTTGTGAGAAAAAAAGTTTTATAACAACTATTAAGGCTAGACTTCCATGGTGTAAATTGTCAATATGGTTTTTAATTTCTTTTCAAAGATTTAATGTTTTTGATATTATTATTGACACCAATATGAAAAGTAAGAGTTAAGTCATTTCCATTGTAAAAAAAAAACTGATTTTAACTTGCTGTTATTAATTTTTGAATGGATTCATATTAAATGTTAATCCTCCAATTTTGCAAATTTTTTTACAAAAGATTATGCCCAAAATGAAAATATATAAAACATTTAAAACATTTTTTCATGCCCAGTTACTTTAAAACTTTTTAGTTTTGGTTCATGATGAATTTCTTTTAGTCTTGTAATCTAATATTCAGACTTGTCCTTGAAGCTTTACTTATTCAGACTTGTCCTTGAAACATGGCTTCATGTCTTTTTATTTGGCAGACTTGTGTTTCATATTATTTGTTTACCTTTGCACCTAATTAAAACTGTACCATGTTAAAATATTGAATTCCTTGCATAATTAATTTTTGATCCTTCACAATATACTGAGAAAGATAACACAGGAGGTTTGATATCAGGTGGTGATCTATGCAGAACTAAGAAAGATAACACCTTGGAGTGTAATATCAGGTGGTGGTTGTATGGAGAACTAATAAAGATTAGACCAGGAAGTGTAATATCGGGTGGTGGTTGTATGCAGAACTGAGAAAGATAACACCTGGAAGAGCAATATCAAGTGCTAGTTGTATGCTGAACTGAGAAAGATAACACCTGGAAGAGCAACATCAAGTGCTAGTTGTATGCAGAACTGAGAAAGATAACACCAGGAAGAGCAATATCAAGTGCTAGTTGTATGCAGAACTGAGAAAGATAACACCAGGAAGAGCAATATCAAGTGCTAGTTGTATGCAGAACTGAGAAAGATAACACCTGGAAGAGCAACATCAAGTGCTAGTTGTATACGCTAGTTGTATACAGAACTGAGAAAAATAACACTAGGCAATGTGATATTGAGTGGTGGTTGTATGTAGAAATTAGAAAGATACCACCAGGAAGTGTGATATCATGTGGTGGCAGTGGTCTTGAACTGCAGCAAAATGAAAATCCCTGGAGAAATGGTTAAATAGAGCTCAGTGTATAATTTAGTATTGTAATTTATGTATGCCAATTTTAGTGCACTATTCTTTGATTCACTTTTTAAAAAGAACTACCAGAGGGTGTGTTCAAAAAGTACTCTCCCCTTTTTATTAGGACTAAGGGTTAGTTACCATTGGGGTGGAGTTGGGATGACACTGCAATAAGAGGACTGTGTACATGTGCTGTGGTAAAGGCTATCTTTTTTTGTTTTGCCTGTCCCCAAAAGACCCCATGTTTTCAACCTGAATCACTCTTTAGACAGCTGTGGAGTTGTCTGGTATATACAAAATGTTCATTTTGACTTGGTCTGTTTCAAAGAGTTCAGTTTTGGGCTCTTTCAGTTACACAAGGTTGTTATTTGGGGGCTTTGCTAGTGCCCCAAAAACCTGTCCTTTAATGATCCATTTTGAAAGGCCACTTATTTCCAACTGGATACCACTGTGGCCCATATAATGGTATAGTGCCCCGTCTTTGGGGGTTACCATCCATTTAAAAAATGTGGAGTTCCTTGGGTTAACATCCTTGGTTTATTTTATTCAAGATCAAAATATACATTTACTAATATTATTTATAGCCACTGGCCCAAATGTAAAAAGTACACAGAACAGTAATATTACACAGTTAATAGGAGAATAATTGTATCACTAAAAAACAGTGAATTTAAAATTTATGTCAAATACATCTTCATGGGTATGACAGTTATTTCCTGTCATAGATTGCCAGTTTATAATATAATCCTTCGTATTATTAGATATAATTATGGAGGTAGACTGATTCTTACAATTATAAAATTAATTGATACACAGCATTTGTCTATTCTTTCTCAGCTCTTCCATTTACAATGTGATTATTTGATATACATGGTATATTGGTAATTTCCCATAAGCAAGTAAAAATCGGTTCCCTAGTCAATAGAATTTTACCAAGTATACATCATAATATTGTCAACAGTAACAGGTATACGTCATTATATTGTCAACATTAACAGGTATACATCATTATATTGTCAACAGTAACAGACTACAGGTACATAGTGTTCAATTATGGAGATATTTTATTATACATGTAGTCCAAATTGCATATTCTAGTATAGACCGTACAAGTTGAAGGAAAGAAATTTACTGAAGCCTGCCTTGCAGAGTTGTGATACACTCAAAGTTTTCAGGGATAAAATTGATCTACAAAATTCACCATGGGAATAATGTTGGAAAAAGTCCAAGTATTTTTTGGTACGGTAGAAATTTGTTTAATGATCAAGATCTGAGATACTTAAAGTTTAGTTTATATTTAAGCACCATTGTTGATGCACTTGAATAGAAGGATAGCACACTAATCACCCAAGTTTTGAAATTGTATATTTCTTATTAGAGAGAGAGAGAGAGAGAGAGAGAGAGAGAGAGAGAGAGAGAGAGAATAAATGGACATTAGTTTTCAAGATAGCAGGACAAGTTGATACAATGTTGGTAATTATTTTAGTTCCATTATTGATCTTTAAATTGACCCTTTCATGGTGCATCATAATAAAATCAGCATGAATGTTTTGCACTACAATTAATTTTTAAAATTCTGCCTGTCTTTTTGCCTTAATTGTTAATGTAAAAAAGCTGATTTTCATGGCATCCATCTTGTCAAAAAATTAATGGGTCTGGGCATGAATTTTCATTTAAGGCAGTAGTGGATTTGGTATGTCTCTTACTTTTCTTTATAATTGATATTCTGTTTCACATTAAAAGGAACTTGAGTCAATGTGGACCCTGTTATACTTAATGGGAGAGAAAATTTGATTAAATTATGCATGTCGACCAAAGTTATAGCAGTTTTTTTTGGCAATTAATATTTTATATAGTCAGTGTCAGTAGTCAATACTGTGCAGTTCTACCTTACAGTTAAGAGGCCATAAAATATGAAATGAATGAAAGGAAACGACGTATATTTAAATTATGAACTTTGGTGTTTTATATATATACCTATTATATATGCACTAAAGAACCTCAATCACAAATTGGAGTCAATTATTGAGAACGTAGGTAAGCTCTAAGGAATTATGCTATACAGCTAGATAATATATATTCATCAAGTTATAAAAACGTTTGTTGAGAAATTTGATACTAACAGTCATGTATAGACCATTTTAATTGGTTTAATGTTGAGGCCTGACAACACATACAAACTGTTCTAATTCCTTTTTTGAGGCCTGACAACACATACAAACTGTTCAAATTCCTTTTTTGAGGCCTGACAACGCAGTTCATTCAGTAATGTAAATAAAGTGTGATATAAGGTTTTATCTGCCAAGAGATGATAAATATGTAAACAGACTAAAGTTTTGATTAACTGCTTTAGATATTTGTTCAAGACCTAGGCATGTTAGTGCACTTCATTATGCACAGTGGTATCGGCTTAACGACTTCTATACAATGGTGTAATGGTCATCAGCTTGTTATTTAGTACAACATTTATAAAACCCTTTTTCTTAAGTTTGCATATGTAATGAACTTCCATTATAAAGTTAATTGCAGTCTTTAGAAGGTATTATTTGTTTTGCCATACATGGCCAATTTGATTTCTGTTTTTCCCTGAAAAATATGTTTTGATTAATGCCTTCTTTAGGTGCATACTTTGTTCTGGCATATCCCATGATAAAGCCTAGATCGGAACAGGTCACATGATGCTTATTAATCTCATTTCTGCATGTGATGATCCTATACAGTTATTGACCAATTTTGAGGTCGGTATGAAGTTTTATGAATCAGTAACACTTAAATTGACCATTGTTGAGGTCGGTATGAAGTTTTATGAATCAGTAACACTTAAATTGACCATTGTTGAGGTCGGTATGAAGTTTTATGAATCAGTAACACTTAAATTGACCATTGTTGAGGTCGGTATGAAGTTTTATGAATCAGTAGCACTTAAATTGACCATTGTTGTATTGACCATTGTTGAGGTCGGTATGAAGTTTGATGAATCAGTAGCACTTAAATTGACCATTGTTGAGGTTGGTATGAAGTTTTATGAATCAGTAGCACTTAAATTGACCATTGTTGTATTGACCATTGTTGAGGTCGGTATGAAGTTTGATGAATCAGTAGCACTTAAATTGACCATTGTTCAGGTTGGTATGAAGTTTTATGAATCAGTAACACTTAAATTGACCATTGTTGTATTGACCATTGTTGAGGTCGGTATGAAGTTTGATGAATCAGTAGCACTTAAATTGACCATTGTTGAGGTCGGCATGAAGTTTTATGAATCAGTAACACTTAAATTGACCATTGTTGAGGTTGGTATGAAGTTTTATGAATCAGTAGCACTTAAATTGACCATTGTTGTATTGACCATTGTTGAGGTCGGTATGAAGTTTGATGAATCAGTAGCACTTAAATTGACCATTGTTGAGGTTGGTATGAAGTTTTATGAATCAGTAACACTTAAATTGACCATTGTTGTATTGACCATTGTTGAGGTCGGTATGAAGTTTGATGAATCAGTAGCACTTAAATTGACCATTGTTGAGGTCGGCATGAAGTTTTATGAATCAGTAACACTTAAATTGAACATTGTTGAGGTCGGTATGAAGTTTTATGAATCAGTAGCACTTAAATTGACCATTGTTGAGGTCAGCATGAAGTTTTATGAATCAGTAACACTTAAATTGACCATTGTTGAGGTCGGCATGAAGTTTTATGAATCAGTAGCACTTAAATTGACCATTGTTGAGGTCGGTATGAAGTTTTATGAATCAGTAGCACTTAAATTGACCATTGTTGTATTGACCATTGTTGAGGTCGGTATGAAGTTTGATGAATCAGTAGCACTTAAATTGACCATTGTTGAGGTCGGCATGAAGTTTTATGAATCAGTAACACTTAAATTGAACATTGTTGAGGTTGGTATGAAGTTTTATGAATCAGTAGCACTTAAATTGACCATTGTTGTATTGACCATTGTTGAGGTCGGTATGAAGTTTGATGAATCAGTAGCACTTAAATTGACCATTGTTGAGGTTGGTATGAAGTTTTATGAATCAGTAACACTTAAATTGACCATTGTTGTATTGACCATTGTTGAGGTCGGTATGAAGTTTGATGAATCAGTAGCACTTAAATTGACCATTGTTGAGGTCGGTATGAAGTTTTATGAATCAGTAACACTTAAATTGACCATTGTTGAGGTTGGTATGAAGTTTTATGAATCAGTAGCACTTAAATTGACCGTTGTTGTATTGACCATTGTTGAGGTCGGTATGAAGTTTGATGAATCAGTAGCACTTAAATTGACCATTGTTGAGGTTGGTATGAAGTTTTATGAATCAGTAACACTTAAATTGACCATTGTTGTATTGACCATTGTTGAGGTCAGTATGAAGTTTGATGAATCAGTAGCACTTAAATTGACCATTGTTGAGGTCGGCATGAAGTTTTATGAATCAGTAACACTTAAATTGACCATTGTTGAGGTCAGTATGAAGTTTTATGAATCAGTAACACTTAAATTGACCATTGTTGAGGTTGGTATGAAGTTTTATGAATCAGTAGCACTTAAATTGACCATTGTTGTATTGACCATTGTTGAGGTCGGTATGAAGTTTGATGAATCAGTAGCACTTAAATTGACCATTGTTGAGGTTGGTATGAAGTTTTATGAATCAGTAACACTTAAATTGACCATTGTTGTATTGACCATTGTTGAGGTCGGTATGAAGTTTGATGAATCAGTAGCACTTAAATTGGCCATTGTTGAGGTCGGCATGAAGTTTTATGAATCAGTAACACTTAAATTGAACATTGTTGAGGTCGGTATGAAGTTTTATGAATCAGTAGCACTTAAATTGACCATTGTTGAGGTCAGCATGAAGTTTTATGAATCAGTAACACTTAAATTGACCATTGTTGAGGTCGGCATGAAGTTTTATGAATCAGTAGCACTTAAATTGACCATTGTTGAGGTCGGTATGAAGTTTTATGAATCAGTAGCACTTAAATTGACCATTGTTGAGGTCGGTATGAAGTTTGATGAATCAGTAGTACTTAAATTGACCATTGTTGAGGTCGGCATGAAGTTTTATGAATCAGTAACACTTAAATTGAACATTGTTGAGGTCGGTATGAAGTTTTATGAATCAGTAGCACTTAAATTGACCATTGTTGAGGTCAGCATGAAGTTTTATGAATCAGTAACACTTAAATTGACCATTGTTGAGGTCGGCATGAAGTTTTATGAATCAGTAGCACTTAAATTGACCATTGTTGAGGTCGGTATGAAGTTTTATGAATCAGTAGCACTTAAATTGACCATTGTTGAGGTTTGCATGAAGTTTTATGAATCAGTAACACTTAAATTGACCATTGTTATCACTATGACAGGGTTATTGGTTCATACAAATTCATTAATACTAAACCAAAGGTGTATAATAATTCTTTTATTAATTGAGAGCAAAATTTAAAACTTTAAGTCATTTGGTTCAGTTAAAATACCATTTTTACTGCATTATGCCATAAAATTACATGATTACATCACAACATCACAATTTCTTGTTTTAGTATGTCACATAATAAATTTTAAAATGATTGGCGGATTACAGGGATGTTACTTTTTGGACATGACGCATTTGACTATGCAGTATTTGACTTTTGGAAGTAGACTGGTACCTATTCGAGTGAGTACACTATCATCATGATAATAGTATATGACCATGCCATGTATTCTAATAATCTATTATTGTCTCATCCCTTTAGATCTCTTCTCCTACTGAGTTGCTTGGTTGAGTATAGTGACCTTGATTCAACTGGGCACTATTCTCCACCAGACAACACAACAGTGTCATTAGGAGATCAAATGATGTACTGTAAGCCAATGATAAATATCTCTGAAAGGAATCATCTTGTAATAGGTTTTGTTAATCATGTGATCAAAAGTTAAGCAGGATCTTTCAGGGATTAATGTAAACATGTGAGATTTATTGATTATTCTAACACTCACTTATGACACAGGTTATATTGTTCTCTCTCTCTCTCTCTCTCTCTGTAGTGGTGTCCCTGTACAGGTCATATATTCAGTATAGATCAGAGATTTTATTTGTGTTAAATTGCTGATGATGATGACACAATTATAAATATAACAGTATAAGAAATTTGATAACTATACAGTCTTGCACTTTCATATTTTCAATGTTTTTCATGAGTTTTTTTATTCTCCATACAAAATGATGTGTTCTGTTTCAGGTATGTTTGCTGACCTTTTCTCTTTCTTTCCTGTAGCCATTGTGGTTGTCAGTGGTTAGAATATTAGATTTCCAGTAAGAGGGTTGCATGTTTAAATCCCTTTCAGACCAGCACAGGTTGGAATTCATTGGTGTGTCTCAGGACAGCATTTTATTCTGTTTGCCTTAACATTAAATATTCTTTGATTTAAACATCAGTCCTTCAATCAGTCCTCAATCAATCAATCAATTTTTTCCATGATACCTTGCTTTTTTCTGTCTAAATTACAAAAAAACACAGTATACAGAACATTTTGACATTTTTGCAGCATTAAATTGGAATTGCTGGTCAGCTGGTCTAAAATGTACAGTATATATATTTTACTGATTTCAGTCAGTTTAAAAATAGATGAATATCGCTTCACCATAAAACTACAATTCTAAAGAGATGTAGTTTTAGGCCCTGTTCAGTCTTGGGAGTAGAGAGTTGGATAAAAATTGTATTGTTTGTTCGTTTCCTGAATGGTTAAATGATTTACTGCATGTCCAGCAGTCTTTTGTTTTTTTAATGCATGAGTCTGAAAGACAATTATTTTGATTTTATAATGCAAGAGTCTGAAACAGAGTTCCTTTGACTTTCTAATACGAGACTCTGAAACAGAGTACCTTTGTCTTTCTAATACAAGAGTCTGAAACAGAGTTCCTTTGTCTTTCTAATACAAGAGTCTGAAACAGTTCCTTTGTCTTTCTAATACAAGGGTCTGAAAAAGAGTTCCTTTGTCTTTCTAATACAAGAGTCTGAAACAGAGTTCCTTTGTCTTTCTAATACAAGGGTCTGAAACAGAGTTCCTTGGTCTGAGCATCTAATGCAAGACTCTGAAATAGAGTTCCTTTGTCTTACTCGTGCAAAAGTCTGAAACAGAGTTCCTTTGTCTTTCTAATACAAGGGTCTGAAACAGAGTTCCTTGGTCTGAGCATCTAATGCAAGACTCTGAAATAGAGTTCCTTTGTCTTACTCGTGCAAAAGTCTGAAACGAAGTTCCTGTGTCTACTAATGCAAGAGTCTGAAATAGAGTTCCTGTGTCTCCTAATGCAGGAGTGTGAAACAGAGTTCCTGTGTCTCCTAATGCAAGAGTGTGAAACAGAGTTCCTGTCTGCAAGAGTCTGAAACAGAGTTCCTTGGTCTGAGCATCTAATGCAAGACTCTCAAATAGAGTTCCTTTGTCTTACTCATGCAAAAGTCTGAAACGAAGTTCCTGTGTCTCCTAATGCAGGAGTCTGAAACAGAATTGTCTCTGAACATGAACATTATGTGTAATAATAAATTGGAGAAATGGTCATAAGCAAAGGAAATTGTTTTAGTCACTGTACATATGAATGGTGTTCTTCAGATCACTTTTCCAATTATAAATCACTATAAACAAACAGGCTGGATAAAAATGGATCGTTTTACATAAAATTGTTTTGTCCTGGATATAAATGCAAATTGAAAGACTCCATTAAACTGACAAGAACAAGTTGTAGATCAATATTCATTAATTAAAAAAGATGAACCATGCATTAGAACATTTTACCATACACACCAGTTTGAGAATTCTGTCATTCCAGTGATCATAAATACTGATATATGCTAATATATAATTATAAATAAATGGAGAGCATGATCTTGGCAGTTACCTTGATCACACTTTAGTCCAGTTAATCTGACTTCCATGTATTCAATGATTTCTTTAATATGATATCATAAGGGAACTATTTTTGTGTTAAATTCAAATACAAAAAACCTGTTTATGAAATGATCAAGGTTAGCCAGCAATGGCTGGCATCAGATGGATATGAGATTGTACTTTAAATGTCATTCCTTGAATATTATTCACTTTTACATCATGTTTATGTACATTGTACTCTTTGTTGGATAATAAAAATTGTACCTGCAAGGTTATTATGTTCATAAGGTATATCATGGCTTCCTGTATTTGAGAGCCGTTGCTGATTCCCTGTAATGATCAGTTATTGATTAGACTGGTTGATGGCATGATTTACTTCCTTTAGTGCTAATTGTATGGCTTATTTACAAAGAAGCACGGTATTTTGCAGATCCATATCTCCTCGATTATTAATTCTTCCATCAGTCACTCATCTCTTATTGTATCCCTCTTCCATCCATGTATATCCATCCATCCATCCATCTGTAGTCCTTTATTAAAATATATTTATGTAGACCATGTGTTCTGATTTTGGAAGATAAGATTGCTGTGTTTAAAAGTGATGTTATGTTCTTCATTATGAATTTTGTATTACTATAAAGTATGTCATGGTTTCATGTGCATTCGATATACCATTGCTCTTTGTTAACATCAGTGGTTGACTGGATATGACTTACATTCCATACGAAAACAAATTTAAAATATTTATTTTTTCTAATATCAAACAAGTTAGGTCACTGGGTGTTTTATGTCAATCAAAGTTCATTTACAAATATCTGTGTGTGAAATGCAACAGAATGCAAAATGTGTATATTGAGCTCTGCTCTCACTTACGGGACCAACATTTTAATTTTTGGGGACGGAGGCAGCTTACGATTTTTTTGAAGAAACAATTCTGGCCTTCTAACAGAGTGAAAAAATATTCTTGCTCTGATTTGTAGAAGAATTAAACAAATTATATCCATTACATTAGCTGAAAAAAATTAAGAAAGTTTTCTTATCAGTTTATTCTTGGAAAAGAAACTTCAAAATTTTGAACAAAGAAAGAATCATCATAATTGATAAATTACAGTAATCATGGTAGCTAATGTACACATGATATCATAATTGATAAATTACAGTAATCATGGTAGCTAATGTAAGCATGGCATCATATTTGATAAATTACAGTACTCATGGTAGCTAATGTACACATGACATCATTTGGTAAATTACAGTAATCATGGTAGCTAATGTACACATGACATCATTTGGTAAATTACAGTAATCAAGGTAGCTAATATACATATGACATCATTTGGTAAATTACAGTAACCATGGTAGCTAATGTACACATGACATCATTTGGTAAATTACAGTGATCATGGTAGCTAATGTACATATGACATCAAAATTGATAAATTACAGTAATTATGGTAGCTGATGTACACATGACATCATTTGGTAAATTACAGTAATCATGGTAGCTAATGTAAACATGACATAATTGATAAATTACAGTATTCATGGTAGCTAATGTACACATGACATCATTTGGTAAATTACAGTAATCATGGTAGCTAATGTAAACATGACATCATAATTGATAAATTACAGTATTCGTGGTAGCTAATGTACACATGACATCATAATTGATAAATTACAGTATTCATGGTAGCTAATGTACACATGACATCATTTGGTATATTACAGTAATCATGGTAGCTAATGTAAACATGACATCATAATTGATAAATTACAGTATTCGTGGTAGCTAATGTACACATGACATCATAATTGATAAATTACAGTCTTCGTGGTAGCTAATGTACACATGACATCATTTGGTAAACAAGGTACATATATATAAATATAATGGAGATGATATTTTATTTGTGTTTTTTATGAAACTTGGGTTGAAAGGACCAGTTGTGTTCCTATTGCATGAGCCCTCTGTGCTAGCACATTTTTCAATAGGAGAAAGACAGTTTTGTTTACATTTGGATACGTGATATGCATGAGTAAATATACCAATTGATATCAGCATTTTAACTCTTTATGCCCTGATGTTTTACCTGCTGTGACATGTAGACCATTCCCTGATCAATCCTTGCCTTGGTTATATACTATTACTTAGATTAATCCATACATACTCCTTGCTGACAAGGTAATCAGCACTTCTCAGGTTACCTGTCAAAGTTAATTTATGTATATCCATGCTTTAGAGCTGCATTATTACAGGTAGATGAATGCATGAAGGAGTGTCCAGGTTATGTCCATTTTTACTTCCTTTATGAAGTGTCTAGGTTATGTCCACTGTTTTTATCTTTATGAAGTGTCCAGGTTATGTCCACTTTTATTGTCTTATGAAGTGTCCAGGTTGTGTCCACTTCTCCAGGTTATGTCCACTTTATTGCCTACATGAAATATCCAGGTTATGACCATTGTTATTGCCTTTATGTAGTGTCCATTTATTGTCCACTTTTATTATCTTACGAAGTGATTCTGATTATTGTTTCAGTAAGTTAGTTTTGACACTAAAAGCTTTAAAAGCAGCCTAGAAGAGATATGTTTAATTTATTTTAAATAATAACATTGTAACAGACAGCTGCTACAAATATCACAGTAAACCTTAGTTATCCTCCCCCCTCCAATATGTGTTTCCAATTGCACTGTTTTTCAAATTAGGGTGATTTTTTTTCCATGGTGGAAAAAACTTAGGGTTGGCAATGAGAAACAGGAATGGTTGGTCAAACCATATACACAAATATTGTTTTTGTTGCCTTATTAAGCATGATTTTGAGTTTTTGTTTACTTTGTTTTATTATATCTGTTACTTTTTGTAGTATCAAAATTTGGTGTGCATGGGTGTAGTGTAGTGTAGTGTTTAAAAGCTCCTGACCATACAGTGCTGATTAAAAGCTATGCAGTATAAATAGTAAAGGCCCAAAAAAATGCACAAAATTCTGCATGAGATAATATATAAAGACAATGTGTCTGAATGAAGTAAAACATGCACAACTCAGATAGGAGATACAAGGCTACACTAATCCAAAAACTCTCTGTATGATGTAAGGTAAAAGAGAAAGGTTTAAAAGGTTATATGTTAACCTAAAAAGGGTCAGAACATGCATAGATAAATGTTAACTATTAGGACTCCTTGGGAGAGATAGATTATATCCGGGTAAATGGTCCTTTAGATAATGGTATATTCGTACATAAAATATGGATCCAGTAATAGACATCATAGATCCTGATAATGCATAATGCATTGGTAGATCAAGGTCTATGTGGTTTGTTCACCTGATTACTCCTTACATGCTGTATAGACCTAGCACAATGTGACTGTAGATTTGGGTCTATGTAGTTTGTTCAACTGATTACTCCTTACAGACTGTATAGACCTAGCACTATGTGACTGTAGATTTGGGTCAATGTAGTTTGTTCAACTGATTACTCCTTACAGACTGTATAGACCTAGCACTATGTGACTGTAGATATGGGTCTATGTAGTTTGTTCAACTGATTACTTCTTACAGACTGTATAGACCTAGCACTATGTGACTGTAGATTTGGGTCTATTTAGTTTGTTCAACTGATTACTTCTTACAGACTGTATAGACTTAGCACTATGTAACTGTAGATTTGGTTCTATGTGACTGTAGATTTGGGTCAATGTAGTTTGTTCAACTGATTACTTCTTACAGACTGTATAGACCTAGCACTATGTGACTGTAGATTTGGGTCTATGTAGTTTGTTCAACTGATTACTCCTTACAGACTGTATAGACCTAGCACTATGTGACTGTAGATTTGGGTCTATGTAGTTTGTTCAACTGATTACTCCTTACAGACTGTATAGATCTAGTACTATGTGACTGTAGATTTGGGTCTATGTAGTTTGTTCAACTGATTACTCCTTACAGACAGTATAGACCTAGCACTATGTGACTGTAGATTTGGGTCTATGTAGTTTGTTCAACTGATTACTTCTTACAGACTGTATAGACCTAGCACTATGTGACTGTAGATTTGGATCTATGTAGTTTGTTCAACTGATTACTCCTTACAGACTGTATAGACCTAGCACTATGTGACTGTAGATTTGGGTCTATGTAGTTTGTTCAACTGATTACTCCTTACAGACTGTATAGACTTAGCACTATGTGACTGTAGATTTGGATCTATGTAGTTTGTTCAACTGATTACTTCTTACAGACTGTATAGACCTAGCACTATGTGACTGTAGATTTGGGTCTATGTAGTTTGTTCAACTGATTACTCCTTACAGACAGTATAGACCTAGCACTATGTGACTGTAGATATGGGTCTATGTGACTGTAGATTTGGATCTATGTAGTTTGTTCAACTGATTACTCCTTACAGACTGTATAGACCTAGCACTATGTGACTGTAGATTTGGGTCTATGTAGTTTGTTCAACTGATTACTCCTTACAGACTGTATAGATCTAGCACTATGTGACTGTAGATTTGGGTCTATGTAGTTTGTTCAACTGATTACTCCTTACAGGCTGTATAGACTTAGCACTATGTAACTGTAGATTTGGTTCTATGTGACTGTAGATTTGGGTCAATGTAGTTTGTTCAACTGATTACTTCTTACAGACTGTATAGACCTAGCACTATGTGACTGTAGATTTGGGTCTATGTAGTTTGTTCAACTGATTACTCCTTACAGACTGTATAGACTTAGCACTATGTGACTGTAGATTTGGATCTATGTAGTTTGTTCAACTGATTACTTCTTACAGACTGTATAGACCTAGCACTATGTGACTGTAGATTTGGGTCTATGTAGTTTGTTCAACTGATTACTCCTTACAGACAGTATAGACCTAGCACTATGTGACTGTAGATATGGGTCTATGTGACTGTAGATTTGGATCTATGTAGTTTGTTCAACTGATTACTCCTTACAGACTGTATAGACCTAGCACTATGTGACTGTAGATTTGGGTCTATGTAGTTTGTTCAACTGATTACTCCTTACAGACTGTATAGATCTAGCACTATGTGACTGTAGATTTGGGTCTATGTAGTTTGTTCAACTGATTACTCCTTACAGGCTGTATAGACTTAGCACTATGTAACTGTAGATTTGGTTCTATGTGACTGTAGATTTGGGTCAATGTAGTTTGTTCAACTGATTACTTCTTACAGACTGTATAGACCTAGCACTATGTGACTGTAGATTTGGGTCTATGTAGTTTGTTCAACTGATTACTCCTTACAGACTGTATAGACTTAGCACTATTTAACTGTAGATTTGGTTCTATGTGACTGTAGATTTGGGTCAATGTAGTTTGTTCAACTGATTACTCCTTACAAACTGTATAGACCTAGCACTATGTGACTGTAGATTTGGTTCTATGTGACTGTAGATTTCGGTCTATGTAGTTTGTTCAACTGATTACTCCTTACAGACTGAATAGACCTAGCACTATGTGACTGTAGATTTGGTTCTATATGACTGTAGATATGGGTCTATGTAGTTTGTTCAACTGATTACTCCTTACAGACTGTATAGACTTAGCACTATGTAACTGTAGATTTGGTTCTATGTGACTGTAGATTTGGGTCAATGTAGTTTGTTCAAATGATTACTTCTTACAGACTGTATAGACCTAGCACTATGTGACTGTAGATTTGGGTCTATGTAGTTTGTTCAACTGATTACTCCTTACAGACTGTATAGACCTAGCACTATGTGACTGTAGATTTGGCTCTGTGTAGTTTGTTCAACTGATTAGTCCTTACAGACTGTATAGACTTAGCACTATGTAACTGTAGATTTGGTTCTATGTGACTGTAGATATGGGTCTTTGTAGTTTGTTCAACTGATTACTCCTTACAGACTGAATAGACCTAGCACTATGTGACTGTAGATTTGGGTCTATGTAGTTTGTTCAACTGATTACTCCTTACAAACTGTATAGACCTAGCACTATGTGACTGTAGATTTGGTTCTATGTGACTGTAGATTTCGGTCTATGTAGTTTGTTCAACTGATTCCTCCTTACAGACTGTATGGACTTAGCACTATTTGACTGTAGATTTGGTTCTATGTGACTGTAGATATGGGTCTTTGTAGTTTGTTCAACTGATTACTCCTTACAGACTGAATAGACCTAGCACTATGTGACTGTAGATTTGGTTCTATGTGACTGTAGATATGGGTCTTTGTAGTTTGTTCAACTGATTACTCCTTACAGACTGAATAGACCTAGCACTATGTGACTGTAGATTTGGTTCTATATGACTGTAGATATGGGTCTATGTAGCTTGTTCAACTGATTACTCCTTACAGACTGTATAGACCTAGCACTATGTGACTGTAGATTTGGTTCTATGTAGTTTGTTCAACTGATTACTCCTTACAGACTGTATAGACTTAGCACTATGTAACTGTAGATTTGGTTCTATGTGACTGTAGATTTGGGTCAGTGTAGTTTGTTCAAATGATTACTTCTTACAGACTGTATAGACCTAGCACTATGTGACTGTAGATTTGGGTCTATGTAGTTTGTTCAACTGATTACTCCTTACAGACAGTATAGACCTAGCACTATGTGACTGTAGATTTGGGTCTATGTAGTTTGTTCAACTGATTACTCCTTATAGACTGTATAGACCTAGCACTATGTGACTGTAGATTTGGGTCTATGTAGTTTGTTCAAGTGATTACTTCTTACAGACTGTATAGACCTAGCACTATTTGACTGTAGATTTGGGTCAATGTAGTTTGTTCAACTGATTACTTCTTACAGACTGTATAGACCTAGCACTATTTGACTGTAGATTTGGGTCTATGTAGTTTGTTCAACTGATTACTTCTTACATACTGTATAGACCTAGTACTATGTGACTGTAGATTTGGTCTGTGTAGTTTGTTCAACTGATTAGTCCTTACAGACTGTATAGACTTAGTACTCTGTGACTGTAGATTTGGGTCTATGTAGTTTGTTCAACTGATTACTCCTTACAGACTGTATAGACCTAGCACTATGTGACTGTAGATTTGGGTCTATGTAGTTTGTTCAACTGATTACTTCTTACAGACTGTATAGACTTAGCACTATGTAATTGTAGATTTGGTTCTATGTGACTGTAGATTTGGGTCAATGTAGTTTGTTCAACTGATAACTTCTTACAGACTGTACAGACCTAGCACTATGTGACTGTAGATTTGGGTCAGTGTAGTTTGTTCAACTGATTACTCCTTACAGACTGTATAGACCTAGCACTATTTGACTGTAGATATGGGTCTGTGTAGTTTGTTCAACTGATTACTTCTTACAGACTGTATAGACTTAGCACTATGTAACTGTAGATTTGGTTCTATGTGACTGCAGATTTGGGTCTATGTAGTTTGTTCAACTGATTACTCCTTACAGACTGTATAGACCTAGCACTATGTGACTGTAGATTTGGGTCTATGTAGTTTGTTCAACTGATTACTCCTTACAGACTGTATAGACCTAGCACTATGTGACTGTATATATGGGTCTATCCAACCTATACATGAATACATATGGTACATAAAACAAACATTTTTTACTATAGAACTAAATCTTAAGTGACCACCCCATCTGCCAATAAAAAGTGATCTCAAGATACATTGTAAGTGGTCCCTTAAAAGAGGTTATAGGGGATTTAGAATGTGGTTTCTCAAGACAGATGGCATACTATAGTAGTGGTCTTTCAAGTAATGATTTACTAACCAGCATATAAAATCCATGTGGTAAAAATGACCCCTTTTTTGCAGGTTCCCTAGTGGTTCTTGCACATTTTAGGTCTGACTTTACAAGTAAATGATCAGTACAGATCAATTAGCATGTTAGTCTAGTGGATAAATATGGATTATCTGTTGAAACTTGTTTACTTCTCATTGGTGTGATATAGCTCTGTATCGAAATTTTACACCTGTGGATCAAAGAAGGGTCCCATGTACCTACACTACTAGTAAGAATTTGATTTATTGTTGTTGTTAATAATAAAAAGCCCATTCAATGTCCACCAAGGTGCAGTGCCAATCCCAAACTGAATACCTGTATCTTTTCAAAATTCATACAGTTTATAAATATAATCCTGTTTCAAAATGTACTGAAATTTATTTGCTAAGGTTCAGCATAGTCTGTTATCCATGGTTGCTGTATTTAGACTAATTAGCGCTGTCCAGATACATTCCTGTGCATGTTTTTCATAGTAAACTAGGTTTAGTTTCAATCTTATAGTGCCAGAGACAAAGTTTGATTTTCTTACAACTTCTCAAAAAGTACCAATCATGATAGAACATAAACTTAATGTTGCTGATCAGAACACACTTTTGTACATTTCAACATTTTTGTTGAGAACAAACCGTGCCCAATACATATGCAGTTTCGAATAAATTTAATACAGATGTCTCATGATTCGCCTCTTGTCGACATAACCATATTATTTCATCATTATTTGTTATCTATTAGGAGTTCAGTCATTTTAGCATAAAACTTTTTTTCCTAACAATAGTTACATTCTGTATTCACATTTGTGAACATCATGATGAGAAGAAAAACTGCTTGTGCTATGTAAGCTTTATTGAATAAATCATTATTTCTCTAACGGGTTGAGATCATCACAAATTGTAATTAAAGGGGGAAAACTTGTGGTATTCAAAGCTACACTTCATGCTTTCTTTGTTATGATAGTGTTCACATGTAATCTTATCACAAATTATCATGTTCTCATGTGTAATCTAATCTTATCACGTCATGAGATGTTCTCATGTAATCTTATCAGAAGTCATGATATGTTCTCATATGTAATCTTATCAGAAGTCATGATATGTTCTCATGTGTAACCTTATCACAAGTCATGATATGTTCTCAAATGTAATTTTATCTCAAGCCATGATAATTGAGTACAGGACACTTTATATCTATTAAGATGAGACCTTTTTGAGAAGTTGGCAGTAGTGTCCCTGAACAAACACTTCAAATGGAATTTTCTGTCAGGTGCAAATAGAGAACTTACCACAGAAATACTTGCAAATACATGTATTCAGGAAAAGATTCAATAGAGTTGATTAAACACTTATGGGGCACACCTAAATTCCCAAATCGTTTATATCTTTTTACATCAGGAGTTAAATGAAGACATATTGGATGAGTGACATTATGAATGGCCTGAATCCTAAATTAAATTATAGATTGGGAAGTTTGTTTCATAAAATTTCATGCTAATAATAATTGCAACAATAATAATGATAACTAGAGTATCAGCATGGTGAGACAGGTATTGGCAGTGTCAACAATGCTGAAGTTCTCTCCACCTGGGGCAGAATAATTTTCCAAAAGCATGGCCACTGTCCAGCCAATTCAAGTGAAACATTTGGTAGCCCAGAAATGTCAAGTGTCTGTTTAAAAATTTATGATATAAATCCTATTCAAAGTAAAATTGGTTTATCAATTATTTATACCTTTTTAATGGATTTCCTGCAAATTATGTGAAAATCATTTCCAAAATATGTTTTCATCTGGCAGCCCATTTATTAATTTGCATAACTGCATACATCTGAATTCATTACCATCGAAAGATAATTGTATAGGGTGAGCTTTGACTTTTGGTCACACGATTGCCTATGTCTGATTTTGTGTTGTCAATTGATTTCTCTTCCACAGCATTTTTGTGTTTCAGAAGAATAATGTAGCATTTACATTATGATGTCATATGGGTTCATTTGTGTAAGATGTTGCAACAGTTTTACTGTAATCTTCCAGTTTATGCATAGTTGCAAATGATTTAAAAATGTATTTTTGTATTTAAAAAAGTATATACAAACTAATTAAAATGCCCCCCCCCCCCCAAAAAAAAAAAAAAACTTCAGGAAGGTCTGACGTGTCTAGAACAGTGTATACTCTGTAATAAAATTATCACTCACATATTCCTGCTGTTAATCTCTCACTCACTCTCCTTCATTGCAATAAATATTGATAGAAATCATGATCTGATGGTAAATATGTTTCTATTACCATTTCCTTTTTTCCTAACTTATGTTTAAATTAAAAGAAAATTGTTATCTCCTTGAATTGGTAATGAATAACTCATGTTAATTTAAGGCTTATAAAGGCTTAAGAATGTTCCAAATTATTGGTATCTAAAGGTCTTTTACAGGCTTCTGATAGAAAAGATGTTAAAATACACACCATCATGAATATTGAGGATGACCTTTTTTGGGATTAAAACTTGACTTTAGGTACTGGGTTGTATCTTGGAGAGTTTTTCCCAATACTAAGTTGTATAAAAAAGCTATACCCATTGCTAAATTGTATATCTTAGAGGGTTATTCCCATTGCTAAATTGTATGTCTTAGAGAGCTAATCCCATTGCTAAATTGTATATATTAGAGAGCTATTCCCATTGCTAAATTGTATATATTAGAGAGCTATTCCCATTGCTAAGTTGTATATATTAGAGAGCTATTCCCAATACCAAATTGTGTGTCTTAGTGAGTTATTCCCATTGCTAAATTGTATATATTAGAGAGTTATTCCCATTGCTAAATTGTATATCTTAGTGAGTTATTCCCATTGCTAAATTGTATATCTTAGTTATTCCTATTGCTAAATTGTTTATATTAGAGAGCTATTCCCATTAATAAATTGTATATCTTAGTGAGTTATTCCCATTGCTAAATTGTATATCTTAGAGAGCTATTCCCAATATTAAATTGTATGTCTTAGTGAGTTATTCCCATTGCTAAATTGTATATATTAGAGAGTTATTCCCATTGATAAATTGTTTATATTAGAGAGTTATTCCCATTGCTAAATTGTACATCTTAGTGAGTTATTCCCATTGCTAAATTGTATATATTAGAGAGCTATTCCCATTGCTAAGTTGTATATATAAGAGAGCTATTCCCAATACCAAATTGTATGTCTTAGTGAGTTATTCCCATTGCTAAATTGTATATGTTAGAGAGTTATTCCCATTGCTAAATTGTATATCTTAGTGAGTTATTCCCATTGTTAAATTGTATATTTTAGAGAGCTATTCCTGTTGCTAAATTGTATATATTAGAGAGTTATTCCCATTGCTAAATTGTATATCTTAGTGAGTTATTTCCACTGCTAAATTGTATATATTAGAGAGCTATTCCCATTGCTAAGTTGTATATATAAGAGAGCTATTCCCAGTACCAAATTGTATGTCTTAGTGAGTTATTCCCATTGCTAAATTGTATATATTAGAGAGTTATTCCCATTGCTAAATTGTATATCTTAGTGAGTTATTCCCATTGCTAAATTGTATATATTAGAGAATTATTCCTATTGCTAAGTTGTATGTCTTAGAGAGTTATTCCCAATACTAAGTTGTATATCTTAGAGAGTTATTCCGAATACTACGTTGTATGTCTTAAAACGTTATTCCCAATACTAAGTTGTATGTCTTAGAGAGTTATTCCCATTGCTGAATTGTATGTCTCAGAGAGTTATTCCCATTGCTAAGTTGTATGTCTTAGAGAGTTATTCCCAATGCTAAATTGTATATATTAGAGTTATTCCCATTGCTAAATTGTATATCTTAGTGAGTTATTCCCATTGCTAAATTGTATATATTAGAGAGCTATTCCCATTGCTAAGTTGTATATATTAGAGAGCTATTCCCAATACCAAATTGTATGTCTTAGTGAGTTATTCCCATTGCTAAATTGTATATATTAGAGTTATTCCCATTGCTAAATTGTATATCTTAGTGAGTTATTCCCATTGCTAAATTGTATATATTAGAGAATTATTCCCATTGCTAAGTTGTATATCTTAGAGGGTTATTCCCGATACTAAATTGTATGTCTTAGAGAGTTATTCCCACTACTAAGTTGTTTTTCTTAGAGAGTTATTCCAATATTATGTTGTATGTCTTAAAAAGTTATTCCCAATACTAAGTTGTATGATTTAGAGAGTTATTCCCATTGCTAAATTGTATGTCTCAGAGAGTTATTCCTATTGCTAAGTTGTATGTCTTAGAGAGTTATTCCCAATGCTAAATTGTATATATTAGAGTTATTCCCATTGCTAAGTTGTATATCTTAGTGAGTTATTCCCATCGCTAAATTTTATATATTAGAGAGCTATTCCCATTGCTAAATTTTATATATTAGAGAGCTATTCCCATTGCTAAATTGTATATCTTAGAGAGTTATTCCCATTGCTAAGTTGTATGTCTTAGAGAGTTATTCCCGATACTAAATTGTATGTCTTAGAGAGTTATTCCTAATACTAAGTTATATGTCTTAGAGAGTTATTCCTAATACTAAATTGTATATCTTAGAGAGTTATTCCCAATACTAAGTTGTATGTCTTAGAGAGTTATTCCCAATACTAAGTTGTATGTCTTAGAGAGTTATTCCCATTGCTAAATTGTATGTTTCAGAGAGTTATTCCCATTGCTAAGTTGTATGTCTTAGAGAGTTATTCACGATACTAAATTGTATGTCTTAGAGAGTTATTCCCAATACTAAATTGTATGTCTTAGTTATTCCCAATGCTAAATTATATGTCTTAGAGAACTATTCTCATTGCTAAATTGTATATCTTAGAGGGTTATTCCCATTGCTAATATGTATATCTTAGAGAGTTATTCCCATTGCTAAATTGTATATCTTAGAGAGCTATTCCCATTGGTAAATTGTATATCTTAGAGAGCTATTCCCATTGCTAGATTGTATATCTCAGAGAGCTATTCCCATTGCTAAATTATATATAGTAGAGAGTTATTCCCATTGCTAAATTTTATATCTTAAAGGGTTATTCCCATTGCTAAATTGTATATCTTAGAGAGCTATTCCCATTGCTAAATTGTATATATTAGAGAGCTATTCCCATTGCTAAATTGTATATCTGAGAGAGCTATTCCTATTGCTAAATTGTATATCTTAAAGAGTTATTCCCATTGCTAAATTGTATATATTAGAGAGCTATTCCCACTGCTAAATTGTGTATCTTAGAGAGTTATTCCTGTTGTTAAATTGTATATCTTAGAGAGCTATTCCCATTGCTAAATTATATATATTAGAGAGCTATTCCCATGGCTAAATTCTATATCTTAGAGAGCTATTCCCATTGCTAAATTGTGTATCTTAGAGAGCTATTCCCATTGCTAAATTGTGTATCTTAGAGAGCTATTCCCATTGCTAAATTGTGTATCTTAGAGAGCTATTTGCATTGCTAAATTGTATATCTTACAGAGTTATTCCCATTGCTAAATTCTATATCTTAGAGAGCTATTCCCATTGCTAAATTATATAATTAGAGAGTTATTCCCATTGCTAAATTCTTTATCTTAGAGAGTTATTCCCAATACTAAATTGTATGTCTTAGTTATTCCCAATGCTAAATTGTATGTCTTAGAGAGCTATTCCCATTGCTAAATTGTATATCTTAGAGAGCTATTCCCATGCTAAATTGTATATCTGAGAGAGCTATTCCTATTGCTAAATTGTATATCTTAGAGTTATTCCCATTGCTAAATTGTATATATTAGAGAGCTATTCCCATTGCTAAATTGTGTATCTTAGAGAGCTATTCCTGTTGCTAAATTGTATATCTTAGAGAGCTATTCTCATTGCTAAATTATATATATTAGAGAGCTATTCCCATTGCTAAATTATATATCTTAGAGAGCTATTCCCATTGCTAAATTGTGTATCTTAGAGAGTTATACCCATTGCTAAATTGTATATTTGAGAGAGCTATTCCCATTGCTAAATTATATATATTAGAGAGTTATTCCCATTGCTAAATTGTATATATTAGAGAGATATTCACATTCTAAATTGTATATATTAGAGAACTATTCCCATTGCTAAATTGTATATCTGAGAGAGTTATTCCCATTGCTAAATTATATATATTAGAGAGTTATTCCCATTGCTAAATTATATATATTAGAGAGTTATTCCCATTGCTAAATTATATATATTAGAGAGCTATTCCCATTGCTAAATTGTATATCTTAGAGAGATATTCCCATTGCTAAATTGTATATATTAGAGAGCTATTCCCATTGCTAAATTATATATCTTAGAGAGCTATTCCCACTGCTAAATTGTATATGTTAGAGAGCTATTCCCAATACTAAGTTGTATCATATGAAGTAACTCCTGATATTACACAGTATCTTTGGAAGTTATTCCCAATACTTAGCTACATCTTGATATGTTTAATGTAGCTTATCCCACGTTTATATCCTGTCTAGATGGTGTTGCATAACTTAACCCTGGCAGTTTATATCATGCCTAGATGGTGTTGCATAACTTAACCCTGGCAGTTTGTATCATGCCTAGATGGTGTTGCATATGATAGCTATGTTCATTGCCTCATGTTTAAGGTCATGACAAAGGAAAATGTAATAATGACACAGAATCCTTGTCCAGGGTAGAATTTTCTAACTGTTGAAGATATGTTACTGGAAAAGAGAAAAACCTTTGAATCACTGAAGTTATATTCATGGAACTTGAACCAGCAATTTATTGTGACCAGGTAGTGTGTCACCTATCGTACCCATGCACATTGGTCAAGGTCAAGTTCATAGCAGTGGAAAATATAAATCAGTGACCTCAATTTATATATGGATATAACTATTGAACCATTGATAATACTGTAATAAAACATAAACTTTTTATATATCTGGACTTCTTTTTTCTTACTTATTTAGAACTTCACTTTTAATTATGATCATATAGCCATTAATGTAATACATACATACATACATACATACATACATGCATACATACATGCATACATACATACATTGTTGTGTGAAAGTTAGTAAGTAATACCTTGGTGGCCACAGTTCTCAGATCATTAAAGTGTCTCCATTTTGTTTAAGTGATGGGTTTTGCTTTTTTTAATAGAACATAGGTGCATAGGGTCAGTCAAGCCAAGTGGAGACTTGTTGTTTCTTGGCATTAAACCAGTCATATACATTAGTAAGCTTAGACTGCAGAATTAATTATGCAGAGTCAATATTTGTTATGTCAGCATGCTGTCAATGTATATAAAAAATGTCACTCTTTTTACTTTCTTGGTACACCCGACCTTAGACTTCCTCCCTGGAGAAGAGCCCAAAAATAAAACCCTTACTTTATATTACCATATGAACATTTCAAATTTTAAGGATGGTTAAATTCAACACTGTGGTTTATACAGGATGTGTTTATGAACAGGTGAATGTACTTCATTGATCAAGGGTATTACAATATCCCTGATGCCAATGTGTGGGGATATAAACAATAGAATATGAGCTAGGGTGGAATGGCACAAAGGAGAAACAAAATAGAAATAGTTCCACACCTGACTGACAGCAGGAAATAGAACACAGTCCAGAGGCTAGGAAAGACAGAAGGAAAGATATGGAAATGCCAACTGATCACCAGCAGTGGAAGCACTAGATGATGCCATCATGCCATCAATCTGAGTTCAGTCTATCCCTGTCATATGATGAAATTTGTTTTATCAGTAATAGAATGGCTAAATGAAATTCGCATAATTTTGTAACTCTATTTCTGAGAGAAAACAAATTATTCATTTTGTTTTTTTATGTAATTGATTAAACTGATGGCTCATGTTATTCTATATCTCTGCTCAGTTCTCTGTAATTCCATCCCTCAGTTTCATAGTTTATTTTATTGTTTACTCAAAATGGGCAATAACACCGTGGTTGATCATCTCCTAGAAAATGATAACCAAAACTAAACAGACCAGCATGTTATACTGTTTATATCAAGTTTTGACAAATAAAAAATAAATATTTATATTTAATTTGTGAATTATATTTTAGTCATAATATTTGTACATTTATGGAATTCAAGTCATACCCATGCCACAGATAGTGTGTGATCTCTGAATGTGCCAAGATTGCTGACTCTAATAATCAGCTTGTTGAAGATTATTTTGATGCATCCGACCGATTTCAAGTGACTGTGTGATAATGGATAATAATATAAGTTGTGAGATTTCTTTACCAGGTGTATTTGGAAATGAAATGTAGGCAGTCATTGCTAATGACTAACCACAAGGAAGTCTTGCCCCCACATGCTATATTTATCATTTGTTGTTTCCATGATTATTATAGAAGACCAATTCATACTGTTTGACAAATATTAGATTTGATCATTCTCAAAAGTTGGTTTTTCAACAATTGTTGACATGCATGTAGTCAATTTCCTGGTGAAATGTAGATGGTGTGAAAGTGGAAGCAATCATGTGAGTAAATACAACACTCCTATGAAAAAAGTGAAGAGTTTGTTTGAAAATTTCAGTGAAGGACTCAGTTTTATGTTGTTTTCCTACTGGATCCAATACTTAAATCTGCATGATCAACTAAACTTTAAGTGGAGAATAGATAAAGAAATTTTACGATATATTAAAACATGATTAAAATAGAGTTAAGACATTACTGTTCTTGGTTGTTAAGTATTTCATTTTAAGGTCTTTTACCTATGTCTCTCTCAAATGTCTATCTGTCTCTAAAACCATTATCTACCTATCCATTTATCTGTTTATTGTGCTATACATGAATATGTCTTTCTTTATTCCTCTAACAAAATCTGCGTTCTAACATGTCCTTCTTTGATCATCTATATATCTATGTACACTATACATTGTGCATCTTTCTGATAACTTCAGTTATCAACATATTACTTTAAGATGCAAACAAAGATAATAAAACAACAAAACTTCCTATTTGTAAAATAAATATTATGTGATTGCCTTAAAACATCCTATTGATTTCATCACATTTTTTTACTTTGTTGTCTTGTTTTGGGGCATCCCTCAAGTCATGTTAAATTTTCCAATGACCTTGCCCTAGGCAAGCTGACTTTTATCAAATTTGTAATGTTCTGCATACAATGGAGGAATATTATAATTTGAGTGTGTAGTCAAGTTAAGGAATTTTGTGAATACAGAACTTGATCATAAAAGCCAGGTGCTTTTCAAAAAATAATTGTCTTTTCAGTCAGGAATTAGAATGCCTCTAACAATCACATGCACACCAGTTCTGTGAGCTACATCATTACTACATGCATATACATTTCAAGATATTGTCTGTTTGAATAATTGTTGAAATACCAAAATACCACTTGTTATCAAACAAGTTAGCATTTCTGTGTTATTTATGACCATGTCAATCACTGAGTGAAGAACAAACGTTTTGTCATTTTGCCAATGGGATTATCTTTTTGTAGCCAATGTCTCTCATAGAAAAGAAAAAAATATTTTTAGATTTGAAAAGAAAAAGTCTTACTTATATTTGAAAAATGATGTGACCTCGTCATAAAGCCCGTGTTAAAATATACCAAAATTGTGTAAGTTAATGATGATAATTAACTATCCTATGAGGCATGATTGTCCAAATCAGGAATTCTTTGGCTTAAATAATGAGAAAATGTCTATTTTAGGTACAGTTACTTTTATATACTTTTTATAAATACCTTTCAGGTGTTTTGATTATTCAACAATTTAAAAGGTACACATTCTCATATCTTTTATTCCATCTGTATCAAGGTCTTCTTGACATGACAGCATTCACAAGGTCATCATTTTTTTATAATTCACCTTTTTAGAACTTTCTTTTGAAATCTAAATCTTAAGTTTGGTGCGTGCTAGGTGGAGATTACTTGGGCACTTATCATGGCTGAAGAAGGTTTAAATCTGGATTTATCTTGTCAAAATCAATGGATATTTATAGTATATTGATTGTTGTACCACCGATACATTGACCTGGCAGATAATTAGATTTTGTTATCATTATTTTTTTTCACACAGTGATTTGACAGTAGATGATCAAGGTTTTTTGAAAAAGCTTGTTTCTGTGTTCTATTACACTCCATGTTGGAACACACCTCACTGTAAAGCTCCCTCACTAGTATTACATGGGTCACTTGTATATCTCCAATTACCATTGTTATAAAGAGGGATGAGTGCATTACAAAATGGAAAGCCTGTTATCATTATTGAAAATATGTTGGAGTACAAAACTGATAAGGTGATAATGAAAGTAACAAAACTTTAAGTTTGTGATTCTTATTTTCCTTTTCACGGAAGTCTTTAAGTTTTGGAATCTTAAGCACAAGTTCAGATTTTGTGACTTGTATAGGACCATCTGACTATGCTAATATTATTCATATTTTGGATACACACCTGAACAGGTACAAGATTGACCTAATGATCTGTAAAGTAACACATAAAAGAATTTAGTGACTTGCTAATAAATTTACTATAATTCTATGTTTTGTATAAAGACATTGTTGTTTTTTGGCAACAGTATTATATGCAGGGAAAAGAAATTGAATAAGTTGTGTAGAAATTTAAGCTTGACAATGAAAATGTGTTTCTCTTTTAATATGTGAGAGTGTATGTACCATATTTACTCATGTATAAGATGAATCCAACTGCAAACTGCACAGACTCTGATCTGCTAGTGCATGAACTGCTGGCAGAAATGGGTCTATGCAGTTTGTTTGGAGTAATCAGTAGAACAAACAACTCAGACCCTAATCTGCAGGTGCATTACGCTACAGCAGATAAGGAGATTGCTGAAAATTTCAAACTCTGAAGATAATTATGCTCGAAATATGGGAAATTACCAATAATCTTGTTCACTGTTGTTTTAGAATGTAGTATCAATAATGAATATTTCTCAGATTATCAGGGTCTATTCTAGAACCAGAAATTTAGGAGAGGAATTTCCCCTCTATTTTAAAAAAGGAGGGCATTTAAAAAAAATATAACACAGATTTATTGAGGAAATGAAATATGGTTGGAAAATATAGTATGTGATTTGTGCACATTCAGTTGATTTTTGGTGCAATACCTTAGAAATCTTAGCTAGTTCTGCAATTGTGTGTCCGAGAATAGACCTTGCAGATTATCTGATGAGGCAACAAAAACCCTCATGAGCAGGGATTGGATTAAGCTCTTTCAAATTGTGTATTGGAACAACAAGCTCCCTTTTAATAACAACCTGACAGTTAGATCAATTACTGAACCTTTGGTATCGATCAATTGTAAGTATACAATATGTGAACCAGGCTTAGTTTTTGGCAAACATTTTAATTGCTGGCAAGTCAAATTAAAGTCATGCTTGAATTACTTACCTGGTTGTTTTGTCAACACTGACGCAGGTATATTATTGTTGGAGACTAGTATATTATATGGATAATGACAGCATTGTTTGAGTTTTCAATATGATACTTGTGTAAAATGACCACCTATATTTTGACCCAACATAGGTTCTGTTGTACTTCTGAAACACACCTTTAAGATTTATTTCACATTCCATAAAACAGATTGTAACATAGCTAATGTTCAGTATATATTGTGCCAATGCTACAAAATATGTTATGTTGACTGGTCTATTTAGTTCTTTGTCATTGAGCTGCATTGTCTCTTTTGGTTAGTTTGGCCAAATCATGACCGAATGTGCATGAATTTGAATCCTACTATTGGATCAACCCAGGTCAGCTACCATGGTGTATTCATGGACAAAGGATTTGACTCAGATTGCCTAGGCACTAAATAACCTACATTGTGTTGCTGTGTTGTAAAAATCAAAACCAAACCTAATCAAAGCTCTTTGAGACTCTGACACCATAATACCCTTGCTTTGATGAAACTCTAATATTTGGGCTACATGAATATTGATGCAAGAAGACATTTTACTTAACATTTTATTATTGGTTTAAAAAAAACCTCAAACCTGGCATGAGAGGTAAACTCTGTTATCAGTATTGATTAATAATATTTACTTTGATCCATTTTTAAAAAGGATTGATGGGATACATTGTTTGATCAGCAGAACTAAATTCAGACTGGTTTATTTTTTCATATTTATTGGTGATATCCAAATTTAATTTAAAAAGACATATGTATATATGTCTGAAAGTTTTTCAGTCTGTTTGATCGTCTATTTTTAGTTGTGATTTTTTAACATGTATTTCAGCTAGAATAATGAGTTTTGGATCCAATATTTTTCCCATGAATAGTCCCAGGAACCTGCAGTGTAAAAATGACAAGTCCCAGGGACTTAAGTGTAAAAAGGAAAAGTTCAGGAATTTACAGTATACAAAGGAATAGTTACAGATGAGCTTATCATCAGACAATTCACATTTCTTAAACAAAATTGGTAACAGTTTTATAAAGGATGGGAATCGGCTCATCTTCAAGCATGAACTTAAGTATCAGAAAAATTACAGTGTTTTATTATAAGTACACATGTACTAGTAATATCAAGCTGGGACCTATTTATATATTCTTAAATACACTAATTATGCCTCCTCAAAAATGCGTCATTATATAGTGATGCATAGAACACCCGGACGAAGAATACATTTACAAAACCTGTCTTGGATATGGTCCTGACTTCATTATTTCTTCAAATAAACTTTCATAAAGTAATGAATCATACAGTCTTATCATGAATGTCTAGAACAAGTTATGGCACATCTGATCTCTTGACACATCTTAATTTACTTTCTTCTTTTATTTTGCATGGATGTTTAAATGTTCCTGAATAAAAACTGATATCAGAATCCATGAATCGTGTTGGACCAACCCAAATTAAGTCACAGAATTTGCTGTATGAATCTTTTTACCATATATACTTGCTTATTGGCCCAGATCTGCCATCATAATGTGCCAGCAAATCATGGTCTGTGTTATTTGATCTACTGTGTACTCAAAACAGACTTGTACACTGTGAAGTAAATACTGGATGTGGAATAAGGAATGTATGTGAAGAGATTTAGTTTTCACTGTTGTGTAATATATTTTATCTGTGGCATGAAATTGGACCTGAAAGTTTGAAAAGTTTCACTAGCTTAATAAACAATTTGTACTGCTTTAATTTTCCCCACAGAAAGCATTGATGGTTATTCATTTGCCGATATTATATGCAAATATTGAATGCTTCACTGATGATTGAAATGGGCAGATGCATTAGTAAACTTTGCAGATCATTTTACCCTAAAAATATTTTTTATTGCAAGGATTAAATGTCTTTATGAATATTATTTATTTACTGCAATTTAGATACGACAAATAAAATGCTGGTTTTATGTAAATTAGATTGACATTAATAATTAAAGAGATTTTACATGCCATTTTTAGCATGGAAAGCTATGTTGATCATACTATTTTAATCTTGCATTGAAAGTAAATCTAACTGAAAGCTAGATATGGATTTTCTCCAGATGTAAGCTGAGCTTATCATGTGAACCTGCAAACTTTGTTGCTTTAATAACTCAAACTCTTTATGTATAGATTCATGTGTACAGATTCATGTGTACAGATTCATGTGTACAGATTCATATGTACAGATTCATTTGTACAGATTCATGTGTATAGATTCATGTGTACAGATTTATGTGTACAGATTCATGTGTATAGATTCATATGTACAGATTCATATGTACAGATTCATGTACTTTTCATATGTACAGATTCGTATGTACAGATTCATGTACTTTTCATATGTACAGATTCATATGGACAGATTCATGTACTTTTCATACGTACAGATTCATATGTACAGATTCATAGTTATAGATTCATATGTACAGATTCATATGTACAGATTCATAGGTACAGATTAGTGTGTACAGATTCATAGGTACAGATTCATATGTACGGATTCATGTGTACAGATTCATATGTAACGATTCATGTACTTTTCAGATGTACAGAATCATGCACTTTTCATATGTACCAATTCATGTGCACAGATTCATATGTACAGATTTATGTACTTTTCATATGTACAGATTCATGTCCACAGATTCATATGTACAGATTCATGTACTTTTCATATGTACAGATTCATGTACTTTTCATTTGTACAGATTCATGAAACAGTCACACATATCATTTTTACTTAATTCAGGGCTTGTGTTTATGCCATAAATGGCACTTTATAGAATGCTTGACCTTCTGCATGAAACTTATGCACCTAAACATTGTCTTGGATAGTTCTTAATGTTTAAATTAGTAAATTTCAGGGAGCATAATGGCCTGTTGGTACTAACAGTTGTAGAAATTGTCAAATATGATCAAATTTTTTGGAAGGTATTTTCACCAAAAACAGTGAATTGGTGATCAGAAGTTTCCAATATTCTTTTGTTGGGCGATTGTGACTTATACTCTGAGGAAAGTCACTAATGGTTTTTAGTGTAATATATTTTTGAGTTCATGTTGATGATGTCATGGACTCACTGTATGGAGAATTTGCACAAATGCACTATTTGGTATTAAATATTTAGCAAAACCTATATGTTGTTTTTTAGAAACAAAATTTTGAAAGATTTTATCTTCAAAATTATTATAGAAATAGTAGAAGATGGGTAAACACAATGGTAGATGATGGGTAAAACACAAATGAGAACAAAATTAAGATCTTAAAAAAGAGATTTCTTTTGTGATATAACAAATTATTACATATATAACACAAACTATTGCTGAACACATATCGAAGCACTGATCAACTGCCTGTCCAACATATATGATCTGCATTATTTTCTTTCTTTGACTCTATACTTTAGCTTTCTGACCTTTGAAACAAAGGCATGGGGTTAAACTAACCCTCTGGACAAATATCATAATGGAAGCCTAGTTAGTTCATGCACAAGAGCTGCTACATTTGAGTATTAGTCTAAGTTCTGACTATTTATTATGAATGTCCATACAAGACCATATACCTGATCAAATTCATGTCTGATCCAGTATCAGCTATGTATATTTTGGTTGAGAAGCGGAATATAAGTTAATGGTAAGTTTTTATTGATGAATATTACTGACATATGCACAAAAAATGGGGTATTATGTACTGCATCTGGGACAATTATATTCTAGATATGCTTTTGACAATAGCTAACAAAATCATCACAAATATCACATAATATTTGGGCAGATGTCATAGGCTGATCAGGAGCCTGTTTGGCAGACATAACAGGCTGATCAAGAGTCTGTTTGGCGGACATCACAGCCTGATCAGGAGCCCATTTGGCAGATATTACTGGCTGATCAGGAGCCAGTTTGGCAGATATTACTGGCTGATCAGGAGCCAGTTTGGCAGATATCACAGGCTGATCAGGAACCTTTTTGGCAGACATCACAGGGGCTGATTAGGAGCCTGTTTGGCAGACATAATAGGCTGATCAAGAGCCTGTTTGGCAGATATCACAGGCTGATCAGAAGCCATTTTGGCATTCATCACAGGCTGATCAGGGGCCTCTTTTCAGATATCACAGGCTGACCAGGAGCCTCTTTGGCAGATATCACAGACTGACCAGGAGCCTGTTAGGCAGACATATCAGGCTGATTAGGAGCCTGTTTGGCAGACATTGCAGGCTGACAAGGAGCATGGAAATTGATGGTTTGCAAGAGCACTGCCCACTAAGATTGCAATTGGTGTACAAATCAGCCTTTATTATAATGGTGAAGGTATCAGGCTGATCAAGAGCCTGTTTGGCAGACATCACAGCCTGATCAGGAGCCCATTTGGCATTCATCACAGGCTGATCAAGAGCCTGTTTGACAGACATAACAGGCTGATCAAGAGCCTGTTTGGCAGATATCACAGGCTGATAAGGAGCCAGTTTAGCAGACATCACAGGCTGAACAGGAGCCTCTTTGACAGACATAACAGGCTGATCAAGATCCTTTTTGGCATTCATCACAGGCTGATCAGGAGCCTGTTTGGCAGATATCACAGGCTGACCAGGAGCCTGTTAGGCAGACATATCAGGCCGATCAGGAGCCTGTTTGGCAGACATTGCAGGCTGACAATGGAAATTGATGGTTTGCAAGAGTACTGCCTACTAAGATTGCAATTGGTGTACAAATCAGCCTTTATTATTGCAAAAACTTTCATTGAACGTAAAGTGTATTAGCAGCATATACATTGAAAATTTAGAAAACCGTTTTGGATGAGATAATATGAAGTTGACTGATTGTTATATAGTGGCTAATTATAATGGTGAAGCTATCAGATCTTCTTTGACAAACGAGGTGACAATCTTTCATCCTGGCTTGATTTTCATAAAACTCACACCAAGCAAGTAATAGCAGTGTTCAGCAAGTAATTACTGGTTGTAATTTGTAAATTTTTGAGTGACAGGTAACTGGCATCAGCAGTCCATCAATTATCATAGGTATGATATAGATTGATATGGATGCAGATTATGCAGAGAGTAGTACTTCAGTTTTTAAGCACTATCTAGCAAATCAATAAGAAACTCCATAGGAGAAAAAAAAGATAACTATTCATGTGTGACTGACAGGTGGCTGACATTTTTGGATTTAGTGTATGCATGCCACAACAGTATTATAAAAAAATCTGTACCAGTGGTCAGTTGCTGGAATCCATTTTTGTGAAATATCTGCACAAGTTTGGTCATTTGCTGGTATGCATATTTATGAAAAATCGTACAAGTGGTCACTTGTTGGTACACATTTTTCAGACACACACACACACACACACACACACATATATTGTGTGTGTATCTTACTTTTGTCCATGATTGTAGATTGTAATGATAATTTGAAAACAACATAGTACATCTTCAGCCAAGATTGTGGGTTGTGCTTTAATTGGATTTGAGTTCAAAACCTTTAACAAGTTTACTTGCAAAATTTAAGTAAACAGACCTGACCTTGTTTAGAATTTGATGGAAATTTCCATTGGAAATGACCTGGGTCTGGTTCGTTCTTGTATGGCATAAATCAGGTGATATTATGTAAATAAGGAAAAAGAAGTAAAACATTTTCCTTCCTATCTTGATATCAGTCTTTTGGTTGTGTTCAATTATAAGATGAGAGGAATTATTTATTTACAAAGTGCTCATTAACTGTTTGGATATAAATATTGGTTTGGGATTATTGAGGATTCATTGAAAGATGTTCTGCATTACATCACTTGATACATCAAGACTGTTGGCACATCAGACCACTCAAGGCTATTGCTACATCAGCACATTCAGGATTGGAACCCATTTGCAACACTATATCTTTGGACTTGTGATAGAACTGTGTGGATTTTTTGGGATTTAGCTCACGATAATGTAAGTTCCTTTTGTATTTGAGGGAAATATATTATTTGTTGAATTTTACTAAACTTCGTCGTTTTGCTTTTTCTGTTCCTTTGTTTAAGACAAGACCATAGAGTTGTAACCAAATGTGTGTGTGTGTGTGTGTGTGTGTGTGTTAAGATTACAATCACTGATCAGATAAGAGCTTATTTACATTTTGACATTTTCATATTAAAAAATGTCTAGATTATACTCAAAATAGCCACCTAGTATTGAATCAGTTAGTACAAACATGTGCATAGTTGTATTGGTACAGAGATTAGCTGTGCAGTCTGTCTTAAAAAGTTCAGAAATGGAGGTCCATTGCAAAAATCTGCACTAAAGGGAGCCTTGATTGTTTTTAATTAACAGGTAGCCTTGATTGTTTTTAATTAACAGGTAGCCTTGATTGTTTTTAGTTAACTAACATGGAGTCTTGATTGTTTTCAATTAACTAATAGGGAACCTTGATTGTTTTTAATTACCTAACAGGGAGTCTTGATTGTTTTCAATTAACTAATAGGGAACCCTGATTGTTCTTAATTAACGTTAGCATCAGATACACATGTATGGAAATGCACATACTGTTGACAGACAGTCAGGAAATTTTGATCTTTACTGCATGTTAATTAGATATACCAGTAAATATTGTCCTCTCTACTCCATCTTAATTAGATATACTAGTAAATATTGTTGATTTTTAAACATCATTATTATTTTCTTAAACATTTGCTAGAATCAATGCCTTTTCAAATAATTTCCAAAGGATATTGATTATTGAAAAACTTAATATTTTTAAATCCCTGCCAATGCAGTAAGCAAGATCGTGACATTTGCCTGTTATGGTTGGCTTAATTGATTTTAACCTTTGGAAAATCCTCAAAAGTTTTCTTTTAAACTGTCTTTCAAAGGACTCACACAAGCAAGATATTACCTGATTTTGTATAACTGGTTTCATTCTGGTTGATTGAATTTATTACACTGACAGATTTGCTAAGGTGTAAGGATAAGATACAAAGAATATCTGTATCTAGATGAAATATCACCACATTCAGTCCCTAATGGTAACCGCCAACATTTAATATTCATATTCAGATACGATCTTCTTGTAAAAAAAATGGACCCTAAAAAGTCCATATGTTGAAATATTGTATCTTCAGTCCTGGGGAAATGTTAAGCAAAAGTAATGGTAAGGATAAGTCAGTATATTACAATCATTGATTCTGGGACTAAAAGGAACACTCTCAATTACAAGTACATGATTGGTTCTTAAGTTGTTTCATGTAGTGCATACCTACAGGGATTCAGAATCAAGAACCATTTCATTTCTAATCTAGAGTATTATATATAATGATATTTTCACAACCTACAGTGTGCAGTTAAACATCGCTTTTAGGAACAAAGATACGATAAATGTATATCTAGTACAAAAGTAAATTTGCAAGGCAGATGAATCCTAATATATACATTGTAATAGGGGTGAAAAGAATTATGGAACAAAGTAATTTGAAATCTTTTGAGAAGTATGTCATTAACTTGCTTTTGTCAATAGATTTTCAGGGAGAGATTTTCACACTGTAGCATAGTTTGTTGTGCATTGAGTCTTGTTATAATGAAGGATTCACAGTTGTGGCCTGGAATGAAATTTACGAGGTTGAATCAGGAAGAATATAAAACAAAATCTTTTAATTTATAAATTGAGTGATTGACTGTTTATTCTGAGGCAAGACATTTACAAGGAAATGCCAGATAACATTTTGATGGACAGATAAATGCAATTAACACTTTTTTATCCAAAGCAAAATTTTACACAGAAATCGATGTTCAGGACCAGAATGGACACCTGTTATAATACCCTTAAACAGAGCCCTGACTGTTCTTAATTAACTTAAATTGACAGCAAGTCAGGAAAGTTTACTCTTTATTGCTTGTTAATTACATGTAGATATTGTAATGTTTATACAGTTTTATTTTCATGAACATTAGCTAAAACTGGACAACACCTTTTCAAAATGTTTCCAAAACAGATATCTGAAAAATGTATTCAGTGTTGCTAAATGTCATTCAGTACAGTGAATAGGGGACATGGTAATGTCACGGGCCTATTATGGCTGGCTTATTGATTCTGGCCTTTAGAAAATCATGAAAAAGTCAGGAGGAAGATATTATCCTGTTAAAGTATATGTACAGAATAGTTGTGTTCAGGTTGATCTGTCATGTTTGAACTCAGTACATTGACAGATTTGCCATGGTCTTAGGTTTTGGATACATAGAATATCTCAAAGAAATATATCCCATTCAGCCTTAAGGATAATCACTGGCATATAAGGTGTACTTTGTGTGTGAAAAATAATCTTCTTTTGGTAGAAAAATGACCTGAAACATGTGGAGTATTTTTTATTGCATTTCAAGGGATATATTGAAGGCAATTAAGGATATGTAAAGGGATACCAATCATAAATTCCTAGTTTAAAAGAAAGATTAAGAATAACGAGATTGGTCTTATTGGTCACAAGGAACTATAAATATTTACTTGGATGTCTATTAAATACATATTGTGTCCAGTATGATAGAGATTTGACCAAATCAAGTACCCTAACATATGGTCTGCATTAGATTTTAACTGGTGTTATTTAGATGCAAATGACTATATGCTGTGTCTATTTAGTGATTCAAAGATCTCAGGTGTAAATGGATAATCCCTAATAAGTACTAGCTGGCACACAATATCCATATAGAATACATATACATAATTGTGTGGACAATATCCATATAGAATACATATACATAATTGTATGGACAATATCCATATATAATAATAATAATAATAATAATAATAATAATAAAGACTTTATTTAGAGAAGGTAACTCAGTTACAGAACTAATCTACCTTGAGGCTTCTATCTGTTATGTACAATAGATACAGTATATACAACATGATGTGAAGAGTCTGGCTTGACACTAAATAATTAAGTAATTTTAAAATTCAAAGTATCAAGCCTGGAACACATTCACAGGCATCAGTGAAAACATAAACATATATATAAAACATAAAATATAATCCTGCATTGAAATATTCAGCTATGAAAATGATGCAAAATTACAGAAAAGCAGGTGGTATTTTTTTTACATAATTGTGTGGACAATATCCATATAGAATACATATACATAATTGTGTGAAAGTGTTACACACAACAATAAGATGTAAAGAAAAACTCACATAAGGTCCACATGGACTTGCAGCATAGACTGCTGGATACAGACCTCAGTGATTTAAACCCTGTTAGGGGTATGCATTAGTATATAGGATATATATGACATGATACAATATGTACTACTTTATATACGTGACATGATACAATACATACTACTTTATATACATGACATGATAAATATGTACTACTTCATATACATGATATGTTATAATATGTACTACTTTATATACAAGGCATGGTACAATATGTACTACTTTATATACAAGGCAGGGTACAATATGTACTACTTTATATACAAGGCATGGTACAATATGTACTACTTTATATACAAGGCAGGGTACAATATGTACTACTTTATATACAAGGCAGGGTACAATATGTACTACTTTATATAATTACATGATACAGTATGTAATACTTGCTATACATGGCATGATACAATATGTACTACTTTATATACAAGGCATGATATATGTACTACTTGCCATACATGGCATGATACAATATGTAATACTTTATATACAAGGCATGATATATGTACTACTTGCCATACATGGCATGATACAATATGTACTACTTTATATACATGACATGATACAATATGTACTACTTTATATATAAGGCATGGTACAATATGTACTACTTTATATACAAGGCAGGGTACAATATGTAATACTTTATATACAAGGCATGGTACAATATGTACTACTTTATATACATGACATGATACAATATGTACTACTTTATATACAAGGCAGGGTACAATATGTACTACTTTATATACAAGGCAGGGTACAATATGTACTATTTTATATGCATGACATGATACAGTATGTACTACTTGCTATACATGGCATGATACAATATTTACTAGTTTATATACATGGCATGATACAATATAAACTACTTTATATACAAGGCATGGTACAATATGTACTACTTTATATACAAAGCAGGGTACAATATGTACTACTTTATATACAAGGCAGGGTACAATATGTACTACTTTATATACAAGGCATGGTACAATATGTACTACTTTATATACAAGGCAGGGTACAATATGTACTATTTTATATGCATGACATGATACAATATGTACTACTATATATACATGACATGATACGATATGTACTATTCAGTATTCATGGCATGGTAACAATATGCACTACTTACTATTTATGACATGATACAATATGTACTACTTGGTATACAAGGCATGGTACAATATGTACTACTTTATATACAAGGCAGGGTACAATATGTACTATTTTATATGCATGACATGATACAATATGTACGACTATATATACATGACATGATACGATATGTACTATTCAGTATTCATGGCATGGTAACAATATGCACTACTTACTATTTATGACATGATACAATATGTACTACTTGGTATACAAGGCATGGTACAATATGTACTACTTTATATACAAGGCAGGGTACAATATGTACTATTTTATATGCATGACATGATACAATATGCATGACATGATACAATATGTACTACTATATATACATGACATGATACGATATGTACTATTCAGTATTCATGGCATGATAACAATATGTACTAGTTACTATTTATGACATGATTCAATATGTACTACTTGGTATACAAGGCATGGTACAATATGTACTACTTTATATACAAGGCAGGGTACAATATGTACTATTTTATATGCATGACATGATACAATATGTACTACTATATATACATGACATGATACGATATGTACTATTCAGTATTCATGGCATGATAACAATATGTACTAGTTACTATTTATGACATGATTCAATATGTACTACTTGGTATACAAGGCATGGTACAATATGTACTACTTTATATACAAGGCATGATACAATATGTACTATTTGCTATACATGGCATGATATAATATGTACTACTGTACTTACTATTTATGATGGGGACCCCGAGTGGCTGAGTGGTCTAAAGTGCTCTCTGTTACGGATCATTGCCATCTCACCTCTGTCTGTGTGGTTTGAGTCTCGGATTCAGCCAATGTGGGTATGTGAGAAAGCTTGCCAGTAGCTTCTCGTGGATCAGTGGTTCTTTCTGGGGTTTCCCGGGTTCTTCCTTCACCATTAATACTGGCCGCCATTGTGTGCTCAAAAATGGTGTTAAATCCTACAACAACAACAACTATTTATGACATGATACAATATGACCTACTTACTATACATGACATGATACAGTATGTACCACTGTATATACATGACAATATTTATTTAGGACATGATACAATATGACCTACTTGCTATGCATGACATGATACAGTATGTACCACTGTATATTCATGACAATATTTATTTATGACATGATACAATATGACCTACTTGCTATACATGACATGATACAGTATGTACCACTGTATATACATGACAATATTTATTTAGGACATGATACAATATGACCTACATGCTATACAAGGCATGATACAATATGTAATAATTGGTATTCGTGGCATGAAACAATATGTACTAATTACTGTTTATGACATGATACAATATATTATACTTGCTATATACGGCATGATACAAAATGTACTACTTGCTGTACATGGCATGATACAATATGTACTATTTACTGTACATGACATGATACAGTATGTACTAACAGTGGACAGTTTATACAGTTTATTGTGATAGATACAAGGTAAAGCAGCCACCATTGCACATATTACTTAATTAACTGACTTGAGTTAGTGTGACTTTGTGTTGCCCATTAGGTTAATCTACATTGGCAATTATAATGCATGAAGTTGAAGAACCCATTTTATTGAAGTGAGGTAAATCAGAGAACCATGTTGAAGAAAGAAAAGTTATGACACTTCATTGTTTTCAACGATAATATTTAAGTCAACTTTTGTTAAAAATTATAAGTCAACTTTTGTTAAAAATTATTGGCTAGTTCAAGATAAGTGCCAGCATTTTTTTATATAGTCACATTTTACTCCATGTGTACAAGTTAAACATAATTATTTCGGTAGTTGGTATGGTAAATGTCAAACATGATTGTCTTGGAAATTGGTGTGGTAGAAGTCAAACATGGTTATTTCAATACTTGGTATGGTAAAAGTAAAACAATTATTTTGGTATTTGGTATGGAAAAAGGTCAAATAATTATTTTGATAGTTGGTATTGTAAAAGGTCAAGCATAATCATTTTGGTAGATGGTAAAAGTCAAACATGATTATCTTGGAAGTTGGTATGGTAAAAGTCAAACATGATTATCTTGGAAGTTGGTATGGTAAAAGTCAAACATTATCTTGGTAGTTGGTATGGTAAAAGTCAAACATGATTATCTTGGTAGTTGGTATGGTAAAAGTCAAACATGATTATCTTGGTAGTTGGTATGGTAAAAGTCAAACATGATTATCTTGGAAGTTGGTATGGTAAAAGTCAAACATGATTATCTTGGAAGTTGGTATGGTAAAAGTCAAACATGATTATCTTGGAAGTTGGTATGGTAAAAGTCAAACATGATTATATTGGTAGTTGGTATGGTAAAAGTCAAACATGATTATCTTGGTAGTTGGTATGGTAAAAGTCAAACATGATTATCTTGGAAGTTGGTATGGTAAAAGTCAAACATGATTATCTTGGTAGTTGGTATGGTAAAAGTCAAACATGATTATCTTGGAAGTTGGTATGGTAAAAGTCAAACATGATTATCTTGGAAGTTGGTATGGTAAAAGTCAAACATGATTATCTTGGTAGTTGGTATGGTAAAAGTCAAACATGATTATCTTGGAAGTTGGTATGGTAAAAGTCAAACATGATTATCTTGGTAGTTGGTATGGTAAAAGTCAAACATGATTATCTTGGAAGTTGGTATGGTAAAAGTCAAACATGATTATCTTAGAAGTTGGTATGGTAAAAGTCGAACATAATTATTTTAGTAGATGTTATGGTAAAAGTCAAACATTATTTTAGTGAATGGTATGGTAAAAGTCAAACATAATTATTTTTGTAGATGGTATTGTAAAACATTATTATTTAGATAGTTGGTATGGTAAAAGTCAAATTTGATAAGTTTGGAGGTTGGTGTGGTAAAGGTCAAATTTGATAAGTTTGGAGGTTGGTGTGGTAAAGGTCAAATTTGATAAGTTTGGAGGTTGGTATGGTAAAGGTCAAAGCAGGTTGGAAGTGATTCAGGGAAGGATGAGCCATCTGTAAAGCACAGCAGCAAAACTAAATTACAGAACTCCTGGTTGATGAAGTGTTATTACATTGTAAAGCACAGCAGCAAAACTAAATTACAGAACTCCTGGTTGATGGAGTGTTATTACTTTATAAAGCACAGCAGCAAAACCAAATTACAGAACTGGTTGATGGAGTGTTATTACTTTGTAAAGCACAGCAGCAAAACTAAATTACAGAACTCCTGGTTAATGGAGTGTTATTACTTTGTAAAGCACAGCAGCAAAATTAAATTACAGAACTCTGGTTGATGGAGTATTATTACGTTGTGCACATTCTTCAAACATCATATCAATATTAGTGATTTTAGGTTGTAAAAAAACCTGTAACATCAGCCAGCAGTGGAAGTAAGCACAGTTGGATTTTCAAGACAGAAGCTTTGTATATCGTTTTTATTTATTGTCTATGTGCTTGCTATTATGTGAGTGTATGCCTATATGTGTATGCATGTGTGTATGTGTTGATGATACTTGAGAATGCAGTATCTTTGAGCTATTTTTTGTCTGGAAGTGTATTAAATGCTTTTAGAGAAAACTTTTTTCTTTTCTATCATTCAGATTTCAATTTCCAGTCATTTTTTGTAGACTTTTGTATTTGTGTAAGGGAAGTTGTTCTCAGTTGTACAGTGTTGTATATTTTGGTGACATGCTCTCATACCCCTGGAACCACAAAATCCATTTATGTCTTGAAATAAGGCCCTGTGCTGTTTAGAAAGGTTGACAGGTATCACACATGCATTTGTACCCCTTGGAACCACAAAATACATTTACATCTTTAAAAAAAGACCCAATACTCTTTGGAAAGATTGACAGGTATCACACAGGCATAGAGATTGGAGTAATGACAGAACCTGTTTTGCCAAATTATTGCTGACAGAAAGTACCAGTATTACAAACATTTAAACTTTATGAAGTGCTTGTTTGTTGGGGTACTTTTAAACTTCTATCCTGTTGACCCTATATGTGATGCAAGTTGATAAAAAGGGAGCAGTTTAAGTGTATGATTATATGATTGGATATGACTGTTTTCTGGATCAATATTTATCTCTCAGTCTTACAGATATTTATATCTCACCAAACATTTATGTACCATATTCTACACAATACTTCAATTGTGTACTTACACAACATTTATATACCATATTCTGTGTTATACTCCAGTTGTGTTTATTACTAAACATTTATGTTCACAGCTACTTCAGTTCTGCACTTGGCGAATATTTATGTACCATATTCTACACAATACTTCAGTTGTGTACTTACAAAACATTTATGTACCATATTCTGTTTAATACTCCTGTTGTGTATATTACTAAAAATTTATGTACACGGCTACTTCAGTTCTGCACTTGACAAACATTTATGTACTTGTATTATACCTATAGCTCAGCTGAGTAACTTACCAAATATGTATGTACCATTGTACCATATTCTACATAATGCTTATTTTGTGGCTGCCTCACTAGGCGCTCAGCATTAAGAGGTTAGTGTTAGGACTGGTTGGCCTGCTGTCAGGATAATGTGACTGGGTGGGGACATCATGCTTAATGTCTGTGACATGATGCCCCAGCAATATACATCACTATAAACTTCCACACTGCAAACATCATAGCGATTTGACTGATAAATTCTTAAAGCTACGTTAAAAATCCTAATCACATCCATCACACTTCTTATGAAACATTTATGTACTGTATTCTGTGTAATACTTCAGTTGTGCTCTTAATAAACTTACTTATGTAAACTTCATGAGGTTAAAACCCTTAATGTATGTAAATAGGATGTTGTCAACAGTATTTTTGTTACATATATTTTACATTCAAGAAGGGGCTCAGGTGGTTGAGTTGTTCAAAGTGCTTATCTTTACTGATCACTGCCATCTCACCTCTGGCTGCATGGGTTTTAGCATTGTTTGAATACTGTGCTTGGCCAGTTTGGGTATTGTTTGAGTATTGTGTTTGGTCAGTTTGGGTATTGTTTGAGTATTGTTTGAGTATTATGTTTGGCCAGTTTGGGTAAATAATACTCAAAATGGTTTAAAAGTTCAAATATGTACATGTATTTCATATGACAGAAAAGTCCAGACAATTTGCGCCACAAATAACTGTGAAAAGTCCTGTAAAATGGCTGAAGAGCCCAGAAATTGGTGTCAACATTGAATTTGAGAAGCAAAACAGTCAATGCAGCTATCATTGAAAAGAAATTCTGTTTCTCATAAAAAATTTTAAACAAATACTGTGATTGTGAAGTGTTGGGTTATTGGGGTCTCTTATTACTATTGCTGGTTTCATATGAATTAATGCAGAACAAATGTAGTTGTAACTTTGAACTGTATTTAGCAAAATGTCGTTTAAAATCATTGAATATACATGCAGTATTATGGCTGCATAGTTTAACGTTTCAATTCATTTGAAATGTTTTAGTCAGCCAGAATAAATTTATTGCTTGGAGAATCAGGAAGTGCAGTTCTTAGTTTGAGATTTTAGTATATGATAATAAAGGTTGTTTTGGTCTGTTAGTTTTAATAGCACTTTGAGCACGTCATTCACTGTCATGCCAAAGTAATAGGAGCTACCATATATGCTTGCTTGTAGGTTGATTCTATAAGTCAACTCCATAAGTCAAGGTATTTTTTGGCAATAAAGATCCATCTGCAGTGGGTGACATGTGGTCAGTGAGTCGGAGTTGCACTTGGCTAAAAAATAAACAAGTCAGACTGGATAGATGGATAGACCTACAGATAGGGCAAATAAAGACAAAACCAATGTAGAATAATACATTTGTATTATTGGGTTGAATATATACAAGTAAACCAACAACTTACAATTTGTCCATCTTCATGTAATGAAATCATAACACTTAACATTTTTAATCCATTTATATAATAAATCCATGCATTGAATTATATATCTTATCACAGTATAAATTTTAATCACTGTTTGTCTTGGCAGTGGAAAGCGCCTTCAATCTAATAGCATTTCCATTGACTGCGTGCACATTTGGACACTGCACTAGAACCCACTTGTTCAGACCAAACTCCCAATTGGTATTGGAGCTCTCTGTTATTCTAATTTTTTGCGCCAGTCATGCACCTGTTGCTCTGACACCAAATTCATGTTCTGCCACACCCTTACTGTTTCTTTGCAAGGTCTGTAACCTTGTACATGTACTTAATAGTTAATGTTATAGTTTCCCTATATTGGTTTAGCAATTCACAATGTATGATATCTGAGTGACAAAGTACGTTGTAACTGACAGAACACTGACTATTCATAAACTTGGACCATTATTTATGTACAGATAATTTATTTGCCTAGAATACAAAGTAAGAATACAAAGTAAAAATGTAAATAAGGAATTTATGGTATTGCAAATTAAATCCAGAATAATTATAGAATTACAGACACAAGACCTAATGTTTAAAGTTCTGAATCAACATTAGTGGAAATCCAAATTAAATCCAACACTGGACGGTTTGATGTGCCAGTGGTGGTCCATATAGTGGCGATGTGCCAGCAGTCTTTTGTTGTATCACAGTAATACAATCCAAGAATAATATCCTTATTTTAAATTTCACAATAAATTCAGGTCTTTAATTCCAGGAATGTTATTTTTGAGAAGCACTTGGTATTTCCAGTGAATAAATAATGTGAACAAATAAATTCCAGCCAAATTAACTATTGGACACAACATTAATACAATTGATTCTGCTAAGATCTTTAAGCATTAATGAATAATTTCAAGAAAAACCAGATAATATAGTCCTCTACTTGACCTCTGGTCACAATTAGCATTTTGTAAAAAAAACTATTACCTAATGGAAAATTGTATTCTCACTGGAATGTTCTAGATGTTTACAGGATAAAATCATAGTTATAATTAGAAGTCTGTTTCTAAAATTATAATATAAAATGTAGTAAGCAACAGGTAGACATGGAGAATTTTGTAAGTTCTAGACTCAGAATGAGATAAGCGTGTTTAATACAAAGCCAAGATCAATGATTCAGGTCAGGTAGAAAATGACCAGGTCAAGTCCAAAATATGATTATCCATAGCATATAATGAAAATAAAAAACCCAAACAATAACAAACTAACAATGCAAATCAAATATACATACACAATAAACAAATATAATCCATGTACAGTGTATATGGTGTGTCAAATGCCGATTGATTCTGAGTTGCCTGTTTTTAACAAAAATAGCATAATAAAGCAAAAATATAATGAAAATGTATGAAAAATAAATTGTTTTCTGAATTCAGTTTTAAAATATGTATAAAAAATCACTAATTTCATGGCTGCTTTGGAAAGCTGACCCAAAGATAGATGGTAGATACCCATTTTCAGGTAGATAATTTGATCAGACCTGAATTCTGTAATGGCTACAATTATAGAAATTTTGAGGCAATGTTATGGAATCTAAAATTATACCAAACTTGCACTGTTTTGTGTAAAAATATTTAATTCATCTCTATTATTTTGTGATATTGTATTTTATCATAAAATTCTGAAGCTTTCCTCCATATTGAGCAAACAGAAAACATTTATAGCTGAAAAGTACTATTTTTCTTTTCCAGCTGTGACTTGGGGGTGAGGAATCCTTGTGATGCAGGAACATATAACCCCAATACAAATGCAAGTTCAAGTTCCAGTTGTTTATCATGTGGCTCAACGGAAATTAGTGCCAGTGGATCAGCTGCATGTATCTCTTGTCCTGCTGGATTTGAATGTTCAAAGCCCAACAGCCAGGTTCCTTGTACCACAGGAACATACTCCCTTTCAGGGCAGATGAACTGCGATCCATGTCCCTCAGGAAAAATATGTCCAGACACAACAAATGCTCCTTCGGTAAGTTTAGCCACTGATCATGTAATGGAGGCAGGAGGATGAGTTAGGGATGCATGTAGTAAATTCAGCAACATCAGTTTCCACCATATGTACCTTTAAAAAAAATATTTCTTGGACTTTTTATGATCTATCCAATTTTTTTCAGATTTACTGCCTGCTTTAAGACTAATTTATTTTCAAATTATATTTCTTTATCTAATATTTCAGGCCTAGTTGCCATTTTGAAATTTTTCAGGACATTTCATTACATGAAGTCCACTGGATGAATCATGAAATTTTTGCCATAAAATATATCTGTGTATATATTTTTAAAGAACATTTGCATTATGGTTGTAATCTGATAGCCTACCATGATGTTAATAATAATAATAATAATAATAATAATAATAATAATAATAATAATTACAACAATAATAATAATAATATAATAGTAGTAATGTCTTTATTTAAGAAAAGAAGCTAATTTGGTCAACTGACCAATCTTAAATAAGGCCTTCTAAAATCACATTTGTACAAATATATATATCTATATCTTTATACATAATGCACAATATTTACAAGATGAGGTGTCTTCAGAAACAAAATGCTATTAAAAACTTGACAATTGATCTACTGCTACAAGAAAATATGTAATAATAATAACAATAATAATAATAATAATAATAATAATAATAATAATAATAATAATAATAATAATGACCTTATTTAAAGAGGGTAACACAATTAGCTAAGAACTAATCTACCTCGAGGCCCTAATGCAAAAGAATTTATTTATTTTAGCTTCATGTCTGAAGCCACTGGATATATTGGGTTTGGAAGAAGGAAATAGAATGGGCATTTCTAATCTCAATTGGAATACTATTCCAGAGTAAAGTTCCAGAGTATTGGAAGCTTTTTTCAATAATTTCTTATTTGATTTGGGAATTTTATACTGTTTGGTAGACATGGATTGTAGGTGGAGAGCATTGCCAGGTAGCCTCTATTGGAATAGTGATTGTAAATATTCAGGAGCACTATTATTGGATATTCTTTACATTAATTTGGCTTTTCTCAAAAGTATTCAGTCTTTAACACATTAACCCCTGGAGGTTTTTGTCATTTTCGCCTGAAATTAGAGTAGGAAACACATTTTGAAGCTATTTCTAAATGCATCTGAAAACACCAAAATCCCAGGTGATCTTTCAATAACATCCTGCCTAGTTGTGTTAGAAACATTGTTTTTCATTGGCTATTTGGCTATTATTTTTTTTTGCTAAGTGGATCCATTATATTTGTATCAAGACCACTCTTTATTCCAAATGCCCATCTTATCCTATTTTTTGCAAAGGTTAATTTGTCTGTTTGCAGTTCATACCAGTTTGCCTTAGATCTGAGACCAAAAAGTCTAAAATCCGGACGCAAAATCAGATCCCGACCATGGGCCAATTTTGCATAGAAAAAAATCAATTCCAAAAATTGAGGTTTTTCCCTCTGTATTTTGTAGTGCAACTAGAAATTCCAGATTATTTGGTATCATTGTAGAGCTACATCTTTCTACCTTTCTATAATACCACCCACTTTAGTGTATCATGCATGACTATGGCGCTACAAAGCTTGGCAGTAGGCTACTACCTCCTGCTACATTAACTCGTCACTAGGGGTTAATGTGTTAATAGGTAATATTTTAACTTACCAGCTAGATTTTCCTTGCTTTCTTTCTGGATTGATATTAGCCCAAATGCTTTATTTTGAAGATGTTCCAGATTTCCTATGCTTTTATCATTTGAATTACCCATACTGTATTACAGTGGTCTTAATAGGGTTGTATGTAACTGCTACAAATTAGTTTTCTATGCCTTTCAGGGAGAAAGTGTCTTATCCTACTGAGAAGCCATAAACTTGAATTGACTTTTTTACTGATATGTTTGTTATGTTCAGTCCATGACAGGTCATTATATACTAAAACACCAATTAGTCTATCATGACAGACCATTATCAAATTTGTATCCTTCCATGTCAGACATAGTTCATCACTATCAAGATTTGTCCTTTTTTGCCATGTTGAGATAAGTAATATTTTAGTTTTACCAGTATTTACCACCATGCCATTGCATGTGCACCAGTTGTCCACTTTGTTTAGGACATTCTGTAAAGAAATTTCGAGTTCATGCTTTGTGTTTTGGATGTCTGACAATATTGTGTCATTTGCATAGACATCTCTAGATGATATTAAGTCCCTTAGTAAAAGTGGTAGGTCATTAATAAATAAAATAAATAGTAATGGACCTAGAATTGAGCCTTGTGGTACTCCATATCTAATTGTTCCAGGTTCAGACAGAACATTATTTATATAAACATGTTATTTTCTCTCACTTAAGTATGAAGTAAACCATCAAACTGTGCTTTCATCACATTGGTAGATTTTCAGTTTCTTTAAAAGAATTTCATGATCCACCATATCAAATGCTTACCTGAAATCTACAAATACAGATCCTATTTTTCTACCTTGGTCAAGTGCTTGAAGCCATTTATCAGTTAGGGAGATCAAGACAGTCTCACAGGAATGTTTCTTTCTAAAGCCTGATTGATTAGGGTGTAACAGCAAGTGTTTGGTTAAATATGACATGAATGAGTCATGGACATGTTTTTCAATCAATTTTGATAAGTTTGGAAATATTGAGATTGACTGGTGGTTATCAGCATCCTCCTTAGAACCAGATTTGTGAATAGGAGTTACTTTTGCAGTTTTCCATATTTTGGGGACAGATGAGATCGCAATACTTAAATTAATTATGAATGTTATGCTATCTAAAATAGCAGAGGCAGAAGATTTAATGAGATGTGGACCAATCTGATCAACTCCTGCAGCTTTCTTGGTATTAAGTTCACTGAGACATTTTTTAACAAAGTTTTTTGATACTGGTGGGTTAGAGAAACATACCTCCTTAGAGATTTTGCTGCTGCAGAACTTTTTCAAAAACCATTGAAAACATTTGCAGTGTCAGTGTCATCTGTGACTATGGTGACATTTACCAGAAGTGAGTGTATTTAATTTGTCTGATCTTTGTGTGTTCCTCCAGTGAGTTCATTGAAAACTTTCCAAATAGAATTTGTGTTGCGCTGTTTGTTGTTAAGCACTGATTGATAATAAGTTTTTTTGGGATAGAGAAACGAGGCTTTAATGAGGATTCATACAAAGAGTAGTAGCGAACAAGTGTAAAATATTGATAATGAGTACATGTTATAACAATATTTGAAAGAGTAGTAGTACTGAATTAAACAAATCATACAAATTAATGTTTCTTTAGATTTTGGCTAAGAAGCTAACTGAAAGTTTGGCATGAGTCAGCTGATTTTGATATAAGTTGGTATGGAATTCCATAGTTTGGCTCCAGCAAAATCAAAATTCTTCTTATAAAACTCTGAATTTGATATAGGTAAATATATTGTGTTGTTTGAGATGGATCTTAATTCATACATATGTACATTTTCAACAAATTTAAAATTACATTTAAGATAATCAGGAGCCAATCCATGTAAGGATTTATAGACTAGTAAACCTTTTGAAACTGAGTTCTCTGCTGAAATGGAAGCCACTTTAGGGTTTTAAAAGATTTGTTGATAGTATATCTAAATCAACATCAAGAATAACTAGCTGGTTATTTCTGAAATTTTAGTAATCTTTCCCACTTTTCTGTACCACTATTACCTCAGATAGAACAACAATTTTCTGGGTGTGGCATGATTGAGGGGGATAAGATTTTGTTGTGTTAAACAGATAAAGCAGTGAATTAACTTTTTAATGACCTTATAAACTTGCATTTTCCAGCACAAGATATTGTCTATCATGATTCCAAGGAGTTTTTGATTTTCAGACTGCTGTATATCCATTCTTGTTATCATTGTTTTGAAATAATTTTTCTGAGCTTTACCCTTGCTTGACTACCTATGATCATATTTTTCGATTTGGCTGCATTTATCTTCATAACATTGTGTTCACACCTTTTATTTATGTGTAACAAATCTTTATTTAATTTAGTGCTGATCTCATGGTCTGTTGATCCAGTGTTCTATAATGTCATGTCATCTGTGAATGTGTTGGTGGTGGATAGCTCAATGTAATATGGTACATGTATCTCATTGATGTACAGCAAAAATAGTAATGGCTCAAGAACTGATCCTTGTGGAACACCTGACTTTAGTTTCTTATCTGAAAGTTCATTAAAATAGAAACTTGTTGTCTGCCTTCAGTATGGGTTTGAAACCAAGCTGCATGGTTATCTTGATATATACTGAGCTTTTCCAGCAGGATTTTGTAATTTATATGGTACAAAGCCATTGTAAGTCAGTCAACACTGTCCACAATGTTATCCTGTAATATCAGTCAACACTGTCTACAATGTTACCCTGTAATGTCAGTCAACACTGTCTACAATGTTACCCTGTAATGTCAGTCAACACTATCTACAATGTTACCCTGTAATGTCAGTCAACACTGTCTACAATGTTATCCTGTAATGTTAGTCAACACTGTCTACAATGTTACCCTGTAAGGTCAGTCAACACTGTCTACAATGTTACCCTGTAATGTCAGTCAACACTGTCTAAAATGTTACCCTGTAATGTCAGTCAACACTGTCTACAATGTTACCCTGTAAGGTCAGTCAACACTGTCTACAATGTTACCCTGTAATGTCAGTCAACACCGTCTACAATGTTACCCTGTAAGGTCAGTCAACACTGTCTACAATGTTACCCTGTAAGGTCAGTCAACACTGTCAACAATGTTATCCTGTAAGGTCAGTCAACACTGTCTAAAATGTTACTCTGTAAGGTCAGTCAACACTGTCTACAATATTACCCTGTAAGGTCAGTCAACCCTGGTCTGTTCCTATTAACCAATTATCCACCATTCTAGTTAGTGTAGTCTGACATGAATGTCCTCTACATAAGCCAGATTGTTGTGAATGTAATAAATAAAAATTTCAGGTACATGTAGTTTCTAAAGTCATTACAAACATATATTTCTAATATCTTTGAAAGTAATCATAAAACTGATATAGGTCTATAGTTAGTCATATCAGAAAAATCTCCCTTCTTATGTATTTGAGTTACTTTTGTCAGTTATAGCCTGTATGTCAATTTTGGTTGATTTTGTTGCTTTACTCTGTTAAAATTAATAGGAACATGAGTGTTTAGGATAGCCCATATATATATCTGTCCAGAGCATATGATGGGTCATCAAAAGATTATATTTTTTACCAAGGGATATCTTTCAGTTCTTTAAGAAATATTTGTGAATTGAATCTTTTCATTATTCAATAATTGATATATTTGTGATAAGTTTTACTTTTTTGACTTAATTTTCAATAGTTGTGTGCAGAAAATAGGGTAAAGATCACTTATATAATATTGGGGAACTGCAACTTCTATAATATTGTCAGCATTGTAAATAAACAGTGTGATCAGTTAGTGTTTTAGATACCTCTGTTACTCTAGTAGGTACATAAACTAGCTGTTGATGATACAGGAAACTCATGGCTTTAATCCAGTTTTGATTGGTGTCATAAGGCAAATTGTAATTGAAGTCACCTACTAAACAGGTTTCTTTGTTTGCTATATACAGATTTTCAAGCTTATTTTGAAAATTTATGTAGTATACCAAGCATTGCCAACTATTTACAAGTAAGAATGGCAAGGGAAATACACAAGTGTGAGAAAACATGAACTATTTACAAGTAAGAATGGCAAGGGCAATACACAAGTGTGAGAAAACATGAACTATTTACAAGTAAGAATGGCAAGGGAGATACACAAGTGTGAGAAAACATGAACTATTTACAAGTAAGAATGGCAAGGGTGATACACAAGTGTGAGAAAACATGAACTATTTACAAGCAAGAATGGCAAGGGCGATACACAAGTGTGAGAAAACATGAACTATTTACAAGCAAGAATGGCAAGGGCGATACACAAGTGTGAGAAAACATGAACTATTTACAAGCAAGAATGGCAAGGGCGATACACAAGTGTGAGAAAACATGAACTATTTACGAGTAAGAATGGCAGAGGTAATTGAGTTATTATGGTGATAAACTTTCTATCCATATGATCTAAAGTCTTTCAAATCAACTTCCTTATCAGGAGAAGAAACAAAAGTGTTAGAAAACCTGAATTATTTACATCTATCAATGGCAGGGGAAATAGAAAAATAGTTAAATAAATCTACCCTCCTAAATCAAAATACAAAACTTGCATGCTTGTTTTGTGTTGGTGTCAGAAATAATAAATGTATAGCAAAGATAAATATGCAGATAGTTCATGTTTAGTCTTTGCAGTATTATGTGATTTTTTTTCATTTGTTTCTGACAATGAGCTTGATGGCTCAGAATGTTTGGAAACTTTTGGAACTACAGTTGTCCATTTATGTGTTATCTCACTCTCTCTCTCTCTCTATGTATATATACATATATATGTTTTTCAGGATTGCAATACTGGACAAGTCCCAAATTCCAGTCAGACATCCTGTGAGAACTGTTCAGCAGGAACATACAGAGGAAGTTCAGACACATCATGTCAGACATGTCCTGCAGGTGAGATACAGCTGGGGGGATATTTTGGGGCTCTCCACTGCATACTACATGTACTCATTTTTCCCTGCTCAGCCTGTAGTGTCATGTGGACATTTTTCCAGATTCCACTTACAGACATAAAATGTTATGGTGACAGCTTCAATACAGCAGCAGTTCTGCCTTATTAGCTATGTTAGTCAGTCTTACCCATGAATTTGCCTCAAAATTATCAGCTGTTCTGCCTTATCAGTTATGTCAGTCAGTGTTACCCATGAATTTGCCTCAAAATTATCAGCAGTTCTGCTTTATCAGTTATGTCAGTCAGTCTTATTGGCTCTTGATTTGATATATTTTTGAGTATTGTAATTTTTGCTTATTTTTGTTGTCTGAATGTGACCAGATAAATTAAATTGCAAAATATTTCTTCTGAAGCTCTGACTCCTAGTGTGTGCATGCAAAGGAAGGAAGTGAAGGGCTTGGATGACATTAGACCTGTGTATGCATGCAAAGGAAGCAAGGGAAGGGATTGGATGAAATATGACCAGTGTGCATGCAAAGGAAGCAAGGGATGGGCTTGGATGAAATTAGACCAGTGTGTGCATGCAAAGGCAGGAAGGGAAGGGCTTGGATGAAATTAGACCAGTGTGTGCATGCAAAGGCAGGATGGGAAGGGCTTGGATGACATTAGACCTGTGTGTGCATGCAAAGAAAGGAAGGGAAGGGCTTGGATGAAATATGACCAGTGTGCATGCAAAGGAAGCAAGGGATGGGCTTGGATGAAATTAGACCAGTGTGTGCATGCAAAGGCAGGAAGGGAAGGGCTTGGATGACATTAGACCAGTGTGTGCATGCAAAGGAAGAAAGGGAAGGGCTTTGATGAAATTAGACCAGTGTGCATGCAAAGGAAGGAAGGGAAGGGCTTGGATGACATTAGACCAGTGTGTGCATGCAAAGGAAGGAAGGGAAGGGCTTGGATGAAATTAGACCACTGTGCATGCAAAAAAGGAAGGGAAGGGCTTGAATGAAATTAGACCAGTGTGCATGCAAAGGAAGGAAGGGAAGGGCATGGATGAAATTAGACCAGTGTGCATGCAAAGGAAGGAAGGGAAGGGCTTGGATGACATTAGACCAGTGTGTGCATGCAAAGGAAGGAAGGGAAGGGCTTGGATGAAATTAGACCAGTGTGTGCATGCAAAGGAAGGAAGGGAAGGGCTTTGATGAAATTAGACCAGTGTGTGCATGCAAAGGAAGGAAGGGATGGGCTTGGATGAAATTAGACCATTGTGTGCAAAGGAAGGAAGGGAAGGGCTTGGATGACATTAGACCAGTGTGCATGCAAAGGAAGGAATGGAAGGGCTTGGATTAAATTAGACCAGTATGCTTGCAAAGGAAGGAAAGGAAGGGCTTGGATGACATTAGACCAGTGTGCATGCAAAGGATGGAATTTGGATGACATTAGACCAGTGTGCATGCAAAGAAAGGAAGTGAAGGGCTTAGATGAAATTAGACCAGTGTGTGCATGCATAGGAAGGAAGGGAAGGGCTTGGATGAAATTAGACCAGTGTGCTTGCATTTATCAGCCCTAAAATAACTTGAGTGACTCATTCAGACTCACAATGACATTAGCTGTACTTATATTATAAGGGGTTATACAAGCCTTTGTAGCAGAAAGATTGGGCTTCAGACACATCTTTTGAAAAGGAGTAATTATTCATTACAGCCCATGGGAAAATGAGCATGGAAATAATGTTGGCAAAAATAAAATAGTAACAGAATGAAATAATTTGTTTTTGATGAAATGGTAGCATCCATACCAGAAACATTCATTACAACTCTAAATAAGAGAATTGTTCTGAAAACATCTGCCATGTCAAAAATCTTAAAGAAAATTGTCATCTAAATTTCAAATTTGCTGACACTGAAGATTACAATAAACAAATAAATAAAAGACGCCCCTGATGAAGACAATGACATTTCAGTAGGACCAGGTGTTATTCACAGTCAGGTTCTGAAAAATACTTTACACAGCTCTTAATACACCACTAAGCATTTTCTATAAAATTGTGGAAAATGGCAACTTCTGCAGTCTTGGTGAGGGCAAAAGCAGTACCAGTACCCAAACCTGGACAAGGGCCAATCCAACCCTTACAGCTATTGTCCCATTCATTAATAAGCTGTGTTTGCAAAAACCAAGGAATGGTTGATAAATGACAGACTGCTCTGGTATCTTGAATCCATCAAAACTACTATCAGACATTCATTTTGGATTCAGATCCTAGAGAAGCACCAAAGACTATCTTGTCTGACATGAAGTATTTCTTAGAGAAGGTCTAACTCAAGCACAGTAAGAACCTTCTCTGTTACATACATGGAGAGTAAAAATTATCATGTCATAGCCAGCCGTGATATATCAGTGAAGAAAGAAAGTATTTTAATTAATAATCTTTCAGATAATCCTGAGATAATCTCTTGTCTTTGATATTTAACAGGCAATGTTATAGAGGGACTGTTATGATACTGTCAATACAAGTAACTTTGATGGCATTATTTTGATTGCATTGAACATAAATGATAAGCATTCAGAAACCATAGAATCTGTCAGTAAATCATTTTTTTTATGATGACAAGTTATGTATGTTATGATGTTATCTTGAATATTATCATATTTTGCACCTCATAAATGGTATTTAATGATCTCCCGAAGCTGAAAACTCGTAATTTGTTGCATGCCTGTCAAGTCTTATGCACTGTGCATGAGACATGAATCTTGTACAGAAGTCACACTCACATGTACATCCTGAATTTTTTCACATTCTTAAAAATGTAATGCATTTTTAAACTAATGATTTTATGGTTTATTGCTGTGGTAAAGTTCCACCTTTGTGCAGCAAATCATAAAGTCAGGATATGTATGAAGTTGTTTTCTGTTTTAAGTATAATGTGTTGTCTTTCGTGTTCGGGCCTCTTCCCCTTGACCCCACCCCCACTGATGCTTTGCTCCAGATCCCTGACCAGGGAGCTGTCACCTACTGGAGATAATCTCACTCCTGACACTGAAGGACCCTTGTCAGCTCTGGTTGGTGACACTAAAATTTGAAACCTTGTAGAATTTAGTTTATACAAACACACCCAAATTTTAAATGGGCTGAAGATAGGAAACTAAATTTTAATTTAAATTAAAGGTATACTCTACACAAGACAAAACTTTAGAATTGATAAACTTCTTATTTTTCCTCCAAGTCTGCATTTACATAAGTACGAATTTAAGTCACATCTTGTATCTTTTATTTAGGTTCGGAGTGTCCGAATTCTGGGATGAGAGCACCTATTCCATGCAGTAGCGGTAATTTTTACTTTTACATCATTCTTAATACATCAGTCATTGTTAGTACACCGAGAAACTGAATGAATTCAGTCCTTAATTTCAAAGCATTCACTTGCTGGGATTACAGCATTGCAGTAGCATGCACATTACATGCTGTTGTAGGTGACAGCATTGCAATAGTATGCACATTACATGCTGTTGTAGCTATGGTGACAGCATTGCAATAGTATGCACATTACATGCTGTTGTAACTATGGTGACAGCATTGCAATAGCATGCAAATTCATGCTGTTATAGCTACATTAGATGCTTTTGTAGCTATGGTGACAACATTGCAATAGTATGCACATTACATGCTGTTGTAACTATAGTGATAGCATTGTAATAGCATGCAAATTCATGCTGTTATAGCTACATTAGATGCTTTTGTAGCTATGGTGACAGCATTGCAATAGTATGCACATTACATGCTGTTGTAACTATGGTGACAGCATTGTAATAGCAAGCAAATTCATGCTGTTATAGCTACATTAGATGCTTTTGTGGCTATGGTGACAGCATTGCAATAGTATGCACATTACATGCTGTTGTAACTAAGGTGACAGCATTGTAACAGCATGCACATTGCATGTTGTAGACTAGTCAGGAGTATTGAGGTTCTCATAGTATTCAGCATGCCACTTTCTTAATTTTCAAATTAGACATAACAGTCACATGCATATATATATTTCATAATTTACTTATAATTACATATTTTTATCAAGCCTTTGAAACTAGCATTTATATTGGTTCAAATCACATCAAATGATAAAGAAAACTGGTCATTATTAGTTCATAACACCAAAAAAGAACTACTTATGTGTTCATGTGTCCTTCTCATGGGCTTTGGCAATGGTTAAACATAGCTCTGTTATGGCAATATGGTATACAATGGTTATGCATAGTTTTGTTATGGCAATATTGTATACAATGGTTATGCATAGTTCTGTTATGGTAATATTGTATACAATGGTTAAACAAAGTGCTGTTATGGCAATATTGTATGCAATGGTTATGCATAGTTCTGTTATTGCAATATTGTATACAGTGGTTATGCATAGTTCTGTTATGGCATTATTGTATACAATGATTATGCATAGTTCTGTTATGGCATTATTGTATGCAATGAATATACATAGTTCTGTTATGACAATATTGTATAAAATGATTAAACTAAGTGCTGTTATGGCAGTATTGTATACAGTGGTTAAATAAAGGTCTGTTATAGCAGTATTGTATAGAATGGTTAAACAAAGTGATGTTATGGTAATATTGTATACAATGATTATGCATAGTTCTGTTTTGGCATTATTGTATACAATGGTTAGACATAGTTCTGTTATGGCAAGATTGTATAGAATGGTTAAATATAGTTCTGTTATTGCAATATTTATACAATGGTTAAACATAGTTCTGTTACGGCAATATTGTATACAATGGTTAGACATAGTTCTGTTATGGCAAGATTGTATAGAATGGTTGAACATAGTTCTGTTATTGCAATATTTTTACAATGGTTAAACAAAGTGATATTGTTATATGCTCATTTTTTTCCCCTGTTAACTTTACATTGTCAGAATCATACAGTATTACCCGATACAGAACCCACATGCCAATACACATATAGCATTCACATGCATAAAGGAACTTTCTATTGTAAACAAACAATGGATGCAGATGCCAGCACTTTTGATTTGTAAACAGATCATGTATACTTGTGTAAGAGGCTATTTACGTTGTGGTTGTTTAAATTTGTTTCTGAATGAACTAAAACAGATGTTTCGTGGACTGGCACATACCAACTGCTTTGGCACATTCCGCGTTGATACAATGTTTCGGATTTAGGCTAGCTACAGTATTCAACAGATGCAAGAAAAGGTCCTAACAAATAACATACAGGTGACAAGTCATATACTGTCTTCTTTAGCTGGTGATAAGAATGGCAAAAAAATATACAAACAGTTTTACATCCTGAATTTCCTCAGAATGTACTTTCATAGTTCTGCAAATCCGAATTACATGAGCCATGCCATAGGTTCTGAACCTTGATTACACTTTTCAAAATTGTACTGTAATTTTGATGATAAGTGCAATTACATCATCCTTACTGCACTCAAAATTAAATAAACATTAAATTCCATAGCGCCTTTTTGATAAGTGCAATTCAAAGACTTCATATTTTTCCCACATTATGATTTAAAACATTCAATGACAGCAACAGAAACACATTTGCAGATGTCAACAGGCTTCTCCCTAGCTTTTTCAATCCCATGTATTTCATGTGGAATTGTCACATACAAATCCAGTCCATAATCATGAAATTTCATAGAATCGAAAAAAATACCAAATTTATTCATTCCAGATCAAATGGAAAAGTTGTTGCAATGCACATTCATTCACAATATGACTCCAAATTTCAATTTTAACTAGACACGCCATTTTCTTTCGAAAGTTATGTTGAGCGCTCGACTAAGTTCAAATTTATCTGGGTGGAGTTATGTGCACAGTAATAATGTTGTTGTTGTGCAATGACAAATATGCGCTTGTGTATTTAGTTTGGAATATGGCATGCATTCATTTACATTGTTTCTTGTAGTGTATTTTGTTTATATAATTAAGCCTTAGGTAGACTAAGAAACTGAGCATATAATAAAAAGGTTACTGCATTTGTATGGGAAAATATGAACTTGTTTTGTTGGATGGATATACTGCACTCCCAAGGTTTTGCAGTATTCCATCCAAAAAACTCATTCATATTTTCCCATACAAATGCAGTCACCTATAATTGTGGCAGTATTGTTTACAATGGTTACACATAGTTATTTTATTTATTTCTTGAGATTCATTATCATTTCTTTGAATATTTCTAATTATAAGAATTGAACTTCAATTTTAAAAGGATACATAAAATGTAATATGTTGTTATATACTTTGCATGAATGGACTTCATCTTGCTGTTCATGCATTGTGCAATCGATATTCAAGGTTCATTAATGTACCTCCACGTACATGCTATGGTCATACCATGAATGCATGTTATTTTATATACAAAGATGTATTTATTGCATTAGCATTTACATCTTTAGATTAGTCATCAACTTTTACTGACAAAATTTAGTTCTTACATATAGTGATCAAACTTACTTTATGTTCATGCAGACAGTTACTGAGTGGTGAGTTGGTGCATGACAGGTTGCTTGGGCTCCAGTGAAACCTAAACTTAGGGATGTGGATCAGTGTCTCATTTTCATGAATAATGATGACATAATTTGAATTGCATTCAACTTTGTATCTTAGGTTACTACAGCAGTGCAGGAGCTACAGGTTGTTCAAAATGTCCAGCAGGGAAAAATTGTTCAGATCCCACTATTAGCCCTACTGAATGCCCATCTGGAACATACAGCTTGGAAGGAAGGGCTGGATGTTTGTCATGTGACAAAGGTTACTATAGCAACAGCAGTGCAGGAAATTGTATACCTTGCCCAGCTGGAAAAGACTGCTCAAACCCATCAACACTAACTGACTGTGAAGCGGGCAAATACAGCCCTGTAGGTGTAACCAGTTGTTCAGCATGTCCAGGTGGTTATTATAGCAGCAGTGGTGCTGCAAATTGTACAGTATGCCCAGCAGGAAAATATTGCTCAGACCCAGCATCAACACCAGCTGATTGTGCAGCAGGCACATATAGCCCAGAAGGTGTGGCTAGCTGTTTATCTTGTCCAGTTGGTTACTATAGCAACAGTGGTGCAGCAAATTGCACAATCTGCCCAGCAGGAAAACATTGCTCAGACCGATCAAAACCAGCTGATTGTGCAGCAGGAACATATAGCCCAGAAGGTGTAATCAGCTGTTCAGCATGTCCAAGTGGTTACTATAGCAACAGTGGTGCAGCAGATTGTACAATCTGCCCAGCAGGAAAACATTGCTCAAACCCATCAACACCAGCTGATTGTGCAGCAGGCACATATAGCCCAGAAGGTGTAGTCAGCTGTTCAGCATGTTTAAGTGGTTACTATAGCAACAGTGGTGCAGCAAATTGTACAGTCTGCCCAGCAGGAAAGTATTGCTCATATCCAGCATCAACACCAACTGATTGTGCATCAGGAACATACAGCCCAGCAGGTGTGGCTAGCTGTTTATCATGTCCAAGTGGTTACTATAGCAACAGTGGTGCAGCAAATTGCACAATCTGCCCAGCAGGAAAACATTGCTCAAACCCATCAACACCAGCTGATTGTGCAGCAGGCACATATAGCCCAGAAGGTGTAGTCAGCTGTTCAGCATGTTTAAGTGGTTACTATAGCAACAGTGGTGCAGCAAATTGTACAGTCTGCCCAGCAGGAAAGTATTGCTCATATCCAGCATCAACACCATCTGATTGTGCATCAGGAACATACAGCCCAGCAGGTGTGGCTAGCTGTTTATCATGTCCAAGTGGTTACTATAGCAACAGTGGTGCAGCAAATTGCACAATCTGCCCAGCAGGAAAACATTGCTCAAACCCATCAACACCAGCTGATTGTGCAGCAGGCACATATAGCCCAGAAGGTGTAGTCAGCTGTTCAGCATGTTTAAGTGGTTACTATAGCAACAGTGGTGCAGCAAATTGTACAGTCTGCCCAGCAGGAAAGTATTGCTCATATCCAGCATCAACGCCAACTGATTGTGCATCAGGAACACACAGCCCAGCAGGTGTGGCTAGCTGTTTATCATGTCCAAGTGGTTACTATAGCAACAGTGGTGCAGCAAATTGCACAGTCTGCCCAGCAGGAAAACATTGCTCAAACCCATCAACACCAGCTGATTGTACAGCAGGCACATATAGCCCAGAAGGTGTAGTCAGCTGTTCAGCATGTTTAAGTGGTTACTATAGCAACAGTGGTGCAGCAAATTGTACAATCTGCCCAGCAGGAAAGTATTGCTCATATCCAGCATCAACGCCAACTGATTGTGCATCAGGAACATACAGCCCTGCAGGTGTGGCTAGCTGTTTATCATGTCCAAGTGGTTACTATAGCAACAGTGGTGCAGCAAATTGCACAGTCTGCCCAGCAGGAAAACATTGCTCAAACCCATCAACACCAGCTGATTGTGCAGCAGGCACATATAGCCCAGAAGGTGTAGTCAGCTGTTCAGCATGTTTAAGTGGTTACTATAGCAACAGTGGTGCAGCAAATTGTACAATCTGCCCAGCAGGAAAGTATTGCTCATATCCAGCATCAACACCATCTGATTGTGCATCAGGAACATACAGCCCAGCAGGTGTGGCTAGCTGTTTATCTTGTCCAGTTGGTTACTATAGCAACAGTGGTGCAGCAAATTGTACAATCTGCCCAGCAGGAAAAAGTTGTACAGATCCATCATTAACACCAGTTGATTGTGCAGCAGGAACATATAGCTTGGAAGGTTTTGCAGGCTGTGTCAAGTGTTCTGAAGGTACATGTATCCTGAACAGTTTATATTGTGTTTGACTTGGCATATGTTTGAGATGCAACTAATATTGTTTTTAAACTCACCAATGGTGTTTGTTTTGTATACTTCACCTGCATGTATCATTAATTGTAACCTCACCCGCATGTACTATAACTTTTAGCCTCACCTACATGTATCATAGACAGTTTTCATGGGCCAATTTGGTGTTTCAGTTAATTTAAATGGGTGGTGGGTGAACTGTGTTGTAACTCACATGGATGTTAAATTTTCTTTACTCACATGTATGTATTAGTGGTATTGGTTTCCATGTTATACATATGTGTCCTAGTGACAGCTAGCTTTACATGTTAATTTTAAAACATCTGAACCTCATGATAGTAATTATGTGTACAGTTTTTCAAACTTGTATGAAAATATGAATATAATAGACATGAATCTATTCTTATCACATTTTGAATTAGACCATTATGATTCATATCAGTCCATCAGGATATTAAAAACCCATTCTATGTGCATGCATGTGGGTAGATTTTTTTCTGTTTTTATTGATACAACTGAATGTTTGCATGCATCGCTCATCCAAGTTTCAATATTCTCTGTTCCAAATGTTCTTCTGTACCTGAAGGTTTGTTTTAAATGAGGTTTTAATGTATTGATAAATGAGGTTTTAATGTATTGATAAATGAGGTTTTAATGTATTGATAAATGAGGTTTTAATGTCTCATTTAATATGCATAGACTGGTTCATATAATTGTTTGTGTAGTAAAAATAGAAATAGGCAGGTTACCTTAATCAGCTTAAAACCACTCCAGTTTAAGCATAATACAAAGACATCACTTGTCATTACAGCCTTGTAAGTCCAATCAGATTTATCATTTTCAGGATTTTAATTTAATCAGTCAAAAAAAATCATATCAGCTTTTTGAAATGCATTTCTCGCCATTTATGCCTTATCCATGAAAGTCAGCATGCTTTTGAACCACATTGCTAGATAAAGCAGTTTGGATGATGTTAAAAAATTAAATTCATCTCGATTGATATATTCTTTATTTAATAGATTGTGTAAGAACAAATGTTATGTTACTGTGTATATTTATGCACATGTACCAGGCTTTACTTGATATGTTTTTGATTGTAAGTATTAGTTTTTAGTTATGTTTATACCAAAATATAACAACAAATCCTTTTTAATTCATTGTAGTTGGTGGTACGTTTATCAGATGTTTTAATTTCAGCACAGTCACTGCTATTATATTTGTTTTCGATACTTAAGGCATGTATTTGTTTGTTGCTTGTCTAAAAGACTTATTCACATTAATGTGTACCCAGCTAAAATCAGCATAGACTTATTCACATTAATGTGTACCCAGCTAAAAGCAGCATAGACTTATTCACATTAATGTGTACCCAGCTAAAAACAGCATAGACTTATTCACATTAATGTGTACCCAGCTAAAAACAGCATAGACTTATTCACATTAATGTGTACCTAGCTAAATACAGCATAGACTTATTCACATTAATGTGTACCTAGCTAAAAACATCATAGACTTATTCACATTAATGTGTACCTAGCTAAAAACAGCATAGACTTAGTCACATTAATGTGTACCCAGCTAAAAACAACATAGACTTATTGATCACATTAATGTGTACCCAGCTAAAAACAGCATACATAGACTCAGATCTGCAAACACATTTAACTTCTTGCAGATCTACCAGTGCATCAGGGTCAGCAGATCTTAATTAGCTGTACTAGTCAAAAGTGGGTAAATGATTCACATGTATAAAATTACAGAATGGCAATATTTTCTCTTTTACCTTTTAGCACAGTACAACTTGAAATGGCACATGTAGACATTGGCAATGCATCATAAAAAAGCACACTTCCAAAACAGTTGCCATCTTTTTTGTTTCCTATCTCTTATTTTTACTGTGAATACTTAAATCATTGAGATGATAAGGACTGATTAGGATCTAATACTGAATTGAAATTGATGATATTGACAATAATATTAATGATATTGACAATGATATTAATAATATTGACAATGTTATTAATGATATTGACAATGATATTAATGATATTGACAAATTAATGGTATTGACAGTTGTATTAATGATATGGACAAATCAATGATATTGTCAATGATATTAATAATATTGACAATGCTATTAATGATATTGACAATGATATTAATGATATTGACAAATTAATGGTATTGACAATTGTATTAATGATATGGACAAATCAATGATATTGTCAATGATATTAATGATATTGACAATGATATTAATGATATTGAAAATTCATGATAATGGCAAAAGGTCTGATCAGCTGAAGTCAGTACTGGGAGTCACTGTTTGGCCCATCATGCCAAAAAATAATGTACAAGAAAATGGAATAGGCTCACTGCTGATGGTCCTACACTGAACAAGGTGACTTCAAAATAGCCAAAATGAAAAATACAATTTTATGTGTTTCAAATACAGTAATTTAAAAGAAAATATCCATGACTGATTTACTATATATACTTGTTTATAAGTCAAGTCAGATTCAACTGCAGACTGTGCTAACCCATATCTTCCATCCCATAATGTGCCTGAAGAGATGGGTCTATGTTTGGATTATTCAATAGAACATACAGTATGGAGTCTTATCTGCTGGTGCATTATGCAGTGGCAGATCAAGGACTATGTTGTTTGCAGTTAGATACAGCTTGCACTAAATCTTCTTTCAATTCTAGTCACATAAAGTTCTTATAAAAAGAACACTTGGAAACAATTTTACAATAACTTAGAATGAATGACAGGTACCAGTATGAAACTAATTCAGTAATTTTAAGAAAGTTTATGTAAGTAGTCTCTTAATTATAGTGATGTAATAAGTAAGTAATAAATTCATAATAAATGATGAAGTATTAGGCATTGCCTTCTGTGAGTGCAAAGAGTTCCATACATTCAACCCAGGAGGTCCTGAGGGCTCCATTTCATGGAAAGCTGTCAGTTGAAAGAGTTTCATACTTTCAACCAAGGAGGCCCTAGGGCTCCATTTCTTGGAAAGCTATCAGTTGAAAGAGCTTCATACATTCAACCAAAGAGGCCCTAGGGCTCCATTTCATGGAAAGCTGTCAGTTGAAAGAGCTTCATACATTCAACCAAGGAGGCCCTAGGGCTCCATTTCATGGAAAGCTGTCAGTTGAAAGAGCTTCATACTTTCAACCAAGGAGGCCCTAGGGCTCCATTTCTTGGAAAGCTGTCAGTTGAAAGAGCTTCATACATTCAACCAAGGAGGCCCTAGGGCTCCATTTCATGGAAAGCTGTCAGTTGAAAGAGCTTCATACTTTCAACCAAGGAGGCCCTAGGGCTCCATTTCTTGGAAAGGTGGAGAAGAAACTGAACATATACCATTTTGCAATATAGTGTGTATATTTAAGTGAGTTCATGTAACTTTAACATAAGGTTGATATCTTCCATTGCAATACGTTTTGATCTTGTGAGTGCTTGTGACATTGTGTTGATACTAATGTTAGTGTTGGAATTATTTTGATTATTTTGGTACAAGTGGCACTGAAGTGCATACTTTTTTTTATTAACATTAAAATAAAATAAAACCTTGTAGGGGAAATTTCCACTTTGTTAAATTTTGGATCACATCTGATTATGAAAAACTTAAAAGTAAATATGTGATTTTGCACATTTTTAGTTGTTTTATTCACATCCCTGAAGCAAATTTTATTGTGATTTGTGATGAGGTCACAAAAAGTTGCAAACAATTGAACCACATGGAAATTTTCCTTCAAACTATATGTTGTCATGGGAATGTGTTATTTTAATTATTTGTATGAAGCTGGTAGCAGCACCATTATTTGTACTGACAAGAACCTTAAAGTTCATTATAAGGTCATAGCTTGAATTTGGTGAGGTTTTTAAGTAAGTAATTGCTAGGTATTAAGTTAGTTTCTAATTAAGTAATTAGTAAGAAATAAGTAAGTTTCTAATTATGGAGTCTCTAAGTAATAAGTAAGTTAACAATTCAGTAATTACTAAGTTTCTAATTAAGTAATTACTAAGTAATAAGTAAGTTTCTAATTATGTGTCACTAAGTAATAAGTTTCTAATTAAGTAATTATTGAAATGAATAATCTGACAATACAGATCATTTAATTTTAACTTTGAACGTGAAAATTTGCAGACATACTTCTTGATAATTATTCTTTTATTATATGTTTTTTCAAGGAAGTAAATTTTTTGTAGGTTCTACATTTTTTTAATACACTATCAATTGATTTGCTTGATAATTTTTGGGGTTCTTTAATTTTTAATTAATTTTTATAAAAGGCAATTATTTTTTTATTTATAATTACTGATTTGGCACCAAAATGGTAAGTAACTGTAAGTAAAAAAATCACAGATGTTACAATGACAGGTGTGTTTAAATTTCCAGTGGTTGAGTGAATTTTCCAATTGCTCACCTGAATGGTAGAGTGCTAAGTCAGGACTGACCAGTGCTTCTCTTTAATTAAAATATGTTATTGAGATATTGCTGACTTTGTTCATTGAGAGTTCATACTTTCTACTAAAACTTTGTCTTCCATTTGTTTTGATGAAACTGATTCAAGTTCTTAGCTCTTACACTACAGTACTTCTAAAGGCTTTCCAGATGGAGAGCAGACTGGTCTCAGTTTCCAATTACTTAAACATGCCATATAAGGGTCAAATAATACATTCTGGAAAACAACCTTCACATGATTGGATTTTAGGATGTTAACATCATGAGCTTTTACATTTTTATTATAAATTATTCCTTGTGAGCAAACATTTATAATACCAACCTGTGTGGGTTAGTAAAATTTTTAGAGCTGATTCATTAAACCCTGAACATTTCTGTTCTTGCATGTTACAATGGAAAATATATTAGATTTTCATTCTGGCATACTAACCATATTCATCATTTATTTTCCATTGCTTACGTTTTTGAGGATTCATATTGACTTAGGACTATTTTCTTAAAAACTCAATAGACTTAACCAAAGTCTTTTCCCAGCATTTACACAATTTACAATGTAACATTAGATTAGAAAGCTCAAACATTGCATTTTGTTTGTCATTGGTTGTAGCTTCTCAGATAAATGCATGTATGACTTGTGAATCAGTTATTATATTTAGAGAAAATTTATCCATAGATGGACTGTGTCTGACAAATTTTTGTCCATTTTAAGGATACTACAGTTCATCAGGAGCCACAAACTGTACACAATGCATGGCTGGTTACTATTGTACAGTCACCACACAGACAGCATGTGGTGCCTCCAAGTACAGCAGTGCTGGAGCCACTTCCTGTTCCACTTGTCCTGCTGGCTATGAATGTCCATCATCAACAACCTCTACTCCTGTTCAGTGCTCTGCGGGATATTATTCACTGAGTGGGTCTACTAACTGTACTATTTGCCCAAAAGGTTATGGATGCCCTGTTCCAGGAATGAGTAATCCCAGTGCTTGTACAAATGGAACATATCAGAACAGTACAGGACAGACATCATGTCTGGCATGCCCAGCAGGTATGTTTAGTTATCAGAGTGCAATACATCTTCAATATCCTACTTTTAAAATAATAAAGAAAAATGTATTGCTGCTTCAGAATGAAACCAGAATTGTATTTCATCCGACAAGGTGTCGCTGAAGGACATACAGCAGTGTTGACATGCAGGTCATCCAATTATTGAAGCACCACGTGACATAACTATATCAAAAGTTAATGACTGATTTGAACAGAAGAAAATCAGATTTTAAAAATTTTCAGTAAACTATTTCACTCTAGTTCTGATCATATGTTTGTATGATAATGATATTCTAGGTATTTCAATTCCAAAATATGGTATCATTGATGAAAAAGATTCAAAATAAATACATTAAAACATTAGGAAAAATTCGTTTAAAAACTGCCTGGGTAATGTTTGATAAATTTTGCTTGGTGAGCAAAATTCTGTCCTTGAACTAATATACATAGGTAATGATATGTCTATCTTCTGATATGCTTATCTAACTTTTAATGTCTATACATATATGTTTGTGTATGTGTGTGTATATATATATATATATATATATATATATATATATATATATATATATATATATATATATATATATATATATATATATATATATATATCAGAAGTTAGTATATATTTGAAAATCTTATTATTGGTGAAGAATATCAGAGATGATCTCAACACTCAGCATTTACAAGGAAGAATGGTATTATGTATAATTCCTGGCAGATTACAAGAAAGACTGATCTTATCTATAATTCATTTTGTCAACATCAGTCCCTTTGAAAGACTCAAGTTCATGAAATAAAGGCCCCTTGAAAAAAGCATTCCATGCTGGATGACATTTTTTAAGCAATGTAAGGTTATATCTCAGTCTGAGAAGAATTTTTGACATTTAGTTAAATCAGGACCTATTTGATTTTCCTAAGCAATCTATGTGTTATATGTGAAGCTTTTTATATTTATATTTCAGGAAGTCATAAGTTCATTCCTTGGATAATGCCAATGTTGTCTCCTTTTTTGTTCCATATACTGTAATTCAATCACTTCTTTGTTTTAATAGGCTACAAGTGTCTTGACACCATATTGTCACCAGCTGTTTGTGTCCAGGGTGAGTATAGTCCTGAGGGTGTGACAGTGTGCCTATCCTGCCCAGATGGGCAATACTCCAGTAATACAGGGGCTGCTGCCTGTACTGACTGCCCTGCAGGAAGTCAGTGTTCCAGCAAAACTACTGCAACACCATGCAGTGCTGGTGAATACAGGTAGGATATTCTGTTAATGAAACTTGATACAGTAAAATGTCAGATATGTGGATACCAGCTCTCCAGATGCATCAGTAGAGTGCAGTGTTTCATAATTATTAGAAAGCGTGTAATATATATCCTTGGGGATCATATGAGTAATGTCAGTTTTACTGTTGCACCTTCCTTTCTGCTCACTAACATTCAAGCAATTTCTTTATTAAACATTATCATTAGAAGGTGTTTTGCATACCACATTGGGGCCCTTATCTTTATGATGAAAGTCATCAGTTTTTAAAAATGTTTTCCTTCACATTTTCTGTTCTTTAATCTATTACACTCAATAACTTCAGAGATGTATTAGATTAAGGGATGAAACATTGATATATTTATGTATCAGCATTAGAAGGTGTGCTTATTTACCACACTCGTGAGAAGATGTTCGAGGTCAAGTGCACAGCTTAATATTATAAGTTTTTCATTCCCCGTCCAGTTTATAATGTCATAAATATTAGAGATTAAGGAATGAAACTTGGCATTTGTCACAGTTTTGTCACACAATTTTCTTTTTGCTCTGTAACTTCAGTGCCCTTTCAGCCCTAGGGTGTTAGAACTTTGTCTTGAAGGTCAAGGTCATTCATAAATGTGTTTCCCCCCCCCCATTCCTACACATTGTCTCTAATGCCTTTTGATATAGAGACCTAAACCTTATTTACTTTCCATGTCTGCCTAGTAGCTCTACAACTCAGTTGCAAGGTTTATAGGTAGATTTTATCATTGTACACGTTGGTAGGCAGGGCACAAAACTGCACCATATTATCTTGTTTCCAAACATTTGACAGTTTTTACAATTCTTGAAGATATTTGTGTGCTTCCTGGGCTTAAAATCATGGAACTGATGGGTCATTAAAGCAAAGATTGTTCCTTCTTCTTTTTAACATAATAATTTATATAAAAATCATAAACTTTCTATGGTAAACACGACCATTAAAAAAACATTGAAATATCAGTACCATATTTGCTGGCGTATAAGACGATACTTTTTTGACCAGGAAATCTTAGCTTCATCTTATACTCTGAATTGACTTATATATGGATTATGTCATCTGAATCGCTTTATCATATTTTTCATATCGAAAATAATTATCCAAGAGTACTAAAAATAATGTGTAAAAAATATTTCATTTGGGGAAGAGATTGTGTATGAACAAATATAGGATCCCACATTTAGTATTTTAAACAATTACATAATCGTCAGTATTAAAAACATAAATCAGATGTAATTGTGCATGCACTTGTAATGTACACTGTTTGTAATATATGTTGTTTAAGCTTAATTATATATTTGTGCATTAGAATTTACAAGTTAGAAGATGAATAACCATGACAAAGACATATACCATCACAATTTTCTTCTTGCACTTAATGATCAAATAATCCATTTGCCCCATTGAGAGAAACAGACAGACAGAGTTGTCTTCACGATTGTAAATCTGTATTTTTCACTTACCTGATGACTGATTTTACTTGTGTACAAGTGCAGTACCATATTCCATAATCAATTAGTTACACTAGTTATGCAATTCCTTCAAATTTTTGTTTCCACTTCCATTATTTAAAGAATCACATGGCTTTGTAGTGGTATTTGCATGCTAGTTAAATATACTATGGCTGTTATTCAGTCATTCCAAGATAACACCTGTCTGAGGTCTAGATTCTGCAGACCGGATCAGATTAGTGAGGCTACCAATAGGGAAATTAGGCTACCCATGGACATTATGAATACTGTACCATATAGTTAAAGGAAATGCCAGGTTGTTACTATTGTAAATTTCACAGCCAGTGACAATTTTGAATTTGCAATGGAACCAACGCCAATTAAAACTACATCTAGCATGAGCAAAGATCAGAAACAATTGCCACCTAAGTACAGGAAAAATACATGCACTTTAAACAAAATCTTGATCATTGAGAATGGAAAGGTCATTATACTTGCAAAGAAATTTAGACAGCATGCAAAATGGTCGTTCTTTGGATTTAACCTAATGGAGAATATATGGGTATAACTATTATGATCATTTAAACCCTGAAGGAGTATGGTATGTATTTTCATAGTTTCAGTTTGCTGTTTCATTTATTAATAGATTCTCTCTTTGATAAAAGCTTCAGCAACACGAGGGCAATAAGTTAAAAGAAAGAGCAAAAAAATCCACAAACAGCAGAACTTTCTCTCTCTCTCTCTCTCTCTCTCTCTCTCTCTCATATATTGGACCATATTTTATTTTGATCACTAGGTGCAGAAAGAAAAATGAGATGGAATACATATGCATCCTTCTCTCTGTATTTCTCTTCCCCTCCATCCCCACACCCCACCCCTGGAAAATGCATTTTAGTATTAATGATGCAAATGTCCTATTGCTGGTAATCTGAAATAGCATACAGTGATACTTTTAATATTTATGAAACTGGAAGTTATTATAATTTAATTCCACACAGCATCCTAAGTTTTATCCTATCTGTAACTCTATACATTTTCATGTCATTGTCATTATATATAGCTAAAAGTATATAATACATTTAAAATACTTCTTGTTAAACAAATTAGGTACTTTTAGTTACAGTTAGTGATCCTGACTGGAAAGGTTACTGAGTTACAGATAGGATAAAAATCACGATACTGTGTGGAATGAAGTGAAAAACACAATCAGAAGTGTTGATCTGGCCTCATCTTGTACTCAGCGTTGACTTATATAAGGATGAAGGATGGAAAGTTTGCCAAAGTTGCTTATTAGACTTTTCCTCCGCATTGACTTTCATGCTGGCATATACATGTATATGCCAAAAACTTCATAAAAGTGGATGAGATATTTAGAGTTTACAACCATTGGTATTTGTTATTTTCAGTAGAGGCAATAAGGTATTGAAGCTGCTGACAAACCAGACAACAACTTTTAAGTCTGGTGTTTATCATGTGACACTTAACATCTATCCTGACAATAGCAGTGGTCAGTGGGCCATCGTCGTTTGTTAATGTTTGACTGACAGTGAGTGGCATTTGCAATCCATCAATTAGAATGGTTAAACCCCAGTGTAGAAGAGCATGTATCCATGGAATGTGTGCAGAGTATTACTTAAAATAAAAGCCTGATGGTTAAATAATTTATATTTCAGATGAGAATGACAAACTTTAAGCAAGACAAAAAGTATTGTTTTTCCTTCATCACATTTTCTCTTTCTGTATCTATCTATTTGTCTGTCAGTTGACCTTTGAGTGATAGATAATATCATGAAGAATTATGAAGTTTTACTTTGATTTTTATTGACTTGTTGTGTAAATATATCTACTTCAGCACTGTTGGAAAGACCCATTGTACAACTTGTCCGTCAGGAACATATGCCTTGAATTCAGGGTCATCTAGCTGTACATCCTGCCCTGCTGGATATGAATGTACCACCACGACTAGTAAGTATTCACATGATCACACCACCAATACTTGTTCCCATGCATGTAAGTGCAAGTTATTGATGGCTGCTGACCATCTCAATCTGACTTCTTTGGCAAGTGTCAGTGATTGCCTCCTAATGTTTGGTAGCACCTCGATTTGCTTCTTTGGCTTCCTTTGCTTTATAAACCATCTTATACCAAGACTTGAATTATTGAGACCACTAAATATTAGTCACGGTTACCTTTGTTATACAAGTTCTTTATTGTATCAGGGATGTTGGGTTGGGAGGTATTTATGTATGGACACTTTCGCCATAGTTACCACATCTTGGTGATTTGGCACTTGAGGCAGGCTTTATGATATGGCAATTGTGCATCAGTTTTAACAGAATGAAAACTGTTGCAGGAATAAACAACCAATTCTTTTAAGTTTAGAGCAGTTTGAATGATAAGCATTCTTTAGGTGGAAATGGCTGTGGTTGATACAAAAAATTTGATACTATGAAATAGACAATAAAGGTTGACAATGGTAGGTTTCTAACATTCTTTTAGAAATAATCATCTCTTTCATATATAAGTAACAGAGATCCAAAGTTTTCCTCTAATATTTCAACACACTTTAACACAATAATCACTTTCTACTCGATTTTTCTTTCATGCCAATAGATATTGTACATGGTGACATGAATAGTCTCATAAAAGAAACTTAATGGATTCATAAGTTAGATACTTTGTATCCTAATGGCCGTAATGCCAATGCACTATATAAAATTGTAGAATTCATTACTAAAAAAAAGATGAGGTCCCTAGAGGATGTCATTTTTTCAGAGCTTTTGCTGTATAACATTTTCTCCTTATCTTTTCAGAAACTGCTTGTGCCAGTGGATACTACTCTTTAGGGAATGCCACTACATGTATCCCTTGTCCTGGTGGTTATCAGTGTGCAGACAGCTCTAATTTACCAGTTCTCTGTCTTGCTGGAACATATGCAAGCAACATCAGCACCTCCTGCAAAAGCTGTGAAAATGGGTACTATTGTCCAACAGATGGTCTGAGTGGACATCTATCATGTGCCACTGGATATTATCAGAATGCTATAGGTGGTACCTCATGTACTCAGTGTCCACAAGGTAATACTAAGGAGATGATAGAAGTTTACTCTCACTCTTTCATCTTAGAGGCATTTTTTCATGTTACATGTAACTTAATAAATCCTCAAGCAAAATATTAACAGAGGACACAAAAAAGTCTCTGGTAAGAGACTGACATTTCCAGGCAGGGTATTACATGATTTTACATTTTTGATTGTAAGGTTGTATTGGCGTAGGGGTGTGCTTAGGATGTATGCATCATGATGTGGGGTAATATGAGTCACTAAAGACCTTTAACATGGTCAGTAAAAATCAACACTCTTTTGATGACAATTTTATGCCACTTAGGAAAGGGCTGTGAAATGGGGGTAACGTTGTCATTAAAAAGTAATCTAAGATGATCAGGAGAGAGTTAGGAAAGAATGAAGAAGGATGAGAACATGAGCTGGAGAGAAGTCAAGCAGTAGTTTAGAAAATTATTGTTGTCTTGATCATGTGTGAAGACACCAAGTGAAATAAATGAAGTGAACAGAGCATTGGTTTTATATTGAATTTTATTGAAAGAGAATCCTGGTTTGTAATATTTAACACATGGATGGAGCCTATATGGCCTGTTTGGATTCTGAATTGTGTACAGGGAAGTAACCTGCACTGTTTTCTTTATTGACATTGAATATTTTCCAAGAAGGTGAACAGACATGCCATTGTATAGTTTGTTATGATACTCACAGTGAGTGTTGATAAATTCCAAACAGACATGCCATTGTATAGGTTTTGTTATCAATTCACAATGTGTTGATAAATTCCAAACAAGCAGTTGAAGCTTGTCAACCCCAGTTTTATTATAAACTCAGCTAAAAAGTGAGCAAACACTGCATGATCCAATATGGGACTGGATTCATTCAAAACTGACCAAGGAAAATGATCTTTATCAAATTGTCCATTTTACCATTAGAAGGTCATCAAAGTCAACTGGAGAAATGGTATATAGCAGAAAGTTATACAGAATAATGATAAGCATCTGTATGATGGACTTTTATGCTACTGCTTCCTACCTTAAAAGTAGTAGTTAAAAGATTCATTAACTACATTTAGGGATAGAATAAAAATTTTCATAAGTATAGACTTTAAATATAAAAGTTAATCTCTGAGACTGATTACAGAAGCATTGTAGTTGGACTGGCAATTAGGTAATATCTGGTTACCATATCAGAAAAATAAACTCATTATGTTATAAAATGTCAGATAGAGTTGAGTACAGAAGGTGCTATGGTATGAGCCACTAAATGACCCCTGGTGATGCCGGATAGTATTTTCCTGGTAATGTCACGGCAGTGAATACTTGGCCAGCTTGAAGACTTGTGTGACTCATGTTTAAGGACCAGTAAATGATTTGAATGATTTGAAGGCTGATGTGGATGATGCATAAGGACTAGTGCATAGTTTGACTGGTTTGAAGACTGATGTGGATGATGCATAAGGATTAGTGAATAGTTTGACTGGTTTGAAGGCCAATGTGGATGATGCATAAGGACCAGTGAATGGTTTGACTGGTTTGAAGGCTGATGTGGATGATGCATAAGGACTAGTGAATAGTTTGACTGGTTTGAAAACTGATGTGGATGATGCATAAGGACTAGTGAATGGTTTGACTGGTTTGAAGGCTGATGTGGATGATGCATAAGGACTAGTGAATGGTTTGACCGGCTTGAAGACTGGTGTGACTCATGTTTAAGGACCAGTAAATGGTTTGATTGATTTGAAGGCTGATGTGGATGATGCTTAAGGAACAGTGAATGGTTTGACTGGTTTGAAGGCTGATGTGGATGATGCATAAGGACCAGTGAATGGTTTGACTGGTTTGAAGACTGATGTGGATGATGCTTAAGGAACAGTGAATGGTTTGACTGGTTTGGAGACTGATGTGGATGATGCATAAGGACTAGTGAATGGTTTGACCGGCTTGAAGACTGGTGTGACTCATGTTTAAGGACCAGTTAATGGTTTGACTGGTTTGAAGGCTGATGTGGATGATGCATAAGGACTAGTGAATGGTTTGACTGGTTTGAAGGCTGATGTAGATGATGCATAAGGACTAGTGAATGGTTTGACTGGTTTGAAGGCTGATGTAGATGATGCATAAGGACTAGTGAATGGTTTAACTGGTTTGAAGGCTGATGTGGATGATGTATAAGGACCAGTGAATAGTTTGACTGGTTTGAAGGCTGATGTAGATGATGCATAAGGACTAGTGAATAGTTTGACTGGTTTGAAGGCTGATGTGGATGATGTATAAGGACTAGTGAATGGTTTGACTGATTTGAAGGCTGATGTAGATGATGCATAAGGACTAGTGAATGGTTTGACTGATTTGAAGGCTGATGTGGATGGTGTATAAGGACCAGGCTGCAGATATATGTTTCATCTTAGCATAGTAAGGAATTACAGGGCTTTGTTAAAGGAAGTGTTAAAAGCAATAGTTGTCAATACAAAAGAATGAAATTTAGTAGGTATGGAGAAAGTGGAGGAGTCCATTCCAAATTTAAGGCAGTGAGAAAATGGTAGGGTCTATACTGGACTTTGGAAATGCCATGACATTATGCAAGTTAGACCTACCTTTTGGTAGAACACAAAGTATGCAATGAGCTAATTGAAGATCAGTTTATAAGATGTCTACCAGAAAATGATATGGTATTTAGCGTGTGCTATGTAAACTGGTTCGTTTAGAGCATGAAGACATCATGATAGACTTTAGGACCATTCCAGTGGAGGTTAGAATAGATAGGAACAGTCCAGTGAAAATAGTAACTGCAACAACTGATGGCAGTAAGGACCATATAGATAAAATGGCATAAATGTTAGAACAAGTTTTAAGAAATTTTAAAGGCCAATTACTTGTGTATTGCTGAGGAATACTGGAGCTCAAAGAAAAGATGTATGTGGTAATGGCTGAGGCAGCAGCTAAGCATGTTGGGGATATGGCCAGCCAGGTAGGCCATACTCAGGCTGATTGATTTATTGCTGGGCATTTGACCATGTGTTACAGGGCTGCTCAAGCTAGAAAATGGTAAACCAAAGCTGTCAAGGTAAGGGTTCCACACACCAGTTAGTAAACAATGCACCTCAGTTTAGAAGGAGGATGTTCAGGTTTGGGTCAGCATTGATAGTACAAGGTATAGTGAATGAAATCCAGGTAGAAACATGGGAATACATAACTACTCTGCTGGATAATGGTATTGTCCAACCATTCTGTAGGTTGTGGGCATCATTGGTAAGTTTGGTATCAAATATTTATACTTTGTTTAGATTTTGTGTCAGCCACAAGCAGGTAAACAACATTATAAAGAAGAATCAATGTCCACTTGATGATGGCACTCTTCAATTTAGAAAGAGGAACTTGAGCTGAACTCTGTCAGTGAAGTTACGTGTGCTATTTTTAACTCTGCAAGGGAGTTTTGTGTGATACCCTTTGATATGTGTTGAGCACAAAGTACATTCCAGCACTTGATGGAGACTGTCCAGGTTGGCCTTGAGTGCGATATCTGCTTAGTAAATCTTGATGACATTAATGTTTTTTGGGTAACGGTTACTCTGATAAGCATGTGTCACAGCTGAGGCTAGTTGTTCTATAACTGAGAGAAACTGGGCTTAAACTTAATTCATCTAAATAGCTATTTTTGAAAAATCAAAATGCCTGTTATAGGCGTGTTGTGTCAACAGACTTTAGCAAAACTGCAGATGTAGTGTGTAATTGGTTTTTACCAAAGAATTGTGATAATTTACGACAGTTTTTAGGGTTAAAATTGTATTATACAAGTTTGGAACCCAATTTGGCTATCATTGCAGCAACCCTTTGTACAGTGGGCAGTACAAAATGAAAAGTTTTCTTTGACACAAGAATGTGAGAATGCCCTTGGACAACTGAAGCGAATACTGATATGTGTGTGTGTACCACCATCTATTCCTGATGTTGTTGTTAGTGATGTCATAGATATTTATGGAGAAAGAGAGCATGTGAGTGGCCAGAATTCAGAAAAGAAACAATATTGCATCATTAGAGACTAATTTCTGGCAATAGTGCATTTTGTGAAGTACTTGTATGGGTGTATGCAGTTAGATCCTAGGTCCTTTAAAATTGGTGTGTATTTAATGATGGAATCTATTGGTCTGTTTAAGCGCATTTATTGACAGTGTGTATTTAATGATGGAATCTAGAGGTCTGTTTAAGCACATTTGTTGACAGTGTGTATTTAATGATGGAATCTAGTGGTCTGTTTAAGCACATTTGTTGACAGTGTATTTAATGATGGAATCTAGTGGTCTGTTTAAGCACATTTGTTGACAGTGTTTATTTAATTATGGAATCTAGTGGTCTGTTGAAGCACATTTATTGACAGTGTTTCATAACTTTATCACAGGGCAAACCAGGACAAAGGCTTACAGATGGATCCATTATGAGAAGTTGTTGCCAGCTTTAACAAAATTAGGAAACTGAAAATGGGGTACCTCACTAACTTTTAATTTTTTCAGTGGCTTCTTTTAAGCCCGTTTTGTCCTAGTTTTACAGTGTGATGTCTGGTGATGATCTTGGTTTGACAAAATCATACATGACAAACAACCATAGGTTTTACTGGCTAGAATAAAGACAGAATGGTTAAGCAGTAGGTACCAGTTAATACATCAAGATTAGAACAAAATGGTTGAGCAGCATGTAACAATGATATCAAGGAGAGAACAAGATAGTTGAGCAGTGACATTAAAGAGGGGACAAAATGGTTAAGCAGCAGGTTGAAGTGACATCAAAGAGAGGACAAAATGGTTAAGCAGCAGGTTGAAGTGACATCAAAGAGAGGACAAAATTGTTAAGCAGCAGGTTGAAGTGACATCAAAGAGAGGACAAAATGGTTAAGCAGCAGGTTGAAGTGACATCAAAGAGAGGACAAAATGTTTAAGCAGCAGGTTGAAGTGACATCAAAGAGAGGACAAAATGGTTAAGCAGCAGGTTGAAGTGACATCAAAGAGAGCACAAAATTGTTAAGCAGCAGGTTGAAGTGACATCAGAGAGAGGACAAAATGGTTAAGCAGCAGGTTGAAGTGACATCAAAGAGAGGACAAAATGGTTAAGCAGCAGGTTGAAGTGACATCAAAGAGAGGACAAAATGGTTAAGCAGCAGGTTGAAGTGACATCAAAGAGAGGATAAAATTGTTAAGCAGCAGGTTGAAGTGACATCAAAGAGAAGACAAAATAGTTAAGCAGCAGGTTGAAGTGACTTCAAAGAGAGGACAAAACAGTGGAACAGTGACATCAATGGGAAAAGATGAAGAAGATTTTTTACAAATGGTTTAGCAGTGACATCAATGAGAAAACATGGAGAAGATTTTTTTAAAAATGGTTTAGCAGTAATGTCAGTGGGAAAATATGAAGGATGAGAGCAGGTTGCATGACATCAATGAGAGAACCAAATGGTTGACATTTGGTGGACTTATAACTGTGAATGAAAATTAGTAGTAGAAACTGTACCACTCTTGTGCAGAGTGTGTGTGTGTGTGATTTGGATTTTTCCTAACAGTCCCAGCACTAACCTCTTAATGCTGAGCACCTAGTGAGGCAGCTGTTGGTACCATTTTTATAAATGTTTGGTATGACTCAGCCCAGGGTCGAATCCATGACCTCCCACATCTGAGATGGATGCTCTACCCAATAGGTCAGTAGATTGGTCCTAGTGTAGAGGGCAAGAAAGGAACAGACATAGTCGTAAACATGACAACTTTTTTCCTGACAGGAAATTGAAGCTTTTGATAGTGATAAATATTGTAGTTAAGGAGTTGAGAAAGGAAAAACATGGCAGGAAATTGAAGCTTTTGATAGTGATAAATATTGTAGCTAAGGAGCTGAAAAAATTAAAAACATGGCAGGAAGTTGAAGCTTTTGATAGTGATAAATATTGTAGTTAAGGAGTTGAAAAAGGAAGACCATTAGTTTTGTTGTCATCTGAACAGGAGTAATTCACCTATGCAATAATAATTGGCCCAGTGACCTGATTTTAATGTTTGAGTGATGTTGGTATTCAGCAGTATATTTGTGACATCCACCATGTCCTTAACCCAATTACATCTAGACTAAGCAGACATTGTTTGATCCTACATTGTTTTGGTTGATGCATGACTTGTATGTTATAGTGATGTTTCCTTCCTCTTTCTGCCTTTTAGTCATTAGTTTTTACACTCTTTTTTTTTAATGTTCCCCAATCATTTCAGCATTGATCTTCTTTTGTAGTCTGTATATTGTCAACTACTCCAGATGTGCTTCTGTTAATAGGGCAAGGGGATTTTTATGCTCATGACTCATTGCTTTGTTGTATGTTGCCAATACGAAGGTTCTTATTAAATGTTACCACTTAACTGAAGTAATCTCTGACTTGTGGAATTCATTTTAAAATGACCCATTCTGTCCTAGGGTATATGAGGATCTCTTCTTTTCCTGATTTACATTCTTTCTGTACCAAAGCCCTGTATAAAAACAACTTTGCCATAGTATAGTCTGGGTTATTTTCCATGTTTTATACATAACCCTTCTGACAAATCTCACCAATTCTAATTAGCTTCACATAAGATGCACATGAGAACCTTGTTAGAAATGTATGCAAATAGGGTAGATCTTGCAGGCTCTTTGTTAGATCTTGTGAGCCAAGGTCAAAAGGTATTATTTATGGAATCAACTCATACTTGTCATTGCATGATGTTTGCATTTAGTATCTATTATACACAAAACTATATGATAACAAAAAATTTCAGGAAACAAATGTACAGATAAGACAGTTGCTCCTACACCATGTCCTGCAGGAGAATACCAGGATGGGAGAGGGATGGAGTCCTGCAAATCTGTGAGTAGATGATGATGATGATGATAATGATGAAGGTGGCAGTGTTTGTGGTGATCATGATGTAGATATTAGTGGTAGTGTTGATGATGTTGACCTTGATGATGATGGTGTTGGCAGCGTTGTTGTTGATGACTGCATTGGTGACTGGTGACAGCAATACTGGTAGTAGTTATGGTGGCAATCTGGAGGTGGAGGAGAATGGTGATCATGCACAATTTAAAACAGAAACATTTGTTTTGTTACCAAGATTCACTGAAGATGTTAATGTTTTATTTTTGAATCAGTAAAGCAGTAAAATTAGATTAAATAATAATAATAATAATAATAATAATTAATAAATATATATATGGAAAACATAACTGACTAGATTGTGTAAAAATCATAAACTGAAAATCTTATTTAAGTAATAACTTGATTGTAAAAATATTTTAGTTATGGTTATCACCAGTTGCTACAATATTTTGTCTTTGTTAATGTTTAGATTTTTAGATATTTGTAATGAACAGTCAGTATTAATTGGTAAGAATTAAAATATTAAATATATAGGTTTTTAGGTTGCATCAGATACATGTTCCAAACTAAATATGATCAAATATTATCTTCATTTAATGTTGTGGCATTAATAGACGCAAGCATGTTTTTGCTTAGATGGGTAAAATTATAGGAATGATATATTGCAATAATCACTGAAAGTTTTATGTATTTAAAGAATGCAGTATGTAAAGCCTTTCTTTTAGCAACTTTTTTTCTTTCCATGCAGTGTGCATCTGGATATTATGCGAGTGGAACAGGCAACAGTTTGTGTACAATATGCCCAGCTGGGTACAAATGCCCTGACCCGACATCATCACCTGTGGCTTGTGGAACAGGGGAGGTATGTAGACTTCAAAACTCAAATATTATCAGTAGCTCATACTCCCAGGAACATAACAAAATCAGTTTTTTTTATGCTAGCATTTATGATATTCAATTATAAACATTCCATCCAGGATATTTGAGCCAACTGTGTCTGAGTCAACAGGATTCTGCTGCTACAATAATATTGAGAGAATTGGGTTTTGTCAAACAGCTGTTTGGTCATCCTGACATATGAAATGGAGAATAACAAATGTCACAAGACTTATCAATTATTCTAATAGAGGTTTACACTTACTTAAATCATGGTGCTAACATATTGTCATCTCCATTGAAAATAAAATTACCTTTGTAAATTATTAAAATGAGTTCATGAAGAAGTACACAGTCAGCCCCTGCAAAGGACATTTTTGGGACTTCCCAGTTTTTTAGTAAAGAAACTAAATTGGAATAAAAAAATTATGTCAGCTGTTAAAAGATTGAAATCTGAATGAAATGTTAAGATTCACACCAGATGGATATAACAGAGTATTTGATGAGGCTATCATACAGTTAGTCACAGCAAATGAATTCATCAGAGTATTGATGAGGGCTATCATACAGTTAGTCACAGCAGATGAATTCATCAGAGTATTGATGAGGGCTATCATACAGTTAGTCACAGCAGATGAATTCATCAGAGTATTGATGAGGGCTATCATACAGTTAGTCACAGCAGATGAATTCATCAGAGTATTGATGAGGGCTATCATACAGTTAGTCACAGCAGATGAATTCATCAGAGTATTGATGAGGGTTATCATACAGTTAGTCACGCCAGATGAATTCATCAGAGTATTGATGAGGGCTATCATACAGTTAGTCACAGCAGATGAATTCATCAGAGTATTGATGAGGGCTATCATACAGTTAGTCACAGCAGATGAATATACAAGTCACACGAGATGAGTATGAGTCACAAAAGATGAATATATCAGTCACACCTGGTGAATATATGAGTCACACAAGATGAGCACAACTCCACACCAGATGAATATATTAGTCACACAATATGAATAATCAATCACACCAGATGAATTTATAAGAGTATATGGTGAGAGATATCATACAGTTAGTTACACCAGATGAATATACGTCACACCCTATAAGAGTATGTGATATGAGAGATATCATAGTTAGTCATGCCAGATGAATAAAAAGAGTATGTGATGAGGGATAACATACAGTTAGTCACACCAGATAAATATATAGGAGTCACACCATATACCAGAAAAAGTAAAAAATACATTTACCAAGGCCAAAGAAGGAAATGTTAAAAAAGTTTTCAATATACTGGTCCACTGGTATGGAACAACATTCCCAGTGACATAAGGCAGGCTCCTAGCATTTCTTTTCTTAATCAGTGTCTCAAATGGATGAAATCTTTAGACAATTGAACAGTTCTAGTACAATAAATATGCCTGCTTTTCTGTAATTTTGCATCATTTTCATAGTTGAATTTTTCAATGCAGGATGATATTTTATATTTTATTTATGTTTATGTACTCACAGATGCCTGTGCATATATTCCAGGCTTGATACTTTGATTTTTAAAATCACTTAATTATTTAGTGTCAAGCCAGATTCTTCACATAATGTTGTATAAACTGTATATATTGTACATAACAGATAGAAGGCCTCAAGGTAGATTAGTTCTGTAACTAACTGAGATACCTTCTCTAAATAAAGTCATATATTCTTCTTCTTCTTCTTCTTCTTCTTCTTCTTATTATTATTATTATTATTATTATTATTATTATTATTTGAATATAGAAGAGTATATTATGAAGGATTTCATACAGTCAGTCACTCCAGATAAATATGAGTAAAATCAAATGAATATATTAGAATATGTGAGGAGGGATATTATACAGTTAGTCACACCTGATAGATGTATGAATAACACCAGATGAATATGTAAGAGTCACACTAATATCATACAGTAAATAACACCAGATGAATGTTTAAGTTGCACGAGATGAAAATACAAGTCAAACCAGATGAATATATGAGTTACAACAGATGAATATACAAGTCACACCAGATTAATATGAGTCACACCAGATGAATAGATGAGTCATGCAAAATGAATATACAAGCCACACCAGATGAATATGTCACACCAGATGAATATGAGTCACACCAGATGAATAGATGAATCATGCAAAACAAATATACAAGCCACACCAGATGAATATACAAGTCACATCATATGAATATACAAGCCACACCAGATGAATATACAAGTCACATCATATGAATATACAAGCCACACCAGATGAATATACAAGTCACATCATATGAATATAGAAGCCACACCAGATGAATATACAAGTCACATCATATGAATATACAAGCCACACCAGATGAATATACAAGTCACATCATATGAATATACAAGCCACACCAGATGAATATATATTAAGAGTGTGATGAAAGTTTACTGCGAACTATGTGCATAAATAAGACCCACCAATGTTTAGAGGTTACTGTCAAGTGTTCATTTCTGTGAAAGCCATCATGTGGCGAATAATTTTTTAAAATTTATTTGTGATTGGGAAATTATGTAAATATATTGTTTCTTACATTTAATATAGTATGATATAAGAATTTAAATGTAGATTTTATATGTTTATTTTTAAAGAAGAAATTAAATTTGCAATTATTCATCATCTTGCTACGTAATATTCAATTCAGATTACTTTTTATTTGCAGTATTCCAGTGCTGGGGCCACTGCCTGCAGTTCTTGTCCAGTTGGTACCACATGCTCTGGAAGCACCGTTACCACCTGCAATGTAAGCACTGTATAATCAGTATTTATAGAAGTGCTCATTTAAAATTTATTTTGAAACAATAATTTATGTAAGATTTCACAACATGAAAGTCGGTAATTTTATTGATTATAATCCACAAAATTAGTCTGATGAAGTGACTCTTTCGTAAATTTTAGTTCCTGATATATTATGTTTATTTAGTCTGCTGTGACATTAGGATGAACTGATATGAGATATTTACACATTACATACAACATATTTAAAGTAACTTGGTCATATTGTACAAGGTATTAGCTAATTGCTGGGGTGATGGGTTAAAGTTAAATTCAAGGTCCCATATAGTTTAAAATTTTCCCTCCATGATACTCCGTGTTTTTATTTCTGTCAATTCTTCCTTACTTCTGAATATTGTACAATGTCTACCATTGTTGACACAACAGTCTTAAGTCAGGCATATTGTGTTATGGAGTAAATGCATTTATCCATTCTTTCATATATCATTCCATGCATAAACATTGGCTTGTCTGTCCATAACTTTGTAATCTTTGGATTTTCATAAACCTTTTCCCAAGAGTATATCATTATTAGACAAGTTTCTGGCATGGGAAAATGGAATTCTGTGACTTTACATCCTTTTATGGAGTACAAGTTTTGAATCACTAAAGAAATATAATGAAACTTTAGCCAGCTATATATCTTGTATGGATACCATTGTGTGGCATACCACTGCCACACCATTGCCTCATGGTCAAGGTCATGGAAAGAGAAAATGGACTTATATGACTTGTATCCTTGTGTGCAGTAATTAAGTTTTGAAGCAATTAAGATATTTTATTGAAACTTGTAAAATATCGTGTGTAGATAGTATGTTATGTACTGTAGCATCAAAGTTTAAGGAAAAAATTAATCAGTGGCCTCTATCCATGTATGTGTATGATTTTCAAACCAGTGGAACATTTTAATGAAACTTTCGCCTTGTATATATCTTGACCTAACTGTATTGCATATATTCAGTCTTTCCCCCATCTCAAGGTCAAGGTCAATGTAAGTCAGTGGCCTTTTTCTTTCCCAAGCATCCACTTTTTAACCCTTAAGATGCTTTAATAAAACTTGATCCAGGCCTGCACTTTATCATAAAGTATTAAAGTCCTTAGTTTAAATGTCAAGGTCATTTGTAGGGAAACAGTTACAAGATTGGCATATTGTATGCTGTTTGCAGTGTTTTTATTTTCCCTTCAGCAGCCTGGTGTTGATCCCAAAAATAGATAAAAACCAAGATTGTTTTTTCTCCACTTAAGATAATTGATTTCCTCTGGGCTGAAATTTTCAGTTTTTCTCACATGAAATAAACTGAAGTTGATGTGTAGGAAGTGTTGGAAATCTGGCTTGGAGACCATTACAACTCTTAAGCTTTACTTTGATGTTAAGATTTTGTTTCAGCCAATCACAAATAATGTTGCTTTGAAAGCTTGTATTTTATTGGCTAAAAGTGGAAAGTTAGTATCAGACATGAGCACATAGTTTTATGATCTCCAGGACAAATTGGTCCAAATAAATTGACTTAAATCTCGATCAGTCAAAAAGCATGGCTGTATCCCGAGCTTTTAGTTTGAGAACAAGAATTTAATGTCAGAATTTGCTATTTTTGGTATCAGACTTGCTATCCCACATATATTTACAAAAAGCCAAAGAAAATTTAAACTATTTCTTGCCCAATTATCTATTTAAAAGAGTTCTGACATGCTGACTTGTATGTAGGGAGAATATTTAGGTGGAGGGATGATTTGAGAATGTTAATGGAGTTTATTTCTTACTGAGTTTTTAGTATAGGCATTAAAGTGTAAAACTACATTGTTTTTAAAACCTTAAGTAATCTTTTTCAGCCATGTTATATCACCCTATAGGAGTGTCCCAATTTCCAATCAGTTTTTCATGCAATTTATAGAAAATGTTATTGTTGCAAATTTGTATGCATGGCAAATATATACGTGTTTGCATGAAGATCCATGTTACTTTTTCAGAGTGGACAATACTCCAATGGCTCCTATTGTGTTACTTGCCCTGCTGGTTTCTACTGCCCATCATACCTATCGGATCCCTTAGATTGCCCAAATGGGCAGTACCAGCCAGACACTGGACATACATCATGTCTTGATTGCCCTGCAGGGCAGAAATGTCTAACCAAGTCTGGAAGCCCTGTTGACTGTGATGCTGGCTATTACAGTCGTCTAGGAGATGGAACTTGCACTGTAAGTGTCATATCTGTGATGGGAGGATACTGATTTACCTATGCCCATCTGTCATGCCATGTTCTATTACAGATTTCTTCTCTGCTGAAATCTCTTGAAGGACTTCAAGTCCCCTGTTGACTTAGAACTTTGACCATCACTTAGTTAATTTTGCAGGGTCATCCATGGAGTATGGAAACATTTCTAGGTATAAGTTCAAATGTTTGTTTTTTGTACCTCAAAAACTTTTGAGTTTTACAGATTCTTGTTAATGTAGACCATCATGCATCCCATAATATTTATAATTTTTAGATCTCTAACTTTTCATGCTTGTTGTTAGATTTTAATTCAGAGTGTATTTAAAGATATTTTGGACAACTCCAGTCTTAATTTTTTTTTCTTCTCCTGCTTTTTCATGAAAAGCAGAGTTTTTTTTATTGCTTTTTATCTTTAAAGATATTTGAGATTAAAGCATGAACATCCATTGACATTTTATATGATATATACATATACAAATCTACCACAAAGATGGCCATAACCAGTTAAAGACATCTGGATTGCATCCATTTTAAACATCTGTAATGAAAGGAAAGCACTGATGTTTCCTTAACAATTCCAGATGACTGGACCTGAAAAAGTCAGACTATTTTGATCCATTTCTATCTTGGGCTTAGGAAGAAGAAAGTTATTAGAAGACGTAGACCATAGCATTGATAGAGTACAAACTGTATTGATATTATTTGTTCTTTTACTGAAGATATCATTTACATAGCTGGTAATATAAGCTTTATACATTAATGTAGCCTTTCTTAAACCTATTCTTTCATAGATAGTCATGATTTTGAAATCCTTCCTACATTCATGAATATCATCAACACATAGTTGTCATGAATAATTCTGATGGCTCATTTTTGGAGTCTTTCCACTTTTAACATATTTGTTTTAGAAGCATTACCCCATATGATGTTGCAGTAGTCTAATTAATGTTGAATATTACTTTTGTAAAACGTTATCCTGTGGTTTAAGGTTAGAAATTCTTTAATTTTTTTATAGTAACCAGATATTCTTAGCCATTTTTTTGGAACATTACTGATGTGCTCTGATATAATATATTGTTGTCATCTTGAACTCCTAAAAGTTTATTCTGCATAACATTTTTCGGTTCCATGTGACTAAAATCGAAGTGGAGAATATTGTCTTTAATTACGTTTTGTCTCAGTTGAACGGTTATCAGCATCACTTTTTAAAAATCTAAATTAATGACCATTCTGTTATGTTTACACCATTCCATGAGTTTTATTAGAGCATGTCTTTTGAAAGTAGTTGAAGATGAGCTGATATATTTTATAAGATGATGTCATCAGCAGGGAGATCAGTTTCACTATTTACTGTTTGCAAATACAGATCATTTATAAACATAATAAGATTGGCCCTACAATAGATCCTTGTGGTACTCCACATGTCACATGCTTTTCGTCTGATGTGAGACTTTTTATGTCAAATTTTGGTTCTTATCCTCTCAAATATGACTTAAACCAATTAAAGAATTGTTCTTGAGCTTGTGAAGTTTTAATTTTCAAGTAAAATAGCATGATCCACTAGATCAAAAGCTTTTTTAAAATCAACCAGCACAATTCCCACTTATTCTCCAATATCTTATAGCTTGAGCCATTTTTCAACTATACTAGCAAGAGCAGTTTCATATGAATGATTTGGGTGAAAGCCTGATTGTCTATCATACAACAGGTTGTGTTTATCAAGAAAAATCTTTAGGGCGTCATAAGAATGTTCTCCGAAAAGTTTAAGACAGGAAGGATTGAGATGGGCTTAAAATTATTTATTTCATCAGGAAGAAAATAAAATTTATGAAGAGATTTAATTTTAGTCTTCCTTTCATCAGGAAATTTATTTGCTGGGGCTCAGTCTTTAAAGTTATGTTTTTCACACTTTCACTTCTGCTGTCCATTTTTCATGCGATCGAAGATTAATGGATGAAACTTGTTGTACAGTTATACCATCATCATCTGAACATTACAAATGTATATTTTCCAATTTGACAATAGCAGTATATAAAACTTTCCAATTTGACAATAGCAGTATGTGAAATTTTCCAATATGACAATAGCAGTATGTGACATTTTCCAATTTGACGATAGCAGTATGTGGTTTGGCAATAGCAGTATGTGACATTTTCCAATTTGACAATAGCAGTATGTGACATTTTCTAATTTAACAATAGCAGTATGTGACATTTTCCAAAATGACAATAGCACTATGTGATATTTTCCAATTTGACAATAGCAGTATGTGACATTTTGATACACCTTGCTTAAAATTGGTTAAACATATGGATAAATATTAATAGACAGAAAGTCACATGATAAAAAGTCATGGACAGAAAGTCACAAATACACATAAGACAGAAAGTCGCAGGACATAAGGTACACTTTGAATTACCATAGTAATAGCAGATGTTTAGTGACAAAAGTCACAGGACATAAAGTTGCATTCTATAATTATTACAGTAAATTGATGGCTTCACAAGAAAAGGAAACTTGTTTAGCAACTAAAGCCTTGAGGGCAAATTGTGAAACAAACTTAACATTTTTTTAGTTGACAGGAAAAGTTTGGTTTCAGTCTCTAATTACTTTTTAAATAAATATGTACATAAAATTAAAACCTTTTAAGACTTTATTAACAATTTAAATTAAAACATTCATGAACTTTTGCAGTGAGAGTTACAAAAATGTGATTAATTTCATAGTACTGTGTATACTCTTATTTTGTTTCTTATACAACTTTTATAAAATTCAGTGTCACTTTATGTCCTGTGGCCCCAAGTGGTCTAAGGTGCTAACTATTACGGATCAGTACCATCTCACCTCTGTTTACCCGGGTTCTTCCTCCACCGTTTATACTGGCTGTCATGTATAGCCTATTTTGTGCTGATAAATGGCATTAAACCCTATAACAACAACAAAATCCTTTTATCCTATTTGTCTCATAAAAGTGAAAATTCAAATTATGACTTTTTGTCCTGTGACTTTCCATCTGTGACTAATTTGTCTGTGACAATATATGCTGACTTTTTGTCCTACATCCATGGAAAAATATTGCTTGCTTTAATGAGGTCTTGTTGGGGTTGGCTGTATAAATCATTAATGATATCATATAAGATATTTGTCTCCATTATTTCTCTCTAGAAGAAAGCATCTTTTGCATTGATTCTCTCATACTTGTAATAATAAACATATCACAGTTACAGAAATATTTATAAATCATTCCTTGGAACTAGCAGTGGAGGACACTGTTGATTTCCATATTTGTATTTAAACTAACTAATTTATTTCCAAGATGATATGTCTGAACAGCAGTTCTAATATTTGTTTACCTGTAAAACGTAGGCAAAACATTGCTATAATTATTTTGGTGGCACATTGTTGTTGCTGTTGTAACTGTTGTAGTTACTGTTAGAAGTGATTTTGCCATTTCTCTTCAACATTTATGTGTAAGTCAGGCATACATCCTAAGAGTACTAACAACCAAAATTTCAATTAGATTATAGCGGGCTGAGCTTCATGCTCCAATCTAATTTTGTATTAACTCCATTTCACACCAGACTTGTCTCATTAGTAATTACCCTTTTTCAGAAATGTCCAGATGGGTTCTACAGTCTTGCAGCAGCCAGTTCTTGTTTACAATGTCCAGCAGGGCAGTCTTGTTTTAATGGAAGCAGTTTCACCAGCCCTCAGAATTGCCCTGCTGGGCAGTACAGTCCACTAGGTCAAACTACTTGTAAAACATGTGATCAAGGTATGATACAGGGACACATACAGTATTCTGGAATATGTTTTTGACTTCACTCACCAACTACAGTTGTATTCTGTGATCAATAAACTATCTATTAAAAAATTTTTTAATTTGATTTCAATGTGTGAAAAATGCCCAATGAGTATTACTGTGAATGAATGCATTTTGTGGGTAAAACATGTCATGGTTTTTGAAAATTAACATTTTTTTTTGTACTTTAATTCATGGATCGGGAATGGGATCCTATTGTTTCCATAGGAATGCTATTTGCCTTGGATCTTTGAAGTTGTGGTGTGTCACAGTAACCATAATATCCATAAGAATAGATAACCGAAAAGAACCCCCCAAAACAACAGTATAAATGCATAGAAACACAAAACCCATATTAATGCCTTGAAACAAAGCTGTCATATTAATGCATATAAACACAGAATTATATTGCATCAATGCATATACAGAAAACAATTTAGTACATATAACCACAAACTAAGTTGTATTAGTGCATATAAACACACAGGTACTTCAAATAAGTGCATGTAAACACAAGGCTATGTAATATAAGTACATATTGACACAAAGCATAATAGTGCATATAAACACACAGGTACTTCAAATAAGTGCATGTAAACACAAGGCTATGTGATACTAGTGCATATTGACACAAAGCATAATAGTGCATATAAACACACAGGTACTTCAAATTAGTCTATGTAAACACAAGGCTATGTTGTATTAGTACATATTGACACAAAGCATAATAGTACATATAAACACACAGGTACTTCAAATTAGTGCATGTAAACACAAGGCTATGTTATATTAGTACATATTGACACAAAACATAATAGTACATATAAACACAAAGGTACTTCAAATAAGTGCATGTAAACACAAGGCTATGTCATACTAGTACATATTGACACAAAGCATAATAGTGCATATAAACACACAGGTACTTCAAATAAGTGCATGTAAACACAAGGCTATATAATATAAGTACATATTGACACAAAGCATAATAGTGCATATAAACACACAGGTACTTCAAATAAGTGCATGTAAACACAAGGCTATGTCATACTAGTACATATTGACACAAAGCATAATAGTGCATATAAACACACAGGTACTTCAAATTAGTCTATGTAAACACAAGGCTATGTTGTATTAGTACATATTGACACAAAGCATAATAGTACATATAAACACACAGGTACTTCAAATTAGTGCATGTAAACACAAGGCTATGTTATATTAGTACATATTGACACAAAGCATAATAGTACATATAAACACAAAGGTACTTCAAATAAGTGCATGTAAACACAAGGCTATGTCATACTAGTACATATTGACACAAAGCATAATAGTGCATATAAACACACAGGTACTTCAAATAAGTGCATGTAAACACAAGGCTATGTCATACTAGTACATATTGACACAAAGCATAATAGTGCATATAAACACACAGGTACTTCAAATAAGTGCATGTAAACACAAGGCTATGTCATACTAGTACATATTGACACAAAGCATAATAGTGCATATAAACACACAGGTACTTCAAATAAGTGCATGTAAACACAAGGCTATGTAATATAAGTACATATTGACACAAAGCATAATAGTGCATATAAACACACAGGTACTTCAAATAAGTGCATGTAAACACAAGGCTATGTCATACTAGTACATATTGACACAAAGCATAATAGTGCATATAAACACACAGGTACTTCAAATAAGTGCATGTAAACACAAGGCTATGCTATATAAGTACATATTGACACAAAGCATAATAGTGCATATAAACACACAGGTACTTTAAATAAGTGCATGTAAACACAAGGCTATGTTATATAAGTACATATTGACACAAAGCATAATAGTGCATATAAACACAAGATGAATGCTTTTAATGATGTTCAACCACATCGTGATTAGTTCCCACTGATTAGGAATTAATATTAAGTGAAAAACCAAAAAAAGCAATAAACCAAGAAAAGCAAACTAATTAAGTGTGATGCATGAACATAGTTGTATTATATGAGAGTCATTATCTGCCTTCTTGATGAGGGACCACTGTAAGTTTCATAATCAAAGTTGGCTTGATTCCCAAGAACACATATCCCTCATCAAACCTCAGCATGTTTTCTCTTCATTCTATAGTTAAGAGTTCATTTTTGTGCTGATAATTAGAAAACTGCATGTTTTCCATTTCCCAGGTTTGTACAGCGGTGTTGCAGCCTCCAGCTGTTCCCTGTGTCCAGCAGGCAAGTATTGTGTAGACCCCTCCAGTCCTCAGAATTGTGCATCAGGATATTACAGCTTGCAGGCAAAGGTGAGATGTGCTAGAAAATTCAGAAACTTGATTCATAATATTCCATAATCATATGTACAGTGAGTCTTATTTATCCAGACTGTGTTTATCTGGATCTCTCAGTATACAAGTAATTTGGGAATAGGGGAATTAACAACAGCTCTCTCTAATTATAATGTGATAGTCAGGGTCCACAATGGCTGACTGCTTTATGTATCAAAACAATGTTATACTGATGACTGTGATATATACAGAAATGCAATATATTGAGAATATCTTAATATGCAAAACTGCAGTATAGCAGTCACTGTCAGAATTTGTTGAATGTGTTTTGAAAAGAAAATGAAGATCAAGACTAAGTTTCAACTTGTTTTCATTCCACCCATATTCTTGTACATTGGTATTATTTTGGTCATGGGTTCCATAGCAGTACCACATTATATCTGGAGTTGCATTATAACAAAGCGCATTATAATGAGAGAGAGAGAGAGAGGGAGCTGTACTTCCTCTGTTATTCTTGGAAGTCATTTGTGAATTTGGATTCCTTCTTTAAATGTACAAATGGAGTGGAAATATTGTTTGGAGTAAAGAGATTTCACTCCTTATAGATAAATCCTGGCTTCTTTTTTTGTATTTTAACATTTTAGCAGTTTTTGGGTAGTAACATTTTAGGAAGTTTTTAGGTTGGAAACAAAGGGCATCTGGAATTTAAGCATTGTAGATTGTCATGCTTAGTGGAATGGCTATGTACATTGGTTTGCTAAATGGAAGGGCTATGTACATTGCTATGCTAAGTGGAAGGACTATATATATCGCCATGTAAAGTGGAAGGGCTATGTACATTGGTTTGCTAAATGGAAGGGCTATGTACATTGCTATGCTAAGTGGAAGGACTGTATATATCGCCATGTAAAGTGGAAGGGCTATGTACATTTGCATGCTAAGTGGAAGGGCTATGTACATTTGCATGCTAAATGGAAGGGCTGTGTACATCTGCATGCTAAATGGAAGGGCTATGTACATCTGCATGCTAAATCGAAGGGCTATGTACAATGCTGTGCTAAGTGGAAGGGCTATGCAAGTCACTATGCAAAGTGGAAGGGCTGTGTGTATCAACATGCTAAGTGGAAGGGCTATGTGTATCAACATGCTAAGTGGAAGGGCTAGCCTGCGTATATTGTCATGCTAAGGTGCCAGACTTGACATTATTAGATGCCTTGAAATGCCAGCAATTCTTCCAATGTTGTGGGTTGTCAGAGTGAATAGGACTTCTCTTCAATACATTTTGCTGCACATTCACTAGTTTCAGCCATATTTCTTTTAATTAACACTATTGGAAAATATGTCAAGAAGAAATTTATCTATCTTTTTCCCTCATTCAAAACAAAAGTAGGAATGATGCTTTTTAGTACCTGAACATGGCTAGTTGTGTCATGTTAGACTTGTTATCAGTGACTGTCCAAAATGTATATAGAACAAGGGTCCATAAAGAACATAGTTTTAGTGTATAAAATCAGTACATTTAAAAGAAAAGTAACTAATCAAATTGGACCATATCCTCAAATTATCAGCTAAAAAGTTGTCATTTGACAACAGCAGAATCAGGTTTTGGTAGTCAGCTTCCAAAACCAATGCAGTACATGACACCAGTGGTCAGGCAGCACAGTGGATCACATCAGTAGCCCTCATAGTTCAGGAGTTAAATTAAACAGTAAATAATGAAGATTAAGTAAGTCAAACTCTGGAGATAAACAAGCAACCAGTTTGTTTAAAATGCTGTAAGATTTGTACAACCTGCTCCAACATTCTGCTGTTTTTACTATGACAAGACAATTATAAATATTTAGTTAAATAGCTACAAGATACTCCAGGATATCGCAGTGGCATATTTAGTTAGATGAACTACAAGATGCTCCAGGATATTGCAAGGACATATTTAGTTAGATGAACTACACGATACTCCAGGATATTGCAAGGACATATTTAGTTAGATGAACTACGAGATACTCCATGGTATTGCAGTGACATATTTAGTTAGGTGAACTACATGATACTCCAGGATATCATGGTGACATATTTAGTTAGATGAACTACAAGATACTCCAGGATATTGCAAGGACATATTTAGTTAGATGAACTACAAGATACTCCAGGGTATTGCAGTGACATATTTAGTTGATGAACTACAAGATACTCCAGGGTATTGCAGTGACATATTTAGTTAGATGAACTACAAGATACTCCAGGATATCGCAGTGACATTCTTTTTCATATGAAATCAAACTAAATCCAAAATTGTATCCAACATTTTTTTAAACTCAAAACTTTCTGTTACTTTGAACTGACTGTCATCTTGTTTCATAACTAGAATGTACTAGATAACATAACAGGTACAGACAATTACTGATTTCACATGTGAAGAGCTTACAAATATAGCAACATCTTGTGCGTCAGGAAAGTCATCAGAAAAGAAGTCAAGAATTTATTTCTTACAAAAGTAATAAAAAGCATAACTTAGGTAAATTTTCTGTGCATTTTACATTTGATAAAATTGATTTATCACATGCTGTTTGTTTTCCATTAAAGCCTGCACATTCTTGCAGTGTAGTTTTTAGCTTCCATAGCTATAGGGGATTTTCATGGTTAAAACGGAGTTACTGATTGTAGCACCTAAAATTACCTCCCTTAGCTCCAATGCACCTGCCCACATAAAATTTCCAGTTCCGGATAGTTCACCGTTCTACACTTGGTTAGCGAAACATAAAGTCAACAAAGAATGTTATCTTAGCTGTACTGGTTAAACCAGTGAATCAATTATATGTCAAACATCTTTTGTTCATACTAGGAGAATAATTATTGACATTAAATCAGATAATTAGATCATGTGTCCATATTTACATTATATCAGATAATTAAATAATGTTTACTTTCCATACTTAAATGATATCAAATAATTAAATTAAATACACTGTCCACACCTGTTAATATAAATTAATTATCCATAATTTCAGATACATTTGTAGGAAATTTTACTCTGCTCTCTGATTTTAAACATTTATTGCACATTTTTGTTTATATAACTTTAACGAACACATTCTCAACAATTTGCATTTTTCATATGTTGATATATTCTTCTTCCTCAGTTATTTTCGCAAGGCTAATAGTTCGCTTATAATACGAGTTAAGAAAGTTATAACACATGTTCGATAACAAAATTATAACATGAATTCGATACCTCAGCTGATTTGTAATGCTGAATATTTTCAACCAGAAAATTTCTTTAAAAAAAAGGAGGAACACAGTATTTTAATGTATTCAGAGAAACTTAGCAAAGCAATAATTACATTAGCTATCATAACAATAAATGAGTGTAATTAATGCAGACGGAATATTTATTCATATTTGGGTTAAATAACATGCCCAGTGACATGTCATTTTTTTTTTTTTAATGTTTTGTTTCATTTTCTTGTTTACTTTTGAAACATCAAATATCGGACGGTACATGCAATAACTTTCAGCATGATTTTTCTTTGCTTATGCTGACACGTAATAACTCTCAAATTTGCTGGGGTCTTTAGACAACATTTCTGATTGCCACCAGCAAATTCATCTAGAACAGCCTTTTTAAAATTAGTTTAATTCTGTTTAACTTTTCTTGCAAATTTTTAAAGATCCAATTATTTCACAGATTCCGTCATATTACTTTGGTTCGCCTTTTAAATCAATATTGATCCACGTGACCGGATGTAAAATTGCAAACAGTATGATTTAAAAAAGAGACTGCTTGTAAGAACATGCTCTACAATTCAATAATAAATGGATACTCACAAATATTTATATTTGTTGTCTTTATCTATCAGTCACTCTTTCTATCTTAGCATCATTTTATACTCATTTTTAACCAGAAGTATGTTTATGTAAAATACGTATGCGAACACACATTCATTCGAGGATATACATACCTATGCACCAGATGAAAAAAGACAGACATACATACAGACAGACAGACAGATAGGTGAGAGCCACAAATGCCCTATACATGCATAGTGTGTCTAACATCGATATTTCTCCAAATTGTATACTCTAAAATTTCCAACTGTTCAAGGAAATAAATTTAAAATAATCATCAAGGAGATTTGTACATGTACCTGGCTGTTCAAGCGTGGTTGACATTTGTGCATTTTGAAGAAGAAAAAAAACTCAAGTTATTTCATGAAAAATATAATGAACATTAATATTAAAACAACAGTCTAAATCAATAATATAAAAAAACCTTAAGAAGTTAGAAATTTTTCTCGTTGTCGTTCAACCTCCATTAACTGCTATGATTGAAGCTGTACAAAATAAACATATTTTCATTATTCTTCAAGCAAGATAAATTGCAAGAACTTTTTACACAGTGATACACTTTCGCACAATCAAAGAATACAAACTAGAGCATAAGGAAGTAATGGAAAGATAATGAAGTTCTGAAATGGGCAGATAATATTTATTTAAAAGCTGGGAGCAGCGCATGTTAGTGAAAAAATTAAAAGATGTAAAAATAATTGATCAAATATTGATAGAATTTATATTTAAGATAGTGAGGTATCTATCCTGCTTGCATAGTGTGAGCGGTCTGTCACATTTTCTTGATCTACATATGCCATCTTAGTTGATTGAACTATCCGGAAGTGATTTGCACTGAAATGCCCACTTTTGTTTTTAAGGGGAGATACTAACCTTGAAACCTCCTATAAAGCCAAGTGTGTTAACTGTATGGTATGGTCCTTGCTCAGGTGTGTGTCATATATTAAAGTAATCTGTCATTTGTCAAAGTAGTCTGTCATGTGCTGAAGTAGTCTGTCATGTGTCAACATTTGGTATTTTCAACTTCTCAAAATTCACAAGACAAATTTCAGTCAAACTTGTTCACAAGCATTCAGGTATAAAAGCCTTTCTAGTAAGAGTTTAACGTTGTTTTTTTCTGAGTTTATCGTGGTATAAACTGTCAGTTGCCGACTCACACAGCTTACATAACGCCCTTTGGGCTACCATGATAAACTCAGAAAAAACAACGTTAAACTCTTATAATTGAAATTTCAGTTATTTGTTATGTTATTTTGGTTGCATAATTAAAAAATAGAAATCTTAATTGAGTGTAGTAATACATGTTTGGTTTTTTTTCTGTTACGTAGCTATATATAGCACTTGAGATTGTCCTTCTTGATCATAATAAGGTCATTATAACACCACAAAAAAATGTAAGAATGTTGTTTTCCATTAATGCTTACTTCCTGTCTGCCTTCACTGGCAGTGTTTATCTTATGCTGTACACGTGACTCTATTTATAGAAGTGGAAAAGTAGTTCTCCTTACAGTTCATACAGAAATGAACACAATTCGTTTTGATCATGTGGTAACATTCTGACCAATGGAAATGTTACTTTCCTGTACCAGCTACTGGCATTGCAATTATGATGTAAAGATCTACAATAAAAAAATGTGACTACCATTACTTAAGCTAAAAGAACATTCAAACAAATGTTTTAAAACCTTTGTGAAGAGTTTGAACCAGTTTGACAGAAAGCATCAGTGATTCGAGCTTATCTTGATGATCCTATGGCTTTAGGGGGAGGGGCCAATGGTATCAAATAAATCATTGAAATGGAATATTCCATCTCCCAAATGTCACTATGCTACAATCTAGGGACATCATTTTCAGAGAACTGTTTATTTATTTCTTCTTAACTATTCCTCTCCTTATCTCTCTATCTATGTATACTATTCTAAAATATACCAAAAAAAACATGTACTTACACCTTATACCAGAATATGATTGGCTAAAAATAACCTTTGAAGTTTATGCCCAATAGACTAACCCAGTAATTAAATGCCGACTGATCCATTTTCCAAGATCATCCCTGATTATATCATCCAACAATCTTTATTGTTTCAACTGTGATATTTTGATGTTTTCCAGTTTCCTCCACACTGGTTGTTGTTGTGAATTTGATAATGGTAAATGTTTATTCTGTGGATTCATTGCATCCTGCCCTATCTAACATTTCATTACATCTTTATCTTGTTATCACCGTAAAACTACTTTAGGCACACTGGCATAAAGGACTATCAATTTTGTAGAAATTATATCAATCTGCTATCAATATGCCTGCTGCTACTGAAAATAGAAAAGTTTTAAATGATCTTGTCTCAAAAATTGCAGAAAATAATTTGACCAGATTTGATGGAAAGCATTCTGGCATAACAGTATTTCAAATTTATACTAATAATGGTTTGCCATTATATATGACCACTGTTACTAAATTTACAAAATTCTTTTAAATGAAGTTCTCAAAAACTGCTGAACAGAATTTGACCAAATCTAAAGTTGGCATCCTGGAATGAAGCCTTGTATGTTGTACAAATGTTTGTATATCTGATTTGAAATATGGCCAGTTTTCCGAAAATTAGCAACATATTTGAACAACTCATCAAATGTTTCTGAACAGAATTTGACCAAGTTTGACAGAAATCACCCTAGCATAAAGGTATAAATGATATTGATTTGCAATCTAAATTGGTCATCATTGCTAAAACTTGAAAACCTATAGACAAAGACTGCAGAACAAATTTGACAATGCTTCCTGGGGTGAAAGCTCATCAAGTTTGTTACTTAAGAAAGAAAATCTTTAGATTTCATCCTACATGCCCAGATTTCCAGTTAACTGCTTTGTGACCTTTAGGTAAAAGTAAGGCAGATGAGAGATCTGAGGTCCATCGGTCTTCCCACTCTTCTGTAAATTTTTTTTTTTTTTTTTGATTGAATGTTTTCATTGAAAATAAAATCCTTTTGGAATTACTTCCAACTTCTAATTATTATGAACAATTATTTCTGTTATTTTTTTCTGTCAATTTCAAATTATTCTTTATAGTTATTCTCTGATAACTTGCACTTATTTCTATCTTCAAACTTATATTTACAGTTATTTTTTCTTTATTCTTTACAGACCATAAATTGTATCATTTGTCCTGCTGGGTACATGTGTCCCACAGCATCATCAACCCCAATACTCTGCAGTACAGGCTACTACTCAGATGCTGGGGCAACATCCTGTACATCTTGCCCAGTAGGCAAGTCATGTCAAGACCCTTTTTCACCTCCAACATCATGTGGCACTGGATACTACACCCCTTCAGTAAGTACCATCATCTGAATTTAGTATACACCTGCAGTAAGTACCATCATCAGAATTTATTATATGCCTGCAGTAAGTACAATCATCAGAATTTAGTATGCACCTGCAGTAAGTACCATCATCTGAATTTAGTATATGCCTGCAGTAAGTACCATCATCAGAATTTAGTATGCACCTGCAGTAAGTACCATCATCAGAATTTAGTATGCACCTGCAGTAAGTACCATCATCAGAATTTAGTATGCACCTGCAGTAAGTACCATCATCAGAATTTATTATATGCCTGCAGTAAGTACCATCATCAGAATTTATTATATGCCTGCAGTAAGTACCATCATCAGAATTTAGTATGCACCTGCAGTAAGTACCATCATCAGAATTTAGTATGCACCTGCAGTAAGTACCATCATCAGAATTTATTATATGCCTGCAGTAAGTACCATCATCAGAATTTATTATATGCCTGCAGTAAGTACCATCATCTGAATTTAGTATACGCCTGCAGTAAGTACCATCATCAGAATTTATTATATGCCTGCAGTAAGTACCATCATCTGAATTTAGTATACGCCTGCAGTAAGTACCATCATCAGAATTTATTATATGCCTGCAGTAAGTACCATCATCAGAATTTAGTATAGACCTGCAGTAAGTACCATCATCATCAGAATTTAGTATACACCTGCAGTAAGTACCATCATCAGAATTTAGTATATGCCTGCAGTAAGTACCATCATCAGAATTTAGTATGCACCTGCAGTAAGTACCATCATCTGAATTTAGTATATGCCTGCAGTAAGTACCATCATCAGAATTTATTATATGCCTGCAGTAAGTACCATCATCTGAATTTAGTATACGCCTGCAGTAAGTACCATCATCTGAATTTAGTATACGCCTGCAGTAAGTACCATCATCAGAATTTAGTATACGCCTGCAGTAAGTACCATCATCAGAATTTAGTATGCACCTGCAGTAAGTATTATCATCAGAATTTATTATATGCCTGCAGTAAGTACCATCATCAGAATTTAGTATGCACCTGCAGTAAGTACCATCATCAGAATTTATTATATGCCTGCAGTAAGTACCATCATCAGAATTTAGTATAGACCTGCAGTAAGTACCATCATCATCAGAATTTAGTATACACCTGCAGTAAGTACCATCATCAGAATTTAGTATATGCCTGCAGTAAGTACCATCATCAGAATTTAGTATGCACCTGCAGTAAGTACCATCATCTGAATTTAGTATATGCCTGCAGTAAGTACCATCATCAGAATTTATTATATGCCTGCAGTAAGTACCATCATCTGAATTTAGTATGCGCCTGCAGTAAGTACCATCATCTGAATTTAGTATACGCCTGCAGTAAGTACCATCATCAGAATTTAGTATACGCCTGCAGTAAGTACCATCATCAGAATTTAGTATGCACCTGCAGTAAGTATTATCATCAGAATTTATTATATGCCTGCAGTAAGTACCATCATCAGAATTTAGTATGCACCTGCAGTAAGTACCATCATCAGAATTTATTATATGCCTGCAGTAAGTACCATCATCTGAATTTAGGAAAACGCCTGCAGTAAGTACCATCATCAGAATTTAGTATGCACCTGCAGTAAGTACCATCATCTGAATTTAGTATACGCCTGCAGTAAGTACCATCATCTGAATTTAGTATACGCCTGCAGTAAGTACCATCATCTGAATTTAGTATATGCCTGCAGTAAGTACCATCATCAGAATTTAGTATGCACCTGCAGTAAGTACCATCATCTGAATTTAGTATATGCCTGCAGTAAGTACCATCATCAGAATTTAGTATGCACCTGCAGTAAGTACCATCATCAGAATTTAGTATACACCTGCAGTAAAGGTGGCCTATTGGTTAGAGCATCTGCTTCAGATGCAGGAGGTCATTGGTTAGATCCACGTCCAACTCATACCAAAGACTTACAAAAATGGTACTAACAGCTGCCTTGCTTGGTGCTCAGCATTACGAGGTAAGTGTTAGGACTGGTTGGCCTGGTGTCAGGATAATGTGACTGGGTGGGACATCATGTTACATGTCTGCAACATGATGCCCCAGTGCTAGACATGACTATAAACTGCCACACTGCAGACATCATAGCGATATAACTGATTTTTTTTTAAAGCTACGTTAAAAATCCAAATCACACACACACTCCCTGCAGTAAGTACCATCATCAGAATTTAGAATTTCAGGCAGAATGTAGGACTTGTTTGATTCATTTGGATAAGTTACACGGGCAGGATGTCTGCAAGCATGAGATTACTAGGGATATTTTTATGGGCATATACCGTGTTATGCATAATTCAAATCTAAACATGAATGGCATAGAAACAGATCTGTTGCTTAGTGGACAGTTTGTTCTTTGTGTCATTTTAGGGTGATAACTCATGAAATGTTGAGAGATTTAACTTTTGAAAAACTTATTTACATAGCTGAGGGTTCAAGCAAACCAAAACCACTTATAAATGTATAGATTGGTGTGAGTTTTTTGTAGTGTTCTTATCTGAATATCTATACCCAAGTATGGTTATGACAAAAATGTATGTGAAAATTGTTCTGTCACTGATTGTCAAAAACCCAACAATAGCTGTACGACTTTTACCATCCCTCAGTATAATTTCAGGTTGGAATAAATGTAAATGTTGAAAGTGGTTTTGACTCATCTTTTAGTAACAGTTATTTATCACAGTGTATATTAACTTCTTTTTAATTTTAATAAAAGAAAACCGGATAAGCATGGTTTAGAAACTTGTTTGAAGTAAATATTATAAAATGAATACAAAATAATTAAATACATCATTAGACAGCATAATAAGTATTAGATGAGGCTTTTGAGGTTCCTTTTATCATGTTACTGTCAACCATGCAGAATATTTGAGTCAATGTTGATTCACCAGCTACTGCTTAATAATTCTTTGTAAATTAAGCATGTTTAGTACTTGGTTCTACTACAGATCTTTGTAAAGTAAGCATGTTTAGTAGTTGGTTCTGCTAGAGATCTTTGTAAAGTAAGCATGTTTAGTACTTGGTTCTACTAGAGATCTTTGTAAAGTAAGCATGTTTAGTACTTGGTTCTACTAGAGATCTTTGTAAAGTAATTTTGTTTAGTGCTTGGTTATTCTAGATATTTTTGTAGTGTAAAGTACTTTGTTCTTCTATATATCTTTGTAAAGTAATCATGGTTAGTGCTTGGTTCTGCTAGAGATCTTTGAAATGTAATTGTATTCAATACTTAGTTCAGCTAGATATCATCTAATGAAGTCCCCAAACTTGGAAGAATTGAAACCAATCTTGCATTTAGTGCTATTCTTAATGTAGCTACAATTTTTAATTACTAATTAAAGGAAATGAAGTTTTGCAAATCAGGGCCTGAAATATTAGTGCCAGGGCCTAAAATATCAAGTGCAGTTCACGTCATTAACTAGTGGATTTTAATAAAGAGAATATTCCCTAGAAAAGTCACATTTTCATGAAAGAAAACACCTTTATCTTGGAGAAATTTAGTGTTTAGCTCAACTGGTCATTGGTCTATTGTTTGTTATCCTTCTGTCTGCTAGCACAGAATTATTATTGCTGCTTCTCTTAAACAACTTGGAGGATTGCCATGAAATCTTTCTCACTCATTCATCCAAGGTCTGACAGCTTCTGAAATGATCAGTGCAGCTTGGACATTCAATATGCCACCACAGTGACCATCTTGAAAATCTTATTATCACTAGTCCTTTTGAATGGATGGTCATATCGGGATGATGTTTTCACTAAAATACTTTTTATGATGTCTTGCTGATTCTAAATGAAGATGGTGCCCACCTGAAGTCTAGTATGGTTGCCACAGCAACCATCTTGAAAATCATCAGACTCTTCCTGAAACTAATAACGCTTCATTGGAACCGTATAATATTCACTAGATGCTTTTGACAAATCTCAATACAGCACTGAATACATTTTCCCAAAAATGTGAGAAACTGTTGACTTCATAATATCTTGTTGAGAAGAATTATTGATACCATTACCTAAACCTGGAAAGGACCATATCGATTCCCAACTATTATACCAAAAGCTATAAAGCTAGATTTCTTTAGTATCTCAGGTCCAAACTGCCATATCATATCATCATTGTGGATTCTGGTGCCTGAGAAGCATAATAGACCCTATGATCAGACTTGAAGCATATATTAGAAAAGTTTCATGAAGAAAGAAATGTAGAATTTTTCAACTGGGGGAATGCTTATGATACCACACTGAAATATGGCATTGTAAATGACCTATTTAACCTAGGTCCAAGGTGCCGCTTACCTAACTTTATACCGATTTTTTTAATACTTTCATGATTAAGGTCAGTACCACTGTTCTGAAAGCAATCCTAAGGTTATGGGTATATCTTAGGGCACTCCTAAGGCTATGGGTGTACCTTAGGGCAATCCTAAGGCTATGGGTGTACCTTAGGGCAATCCTAAGGCAATGGGTGTACCTTAGGGCAATCCTAAGGCAATGGGTGTACCTTAGGGCAATCCTAAGGCAATGGGTGTACCTTAGGGCAATCCTAAGGCTATGGGTGTGCGTTAGGGCACTCCTAAGGCAATGGGTGTACCTTAGGGCAATCCTAAGGCAATGGGTGTACCTTAGGGCAATCCTAAGGCTATGGGTGTGCGTTAGGGCACTCCTAAGGCAATGGGTGTACCTTAGGGCAATCCTAAGGTTATGGGTGTACCTTAAGGCAATCCTAATGCTATGGGTGTACCTTAGGGCAATCCTAAGGCTATGGGTGTGCCTTAGGGCAGCACATTTGCAGTCACCCAATTCAGAATCAAAATTTATAAAATAGTTAATCCAGAAATTGGCTGTTCCTTACATGTCACTTTTTGATGTGCTGTAGATAAAAATGTATGCATAATATTAAACATCAAATACTTTTAAATTAAATAAAATCAGAATTGGGCAGAAGAAAGAGAGTTGAAAATGTCTGAAACTTTCTTTGTACTTCTGTTGATTGCATTGAATATATGATGATCCAAAATTCTAGGCAGGAAAGAGCTATGACAATTGATTTGATATCTACACATGGTATGCAGCTTGTAACCAGCATATCTCAAAAACATTGTCATAGACTTGCATGTGCCTTATAATGGTTTAGAAGAGTTATGGCATCTTTTTGCTCATATTCCTGACTTTCATTTCTACAAGATAACTTCACCAAGTTTGTTGGATTCCAACCAAATTTGGCATATGGCTGTTGAGAGCTTGATTGAGTTTGATTTCTTGTGTTTATGGATGTCATTTGTTGGAGTTATGGTCCCTATTTGCTCATCTGCCTGACCTTGGTTTTTAGCATAACTTTACTAAGCTTACTGGATTTCAAACAAATTTGACATGTAGCTTTATGTAGATCAGACTTGAATGGCTTAATTTTGTGATTCCTTATTATCATTAAGAAGAGTCATGACCTCTGATTTACCCATCATCCTAACTTTCCTAACCAGGGCCCCAAGTGGCCGAGTGGTCTAAAGTGCTCACCGTTCAGGATCACTGCCATCTCACCTCTGTCTGCGTGGGTTCGAGACTCAGTGTTGGCTAACATGTGTACATGAGAAAGTCTGCCAGTAGCTTCTCGTGGGTTGGTGGTTCTCCCCTGGGTTTTCCATGGTTCTTCCTCCTCCAGTTATACTGGCCACCATGTATAGCCTATCTTTGCTGATAAATGGCGTTAAACCCTACAACAGCATCAACAACAGTAACTTTCCTAACTGTATCATAACATTTCTAAGGAATGTTGCATTTGAACCAAAGTTAGCATGCTTCTTTGTATTGATGACGTCTTGAAATTGAGTTGGATTTTCAGCATTCCTCCTCATCATCATCATTTGTAACAATTATGGCCCTTGAATACCTACCTTCTCCCAACACTGGTTTTGCAATGGAAGTTCTTCTGTTTAAGGCCCTGGCTAGAAGGCTATAGAGAAACGGGCTTATTGTGATGCATTTATCACTACTAGCTTTAGTATTGCTTTGTATTTAAATTAATTTTTCACAAGTATTTTTTTCATCAATAGATTCTTTTCTAATTTCTAGACTTCTTGTGAAATTTGCCCAGCTGGCTTCCAATGTTCTGGATCTACAGCCACCCCCTGTGCATCTGGATTTTACAGTTTAGAAGGTTATGGAAACTGTACCATTTGCCCTGCAGGGAAACAGTGTCCTTTCACAACCATTCTGCCCATTGATTGCCCAGAGGGCACACATACAAATGGAAACCAGGGTCAAATAGCATGTACAGATTGCCCTGCTGGAAAATATTGCTCAGATCCTGCGTAAGTAGCAGTATAAAAATGTTCAGGTCAAAGGTGAACAGTGATATTAGGTGAATTGCTTTAACTGTAATGAAATGTCAACAAAGTAGGTGCATTATTTTAGCCATTTACTTGGTATCATTTCCTTTAACAAAACACATTTGTTCTTTGTTGAACATTGTACTTTATTTTATTTTATATATTGCTTATTGTAGCATTTCTATAAGAATATAATATTAATTTGTACAAAATTGGTTTTCCTATCATAAAATTTGACTTGTGTGCTGTTGCAACAATCAATTGTATTGTAATTTAGTACTCTGCCTACAATCAATTGTATTGTAATTTAGTACTCTGCCTACAATAAATTGTATTATAAATTAGTACTCTGCCTACAATCAATTGTATTGTAATTTAGTACTCTGCCTACAATCAATTGTATTGTAATTTAGTACTCTGCCTACAAAAGTTTCATCCATGGCAGTGCGGATTGATAATGGTTCTTACAAACAACCAATGTCACTAAATTGTAAATTTGATGTATTATTTACATATTGATTATAGGTCAAAATTTATGTGTTATAAAAGTGATGGACAAATTATATGTGTTTTCCTCTGTACTTTTTATATTTGATTGGAACTTATGGTTTTAAATGCTATATGTACATATGAAATTAAGACAGAGACAGTAAAAATGAAATTGTAAATATTTCATAATATTTGTTGGTAATCATAAAGTAAAGAGAACCCATTGGAAGTTGAATAATGTTCTAGAGACAAACAGGAATATATGATAATTTGCTAATGCAGTTCAGTAAAACATTTTAAAATGGTATTTTTGAACAGTTTGGAGGGAAAAATCAATTAGAATAATTAATTAAGGAATCCTTTAGATGGGTCATTAATCAATATATATTTAATTTACATTGTGGAAGATATCTGTTTACATAGTCACAAGTTCACTTTGTGACAATTATACATTTTGAGTATCAAAACTCATTCCTCTTTTTCAGGTCTTTTTATATAATTTTTTTTCTCTTTTCACAGACTGGCTCCCATGGATTGTGGTACAGGACAATACAGTTTAGCTAAGTCTACTAGTTGTACTAACTGTCCTGCTGGATACAAATGCCCAACTGCTAATGCACAGCCCATTCCTTGCACAGCAGGCACATATGCACTGGCTGGAGCAATGGCCTGCACAGGATGCCCAGCAGGAAAGGCCTGCCCATCAACTACAACCACAGCTACACAGTATGACTGCCCATCAGGTAAGAATTAAAGCCTGCTGTCTTTACAGCCAGGACAGATTGTGTCAATGAGGTACTGCAACTTCAGAAGTTTCAGTATGCACATAATATTTGCAAATTCTGCAAGGAAATTAAATCTGTGAAAATAAACATTGGACAGTATTAACAATTGTTTTTCAGAATATAGTTTAGTTGGCAAAGATACTTAATAAACTGTTTAATGAAAACTGACACTAAAATTAGGATTTGTCATAAATTAATTTTATATTTGCAAGGACAGTTTGATCCATCAGCTGTAATCAGTGATAATGTACTCATTTCTAATTTAGAGATAGGGCAATTGTTATTAATTAAATATAAGACTTTTAGATTATTTAAAAACAATTTAAAAATCAGAATTATTACATGACCACCTATATTGTCTGTCCATCTTTCCTTGTTTTTTTGTATCTGCAGAAAGTTTTTAATTTTACACCATTTTGATTCTCTTTGGGTAAGAGAGAAGCCTATTGATGTTTGGTTAAAAAGGTCAAAGGTGGCTGAAAGAATAAATCTGTTTTCTGCACAGTAACTTTACTTGCAGAACATGTACCTTGACCAAAGTTTGTGGTTGTCTTGCAGACCATGTACCTTGACCAAAGTTTGTTGTTGTCTTGCAGACCATGTACCTTGACCAAAGTTTGTTGTTGTCTTGCAGACCATGTACCTTGACCAAAGTTTGCAGTTGTCTTGCAGACCATGTACCTTGACCAAAGTTTGTTGTTGTCTTGCAGACCATGTACCTTGACCAAAGTTTGTTGTTGTCTTGCAGACCATGTACCTTGACCAAAGTTTGCAGTTGTCTTGCAGCCCATGTACCTTGACCAAAGTTTGCAGTTGTCTTGCAGACCATGTACCTTGACCAAAGTTTGTGGCTGTCTTGCAGCCCATGTACCTTGACCAAAGTTTGTTGTTGTCTTGCAGACCATGTACCTTGACCAAAGTTTGTGGTTGTCTTGCAGACGATGTACCTTGACCAAAGTTTGCAGTTGTCTTGCAGCCCATGTACCTTGACCAGAGTTTGTGGTTGTCTTGCAGACCATGTACCTTGACCAAAGTTTGTGGTTGTCTTGCAGACCATGTACCTTGACCAAAGTTTGTTGTTGTCTTGCAGACCATGTACCTTGACCAAAGTTTGTTGTTGTCTTGCAGACCATGTACCTTGACCAAAGTTTGCAGTTGTCTTGCAGACCATGTACCTTGACCAAAGTTTGTTGTTGTCTTGCAGACCATGTACCTTGACCAAAGTTTGTTGTTGTCTTGCAGACCATGTACCTTGACCAAAGTTTGCAGTTGTATTGCAGCCCATGTACCTTGACCAAAGTTTGCAGTTGTCTTGCAGCCCATGTACCTTGACCAAAGTTTGTTGTTGTCTTGCAGACCATGTACCTTGACCAAAGTTTGTGGTTGTCTTGCAGACCATGTACCTTGACCAAAGTTTGTTGTTGTCTTGCAGACCATGTACCTTGACCAAAATTTGTGGTTGTCTTGCAGACCATGTACCTTGACCAAAGCTTGTTGTTGTCTTGCAGCCCATGTACCTTGACCAAAGTTTGCAGTTGTCTTGCAGCCCATGTACCTTGACCAAAGTTTGTTGTTGTCTTGCAGCCCATGTACCTTGACCAAAGTTTGTTGTTGTCTTGCAGACCATGTACCTTGACCAAAGTTTGCAGTTGTCTTGCAGCCCATGTACCTTGACCAAAGTTTGTGGTTGTCTTGCAGACCATGTACCTTGACCAAAGTTTGTGGTTGTCTTGCAGACCATGTACCTTGATCAAAGTTTGTTGTTGTCTTGCAGCCCATGTACCTTGACCAAAGTTTGTTGTTGTCTTGCAGACCATGTACCTTGACCAATGTTTGCAGTTGTCTTGCAGCCCATGTACCTTGACCAGAGTTTGTTATTGTCTTGCAGACCATGCACCTTGACCAAAGTTTGTTGTTGTCTTGCAGACCATGTACCTTGACCAAAGTTTGTGGTTGTCTTGCAGCCCATGTACCTTGACCAAAGTTTGTTGTTGTCTTGCAGCCCATGTACCTTGACCAAAGTTTGTTGTTGTCTTGCAGACCATGTACCTTGACCAAAGTTTGTTGTTGTCTTGCAGACCATGTACCTTGACCAAAGTTTGTTGTTGTCTTGCAGCCCATGTACCTTGACCAAAGTTTGTGGTTGTCTTGCAGCCCATGTACCTTGACCAAAGTTTGTTGTTGTCTTGCAGCCCATGTACCTTGACCAAAGTTTGTTGTTGTCTTGCAGACCATGTACCTTGACCCAAGTTTGTGGTTGTCTTGCAGACCATGTACCTTGACCAAAGTTTGTTGTTGTCTTGCAGACCATGTACCTTGACCAATGTTTGCAGTTGTCTTGCAGCCCATGTACCTTGACCAGAGTTTGTTATTGTCTTGCAGACCATGCACCTTGACCAAAGTTTGTTGTTGTCTTGCAGACCATGTACCTTGACCAAAGTTTGTGGTTGTCTTGCAGCCCATGTACCTTGACCAAAGTTTGTTGTTGTCTTGCAGCCCATGTACCTTGACCAAAGTTTGTTGTTGTCTTGCAGACCATGTACCTTGACCAAAGTTTGTTGTTGTCTTGCAGACCATGTACCTTGACCAAAGTTTGTTGTTGTCTTGCAGCCCATGTACCTTGACCAAAGTTTGTGATTGTCTTGCAGCCCATGTACCTTGACCAAAGTTTGTTGTTGTCTTGCAGCCCATGTACCTTGACCAAAGTTTGTTGTTGTCTTGCAGACCATGTACCTTGACCCAAGTTTGTGGTTGTCTTGCACATAGAGTAAGAACAAGCTGCATATATATTTTGTAGTCACAAGATGCAGGGTGATGGTATTTGAAACTCAATTGTTTTTATTGAGTTTTGGCAGAATAACTTTTGTGATGGAAACTTTTCTAGACAAACTTTATTGATGGCTTGCACTTAAGGTATAAAAGAAACATTTTGAGTTTTGGGGGCCTAAAGGTTAAAGGTTACAGTCACGGTTAGTCCAATATGAAAGTATCTTTCTACACATGAAGTTTGGTTAATGACAAGATCAAGGTCATTGAGTTTTATGAGTCATGTCCAAAGATGGGATACTTAGTGCCACATTGAGATTTATTGATCTATCAGATTTATAATCCTGTAATCTGTATGCAGCATCAATTGCAGTATTAAATAATATTGGTGATTTTTAGGTCAGAGAAATTACTTTTAAGGTTCATGTGAAAATCATACCCCTGTAAATGTTTACAGTCTTGATGACCTTGTTGATATAAAAATAGCATCTGTTGTAGTGTTCATTGTTTGAATCCAGATGGAGGCAGGTATGATCAACAGATTCTTAAGAAGCAGCTCTCCTAAAACTGCAATTCTATAATTAGTATTTCTTTAGTTTATACTATTTTGGTGTTCAGCTCTCCTAAAACTGCAATTCTGTAATTAGTATTGCTTTAGTTTATACTATTTTGGTGTTCAGCTCTCCTAAAACTGCAATTCTGTAATTAGTATTTCTTTAGTTTATACTATTTTGGTGTTCAGCTCTCCTAAAACTGCAATTCTATAATTAGTATTGCTTTAGTTTATACTATTTTGGTGTTCAGCTCTCCTCTAACCAGTTCATGCTCATCCAACAAAAGGGCTTTTGGTTCAATTAATTTATTTTTATGGGCAATATTTGTCTTGTTGTTTTGGTATGAATACCATTTTTGTCAGAACTTAAATCCATGGATTAGGGAAGGGATGCTGTTGTTCCCACAGGTAGATCTTTTTTTGCATAGAAACCATGAAACTGGTACCCTTGAAAACTGGTACCCCATGAAAAGTTCTAAATTCAACAATTGTATGTTTCAGGCACTTATTCAACTGGAAATCAGAGTAGCTGTATCACATGTACTGCTGGTTCTGCCTGCCCAAGCACCAACACCAACACCAAAGTGGCCTGCACTAGTGGAACATATGCTTATGCTGGATCTGTGAACTGTACAACTTGCCCTGCTGGAATGCAATGTCCTTCTGCAGATGGCAGCCAAAATGCTCCTTGTATTGAGGGATACTACTCAGTGGGGAGCCAAGCAACATGTACAGAGTGCTCGGCTGGTAAGGCCTGTCCTAATACAAATAGCGCTGCCAGCATAACATGTGATGCTGGAACATATTCTGTTGCTGGTCAGACTTCATGTACAATTTGTCCTAGAGGATATGCATGTCCAAGCGCATCATCAGCTACAATGACAGCATGTGTTGCAGGAACTTACAGTGAAGGAGGTAGAGATGCATGTGTGGAATGTTTAGCTGGTTATTCTTGTCCATCAATATATGATAACTACATTACAGTTTGTGCTGCAGGCACATATTCACTTGCGAAAGCTACTGCTTGTACAACATGTGAGGCTGGAAAGCAATGTCCCTCCAATAATATTGCAGGATCTGCATGTGCTGATGGGTACTACAGTCCTGGTGGACTCACAGCATGCCTTAGGTGCCCAGCAGGATACTATTGTGCAGACAGTAAACAGGATCCAGTGATATGTGCAGAAGGAACATACAGTACAGGTGGGGTAATTGCCTGCACAGTTTGCGATAAGGGATATGCCTGTCCCGAGGGAAGCACTCAGAAGGATCCACCATCTGCTAAATGCTCACTTGGATACTACTGTACAGATGGGAAAACACAGACGCCTTGTGCTAAAGGCACTTATGGGGATGCCCTTGGATTTGTTCAAGCATCTGACTGTAAAGCCTGTCCTCAGGGTTACTATTGTCCAGAAGGAACTGCAGGAAACCCAGCTAGTGCTTTAACTACAGATACTCTGATCTGTCCAAGAGGTCACTATTGCCCACCTAGTACTGGTGATTACAAAAGCTATCCTTGCCCAGCTGGCACATACATCAATGAGTTAGGTGCCGTAAGTTCAACAGAATGCATGGTTTGCCCACCAGGGAGATACTGCCCAGCTGGAACTGACAATCCATTCTATGACAGCTACGAGTGTCCCAGAGGACATTATTGTGATGGTGGTGATGGGGCCCCAATCCCATGCCTTGCAGGACTGTACACAGAGGAGGGAGGCACCACAGGGCTGCAATTCTGCAAGGAATGCCCAGCAGGGCATTACTGTGTATCTGGAACTCCCACGCCCACACCATGTTCACCTGGCACCTACAACCCTGATACTCAGAAGAGAAATGTCAGTGACTGTTTAGCATGTACATCTGGGAAGGCTTGTACAAAGCTTGGCCTTACAAAGCCAGATTCTGCCTGCTCACCTGGTTACTATTGCCCTGGGGGCAACTATGCTGCTGGACAAGCTGGATATGAATGCCCAGCAGGGACATATACCAACTACAGGAATCTGACATCAGCAGACCAGTGTGATAAATGCCCACAGCAGTTTGCCTGTCCAGCTCCAACAGGGGGTGTACAGAACCCACCAAAGGAATGTGCAAAAGGCCATTACTGTCCAACAGGCACAGGATCAGTAACTCAGTACCCTTGTCCAGCAGGAACGTATACCAATTTGACCAACCTGTACCGAGTGGAGGATTGTACAACTTGTACCAGGGGTTTCTACTGCCTGGAGGGAACAACATATCCAAACCTAGTCTGTCCACAAGGCTATTGGTGTCCAGATGGTAAGCATATTCTTCATTTTGTGTCCTGGTAGCACTTTGCAAAATAATGAATTCAGGAAGCTAATTTAGATGTCAAATATTTAATGCCATTAGTCCAAATGCAAACATGTAATTGGTCTATATAGCCTGGCATCTAACAACATAAGTTAATTTTGTTTGTTATTAGGGAGAAAGATGTAAACTGATAACTCTTTTTCCTTTTTAGTTGATATTATAATCTGTAATTGACAGCAGACCAGAATTGAAAGAGTTGGTTGGCTGGTTGCTTGTTTTCGTCTCAAGGTCCTTTTGTCACATTATTGCATGCAGATGAAATGAAAGCTAAGTGGCTTTCCCAAGGACATAATCATTAGAGGTGTTCTGTATTACCTGTATTTTTTTTCTTCTGGTGGTACATTTTCACTGTAATAGTACTTTGGAATGTTTCTGTCATCAAGGAGTGTATAGAAATTCCTTAGGAATCTTGTTATGAATTGAATCAACAGCATATTTTCATTTTTCATGATAAAATTGTTAATTTTGCAGAACAATTGTATTTGTCACGAATTAATTTTGATTATTATATTTATGATCTTTTACCAGTAATCATATATTTGACATGTGTCATGTATGCCAGTGTAGTGGCCAAATGGGATATTCAGGCCAAATCCCAATTTATAGACTAAGTATGATTTTTAAAAAATAAAATGTCATTGTTCAAATAGTTATTTACCTGTGTATGTTAATATGCTAAGTACATGTGTCCTTTGATTTTCAGGAGAACATTTGTTTTCTGTTTTAATTTTAGACAATTTCCCAAGTTCACTAAATATTTTCTTATTGGTTGAGTAAGTGTGTTTTATGTTTACTGACCCTCTCTGACAAATCATATCAGTACTGTAGCTAGTCATTTGTAGGCTTCAATGTGAAGACTTCCCATTTTATCAACATGCTCTCTGATGTCAAGCACAGGGTGTCAGCTGTAGTGTAAGTTTAAGGATCCCACTTTAGTCAAGTTTTTAGCTAACAACTTATTATTCAACAATTAGCATACACATAGCAAATTCACTTTTATGAGGTACTGGCCATTCATTTTTGGAGGGGAGGGCCATGATTTTCTTTTGAGCATAGATATTTTATTTTATTTTATCTCATGATTATTTTTTGCAAATAATGTAATTGATATAATACGATGTTATTTTGGTATAAATCAATGTAGGATATTTTCCAGCTATTGACAGATGAAAATTTAAAAGTGTTAGGCTCCTGCTCCAAACATTAAATTGTTAACCCCTAATATAATTGCAGCATGCCATGGTATGTATTATAGTATATTCAGAAATACCACAGTAGACAATTGTTCACAGTACCCATCTCTAATAATCACATAACTTTCCCATGCTTGCCCTGGCAGTTATTGAACCCATGATTCTTGTATTACAAGTATTATGCTCTACCAAATGAGCTGTCATGACTGCCCTTAATAGGTGGAAACCAGAATGACAGTAGTTTGAATTGGCAGGATTAAAAGTAGGTGTTAAATGTAAATAACAAAATGTCAGAAAGTGAAACCTTTCATAAAGGACACCTCCAAGTTAAGGTAGTTGTGTACAGCAGGCACAGTCCTAACAAATAAACTGTTACTTTGTCTTTTATATGAAGGAAGCCAGGCAGAGGGCACTTGATATTGTCTTGAGTCTTTCTTTCTTTTTGTTAAATATGAATTTATGCTAAAGAAAATTCATTTTTTTCATATAGGTACTCCCACATCTGTAAGTTATCCATGCCATGCTGGATCATACAATGATAAAACTGGACTTACTGCCTGGGAACAATGTAAAGACTGTCCAGAGGGGTACTATTGTCCTCAGGCCTCTGTGAATCCCACCTCATGTCCACCGTAAGTGGTTCAAAATGACCAAGTTATTTATTTGTTAGTCAGTGCAACAAGAAGGTTACAATGACAAAGGAAATAATCAGAGTTAGACATTATCATGAGTAGATATATGTTGTGATGACCAAGGTAATTCCTATGTTAGTAAGGATACAAAGACTAAATACATGGTTGCAACATCTAGCATGGGTCACATGTAGCCAGATAACTAGCAATGTTTCATATACAACTTTCTTTTCAAAGATTACATCTTTGGTGATGATGATTTTGAGGACATTGACATAAAATAAATGACGATGATGGTGGTGACAATGACAATGACAAAAGTGAAAATGTCAACAATGATTATGTTGATTTCAATAATGAGAATTCTGTTTTAATTTCAGTGGGACCTACAATCAAGACATCAAGGGTGAGAGTTTGTTGAACTGCCTAGACTGCCCGGCTGGGTACTATTGCCCTGGTACTAACAACACTGACCCACTTGTCTGTGAGAAAGGAAACTACTCTGACACTAAAGCAGCTGATTGCATAACTTGTGAAGCTGGCTACTATTGTGACCAGAATGCCACCAGCAAATCCTTCATGTTCTCAAGTCGCATTTGCCCTGCAGGAGTCGAATGTCCACCTGGCATGGTAAGAGCCCCAGACCTTACTCTAGACAAGTGCCGAAAGGGCCACTACTGCCCACGTGGAAATGTTAACCCTTATCCAGTCCCCTGTCCAATTGGAACATTCAGTGGGGAATATGGACTGGTCCAAGTTTCAGAATGTGAGAAGTGTACTCCTGGAACGTATTGTAATACAACAGGGCTTGTAAAACCAGCAGGCAACTGTCCAGGAGGTTATTATTGCCCCCTTGGAACTGGACCTGCAGACAGCTACCCCTGTCCAATTGGATTCTATCGCAATGGATCAGCCAAAGAATCATTCCAGGATTGTGCAGAATGTATATCTGGTTACTACTGTAATGTTGAAGGACTTGCTGACCCAATAACTTGTCCCAGAGGTAAGATTTTTTAAAAACTTGTCCCAGAGGTTAGACTTTTTAAGAAATATTGAAGGATTTTGTATACCTCTATGACCAGCAAAGGAAATAGAGTGATTTTGGTTATCAACATGTTTCTACATTTGTTTTTTCCTCTCAAAATCTTGGGATGACCTAATCTGTCGCAGTAGATTACATTTTTGATATTTTGTTAATTATTTGACGTTATATGAAAACAAAAGCAAATCTGATTCAGCAGTTCATCACAGCAGGTTTATCATTGTTATGAAGGAAGTAAGGGGAAATATCTTCAAAAAGACACACATAGAGTGTGATTATATTTCTTGATAAAGATTAATTTCCATGTCTGAAATGTATGGGAGTTTCTATTTGTTTGTTTTAGCTTACAAAGTGTTCATTTTTTTTGCTGCAGGTAAAACTTTTGTAATCATACATGCAATCAAAAGCATCACAAGGCATGATGGGAAATCTTATATTTTTACTTGTGAAAATATAAGGATATAGTATTCAGATTAGAAATTATAGATTGAAATGAAAATTATTTCACCAGTAAGTTTTTATATTTCACACTTAAGTATATAATAAAACTGAATCTTATTGTATTTTATCATGACATATAAGTAAATATCACTCACAGGTGCAGGTAGATGATTTCCAGATGTGAAAAATATTTTATTAAAATGGTGGTAATAATGTTTTGCAGTGCAGTTTGCTGAGTAAATTTTTTCTTAATTAAAAGAAAAGAATTTCCAATATTGTTTTCAGAACTACCATACGAATTCATTATGAAATTAATCACCATTTCTGATAAATTACACTTGCTTGGGTCATGTGAACATTTTTCCTCAACTTTTTTCCATACATTACAGGCTATTATTGTGTTAGTGGCAGCACATACCCACAGCCATGTCCTCTTGGTTTCTATGGCAACTCAACTGGCCTACGACGAAGCACTGATTGTACCCCATGTCCTGGAGGTTATTACTGTGATGGTATTGGTCTTACACATCCAGCAGATGTATGTGATGAGGGCTTCTACTGCCGAGAAAAAGCATACACATCAGCACCACCAGATGGTCTTACAGGTGGGCTTTGTCCAGCAGGTGGATACTGCCCAGCAGGATCAGCTACAGCTACTTCTTGTCCAGTAGGCAAATACAGCAAGTCACCTGGGGCGAAAACAGAATATGACTGTATTCCATGTGATCCAGGTTACTACTGTGCAGGATCAAGTAGTACTGGGGCCTCTCAAAAGTGTGCAGCAGGATTTTATTGTACAGGTGGATCAGGTGTGCCCACTCAGTATGACACACCAGTTGGGCATTACACAAAAGATGGTGCCTTCAAACCTGAACCTTGCCCCAAAGGACAGTACCAGCCAGCTGTGCGATCTGCCTCTTGTCTGATATGTCCTCAAGGCTACTATTGCAATGGGACTGGAACAGTAGAACAAATTCTTTGCCCATCTGGGCACTATTGCCCTGAAGGTAGTGAGTATCCCACACCTTGCCCCCGAGGTACATTCCTTAAGGATGTGGGTAAATATAAAGTAGATCATTGCAATCCATGCACTTTGGGATACTACTGTGATTCCTATGGATTATCAAAGGAGAGTGGAAAATGCAGTGCAGGATATTATTGTTCTGGTGGATCCAATACCTCTTCTCCTATTGGAATGTCTTTTGGTGATGTTTGCCAGAAAGGTTACTACTGCCCCGAGGGCACAGGGAATTACATTGACTATCCTTGCCCCAATGGAACCTACTCCAATATGACGGGACTGCAGAGTGCTGACAACTGTACCCTGTGTATTCCTGGCTGGGCATGCAATGGCCAGGGCCTTCCACAGCCTAATGAGCTGTGTGCTGCAGGTTACTTCTGTAGAAAGGGTGCCAAGACAAATAAGCCCAGAGATGGTGGAGCTACAGGAGACCTTTGCACTGTTGGAAGCTTCTGCCCAGAAGGATCACGTATGATTGACAATAATTTTAATGTTTTGTTGAGTGTTTCTATCCAACTATAATCTAGAAAATTCACATCCATTTATTGATTTATATGTAGCAGGAAAATGTTAAATATGATTAAAACTTCTCATAATCAAAAATGCCAAGGAACAAATTAATTTAGTGGTTTTGAAGAGGTTTGGGCTTTATGAGGTTCACTTTTTTAAATCTGGGAATGAGATCTGATCGGGTATTGTCTCATAGATATCAGTACCTTTTTATATGCTGTAACAAAACCTCATCAGTTATCAAGTTTTAAAATAGATATCTGTGGTAATTAGTGTACATCAGTATGTGTTTATCTGTTGGATTGTTTCTTGTTCTGCCTGGACTTAGACTTGTAAGAAACCAGTTGCAGTTCACTTGCTCTGATTAAATTTTAGCTTAAAGATTTCAGTTTCAGTATCCAAATGACTGTGGTAGTTGGGACTGAAAAATTATTTTGATTTTTTGATGAGAGGGTTTTCAGTTTACTGAGTTAATGTTTTGTTGAAATTAAGGAAAATAATTCAGGACCAGAAACTTTGCTTTGGTTTCGGGGGATTTTGTTTTACTGAAATTTTAGTCTGACTTCATTTAGGAACAAGTGTTTGAAATGCATGCTACATTGCTTTTACCCATGCCACTATAGAGGTGGGGCTATATAAGAATCCACATGTATGTCTGTATGTCCATCCATCCATCTGTCCAGAACACAGTCTTTTCAGTGTAACTAGTCCTGTTTTTTTTCATGCTCATTGCCTGAAGATTTGGATCTCAACAAATCTCCAAGTTCCTATCAATTTATAAGAATTATTGCCTTTATCTGCTTGCAGGTGAATTTAGTGTATGATGGAATCTTGTGACTCCAACTAGTCTCACATTTTTCAGTGGCTCACCACAAAATTTTATAAAATGCTGTGGCATAATGTGAAGATGAATATATCACCATGAAACGATAAAACATTGTGGCATCATGTAACGATAAAACATTGTGGCATCATGTAACGATAAAACATTGCGGCATCATGTAACGATAAAACATTGTGGCATCATGTAACGATAAAACATTGTGGCATCATGTAACGATAAAACATTGTGGCATCATGTAAAGATAAAACATTGTGGCATCATGTAAAGATAAAACATTGTGGCATCATGTAAAGATAAAACATTGTGGCATCATGTAAAGATAAAACATTGTGGCATCATGTAACGATAAAACATTGTGGCATCATGTAAAGATGCACCCATACATAAATCAATTTGATGATGCAATTTTTATTGCACTTGTTTTGCTGTTGAATATAGCATATGACAATCTTGTGAAAGCAACTATTCTAACAACTCTTGGTGGATTGTTGTGAAACTTGGTTCATAATTATTATGTTGATCTGAAAATGCAAATATTGACAAGCACAGTGCTCCTGTGATTTTTGTTAAAGTGATATTGTGTTTTTTACTTGCACTGTTATGTACTGAAGAACATTGTGAATGCATCGTGTCTTGTAGGTTCCATGGGATTGCCTTCAAACTTGGGAATCTTATGATCATCAGTTGAGATGTACTTCTCGATAAATCACTGTACTTCTATTATTTTTGTTAGTTTTTTTGTTGCTCTTTTTGACTGGAAGTCAGAAGTTAAATTGGACAAAATCTTATGCTGTTCAATTTTTGCTACCGGTTAAGTGCTGTTGTCTATTTGGTGTTGCAGCTGAGTGCTATTGCCTATTTGCTGTTGCAGCTGAATGTTATTGGATATATTGTGTTGCAGCTGAATGCTGTTGTCTATTTGGTGTTGCAGCTGAATTGTATTGCCTACATGATGTTGTAGCTGAATGTTATTGCCTACATGATGTTGCAGCTGAATATTATTGTCTATTTGGTGTTGCAGCTGAATGCTAATGCAAATTTGGTGTTGCAGCTGAATGCTATTGCCTATTTGGTGTTGTAGCTGAATGTTATTGTCTATTTGGTATTGCAGCTGAATGTTATTGCCTAGTTGGTGTTGCTGCTGAGAGTTATTGCCTATTTGGTGTTGCAGATGAATGTTATTGTCTATCTGGTGTTGCAGCTGAATGTTATTGTCTATTTGGTATTGCAGCATAATGTTATTGTCTATTTGGTGTTGCAGCTGAATGTTATTGTCTATTTGGTATTGCAGCTGAATGTTATTGTCTATTTGGTATTGCAGCTGAATGTTATTGTCTATTTGGTATTGCAGCTGAATGTTATTGTCTATTTGGTATTGCAGCTGAATGTTATTGTCTATTTGGTGTTGCTGCTGAGTGATATTGCCTATTTGGTGTTGCAGCTGAATGTTATTGCCTATTTGGTATTGCAGCTGAATGCTATTGCCTACATGATGTTGCAGCTGAATGTTATTGCCTGTTTGGTGTTGCAGCTGAGTTATATTGCCTATTTAGTGTTGCAGCTGAATATTATTGCCTATTTGGTATTGCAGCTAAATGCTATTGCCTATTTGGTGTTGCTGCTGAATGTTATTGTCTGTTTGGTATTGCAGCTGAATGTTATTGCCTACATGATGTTGCAGCTGAATGTTATTGCCTATTTGGTGTTGCAGCTGAATGTTATTGCCTACATGATGTTGCAACTGAATGTTATTGCCTATTTGATGTTGCAGCTGAATGTTATTGCCTACATGATAATGCAGCTGAATGTTATTGGCTATATGGTGTTGCAGCAGTGTAAGATATAATCATCTTATCAGTGCAAATTTTTGAGCAGTTTTTGTTTTGGAATATGTGACTGCAACTACTGTTGCATTTTGCAGTGGATGGCTGTGAAACTTAGCACAAATTATAGTTATGATCAATGATTTGCAATGTACTTGCACTATTTTCAGATGAATTATAGATTTTTCAGGCTTCAGGCTCATATCTGTCATGGGGTGGGAGGTGGGAATATATTTACATGAACAAATAAGTTATATGTGTAATATTAAATATGGATTTCACATCAATCAAATTTGTGTGAAGTGATGTTGCTAACAGCCTGTTGTTCAACACTATATTGCTATGATTGTGTTGCTAATGAATTATTAAATTTGCACTGTTTGCACACTGATGAATGTACATGTCATGCATCAAACTTTCATCTTTGTGACCTACTTTTAGGATCCATTTAAATTTGTTTCAGAATTAAATATAGACTTTTGTATTAAAATATTTTCACTCATGACTGCTGAACTTGCTATGGGGGTTCTTCTTGGTATTAAAGTATGTTGCACACAAGAACTGAGTCATTTTGACCTCCTTTCCAGGGTATTCTGAGTATTGTTTAAAATGTATGTCTAGTCTTTTATACCAATGCCTTTTCACCTATTGCCACCAAAATTTCTAATAATAGCTAATATGCCAAAGCTGGGTCAAAGTAGCCTTTTTCTAAGGGTTTATTGAACAACCATGGAAAGGGATGTACTTTTTTTAAGCTCCTTCTCACCAGCCACTCAGTTTATTTCCAGTTACTAAATAAAGATAATTTTGTATTTAAATCTTTGAAGCCTAAATTATTATTATAATGTTATTAAATACTAAAAGACATCTTGTGTTCTAATTTTGTTCCTGTATCGTTTTAGCGGAGCCAATCAAATGTCTGGCAGGCAGCTTTATGAACACTACTGGATACAGTTACTGCTTTGACTGCCCACCAGGATATTATTGCAGTGGAGGTGATGAAGTTTGGAGATGTTCTAAGGGACATTACTGTCCAGGCAATACCACTTTAGCTCAGCCACCCTGTCCAGTGGGCACAATCAATACAGAGTTTGGTAAGATCAAAGATTCCCTTTCAGATTACTTGTCTCTTTTTTTCTTGCTGTTATTGGAAAAATACGGTATACAGATATCTAATAATGTTGCATATGTATAGCTGTGGGAAAATGTTAAGTAAATAAAAAGTGGGACAAAATTAATATTGTTACTTTAGAATGTCTAGAAAGTCTAATTTGCATATTGAGCATTCTGATTTTTTTATCATATTGAAAAAAAGATACATTCCATGAAACATCTTTCTCATTGTGTGTTGAAAACAAAATGAAATAAATTTCCACAAAGCAGCTATGTTACTGGTATCTGAAATCACGGTTTCTGTCAGACATGTTGGAGAGATCCTGAAATCACTGTATGTGTCATGTCAACTAGATCAATTTAAATGTTATGACTGGCACATAGAACATCACACTCAGACATTACTCATAGGATGTCTGAAATAGCATTTTATCAAATTTTCTTTGATTTGGTTATCTATTAAACTGTCAAATATGCACTTTGATTAGGTTATCCATTAAACTGTCAAATATGCACCTTTAATTTGGTTATCCATTAAACTATCAAATAAACACCTTTGATTTAGTTATCCTTTAAACTGTCAAATAAACACCTTTGATTAGGTTATCAATTAAACTGTCAAATATGCACCTTTAATTTGGTTATCCATTAAACTATCAAATAAACACCTTTGATTTAGTTATCCTTTAAACTGTCAAATAAACACCTTTGATTTGGTTTTCCATTAAACTGTCCAATAAACACCTTTGATTTGGTTATTCATTAAACTATTAAGTAAACACCTTTGATTTGGTTATCCATTAAACTGTCAAATAAACACCTTTGATTTGGTTATCCATTAAACTGTCATATAAACACCTTTGATTTAGTTATCCATTAAACTGTCAAATAAACACCTGTGATTTGGTTTTCCATTAAACTGTCAGATATGCACCTTTGATTTGGTTATTCATTAAACTATCAAATAAACACCTTTGATTTGGTTATCCATTAAACTGTCAAATAAACACCTTTGATTAAGTTATCCATTAAACTGTCAAATATGCACTTTTGATTTAGATATCCATTAAACTATCAAATAAACACCTATGATTTGGTTTTCCATTAAACTGTCAAATATGCACCTTTGATTTGGTTATCCATTAAACTGTCAAAATAAATGCCTTTGATTTGGTTATCCATTAAACTGTCATATAAACACCTTTGATTTAGTTATCCATTAAACTGTCAAATAAACACCTGTGATTTGGTTTTCCATTAAACTGTCAGATATGCACCTTTGATTTGGTTATTAATTAAACTATCAAATAAACACCTTTGATTTGGTTATCCATTAAACTGTCAAATAAAAAACCTTTGATTAGTTTATCCATTAAACTGTCAAATATGCACCTTTGATTTGGTTATCCATTAAACCATCAAATAAACACCTTTGATTTATTTATCCTTTAAACTATTAAATAAACACCTTTGATTTGGTTATCCATTAAACTGTCAAATATGCACCTTTGATTTAGTTATCCATTAAACTGTCAAATAAACACCTTTGATTTGGTTATTGATTAAACTATCAAGTAAACAGCTTTGATTTGGTTTTCCATTAAACTGTCAGATCTGCACCTTTGATTTAGTTATCCATTAAGCTGTCATATAAACACCTTTGATTTATTTGGTTATTCATTAAACTGTCAAGTAAACACCTTTGATTTGGTTATCCATTACAGATGTTTTTAAGATATTTTTGTTTAGCCAGATGCTTAGGTGTATAAAAGACATTGTTTTTGATTGGCTGTTTTGCATGTACAAGTGCAGAAGGGTGATTATTAGACTTTTATTTTCTTTCTGTTTTTTTCTTCTTATTAAATCCACAATTTTCAAATTTATCCTACTTTTGTAAGGGTTCATCTATCTTTGTGTTGTTTGGATCTGTCTGCTTTAGATCGAAGGTCAAAACTCTCAAATCTTGATTAGAGTCCAGTTTCAAAAATGTTAATTTTTTGCCAGGAAAAGTGGGTCTCAAAGTTTTGCTTGTTTAGCTGTATTTTTTTATGCAAGTAGATAGTCTACATTATTTGGTATCATGGTAAAACTAAATCTTTCTCCTTTTCTGTAATATCACCTGCTTTTTTTCGGTATCCTAAATGAAGTTTTTGTTAGAGAGTTTTGTAGTGCTGCATAATGCATGCATGTGGCATGCAGAGGTAATGAGGTAAAAAGTAAAAATCTTAGAAGGATAGCTAATAATGTTATGACTGAGTAGGCTTAATTCATAGGTGACTAGATCTAGTTTCACACATTGTTTTTTATATTGTGTAATCTCTGTTATAAGTGAGTGAGCTTTATATCATGGAATGTTCCAACAAGGCTGTGAAAAGTTGCTTTTTAAAGTTTAAAAATTGGAATAGCAATGATCGATAAAGAATTAAATAGGATCCATGATTATACATTCATTTTAATAGTGGTAGCAATACACTGATAGACTTTATATCAAGGGATGATGTTGATGTGGAATAAAATGAACCCAATAAACTTGATTTTATCTGGCATAATATTGTTGGAATTTATGGTATCTGGCAAATTTATGTTATCTGGCAAAATATTGTTAGAATATGTTGTCTGGAAAAATATTGTTAGAATTTATGTTGTCTGGCAAAATATTATTGGAATTTATGTTATCTGGCAAAATATTGTTGGAATTTGTTATCTGGCAAAATATTGTTGGAATTTATGTTATCTGGCAAAATATTGTTGGAATTTATGTTATCTGGCAAAATATTGTTCAAATTTTTGTTATCTGCCAAAATTTTGTTGGAATTTGGGCGAAAAATGTTCATGCATTCATGTACAGGCTTATTTGGGTTCACAATTACTAAACAGAATACATTACAGATCAATGACTAAATAATCTTTGCTTCTTTTATCTAAGAGTTACATAAGCATTATTGAATTTGAGGTTTGTTTTGGAAATATTTGAAAAGCACGGCCATAGGGTATTGACCATAAACTAAAATATGAACAAGAAGCTTAAGCAATTTAGTTTTAAAATTTATTTTATTTTTTATTAAAGAGAAATCTAATTCATAGAAACGGACTATGAGGCTGCTAAATATAGTACTAAAAATGCCAACTTTCCATGCTTAGTGTTAATGTATTATTTGTATTATATGTTAATATAGCTATAAAATCAGTTTTGTTATAAAGTTAAAGAGCATAAAATCTCAGTGTTCATTTTTCCACTCAGGTAAAGACAGTATGGATGATTGCCAGCCTTGTCCGAAGACATTTTATTGCTACACAGATGGAGCTTGGACTACTGATTATCTTACATACAATGAAACTGGAACTGGTCCATGTGCAGCTGGCTACTACTGCGCATCAGGTAAGAAAGAAGATGGGTCTGAGGGAGTGAAGATGGAACTGGTCCATGTACAGCTGATACACCTTGCATGTCAGGTTAAAAAAAAAGATGGCTGTGAGCGAGTGATAATGGAACTTTTCCATGTGTGGCTGATTACTACAGCATGTCAGGTAAGAAAGAAGATGGGAGTGAGCTGGTGACACTAGAGCTGGTCCATATGCGGTTGTCTACTGCTGTAAATCAGGTAAGGAAGGAGATAAGTGTGAGAGTGACACTAGAACTGGTCCATATGCAGTTGGCTACAGCTGTAAATCAGGTAAGAAAGGAGATGAGTGTGAGAGTGACACTAGAACTGGTCCAAATGCAGTTGTCTACTGCTGTGAGTTGGGTAAGAAATATTACTGCTATATAAATGGATTTTGGACTATTGATTATCTTGCATACAATGACACTGGAACTGGAGAGTGTGGACGAGGCTTCTGTTGCATGTCAGGTAAGAAAGAGAGACTGAAAGTAGTGCAATGTCAAGGGAGTTTTAACATTTCATATTCAGCTAACTAACAATGGCAGTGGACAATCTGCAACTGTATAACTGTGTGTAATGTGAGACAGGATTGAGACAGTGGAAATGGATAGACTTTTCTCTAACCTCAAGCAAATCTAATGTTTGATCTCTCAGCATGAATCTTGAAATTTAAAAGGGTATTGCATTTTATTCCCAGCATATAAAAATATAGTTCTGTTCTAATTATACAGTGAATTACTTTAAAGATTGAAGATGTTCCAATGACATGAAAATATACAGTATTGTATATAAATATGCAGTATTGTTTATAAATATGCTGTATTGTATATGTTTTTAATGTGTTCTTTTTTTAGCATGTCACTCATCAAAGTCAGTGGAACTAAAAAAATATAAAATGCTTCTGTCTGCCTGCATGAATAGTTTGGTTTCCTTGGTTATACGTAGGAGGAAGGAAAAATTTAGTTCCAGTCAAATTTAGAATACATCTCTCTATAAAGAAGTACCTCCAATGAGTTTGAATTTTGGCATTGTGGGCCCTTATTTAGTGGAGTTATGGCCCTTGAATATATAGGCGTGAGTAGTCATATATATAGAGTAAGTAGTGTAGTACATGAGGGTGCTGGTTTACTTAACTAAATGCCAGTAGGGTTTCATACAATGGCTAAATTGCATTAGGACCCTTGAATAATAATAATAATAATAATAAAAATAATAATAATAATAATAATAATAATAATAATAATAATAATAATTTACTGCTAATATATTTGGCTTATTTCAGATGTTTTCTTAGCCGAATTATCACAGTCTAATTGTTTCTGACAATGAATATGCTATCCTGGCACATTTGATATATATTGATATAAACTTTGATAACAACAGGCCTTGGCTCACCCACTTAAGCCATCAGCAATAAATATTGCACTAAACTGCAGTATAATATGACAACATTGGATTACAGGAAGGTAATTCCCCATTAACTTGTGTTGTATTAAAAGTAATAAAAGTAACCTAATTGAATAAATAACTTCATACTTTTGATTTAGACTCCTTCTAATATCATCAAGAAATTTTGACTTAATCTGCCTTGCATCTCAGAATTCACCAATGATATCCATCCCGATTTTCAGTACACCACCACATCTAGATTTTTTTTTTTAATGATGCTGAAATAGTTCATGTAGGAATCAAACAAGGTACTTTTAGCTGCATTTAAAAAACACTAACCTGAAATTTAACTGAGTTATAGATGTGGATATCATTCATGAATGAATTTTATATTGCATATTTTGCATTTGAATTTCAGCCTGATGTAAACCAGTTGAGTGATGTAAACCAGTTGAGTGATCTCAGGTCCACTTTTGCCTCTTGTTTGATGTCAGCCAAGTTTTTTTCCTAATTTTTATCTGCATTTGAAAATTAGTCTATGGATTTTGTGTACAGTCATCACTGAGTATTTAAGGAAGAATAATTAATATGCAATTTTTCTTGAAAACAAATTATGAACTTTCAGTATCTTGTTATTAGTTGCTGTAAACTGTTTGGTACCTGTCTTTGATTTTCACTGAATTTTCTAAATTGTTTTCTATTTTCTTTATAATTCACTTTGTACAGGAGTTAACACCAGCACACCTGCTGTTGGGACCATTAATGGAGGACCCTGTCCAGTCGGTCATTATTGTCCAGAACGTACAGGTGATCCAATTCCATGTCCAAATGCAACATATAGGGACACAACAATGGGAAAGGATATAAAAGACTGTATCCCATGCAAACGTGGCTATTACTGTGGGTCAGAAGGTCTGACAAATGCCACAGGACCATGTTCAGCTAGATTCTATTGTCTTGAAGGGAACAATGTACCCTCTCCATCAGGTTAGATATTGCTATTATCAGGTTTTCTTTATATCATTTATATTCAAACATTGGATTTGTTTTAATCAAGGTATAAAGATCTGTAAGTAGACTTACCTATTTAAATCAGTTAAATACTGATTTTTATCAGTGCAATTAACCATCAGTGCAATAACCACTGTTTTGCTGATTAAGTTATTTATTAATATCAAAAAGGCATTAAATGTATTTACAGTTTTGTTAAAAATAGTCAGTATGGATTTTATAGTTATACATTTTATTTGCTAATTTGTTTTAGTTGTCATTGAAGGAATAATGTTAATGTTTGCAAATTTTATTTTTACCAGGATCTGAACCAGACATTGGTGGGCCATGCCCAATCAGTCACTATTGCCCTGAAGGCACTTCAACTCCAAAGGCCTGTGAGGCAGGCACATACAACAACTTGACTGGGCAGAGTGAATGTGCCCAGTGCCCAGCAGGATATTATTGCCCTGAAAATACTACAACCTATGAAATCTTCCCTTGCCCAGTGGGATACTACTGTCCCAATGGAACTAGGTCCAGTACACAGTACCCTTGTCCCAGAGGGACTTACAGGAACAGTAGTCGTGGGCAAAGTGTGAAGGACTGCCAGCCCTGCCCAGGAGGGAAGTATTGTGCCACTGAAGGACTCAGTGCTTCAACAGGAGACTGTGCAGCAGGTAATTTATTAGGTCTCTGTCCAGCTGTCTGTCTGTCTGGCATAAAATCAGATTAGTGTAGTTCTGGATTGATTGCAATAAAACTTTGTAAATATTGTTATCATCACAAGAAAAGTCATCTTGAAATTTTTTTATCACTACTCCTCTTGAACAGAAAAACAAATTCACATGGCATTTTTACCAGAATACTTTTTGTGATGTCTAATTGATTGTAAATGAAAATAGTGCCATTCTGAGATTTCATATGGCTGCCACAGTGTCCATTTTGAAAATCTTGAAAACAGAACATATTTGGATAAATCAAGTAGTATTAAAATGGGTTTTTCACCAGAAGACAATACTCTAATTGGTTCTGAATTGGTCCTTAATGAGAATGGTGTTGCATGCACATTGAATATGGCTGCCAGTGTTGCATCTTGAGTATCTTTTTGTCATTACTCTTCTGGAATGGATGGACATATCAACATGGGGGTTTTTACTACGAGACTTTGTTTGGTTTCTAGTTTGTGTTAAATTAAATTGGTCCTGCTGAGACGGCCATGACAGTGACCATCATGTAGATTTTGTCACTAATTCTCCAGAATGAATTATTGTATCAGCATGGGATTTTCACATAAAGACTTCTTATGATACATAGTTGGTCATAAAGGGTGCCAATCTGATATCCTGTATGCCTACCATGGCAGCCATATTGAAAGTATTGTTATTACCACTCTTCCTGAATGGATGGTCATGTCAACATTGGGGTTTTGGGAAAAGACTTGTGTTTAGTCAGTGCTAAGTAAAAATGCTTGATCTGATGTCCCAGTAACCATAGCAACCATCTTAAAAATTTTGTTATTGCTACTCCTTCTAATGTAAAGTCATATTGACATTGTTTTCGCCTGAAGGTTTCTTACGATATTTACTTGATTGTAAACTAAAATTGTGCTGATCTTATGTTTAATATGGTTGCCACAGCAGAGATCTCAAAATGTCATTAATGATGCTCCTGAATGGACCATTATGTCAAAATCAGGTGGTAACTGGTGGACTTCTCATGATGTTTTGTTGGTCAAATGGTAGGGATCTGATGTCCATTATGGCCACCACGGCAGACGTCTTGAAAATTTTGTTCTTGTTACTCCTCGGAAATGAAAAGTCATATATACATGGGATTTTACTGGAAGACATTTTATGGAGTCTAATTGATGTTAAGTCAGAATGGTGCCATTTTGATGTCTAATATGGATGCCACAACAGCTGTCTTGAAAATCTTGTTCTTCTCAATGAATGATCATATGAACATGAAGTTTTACGAATAGATTTCTTGCAATGTCTAGTTAGTTCTAAGTGAAAATGGTGCCAATCTCAGGTCCAATATGGCTGTTATAACAGCCATCATGAAATAAAAATGGCACTCATCTTTAAAATCTTGTTGTCACTCCTTAAAAATGGAAGGTTATATCATGGGATTTTTACTAAACTACTTCCTTTAATGTCTTGTTGGTCCTAAGTTAAAATGGTCCTCATCTGATGCCCAGATTCTGGTGGTGAATTTTGCAAGTAAGAATTAATTAGTTAGGGTATTGTCATTTATTTAGTACAGGAAGCAGTTGTATATCTTTTGATTCACTGCAAAGATGTTTTAAAAATAGAATCCATTAGCATTTTTAGTTTCTTTCACAAGTTCACTGTCTGGTAACCATTGATGACATTTGTTGTGATATTTAGGTTTCACACTCAGCAGGCTCTCCATAATATTTGTATCCATATTTCCCCTTGAATCACACAGTATTTTTTGGTCCATATTTCCCCTTGAATCGCACAGTATTTTTTAGTCCATATTTTCCCTTGAATCACACAGTATTTTTTGGTCCATATTTCCCCCAGAATCACACTATTTTTTGGTCCACATTTCCCCTTGAGTTGCACAGTATTTTTTGGTCCATATTTCCTCTTGAATCACACAGTATTTTTTGGTCCTTATTTCCCCTTGAATCACACAGTATTTTTTGGCCCATATTTCCCCTTGAATCACACAGTATGTTTTGGTCCATATTTCCCCTTTAATCACACAGTAATTTTTGGTCCATATTTTCCCTTGAATCACACAGTATTTTTTGGTCTATATTTTCTCCTGAATCACTCTTTTTTTTTTAAGAACAGAGAATACCCTCTTTCTATCAGTGCAGGAATTTGGAAATGAGAGAACATTGGTCCAGTTTCAAATAAGGTCTTCAGAATATGTGTTTGTTAAATAAGTATTGGTGCTGCTTTATGATGGGGTGATACCATTTCTTCCCCTTCATATCATATCTTAAAATCTACTTTGCATGAAACAGATGACGCAAACTCAGAACCTTTGCTACTTGCCTGCACCCACCTAAAGTCCTATTTCCAAGCATTATTGAACTTTTTTTCTTAGGCATTTTTGTTGTGTTTTTTTGCATTTGAGAGAAAGTGTACATTTTGACATTAATTGACCACAAGAACTTCCAATAAATATTCCTCTTAAATCATTTTGAGAAACACAATAGCAATTAAACAAGACCAAAAAAAAATAATATATTTTTTGCATGTGTTCCTGCCAAAATCATTATTTGGGTCAGTTTCTCCTTTTTGTCTCACTTTTGCTAAAGGTGAGCTGATTTTAATTAAAAACTAACAAACTATCATGGACATGTTTTATCCCATTATTATTATAACACCTCAGTATAGATCCTGCCTTTGGTATTAAACTCTCTAAATTACAACAATATGGTAATCAATTTTATAGCTTTTTGGTTCTGTGTGTCTTAATTTGATTACTCAGTAGACTGGATCTGACTGGTTTCTGTAATGTGTGGATACAATAATAATATTATGGGGGGAAGGTTTCAAATTAATTTTCAATCTTTTAGATGGCCTTTAAAATAATATTTTTTGCCAGGAGGTGTCATGTTAAGATCTTTATTAAACGATGCCCCTGTTGACAAATTAGAGTTCTCCCAGATATTTGTAAGAGTTATTGTCCAGTTTGACTTACATCTCTTTGTAATATATTTATTTTTACTACAATTGCTTGAACAGTTTTTAGTGGATTGCTATGAAAATAAATACAGAAAATGTGCATGTTGACCAGCCATTATACTTGCACATTTGTTAGAAGAATTATGCCCTTGTTTTGACTTCAGACTCACCTCTAGTTTCATGGAGTAGGGGTGAGATATGGGAGAGGCAAGGGTATATTTACTTGCCTACCATTGCTCTTGTTCCATTTGCCCCATTTATCATATTAAGTATGCACTAATCAATTATACATGTATAATGTATTGGATTTATAGGGAAAATGCCAGAAATTAATATGCAGTGTACAGACATGACATATAAAGATGTTTCTAGTACAGGATCAAGATAGGTTCAATAATTATTATATCCCATAAAGGATGTCTCATTACTTTATTCATCATAAATGAGAAAATAATTCTTCTTTAAACATAAGCATCATAGAGTTTCAGCTGGTACATTTCCTGATCAAAGCCAAGAAAGTGAGACAAAAAGAGGATGTTGTAGAGAGAGAAATAATAAGAGAGCTAGCATTTCATAATTTGTGATAAATTTTTGCATGTAACAGCTACCATTTATAACTTTTACTTCATGTGATCAAATAATTTCAGGCTATTTCTGTATACTGGGAGCATGGTCAGCTCAACCAACAGAATATGATAACTACACATCAGGAAACTGTCTGTGTCCAAGCAACATGACAGGTGGTCAGTGTCAGCCTGGTTATTATTGTCCTGCAAAGTCCTCTGCTCCAACCATTTGTACTGAGGGCCACTACTGTGATATAGCAGGTGAGTTTTGAGGCTTTCCTTTTCCTTTTCTAAGTGAATGTGAGGTCATTACAGCCCTGGGTGACTACTATGTAAAGTTGTCCATTTCAGCCATTGGTACTGAGGCTGTTAGCAAATGCTATGATGTTTAAGTCATTGGTACTGAGGCTATTAGCAAATGCTGTCATTTTTGAGTCATTTGTACTGAGGCTAATGCTATGATGTTTGAGTCATTTGTACTGAGGCTATTAGTTAATATCATGTTTGAGTCATTGGTACTGAGACCATTAGCTAATGCTATGATGTTTGAGTCAATTGTACTGAGGCTGTTGGCTAATGCTATGATGTTCAAGTCATTTGTACTGAGGTTGTTAACTAATGATATGATGTTTGAGTCTATAGTACTGAGGCTGTTAGCTAATACTATGATGTAAATGAAAGCTCTGAGGTATTTATCTCATCCCACGTAACATAATATCATTTTAAGTTTTTATATATACATTTTACAGCTTATGCGATTTTTAATTACTACACCAATTTTGGTGGGGCAGTTAGTAGTCACCCTACTTGCTGCATGCAGAAGCATTGCAGTGGTGGCGTAAATACTTGGTGATTCTCCACTGTGACTCTGCAGGTGCCTGTTGTACACTAATTGTAATACATCCACTGCTGAGGGGGATTGGAGATGTACAGGTGACTGACATTTGAACAGGCAGTATATTAAAACCAACCATGGAAATGCAGATGATGTACTTTGTTCATGTTGATGATGTTGAACATAAATATAGTAAACACTTAATGCCTCGGACCTCATATGTAATGGTAATAAAACTTTCAAAAACAGCCTGCATTTGTATAAATACATGTCATCATGAAGAAATAGATGATAAACCGGTTTTACTATCTGATGAAAATGTCAACATGTACATGTATCTGCCACTGAATCATAAAAATCACTTTTATGTTAAAAGATCTTTGGTTGATAACTTAATGACTTGTAAATTAGTCCTGTATTTAATTGGATGGAAACAAATTGTCTGTATTCATCTGTTTACAGTTATTGTGAAAATACTCAGGTGATCCTGTTGAAATCATTGTTTTTATCTGTCTTTCCTTTTTGTCTTTCCTGTGCCAAAGGACAGACAGTTTTTAATCAAAGACTTGAGAGCCATTGTGGACCACATTTGATTCTGTTGTTACTTTTAACACTTATAAAAGCATTCACAGTTGACCTGAACTATCCAGATTACAGCAATAGGGTAATCAATAATAACTTGTTGTGTATACATATTAGCCTTTATTCAATCATGCATCATTGCACTGGTTGCAATGACTGCTGGAAATGCAGGATGGTTTCTGTAATGCATGGATAGAATAACGTGAAAATACTGTGGATTTTATTCTACGATTTAAATAAAAGATCTTTTAATATTCAAAGATGGTAGATTTCAACTATAAAACAATGTTTGCAGTAGTCAGCAAAAAAATTATATTTTTGTCCTACCACAGGTAGAATCACATGAATGTTAAACCCAATTATAGAGAACACAGACAATCTGTTCCCCGTTCGTAGGTTAGGAGCATACTTGTGGATACATGTTAATAATTTACTTGTTTTTCAAAAACTTGAAAATAATATGATGCATTTTAACAGTTTTGTTATGTAAATTAGATTTATCTTTTTAACTATCGCAATAAGCACATTACTTAGAATGCAGTTTATATGGCTTTTTTGTGTGAGATAATTTTCTCATGTGGACAAGACAAATCAAATCCCATAACCAATTAAATATATAACAAAGGAATGTTATAACAGAATCTTTGGAATACATATTAGTTAGGAATATGGCTGGGAATTTTAAATTTCAGATGTTATAATAGAGAAAATGATTTATCCAAGAATATAATAAACAAATAATGTCATTACTGTGTATGTATGTATGTATGTATGTATGCATATATATATATATATATATATATATATATATATATATATATATATATATATATATATATATATATATATATATATCCTCATTAGTAAGGAAAGGTAGTCTGATAAGATGTGGTTAATAAAATTCCAGATAACAACTGCTATTTAAAATAAAGAACAGTAAATATAGAGAATTTTATCATGTTTTACACTAAGATGCAAACTTTTAGTTATTGAGTATTATTGGTGGTACATGCTGTCTGTAATAGTTATAATATAATAATTATAATTATAATAATAATGTGATTGTGTAATACACAACATGGAACATTCATTGATTGTAATGCAGTAGGACCTAGTGTTTACAATGCCATATACTGGTATTTGTGTAATACACAACTTCAGCCTTCATTGATTCTAATGCAGTAGAACCTAGTATAATGCATATTCTGGTATTCACAATACTTTGCTTGCTTTGGTTCTAATACAACAGGGCAGAGTCTGTACTGTTTCCTGGCCAATAAATCTTCAAACTTTTGAGGTTGAGTTTGAGTAGAGAGTTTTTTTGTCAGTCACAAATATTGTATTTTTATACATTATGTTGGACTGGCTATTTTTGGAGACTCAATCTTTAACTGAAGTTTTATAATCTCCTGGCCTGGTTTCAGTAAAGAAGTCAAGAATTTGATTGTCAAAAATGTCAAAGTAACATACAAAATTCAGATATATTTCCTAAATGGGTAAAGAAAGTAGTTCCAACAGTGATATTGCAATGGTGGTGATAAAAATGATATCACATTTGTGTCAATATCAGTTTTCTTTCAGTGATATATTTTAGAGTCTTATTATGAAATATAAAATCAGCTATGATGTAAGCAACAAAAATTTGACAATGTTAGATGCATAATTAGGAATCAAAACCTGTAAAGCTCTTTTATAGAATTTTTATCACGGTCCTTAAAGATTTAATTATAACCAGAATTTTGTCCTCTTTAATGCATCTATGATTCTTTTTCGTTTTCCATGATCTCGGTGTCTTAATTGTCATAATTTATTGTCATTTGATACAATGTCTTGATTGTCATAATTTATTGTCATTTGATACAATGTCATAATTGTCATAATTTATTGTCATTTGATTCAATGTCATAATTGTCATAATTTATTGTCATTTGATACAGTGTCTTGATTGTCATAATTTATTGTCATTTGACAGAATGTCTTGATTGTCATAATTTATTGTCATTTGATACAGTGTCTTAATTGTCAATAATTTATTGTCATTTGACAGAATGTCTTGATTGCCATAATTTTTTTGTCATTTGATACAAGAACAGATCATAGACAAAATTATTTGTGTCTATCCTGCAAATAAAATTCCCACTGCCCTGACATGAAACACCTGAATTTCTGTTTATTGAACAATGCTATATTTTATAGTACCCTTTTATGTTAATAAATCAGATATCACAGCTTTTTTAGTTAGTCTGAATTTACCATGTATAATCACTTAAAAGTCGAGTCAAACTTCATACAATAAAGATTCTGATCTGCTGTAGCATAATGCTCATGCAGATCAGGGTCTATATTATTTGTTCTACTGATTACTCCTAACAACCTGCACAGACCCAGATCTGCCAGTGCATTATGTGCTGGCAGATCTGCATCTATGCAGGTTGCAGTTGGACTCATAAGTGAGTATATCTAGTACTTTGGAATTTTTTGACTGGTTCTTAGTTTCAGAGGGCTTCGCTGATGAGGTAAATTACAGAAGTAAAGATTTACAGGGGTAATATTTGGTGACATGTACAGTGGTAATATTTGGTGACATTTACAGGGGTAATATTTGGTGACATCTACAGGGGTAATATTTGGTGACATTTACAGGGGTAATATTAGTTGACAATTACAGGGGTAATATTTGGTGACATTTACAGGGATAATATTTGGTGACATTTACAGGGGTAATATTTGGTGACATTTACAGGGATAATATTTGGTGACAATTACTGGGATAATATTTAGTGACATCTATAGGGGTAATATTTGGTGACATCTACAGGGGTAATATTTGGTGACAATTACAGGGATATTAGTTGGTGACAATTACAGGGATAATATTTGGTGACATTTACAGGGGTAATATTTGGTGACATCTACAGGGGTAATATTTGGTGACAATTACAGGGATAATAATTGATGAAAATTACAGGGATAATATTTGGTGACTTCTACAGGGTCCTATTGTTCCCATTGTTCCATACATGACATCTGTTACTTCCATTCTGTTTGCAGGTCTGTCTGCTGTAAAAGGGCAGTGTAACCCCTCCTACTACTGTAATGTGGGTTCCACAAGGGCAGACCCCATAGATGGTGTTATGGGCAACATTTGTCCTCGTGGCAGATACTGCGGTAAGTGCACCTGTTTGTTCACATACATATCTGTCTGTAAACATCTTCAGCTGGTGGTTTTCTCTTCTTGATACTGTTGGGATGAAGGTTCAGCCACATCTGCCCTCACTGATGATATCATTTTGCCTTACTGGCAGATACTTTGAAAAGTTACCTGCCCATCCTCATGTCATAGTCTAACTCTAGGATACACAGTACTAATGATATGGAAAAATGGAAACCAGCCTGGAAATGGGTGAACAATTAATAGAGTATATATGGGTTTGGCTGACCAGGATGAGTTAATAATGTAAGTTATGTTTTAGGATAAAGAATCCTTTGAGAGCTTATCCTGGATGTAAGTGAAGAAAATAGAGACATTGTTTTGTTGATGGAATTTCAGTCCTTTAACAGTCTTGAGTTTGGAACACTCATTACTAAAATTAGCACCTGACTCTTTTGTGCGGAATTGAAAGCAGATGTTTCAAACACATGCAGGTCCAGAAAATGCTGTGGCTCATATCCTTTCCTCTGCACAGAAGCTGACATCCAGGTTTCATCTGTACTGATGAATATAGGTTTGATCATGAACTAAGAAATTTAAAGTTATTGAACTTTTAATATCATGGTGTTTGCATAGGTTTACTATGTTAACTAAATTAGTACTGTGGGTCCTCTAGATCTATTCAATCTGGTTGGCCTATGTTTAGCCTTCTGTTAAAGTAATGAGGGCTAAAAAAAGGACTGACTCCCATAGGGTTGGTTGTGATTTTGTGGGTTTAATGCCATTTTTCAGCACGAAAGGTTGAAGTATGACAGTAACATAGTCAATCACTGTCTTTTGTTTATGTTAGTTGTTTTTTTAAAATGTCAGCTTTTAATAATACTTATAAGTATTATTATAATTTAGTTTGAATTTTCATCACCATTATTACCAAAACTCACAAAAGGAACACAAGAACACTGTCATCATGCATATATGGCTTGGCTGTGTTGTCAAGGAACACTGCTTTCATGCATATGTGACTTGGCTATGCTGTCAAGGAACACTGCCATCATGCATATATGGCTTGGCTATGTTGTCAAAGAACACTGCCTTTATACAAATGTGTCTTGGCTATGCTGTCAATGAACACTGCATTTGTACTTATGTGATTTGACTATCCTGTCAAGGAACACTGCCTTCATACATATGTGGCTTGGCTTTGTTGTCAAGAAATATTGCCATCATGCACATGTGGCTTGGCTGTGTAATCAGTCAACTTTCAGGTGGTCAATACACCCACAGTTTAAAATTAAATAATACTTTGGAAAACATTAAACTCTCTCCCAGATGTGTTTCCCCAAGGTAGTGGTACAATATATTTTGTGTATGTTTACAGGTTTTTTGTCTGTGAGTTTTTTAAAACAAGGAATCGATAAGATTAGAATTGAATAAAATGCTGACAATTCTATGTTACCATCATTACTGGCTTATAAGTTGAGTTCAGCTGTAAACTACACAGAAATTAGTTTTTAGGCAAACAACATAGACCCTGATCTGCTGGCATGTTATGTGATGGCAGATCATGGACTATATTGTTTGCAGTTGGACTCTGCAGTAACCAGTTACTTGTGCATAAGTACTAGTTTCACCAAAGGTTTTGTTAAATTAATAACAGAAGTTGATTCTTATATCTTGTTTCTTTTCAATCTGTTGTGCTTATATAATCCATATACATTGTTGTAGGTTCTGGTACAAGAAGCAATCAGCCCAAATGTCCCACTGGAACCTTTTCCAATAGAACAGGCAATGATGATGTTAGTGATTGCACACCCTGCACACAGGGTTACTATTGTGAAGAATCAGGGTTAACAGAACCCACTGGCAAGTGCGCATCAGGTATGTTTAGGACAGGAGTTTAGTCATGAGATTTTTTTCAAATATTGTTTACTCATCTGACTGTAATGTTGAGTGTACTTATGATATGGTCTATAGTACACCATCCAGTGTCTGTCATTCATTGTCCAGTCAGAATTGCTGTTTACAGTTTCTTCTCCGAACCTGCTCAGTTGAATTTGACCAGATATGACCAGAAGCATTTTTGCATGAAGCTTCTTCTAATTTGTTCAAATATGGCCACCAGTACTAAAAGTATAAGAACCTTTAAACAACAGAATTTGACCAAATTCAACAGAAAACATCCTGGCACATGGCTGTCAGTTTATACAAATTATGCTAATTCATCTTCCAGTGTAAACACCATTACTAAATACAGAAAACGTTTCAAGGAATTATCCAGATAAGCTTAACAGAATTTGATCAAATTTGACAGAATGCACACTGCGTAAAGATCTTTCAGTTTTGTTCAGATTATGCCAGTCTGCAAGTAATGCCAGTCTGTGATAAATTCTGGCCACTGTTACGAAAATAAAGAAACACTGAAAAGACTTCTGCTCAAACACTATTCAGAATGATGCCAATCCATCTTCCAATATAAGCACCATTACTAAATAAAGAAAACCTTTAAAACAAATTGTCAAGAAATGCTCAACAGTATCTGATCATATTTGATAGAAGGCATTCTGGCCTAAATTTGATAGAAAGCATCCTGGCCTAAGTTTGATAGAAAGCATCCTGGCCTAAATTTGATAGAAAGCATCTTGGCCTAAATTTGATAGGAAGCATCCTGGCCTAAATTTGATAGAAAGCATCTTGGCCTAAGTTTGATAGAAAGCATCTTGGCCAAAGTTTGATAGAAAGCTTCCTGGCCTAAATTTGATAGAAAGCATTCTGGCCTATATTTGATAGAAAGCATCCTGGCCTAAATTTGACTGAAAGCTTTCTATCCTGAAGAATTCTCAACCATTAGATTTGCTAGCTGTAACTAAGAACAGAAAAACATTCACATAACTTTATCTACAAAAAAGTCACTTAACATATTTGACAAACTGAGAGAGAAAGAGCCCTATCATTATATTACAAATAAAGTTGATGTACCATCAAATATGAATGAAGGTATGCAATCCAGAGAAACTTTGAAACAATTGTTTTCATTGCACATACAATATACAGTATTAGAATGAATCTCTACAGAAAGCACCCTGATGACAATTATCTTTTGGACAATTGCTCTCACATTTTGGCAGATGTCAGCCAAGTGTGTTGCATCAGGTTCACTTGACCTCTTGTTCCCAAAAAAGAGGATGACCCAGGTCCAGAGCAGCACCACCAACAGGATAATTTAGACAAGTTGTGAAGAAAGATTACCTGTTAAAAATCAGATATTGCTTGGATGATTTCAGATATGACTAGGCCTATCATGTTGAGAAAAATTCTTTCCATTAGGGTAGAAACTTTCTGTATTCCTAAATTTTGAATTCTGCAAGATGTTGAAATGTTATATATTGAGATTTAGACTTTAATTTGACTCTAGGGGTCCATAAGAAATTGTACATTTTAATACCACAAACATTTTAAATATTACACTAATTGTACATTTTAATACCACAAACACTTTAAATATTACTATAATTGTACATTTTAATACCACAAACATTTTAAATATTACTATAATTGTACATTTTAATACCACAAACATTTTAAATATTACTATAATTATACATTTTAATACCACCAACATTTTTAAATATTACTATAATTGTACATTTTAATACCACAAACATTTTAAATATTACTATAATTGTACATTTTAATACCACCAGCATTTTAAATATTTCTATAATTGTACATTTTAATACCACAAACATTTTAAATATTACTATAATTGTACATTTTAATACCACAAACATTTTAAATATTACTATAATTGTACATTTTAATACCACCAGCATTTTAAATATTTCTATAATTGTACATTTTAATACCACAAACATTTTAAATATTACTATAACTGTACATTTTAATACCACAAACATTTTAAATATTACTATAATTGTACATTTTAATACCACAAACATTTTAAATATTTCTATAATTGTACATTTTAATACCACAAACATTTTAAATATTACTATAATTGTACATTTTAATACCACAAACATTTTAAATATTACTATAATTGTACATTTTAATACCACAAACATTTTAAATATTACTATAATTGTACATTTTAATACCACCAACATTTTAAATATTACTATAATTATACATTTTAATACCACCAACATTTTTAAATATTACTATAATTGTACATTTTAATACCACAAACATTTTAAATATTACTATAATTGTACATTTTAATACCACCAGCATTTTAAATATTTCTATAATTGTACATTTTAATACCACAAACATTTTAAATATTACTATAATTGTACATTTTAATACCACCAACATTTTAAATATTTCTATAATTGTACATTTTAATACCACAAACATTTTAAATATTACTATAATTGTACATTTTAATACCACCAGCATTTTAAATATTACTATAATTGTACATTTTAATACCACAAACATTTTAAATATTACTATAATTGTACATTTTAATACCACAAACATTTTAAATATTACTATAATTGTACATTTTAATACCACCAGCATTTTAAATATTTCTATAATTGTACATTTTAATACCACAAACATTTTAAATATTACTATAATTGTACATTTTAATACCACAAACATTTTAAATATTTCTATAATTGTACATTTTAATACTACAAACATTTTACATATTTCTATAATTGTACATTTTAATACCACAAACATTTTAAATATTACTATAATTGTACATTTTAATACCACCAGCATTTTAAATATTTCTATAATTGTACATTTTAATACCACAAACATTTTAAATATTACTATAATTGTACATTTTAATACCACCAACATTTTAAATATTTCTATAATTGTACATTTTAATACCACAAACATTTTAAATATTTCTATAATTGTACATTTTAATACCACAAACATTTTAAATATTACTATAATTGTACATTTTAATACCACAAACATTTTAAATATTTCTATAATTGTACATTTTAATACCACAAACATTTTAAATATTACTATAATTATACATTTTAATACCACCAACATTTTAAATATTACTATAATTGTACATTTTAATACCACAAACATTTTAAATATTACTATAATTGTACATTTTAATACCACCAGCATTTTAAATATTTCTATAATTGTACATTTTAATACCACCAGCATTTTAAATATTACTATAATTGTACATTTTAATACCACCAGCATTTTAAATATTACTATAATTGTACATTTTAATACCACCAGCATTTTAAATTATACTATAATTGTACATTTTAATACCACCAGCATTTTAAATATTACTATAATTGTACATTTTAATACCACAAACATTTTAAATATTACTATAATTGTACATTTTAATACCACAAAATTTTAAATATTACTATAATTGTACATTTTAATACCACCAGCATTTTAAATATTACTATAATTGTACATTTAAATACCACAAACATTTTAAATATTACTATAATTGTACATTTTAATACCACCAGCATTTTAAATATTACTATAATTGTACATTTTAATACCACAAACATTTTAAATATTACTATAATTGTACATTTTAATACCACCAACATTTTAAATATTACTATAATTATACATTTTAATACCACAAACATTTTAAATATTACTATAATTGTACATTTTAATACCACAAACATTTTAAATATTACTATAATTGTACATTTTAATACCACAAACATTTTAAATATTACTATAATTGTACATTTTAATACCACCAACATTTTAAATATTACTATAATTGTACATTTTAATACCACAAACATTTTAAATATTACTATAATTGTACATTTTAATACCACCAACATTTTAAATATTACTATAATTATACATTTTAATACCACAAACATTTTAAATATTACTATAATTGTACATTTTAATACCACAAACATTTTAAATATTGCTATAATTGTGCATTTTAATACCACAAACATTTTAAATATTACTATAATTGTACATTTTAATACCACAAACATTTTAAATATTTCTATAATTGTACATTTTAATACCACAAACATTTTAAATATTACTATAATTATACATTTTAATACCACAAACATTTTAAATATTACTATAATTGTACATTTTAATACCACAAACATTTTAAATATTTCTATAATTGTACATTTTAATACCACAAACATTTTAAATATTACTATAATTGTACATTTTAATACCACAAACATTTTAAATATTACTATAATTGTACATTTTAATACCACAAACATTTTAAATATTACTATAACTGTACATTTTAATACCACAAACATTTTAAATATTACTATAACTGTACATTTTAATACCACAAACATTTTAAATATTTCTATAATTGTACATTTTAATACCACAAACATTTTAAATATTACTATAATTGTACATTTTAATACCACAAACATTTTAAATATTTCTATAATTGTACATTTTAATACCACAAACATTTTAAATATTACTATAACTGTACATTTTAATACCACAAACATTTTAAATATTTCTATAATTGTACATTTTAATACCACAAACATTTTAAATATTACTATAATTGTACATTTTAATACCACAAACATTTTAAATATTTCTATAACTGTACATTTTAATACCACCAGCATTTTAAATATTACTATAATTATACATTTTAGTACCACCAACGTTTTAAATATTACTATAATTGTACATTTTAGTTTGAAAAACTATTGATTATCAAATATTTGCTTCTTTCAGACTGCTGATTATTTAAATATTTATCTTGAAATTTGTGTGTGTGTGTGTGTGTGTGTGTGTGTATATATATATATATATGTATTGTAACTTTCATTGCAGACTTTATCCATGCATGAAATTTATTTGTTTTGCTACTACACACCTTATAGGGCTTGAAGCTGAACTCACATGTTGGTATATGTATCAATCTTGATAGGTTGAGTCACAGAGAATGTTTCACCCTAGATAATATCAAGTAGAAATTTTAACTGGAAAGATTATAATACATGCACAATTTATTATTGATTTTTCAAGTGAAGCAAAGTATTGAAGTAGAATCGACTGCAAAAGATAAATTGTTATGGCATGTTTAGCTGTAAATTTTTCTCACGGAATCTTCCATATTTTTTTAAAGTTGGAAACATTGTTATCTTTTCTCATAGGTTATTACTGCCCAGCTGGACAAAACAGGAGTAACCCATTTGCCTGCCAGCCTGGCTATAAGTGCCCAGAAGGCAGTTATGAGATGGTTAAGTGTGAGGCAGGCACATACCAAGACGAATCTGCAAACCCCGCTTGTAAACCTTGTGGAGCAGGTAAAATGACCATAAATCACATTATGAGCATAAAATCATTTTAGATTTAGCAAGACATTTCATCAAGTCCAGTGACCATAATAGCACACTAATTATCTTAGTGGATGCTTATCACTTTCATCACTTTTGCATTCATGTATCTCCATCTGTCTGTACATCCACACATCTATCCACACCCAAAATTAAGGTCAGTGTTAAAATTGTTAAAGTTTTTTTTACTTTTTAGCTAAATTAAAACTGGGCTCGTCTTAATGAGGATCTTTTTTATGCTTGCTTTGCACTTCTGTTGACACAGACTTATTCCCTGCTTTAAGGTCAATTGCAGGTGGACACAGACTTATTAAATTGCAGGTGGACACAGACTTATTCCCTGCTTTAAGGTCAATTGCAGGTGGACACAGACTTATTCCCTGCTTTAAGGTCAATTGCAGGTGGACACAGACTTATTCCCTGCTTTAAGGTCAATTGCAGGTGGACACAGACTTATTCCCTACTTTAAGGTCAATTGCGGGTAGAGACAGACTTATTCCCTGCTTTAAGGTCAATTGCAGGTGGAGACAGACTTATTCCCTGCTTTAAGGTCAATTGCAGGTGGAGACAGACTTATTCCCTGCTTTAAGGTCAATTGCAGGTGGACACAGACTTATTCCCTGCTTGAAGGTCAATTGCAGGTGGACACAGACTTATTCCCTGCTTTAAGGTCAATAGCAAGTGGACACAGACTTATTCCCTGCTTTAAGGTCAATTGCAGGTGGACACAGACGTATTCCCTGCTTGAAGGTCAATTGCAGGTGGAGACAGACTTATTCCCTGCTTTAAGGTCAATTGCAGGTGGACACAGACTTATTCCCTGCTTTAAGGTCAATTGCAGGTGGACACAGACTTATTCCCTGCTTTAAGGTCAATTGCAGGTGGACACAAACTTATTAAATTGCAGGTGGACACAGACTTATTCCCTGCTTTAAGGTCAATTGCAGGTGGACACAGACTTATTCCCTGCTTTAAGGTCAATTGCAGGTGGAGACAGACTTATTCCCTGCTTTAAGGTCAATTGCAGGTGGACACAGACTTATTCCCTGCTTTAAGGTCAATTGCAGGTGGACACAGACTTATTCCCTGCTTTAAGGTCAATTGCAGGTGGACACAGACTTATTCCCTGCTTTAAGGTCAATTGCAGGTGGACACAGACTTATTCCCTACTTTAAGGTCAATTGCAGGTGGACACAGACTTATTCCCTGCTTTAAGGTCAATTTCAGGTGGACACAGACTTATTCCCTATTATAAGGTCAATTGCTTGTGGACACAGACTTAATCCCTACTTTAAGGTTAATTGCAGGTGGACACAGACTTATTCCCTACTTTAAGGTTAATTGCAGGTGGACACAGATTTATTATTCTCTGCTTTAAGGTTGCTTGCAGGTGGGCACAGATTTATTATTCTCTGCTTTAAGGTTAATTGCAGATGGCATAGATTTATTCCCTGCTTTAAGATTAATTGTAGGTGGGCATAGATGTATTCCTTGCTTTAAGATTAATTGTAGGTGGGCATAGATGTATTCCTTGCTTTACAGTTAATTGCAGCTGAAATGCAATAGCATTTAACTTTTTTAAATGGTGATATTTTAAAATAGCAAAGAGACCAAGCAATAAAAAGTCACTAAAATAAAGTGGGCCAGTGTGCATTTTCTTGTACTCCATTAAGTTGAGGGTTATTATATAGAAAAGTGGGGGATAAAATCACCTGTCATCAATTGTCCTTAAAATAATTGTCAAATGAATATTTAAGAATTCACAAATTTGTAGAAGTGGAAAATTATATACTCCTTCTTTCAAATACACAAATGAAAATGTATGTTGGTGAGTGACTCTTTTCAGTATGACATTTATTAAGGTCATATTGGTTTCCAGAATAACATGTCTGTAAGGTTGAACTTTTCATTGACTTTTTTCTTTCATTGGCCTCTGTTATTTTGGTTATAAAAGTTGTATAAAGCATTTTTTCTTTCATAACAGCCAGAAGTTGTGTAATTTGCATTTAATCATTCCCAAAGTTGATAGCTCAACTTGGGTGACAAGGAACATCATATCATCCATGTCATAATGTAATGATCATATCAGATTTGAGCTGTGCAGAAAGCATTGACTTAATAAAAGTGGACATTTTTAGCATTTATAATGGATACAATCTTGTCCTCAAAAACCTTTATAGTTTTCTCCAGGTCTTTAGTTTCTCTGCCTCATGAAGATCTGATCTGTCAGAAGGGTATTTTACAGGTTGCTAGAAAATATAAAATTGACAAATCCCCAAACTCTACATGTCTGACACCAGTTGTCAGTCATTTGTTCATTTGAAATTACAATTGGCAGCCAAGCAGTGTTGTACAGGATAGCATGTGATCCACTGTGTAATAAGCTCATCATTATACAAAAGTTTTCAAGCAAAAATATATTTAATAAAATGATAAACTTTAAAAGAAAACACTTTAAGTTTGATAGAAAATGATTTGTTACTGAGTTGATGTGTTATCTTGGGTCTCTTGAGTCACCAATTCAGGTAGAATGATGGAAATTCAAATTAAATTTACAGATCTTTTATTGATTAACCGGGGAATAATCATAAAATGTGCAATTTCCTACTGAGTACATTGGAAGAATTTCATCTTGCAAAGTATGCGAAACATAATGCATTCATAAAAGTTCAAAAGCACTGAAACATTATACATGTAATTGTTTTAACTAATTAAAGAAGACTGATATTTGTTTGAAGATCAAAGTTAGCAAATTAACTTGCTGTACATGGCTGCCATTTTTGAACCAAAAGACCACAGGTACTTTGTCCTTATATATAATAGCAACATTAGATATTAATTTGCCCAAAAATTACTATTTATTTTCTTTATGCATGAGGTAACTGTCCAGGTCTTCTGTGTAAATATCTCATCATTGTTTACATCTTTTTGTGTACATCTTCTTCCTTTGTCCTTTTTGCCTTGTTCTCCTCCTTAGTATTTTGCTGTGATATTGTGAATTCTAACATTCAGGCTCATGATGATGTGAAAAATAATATTTCTAAATTTTTTGAATGATAATGACCAATGCTAATTATTATTATTATTATTATTATTATTATTATTATTATTATTATTATTATTGATATTATTATTATTATTATTATTATTATTATTTAGGATACTACTGTGACCCAACAAATGCTCCCATCAGTAACTATACAATCTACCCATGCCCTGTTGGACATTACTGCCCCAATGCTACAAAGTGGAGTACCCAGTATGGCTGCCCAGCTGGGACATACAATAATTACACACAACGTGAGAGTATTGACCAATGTACACGATGTGATCCTGGCAAATACTGTGCATCTGTTGGACAAAGTGCAGTAACAGGTAAAATGTGCTGTCATTACACACCCACACCCACACACACCCACACACACACACACACACATTATGTTTTCTTTAGTTTTTGAGTTATCTGGAGTTAAAAATGCATAACAGAAATTTCAGTTACATCACTAGTTCTGTCTATTTTAATAGCAAATAATTTTTATTTTATGAAAAGGAAAATAAGCTATTTATTTATTTTCATTATTATATGCTGATGTCATTACTGTATATTACCATTTCATGTTACAGGTAGCTGCCAAGCAAGATATTGGTGCATAAATGGATCCTCTACAGCGACACCAACTGATGGTACCACAGGCTCCCTTTGCCCAGAAGGTCACTACTGTATGATGGGCACATCTGTGCCAACATCTTGCCCAGTGGGCAGATGGTCTAACAGCACTGGGCTAGGCAGTTCTGATGAGTGCAGACTATGCACAGGAGGTTACTACTGTGCTTCAACTGGTCTCAGAGAACCAACAGGACAATGCACAGCAGGATACTATTGTGATTCTGGTGCAAACACCCCAACCCCTAATGATGGTATCACAGGTAACACATGCACAGTTGGTCATTATTGCCCTACAGGAACAGATGTGCCAAAGCCCTGTCCTGATGGAACTTATATGACGGACACTGGTGCCTCAGAATGCTGGAAATGCACACCCGGACACTATTGTATCACTGGGCTTACCCCTGATCCTTGCCCACCAGGATTTTATTGCCCAGAGGGCACTGGCATTGTATTCCAGGCATGTCCTCCAGGTACCTTTAGTATAGCAACAGGGTTGTGGCACGTTGACAATTGTACACAGTGCCCAGGTGGATACTACTGTTCTTCACCCAATGCCACTGTGGTCAGTGGACCATGTGATGCTGGATATTACTGCACCTTAGGATCAGACTCTAAAATGCCTGATGTGAATAGCACTGGAGATTCAGGACCATGCCCAACAGGACACTATTGCCCTCAGCAAACAGTCACACCCATGGAGTGCCCACTGGGTACATATAGCAACACAACCAAGCGGACTTCAAGCAGCGACTGCTATAAATGCCCCAGTGGAAAATACTGTGGAGAGACAGGGCTATCTAGACCAAGTGGAGATTGCTGGGCAGGCTTCTATTGCATTCTTGGAGCTATTTACCCTAACAATCCCAGTACAGACTCAACCAGTGGACCTTGTCCTGCAGGACATTATTGCCCCAATGGAACCTCATATCCCCTGGGATGTCCAGCTGGAAAATACAACCCAACCACTGGACAGTCGGAGTGCAAATCTTGCCCAGCTGGTTACTATTGCCCTGAAAATTCGACCACATACATTGGAAATTATTGTCCAGTAGGCCATTATTGCCCAGTTGGAACTGGTAGCATGAATCAATATCCATGTGACAAAGGCTTCTTCAACAACTACACAGGAAAGCAGAGTGAGGCAGACTGTATCCCATGCTCTCCAGGTAAATACTGTGCCACGCCAGGTCTCTCAGGTCCCACAGGAGACTGTGCAGCAGGATGGTACTGTATCAGAGGAGCCTGGTCCAACAAGCCAACTGATATTGGAAACTACTCTGCCCCAAGTTGTTTCTGTGATGCCAACCAGACAGGAGGGCAGTGTCAAATGGGAGAGTACTGCCCAACAGGATCCAGTGAACCACAGCCCTGCACACCAGGTAAGTTTGGGGCCACTGTGAAGGGTCTTTCATGAATACAAAATTATTATTATGGTTACTGTAGATATACCTTTGGAACCAAGTATTCATAGAAATCATTTCATTATTTAAATATGAACTTTTTAAATGTGTAACTGTAATGTGAACCAATAAAAAATTTGTCAAAATTTAAGCTTGCCAAAGTACAGTAGAACAGATACAAAGTTTAGCTCAGATTTAGCATTTATACTGAAAGAGAGCATCGTACTTTGTACTAAATCTGCCTCAGTGGTCATCACTGTAAGGAATCTCTGCCTTAAACATCAACATTCTCCATGTCCCTGTAAAATAATTGTAAAAGAAAAGAACTTGTATAATGCAGCCACATTTAAGATGCCACTTTTTTTGCTTTCATTTGTTGCTTAATGCAGGTTGGACTGAGCTTATGTTTCTGGGTTGTTTTTCTTACAGATCTTTTGTAATGAATGAATTTCACTTGACCTTGGGATCAAGTTCTTCACTAATTTGTGACACAATACTCCTATAATCTTTACATCTACTGATTATTTTCCTCTTGAAGGGTACTACTGTGGATCTGTTGGACTTGCCAATGTTTCTGGAACATGCAATGCTGGCTACTACTGTACACTAGGTGCCACCCGCCCAGACCCACAGAATGATGCTACTGGAGGTATTTGCCCACAGGGCAACTACTGTGAAAAGGGAACAGATGACCCAGTTAAATGCCCACCTGGCTACTTCAGCAATGCTACTGGCAACACAGACTTCACTGGCTGCAAGCTGTGTACTGCAGGTAGGTGGAATAAACACAATGTTTAAAATTAAACTAGATATTCCTTTGGTTACAGAAACACTGGCGTTTGCCTGATTGCCCATGGCAAGTGAAAGTAAGGTCAGGACAAGAGAAAGATAAAACACAGATGATATAATCAAGTACATTTATATTCCATAACATTTTGCCCTTATCCTCTATTATAAGACTTTGCTGAGATATTTCATTCTTTATTCACAGTGAATACATAACGTAAATAAAGTCCATGCTGTTATAAGTTGACTGTCTTCAGGGAGACTCACATAAAGATGGTGTCTTAACTGGGACATAAAGATGATACCTTAAGACATAAAGTAGATGTCCTGAGTGAGACATAAAGACAAAACCTTATGCAAGACATAAACATGATGTCCTAAGTGAAACGTAGTGATTATGCCCAAAGTGAGACAGACAGATGTGCCCAAAGGGAGACATAAAGATGGTGTCCTAAATGAAAATAAACATGATATCCTAAGTGAGAGAAATAGATGATGCCTAAAATGAGACATAATGATGGTGTTGTAAGTGCAACATAAGGATGATGTCATAAGCGCAACATAAAGATCATGCCTTAAATGGGACATTAAGATAATGTCCTAATGAGACATAAAGTTGAAGTCTTGAGTGAGACATAAAGATAATGTCCTGAGACATAAAGATGTTGTCCCAAGTGAGACATAAATGTCTTAAGCAAGACATAAAAATGATGTCCTGAATGAGACATAAAGATGATATCCTGAATGAGACAAAAAGAAAATTTCCTGAATGAGACAAGGATAGTGCCCTAAATGAGACATAAAGATGGTGTTTTGAATGGGACAAAAAGATGGTGTCCTAAATGAGACATAAAGATGGTATCCTGAATGAGACATAGAGATGATGTCCTGAATAAAACATAAAGATGGTACCCTAAATGGGACAAAAATGTCCTCAGCAAGACATAAAGATATCCAGAATGAGACATAAAGATGGTGTCCTGAATGAGACATGAAGATGATGTCCTGAATGAAAGATAGTTGTTGAAAAAGGAAATTTTGTTGTGTTACTTTAAAAAAGATCAAACCGTTTCTTCTGAAGAAAACACTAAAATGTTTTACACATCTATTCAGAAGAGCTGTCCTGTCATTCAGATCTTGCATACAAGACACATTTAGCATTTCTTGTTGAAATATTGTGTTTAGCAAAATGTGACTCAAAATTAAATGCCTGATCCACAAGAAAAATGTAAATCCCTCCATAAGTTCTACCAAAAAGAATCTGTAAATATTTTTGTTGTATATGGAAAAGAGTGTGTACTTTTGAAAAATAGCAAACATCTGGATGCTTATCATTGTTGATATCAAGATAGCATAATTTTTAACTACATTGTGAATGAAGACAAAGGATAATTGGTATCGTTAGTGATAGTGTAATAAATTTCTTATGGAACAAGTAATTAAAGTATTAATTGATTCAAGGAATATTATATTATACAGTACTGATTGACTCATAGATGCATTTCTTTGTAAACCTGCTGATATTTTCATGGTCTTTACTTAAAATCTTCATATGAAACAAAAACCACATCATTGTGCAAAAGAATTTATGTTGAATAACTACACTCTTTAGCTTTAGGTTTTTGCTTTAGAAGTATGTGGTTTTGATAAAAGAAGTTCAATTACCTCCCAAGTATGCAGGCAAAGAGTGTGGAGTTTTGACAAAAGAAGTTCCATTACTTACCATATGTATGCAGCAAAGTCTGGAGTTTTGACAATGGAAGTTTCATTAATTGCCATGTATGCAGGCAACATGTGTAGAGTTTTGACAAAATGAGTTCCATTACTTCCCATGTGTGCAGGTGTAGAGTATTGACAAAATAAATTCCATTACTTCGCATTTTTGCAGGTGTAGAGTTTTGACAAAATGAGTTCCATTACTTCCCATGTGTGCAGGTGTAGAGTTTTGACAAAACAAATTTCATTACTTCCCATGTATGCAGGTGTATAGTTTTGACACAAAAAGTTCTGTTCTTTCACTGTTGCAGGCTAAGATTATATATGTATAAGTGTTATGAAGATATGCTGTATTTGAATTGTAATTATTATATTTAATCCATTTGCAGGGTATTTCTGTGACAGTTCTGGCCTAACATTGCCCACTGGGCCATGTAGTGCAGGCTACTATTGCCCAGAAGGCCAGAATATTAGTGCTCCAGTTGTATACAGATGCACACTAGGACACTATTGTCAAGCAGGTAGTCCAGGCCAGGTGGCCTGTCCATCAGGAACATACCAGAATGAGTATACACAGGTATATCAACATTTATAATAAGGGAAAAAACTTGTTATCATGATCAAAGACATAGACAGAATGATCATGATCATGATAGTCTTTTTGTTTGGCTCTCCTCATTCTGTCTGTATCTAACCCCTATTTTTTAAAATAGAAAATGAGATATATTAGTCTATTGATCCATCCTTCTTTTTCTGTCTTACCATCCATCTGTCCTTCATCTATCTAAGCCAGTTTGGTTTCTGAAAAATATCTCCCATTATTTATGTATCTTTTGCCTTCTTACCTTTTCATCCCCCTAATGACTTCCCACCTGAACATAAAATGTTGCCATTTGACTTTAAATAGTGATTATACTGTAAATTCATTTCATCCATATTTGGTATGCAGGTTGATCCCTAAGTTTGATTGTCAGGATTCTACATGATCATTTGATGGAGTTATAGCCCCTAATTTGCATCAGACACCAAGTTTCATTTTTGCTTATTAACAATATTAATTATTGTTGAATTTAAACCAGATTTTGTTGTCAGCTTGATAGCAGTGAGTTCTTGGCAGAGTTTGATTGTCATTGTTGTACATCATCGCTTAGCAAAGATATAGGCCTGAGAGCTTGATCCACCCACTTTCATTCTCACACAGTAACTCCTCTTTTATGATGGAGTTTCAACCAGATTTGGTAGATGGCTTGATGTTGATGAGACCTTTGCTTAGTTTGATTGGTAGCAATCTGTCTTTGTTTAGTGGCATTATAGCTCCATTTGTTAACCCTATTTACTTTCATTGCTCAAAAAGAATTCTCTAAGTTATTATTGAATTTCTTGCGTCATTGGTATTCAGCCTTGATATTGATGAGGCAGTCAGCTGAGTTCTCTTGTTAGCATTGTGTCATCATTTAGCAGAGTTACGGCCCCTGACTGTCAGACCCACACACTTTATTTCTTGCAACTTGATGTCAAATACATTTATCCTGCAGTTTGTTATTAGTAAGACCTTTGCTGAGGTTTATTGTTATTGTTGGCAGGTTAGATTTTTAGCATGCTAATTCATCATTTAACAGAGTTAAAGCCCCTAATTGTCAGACTCTCCCACTTTAAATATTCTCCCTAATTCTTGTTAAATTTCAACCAGATTGGTATACAGCTATTTTCTTGAAACACTGGTACAACAGTTAGAATGACATCATTTTTGGATATTTTAATATAGATGCGCAAAATGACTTGGTAACATCCATTCTCCCTCACTAATATCTCTAACAGATCATGGGAAAACATTTAATTTCATAATTAATTGTTAATCAGATGTCATGTTAACAACATTTCTATTCCATTATACAGATCACCATTTTGTCTAGTCAGGGGTACCAGTGTGAACCAGTCACATATTTCTTGAGATATGCCAGCCATTTTCAAAATGTTTTTCCACTAAATGCCAGACCAACAGCTTTAGCCCAACATTTTTGATTCCTACACATGTATTGTTTTACCAGTAATGACTTCTTTTAGATATACTCATTGTCAATGCTATTATTATTACCTACAAAACTATTATTATCTATTTCCTGCTAAATGTGGCATACATCAGTTCCTGGCCTATTACAATGACATTGACACTGACAACTTTTTTTAAGTATTAAAGACCACAGGTCCATATACTGTTCATTTTATTTAGTATTTAGGGCCACATTCCATATACAGTTCATGGTATATAGTATTTAAGACCACCAGTCCATATACATTTCATGTTATACTAATATTTAAGGCTGCCAGTCCATATACATTTCATGTTATACTAATTTTTAAGACCACCAGTCCATATATATTTCATGTTATACTAATATTTAAGGCCACCAGTCCATATACATTTCATGTTATACTAGTATTTAAAGCCACCAGTCCATATACATTTCATGATATACTAATATTTAAGGCCACCTGTCCATATACATTTCATGTTAAACTTGTATTTAAGGCCGCCAGTCCATATACATTTCATGTTATACTAATATTTAAGGCCACCAGTCCATATACATTTCATGTTATACTGATATTTAAGGCTACCAGTCCATATACATTTCATGTTAAACTAGTATTTAAGGACATCAGTCCATATACATTTCATGTTATACTAATATTTAAGGCCACCAGTCCATATACATTTCATGTTATACTAATATTTAAGGACACCAATCCATATACATTTCATGTTATACTAATATTTAAGGACACCAATCCATATACAGTTCATGTTATACTAATATTTAAGGACACCAATCCATATACATTTCATGTTATACTAATATTTAAGGACACCAATCCATATACATTTCATGTTATGCTAATATTTAAGACCACCAATCCATATACATTTCATGTTATACTAATATTTGAGGACACCAGTCCATATACATTTCATGTTATACTAATATTTAAGGACACCAATCCATATACAGTTCATTTTATACTAATATTTAAGGACACCAATCCATATACATTTCATGTTATACTAATATTTAAGGACACCAATCCATATACAGTTCATGTTATACTAATATTTAAGGACACCAATCCATATACATTTCATGTTATACTAATATTTAAGGACACCAATCCATATACAGTTCATTTTATACTAATATTTAAGGACACCAATCCATATACATTTCATGTTATACTAATATTTAAGACCACCAATCCATATACATGTTATACTAATATTTAAGGACACCAATCATATACAGTTCATTTTATAAATTATATAACATAAGAGTGTCTCATTAAGCATCATCATATTCAATGCTATAGAACATACTGATGCTCTGAAATGTTCTTATATCGAAATAAATAACATATATGACATTATTATTATGGACATTATATTTAGAATTGTTAGATTGGTCATGTTTCTAGGACTTGTTTTCTCATCTAAAAAGCATGACAAAGAAATTAAGATAAATATCAAATAACATTGGCCTATCTGCAGAAGTGGATACAAATTTAATTCTTGGCTTTTAAAGGTTGTAGGTTTTACAACATTACCAATATGCTTTCTTCATTGTACACTGAAAAACATTTTAGTCTGAAAACACAATGATAATGATCATGTGGCAGTATCAAATTTTATTGATTATAAAGTAGGTACCTTATATATTTACTTATAAGTCAAACAGCATAGACCCTGATCTGCCATAATGCACTGACAAATAAGGACTTATGTTGTCTGTTCTACTGATTACTCCTAATAAACTGTATAGACCTGAATCTCTTGACATATTGTGTGGAAGTGGATCTGGATTTGTGCAGTTCACAGTTGGACTCAACTTATAAGTAAATATGCATAAATATGCTCAGCAAATTCCTTTTGTTAATGGTTCATGTTTCATTTGCTAGTCTTAGGATAAAATATTATTAGACACACTACGTGTTTATTGTTTATATCTCACACCAGACACACTCAATGATGAAATTAGGTTTTGCCTAGGAACATTCAAAAGGGCTACCTCTGCAGAACAGCAAAGAGGTGAGGGATGGCAGGAACAGAAGAGTTGCAAATTCTGATTCATTTTTGACAGCTACTTATTTTAGTTGTGTTTGCAACATTATTTGTTCTCTCTTCAATGCTTTTTTAAAATGCAGCTGGAATTTTGCTGCCCAGCACAATTTGGCACCCTAGACATGGACCTAGTTGGTCTGTGCGGAAATATCTCACATGATGCCCCATGCATTTATTGTATATATTTGGCACTAGCACACCATGTGTTTATGGTGTACATCTGACTCTCACTATGTGTTTATTGTGTACCTCTGTGTTTACTTTATACCTCCCATTCTAGACACACCATGTGTTTATTGTGTAGCTGTCTCTAGACTCACCATGTGTTTATTGTGTACATCTGACTCTAGACACATTGTTTATTTTGTACTTCTGGATCTAGACACACCATGTGTTTATTTTGTACCTCTGACTGAAGACACATGTGTATATCTGACTTTAGACACAACGTGGATTTAATGTGTACCCCCATACTCTAGACACATCAGGTGTTTATTTTGTACATCTGACACTAGACACACCACATGTTTATTTTGTACATCCAACTCTAGAAACACTACATTTATTTTGTACATCTGACACCAGATACACCATGTGTTTATTGTGTACATCTAACACTAATTCTTTGAATATTTCAGGCAACATGCAAGGAGTGCCCAGAAGGTTACTATTGTGATAGCACCATTCAGAATAACACTGGAGTACAGAATCCAACAGCTTGTATCACTGGATACTTTTGCCCTAATGGCACCAAGTTTGCCCATGAGTATCCTTGCCCATCAGGCACATACAGTAACCAGACCTCTCTTAAGAAGGCCTCAGAGTGCACCCCATGTCCTCCTGGAAAATACTGTCAGACAACTGGATTGAGTACTCCTAGTGGTGACTGTCAGGGCGGATACTACTGTATAGCAGGTGCTCTAACAGCCACACCAACAGATGGCACCACAGGAAACATTTGCCCAGCTGGATCCTATTGTCCATCTGGTAGTAGTGTCATCCAGCCCTGTCCACCTGGCACATACAACCCATCAACAGGTACGAATTTCATCCACTGCCATGTCTTGTAACTAGCTTTGCTTGCTGTGGTCATTTCACAGAACAAATGTTTAAAATGTTTTTTGATGCCTGTATCATGATGGTAATAATGAGGAATATGAACGAAAATAGAAAAAATTTACACCAGTTAATATTTCATTTTGCTTTCTTGTGGAAGATGCGTTAGCCACGTTAAAATGGAGTGAATAGTCAGGGTCATGATTATTGTTTTGTCCACACTAAGACACCACACCAAACTGGCTTTAAAGTGAGCCAGGACTTTCATAGCTAAGTGTACTCTAAGACATTGACCTTTTTAGGTGTGGTTTTCGATTCTGTTTCAATTGTAAGACATAAGATTAGTTCGTATGATGCAGTGGCTTGTCAGTGATTCCAAGTAGTAGTACAGTTTTTCAGCCAATACATTTCTCTTGCTTAGTAATGCCTTATATGGTAAGCACTGCTTGTTTAGTAAGATGTCATTAGTGATTTAAGACCATCTATTGGTGTGGTTATTGATTATATCATGTAAATATAGGAAATATACACCAAAATACAAATTCAGGCTATTTGCTGGTGTCTAGCGCAGGTAGTGATATGAAATGGGATGGTCCAGTGTCAGGTATGTGATATCTTGCATCTGTTGTACATCATCCAATTGTTATTTTCATTTTTGTAAATACAACTAGACCAATTTCAGTCAAAATCATTTATAGAATTCTGGCACTCAGGCCTTCCACAGTAATGATTAGTGCCATGGTTTTCATGACTAAATATATCATTAAACTAAATTTGACACCGTTTAAATATTTTTACCCAAAACCACTAAGAATAATTTGACAGAATTTTAGAAGAGAGCATCCAGGTATAAAGACCTTTTAATATGTTACTAAGAATGGTGACTGGTTATCAAACATGGCTGCTGAATAGAAAAACCTTTAAAGACAAACCATTAAAGTTTGTACAGTTAATATAGATCTGCAAATAAATATGGCCACTGCTAGTCGCATTTTTAACCTTTAAATGACTTCTCAATCTGCCTAACATTATTTTATTCAATTCTGGTTAAGACAGGAAATAAAATTCTTAATCAGTAGTACCAATATTCTGTTGAGGCCCCAGGTGGCCAAGTGGCAATAGTACCATTTTTCTGTTGAGGCCCCAAATGGCCAAGTGGCAATAGTACCAATTTTCTGTTGAGGCCCTAGGTGGCCAAGTGGTCACATGCCTTTGCAGATCACTGCCACCATCTCACCTCTGTCACTTGGGGATTCAAAACTTGGCTCAAGCAGCATGTGTATGTGAGAAAACTAAGCATGACTCAGTAGTTATTTCCGGGGTTTTCTTCAGTTCTTCCTCCATAAATATGCTGGCCACCATGTAAACCTATCATGTACTGAAAAATGATACTAAACCCCACAAAACCAAATCAGTTTGTTGCCAACAATGGTTGCCATTACAAACAATGGATATACCATTTAATCGCATTTTTCTTAAAAACTACTGAACGGAATTCAATTAAATTTGACAAAAAGTCTGCTGACAAGAAGCTCTTTCAAGTTCGCTAGAATGATGTCAGTCTGCCACTATTTATAAGAAAAACAAAAACAGTAAAAAAGGAATTCATTATGAAAAACTGGTCACAGATCATGATTTAATTTGACAAAAGTGTCCTTGCAGGAAGCCCTTCTAATTCTGCATAAATGATGCTGTTCTTCTATTCAATATGGACACTGCTGCTAAATGAACCTTAATCTTCTTAAAAAATAAACAAAAGTAATTGACCAGATTTAACAAAAATCCTCCTGGTATAAGGTCTTTCAAGTCGGATGTAATAATGCCAGTCCATATTCCAGTATCATTCCTGATCAGGTATTTAGCGTTGTTGTAGATGTCCAAAGTGAGTGTTCTCAGCCTCACTTAAACCTCTTGTTTCATTATGACCCAACAATCAGGGTTATATGAATTTTCAGCTATCAAAACTCGGGCAGATTGGACAGTGAGTCTGATTTTTCAGCTGACTATTTCCTCACCAGGCCATGAGACCATGTGATTTTATGGTATGGCCCTGTCTCCATAGCTACTGTATGTCCATCAACATTTGCCTATTACCATTCTGGAGGGCATGTTTTTGATCTGATTTGATCAAACTTGGAATGTAGGTTCATATCACCAATATCCCTGCTGCCAATTAATGAGGTGATCTTGCTTATTGGCTGAGCTTGTAACCACTCTGAAGACCATATTTGTGATTTGATTTGTCAAACTTGATATATATGTTTATATCATCAAGGTTATGAGGAAGTTTGATAATGAGTGAGATATGTCCATATGAATGAGGTGACCTTGCATCTGATTGGCTGAGTTTCTAACTAATCTGGAAGCCATATTTGATATTTAGTTCTGACAAAATTTGTACCACATGGGCTTATATCATCAAATTCAATAATGAGTAAGATACATATATATTAATGTATTGATTTTCAATCTGATTAGCTGAGTTTGTTATCACATAGAAGCTATATTTCTACAACAATTTTGATCAAACTTAAATTGAGGACCTACATCATCAGACTTGTGGATGAGTTCAGTAATGAGTGAGTCTGTATTTTTTATTCAGTTTGGAGTGAATTTAGTAAATACATATCACAATGTCCAATGAAATTTTGTTTTGAGCAAGATCTGTGGATATTAATGCAAGTTAGCTTAGTTAGAAATAGTTCTCAAATCATTTACAAGCTTATCAATTATTCTGTCATTATAATATATGTCTTCTCTTGCTAAAAGAAGGCAAGAGAATAAACCCCTGATACTAATTATTGAGAATCCCAGACTTTAGGTTGCACAGAGATCATTCCTTTGCAGGAAGTTAACAGACTAGATACAAAAATAGACTTAAAAAAACAATATTCAATAGAATAATTTATTTTTTAAAAATAGCAGAATAATAAGGAACAAATTGACTAATCTGTAGATTACCATAAATTATGTGCTGTGTTATAATTAAGAATTTCTTATTCGGTTCTAGGCATTTCCTTGCAAGTAATTCTATATCTTCCATAACACAGCATCTCACGTAAAACATTTTTTACTCTTAAACCCCAATACAGACTTGTTTTAAAAAAACAATTTTCAGTCATCTTATCAACAGCCAGAGAGAGAGAGAGATAGGGGAGATAGAGACAGGGGGAGAGAGAGAGACAGGGAGAGAGAGAGAGCTTGAGACCTTCCTAATGTAACTTGTTCACAAAAAACAGTCTTGCTTAATACTCATGGAAAACTTGTGGCAGTTTATACATTTGATTATGTTAGAGGTGATTCAAATGTATGTTGGTCAGAGATAATCAACCACTCTTGCACAGATCAGATTTGCAGGAAAACTAATTAGGCTAAAGTACATGAAGTGGAACAACCCAATTCATTTAAGTTAACCAAGAGATATTACATTAGATAGAATAGTGTGGAAGTGTGGTTAAATTTTTTGAAGGCAAAATGTCAAAACACATCAAACCAGTATCAGGACCATGCACAAATGTAGAGCTTAATCCCAGAAGTAAATTACAGGTGTGGCCATTTCATATTTGAAAGTCTGTCAAAGAAATGCAGATTCATAAATTTTTGTTGTTGTTGTTGTTGTAGGGTTTAATGCCATTTTTCAGCACACGATAGGCTATACATGGCGGCCAGTATTAATGGTGGAGGAAGAACCCGGGAAAACCCTGGAAAGAACCACCGACCCACGAGAAGCTACTGGCAAGCTTTCTCACATACCCACATTAGCCGAATCCGAGACTCGAACCCTCGCAGACAGAGGTGAGATGGCAGTGATCCGTAACGGTGAGTGCTTTAGACCACTTGGCCACTCGGGGCCCCCCAGATTCATAAAGATCACTTCTATACTGAGAAAAATTTCCAAGGTCTTAGCACAGATTTAAACAACAACCTTCATACCTACCCCTAGAACATGTAGCAATATATTTTTTATGTGTGGCTGTGATTATGTATGTTTACATATGTGTGTTTGTTTTTAATGATATTTAAAAATTCTAAGGGACAGGCCATTTAATTTTCAGAGAGTGGGAAGCAAGATTTTATTTAAATGTTTTTTTTTGCCCAAAAGAGCATTAAAAATATTGTTGCTCAGAGTTGTAGAAAATAAAACTGATTTGATTCTTTTTGTTAGTTGAAAAAACATTATGAGGTAAAATAAAACAAAATTTTTGGTCCAGATGAAATCCCCCCCACCATTTAATGGCTGGTTCTTAAATCTACCAACAATTTTCATTTTTATTGTGTATTAAATGCTTCAAAGAAGTAAAATCAATTAATTTTTTTCAAATTTTAATTTTGAAGTTATCAATAGGCTTAAATGTGTAGAAAACTTATTCTCAATTCTTTGATATCATATTTTTGGTCGTGTGCACTTGGGACCTTAAAACACTCTTTGAGTATTAAAAAAAACATTTTTCGGGATGATGGCAGGTATCAATTGTCTTTTTCAAATATTGATTTTACTCAAGTAAAAACATTTCTTATAAAAATATTGTCTAATATTTCTTTTAAAATCGATGCCTAAGTTTACAAGTTTCTTTGTAAAGAAATAATTTAAAATCTTTGCCATATTGGAAATTTCTTAAATATTTGAAAGCAAAATTGATATGTTTGTTTGAATAGAGTTTTACAGTAGCAGTTTTTGCCATATTAAAGTGTAATTTATATGTTATTTATGTATTATGGATTACATTATAGCATTTCATACATTTAGTGTCATTACTCACAAATTATTTAAATTAAATGTTCTGTTTTTAACTGTTTCTTTTTTTATAATTACACTAATATGTTTTTCTCTCTAATTATTTTCAAATTTTATTACCAAGAATATAGACATTCATGGCCTTAAAAAAAACTGAATTATAATTTCAGTTCATTTGGAGTTCTGTATGCACTTATTGTTTTCACAAGGTTTTATTTCCGTCACCTTTAGGTATAGCTCTTGAGGCCCAGTGCCTTGGGTGTACACCAGGAAAGTACTGCCGTGACTATGGAATGACAGCGCCCTCAGGCAACTGTTCTGCCCGTTACTACTGCAGTGGAAATGCTACTTCTGCAGCACCAGATGATGGAAACACTGGTAATGAATGCCCAGAAGGATACTATTGTTTAGAGGGCAGCCCAGGACCAATACCATGTCCACCAGGAAAATACACCTCCACCACTCTAAATGAAGTATGCCAAGATTGTGATCCTGGATTCTACTGTGCTGGAGGAACTCCCCCTCAGGCATGCCCAGCAGGATTCTATTGCCCTGCAAAAACGGGGCTTGTTTGGCAGTCATGTCCAGTGGGCACATTTAGCAGTGCAACAGGGCTGTATGAAGTGAATCAGTGTATAGAATGCACAGGGGGATACTATTGTGATAAAACCAATTTGACAGATGTAGCAGGACAGTGTGATGCAGGGTATTATTGCAGGAGTGGCTCAGACTCTAGGATGCCCACAGGACTCACATCTGTTAATGCAGGACCTTGCCCAGTAGGTTACTATTGCCCTGTACAGACTCAAGAACCACTTGCTTGCCCAGCAGGAACATTCAGTAATGACACCAAGCTAACTGATGTATCTGAATGTAGACTCTGTTTGCCAGGATATTATTGCGAAGTTACGGGGCTACAGTCTCCAACAGGTCTCTGTAAGGAAGGATTCTACTGTACTGGAGGTTCTGAAAGTTCCATGCCATCAACTGTTTCGACCACAGGGGGTCCTTGTCCAGTTGGAAAGTATTGTCAGGAAGGCACCAGTGTCCCTTTGAACTGCCCAGCTGGAACATACAATCCCATTGAACAGCAATCCAGCTGTGTAGATTGCCCTGAAGGCTACTATTGCTTAGCAGGAAGCTCATCCATCACAGACTGCCCACTTGGTAAGTTGGGTTGTAATTGTTTGTTTAGTGACATTTAAGCTATGCATTATTAATAACACTGTGCTGTGTGGGTCATTAGGTAAAGGTCAAAGTCACAGTTACAGTTAAAGTACATGCACGTGAAGTCAGAAAGGCACTTACTAATTTTATATCCAATACGGAGCTCTCATGTTAACCTTAGTCCTACAAAAACGATCTTGATCACACAGATGAGAGATGTGCTGGAGACCGAAAGATCAGAGGTAAAGGTCAGTTTGTTTTGTATTAAAGATTGATACCTGCTTCACCACTCCAGACTGTGCTTCTAAATGCAAATATATTCTGCCTGACTACACCTTCTATCCTTCAGTATTTTGTTTAGGGTGTCTCGAGTCATGCCAGCCCATATATTGTTGTTTCCTTGTTTTCTATCATATAAGATGTAATCCTTCCATTGCATGGAGTTATGTCCCTTTAGTATGTATTTTAATATGCTGCACATAAAATCATACATTCAATTTATCCGATAGTATAGTATATTTTATCATGTAAAAGCTATCAAGAATTGTATGTTTATACAAAACAGTTTTATATCTTATCTATTAATCAAAAACATTTTTCAGTAAAATAATTTTAAATTTGAAAACATGCTTTTTCTGTTACATTATCATTGCTTAGATTACCAGGCAAAAATACATTTGGGATCTCTTTTCTGGCCAGGAAGTAAAGTTCTTAAAACATAAGCAGTTTTGACTTTGCTTGCTAATTTGTTGGCAAGTGAAACATGACTTTGAGTACCCTTTTACAATGAGCTTTTTATTAATTTTTCATTGATTGGATGTGCCAGGTGTCAGATGATTGTATCTATGTGGAGTGATCATCCCCTGTGTTAAGCAGCCATTAATATTTAATACCAGAGAGGTACACAGGAACCCTCTTATCAGTAATTTGTGATACATTCCATTTAAAACAGACCAGTGAAAACATAGCTCATTTACATAATTAACCACTGCCTTAAATGGATTGTTTTATATAGCAGGGTGAGTTGTTTAGTCAGATTACCACTCTAGTGATATAACTGAATAAGTTCAATTTGATGCTACGTCAGATAGATGTAATAGAAGCATATGATTTTTAATTTTACACAAATTTCAGTATCTGAAAATCCTGCTTGAGGTAAGCACTTGATTCAAAATAAAACTAACTGCTTTGCAGATGAGTCAAAAAGTAGTCATTATTCTTTCAAATGATATTATTGACAAGTATAAAAATTTCTATTGTTATTTACTTAGTAATAATTATCATTTCTTCTTTGTTATCAGGTCACTACTGCCCATCGAAGACAGAATTTGCCACTCAGCATCCATGTCCGAATGGAACCTTTAACAATGTGGTTCAGAGTACTGATAACACGGCATGCCAGGAATGCACACCTGGCTACTATTGCCCCAATAAGGGGATGCATGATCCTGCAGGACCCTGTTCTGGAGGATGGTACTGCACCCTTGGCTCATGGTCCTCCCAACCCACTGGTAGTCAATGTGAAGCTGGGACCTATTGCCCAGAGGGATCCTCAGCCCCAATGCCATGCCCAGGAGGATACTATTGTGCAGTCGATGGTTTATCAAATATATCAGGAGAATGTCTGGCTGGATACTATTGTAAAGGAAGTTCTACACTGATGAATCCAGTCAATGAAACGTTTGGAGATATTTGTCCCAAAGGTTATTATTGTCCACTTAACAGCTCATATCCAGTCCCATGTGATGAAGGTTATTATAGTGATTGGTTTGGAAACCATAATGTAAGTAGCTGTCTTCCTTGCAAGGAAGGAATGTATTGCTCTGGACTTGGACGAGATCTACCAGAAGGTAACTGTTCCGACGGATGGTTCTGTCCTGCAGGAAGCACTATGCCTCAGCCACCAGGAAACGAGTGTAGTGCAGGTCATCGGTGCCCTCAGGGCAGTGGAAAAGAAATTGCATGCCTTTCTGGTACTTATCAGCCCTTCACAGCACAAAGCACTTGTATAGAGTGCCCAGCAGGTTCTTATTGTGACCAGAATGAGGCTATTGCAGAGCAACAGAGTGGTGCTGGAAAACTGACTCATGGTGTTGTAACCAAGAAGGTCTGCCCAGCTGGGTTTTACTGCCCTAGTGGAACACAGACAGCCAGACAGTATCCTTGCCCAATTGGAAAATACAGTAATACCACAGGCCTGGAAAATAAAGATGATTGTAGAGACTGCCCAACAGGTTATTATTGTGAAGCATCAAATATAACCCAACCAACTGGTCAGTGCATAGCTGGATTCTACTGCATCCTTGCAGCAACTAGTCCCACTCCATCATTGTCAGATGCAGGAGGGCCCTGCCCAAAGGGCAGTTATTGTGGAGCTGGCTGGTCATATCCAACACCCTGCCCCAAGGGCACATATGGAGAAAGAGCAGAGCTGCCTTCTTTGAATGACTGCACTATCTGCCTTCCTGGAAAATACTGTGCTTCATCCAATCTTTCTGCTCCAAGTGGACCTTGTTTGGCTGGTTACTATTGTACCAATGGTTCTGAAGAGGCCAATCCTGTAGCCAAGAGCTATGGAGATGAATGCCCAATAGGACACTACTGCATGGAAGGCAGTTACCAACCAACAGCCTGCCCAGTGGGCACATATCAGCCCTACACTAGAATGACCAACAACAGTGCCTGCATCCAGTGTGAACCAGGGAAATTCTGCAACACGACTGGTGGCTCCTCAGTAACAGGGGATTGTTATGAAGGTAAGTCAGCGCTGTTCAGTCTGTAACATTTTTGTTTTTATTCTGTGGTACTGTGTTTGGTAACAGGTTTGGATACTATGAGTTCAGTATTTTCATGCCATAAGTTTTGCAATTTTTACATTTGTTTACCTTTAGCTTTTATTATATGGACACTAAACACAATCATTGTATCATTACATTTTAACTTTTATTTGTAGTACCTCTTGTTTATGTAAATGAATTCAAAGTAATTGTCATTTTTATTTACATGTTATAAAATGCAAGTTGAAGCTGAAATAGCCCCATAAAGAGGAGACACTTAATTGCTTGAATTTTACAGCCTTATTTTGACTAAAAAAGTTGATGAAAATTTGGAATGTTTTCATGATGGTGCAAAAAAAGATTATTAACTTTCATTGCATTTATAGCAAGAAGAAGCAAACAGCAGTCGTGGTCATTATTAATGAACAGTTTATAATCAGAGTTATTGTACTGTGCATTTTTTCCAGGATTCTACTGTACACATGGTGCTAGCTCCCCAGCACCTGCAGATGGCATAACTGGAAACGTTTGCCCTATAGGGAGTGCTTGCCCCCTTGGATCACACACACCTACTCCTTGCCCGAATGGGACCTATACAAATCACACAGGAGCTGCTCAGTGCTATTCATGTCCTTCAGGCTATTATTGCACCGACAGAGTTACAGCAGTTATCTGCCCTATAGGCCACTATTGCCCCATGGGCACTGGGGCAGATATTCAGCCATGCCCAGCAGGCACTTACAGCCCAGTGCAGGGAATTGGGTCACTTGCCCAGTGCACAAAGTGTGATGGAGGAAAATACTGCCAATTTCCAGCACAGTCCACTTATACTGGAGAATGTGATTCTGGATATTACTGCACATCAGGTAGATTTGATGTGTATAATAGTATGTTTTATGTAGGTTTGATGTATATAATAGTATGTTTTATGTAGGTTTGATATGTATAATAGTATGTTTTATGTAGGTTTGATGTATATAATAGTATGTTTTATGTAGGTTTGATGTATATAATAATAATGATAATAATAATAATAATAATAATAATAATGAGGACTTTGTCTAGCGCCTAATCTTTAGAAGTTCTAAGTGCTTTACAACATTAGAGAACACCTATAACATAAAATACATATACAACGATATGATTACAAAAAACAGACACAATGAAATTAGAAAACATAAAAAACATGCTGAAAATATCTAAGGTAGGAAACATTATTAGGTCTTTAAGTTTGTTCTTGCAGACAAAATAAGTGAGTTTTAAGAGCACTCTTGAATCGGATCACTGTGTCTTTGTGTCTAAGTTCAGTGGTCAATTCATTCCATGTTGCTGGGCCCTGGTATGCAAAAGAACATTGTCAGTATGAGATTGTCAGAAGAGGAGCTTAAGTATCTTGCTGGTGTGTACACATGAGTGAGGTCGGATAGGTATGTTGGACTGGAGTCCATCAGTGAAGCGTAGCACAGAGAACAAATTTTGTGTTTGATTCTGGATCAAATGGATAGCCAGTGTAGGGTACATAGCAGCGGGGAGGTGTGCTCTGATCATGGTACTCTAAGTATGATCTGAGCAGCTGCTATTTAAACTTTTTGAAGTTTCTGGAGTAGATATTGAGATGAACCAGACAGAATTTGAATTACAATAGTCCAGTCTTGAAAGTACTAATGAACATACATGTGTTTTCATGGCATCAGCTGAAAGATATTTGCGAATTGAGCTGATGCGTCTCAGCTCAAGATATGCAGCCTTACATATGTTCATGACATGTTGGTGCAGTGTGAGAGTACTGTCCAGAGTAACACCTAGATTTCGTACTGATTGTGTGAATTTAATGTTGGTGTTGCTGATATTTATTGTTTGAGGTAAAGGATGTGAATGAGAAAGTCTTTGTGTTGTGATCAGAATAGCCTGATGCATCTCAGCTCAAGATATCCAGCATTTTTTTAAATTGCTGACATATTAGAGGAAAAATATTTGAGTTTTAGAAAGTGTGTTCGTGTGTTTTTGGATTCTTAAGGTAGCTTTAATAATTTGAGACATATTGCTATGATGTCCACAGTGTGGCAGTTTATAGTTATATCTAGCATTGGGCATCATACCACAGACATGTGGCATCATGTCCCATCCAGTCACATTATCCTGACACCAGGCTAACCAGTCCTAACACTAACCTCTTAATGCAGAGCGCCAAGCGAGGCAGTTGATAGGTCCTTTTTTATAAGTCTTTGGTATGACTTGACTGGGGTTTGAACCCTCAACCTCCAGCATCTGTTGAGAAAGTGAGATTTTTTGGTACATGTTTGCTTTGAAGGTTAAGGATGTGCAGCATGTGTGAAGGAGAATTTCACTTTTCCAGATTTTCAGCACAATTTACAGAGTAACAAAATGTGGAACTTTTTCAACACTCATTTACTGACACTGTCTTTTCTTTATTTTGAAATAGTTTGTGCTTTTTCTGTTGTTTTTCAAAGCAGAATCAGTTTTGTGAAGCAGTAAATGTTTTCTGACCAAAATATCTCTGATAGAAAATATCTCTGATAGAAAGAATGAGGATTGTTATGCTTTCATAGTTTGTTTTTTGGTCATCAGCCTGTCTATGTTATTTGGTCATCAGCCTGTCTGTTATTTGGTCGTCAGCCTGTCTCTGTGGATTTTTACCATTTACTGCACTGAATACAACACACAGGACTCAATCTTTTTTCTTTCTCATGGCAGGAGTGGACACAGCCACACCTTCAGGTAACCATATTGGCATTGGAGGAGAGTGTCCATATGGACACTACTGTCCCAGAGGATCGGCTCTCCCAATATCCTGTTCCAGTGGGACATACAGGTAAGACAAGGTCATTTGCTCTGTAAAATAAATACAGCATTAGAAATGTTTAATTGTCACAAAAGAGAATTGTTGTTTCTGGTGAGTCTTTCAGTTCTGTCAGCCAGATGTTTTTTTTGTATGCCTTATTTTTGTGCATTGGTACCAATACAAATTTTAATGAAATTAAGTAGACAACGAGGGACAGATTCATAAAAAGTTACATCTGAAAATCATATATTATGTAGCTTCTGAAAACTTGGTTTATTAATATTATATAATCAAGAGTCCTTTCATTATAGCATTTTTTTTTTAAATCCTGTTAACATGGACTCTCATGTTTCCACCTTTTTTTGTTCAGATTAACAAGGAGTCTGGATAAATCAAGTGTTCAAAAGAATGTCAGGGAAAATAATCAGTGTCCAATAATTGCTCATCAGATTTTAAGACTTTCTGATGATTAAAGTCCCATTGTAATAAATATCTCCCTACTGTGTACTTGATTCATTGTAATAAAAATCTGCCTACGGTGTACTTGATTCATTGTAATAAATATCTGTCTACTTTGTACTTGATTCATTGTAATAAATATCTGCCTACTGTATACTTGATTCATTTCGAGATTGAAGGTTCATAATTTTTTCAGTGAGAGTAAACGCCAGACGAACTGCAGTCTCTGCCCAATAGGATACTACTGCACTAACAACTCCCAGATATCTTGCCCAGCTGGTTATTATTGCCCGGCAGGTACAACAGGGCCATACCAGTACCCTTGCCCTCGGGGTACATACAACCCAGCCAATGGAAGTGGTTCAGCAAGTGACTGCCTCAACTGCCCACCTGGCAAATATTGTGAAAGTAAGTCACCATCAAAAAGTGCCACTAATCGTTCGATTATACTATTTCTTTCTAGATCTTGTGATAACATTTTTCATTGATATCTTGGTTTGTGCAAACCATGATTTGAAGGACACAGTAAACTCTAATCCCTCATTAAAGACTTTAGGTTCCTTTTCCAATCTATGAATTGAATGACTCTACAAACACTAATCCCACTGTAAAGACATCAGGTTCCTTTTCCGATCTATCAATTGAATGACACTACAAACACTAATCCCACTGTAAAGACATCAGGTTCCTTTTCTAATCTACCAATTGAATGACCCTACAAACACTAATCCCACTGTAAAGACATCAGATCCCTTTTCCAATCTACCAATTGAATGACCCTACAAACACTAATCCCACTTTAAAGACATCATGTTCCTTTTCCAATCTATCAATTGAATGACCCTACAAACACTAATCCCACTTTAAAGACATCAGATTCCTTTTCCAATCTGTCAGTTGAATGGCTCTACAAACAACAATCCCACTGTAAAGACATCAGATTCTTTTTCCAATCTACCAATTGAATGACCCTACAAACACCAATCTCACTGTAAAGACATCAGGTTCCTTTTCCAATCTATCAATTGAATGACTCTACAAACACTAATCCCACTGTAAAGACATCAGATTCCTTTTCCAATCTATCAACTGAATGACTCTACAAACACTAATCCCACTGTAAAGACATCAGATTCTTTTTCCAATCTACCAATTGAATGACTCTACAAACACTAATCCCACTTTAAAGACATCAGATTCCTTTTCCAATCTGTCAGTTGAATGGCTCTACAAACAACAATCCCATTGTAAAGACATCAGATTCCTTTTCCGATCTATCAGTTGAATGATTCTACAAACACCAATCCCACTTTAAAGACATCAGGTTCCTTTTCCAATCTCTCACTTGAATGACTCTACAAACACAATCTCACTTTAAAGACATCAGATTCCATTTCCAATCTCTCAACTGAATGACTCTACAAACACTAATCCCACTTTAAAGACATCAGATTCCTTTTCCAATCTGTCAGTTGAATGGCTCTACAAACAACAATCCCACCGTAAAGACATCAGATTCCTTTTCCGATCTATCAGTTGAATGATTCTACAAGCACCAATCCCACTATAAAGACATCAGATTCCTTTTCCAATCTTATCAACTGAATGAACCTACAAACACTAATCCCACTTTAAAGACATCAGATTCCTTTTCCAATCTCTCAATTGAATGACTCTACAAACACTAATCCCACTTTAAAGACATCAGGTTCCTTTTCCAATCTATCAATTGAATGACCCTACAAACACTAATCCCACTGTAAAGACATCAGATTCCATTTCCAATCTCTCAGTTGAATGACCCTACAAACACCAATCCCACTTTAAAGACATCAGATTCCATTTCCAATCTCTCAGTTGAATGACCCTACAAACACCAGTCCCAGTGTAAAGACATCAGGTTCCTTTTCCAATCTATCAGTTGAATGACCCTACAAACACCAATCTCACTGTAAAGATATCAGATTCCATTTCCAATCTCTCAGTTGAATGACCCTACAAACACCAGTCCCACTGTAAAGACATCAGATTCCTTTTCCAATCTCTCAATTGAATGACTCTACAAACACTAATCCCACTTTAAAGACATCAGATTCCATTTCCAATCTCTCAATTGAATGACTCTACAAACACCAATCCCACTGTAAAGACATCAGATTCCTTTTCCAATCTCTCAATTGAATGACTCTACAAACACCAATCCCACTTTAAAGACATCAGGTTCCTCTTCCAGTCTCTCACTTGAATGACTCTACAAAGACTAATCCCATTGTAAAGACATCAGATTCCTTTTCCGATCTATCAATTGAATGACACTACAAACACCAATCCCACTGTAAAGACATCAGATCCCTTTTCCAATCTACCAATTGAATGACCCTACAAACACTAATCCCACTTTAAAGACATCAGGTTCTTTTTCCAATCTCTCAATTGAATGACCCTACAAACACTAATCCCACTGTAAAGACATCAGATTCCATTTCCAATCTCTCAGTTGAATGACCCTACAAACACCAATCCCACTTTAAAGACATCAGATTCCATTTCCAATCTCTCACTTGAATGACTCTACAAACACTAACCCCACTTTAAAGACATCGGGTTCCTTTTCCAATCTATCAATTGAATGACCCTACAAACACTAATCCCACTGTAAAGACATCAGATTCCATTTCCAGTCTCTCAATTGAATGACTCTACAAACACTAATCTCATTTTAAAGACATCGAGTTCCTTTTCCAATCTATCAATTGAATGACCCTACAAACACTAATCCCACTTTAAAGACATCAGATTCCATTTCCAATCTCTCAATTGAATGACTCTACAAACACTAATCCCACTTTAAAGACATCAGATTCCTTTTCCAATTTATCAATTGAATGACCCTACAAACACTAATCCCACTTTAAAGACATCAGATTCCTTTTCCAATGTCAATTGAATGACTCTACAACCACTAATCCCACTTTAAAGACATCAGATTCCTTTTCCACTTTATCAGTTGAATGACCCTACAAACAACAATCCCACTGTAAAGACATCAGGTTCCTTTTCCGATCTATCAGGTGAATGACTTTTTCAAACACTAATCCAACTTTAAAGACATCAGGTTCCTTTTCCAATCTATCAATTGAATGACCCTACAAACACTAATCCCATTTTAATGACATCAGATTCCTTTTTCATATCCATGAATTAATGTATCAGCAAAATATGTCTTATTTTTTAAAAACAAAGCGACAGAAAACTGGAATCTAAGAAATGGGTTCAGTTTTTGTAAAGTAACTTACTGCAGGGTCTCCAGCCATACTGGTTGAGAAATAGAATGTATGTAAAATTTGAAATGTTTTTATTAATCAAATATTTCATGCTGAAATCAACTTTAATACAAGAAAGTAAAAGTTATTGCAAAAGTTTCATTTTTTCATACGATTAAAGTACATTAGATGTCAAATTGCTTTTTATCATTTTGCAAATGAAGTTGGAAAGGGATGTAGCCTTTTGACGTTCTATTCATTTGTTGATGTGTTTGTGCAATACAAAAGCTTGGTCACTATGACAGTTTTCATTCTCAATTGACTTTTTATATTTTTAGCTATTTGTTAATTATGTCCCCGAAATCTTGGACCCTATTTTACAAACACTTACAAATTTGTTAATACAGATGCATCTCAACAAAAGTAATTCAACCATACCAAAACTAGGTCACTGTGGCCCTTTTTTCATGCTTGAGTAACTTTTACATTTTCAACATTTGTTATGCCCTCTATATCTTATATTCTATTTCACCCAGACTGGTGAAAGTTGTTTTGTGGAAGCAACTTGACAAGAGTAATTTAACCATACCAGTAGAGTGAAAGTTTGACCTAATTTTCATGCTTGAGTGAATTTTGTATTTTGGTCCATTTATTTATTATGCCTTAATTATCTTTGACTTTATTTACCTATGCTCTTGAAATTATAATAAAGATGAAGTTTAGAAAGAGCATTTCAACCATACCAAAGCTGGGTCACTGTGACCAAATTTGCACACATTAGTGGGTTTATATTTTCAGCCTTTTATTCAATATTCTATCAATATCTCCAATCCTGTGTCATCGCCAGTAGTGAAAATTAGCATATGATTAGTTCTCATGAATAGTACTTCAGACATACAGAAACTCGGTTACGTAATCAAACTGACACACTCAAGTAACTTAAATATTTTAAGCTATATGTGTGCTTCACCCTCTACATCTTGAATCCAATTTGAGGTACACTTATGAAAACTGACATGTGGATGAATCTCAGTAAGAATAAGACTGTCATGCTAAATATGTTTCACTGTGACCTATTTTGAATAAGTGACATGCATTTTCAGCTATTTGTTTCTAGCACCTTCAATATATTGTACTTTATCTCACTTATACTCATGATGCAAATGCATCTCAACAACATACTCAACCCTACAGAACTGTCACTGCGACCTGGTTTGTATGCATGTGTGGCTCATGTATTTTCTGCTATTCATTCATTACACCCTCAGTCTTTGTTCCTATTTTTCACTGCTTCAGTGGCCTAAAAGTGGTTAGAGTGTCCATCTCGAATGCGGGAGGTTGTGGGTTCGAACCCCGTTCATGTCATACCAAAGACTTATAAAAATGGTACTAGCAGCTGCTTCACTAGGCTCTCAAAATTAAGAGGTTTGGACTGGTCGACCTGGAGTCAGGATAATGTGATTGGGTGGGACATGATGCTACTGCATGTCTTCGGTGTGATGCCCCAGTGCTAGACATATCTGTAAACTGCCACACTGCAGACATCATAGTGATATCACTGAAAACTTGTTAAAGCTATGTTAGAAATGCAGATCACACACACACACACACACACTATCTTTCCTACACATAAGAAGTGATATTTGGATGCAGCTCAGTGTAATTAAATCATCTATGCCTAAAGTAAATCATTGAGATAATGTTTTCACACTTGAGTGACTTTTGTTTTTCAGTCTTTTCCTGCTACATCAATATCTTTATGCTGCAGTTAGCACATGTTTGGTTCTCACTATCCTGTAGTTCAACATGTCTGATTTTCACTATCCTGTAGTTCAACACATGTCTGATTTTCACTATCCTGTAGTTCAACACATGTCTGATTTTCACTATCCTGTAGTTCAACACACATGTATGATTCTCACTATACTGTAATTCAGCACAGGTGCAGTTCTCACTATTTTGTAATTCAGCACATGTGTGGTTCTCACTGTATTGTAATTCAGCACAGGTGTGGTTCTTGCTATCCTGCAGTTATGCACTTGTGTGGTTCACACTATATTGTAACTCAGCACATGTGTGGTTCTCATTATACTGTAGTTCAGCACAGGTATGGTTCTCACTACTGTAGTTCAGCACAGGTATGGTTCTCACTACTGTAGTTCAGCACAGGTGTGGTGCTCACTGTACTGTAATTTAGCACAGGTGTGGTTCTCACTATAATGTAATTCATCACAGGTGTGGTTCCCACTATACTGTAGTTCAGTTAATGACATTCTAGCTGTGATGTGGTTAAGTTTTATCATGTGGTCAGTGGTTATGGACCCTGACTACCATGTTACAACAAAGGAGAGTAATTCTGTGTTGTTAAGCAAAGAAATAGACTGTGATTTTCCAGGTCTATACTGTTCACATTTAGGTGTGTTAGTAATATTCAAAAACATCAGATATAAAACAATAAAGATCCTCTTGTAGACTATGATGAATCATAGAATCAATAGACATGTGTACTTGTTTCTAATAGCATGATCCATCCCAGATCACAATCAATAGATGTGTACTTGTTTCTAATAGCATGATCCATCCCAGATCACAATCAATAGATGTGTACTTCTTTCTGATAGCATGATCTATCCCAGACCACAATCAATAGATGTGTAGTTGTTTTTAATACCATGATCCCTCCCAAATCAGAATCAATAGACATGTGTACATGTTATAATAAGGTGATCCTTCTCAGATTAGAACTAATAGACATGTACTTAATTTAATAGGTTGACCCCTTCCAGAATAGAATTAATAGACGTGTGTAATTATTTTAATAGGATGATCCCTCCCAGATTAGAATTAATAGACATGTGTACTTGTTTTAATAGCATGATCTCTCCCAGATAAGAAATAATAGACATAAATCAGATTTTGCTGATTTTCTGCACAGGAATTATGACCATGAAAGAAAGATTTTTCATCCCACACCTATGCTTATGATTGCTAATTTTCTTTCTGTTTTAAATAAATATTAAAAAATAGTCTAAAAGAAAATGACAGACCATTTGTAAAGATGTGGCCCAACAAAATTAAGAACATAATTAAAATGTTCCATGGTAAACTTGTTATGTACACATAATCTTTCTGGTATCAAAACCACTAACAACATGTCAAAAGTAAATTTATCACAATGTGTTTATTGTCATAAGATATTTTAACGAGTTACCTTTGTCCAGCTTGTTGTCATAAGACATTTTAATATGTCACCTATGTCCAGGTTGTTGTCATAAGACATTTTAATGAGTTACCTTTGTCCAGCTTGTTGTCATAAGACATTTTAATATGTCACCTATGTCCAGCTTGTTGTCATAAGACATTTTAATGAGTTACCTTTGTCTAGCTTATTGTCATAAGACATTTTAATATGTCACCTATGTCCAGCTTGTTGTCATAAGACATTTTAATATGTCACCTATGTCCAGCTTGTTGTCATAAGACATTTTAATGTCACCTTTTTCCAGCTTGTTGTCATAAGACATTTTAATATAGGTTGCCTTCGTTCAAATTATTGTCAGAAAACTTTTTAATATGGTTCACCTTTGTTCAACATTAAGCTTAATATAGACAATACCCAGTAACAAACTTCACTATGTTGAATTCTCTATACATGTGTAATAAACTCATAACTGGACCCCAGAGGGCACTTTTACCTAAAGAGAATAATTCGTTAGAAAGAATCCCTCATTATGGCATATGATTTGTTTGGACCTCAGATTAAATGTTATTGCAAGGGACTACTGTATAAGAAAAAAACCTGTCCCTTCCAGCTGATGGCCTTGCTGATGCCACAGGCAACTGCACAGCCGGATGGTACTGCTCCGGAGGATCTTACCTGGCCGAACCAGTCAACTATGACAACACTACAACAAACCTATCCAAATGCAGCTGTCCACTGTCTAACTACACAGGTGGTCAGTGCTGGCCAGGCACTTACTGTCCAAGTGGTACATACTACCCTGTCAGCTGCCAAGGGGGCTACTACTGTAGACAGTATGGGCTGGGGGCTCCCCAGGGACCTTGTGATGCTGGTAAGTGAAATATTCATAATATTCAAAGATTGCAATAGGTAATCAATGCAAACTGTAGGATTTATAAGCAGTTTAGATGATTTTCTTGTACTTCACTTTCAAGATACTGTTTTATAATGGTTTCTCTGAATTCAGAATTAGAATGCGTTATTTAGTTATTTGTCTGTTTACTTTTAAAATTGCTTGTTTTTTAGTAGTGATATTCCTTCTGACCTGTATTACAGGTTATTATTGTACAAGTGGAGAGACAGTACCCAACCCATCTAGTGGTCTGTGTCCCAGAGGTTCATATTGTATGGTGGCATCAGCTTCACCCACACCTTGTCCAGCAGGTACAATGTCAAATACTGAGGGCAACACCAACTTGACTAACTGCCTCTCATGTACACCAGGATACTACTGTGCTGGAGTGGGCAACACAAACTACAGTGGCCCTTGTGCCCCTGGTTACTATTGCCCTGGTGGACAATACACATCCACTCCATTGGAGTACATTTGCACAGTGGGTCATTATTGCCCTGGAAAGACAGATCATCAAGTGCCATGTCCTGCTGGAGAATACCAAGATAACCAAGGGCAGAGCTCCTGTAAACCTTGTCCAGCTGGACGGTAAGTTTGACCAGTGTCCTTAAAAAATTACCCCTACTGTTGGAGACAGTAATTACTGGTTGTCACAGATAAATTGTTAATGTTGTGAATATTTACCAAACTACTAATTTGTTAGCACATAGTGCAGGTACTGTTTACACTCATTTATAAGTTAAGTCCAACTGCAAACAACATAGACCCTGTTCTGCCATAACATAATATACCACCATATCAGGGTCTATATCATTTATTTTACTGATTATTCCTAACAGATTGCATAGACCTAGATCTGCTGATGCATTATGCAACGAGCAGATCTGGGTCTGTTCACTTTGCAATTGAACTTGACTTATAAGCAAGGACATAAGGTATTATATCAAATGAACTATTGTTACTGTTTAGTTTGTATTCATCTGCAGTGTAGACTCAGATCTCTTTGAAAATATGCTTGCAGGTCATGGTCCATGTTTTAACTTGTAATTTAAAATGAACATCATAGATCATGATCTTTCATCACATTTTGGCAGATTGGAATCTTACTGTATATACTTGTGTGTAAGCCCATTCGCATATAAGCCGACCCCCAAACTGAACAGGTAAAAACACTAAAAAGTGCATGACCCGCATATAAGCCAACCTACAACTCCGAGACATCTCAAGACGAAATCATCATTGGCTAACTTACAAATTTCACAAGTAATCTTACAAGATTACAAATTTCTCAAAGTAATTTTACTTACCGTATATACTCGTGTATATGCCTGTTCATGTATAAGCTGACCCCCAAATTGAACAACACTAAAAATTGCATGACTCGTGTATAAGCCTGTTCATGTATAAGCTGACCCCCAAATTGAACAACACTAAAAAGTGCATGACCAGCGTATAAGCTGACCTACAACTTCAAGACATATCAAAATGCACAAAGTAAGTTCTAAATGTATTTATTTAGGCAAAGTTATATTTAAAAAGTTACATGTATACTTATATAGAGGTTGGCGTGCATGATTATTAAAAAGGTGTAAACTTGTTTGAAAAGTAATTTAATTTTCTGTTTTCTTATTGTTTCTGCCTAATTTAGATTTGTGTATAATTTGATCGAACAATGACAAGAATTTAGCAATCGTGAGTTGCTGTAACACTATCTCTCCCTTTTGACTCAAACATTGTTTGTTTATGCATTATTGCATTGGACATTTTATATCTGTGCACTGGTAATTACGTTTTTACTTTGCTTTGAAATTGTAAATACCTAACTCATTAAAATGTAATCCCATTATGACAACACAATGAACAAACAATACGGTTTGATGCTAATACTGTAAAATCTGAGTTGTAGTTTGCTTTGATGTAAGCAACCTTACACATACCTGTCAACTTTCACACTGGGAGGAAAAAAACTCCAGATTTTTGGGGTCGCTCCACGCCTACTTCCCGATTTCATAATATCTTCCAATTTTTGCAGAGAACTCTTGATTTTTACATTATGTGTTCTAGCTTCATTTCTACTATTCAAGACAAGTCCTACATGTTATGTTGTATCACCTGTGAATTATTGTTGTGATGAAATAATTACTTTACTATAAAGAATCCGCTTCTTCACTAAATAGAATGTTAAGTTTAAACAGTATTCACATAAATTAATGATTTTTTTACCTCTACAATAATACAAAAATAAAAAAATAAACCAGAACAAAAAAGTAAACCACAACAATAAAATCGTCTGTAATTAATTTAAATCCCAAGAATGATCATTACGAATGTTGTAACTCCATCTGCTATAGTGTCATTCCCACAAAAGAAACTTAAACGAGTGAACACCTGGCATTTTTATGCCCTATATATCAATGATAATTACCATCGTTAAATTAAAAGAAGGAATGAAAATACATACCACACAGCAAATGTGTCCTCAAAAAACTAATTCAGAATATATGTTTTATAACAAACAATACTAAATGCTTTATGAGTTGACAATAAGGGAATAAGGTCAGATATACAAAGAGGGGAAGATAGTTGCCACATGTATGGTACCATGAGGCTGGCTATTTTGGTACCTTAAGTTCAACAAAATTGAGAATCCTTTATTGCTTTGCTGGTGCTTGCATAACACACAATAGTGTAGAACATGGTTTCTTTGAATTACGGTGGAGGGCCAATCGTTTTCACAAAATAGTTGCATGGATAGGGAATAACTTTTAATTAGTCACTATGGCTTTCTTGCTTGTTTATTTAAGACTAATCTTTAGCTAATCTGCAGTATGACCACAACTGACCAGAATATGAAAATAGGGCATGTCATATTGGACCAGGAAGATTGATCAATATTTAGTGAAAACAATGCTTTAAAAATGGCATGAAAAACCTCCCAATTTTAGGTCTCAATCTCTTTTTTTTTATTCAGTCTCCTTGGCTTTTGACAAATTCATAGGTATGCCTTTGACCCCATTTCACAAAACTATGGTAATCTTGCTAATATTAAGGAATAAAAGGCAATTACACATCAATGTACTTGTATAGTTACCAGTCAAAGGTCCCTCTTATCACAAACCAGTTTCAGGTTTTCGTGAATATCTGGCCTGTACTTCTGTCGCATAATGAAAGAAATTTGCCGACTAACAACATAGGAGACACCAAAACATCAAGCTTTCCATCATGTGGAAAGTTATGATGTTTGTTCAGCTAAAACACAAAACTAAAATTGATTGATTTTGATCTTGGTCAATCTTTTGATCTTAGCCAATCTATATGAGAATTTTAGCCTTTATTATTACCACTCTTCATGAACATGTACATTATGATGGTTATGTGCCTTGTACAATTAAACGAGTGTGCCTTTTTAAAAATATTACCTCAGTTTGTAGGATCGCCTATATCATTGAAAATGAGTAACTTGCGAGAGCGTGATTCAACGTAGATGAAACAGCTATTAAGAACTAGCTGAAATGTTATCGGGAAGAATGCAATTTGGTCGAAACAATGAATAGTGTAAAATCTGCATCTAATATGTTTGGGAATAAATTAGGATTTAGGTGATGCTATGCATGCTTTGCACTGTGTAAGTAATGTACATTATAGTTCAGCATGGTCTCCTGGGTAAACTCAACCAGCCTGCAAATTATGAAGTCTGTATTTACCTTTATTTAGCTTCATGTTGGAGAAATCAGAAAATATGCACATGCAAAATAATAACAAAATCAATCATAGTACTTTATAACAGTTTAATAATTGTTGGGTCACCGAAAGTTACTCTTTTTTTACATGCCTATGTCTTAGGACATGGACAAAATTATTGTCTCATGTCCCAAGATTTACAGCCATTACAGTAGTCAAGTAAAAGACCTAAAAACTGTCAAGTTTAGACATTGGCCCATGGATAAGCTGATTCCCTCTTCATCCAGGCCTTTATTTTTTCCTAAATTATTTGGCTTATATGCGAATATATATATGGTAATATTCTGGTTACCATGTATACTCCTGTATAAATCCATTCTGAATAAACCTACATGACCCACTTATAAGCCAACCCAAAAGTCCAAGACGACATTAGAAAATGCTTCTAGTAAATTCTAAAATACTTTTATTTAGGGAAACTTACATTAGCAAATGTTACCTCTCTTGGGGTTGGCATGTATAATTATTACATAGAAATGGTATCAATTTATTTCAAAAGTCAAAAAATTTATTTAATTGTCTGTTTTCTTATTATCTATGCCTATTTCAGAATTGTGTATAACTTAATGGACAAAGACAAGAATTGAGCATTCATGGGTTGCTGTAACACTACCTATCTCATTTGACTCTATTATTGTTTGTTTATGCATTATTGCATTAGACTTTTTGTATCAGTGCACCAGTAATTATGTTTTTATTTTGCCTTGAAATTGTAAAGATCTAACTCATTAAAACATTATCCCAGTATGACAACAATGAACAACAATAGGGTTTGATTCACATAATGGTGCCACTGCATGTACATTGTAGTTTTGAACTCAAGCTGAATGAAGTACATTCCTTGGATTCGAATCATGGGCACCAACTGCATTAAACTTTAATGATAAATCCAAAATGCAGTAATGAAGTTTCAGAAATAATACTTGGGAAATTATGCTAATACCATAAAAATTGGGTTGTAGTTTGCTTTGATGTAAGTGACCTTACATCCCATTTTACAAAACTGTGGTAATCATGCTAATATTATGGATTGAAAGACAATTACACATCAAAATACTCAAATTTTCCTCTTAACCCAGGCCAGTTTCTGGATTTTAGTGATTAACTGGCCTGTAATGCTGCCAGAAAACAAAAGACCAATCCGCCAAAATTATAAATAAAGGAGTCGCCAAAATATCCAGTTTTTCATTGTCTGGAAAATTATGATTTTGTTCAGCCAAAACTCAAAAGTAAAATAGATTAATGGTGATCTTAGTCGTTCTATATTCAGAATTTTAGCCTTTATTATTACCATTCTTTCATGAACATGTAACAGTTATGCTGGTTGTGCTTTGCACAATTGAACATGTGTACCTTTTCATAATGATTGCCTCAGTTTGTAGCGTCACTTGTATCATTGAAAAGCATGTCGATCAACGTAAATGAAACAGCTAGTACTGACTAGCTGAAGTGTTATCTGGAAGAATGTGATTTGGTCAAAAAAATGAATAAAGCAAAATCTGCATCTAATCTATTTGGATATAAACAAGGATTAAAGTGATGATAGGCACAATTTGCATTGTGCAAAGTACTGTAGATTATAGTACAACCTGGTCTTCTGGGTACATTCGAACCAGTCCGTGAGTTATGTAGTCTTTATTTACCTTTATTTAAATGATAACAAAAACAATCATAGTAGTTAATAACAGTTTAGTGAGTGGTGGGACACCGAAAATGTTTTTTTTTTTTAATGCCTGTACATTTTTGGACACAGAAAAAATTATTATTTTGTGTCCCAAGATTTACAGTCATAATATAGTCAACAAAAAATCTTAATCTTTCAAGTTTAGACCTTGGACTGCAGATAAGCTGACCCCCCCCCCTTCTTCCAGGCCTGTATTTTTTCCTAAATTATTAGGCTTGTACACAAGTATATATGGTATATAGATAACATTGGCAGATTGATATCTTAATATTCTGGTTATGTGGATAACATTGGCAGATTGGAATCTTACTATTCTGGTTATGTGGATAACATTGGCAGATTGGAATCTTAATATTCTGGTTATGTGGATAAAATTGGCAGATTGGAATCTTAATATTCTGGTTATGTGGATAACATTGGCAGATTGGAATCTTAATATTCTGGTTATGTGGATAACATTGGCAGATTGATATCTTATATGTATTTTTATTATTCGTTGAATTTTACAAAACTTGGTTTTCACTCTTTTCTGTTACCTTGGTTAAGATCATAGAGTCTTAACACTGATTATATGGATAACATTGGCAGATTGGAATCTTAATATTCTGGTATATGGATAACATTGGCAGATTAGAATCTTAATATTCTGGTATATGGATAACATTGGCAGATTGGAATCTTAATATTCTGGTTATAGGGATAACATTGGCAGATTGGAACATTAATATTCTGGTTATATGGATATATACAATAGTACAGATTTTTTATATACCCACCATAATGTGGAGCATATTATATTCTGATGCATATTATGCTGTCAGTTCTTCTGTCTGCTACTAAATTGGTTTCTGTACAATAAATTCAGTTGACAACCTTCTTCAGTTATCAAACTTTATGACGCCTTGTACTTATGGTAAGAAAAAACCCTATCATTTTCAGGTTCAAAAGCTGCACAGTCAAGGCCACTGTTACTAAAAGAATAAAAATCATTTTTGCACAATAACTAGAGTTCTCTACCATCTGCTGTTACTAAACTTTGGTCAAAATCTTGAACCTGAATAAGGAAGAACTCCACAGATTTTCCAGACAAGTGGTCAAAGGTCAAGGTTACTAGGACTGAAAGAAGAAAAATGGTTTCTGCACAACATTAATATTACAGCACATACCAGAACCAGTCTTTGTGGATTGTTTGTACGTAGGGTAAGGAAGATGCATATTAATTTGTTGATAGGTCAAAAGGTCAGATGTCAAGGTCACTGTGACTGAAAGAAGAAAAAAGGTTTTGCACAATAATTTCAGTTACTTACATAGTGGACAATTAAACTGGATGATTCATTATGTAGTGTTTACAGTACTCTTGCTTCATTGAGGACTATTAAATGGGATGATTTGTTACATATTGTTCACAGTACTCTTGATTCATAGAGGACTATTAAATGGGGTGTTTTGTTATGTAGTGTTTACAGTATTATTGCTTAACAGAGGACTGTTAATTGATATGATTTGTTATGTATTGTTCAGAATACTCTTGATTCATAGCGGACTATTAAGTAGGGTGATTTATTTTATATAGTGCTTACAGTACTCCTGCTTCTTAGATTTCTGCATGCCAAAGTTTTATCTAATATCAATCATCTTATAGATATTGTGATCCTGTTGAGGCTACAGCTTCACTTGGTTCCAGTACAGGGGTTATAACTCCAACTGCCTGTCCTGAAGGATATTACTGTCCTGAGAATACAACCAGTAAGAGTAGTTTCCCATGCCCAGCTGGAACTTTCAGCAATGCAACCCATCTAGAAAGACAGAGTGATTGCATGACCTGTACTGGAGGATATTTCTGTGAAAGTTCAGGTAAAGCATTACTTACATTTAGAAAATTTAAATCTGAAATGTCATCTACACAATTAAATTAATTCAGTGAAATATTTTATTTTGAAAAAGAAGTTTGCCTAGATTTCACAAGTCTTTAAATGACAACAATAGTTGGTAATGTTCTTTAAGTAAATTGTTTCTCATTTATTATGCCTTAATGGCTTGTACTTGGTATCAATTTTCTTTCATGTCCATCATTCTCTTTGCATGATTGTTCATTGTAGACAAATGAAATGTTGCAAGTAAAGTAAAACCTGTCCTAATGGTCACCAGTATATAGTGGTCACCAAGTTTCAGTGGTCATTTCTTCACTGCAAAATTTCTTTTAGAAATGCCCTGTGTATAACAGTGAGCTGCCTTGTATAGTCAGCAGTCATGTGTTTCCTAACCAAAAGTAGTTTCTCCCTGTCATAAGCAGTCACTCAGTCATGTGTTTCCTAACCAAAAGTAGTTTCTCCCTGTCATAAGCAGTCACTCAGTCATCTCCTACTTATACTCACCATACTCCAGTCACATTGACAATCTGACTCAATACTGTCAGTTTGCTATGGCAGTTTTTATCCTTACAGGAGATCAATGCATGCAAATTATTTGCTGAATGGTGAGAAAAGTAGTTGTGTTATTACAGCAGAAAGAGAAGTTGCTTTTTGTTTGAATGTGACATAATATTTTGGCATCTTTATCTATTTGTCTGTGAATTAAAATTTTATCTGATGATAAAAGTTCATGTTAGACAATAGAGATTAGTTACATCTCTTTTTGATAGCGTCAGATGTAGTTCAGTATCTAAAACTTGTTGCTAAAGGCTGGCGAAGTTTCAATTCATGGTTCACTGAAATTGCCATATATGGCTTGTTTTTTATTCTCTCTTATCCCTTTCACATAAGCTGACTGTCTTTTGATATTGGCAAGTTGAGCAACTTAGTTACTAATAAAACTAGCATCTGCAGAAGTAATAACATTTTTATTTACACAATTTTTATTTCATAGTTAATCTGTAAAACTTTAATGCAAATTATATCATCTACATTTAACGTTTACAGGTTCCATGTTCTCAAAACTTTTTTTTATTATGGAACTCAAGTTCAAGCACAAGTTCTACAGATGTTTTCATTCTTTAATTGGATTAAAGTTTTGATCTTGGTTTTACATTGTTTAATTAGAATAAAGGATTGAAGTTTAAATCCTAGTTCTATATTCATTATTTTTTAAATCTTTTGAATCTTGGTTTTACATTCCTCAAATTGGATTAAGGTTTTGAATCTTGGTCTGTCAAGAGGTTGCTTTTTTTTTGTTTCTGTACCGGCGTGGTAGATTATATTGATATGAATATATTCTATGTGTCATATCTGATTTGGTGGATTCTAACTTTAATTTGAGTTTTGTACCAACAATTTGTATAAGACTATGTATTTAGATCAATTCAGTCAAAGAATCTGTTTAGCATCTGTGTTAGATTGATTGTCTGTATGTGAAGTTAATACAAATTGTGGAGGAATGTTTTTCAGAGTGAGTGAGGAATTATGATAATTACTGTTTCTATATATGAAGTTAGAGTGCTACACCATTGTGGAGCCCATCACTGTACTGATACAACACTAATAATGTGGATATAGTCATTGTTCCCATTCATTTTTTAAAAACTTTGTTTATCATTGCTAATTAAGTTATTTCAGTCCGATTTGGTTCATAGCTAACGAGGACTAATTATGACGTGATTTAACATTATTAAATACATGTACTCTGTTGTTTTTGTGTGAATTATTATAACATTGCCTTGTTGGAACACCACTCATTATAAGGTTCTCTCACTTATATCCTGGGTCACTCCTCATTATTAAGATCCCTCACTTATAACATAGGTCATTCCTCATTATAAAGATCTCTTTTTTATAACATGGGTCACCCCTCATTATAAAGATCTCTTTTGTAACATTGATGAGCCATAACAACATCTGTTATTTTATGTAAATTTACATAAAGTAACAAATGTTGTTATGGCTCATCAATTTCTAGGTCAATACAAATATTTTCCAGTATCAGCAACAAGTTGAAACATAATAAAGTTAAAAGGTTGAATTCCTGTAGAAACCACCATGTAAAGTTTCACAAACATAACTGTTTTTCTGTTTTATTTGTTTGTCTTGTGTATGTTTTGTATTTGCCTTTGAAAAAGATTCCTTAAAGAGTCGAAAGTGCTCAGGCTAGCTAGATACTAGTTTCGCACTGTTCGTTGTCAGTTTATTGCATTTATCTTAATCAATCCCTGACACATGTGATCCCTTGCTGGATCCGGTGCACTTGAAAGGATTGTTATTCACCATATGATTTGTATTCTTTATATATGTATATATAATGCACAATTTTTACAAGATGACAAATTAGAGGACAAATGCTATTGAAAACTAGACAATGATCTACTACTACAATAAAATATGCACAAGGCTTCAAGGATGAGTACATATAGGATTCATACAAATAGTAGTAGCAAACATATAAAAACATTTCAGGCATGATAACAATGTTGTATAAAAGTCTCTTATTTATAACATGGGTCACTTCTCATTATAAAGATCTCATTTATAACATGGGTCACCCCTCATTATAAAGATATCATTTATAACATGGGTCACCCCTCATTATAATGCTCACTCACAACATATGTCACTTGCATAACTTCTATGAACTGTGAATTGTATGGTATGGATTTATTACAATTGTCCAGATAGTGCAGTGGGTGCTATGTACAACTGTCCAGATAATGCATTGGGTGCTATGTACAATGATGCTCTGATGAGGTAGAAAGTACTTGTTAACTTTATATGTACTCTGCAGGTCAGAAAGAGCCAACTAATAAGTGTGAGGCAGGATATGTGTGTGTCAGTGGAGCTGACAATGCCCACCCTACAGATGGTATTCAAGGCTATATTTGCCCGGCTGGTTACTATTGCCCTGCTGGTTCAAGTCAGGGAACCAAGTGCCCACAGGGAACATTCAGCAACAACACAGGACTTCACAATGTGACAGGGTGCCAGGACTGCAGCCCTGGCAAATACTGCAATGTGGAAGGTGAGAGTTCAAGGTCGAATTTTGTCTCGTGTACAAATTATGTTATTACTTTTGTCATGACATTGTTAGCTCTTCTGGTTGAAAACCAGAAAACAAGAAGACCTTATGTGAATGACCAGTTTCCTTCATCAGGCCATTCATTGTCTGTTATCTGTTAGCTTTTTTTATTGTCACTAATTCTCCTAAACTACTTTGAAGAAAGTTATGAAACCTGGCACACAGTTTCTTCCTGAAGTCAAGTTGGTTCTAAATGAAAATGGACATCCAATATGGTCGCCACATGGGCTGTATTAAAACCCATGCTATTGTTGCTTCTGAATGGAAGACCATGCCAACATTGGGATTTTATCAAAGAATTATGATAGTTAGATGTCCTAAATGAAATCATTGCCAATATCACATCCAACATGGCTGAAATAATCTTAGACTTTTTGAAAGAGTGTGGTCTTTATTGGAAATTAGGCTCTTCATTTGAAGGATTTTACCCTTTTTTACCTTTATCTTTGGGTTCTTTTTGTGGAATATCTAAATTTAATCAGCACTATATAACCAGGATTGTGCTTAAGTTCCATTAACCCCTGTAAATACATGTCTACAGGTTAGAAATCTTGCTATCTCCACTCTTGTTGAATGAATGTTCCTTTTGCATCGTTGGCCATCTTGAATATATCACTACTGTTTGTTTTGAATGGATGGTCATATCAGCATCGGATTTTCACTGAAAGACTTCTTATGGCATGTAATTGGTTCTAAATGAAAATCTGACCTCCAATATGGCTGCCTTGATAGTCCTTTTATCACCAGTTCTCCAAATGAATAGTCATAGTGTCATGAGGTTTCCACTAAAAGATTTCCCTTCATATGTTATTGGTACTAAATTAAGATGTTTTTTAAATCTAGCCCTCAACATGGCCACCATGGTGACCCTCTTGAAAGCTTGTTATCACTACTCCTAAACAGATGGTTATAAAAACATGTGATTTTCACTAAATACTTCTCATACTATCTTGCTGATCCTAAATGAAAATAAATCTGACCAGAAAAAGTGGACTAGCAGTCATAATGGCTTAGTGTTTTGAATACTGGTTTTAATTCCACCATTGTATCAGCACTTTGTCAGCTGCTTTAGTTTTATCTTCATATGCTTTGATTGCCTTGGCACAGTATAATCATAACATGTTGTTGTGCCATGAAACATGAAACCAGACCAAGCTGATTTGACCTCCAGCATGAAACCAGACCAAGCTGATTTGACCTCCAGCATGAAACCAGACCAAGCTGATTTGACCTCCAGCATGAAAATCATGTTATCACTACTTCTTGTGAAGAGATGCTGGTGTATATACAAATCTTTTACTGAAAGAAGTCATATGATCATGTATCTGATCCTAAAGAAAATGGATCCAATTTAACTTCATTAAACAAGTTAAAATTGTTATTATTCCTCAGATAGATTTATTGACACTAGCTTTCAATGAAACATTTTTTATGATGTGTAGTTTGCCCAAAATGATCTGACCACATGAAATGGCTACCATTGGGACCATTTTAAAACTGGTATAATTTCTCCTCCTAAACAAATAATCATGTTGACATTAGGTTGTAATTTTTATACTTGTTACTAAATGAAACTGAATCCAATATGATCTCCCAAAATGACCACTGTGATGACCATTTGGAAGCTCTTTTCATGGTCACTTTTTCTGAAAGGATTGTTGTATTGGCATCGGGTTTTTGCTGAAATGCATCCTGCAACCTATATATTTTCCTATATTAAAAAGTTTGCCTACTTAACGTCCAAAAATGTTTGAAATGGTTTAAACACAAAAATTTCTTTTGGACAGTAGAGCCTTAGTCCCTGCAAGTGACTCTTGTTTTTTATAGTTATTGTTGTTGTTGTTACTGTCATGCATTTTCTATGACAAATATTTAAGAACTATGTCTACTCTTATGAATGTTATTCAAACTTCTGGTGCCATATTTAGGCCTATTTGTACTTCTTAATCTTTTGCTCTCTCTCTCTCTCTTTTTCTCTCTCAATGAATATATGCCAAAATGTCAAGATGCTCTAGTACACATTTCTACGATCAACAAGGAGTTGCCATAAAAAATGTCAAGACTATATATGCTCTAGTACACATTTCTACGATCAGCAAGGAGTTGCCATAAAAAATGTCAAGACTATATATGCTCTAGTACACATTTCTACGATCAACAAGGAGTTGCCATAAAAAATGTCAAGACTATATATGCTCTAGTACACATTTCTACGATCAACAAGGAGTTGCCATAAAAAATGTCAAGACTATATATGCTCTAGTACACATTTCTACGATCAACAAGGAGTTGCCATAAAAAATGTCAAGACTATATATGCTCTAGTACACATTTCTACGATCAACAAGGAGTTGCCATAAAAAATGTCAAGACTATATATGCTCTAGTACACATTTCTATGATCAACAAGGAGTTGCCATAAAAAATGTCAAGACTATATATGCTCTAGTACACATTTCTATGATCAACAAGGAGTTGCCATAAAAAATGTCAAGACTATATATGCTCTAGTACACATTTTTACAATCAACAAGGAGTTGCCATAAAAAATGTCTAAAAACAAAATCTCAAGTTACATAATGTGGAATTTTAGTATTAACTCATTTTCCACATGAATTTTGCAAATTGACCATCACTGAACTTACATTGCCTGATACTATTCCATATTAAGTGTAATCCATAATATGTTATTGTACACCTGTTACATGCTACATTCCCCCTCACAAGAAAAATCTATTAATTTTTGTATGAAAACAATAAATTATTTTGATAAAAGTTGCTGCCCTTAAATTATTCTAAAAGTTTTTGAACTTCTTTTCATTGATGTAGTACTGCAACCATTAATTGCATTGGCATACAAGTTGAAACATTTTGTATTGTCAGTTGTGGCTTTGCCACTCATGACAATGCAATGTTTTTACATCAGTTGTGAAATATTTCAGATAGAAAAATGTGGATATTCTTCTATTCTCTTGATATAATACATAAGTTGAAGATTGTGTGAAAATAATTATTTGCACTTAGATATTATGATATTTTGAGAAGACTGAAACATCATTTTTAAAAGTCATATGAATTATACTTGTAGGCCTGACTGCCCCAGCTGGACTGTGTACAGCCGGTCACTACTGTACCCTAAGGGCCATTGTTGAGAGCCCTATTGGACAGTCATATGGGGACTATTGCCCAGTAGGACATTATTGCCCACAAGGCACTGGTACTCCCACCCCCTGTCCTGCAGGCACATATCTCCCAGATACAGGCAGGTCTGATGTGAATTACTGCATTGATTGCCCTGGAGGAATGTACTGTGAACGGGCAGGACTTGCAAACTTTACAGGTGAGTAAAATCATCAACTTGGCAGTTTTAGTAAATAAGAATATTCCATATTCTTAGTAACTTGGATGGTGATAATGTATCACATATTCTTAGTAACTTGGATGGTGATAATGTATTACATGTTCTTAGTAACTTGGATGACGATGATGTATCACATATTCTTAGTAACTTGGATGGTGATGATGTGTATTACATATTCTCAGTAACTTGGATGGTGATAATGTATCACATATTCTCAGTAACTTGGATGGTGATAATGTATCACATATTCTCAGTAACTTGGATGGTGATGATGTGTATTACATATTCTCAGTAACTTGGATGGTGATAATGTATCACATATTCTCAGTAACTTGGATGGTGATGATGTGTATTACATATTCTCAGTAACTTGGATGGTGATAATGTATCACATATTCTTAGTAACTTGGATGGTGATAATGTATCACATATTCTTAGTAACTTGGATGGTGATGATGTGTATTACATATTCTCAGTAACTTGGATGGTGATAATGTATCACATATTCTTAGTAACTTGGATGGTGATAATGTATCACATATTCTTAGTAACTTGGATGGTGATGATGTGTATTACATATTCTCAGTAACTTGGATGGTGATAATGTATCACATATTCTTAGTAACTTGGATGACAATAATGAGTATCACATATTCTTAGTAACTTGGATGGTGATAATATGTATCCAGGACTTGGGTTTTGGGAAATGCAGGAGAGCTGTGAACTGTGCTCCTGGTAGTGTTGAGGCAACTGCCATGAAATCTGGGACAACATTTTTTTGAGAAAAGGCAACTGCCATGAAATCTGGGACAAATTTATTTTGAGAAGTTCACTCAGAAAACATCTGGAAATCTTTATTTTCAACAATAAGATTGAGGAGAATGATGGATTGTTCTCCTGGAAGCAATCTTAGTAACTTTAATTTTGATACTTAGATTTATTTGTTCTTTTGTTTGTTGTTTAATGGCATGTCAAAACTTGGAAGTCTGTATAGTCAAGGCAGTAGAATAAAATGCCCTGCATAGATTCACACAGTTAAGAGTTTAATCTTGTTTTTTTCTGAGTTTATCATGGTATTAACTGTCAGTTGCTGAATCATACAGTAAATAATGCCCAATGGGTGTTATCTAAGCTGTGTGAGTCAGCATCTGACAGTTTATACCACAATAAACTCAGAAAAATGTTAAACTCTTATTATTGCAATTATTTATAATTTTATTTATTTTCTTCTTTTTTTATTGATATTTTCTATCAGTTTTTAAGCATAAGCCTGTTTAAGCATATGAATTCTTGTTGACGCAACTGCTATATAACTTTTTATTGAACAGGGAATTCTCCATCTGTAATGTAATAGCTATGTCAGTATCAAACAAAAAATTCTACCAGTGATAGGCAAACTAAGGTTTTGAACATTCCACAGCATGGTCTTAATCTTTTATCTAAATTCAGTATTCAAAGCAAAGGGTGTGTTGTTTTGTTTGACATATGAATGACTCTTGGTTTTGATGCTATCATGACTTCATTGTGACTTGTGATTCGTTATTGTCCAGATACTAAAGTAAACCCCTCTCAAGACCAGATGCCCTCAGGACTAAAGTAAACCCCTCTCAAGACCAGATGCCCTCAAGGACTAAAGTAAACCACTCTAAAGACCTAAATTGACCCCAATACTAAAGTAAACCCCTCACTAAGACCAGATGCTTTTAGGACAAAAATAAACCCCTTTCAAGACCAGATGCCCTCTGGACTAAAGTAAACCTTTTCAAGACCAAAAATGAATTCAGGACTAAAGTAAATATTCTCAAGACCAGATGTCCTCACTACCCAACATACACTTTAGGTACCATCTCAAGACCAAATGTTCTTAGGACAAATCATACAGTTTTTAGGAGGAGAGGAAATGTTTGTACTAGGCTGGTTTTACTAAAATTCTCAGTGTCCCCTTAAATTTAGATTTGCTTATGATATTTCAGTAAATATCAATATGTTGGTCAGAGTTGGATATAATGGGCAGGATGTAAAACCATGTTTTCATTTTAAAATTTAGCTCATGGAAACTTTTTTAATTATGAAAAAGAGTTGGTGAGTTTCTTAAATTTGAGTGTAGACCTCTTGTACAAACATTACAAATTTAAGGTTGTATTTTAATCTGCAATGAATGCTGAATGTTCTGTGACAAAATCATGGTTACCAACCAAGCAATAAGATATTTAAAAATCTAAATTTAGGGAAGAGATTTTGAGATGTTTAGCGAAAATGGTACATGAAGACCATTATATTTTCAAAGGGGTTTCAGTTTACTGAAGGTTTGCTATTGAACGGTTTCATTGTAATGTGTGTGTGATAAACTTATTTATAATCTGTAGTCAATTTTAGAATGTAACTGTAAGCTCTTAGTTGCTTTTTCTAAGTCCAGAATGTAAGTGTGAATTTGGTCTGCTTCAGGGATGTGTGCTGAGGGATTCTACTGTTATAGGAATGCCACCACCAGTACCCCCACAGATGGTATCACTGGTGATGTATGTCCAGTTGGTCATTACTGTCCAGTTGGCATCAGTAGTCCTTTGCCATGTGCAGATGGTAAGTCTAAAACATTGTAAAAAAGAAAATGTAAAACCCACACAATTTTAATTGATATTAATTGGAAAGCAATTTTTTTAATAAATGTACTATTAATGATGCCGCAAAGTGATTTATACTATAATGTTATGTCTACAAGTTACAAGACAGTACTGCATCCTAGATGAATAGTTGTAGGAAGATTTGTCATAAATAGAAATAATTAGATGTTTCATCAGTTTCATGTGAAGTGAACAAGTCATTTTATATCGTCAAAATATACATTATAATAAAGATGATACTAATTTTGGGCTCATGAAATATTTACTGTACATGTATGTAATCATTATGACCAGGTTGATTATACAACAAGTGGCAACAATATACTGTGACTCTATCTTCTACAGGTACCTATATGAATGTAACACAGGCAAGCTCTTGTATCCAGTGTCCGGCTCGTTATTACTGTGTTAATGCTAATGCTAATCCAATCCCCTGTCCCCGGGGCAGGTATTGCCCTTCTGGGGTTGGATTTGACCACCTTGCTTGCCCTGTGGGTACATATGGACCCAATGAGATGTTGATGCAGGAGAGTGAGTGTACGCAGTGTGATGGTGGATACTACTGTGAGAGCCCAGGGCTGAGCAATGTCAGTGGCCCCTGTGCACCTGGTTACTACTGCAACCGTGGGGTGAATACAGCAAATCCCAGCAATAATAACACTGGAACTGGAGGTCAGAAGTGTTAAAATAGTTTGTATACTCATAGAATCTTTTTTAGCTTGTATCAGTAATTAAATTCATACTCTTGATTTTTTTAAATAAAAGAACTTTTGAGATTTGTAACACCTAAGTTGAACAAATTATGGAAAGAAAAAGGTTCAAGAAATACATACTGACAATTTTCTCCATTAAATATGTCAGTTATAGTAGTATCATTACATTTATTTTTTGGGTACAAGCTTTTTCAGGTTTTATTGTAGATTTCATGAAATATTTTTCAGGCTGCTGTTGCCCTTTAGTTAAACTTATAAAATCTTACTCAGCCAATTGTTATAAAGTCCTTTTGGTTAAAATTGTAGTTTTAAGAAAATTTTATTCAGGCTATTGTTATTATGAACTTCTGGTTAAAATTGGATATTTCATAAAATTTTGTTCAGGCTTTTCTTATTATGAACTTTTGGTTAAAATTGGAGATTTCATAAAATTTTGTTCAGGCTCTTGGTTTCATGTCCTTTTGGTTAAAATTGAAGATTTCATAAAATTTTGTTCAGGCTATTGTTGTTATGTTAATTATAATGATATAATAAAACTTGAATATTCAGGTTTGTAATGTTTCAAGAAGACCAGTTTGATGATCAGAATATTGTCAGTGATCGGAATATTGAATTTGCTACACAACTGTTTGTTTTCATGGCAGCTTTAATGGTCATAAAAATTGGTTATCCTAAGGTGTTGTTCTGTAACTTGGGTGTTGTTCTGTTACTTGGGTGTTCTGTAACGTGGGTGTTGTTCTGTAACTTGATTATGACCATGCTCTCTTCATTGATTTGCAAATATTTGATTTTTTTTAAATAAAATAAAAAGTGAGTTGTGTAGATAATATTTGTTAAACAATTAAGATAAAAGACCATCTCAATCAATTGTTGAGTGTATGTATGACAAATCATATCTGTAGTGAACATTATTCATGTACATGTTTTATTCAAACAGGCTATTGCATTGAGGCCCATTATTGCCCAGAGGGAACTATTGATCCTAAAAGCTGCCCTGAAGGGACTTACAATGACCAAACTCACCAAGGCAGTTGTAAAACTTGCCCAGCTGGATATTATTGTCTCTCTGGCAACACTACATACACAGCAACACCCTGTCCCAAAGGTAAATTCTGCAGAATTTATAGATTTTGTGTTCCTCCTCTTTTGTTGAAATCAGTGCCTCCAAAACACCCATACCATGACCTGACAAACATGGGGACAGTTATAAGACATGTCCTGTGGGTTGTTATTTTCTAACCAACTGGGACAGTTGTAAGACTTGTCTTGTAGGAATTATTGTTTGGCCAACTCCATCACTTCTTATACCCATGTCCAACCATAAAGACACTGTATGTATTTTCTTAAAATTCAAATCCAACTGAAGACAACATAGATCATTATCTACTATCACACTGGCAGATCAGGGTCTATGTTGTTTGTTCCACTGATTACTGAAAAGAAGCTGTATAGATCCAGATTGGTCTGTGCATTATGCAATGTCAGATTTGGGTTTGTTTAATTAGATCAGACTTATAAGTAAGTATATACATTAAGTATGGCAGAAATAAGTGATTCATATTGATATGACATATGGACTGGATGTGTTTGTTGTTTTGTGTTTATCTGTAGGGTATCTGTTATTTCAAGTTTTATTGATTTGATCAGTTCATACATCTATATATGTTACCATTTGTAATTTACCCAAGAATGGTCATCAATTGACCCTTTACCTCATGCAAGCACATCTGGATGCCTCTACTCAATTCTCATAGAAGCGCCATTTTACACCTTTACCCAATTTGCATCAAAGCGTGTTTTTATGCCTCTACACCATTCTCATGGAAGTGCCTTTCAATGCCTGCTGTAAACACAGTCATTTTGAGCAGGTTTTCTTAGTGCTACATTTTTTTATGTGAATGACCATTACGTCAGATCACATGATCACTGTTAAGACCTGGTTATAATTGGCTATTTAAAGTAACTGGGTCATATTCTCCACTTTCCAAAATTTAGACCACTGATTTCATTTAGTACTTTCTTGAGCGTTCATGATTAGAATCACTACTAAGAAAACTTCCATAGCTTAAGTAAAGGCTCTGATAGTGATATAGGGAGCAATTAGTTTTTATAAGTTATCAAATTCAGATGAATTAGTGATGTAGTCACAGACAAAACTTATACATTTTGAGTATGAGAAATGGCAGCTACAGTTGGTCATGCAGCTTCATTGGCTTGATGATGAACGAGAGATCTCAAAATTTTAAAGTGCATAAAAAAATTCTTCCTTGGAAAAGAATTATACAGCTATAACAATCGGACTTTACTCTTAAATCTTTCAATATATAATAGATGTGTACCAAATATTTACAGTGGTTAAAATTGATGTTGAATGTAACATGTACTACACTGCTTAACAGTCAACAGTCAGGCCTATGTGTATGGAGTCAAATAGGTAACAGGCAGGCCTATGTGTATGGAGTCAAACAGTTAACAGTCAGGCCTATGTGTACAGAGTTGAATAGGTAACAGGCAGGCCTATGTGTATGGAGTTGAATAGGTAAACAGGTAGGCCTATGTGTATGGAATCAAATAGGTAACAGGCAGGCCTGTGTGTATGGGGTCAAATAGGTAACAGACAGGCATATGTGTATGGAGTCAAACAGTTAACAGGCAGGCCTGTGTGTATGGAGTCAAATAGTTAACAGGCAGGCCTATGTGTATGGAGTCAAATAGGTAACAGACAGGCCAGTGTGTATGGAGTCAAACAGTTAACAGGCAGGGCTATGTGTATGGAGTCAAACAGTTAACAGACAGGCCTATGTGTATGGAGTCAAACAGTTAACAGGCAGGGCTATGTGTATGGAGTCAAACAGTTAACAGACAGGCCTATGTGTATGGAGTCAAACAGGTAACAGGCAGGCCTATGTGTGTGGAGTCAAATAGGTAACAGGTGCACTGCACTATGTAACTTTGGTACATGTATATGAACTGGCTAAAATGCTATACACTCTATGAGGTAAAGGGTTAAAAAAATCTCACTTCATATATCTTGAAGGGTTTGAATTTAGCTTCGATAAAAGTGTTACTCTGATATACATTTATAGACTGGTTAACACTCTATCTTCATGATGTGATTCATGTAGTTCTTTTACATTAGGTGGATTGTAAAATGTGCTGAATCACAAAAGCTCTTGGGAGTGGAGGTGGAAAATAACATTACTTAATAGGAAAGTTGTTAGTAGAGATAGACAATAACATTACTTGATAGGAAAGTTGGGAGTATAGTTAAAAAATGACATAACTTGATAGGAAAGTTGTTAGTAGAGGTAGAAAATAACATAACTTGATAGAAAAGTTATTAGTAGAGGTAGAAAATAGCATAACTTGATAGGAAAGTTGTTAGTAGAGGTAGAAAATAACATAACTTGATAGGAAAGTTGTTAGTAGAGATAGAAAATAACATTACTTGATAGGAAAGTTGTTAGTAGAAGTAGAAATAACATTACTTGATAGGAAAGTTGTTAGTAGAGGTGAAAATAACGTTACTTGATAGGAAAGTTGTTATTAGAGATAGAAAATAACATTACTTGATAGGAAAGTTGTTAGTAGAGGTGAAAATAACATAACTTGATAGGAAAGTTGTTAGTAGAGGTAGAAAATAACATAACTTGATAGGAAAGTTGGGAGTATAGGTAAAAAATAACATTACTTGATAGAAAAGTTGTTAGGAGAGGTAGAAAATAACATTACTTGGGATTATAGGTAGAAAATAACATTAATTGATAGGCGATATACAATATAGATATTTAATGTAGCTTTAAAAAATATTTCAGTCATTTCGCTATGATGTCTGCAGTGTGGTAGTTTATTGTGATGTCTAGCACTGGGGCATCGTGTCACAGACATATAGCATGATGTCCTACCCAATCACATTATCCTGACACCAGGCCGACCAGTCCTAACACTAACCTCTTAATGCTGAGTGCCTAGCGAGGCAGTTATTAGTACCATTTTTTATTAGTCTTTGGTATGACTTGACTCGGGTTGGATCATGCAATCTCCCACATCCGACACTCTAATCACTAGGCCGCCGGAGTGGTATAATTGATAGGAAAGTTGGGAGTGGAAATAGAAAATAACATTAATTGATAGGAAAGTTGGGAGTAGAGATAGAAAATAACATTAATTGATAGGAAAGTTGGGAGTGGAGATAGAAAATAACATTAATTGATAGGAAAGTTGGGAGTGGAGATAGAAAATAACATTAATTGATAGGAAAGTTGGGAGTGGAGATAGAAAATAACATTAATTGATAGGAAAGTTGGGAGTGGAGATAGAAAATAACATTAATTGATAGGGAAGACAGATATGGACCTCAAAATCTACCATCTTGATGTCAATCTTATTTTCTTATTTCAGGCTCATATTGCCCAGCAGGAACTCAGGATCCTGCTCAATACAAGTGCCCAGCTGGTACCTACAACAACGTGACTCTGGCTGATAGTGACCAGGATTGTCTCCCTTGCCCAGGTCAGTTATCTTTCTAAAGTACAAGTCCTACAGGTATGTGGTATCAACTATCTCAGCTATAGGTGTCATTCTTGAGAATCTGATTATATATATACATATCTCTCTCTCTCTCTCTCTCTCTCTCTCTCTCTCTCTCTCTCTCTATATATATATATATATATATATATATATATATATATATATATATATATATATCTGTGTGTGGCAATGATTAAGTTTATTTTGCATTTAGTTAATATTTCTTGTAAGATTATTAAATAACTGCCCCAGGAAATACATACGGTGAAACCAACATTTAAGTATAGGGGCATATTTAGATGAGGACAACCAAGACATGTGATCAAGTGTAAATTGGATTGAATATGATGCACATTGTTGGCACAAAGAAAGCAATGTATTTGAAACTTGTACTGCATGCCACACTGGTGATAATGTTGACTTTTTATGGACCCTGATTGGTGCCCAACCAGCACTGTAAAAGTCCATGGTAATTGACAATTTTCCTCTTCCTGACCCAGATTAGTGCCCAAACAGCATTGTAAAAGTCCATGGTAATTGACAATTTTCCTCTTCCTGACCCAGATTAGTGCCCAACCAGCACTGTAAAAGTCCCTGGTAATTGACAGTTTTCCTCTTCTTGACCCAGATTAGTGCCCAAACAGCACTGTAAAAGTCCATGGTAATTGACAATTTTCCTCTTCCTGACCCAGATTAGTGCCCAAACAGCATTGTAAAAGTCCATGGTAATTGACAATTTTCCTCTTCCTGACCCAGATTAGTGCCCAAACAGCACTGTAAAAGTCCATGGTAATTGACAATTTTCCTCTTCCTGACCCAGATTAGTGCCCAAACAGCACTGTAAAAGTCCATGGTAATTGACAGTTTTCCTCTTCCTGACCCAGATTAGTGCCCAAACAGCACTGTAAAAGTCCATGGTAATTGACAGTTTTCCTCTTCCTGACCCAGATTAGTGCCCAAACAGCACTGTAAAAGTCCATGGTAATTGACAGTTTTCCTCTTCCTGACCCAGATTAGTGCCCAACCAGCACTGTAAAAGTCCATGGTAATTGACAGTTTTCCTCTGGAAGGTTTATGATGAAGGTGCTGGTCACTCAATAATCAGAAGTGAAAAAACTTTTGTAAAGACATATTAGTGTTAAATTTACAAAGGAGAATAATAATTTATCTTAGATTAATAATGGTACATGTATATACTTGACCTTATTTGTGTACACTTTTACAGGCGTCATTAAAAGAACATGTCATATATTTTTTTAAAATATATTTCATTGTGATTAATTTATGTATGCATATTTATTATTTCACAACATTTCATATGATGAATTAAGTTAATCATTGTGTGATTTGATAGGGTTCTGATAAAACTGTCCTTGCCAAAATTTGATCAGCTTTTGGTTATCAATTTTAGGTGGTCATTACTGTGCTGGAGAGGGTTTGTCAGAGCCCACAGGTATCTGTGCTGCAGGCTGGTACTGTTCTGGTGGGGCCTATAGTGAACTGCCAGACAGCAACTTCTCTGATACATACAGCATCAACAGTACATGTCCCATTTACTCACTGAACTTTACGGGAGGAAAGTGTCCACCAGGTAATATACCTATTTATCTGTCTATGAACATGTCTTTATATATGTCAACCAGTTGTTTGCTCAGTTAATGCTGTTTACGTTGGCCCACAAGTAAAGCCATCATATACAAATTTATCATGTTGGCCATAAATTCTTTGATCAGTCCAATATTGAAACAAATAATGCTGATATCAAAATGTATAATAATAATAATATTAAATAAACATTTAGCTAAAGAACTAATCTACCTTGAGGCCCTCATACAAAAGAATTTTTTTTATTTTAACTGCATCGCTCAGGCCACTGGATATACTGGGTTTGGAAGAAGGAAATAGAGTGGGTATTTCTAATCACAACTGGAATACTATTCTAGAGCAAATTTCCAGAGTATTGGAAACCTCTTTTTTATATAATTCCTAATTTGGTTTGTAAATTTTGTACTGTTTGGTAGACATGGATCACAGGTGGGGAGTATTACAAGGTAGACTATACTGAAATAATGATTGTATATATTCAAGAGCACTATTATTGGATATCCTGTACATTAATTTGACTTTTCTCAACTAGATTAGGTCTTAATAATTTTAATTTACCAGCTAAAGTTTCCTTGATTTCTTTCCGGATTGATATTAGTCACAATGCTCTTTTTTGGAGTTATGCTAGGTTTGCTATGTTTTTATCATTTGAATTACCCCATATTGTATTGAATTAGCCCATATTGTATTACAGTAGTCTAAATAGGGTTGTATGTAACTGTTATAAAATAGTTTTATGTGTCTTTGAGGGAGAAAATGTCTTATCCTACAGAGAAGCCATAAAATTGAATTACCTTTCTACTGGTATGTTTGATACGTTCAGTCCATGATAGGTTATTATCTACCAAAACACCAAGTAATCTGTCATGACAGGACATTTACAAATTTTTATCCTTCCATATCATAGTTCATCACTATCAAGATTTGTCCATTTTTGCCGTGTTAAGATAAGTAATATTTTAGTTTTACCAGTATTTACCACCATGCCATTGCATGTGCACTAGCTTTCCAGTTTGTTTTGGGCATCCTGTAAAGAAATTTCTAGTTCATGCTATGTGTTTTGGATGTCAGACAATGATGTGTCATCTGTATAGAGATCGATAGATGAAATTAAGTCCTCTAGTAAAAGTGGTAGGTCATTAATAAATAAAATGAATAGTAATGGACCTAGAATTGAGCCTTGTGGTACTCCATATCTAATTGTTCCAGGTTCAGACAGAACATTATTTATATAAACGTGTTGTATTCTCTCACTTTAGTATGAAGTAAACAATCTAACTGTGCTTTCATCACATTGGTAAATTTTCAGTTTCTTCAAAAGGATGTCTTGATTCACCGTGTCCAAAGCTTTCTTGAAATCTACAAATACGGATCCTATTATTCTACCTTGATCAAGTGCTTGAAGCCATTTATCAGGGAGATCAAGGCAGTCTCACATGAACGTTTCTGTCTAAAGCCTGATTGATTTAAGGTGTAACAGCAAGTGTTTGGTTAAATAAGACATGAATGAGTTATTGACATGTTTTTCAATCAATTTTGACAAGTTTTTGGTAGTATTGCGATTGGCCATTAGTTATCAGCATCATCCTTGGAACCAGATTTGTGAATAGCCATTACTTTTGCCATTTTCCATAGTTTGAGGACAGATGAGGTTGCAATACTTAAATTGATAATGAATGTTATGCTATCTGAAATAATTCAGACTGACATTTTAATGAGTCAAGGACCTGATCAAGTCCTATAGATTTCTTGGCATCAAGTTCATTGAGACATTTTTTGACAAAGTTTTTTGATACTGGTGGGTTAGAGAAACATGCTTCCTTAGAGATTTTGCTGCTGCAGAACTTTTTCAGTTCATTAATGTTCTTTTCTATGACTGGTTCCTTTAACTTTGTGGTAATGTTGGTGTAAAAATCTTTGAAAACATTTGCAATATCAGTGTCATCAGTGACTATGGTGTCATTTACCAGAAGTGAGTGAATTTTATTTGTCTGGTCTTTGTGTGTTCCTCCAGTGAGTTCATTGAAAACTTCCCAAATAGAATTTGTGTTGCTCTTTTTGTTTTTAAGCATTAATTGATAATAAGTTTTTTTCGCTTTTTTAATCATGCTTGTCATTTAATTTCCCCATACTTTATATTGTGCATGGTTTCCCATAGCCTTGAATTGGGCTCATGTTTTCATAGCATCTAGGATTTCAGTAGTAAGCCAGTTAGGTTGGATTTCATACTTGATGTACTTTCAGTGGTGCATGCTTAGAGACTACATCCATAATAAGTCAGTACACACCCTAAGAGCTTCATCTATGTCATCCAAATTATGGATCATATTCCATGGAACTTTATATAGGTCATCGAGAAATTGTTCTTCCTTTAAATATTTAACAATTTGTAAGTGATAGTTTTGTGTGCATTTTTCCTATTTCTCTTACATTTGACCTTTATTGTCCAAAAAAATTGGATAGTGGTCATTAAGACCAAATTTGGTACATTAACGTAAGAGACATTGTCAGGTATGTTGGTATGAATGTGATCAATAAAATGATGAGTTAAAACTACGGTTATTATTGATAGAAGGTTTGGATAAATCTAGAACAGATAATTCATTCTAATGAGTAAAGAGCAACTTGCCCAGCTGTATTTTACTAGGCCTCCATTACCAAATATGCTGTCACTCATCAATCATGTCATGTCATATAAATCTACCAACAACCTCGGCTTTTTCTTGTTGCCATTAAAAAAGAGAGTTTTGCAATCTCATTGCTGATTGATGATATTTCATTAAAGTAATCACAGTGTAACTAGCATTGTTTTACAGCTTACACTGACATTGTGAAGTATCATACCATTTTACTATGCAATATATTGTAGCATTTTAAAACACTAGAAACATCTGGAGATTGTGGTATCAATCCAAGAGAAAACCATACTTTTAATTCAGGTCTAATCTGTTGCAGGAAATTACTGCCCAGCTGGAAGCAGTGCACCATTCCCATGCCCACTGGGCAAATTCTGTGATGAGTATGAGAGCAGTATCCCCAAAGGCGACTGCTCTGCAGGCTTCTTTTGCAATGGCTCAGCCTCTGTTCCAAACCCCATGCCATGCTCCAAGGGACACTATTGCCCACCAGGTACAACACTGGAGCAACCATGCCCACCAGGAACATTTTCCAGTAAGCATTCACATTATTTCTATTTTGTTAGTAATATATTAAAATGGTCTTGAACTCTTTGAGTATTAAAATGGAACTTTTACTTAAATCATGCCTGTTCTCAGGTATAAAAAAAAACATCAGAACTTTGCTGGAATATCTTATAGGAAATGATCTATAAGGGTATTGATACTGTCTTTGATGGGTTTAGAAATATAGTAATACTTGTCATAGCAGAAAGACTTCTGTGAAAAAGACATCTGCCTATGTAGGACATCATTCTTTAGACTGCATATAAAGCACACTTGTCTATAAAATATACTGGTAAAGAAATGACCCTTGTACATCTGTATATAATGTATTCTTGTTCACAAAGTATGGTTATTTCCAAAACACACACACAGGACAAACTTTTGTGGTCCCTGGAGAATCCTTTATATACTAAATATTCTGAGTAAATTCTCAGTATCATCTTGAAAGTTTTTATAGAATTCAATGTCAGATATTGTCCTAGAATTCAATGCTAGATACTGTCCAAGAATCCAGTGCCAGATATTGTCCTAGAATCTAGTGCCAGATATTGTCCTAGAATCTAGTGCCAGATATTGTCCTAGAATTCAATGCTAGATACTGTCCTCGAATTCAGTGCTAGATATTGTCCTAGAATTAAGTGCTAGATATTGTCCTAGAATCTAGTGCTAGATATTGTCCTAGAATTCAATGCTAGATACTGTCCTAGAATTCAGTGCCAGATATTGTCCTAGAATCTAGTGCCAGATATTGTCCTAGAATTCAGTGCTAGATATTGTCCTAGAATTCAATGCAAGATACTGTCCTAGAATTCAGTGCTAGATATTGTCCTAGAATTCAGTGACAGATATTGTCCTAGAATCCAGTGCCAGATATTGTCCTAGAATTCAATGCTAGATACTGTCCTAGAATTCAGTGCCAGATATTGTCCTAGAATCTAGTGCCAGATATTGTCCTAGAATTCAGTGCTAGATATTGTCCTAGAATTCAATACCAGATATTGTCATAGAATTCAGTGCTAGATATTGTCCTAGAATTCAGTGCTAGATTTTGTCCTAGAATTCGATACCAGATCTTGTCCTAGAATTCAATGCCAGATATTGTCCTAGAATTCAATGCCAGATATTGTTCTAGAATTCAATGCCAGATATTGTCCTAGAATGTAAGCTCATCGGTTATTTAGTTTGTGTATGTACAAGTAACTTTCATCTGAAACAATTGTTTATTGTACACATCTTTGAAATATTTAAAATATTTACTATTACTACATGGTTGAAAATTCCAATCAGATAACAGAAATTCCATCTTCAGAATGTCCCCACATGATGATGTTCCATTCATTTTTTTTGGTGGGGTTGGGTGTGGGTGGGAGGGGGTGGGTATAAAAGTGCTTGGAAAGTGATTAGTAGGAATAAAAAATAATCAATACTTAGGGATACTAAAATTTAAAGTTTTCACTCAAGCTCCTGGACATGTTCAGCTTGATCACAAAGTTCATACTTCACTCCACATTTCAGTGATGGCAACCTCAGCTGTTATATTCCACTGCTATTCAGTTCCTACATTTACCTCATAGGAACAATATATTTGAATGAGAGACCTCAGCTGATTCCATACCTCCTTGTATATCATTCTGACATTGTTTTCTTTATTCCCCACCCCATTGCTTCACAGAAAGATTTTTTTTAAAAATAATTTGTTGCATTATCTTGGTTTGGTAGAGTTTTTGGTCAGGACAGTTGGAAATGTGCCCATGCTATATTTACAGACGATAACTGCATTTATGTTTTTTTCTTCTCTCCAATTCAGTAGTTACAAACATATAAATGGCTAAAAGAACAGCACATTCCATTTTCCTGAGTTGAAATTTCAAAGCATAACTATCTACTTCTCCCAACTGCTGGTCTTGTATGGAGGAAAATAAGTGGTCTATTTCAGCATCTTAATACAATATGTATATGCTAACTGACTTTATACAATGTATATATGCTGACTGACTTTATACAATATATATGCTGACTGACTTTATACAATGTATATATGCTGACTGACTTTATACAATGTATATATGCTGACTGACTTTATATGTGACTTTGTACAATGTATATATGCTGACTGACTTTATACAATGTACATATGCTGACTGACTTTATTCAATGTATATATGCTGTCTGACTTTATACAATGTATATATGCTGACTGACTCTATACAATATATATATATATATATATATATATATATATATATATATATATATATATATATATATATATATGTGCTGACTGACTTTATACAATGTATATATGCTGACTGACTTTATACAATGTATATTTGCTGACTGACTTTATACAATGTATATATGCTGACTGACATTTACAGAATAATGATGGAAAAATTGTAATGAGATAAAGGAAGCATATTTTTTATGTATTAATGATTCCATGGATGTATGCATCATATTAAAGAATGAGAAATTTGGATTCTTCAGTAACAATTTTCATGTGCAATATAGTGTCAAAATTACTCCTTTTTTAGCTTCTGGAGCGCATTGCCCCCTTGCCCCTCCCCAGGGCTTTGTGCTAGACTCAGAAGGGAGCCTAGGCAGCCTCTTGACCCCTGGCCTACTTTTCAGTATTGTGGTTTTTCCCAATTTTAACCCATGTTACTATATACTTGCAATATACATAAATAACTGTGAGTTATTTTTGAGTATCACTGTTTGAATTATATTTTGGGTCAAACATCAACTGTGAGCCAGTAATGTATGTGTTATATAAAACATTTCATAATTCAAATTCATTTTCTTGTCATTTATATTATAACTTTGTTGCAAAAACTAAAGATGTATGGAGGGTTGAATAGTGTAAAACATTTACACCTCTTCCTTGATAACTCATGGACAGTGGGGTCCTTGAACACTGACCATGGCATATGTAAGGGTGCAAGATGGCAAGTTTGGTTGCTGATTGTTGAAACATGTCAGTTACTATTGGGTGTTAAACTGCATTGATGAAGTATCCCAATGTTTAGTTGCTATGTCAAAAGATTTCATACACTTTAGAGTTATGGTGTTTGCAATATATGCAATGAAAAAAATGTTACCTCTTGTTGCTGCACTTCACAATGTCAAACTGTCAACCAAGAGTTCTAAAATTTAGTTTTGCTTGCTTTCAGATATCGCATCCTTTTCTGAATCACAGCTGTGTTTTAACACTTTGAATTTCAAAAATTAAAAGATGAATATTTTGACTATCATAAAAATCACATTTTGCATATTTTTATAAGGAGTAAAGTCTGAATTTAAAGAAATAATTCTGCTGATCATGAACTTACCAGTAATCTTGAAAACAGATGGCTTAAATATTTCATTCAAGGCAGTGATGTGTAAAAACTTTTGATCTTCAGCAAAGCCAGCCTTTCCTTCACATTGCCAAAAATCAGCAAAGCCAGCCTTTCCTTCACATTGACAAAGATCAGCAAAGCCAGCCTTTCCTTCACATTGCCAAAGATCAGCAAAGCCAGCCTTTCCTTCACATTGCTAAAGATCAGCAAAGCCAGCTTTTCCTTCACATTGACAAAGCAACAGGGAACAAAACAAAGCTAAGGCTCTTTAACAGTAATGTCCTGAGTGCATTTGTAAATGGCTCCAAGTACTGGAGACTTGTAACAAGAATATTTCACTCAATAGAGACCTTCCAAAATAAGTGTCTGTGGAAGATCCTTCAAATTTTCTGGCTCAGAAAGTTCCCAAACAGAGTGCTGCATCAGAGGACAAACGCAAAACCTGTCGTCCAGGTAAAGATGGAGATGGCTTGGACATGTGTTGTCAAATTTCACCGGATACACTACCAAAAATAGCCTTGCACTGGGCACTGGACAGAAAGCTTCAAATGGGTCCAGTCAATAGAGAGAAGGTGAAGGCCAGTTGAGAAGCAGATGAAGGCATGCAGCCTGACATGTGAAACCATCAACAGACAGGCTGCAGACTGGCAGCATTGGTGCTCTCTATTGGAAGCCTTATGTGCTATATAAGGCATGGAGACAATTGAATGAATGAATGGTCAGCCAGTTTAGTGGTGGTTGTTTATCCGACTTCTTTACCTTTTAATTGTCTCTTTCACAATTCTGCTGTATAAACTGCCATAAAAGAGTTTTACTTTAGCTCTAAGCAGGACTCTTTACCTTTTATACATACTACAGGTTGCAGGCATATATCTTAGTGGTAAAGAAATCTGTCCCTCTCTCTCCTTTTTTTTTTTTATGGGGGAGAGTTACTAAGATTATTGAAAATTGCATTTTTCAAAACAAAAGTGTTGTGATGGGTGGGTAAAAAATTGTGTTTGTATGACATGTTGTGTTATATCACAGATGAGTACTGCTCTCCCTTGACATACAAAAATGCAATAGTCAGGGTCCATAACTGCCATTCATGTCATGTATTGAACAGTGGCATAGCAAACATTAATGAAAATTGTGAGTGTATTTGTGTGTTGGGGAGATAAACAAAACAACAGTCAAATGTACCAGTCATATATATAGTAATGCTGTAAGTTTATGTAAATTTTGTGTTGTTTTGTACTGCAATAAGAATATTTAAAAAAAAAGGAAATAAAAAATATCATACCAAACATCCGGTTGTTTTCTTTCAACCAATATTGTTGTAGATGAGCCCATGCATAACGTTAAAAATGATGTAAACACCTAATTTTAATAAATATACTTGCCAGCTATAATTTTTATGCACAGCTGCATCAAGTTTAAAGTGAAAGTATTATTATTATTATTATTATTATTATTATTATTATTATTATTATTATTATTATCATTATTATTAATATTATTATTATTTAAAATGATGAAAAAATATCATTACTTGCCCAATAGAGGATTCAATTAAGGTTTGACTTGAGGCCAATGCTTCCTGGTGTTAAAAGCTTATTCTTTTTTTAATTAGAAGCTCACAGTGACATATTTACCATTTCTACACCCATTGCACAGTTAAAAAATGAACATCTATCTGTAACAAGTGCACTGAGTAATGTCAAGTCATTTGAATTAATAATAATGAAATATCAGTCGATCGGTTACGTATGATGATTAGTGTGACGATTAGTGTGATAATGTGACAATTCCAAAACATGGAATAACATTTTTAAAAACCAACAAAATAATAAACTTGTGTACATCTATGTAATACATTTAAAACCATGCAGTCATGTCAAAAACAAGCACATTTGTTCACAAGAAGTACTAATCCAAAATAGAGCAAACATTGTTCACACACATGATGTGTATTTCCCACTGGAATTATTTCATGGTTTTAGATTGTTTGAGACCAGATGATTCTTCTGATATTGCATACCTGCACAATTTTAAAGGACTCGTCCAGGTTTTCTTGAATGCAAATATGGCTTAGGAAACAGCATAAGGTATTTCCAGAGATTTTCCTGATCACTGTCTATGGTAGATCTGACATCCTGTTCATTGGGGTCCAAGTTTTTTCTTTTGGCACTGAAGTAGAAATGGACAATGTCAGCATCAGTCTTATGTTGAACAGTGGGTCAGTCCTCATCAATTTTCATCCAAGGCTGAACATCATCAGAAGAGTTCATATGTCCCTATAGCACAGCTTTACATCCTCTTCTGTGAATCCCTCAGAATCACAATCCTATTCACAGAATAAACTTTCCTTTTCCTGAACATTTCTATTTCAAGATTAAATGTCTTTATTCACTCAGAAATACTGATAACACTGTATTCACTAAAAGTGGGTGTCTTATTTCACTAGAAAGTGAGACTGAATGGACTTTGTAGGTACATTTTATAAAGGATCATCTATCTCTTCTGGGCTGTTTTGCAGCAAATTACAGAAAGTAGTTGCAGGTTCAAAAGACATGACACCACTAATCTTTTAAGTGATCGGTTCCATCTAGGTGTCATTATACAATGGTCAACAATTAACTGGTCTTCTTTATATTCCGTGTGCTATATTTACAGAGATTAAGTCACTAATCTGCCAAGGTGACTTTACTGCTGAAGACAAATTGAACAGTCCTGTGTACCTTTGCCAAACACAGTAGTTGACAGGGACCAAAGACAATTATGACTTATTAGAGACATTGGTAATTTTGGGTGTGCAATAGCCTTGTTGGAATACAATATCTTACGTTGCCTGAGACAGTAGTGGATAATTAGAGTTAGACTGTGACTGTAAAAACACGTTCTGGTAATCTCCAAATCAAATACAGTAGTTTTGAAGTAAAAAGTTTGAGCTGATAATTTAAAATTATTTCTTTTAATTTTTTTTTTTTAAATTAGAGCATTTATAATTTTGATTATGGGATCCATAGTGTTACCACATTATATCCAGAACTGCATTATAGCAAAGAGCATTATAATGGGGTAGAGCTGTACTATTCCTGTGTCAAGTCAGTGCATAGCTGACAATTTGATCCAGAACACTTTCCTACAGGTAAGTCAAAAAAAAAAAAAATGAAAAAGAAAAAAGACAGAATATGTGCATTTTATTACAATGTCTGGTTACTTTCAAATAAATCATTGCAGATTTGTAGAACAATCCACTGCCAAATGAGTGTGTGATTTTAACCAGAAATTAGAACCAACTCAACACCTGGATGTTATTGTAATATCAGCACCGTTCATGTTTTGTAGTCACCTTGAAATCTCTTAGTTAGCCTGTGTCATCATATCAAAGGACTTTTTAGTCCTCAACAGTAGTCAATCAAACGAAGCTGCTGAAGAGTTCTTAAAGGCTATTTTATCCTTTTGATTTCGATGTGTTTTCATGGCCCTAGTCATTAGTCTTCAGACATCACGTCAGTATAGCTTATGTGATAATGTGTTTTTGTTTCTCATTTATTCCCCATTACTTTGGAAATAGAATCAGATATCATAACATTTAAACTGTGTGAAAATTAAATGTTCAGCATAATTAGACTTTTTAGAAAAGTTTTACTTTCTTAATTTCTTTTTTGTGGTTCACATCTGTAAAAAGATTTAGAGATCTTATTATGGTTATTTTGTAAAGTTTTCAAGGTTTGGTTAAATTAGGGAGTGGTGTATTTAAGAACATTTGAAAAATGTATATAAATCTGTTTTCAGATACAACTGGTAAAGCTGACATAACAGAATGTCTTCCATGCACTGCTGGTTACTACTGCCCGTCTTATGGCATGGTTATACCAACAGAACTCTGCAGTGAAGGCTACTATTGCCCAGGGGGCATAAGTACACCCATGCCCCCATCATATCCCTGCAGCCCTGGTTACTTCTGCCTGAATGGCAGTGCAAATCAGACTGGTTGTCCATCAGGCACCTACCAACGTTCATTTGTGATGAGTTCATGTGACATCTGTCCAGCTGGTTTCTACTGCCAGGCTTTTGGTAGGTGATTTAAAAAGTCAACTTTAAATAAATATAGTCATTTCATTATGTTTAGGAAAATCATTTGTAAAGATTCAGTCTATGTAAACTTAGTTCACTGATTGGAAAATTGTATTACTTTACATTTTTGCTACACATGCAAGCATATAATAAAAAGTAAATTTTTTGCTGTCCTTAAAAAATTCACCCAAAACGTAAAGATAAATTGGGTACATTAAAGTCTTGAGTATCTAGATTTAATTTATTGTTTTTTTAGATCTATTGCCAACCCATGTCTCAGTTCAGCCCATTTATTAAACCATTACAAACTATCCACACAAGCACTTGTCTGTACAAATTCCTGTCATCCAAGAAATCCAGATTACTTGTTATTTCTGTATTAATATTTGTAGGTAGTTTCCTCTTGAAGTCAGAATTCATGTGTATTAATAATGCTTTGTCTTTGCCAATGTATGTGACTTAGAAAATCAATAAAATTCTTGTATTTCATTGATTATTTTGTTTCCATAATTTTACAAGTTGGTGATCGATTAAGACCACTGTTATACTAGGTCAAAGTTCAGGGCTTATGCTTATTCTTTACTTTATCTTAAAACAAACACCTTTGCAGTGTGAGTTTGTAGATTTTTGTATATCTCTTATACCAAGCAACATCAATAGAAGATTGAAAGTGAAAACTGAAAGTCACAAATTTTGTTTATTGTCTTGTGTGGTAATTTTACACATTTACTTGTCTGTTAATTCCACACAATTACTTGTCTGGTAATTTCACACAATTATTTGCATTTCATTCCCATATTTCAGGTGGTATTGGAGTTTCTGATCCGACTGAATGCCCTGCAGGCTCCTATTGCCCAGAAGGCACAAAATTTGCTGCTGAGTATCTATGCCCAGCTGGTTACTATAGCAACATAACTGGTCTGGCCAATGAAACGCAGTGTACACCATGTGACCCAGCTTACTACTGCAGTGGAGAAGGTGGATTGGCAGATTAAAAACTTCTTTTTTTTTAAATTATGTTATTTAAGAATAATGTCTGCTAGTTTGGTCTGAATATTTAAAGTCACATAATACTTAATAAGTTTCATTTTAACATTTAAATTATGTACCTTTATTTTAACATTTAAATTATGTACCTGTGGTGCATCATTGTTCTAAACTATTGACACTGTCAGTGCAATAGAAGCATAAGATTATTGCATATTATGATACCTGAGATAAAGCACTACAAATATTAAATATATTTGAATAATATCCAAAGATCATCTCATACAGTTTGAAATCTGTTTACGGCATCTGTCTTTTTTTGTACCATAAGACAGTATATAGAGATCATATTTTTTAAAATTCAGAGATTAAGGGCATTTGAGAAGGTTTATTGTTTGAATTTTTCTGATTATTAATAAAATAGGAGGTAAAACAAAATTCTAAACAAATTGGGTTTATCTGAAATAATAAACAAATTCTGAGTAATTTTTATTTCAGTAACTAAAATTCATAAATTGTCTTCACAGTAGACAAAAAACGAAGTGTTGTCACAATAAACAAAATTTTCTCATTATCTCCACAGGAAATACGAAACCAACGGGCCTCTGCTCACCAGGTTACTATTGCTCACTTGGGGCTTACAACTCAACTCCTACAGATGGTGTTACTGGCAATATGTGCCCTGCAGGGCAATACTGTCTTGAGGGCAGCATTACTGGTATGGGTTGCCCATTGGGCACTTTCAGCAACAGGCAAGGACTGCAAGCCAGTGGTGACTGTACCTCATGTACGCCTGGGTACTATTGTGGCAGTACTGGACTTACAGTAGAATCAGGTCATTGCTGGGCAGGTATGTTGTAACTGTAAAGATTGTTAATCTCATATACTGTAAATTGGCATTTTTCATGTTTCCATTTGAATATTTTTCATGTGGGGGATGATTGAAGCTGTCATGTCTTATTAAGAAAAACAAAGAGTATGTCACCTTGAGAGATCTCATTAAATCTAATTAATGAAGGCATTCATCTGTTTTTGAACTGGAGGTCCTTAAAGCCTAAGTATCCTTTATAAACATTTTACTTGAACACAGTGTCCTTTACAAACATTTTACTTGAACACAGTGTCCTTTACAAACATTTTACTTGAACACAGTGTCCTTTACAAACATTTTACTTGAACACAGTGTCCTTTACAAACATTTTATGTGAACACAGTGTCCTTTACAAACATTTTACTTGAACACAGTGTCCTTTACAAACATTTTATGTGAACACAGTGTCCTTTACAAACATTTTACTTGAACACAGTGTCCTTTACAAACATTTTACTTGAACACAGTGTCCTTTACAAACATTTTACATGAACAGTGTCCTTTACAAACATTTTACATGAACACAGTGTCCTTTACAAACATTTTACATGAACACAGTGTCCTTTACAAACATTTTACATGAACACAGTGTCCTTTACAAACATTTTACATGAACACAGTGTCCTTTACAAACATTTTATGTGAACACAGTGTCCTTTACAAACATTTTACATGAACACAGTGTCCTTTACAAACATTTTACATGAACACAGTGTCCTTTACAAACATTTTATTTGAACACAGTGTCCTTTACAAACATTTTATTTGAACACAGTGTCCTTTACAAACATTTTATTTGAACACAGTGTCCTTTACAAACATTTTATTTGAACACAGTGTCCTTTTACAAACATTTTATTTGAACACAGTGTCCTTTTACAAACATTTTATTTGAACACAGTGTTCTTTATAAACATTTTACTTGAACACAGTGTCCTTTACAAACATTTTACTTGAACACAGTGTCCTTTTACAAACATTTTATTTGAACACAGTGTCCTTTTACAAACATTTTATGTGAACACAGTGTCCTTTACAAACATTTTACATGAACACAGTGTCCTTTACAAACATTTTACATGAACACAGTGTCCTTTACAAACATTTTATTTGAACACAGTGTCCTTTACAAACATTTTATTTGAACACAGTGTCCTTTACAAACATTTTATTTGAACACAGTGTCCTTTACAAACATTTTATTTGAACACAGTGTCCTTTTACAAACATTTTATTTGAACACAGTGTCCTTTTACAAACATTTTATTTGAACACAGTGTTCTTTATAAACATTTTACTTGAACACAGTGTTCTTTATAAACATTTTACTTGAACACAGTGTCCTTTACAAACATTTTACTTGAACACAGTGTCCTTTTACAAACATTTTATTTGAACACAGTGTCCTTTACAAACATTTTACTTGAACACAGTGTCCTTTACAAACATTTTACTTGAACACAGTGTCCTTTTACAAACATTTTATTTGAACACAGTGTCCTTTTACAAACATTTTATTTGAACACAGTGTTCTTTATAAACATTTTACTTGAACAACGTGTCCTTTACAAACATTTTACTTGAACACAGTGTCCTTTACAAACATTTTATGTGAACACAGTGTCCTTTACAAACATTTTACTTGAACACAGTGTCCTTTACAAACATTTTATGTGAACACAGTGTCCTTTACAAACATTTTACTTGAACACAGTGTCCTTTACAAACATTTTACTTGAACACAGTGTCCTTTACAAACATTTTACATGAACAGTGTCCTTTACAAACATTTTACATGAACACAGTGTCCTTTACAAACATTTTACATGAACACAGTGTCCTTTACAAACATTTTACATGAACACAGTGTCCTTTACAAACATTTTACATGAACACAGTGTCCTTTACAAACATTTTACATGAACACAGTGTCCTTTACAAACATTTTACATGAACACAGTGTCCTTTACAAACATTTTATTTGAACACAGTGTCCTTTACAAACATTTTATTTGAACACAGTGTCCTTTACAAACATTTTATTTGAACAGTGTCCTTTACAAACATTTTATTTGAACACAGTGTCCTTTTACAAACATTTTATTTGAACACAGTGTCCTTTTACAAACATTTTATTTGAACACAGTGTTCTTTATAAACATTTTACTTGAACAACGTGTCCTTTACAAACATTTTACTTGAACACAGTGTCCTTTACAAACATTTTACTTGAACACAGTGTCCTTTTACAAACATTTTATTTGAACACAGTGTCCTTTTACAAACATTTTATTTGAACACAGTGTTCTTTATAAACATTTTACTTGAACAACGTGTCCTTTACAAACATTTTACTTGAACACAGTGTCCTTTACAAACATTTTACATCACTACATCAGATCACCTTTTAAAACTTTGTGTTTTCCAAGTCGACAGTAGAATTACATGAGAGTTTGTTACACCTGACAGAAAATCGGTCCAACTTGAATAAAAAAATATTTACTTCTTTACTGAGAAGGTCTCATTAGGGTTGGCAGTATTGAAGCTCCTGATTTTATTGAACTAAACAAGTATTTGCACATATTATTTGCACATATTGTATCAGGAGTCATGCCAGACACTTAACTGCCAGATATACAGTACTTTCAAGAAAACCAATTTCAAATTATTAGAATGAGAATTTAGAAAAACTCTTCCTTTATTTGGCACAGATGAAGTGAATTGAAATTGATCCAGCTTTGTCATATTTGAAATTTTCAGAAATCATATGATTAGAAGTACTGCCTGTTTTTATTGTACAAGGATTTCTATGTATATTAATTATCATTATATCATTGCTTATTGTAAGATGTTTAAAAAAAATTAAAATGATGGATTGTTGTTCTTGTTGTTATTATTATTATTATTATTATTATTATTATTATTATCATTATTATTATTCCAGGTTACTACTGTAGTGGAAAATCAGAGGTGCCAAATCCATCAAAGCAGACTTATGGAGATGAGTGTTCAGCAGGTCACTACTGCCCAAATGGGACCCACACTCCGCAGCCATGTCCAGCTGGCACATTCCAGCCCATGACTGGGTTGAAAGATGTAATTGACTGCAGCAGCTGCAGTCCGGGTATGGATGAATATATACAATAAAATGGAGTTGTCTTCCTTGTTATAAAAGCCCCTCTAGAGGGGTGCCACATCCTCACGTAAAGCTGCCTGGTCCTGAATGTATAGCCTGTCTGATTCCCTACTATTGTGGGTGTATGCTCATAAATGTAAAATTTTGCTGTGTCTCTTTTCAAATGGGTAATCTTGAAGAGTGGTGCTCTCTCTCTCTCTCTCTCTCTCTCCATTAAACGTTTTGAACCAGTGCATTTTGAAAGCAAAATATTTTTTTTAAAAGGCATGATACATGCTTTTATCACAAACCCATCTACCCCAAAATAGAGAATGGAAGCAGCCACTATAAATATTAAAAAACTTGCCTACAACATGATATGTTTTTCAAGCAGTAGTATATTTTTACCACTTTATTCCTTGTAAGAGGTCACCCCTATTTGAGGTGACCTTTTCATTTCAAAGGTACTGACATTTAGACTGTGTCTGATTTATTGTTGGATACTGGATACTGTTATTTTTCTGTTATTGTTGGATACTGGATACTAGTTATTTTTCTGTTAAATATTTTAATTTAAAAGATATCATTAGCATTGTCTGATTTGACTTGAAAACGTTTGCAATGTTTAATTGCTACATTAACAAAAAATACGTAAAATTAGCTAAGAGTAGAAAAAAATTGGGTTTACATAAATATTTTAATTATAGATTTGAAATGTGAAGCAGGTAATTTAAATGAGACATGTGGGTTTAAACTTGTTGCAAGAAAAGGACTTTCTGTTGTATTTTTTGTTGTAAAGTAAAATGTTACCATGCAGAGACAAGCAGTCTTTTTAGTTATCATAATATCAAATTATCAGTCATTTATTCTTTTAGTTATCATAATATCAAATTATCAGTGATTTGTTCTTTTAGTTATCCTAATTGCAAATTATTAGTCATTTATTCTTTTAGTTATCCTAATTGCAAATTATCAGTCATTTATTCTTTTAGTTATCCTAATTGCAAATTATCAGTGATTTATTATTTTCATTTATCCAAACTGCAAAATGTTCAGTTATTTATTCTTTTAGTTATCCTAACTGCAAATTATCAGTGATTTATTCTTTTCATTTATCCAAACTGCAAAATGATCAGTCATTTATTATTTTAGTTATCCTAATTGCAAATTATTGGTGATTTATTCTTTTCATTTATCCAAACTGCAGAATGATCAGTCATTTATTCTTTTAGTTATCCTAATTGCAAATTTTCAGTCAGTTATAGTTTTAATTTATCCAAACTGCAAATTATCAGTCATTCATGATTTTACTTTATCAAAACTGCAAAATGAAGTCATTTATTCTTTTAGTTATTCTTATTGCAAATTATCAGTGATTTATTCCTTTCTTTTATCCAAACTGCAAATTATCAGTCACTCATACTTTTAATTTATCCAAACTGCAAAATGAACAGTAATTTATTCTTTTAGTTATCCTAATTGAAAATTATTAGTGATTCATTCATACTTTTGGGCAGTTAGGTCAATTCCAATTTCATTATATGTACACAATATTGTTGACCATGTAGAATACAGGACCTGACAGAATGTGCCAAATGTTTAGGGTTTGAACATAATTTTGAAATTTTCCAACTCAGAACCAAAAGCTTAAATAAAAACCCACATAATTAGTTAACATATGTTTTTTCTTATGTTTATTTTCAGTTTAATGCTGACATCATTAGAAATGTTATATGTTGTATTTGCATGAAAAAATATCCATTACATTTTATCATTTTGTACTTTTGAAAATGCAGTAGATATTGAGATTTGACAAAGCATTGACAAATTATTTTTAAAAAATCCATATATCTTCTTTGTAGGTTACTACTGTGAAAACGTTGGTCTGACAGCTGTGACTGGTAAATGCAGTGCAGGTTTCTATTGCACCATGGGAGCAAACAACAGTGCCCCTACAGATGGAACAACAGGTTGTCAAAAATTTCCCAAATCCCTGAATTATTTTATCCATTTCTGTCTTACCATTTGAGTAAACAGCAAACCTTTAAGCATTTCAAAAACTGTACTTGACAAAAATCAAACACACACATGATTGGTTTGGTTACATTTGAAATCACATCAAAAAATGAGAATTTAAATCATGTCAATAAATGTCAGTAAGGTTTGTTGCCAAGAGACAAACCTCAACATATAACTTTACCTGGTTAGGAAAGGATTCAAAACTACACTTTGCTGGATCCCAATCTTCATTCTAACCACTGAGTCACTGTGCATGGCTTTTATGAGAGGGGTAGGAAGTATCCATAAAACTGCATGCCTATTTTGTTCTAAGTTGGCAGAAAGAGCAACTTTAGGATTGTGTATGGATGCACAAGGTCATCAGGCAGAAAGAACAAGTTTAGGATTGTGTATGGATACACAATGTCATCAGGCAGAGGCATATTTGTACATCATATGAAACAAAACCTTTCACCCAACTTGAAACAAAATGTGAAATGTTTTGTATTTATTACTTACCCTCCTTTTGTCTACCTTTATATTTTAGCTGTTTAGTGTCATTTGAATTAAATCAAGTTAGGATTTATATTTATGTTTGAAAATCAGTGAATATTTCCTGTTTGGGTGGGTGATATGTTATTACCTATTGAACATCCATATCAAACAAGGGTCAACCTTGTAAGATTATAAGGATATTATGTCTTCGCTGAAGAGTTCAAATTATATACATATTTTAATTCAGTTTGCTGTGTGAATTTTTCAGTGTAAGTTAAATTGTGGAATCACCTAAGATAGTTATATAAAGTTGGCATAGATTAACCATTAAGGAATAATTTTGTACATATTTATTTTTCCTTCAGGTAACATTTGTCCACAGGGCCACTATTGTGTTGAAGGTTCCGTAACACCCACTCCTTGTGGTAATGGCACTTTCATGAACCACACTGGGGCATCAACATGCTACCCATGCCCAGCTGGCTACTACTGTGTGAATAGAGACAGGGCAGATATCTGTAAGCAAGGCTATTATTGCCCTGATGGTACTGGGGCTAATCTACGACCATGCCCACTGGGCACTTTTGGAAATACAACTGGACTGACTCAGGAGATTGAATGCACTCCATGCACAGGTTGGATAATTTGTCATTTATTTTTCTCTTAATTAATGTCCCAGAAATGTGGACGCTACTTTATCATACTGTTGTCAGTTTTTAGGAACAAGGCTAATTTCATTAGAAATAAATTCCTACAATTAAGACAACAAAAAGTATGATGAAATAACCATGATGTAGTTTGTTACAGTTGCATTTATTAATAAAAGTAATTACTTTGTTATGTCACAAATATATTTATTAATAAATGTATTTACTTTGTTATGTTGCAATTGCATTTATTAATAAATGTAATTACTTTGTTATGTCACAGTTGCATTTATTAATAAATGTAATTACTTAACTAAGAATGCAATTAATATTACCTTTTGTCTTCTATCTTGTAAGAGGGTTTATCATCCTAAGATTTTAGCAGTTTTGAACCTTTACATTTTGTACAGCTTTTGAGATCTTTGCTTGTTATTTGGAACAAGTATATATTTATGTTCATTGGAAGGGTATGTCTTCCAAAACTTTTTGGAAGTATTCTATTTCTAATTTGAGGACTTGTAATTGGTACTACATAGGCCAGGTTAAATTCTATACATACACACGTTTAGCAAAAGATATATTTGATAAATCTTTTTCATACATGTACTTAGCAAAGGAGTTATTTTATAAACCATATTTGCATGCAAATGCACATACACACACTTAGTAAAGGGGATATTTTATAAACCCTATTCACACACACATACACACAAAGGCAATTTTGTTATAAGCCTATTCACACACATTTGCATTATTAGCAAAGGAGATATTTTGATATGTTTAAAATAGCTTGTTGTTCTTTTACAGAATTTGCAGTCATATAATCTCCAACAAAATAATTCAGAGTTTAGTCACAATAACTGTTCCAATTCTTAAGAATCAATGTTGAATAATTTGTGACTGTATTATATTCAGCCAATAAAACAAAACAACATCATGTATTAAATATAACAACTTTGAAATCTTTGTCATTTTTACACAAGTACATTCAGGACATGAGAGCATTATTACAAGAAACAGTCAAGTAAATAATGTATATATGTTTTTTTTGCTCCTGAATATTCGATCAAAGGGCCATGATTCTTATTAGCTTTTCATGTTTTCTATTTATTTTTATCATATCAAATATAAATAGTTGAAATTAAAAAATTGAATATTTAGAATTTTCTCCTGGACAGGTGGTCATTTCTGTGGCACGCCTGGATCCCCAGGTGTTGACGGTCAGTGTCAGGCTGGATATTACTGTGAATCTGGAGTGGATACTGCCACACCCACCAGCTCTGCCCACACTGGCATTGGGAATGAATGTCCAGAAGGTTCTTACTGCCCTATAGGGTCCACTCAACCAAAGCCATGTCCTCCTGGCACATATACAAGCATCAAAGGTATATCAGCTTTTTGGTCTAACTTGTTTTTTCGGGAAGGGATTATACTTTTCCAGTGGCATTATTAGACTATGTATCAGTACTATGGTCAGCCTCTTGACAGTCTTGTTAGCCAGTGGTCACCCACTTTAACAAGTTGGTGTTCAACAGTATCTAGGATGGACATGCCGATGGTGATCTCAGTGGCCAACATATTACTGCAAAAAGATGGAGATAGAATTATCATGAATATTTGTTGATGTTTAAATTCGGCTCACTGATATTTTTTTACCAGCTTGCCAATAAAGTAACTTTAATCCGTACAAAGAAGTAAATCACTGGGAGATAACTCTGAATGAAGCTAGTCTCGCAGATTTCAATTGATCACTAAGAAATATTTCAGTATTATGCTCATTGACTGTAGATATGTGGTTTCAAATCACTCTGCTAATTTCTTCTTGTAGCTGAATGCAGTGTATGACAAACTCTTTTGAATAAAGAGGTTTTTATGGATTACTTTGAAATTTAATAATATTGTGGTCAGCATCTGAATATACTTATGTCAACAACTTACTATGCTCCTATTGTTTTTGATTGAGTTATTGCCCTTTTTGATTTGTAGCTGGATTTAGTGTTTGACAGAATCATGTGTATCCAACTTGTAGTACAGTTTTCAGTGGAATTCCATTTTGTACATTGTTTGGCCATGGTCTTGAGATGCAGATTATGACCAACCACTAAGCTCACCGTTGGAATACCTCATGAAGAACAGTTTCTAAACTGTTCAGAAATGTCAACACCCTTAGAGGATAGTTGTTATTGTTTGCTAAATCAGGCAACAGGATCCAAGACTGGAAAAGAATGTTGTAGCTTAGACTGTTCTAGCATTGAAATGAGTTAAATATGATTTTCATGTGTTTCAAGCATAATGGACTTAGAAATGTCCACTCCTATGGAAAAACAATAAAGGAATGATATGTAATGTATGAGTCAACATAACAAGAATAATGCATTCATGACACGGGCATTCAGTATTGATACATTTTATTAGACTTTTGACTCTAAGTCATAAAACTATTTGGCACACTTTTAAAATTTAATTTTGGAAGTTGGATCCTCTTTGAAAAATCCAAGCAGCAGTGCACATTAATATTTCTTGATAACCTAGTCAACACTAAACCATTTCTGGATGACCTTGACAAATCAAAATCATTTCTGGATGACATGGGATTCAAATGCACTCAAAGTTGTTTCCAAGATTCATGATGTCCTATTTATATTTCAGGAAAGGGATCTTGTGACAGTTGTCCAGCTGGTTACTACTGCGAAGAGAATACAATTGACCCCACTCTTTACCCGTGTCCATCAGGCCATTACTGTCCACAGGGCACAATGTATGACAGCCAGTACCCATGTGCTGCTGGAAAATACAACCCACTGACAAACCAGAGCAGTGAGGCTGCATGTCAGATGTGTGACCCAGGTCAATACTGCCAGGGTGAGGGACTTAGTGCCACATCAGGCAACTGTAGCGAAGGCTGGTTTTGTACAGGAGGGGCCACTCATGATAAGCCCATTCTAATAGGTAAGCCGTGTTTATATGAATTATTTCACCCCACTTCTAGAGGTGGGTGCATATAGGTGTCCTTTGATCCATTCATCTGTCAATCAGTCAGTGCTTCCATAAACTTGTTAGCACAAACTTGGTCAATATTATGATCCTCATCCGATGATGTACATTTCAATAAATCAGTTCACTCCTGCATGTTTTTCTTATTGTCCTTTTCATCTTGTATCTGAATGCAGTGCATATCAATCATGTCAAAGGAACTTGTTTGAGACTTTTTAATGGATGGCTGTTAAACTTGGAAAATATTATAATCATCATCGGTAGATGTGTGGTTACAAATGGTTGTGCTCTTGCGATTTTATTAGAAATATTGTCCCTTCTGTCTTTTAGCAATGTTTCACAGACTCTTATGAATGCGACTTGTCTCAGTATTTATAAAGGATGCTGATGTCAGCAGATTATTTTGATCATATAATTTTTGTTAGAGTTCTTGCCCTTGTAGCTGAATGCAGTGTTTGACAGAACCTTGTGAATACAGAGCTTTTGATGGATTGCTTTGAAATGTAATAATGCTGTGGTCATCATCTGAAGATGCTCATGCCAACAACCTACTGTGCTTCAGTGGGTTTTGATTGAGTTATTGCCCTTTTTGATTTGTAGCTTGATGTATTATACGATAGATTGTTGTGGCCAAACTAGACTAGTATTACAATCATCAGTGGATCAACATTAAATATTGTACATGATATGGGCATCAACTAAACATTTAAATCTTTAACAAGCTCTATACTTACAGAATTATGAGCTAGAGTTATAGCCCTTTTTGTCCTGTAGCTAAATGCAATGTAAAACAGAATCTGGTGAACAAAAGAGGTGCATCTTGACAGATCTTTGTCTCTAATGATTTTGCAAGAGTTATTGCCCTTTATGATATACTGCTTGACGTGGTATATGAGACAATTTTGTGACTGCAGCAGCTCTTGCAGTTTTAAGTGAATTGTTGTGAAACAGTGTGGATTTCATAGTGGTCATCCTGGCATTGACGGTGTGGATTTCATAGTGGTCCTCCAGGCATTGACAGTGTAGATTTCATAGTGGTCCTCCAGGCATTGACAGTGTGGATTTCATAGTGGTCATCCAGGCATTGATGGTGACTTGTAGCAAATGAAGGACATTATTTATAAGACACAGATTTAATTGACTTGTGTAATTACTGTTAGAATAATGATCTGTAATTGTTGCCAGCCATGTCCATCATCTTGTAACACTCATTGTAATTGTTGCCAGCCATGTCCATCATCTTGTAACACTCATTGTAATTGTTGCCAGCCATGTCCATCATCTTGTAACACTCATTTTGCAAACGTTTGTACTGATAGAGACAGTTGCAGATGAGGTATGGTTAAGGTTGTTATTTTAATTTCTTTTTTATTATAGTTAGTAATTTATTGATATTTTGTGATCAATTCTTTCCAAATTTGATTCATTCAGGCAATATGATAAACAGGGATGAATTTCTGTTAAAGCAAGTCTCAGTTACTTTAGATGCATGATATATCCTAACTTTTGTGTAAATTTCTCACCAGGTAATTATACGACTATTGACCAGTGCACCTGCCCAGCATATAACTACACTGGGGGACGATGTCAGCCAGGTTCATATTGCCCAAACAGGTCCTCTTCTCCAATCAACTGTATAGCTGGATGGTACTGTGATGACTATGAGCTTCCCACACCAAAAGGTAAAGAGCAGGGTACTTTGAATAACCTTTTATTTTATTTTTTCAAAGATGCAAAAAGATATCAACCTTTGGTCCAGCCAGTTCACCATACTTTGCACATAAAATAACCTCCAAAAACTAAAACTGATAGAAATTTAAATATATGAAATTATTTTAGAAGAATATTGGGCTTTGTCTGGCTTGCTCATGGGGTAAGGTAAGGAAGATACCTATTTCTTTCAGGGTCCAAAAGGTCAAGGTCATTTTCACTAAAAGAAGAAAAATGATTTCTGCACATCATATGCCTAGCACAAAATTGTGAATGGCTTGCACGTGGGTTAATAATGAAGTCTATTGACATTGGGGTCAGTAAAGAAGAGAAATGGTTTCCACACATCATTATTAGTTTTACATGACAGACCTAGACCAAAATTTATAAATATCTTGAACTTTGGGTAAAGTACATCCCTATCATTCTGGGGGTTAAAAGGTCTAAGGTCTAAGGTCATGGTCACTGACTGAAAAAAGAAAGTGGTTTCAGTACAGAAAGTACAGTCCTTGACCATGTACTTTCAGCAGAAGTTGGATGACTTTAATAATAATAATAATAATAATAATAATAATAATAATAATAATAAAGCTATTATTATTATTATTATTATTATTAAAACTGTTTAATAATGGCAACTTAGTTACATAATGTCACTAATTTACCTTCACATAAGACAAACACACACACACACACAGAGGGTGCAATCAACCACTTATTACACACACAATAGTCCAGTACAACCTCAGCCAAATGATATTTTGCTGGACAGCCCAATACAAGCCCTTCCAAAGGATATTTTGCTGTAAAGTTGAATACAAGCCCTTCCAAAGGATATTTTACTGTAAAGCTGAATACAATCCCTTCCAAAGGATATTTTACTGTAAAGTTGAATACATTCCCTTCCAAAGGATATTTTACTGTAAAGTTGATTACATTCCCTTCCAAAGGATATTTTACTGTAAAGTTGAATACAAGCCCTTCCAAAGGATATTTTACTGTAAAGTTGAATACAAGCCCTTCCAAAGGATATTTTACTGTAAAGTTGAATACAATCCCTTTCAAAATATTTTTTACAGTACAGTCCAATCCAACCCATTCAGAAGAATCCTTTACTGTACAGTCCCAGAACATCCCCTTACTTAGGATATTTTGCTCTAGTCCAATACAACCTTTTCCAAAAGATCTGCTGTACAGACAAAATAATCCATTCCGAAGGATCTTGTATTCTACAGTCCAATGCATCCCCTTCCAAAAGATCTTATTCTGACCAGTTTGTATTAGATCCCTTTTTAAAGGTCTTTTACTCTACAATCCAATATAACCTCTTCCAATGGATCTGATAGTGTACAGTCCAATATAACCCCTTCCAATAGATCTGATACTATACAATCCAATATAACCCCTTCCAATGAATCTGATACTGTACACTCCAATATAACCCCTTCCAATGGATCTGATACTGTACAGTCCAATATAACCCCTTCCAATGGATCTGATACTGTACAGTCCAGTATAACCCCTTCCAATGGATCTGATACTGTACAGTACAATATAACCCCTTCCAATAGATCTGATACTGTACAGTCCAATATAACCCTTTCCAATAGATCTGATACTGTACAGTCCAATATAACCCCTTCCAATGGATCTGATACTGTACAGTCAAATATAACCCCTTCCAATAGATATGATACTATACAATCCAATATAACCCCTTCCAATGGATCTGATACTATACAATCCAATATAACCCCTTCCAATGGATCTGATACTGTACAGTCCAATATAACCCCTTCCAATGGATCTGATAATATACAGTCCAATATAACCCCTTCCAATAGATATGATACTATACAATCCAATATAACCCCTTCCAATAGATATGATACTATACAATCCAATATAACCTCTTCCAATGGATCTGATACTGTACAGTCCAATATAACCTGTTCCAATTGATCTGAATATATACAGTCCAATATAACCCCTTCCAATAGATATGATACTGTACAGTCCAATATAACCCCTTCCAATAGATCTGATACTATACAATCCAATATAACCCCTTCTACAGTCCAGATCTTGGTTGGGGGTTGGGATGGGAATCCTTCAAAAGATGCACTACAGCTGGCAGCGATACACTGATTAGAGTCAGTTGAAATTTCAGATCCTGGCATGTGAGTTATTACAAAAAGATCCTGATATGTGAGTTATTACAAAAAGATCCTGACATGTGAGTTAGTACAAAAAGATCCTGGCATGTGAGTTATTACAAAAAGATCCTGACATGTGAGTTATTACAAAAAGATCCTGGCATGTGAGTTATTACAAAAAGATCCTGACATGTGAGTTATTACAAAAAGATCCTGACATATGAGTTATTACAAAAAGATCCTGACATGTGAGTTAGTACAAAAAGATCCTGGCATGTGAGTTATTACAAAAAGATCCTGGCATGTGAGTTATTACAAAAAGCATCATATACTCATTTGTAATTTCTTGGCTTATGAATTGGTAGATATAGGAGAGTTATCTTTCTGCAACTTTTTGTATAGTCTACTAATATGAAATATGCAGAAGGATTAAGCTCCAGATGTCAGCCATTTTAACAGTGGCCCAGACATAATTTAAAACCATAAATTTCTATTTCCTTGAATAGTACAACAAACTTACATGCTTTGGTGGATCTTGAATGATGTTGACATTACAGAGCCTGTGGGTAGGGTACTGCCTCATTACACGTAAACATGGCTTGTGGGTAGGGTACTGCCTCATTACACGTAAACATGGCGTGTGGGTAGGGTACTGCCTCATTACACATAAACATGGCTTGTGGGTAGGGTACTGCCTCATTACACGTAAACATGGCTTGTGGGTAGGGTACTGCCTCATTACACATAAACATGACTTGTGGGTAGGGTACTGCCTCATTACACATAAACATGACTTGTGGGTAGGGTACTGCCTCATTACACGTAAACATGGCTTGTGGGTAGGGTACTGCCTCATTACACGTAAACATGGCTTGTGGGTAGGGTACTGCCTCATTACACGTAAACATGGCTTGTGGGTAGGGTACTGCCTCATTACACATAAACATGGCTTGTGGGTAGGGTACTGCCTCATTACACATAAACATGGCTTGTGGGTAGGGTACTGCCTCATTACACGTAAACATGGCTTGTGGGTAGGGTACTGCCTCATTACACGTAAACATGGCTTGTGGGTAGGGTACTGCCTCATTACACATAAACATGACTTGTGGGTAGGGTACTGCCTCATTACACATAAACATGGCTTGTGGGTAGGGTACTGCCTCATTACACATAAACATGGCTTGTGGGTAGGGTACTGCCTCATTACACGTAAACATGGCTTGTGGGTAGGGTACTGCCTCATTACACATAAACATGGCTTGTGGGTAGGGTACTGCCTCATTACACGTAAACATGGCTTGTGGGTAGGGTACTGCCTCATTACACATAAACATGGCTTGTGGGTAGGGTACTGCCTCATTACACGTAAACATGGCTTGTGGGTAGGGTACTGCCTCATTACACGTAAACATGGCTTGTGGGTAGGGTACTGCCTCATTACACGTAAACATGGCTTGTGGGTAGGGTACTGCCTCATTACACATAAACATGGCTTGTGGGTAGGGTACTGCCTCATTACACATAAACATGGCTTGTGGGTAGGGTACTGCCTCATTACACGTAAACATGGCTTGTGGGTAGGGTACTGCCTCATTACACGTAAACATGGCTTGTGGGTAGGGTACTGCCTCATTACACATAAACATGGCTTGTGGGTAGGGTACTGCCTCATTACACATAAACATGGCTTGTGGGTAGGGTACTGCCTCATTACACGTAAACATGGCTTGTGGGTAGGGTACTGCCTCATTACACATAAACATGGCTTGTGGGTAGGGTACTGCCTCATTACACATAAACATGGCTTGTGGGTAGGGTACTGCCTCATTACACGTAAACATGGCTTGTGGGTAGGGTACTGCCTCATTACACGTAAACATGGCTTGTGGGTAGGGTACTGCCTCATTACACGTAAACATGGCTTGTGGGTAGGGTACTGCCTCATTACACGTAAACATGGCTTGTGGGTAGGGTACTGCCTCATTACACATAAACATGGCTTGTGGGTAGGGTACTGCCTCATTACACATAAACATGGCTTGTGGGTAGGGTACTGCCTCATTACACATAAACATGGCTTGTGGGTAGGGTACTGCCTCATTACACATAAACATGGCTTGTGGGTAGGGTACTGCCTCATTACACGTAAACATGGCTTGTGGGTAGGGTACTGCCTCATTACACATAAACATGGCTTGTGGGTAGGGTACTGCCTCATTACACATAAACATGGCTTGTGGGTAGGGTACTGCCTCATTACACATAAACATGGCTTGTGGGTAGGGTACTGCCTCATTACACGTAAACATGGCTTGTGGGTAGGGTACTGCCTCATTACACGTAAACATGGCTTGTGGGTAGGGTACTGCCTCATTACACATAAACATGGCTTGTGGGTAGGGTACTGCCTCATTACACATAAACATGGCTTGTGGGTAGGGTACTGCCTCATTACACGTAAACATGGCTTGTGGGTAGGGTACTGCCTCATTACACATAAACATGGCTTGTGGGTAGGGTACTGCCTCATTACACGTAAACATGGCTTGTGGGTAGGGTACTGCCTCATTACACATAAACATGGCTTGTGGGTAGGGTACTGCCTCATTACACATAAACATGGCTTGTGGGTAGGGTACTGCCTCATTACACATAAACATGGCTTGTGGGTAGGGTACTGCCTCATTACACGTAAACATGGCTTGTGGGTAGGGTACTGCCTCATTACACATAAACATGGCTTGTGGGTAGGGTACTGCCTCATTACACATAAACATGGCTTGTGGGTAGGGTACTGCCTCATTACACGTAAACATGGCTTGTGGGTAGGGTACTGCCTCATTACACATAAACATGGCTTGTGGGTAGGGTACTGCCTCATTACACATAAACATGACTTGTGGGTAGGGTACTGCCTCATTACACGTAAACATGGCTTGTGGGTAGGGTACTGCCTCATTACACATAAACATGGCTTGTGGGTAGGGTACTGCCTCATTACACATAAACATGGCTTGTGGGTAGGGTACTGCCTCATTACACATAAACATGGCTTGTGGGTAGGGTACTGCCTCATTACACGTAAACATGGCTTGTGGGTAGGGTACTGCCTCATTACACATAAACATGGCTTGTGGGTAGGGTACTGCCTCATTACACGTAAACATGGCTTGTGGGAATCATGAACTAGAAGAGAAGCCTATTGATGTCGAGACCAGAAGTTAAATGTCACTGTGACTGTAATAATTTTTGCATAATAACTTTAAATATAGACCAGGTACCTTGACCAAAATTTGTGGATGTTGTGCATGTAAGGTTTGGAAGAGTCCCATTGATGCCGAGGTCAAAGATTTATAAACTGAAGTTTAGTTCAAGACTGCATACACTGACCAGAGTTCCAGGTCAGTGAGATCCATTGGTTATTAGTCTCCTAAGTCAGCTATGCCCTGATTGTACCTGGATAGATGACACCATGACAGTAACTTTAGACACAGGGCAGCTGCTCATTGTGTAGTAACCCCTTCCAAAAGATCTTTACTGTACAGTCCAACACAACTACAGTCCAACACAACTACAGTCCAACACAACTACTGTACAGTCCAACACAACTACTGTACAGTCCAACACAACCCCATTTTACAGTCCATAAATCTGTTATATATCTCTATTTCCTCCATTCTTAAATTAATATGACCATAAATAGTGTTTCAGCTGTGAGATAAACTGAAGACATTGACATGAACGTTGTGATATTTTTTGATCTGAAAAGAGAAATTAACCTAATTATGTCAACATATATTTTCAAGAAGGATCATTTCATTTAATGAAGCTTTCATTGGGTCACTTTTCAGGTCAGTGTAATGCAGGGTATTATTGTCCAGTTGGACAGTCTGTGCCTAACCCTTCAGCCTACATCTGCATCAATGGTCACTACTGTCCACAGGGCTCAGCAACTCCCACCCCATGTCCCACAGGAACCTTTTCAAACTCAACTGGCAATACTGCTGTGTCTGACTGCAGGAACTGTACAGCAGGTGAGAAAGTTGTACATTGTATATTGTACTTAGAATATTTTAGCTCTATTAAAAAAATTCACAAATTCAATAAATCAGGCATATTTAAGACATTTACATTCATGTAAAATGCTTAGTTGTTTTAAACTTATTTTAATTTGTTGCTCTGAATGACAATAATTTTTTCCAATTTTTGATTGTCTCACTAATTTGAAAATTTTCATGAATTTGATTGACAATATATTTCTTTCATATCTTCTTAAATGGTACAAAATATTTGTACTTTGAATTAGTTTATATAAATATTTTTACTGTCTTTGATTGATTTCTTCAACTATTGTAATAATAGCAATAATAATAATAATGATAACAATGATACGGTTATTTAAAGAGGGTAACGTAATTAGTTTAAAAAAATTAAACCTAATTGGGGTCCACCATTATATATGAATATTTATGAATAAATGTACAAAAATGCTATTATAGCATTTGAAGGTGAGGAAAAAGACAACATGATATTATGAGAAAAATAAGGAAAGTTAAGAAACTTAATGAATAAAAGAATGTTCTTAATAATTATGTAGGTGTATTATAGAGCTATTTTCTTATTTTTTATGAAAAGCTTTATACTTTCTTTCACATATTTAGGTAAAGTATTTCAAATCAAAAGGCCATAATATGCAAGATGTTTCTCCCATTTGTTTGTGGTTTTTGAAATTTTGGAATTTTTGCTTGACAAAGACTGTAAGAAGGTTGAATTTGGATTTGCTTGTGGTTGTATCATAGTTAGGAGCTGCGGTTGTGTCATAGTTAGGAGCTACACAAGTTTACACTTTCTCATTAATAATCTGTTTTTAATCGAAAATATTTTAGTTTCTTTTAATTGCATGAATGGAATCCATATAACTCTCAAGTAGTATACTTTTAAATGCATATAGGGATTGTATATGACTTACTGTGAGCTGAATATAGGGATTGTACATGACTTCTTGTGTGCTGAATATAGGGATTGTACATAACTTACTGTGTTTTGAATATAGGGATTGTACATGACTTCCTGGATAATATTTGAATTCCTGTGTGCTGAATATATCAATTGTACATGATATTATTTGTGTTGAATATTGGAGATGCTGAATATATTGATTGGACTAGACTTCATATGTGCTTGGTATAGTCCTTCTACATGATTCTCTGTATGCTGAATATAGAGATCATGCATGACTTCCTTTTTGCTGGGTATATTGATTGAACTAGACTTTTTTGTGCATACATTTTCTGGGGCGTGATGGAAGAATTTTGGGCCCACTAAAGATTTGCACACAGCAAACTATGCATGGTACATGAGGTTTTATACCAAATGCCAACAAAAAGAAGCTTCTTGAAACATAAAAAAGATTGATGTTGAAATTGCCGCCATTGTAACAAAATGGCTCCAATGATCCAGCTGACTTCCACTCAGTAACTGTTTCATTAATTTGTCTTGAACATTTTCTATAGTTTTATAAAAAGCTTTCTTTTCTGCTGAAGAACATTATATTTTATTCTTAAAGAAAAATGTAGGAATGCAGATTATAACACAGAGGACAGTATGTAGATTATAACACAGATGATAGTATGTAGATTATAACAGATTACAGTATGTAGATTATAACACAGATGACAGTATGTAGATTATAACACAGATGACAGTATGTGGATTATAACACAGATGACAGTAGCATGTGATTGTTCAGATGAGGTGACCCCTCCATTATAATACCAACTTCTAGTCACTCTCTTTGTGTGCTGAAAATTCCTATTACAGAAGACTTGAACTTAGGAGGGTTAATTGGAATGATTGATGCTAACATTAATAGGGAAAATAATGGTGTAAAATTACTGAAGCTAGTGTGTAAAAGAATGCTCTTTATCCATTTTTCTGGAAACTTGAAGAAAATTACATTTTTATGCAGCACCTGTTAATATTTTATGATGCTATTTAAAAATAACTTTAAATGTGCATTAATCAGTGAAGCATCTTTAGAATGTAGGTCGGCCTCAGAAGACAATGAAACAACCTGAGTTTTGCTTGCTTAACAGAATAGGAATTAATTTCAGTATGTATAAGACTTCTCTCAGTGCATGTATAAAAACTGGATTAAGAAAAGATTTTCTCTAAAAATTATGTTAAGTATACGGTGTAATTCAACTTCAGAAAACTTTTTAAATCAAAATATTTTTTTATGTTTTGGCTATATATAAAAATCAGATACTGTTGTAAGATTTATTTATTTATTTATTTCTGTATATGTTGACTCTTTATACTTACATAAAGAATATTGCAAAATATCATGGATGATTATATCTCTGTTAATTTCACAAGTTATTGAATGTCCCTTCAGATGTAGATGTGACTTTGTTTGAAGAGAAAACTGCATGGTGCATTTTTGCATTGCAGGATATTATTGTGAAAGCCCAGGTTTGACCCAAGAAACAGATATTTGTTCAGCGGGATACTATTGCCCAGAAGGACAGTCCAGTGCTACCCCAGTTGGCTATGAATGCCCACAGGGTTACTACTGCCCTGCAGGAAGCAGTGCCCCCGTCATGTGCCCAGCTGGTTTCTTTAATTTAATGACTGGGCAGAGCACATGTGAAAAGTGCCCTGCACGTTTCTATTGTGATCCATCAGAGAACAACAATACAGGCATTGTAACACCCACTGAATGCCCACCTGGATACTATTGCCCTAATCAGACAGAGTATGCCAAACAGAACCCATGTCCAGCTGGCACATATGGCCCAGATACTTCCATGAAGTCATCAAGTAAGTGATGGTGGCTTTTGTGTGAGAATCCTTGCATGTGTTCCTTTCAGGTGTAAAAAGTTATGATGATCTGTAAAATTGACAGGTATTGACACAGATGATCTGTAAAATTGACAGGTATTGACACAGACGCAAATGATCATAATTGTTTAATTCTACTGACAAAAACAAATCAGGTTAATGTAGAGAATTTTTGCTGAGAATTTTCACATCTTGTGTCATTAAATCTTGTGGTTGAACATGTTTGCATTTTTTTAACGTATTTGCTGATTATAGTTATTATTTTCATGCTGTAACATCAAGTATGAAGATATAGTTGAACCCTCCATCTGTCTGTCCATACCATCTCAATTAGTGACATTTTGAAATATTTTTGGCCAGACTGTTTACATTTTTCTATATAGTCATACATGAAAGATATCAGGGATGTTATGGAATTTGGTTATGACCCCTCTGTCACTCTTTGGGGTGGGTGGATAAACACTAAATCACTTCAATCCTCATGATCATAATTATATTCTCATTAATATTAATTGACACCATTTGAACTTTAAGTGGACCTGAGCTAAAGGTGGTTAAACCTTTCACTTCAGTTTGCAGTAAAACATACTGAACAAACAATTTGTAGGCATGTATCCTGTTTGCTTGATATAGAGCATTCTTTACCTTTTTCATACCAAGATTGTATAATATAAGGTACCTTATTCATACCAAGATTGTATGATATAAAGCAATTACCTTCTTTATACCAAGATTGTATGATACAGAGCAATTACCTTATTATACCAAGATTGTATGATATAATGCAATTACCTTATTCTTACCAAGATTTTATGATATAGAGTAATTACCTTATTCATACCAAGATTGTATGGTACAGAGCAATTACCTTATTCATACCAAGATTGTATGACATAAAACAATTATCTTATTCATACCAAGATTTATGATATAGAGCAATTAACATTTTCATACCAAGATTGTATGATATAAAGCAATTACCTTATTCATACCAAGATGGTATGATACAGAGTAATTACCATATTCATCCCAAGATTGTATGGTACAGAGAAATTACCTTTTTCATACCAAAATTGTATGATATAAACCAATTACCTTTTTTGTACCAAGATTGTATGATGTAGAGCAATTACCCTTTTCATACCAAGATTGTATAATATAAGGTACCTTATTCATATCAAGATTGTATGATATAAAGCAATTACCAAGATTTATGGCAATTATCTTTGTTTATACTAAGTTTGAATGATGTAAAATAGTGATCTTGAATTATGATGGTTATGTTGGGCACATTTTGGTCAGCTCCAAAATGTACAGAAAGTGCTTCAAAATGCTCAGCAGTTATTAAAATATGCTTAAATTTGTAACAAATGCTTTCCACTGGAAAACATTAAAATTGTCTAAATATGAAGATGAAATTTAATGAGAAGTCAGAAATGTTATCAGTCCAGAATTGTACTTCCATGTTGGGTGACTTACATATTCAATACAATGGATGGTTGGATTTCTTGTGTGCTTATGTGATACAACTGCTCAATTGGACTTTTGTTATAACCCCATGATATTTATATGGATAGATGCTGTATTGATTAGAGCTAATTAAAAAAGGCAGCTGAAACTCTATTTTGGAATGTGCAGAGGTGATTGACAAATGTGATGTACTGTGAATTTACTATTTTTCAGGGGATACCAACTTTTGTGGATTTTGTAGTTGTGCAAGCTGTACATTTATTAACCCAATGAACAATGACTCTTTTATAGAAATAGACCCCCTTTCAGATCAATAAATGCATGTACCAATGAAAATATAATTTTCCAACAAATTACTAAAATTTATTTCCATGAAAATAAATGAATTCGCAGTATATGGATAATGGGACCAAGCAATAAACTAAGTGCTATTTCTTGTGATTGTTGAAAGGAAGAAACAGACAAGGGATAGTGATTTGATGTCCCATGGCAAGAATTAAATTCACAAATAAATGAAATGTCAACAGTAGGAATTAAGTTGAGATACTTTTTACAGACATGTGAAAAATTCAAGGAGTTAGAAACTCAGGGCAAAAAGAGTCACAACTCCCAACTGATGAGATGACTCCATCCCTTGCCCTCAATGCCCCCAGGCCTCACTGGCTACATTATTTTCACCCAGGCCTCATGGCCATACATCACTGTATACAGACCAAGCCCAATCAGCTACATTGTCTTGTCTTCACCCAGGCCTCATGGCTATATATCACTTTATATAGACCCAGCCATACAGACCAAGCCCCATCAGCTACCTTGTCTATACCCAGGCCTCATGGCCATACATCACTGTATACAGACCAAGCCCTATCAGCTACCTTGTCTATACCCAGGCCTCATAGCCATACATCACTGTATACAGACCAAGCCCTATCAGCTACCTTGTCTATACCCAGGCCTCATGGACATACATCACTGTATACAGACCAAGCTCCATGAGCTACACTGTACTTACCCTGGCCTCATGGCCATGCATCACTGTATACAGACCAAGCCCCATTAGCTACATTGTCTACACCCAGGCCTCATGGTCATACATTGATGTATACAGACGAAGCCCAATCAACTATATTGTCTACACCCAGGCCTCATGGCCATGCATCACTGTATACAGACCAAGCCCCATTAACTACACTGTGCTCACCCTGGCCTCATGGCCATGCAGTACTGTATACAGACCAAGCCCCATTAGCTACATTGTCTACACCCCGGCCTCATGGCCATACAGTGTTGTATACAGACCAAGCCTCATCAGCTATGTTGTCTACACCCAGGCCTCATGGCCATACATCACTGTATACAGACCAAGCCCTATCAGCTATATTGTCTACACCCAGGCCTCATGGCCATGCATCACTGTATACAGACCAAGCCCCATGAGCTACACTGTGCTCATCCTGGCCTCATGGCCATGCAGTACTGTATACAGTCCAAGCCCCATTTGCTACATTGTCTACACCCAGGCCTAATGGCCATGCATCACTGTATACAAACCAAGCCCCATGAGGTACATTGTGCTCACCCTGGCCTCATGGCCATGCAGCACTGTATACAGACCAAGTCCCACCAGCTACATTTTTACACCCAGGCCTCATGGGCATACATCACTCTATACAGACTAAGCCCAATTAGCTACATTGTCTACACCCAGGCCTCATGGCCATACATCGCTGTATACAGACGAAGCCCTATCAGCTACATTGTCTACACCCAGGCCTCATGGCCATGCATCACTGTATACAGACCAAGCCCCATGAGGTACATTGTGCTCACCCTGGCCTCATGGCCATGCAGCACTGTATACAGACCAAGTCCCACCAGCTACATTTACACCCAGGCCTCATGGGCATACATCACTCTATACAGACTAAGCCCAATTAGCTACATTGTCTACACCCAGGCCTCATGGCCATACATCGCTGTATACAGATGAAGCCCTATCAGCTATATTGTCTACACCCAGACCTCATGGCCATGCATCACTGTATACAGACCAAGTCCCATCAGCTACATTGTCTACACCCAGGCCTCATGGCCATGCATCACTGTATACAGACCAAGCCCCATGAGGTACATTGTGCTCACCCTGGCCTCATGGCCATGCAGCACTGTATACAGACCAAGTCCCACCAGCTACATTTTTACACCCAGGCCTCATGGGCATACATCACTCTATACAGACTAAGCCCAATTAGCTACATTGTCTACACCCAGGCCTCATGGCCATACATCGCTGTATACAGACCAAGCCCTATCAGCTATATTGTCTACACCCAGGCCTCATGGCCATACATCACTGTATACAGACCAAGCCCCATCAGCTACATTGTCTACACCCAGGCCTCATGGCCATGCATCACTGTATACAGAATAAGCCCCATGAGCTACATTGTCTACACCCAGGCCTAATGGCCATGCATCACTGTATACAGACAAAGCCCCATGAGCTACATTGTCAATACTCAGGCCTCATGGTCATACATCACTGCATACAGACCAAGCCCCATTACCTACATTGTCTACACCCAGGCCTCATGGCTATACAGTACTGTATACAGACCAAGCCCCATCAGCTACATTGTTTTCCACAAGGCTTCATAGCCATGCATCACTGTATACAGACCAAGCCCCATTAGCTACATTGTCTACACCCAGGCCTCATGGCCATGCATCACTGTATACAGACCAAGCCCCATCAGCTATATTGTCTACACCTAGGCCTCATGGTCATACATCACTGTATACAGACCAAGCCCCATTTGCTACATTGTCTACACCCAGGCCTCATGACCATGCATCACTGTATACAGACCAAGTCCCATTAGCTACATTGTCTACACCCAGGCCTCATCACCATACATCACTGTATACAGACCAAGCCCCCATCAGCTACATTGTTTTCATTCAGGCCTCATGGCCATACAGCACTGTATATAGATATGTCACAAGATGGAGGCAAGGTAGGAACTGCCAGCTGCAACACTCCATGTCACCATCTTGAGACAGTTGCTGGATAAAGCCTTCACTTTGTAGAAATTACAATCATACTTAAATTGCTTAACTACATTGAAACTCTCAACAACAAATAAATTCCATCATCTTTTCTACTGTATCTTGTATTCATGTTTACATTTATTTGGAAGGGTCATACATACATACATACAGACAGACAGACATACATACATACATACATACAGACAGACAGACATACAGACATACATACAGACATGCATACAGACACACATGCTATTCTCTGAGAATGAAATAAGACTGAAAGAGTGTGGACTGTTAACACGATGATCAACATTTTTGTTAAGATTAATGCATTTAACTATAATTCTTGGAACTAAAATATTTGGCTTTGAAAGGTCCTTCAAAAAGTGCTTGAATTTACAGATGAAATTTTTGTATGAACCATGAAAATTCATGTACACCAATTTATTTAGTTCTTGAGTACACTAGATGCCAGTAAATGTTGTAATAAATGTCAAACAGCCAGGCTGTAATAAATGTCAAAACAGTCTGGCTGTAATAAATGTCAAAACAGCCAGGCTAGGTTAATATTATTATCTTGGCCTGCTTTATTTTTCTTTCACCACAGCCGACTGTCTACAGTGTGAACCAGGTCATTATTGTCAGACCCCAGGTCGTACAGATGTGAATGGAAGTTGTTCAGCAGGTTATGTCTGCCTGACAGGATCTGCCACCCCTACCCCTACTGATAATTTGACAGGATACATTTGTCCAGAAGGAAAGTATTGTGAAGAGGGAACAGTTTCAGGTAAGTTGTCTGAGTAACTGTTTATTGAAGACATAAATAGCAGAGAGTTGGATTTTAGTAGAGTATTCCAGCATCAAAATACATGGTAAAAGATCAGTTGTGCAAAGCCCTTTTCAGCCATGCAAGTATGAATAGGGGAAGTTAAGTAAGGTGTTCTTTAATGTGAAACCATATTTATAAGTAGTTGTAATTAATCAAGATTTAAAATTAAGTGAAATAAAATAACTAGCAATAATAAAGGAAAATTTAACTCATTTGACTGTCTGTAATAAGGGTATCATTATAATGAGGGACCAGATTATGAGAATTTGTGTTGGTATTAATATACTTATCTTGGCTTGTGTATACTGACCATGTTTTTGCTTATTCTTCAGCATCTAATTGCCCTGTTGGTACGTACAACAATATGACAGGTTTACGGGCAGTGAATGAGTGCATACCCTGCGAGCCTGGGTACTACTGCCCCTCCCAGGGGATTGTCAACCTCACCCAGCTTTGCTCTGCAGGCTATTTCTGCAAGTCTGGTTCCCCTGAGGCCACTCCTGATGGTCAGAGTTATGGCTACAAATGTCCAGTTGGTCACTACTGTCCTCAGGGTACCCCATCACCAGTTCCCTGCCCAAGGGGAACCTATTTGTCAACAGAAGGTATTTATTTCACTTTGAGATGAAAAAGAGTTCCATCAACTTAAATTCAATGTAATAACTTTATTACTTTTTTGAAAAATGTTATTTACATGTAATTTAACACAGAGTTGTATCAAGTTGAAATAGATACAATGTATGTTAAGTGAAAAACAGACCTGCCAGCCGTTAAGATTTTGCTTAAGTCTTACAAAAATTACCTTTAAAATATGAACTTATGGCATACACGCAAAAACTATGGAAAAATGATTGTTGCTGAAAAATCCTGATAATTTGTTTGACCTTGCGTGATTTGTTGGATCTGGGTTTCATATTAGAATTAGTGAAAATAGTCAGGGATGCAGACTACTTTACAGTAGCACCCCAGATGCTTTAGACTGCACCTATTTGTTCATGCAAAGCATCTGCATGATCAAACTATTGATTATATAATTTCTTTTAAAATGGCATTGAGAAATCGATGTGTGTTAAAGACGAAAGGGAAAATAAGCTTCTAGAAAAGTGTTATAATCAACACAAGAATAAACTGGAGTATGTAGATTCTTGTGAATAAAAGCTGGAAAGGACACAATTATGTTAATTGGGCAATTGTGCCAATTTGAGTGTCTCGTGGTGGGAAATTTGATTGCCGTTGTCATGTGAAATGTAAAAAGAATTTCCAACAATTGTATCAGGCTGAGAGATAACAACAATCCATTGAGTTGCATAGGGTTTGGAACTAAAGTTTGTGCTACTGCACTAGTGGTAAATAAAGTCTACATGTACTTTACAACCTTTTCAGTTGAACATAATGTTTATCATTGCTGTGTTTAACTTTTAATTACATTTTCCAGCTTTACAATAGCAGTTATTGATAATGTATAACACCTTACTGGAAACTGGTCATACTTACGGAATAAAAATCAATGCCTTACTGAGACAGACTCTTTAGGGTTGGCAGGTCTGGAAAAGTATTGGCTTCTGTTTGCATTTTTTTTAAAAATAACTACATTGTTGTGCCAGTCAAATCTAAAATGACAAATATATTTATAATTAGTAAAGAACAATTTTATTACATACCTGTTAGTGATTAATGTCTTTTTTATCCATAATATTCATGACATACTAGTAATCTTTAAATCAGCTTGTAGTTAGTATGTTTAATGCTGTCAAAATCATTAATTAACCTGCAGTTAATATGTTTAATGCTGTCAAAATCATTAATTAACCTGCAGTTAGTGGGTTTAATGCTGTCAAAATCATGAATTAACCTGCAGTTAGTGGGTTTAATGCTGTCAAAATCATTATTTAACCTGCAGTTAGTGGGTCTAATGCTGTCAAAATCATTAATTATCCTGCAGTTTGTGGGTTTAATGCTGTCAAAATCATTAATTAACCTACAGTTTGTGGGTTTAATGTTGTTTAAATCATTAATTAACCAATATATTGATGTTCTGTGCATGTCGTCTGTTGGAATATTACTTCTGTTTTGGATCATGTACAGATTTTTATGATATGTCACATGACAGTTCAGGAAGTATTCCACAATAATGCAATATATAATAAATGATATTGAATACAATTTATTTTACATCTGCCTTTTTTAAGCTGGATTGGTAAGAACTTAATAGCAAATATCGCTGTAAGACTTTCAGGAGAAATGTTTGGAAAGTTGGATTCCCACCTGTCTGTTATCAGTTTTGACATGAAATTCAAGATTTAATGAAAGGGATGGGTTCACCTCTCTCAGACAAATTCATAGTTGTTTTATTATCTGATAATTAATGTTACAAATGTGATGAAAATATCTCCCATATACCAGTTTATCTTGCATGTAGATGTCTGCTGGTAAAATAAACACTTCAGTGTTATATATATTTATACATTTAAAGCTGTTTGTGCTTGCAGGTGGCCAGTCGGAGTCAGATTGTGTACCTTGTACTGCAGGATGGTACTGCCTACTACCTGGAAATAACTTAACAACAGATCGATGTATGGCAGGCTACTATTGTATAGAAAAGGCTCAAACAGCTACCCCAACAGGTAGGATTGAATCTTGCAATATAATCTTGTAACTTATTTGAACATGAAGTAAAATTCAAGCATGTTGAACCTATCAGTGCACTGGCAAAGAAAATTGATATGAATTCCTACATTTTAGTCACGAGGTTACTTTATTCAGAGTAAAGTCAGAATAAGTGAAATTTGTAAATTTCTAAATTTTCAGCTCTTTCTTTTGAACACATAAACCATTCTTTTTTTTTGTAGCAGATTTTATTTTGATTATTTGTGATCAAGTCAGAATGCTTGAATTTTGACTGATTTTTGAAACAAGTGGAAGCATAGGGCATAGCAAAAAGGGCTTTCCAAGTGATGGTATTTGGGACAAGTGGATGCATAGGGCATGGCAAAAGGGCTTTCCAGGTGATGGTATTTGGGATAAGTGCATGAATATGACATGGGAATTGAACTTTCACTATCATGGTATCTGGGACAAGTGGATGCATGGGGCAGGGGAGGGTGCCTTTCCTCATGATGGTATTTAGGACAAGGGGAAGTATAGGGCATGGGACAGGAGATTTCCTCATGATGGTATTTAGGACAAGTGGAAGTATAGGGCATGAGACAGGGGCTTTCCTCATGATGGTATTTAGGACAAGGGGAAGTATAGGGCATGGGATGGGGGCTTTCCTCATGATGGTATTTAGGACAAGTGGAAGTATAGGGCATGGGACAGGGGCTTTCCTCATGATGGTATTTAGGACAAGTGGAAGTATAGGGCTTGGGACAGGGGATTTCCTTATGATGGTATTTAGGACAAGTGGAGGTATAGGGCATGAGACAGGGGCTTTCCTCATGATGGTATTTAGGACATGTGGAAGTATAGGGTATGGGATGGGGGCTTTCCTCATGATGGTATTTAGGACAAGTGGAAGTATAGGGCATGGGATGAGGGCTTTCCTCATGATGGTATTTAAGACAAGTGGAAGTATAGGGCATGGGATGAGGGCTTTCCTCATGATGGTATTTAAGACAAGTGGAAGTATAGGGCATGGGATGGGGGCTTTCCTCATGATGGTATTTAAGACAAGTGGAAGTATAGGGCATGGGATGGGGGCTTTCCTCATGATGGTATTTAGGACAAGTGGAGGTATAGGGCATGGGACAGGGGATTTCCTCATGATGGTATTTAGGACATGTGGAAGTATAGGGCATGGGATGGGGGCTTTCCTCATGATGGTATTTAGGACAAGTGGAGGTATAGGGCATGAGACAGGGGATTTCCTCATGATGGTATTTGTTGATGTCCTGCATGTGTTTTGTGCATTTTGCAAACCTGGCAGCTCATCAAAAGGTGCCATTTTCTTAAATATATGTAATGAATACATCCATGATTGGCAATCTTAGGGTTTATCACAATATTGTAATTTGATTAAGTCATTTGGCAAGCTTAAGGAATTACATGTCATGGATTTGTTTGTCCAGTACTGTTACCTACAAGTAGCACATACATATAATTGAAATTACTTTAGTATGATAGAGTTCCATTTTGGAACTTTAGGTAGCATACCCCAATCCACAAATTCTATGATGTTTCCTAACAAGGGGTTGATAAAAATAAGCTTTCATTACCCTACCATAAGGCAGAGCATATTAAGCTTTGATGTTGTGAAAAGAAAATGTCTTGATTTGGGCTCAATATCAAAGGTCAAGGTCAGTATGATTAAAGGAAGAAAAATGTTTTCATTTCTTCACCATGCCTTGTACTTGGGCTGAGGCAAAACCTGTTAATTTTGGGGTCAGAAGGTTAAAGGTCAAGATCATTTACTGAAAGAAGAAAAATGGTTTCTACATGGAAGTTTTACTTCTCAAGCAGTCATCAGAATACAGATTAATTTTTTTAATGAATATTTGAGTAGAAAATTTATATTTGAAAATTTGTTTCTGAAGCAACTTTATGAACAAGAAGCAACTTTATGTACAAGAAGCAACTTTATGTACAAGTAGTAACTTTATGTACAAGTAGCATCTTTATGTGCTAGTAGCAACTTTATGTACAAGTGTCAACTTTATGTACAAGTAGCAACTTCAAGTAGCAACTTTATGTACAAGTAGCAACTTTATGTAGAAGAAACAACTTTATGTGCAAGTAGCAACTTTATGTACAAGTAGCAACTTTATGTACTAGTAGCAACTTTATGAACAAGTGGCAACTTTATGTACAAGTAGCAACTTTATGTACAAGAAGCAACTTCAAGTAGCCACTTTATTTACAAGAAGCAACTTTATGTACAAGAATAAACTTTATGTACAAGAAACAACTTTATGTACAAGAATAAACTTTATGTACGAGAAACAACTTTATGTACAATTAGCAAGAAGCAATTTTATGTATAAGAAGCAAACAAGGCAAAATGTGAACTATACAATGTTGAATTAGACAACAGGGACAAAACTCCCAAGTGCAAGTTTATCACAGTGTCAACATTCTAAATAGTCACATTGCTCATAATATCACCACTTTCATTAACTGCCATTATGGCACACTTGAAAAGATTACTTTTAATGTGGCAAGTTGATAAAGAACATGGTATAAAACAAGGAGCTAACAATAAAACCTTTATGTACCAGTCAATGTAACCAAATTTAAATCAATTGGGCAAATGTCCATGTGATTTTCATTGTGAACAAATTGTTTAACTTCAAAGGAAATTTGGTTCACTTTACAAGTTTCCACATTTACTGAACAAGTAATTGAAAGTTACAGCCTTTCTTTACCCATAAGTCCTTTTTCACTTAAAGAATGTTTTAAGTCATACCAAATTTGAAGATAAAAAGGGAAAACAATCTCCCATTCTCTTGATTTCTAGTGCCCCCCTCCCCCCGTAGGCAAACTCCTAAAATGTCATTTACGTGTAATCAGATTTACATATATTCAGTGCAGCTTGGTGGGAGCTAGGGCAAGGTCAAGTCATTAAATGCAAAGGTAGAGAAGGATAAAATTAAGGGTGTGATAGCTTTAATAACATTTACAAATATTCAAATGCTATCTGAATACATATTTGAATAAGAAACTTTGGTATTCATTTTAGCTCTAACAGTTACCAAAGTTTGTTGATGACTTGCATACTTGTTAGATAATAAAGAAGCCTGTAGATTTAGAGTTAAAAAGTCAAATGTTAAGGTCAATGTGATTGAAAGACTGATAAAAGCTTTTGCATAATAACTTTAGTGCCTTGTCCAGAGTTTGTAGAGAGCTTTCACTTTATGGTGGTCTAAAGCGCTCGCCGTTAAGGATCACTGCCATCTCACCTCTGTCTGTGTGGGTTCAAGGCTCGGGCTCGGCTAATGTGGGTATGTGAGAAAGCTTGCCGGTAGCTTCTCGTGGGTCGGTGGTTTTTTCCAGGGTTTTCCAGGGTTCTTCCTCCACCATTAATACTGGCCGCCATGTATAGCCTATCTTGTGCTGAAAAATGGTGTTAAACCCCATTACAACATTACAACACTTTAGGTATGGAACACACCTGTTGATTTTGGGGTCCAAAGGTCAAAGATCAGGGTCATTTCAGAGAAAAATGGGTTTTGAAGAATAACTTTATTCCAGAATAAGTTCCTTAACTAAACTTTATGGATGGCTTGTACATAAGGTAATAAAGACATTTATGGATTCTGTGGTCTGAATGACTGAGGTTGTGGTATTGGTAAGTCTAATAAGCAAAAATGGTTTCCGTACATTGTTTAGTTCAAGACTACATACCTTGATCAAAAGGTCAAGTTCGTTGAGACCCATTATGATCTCCCAAGTCAACTAGGTCCTACTAGTGCCTGCATGTTGTGCTATAAATATCAGGCAGGTGTATAATGCACCATTTACAGTACTCTTATTTTAAGACTTAAGTCAGAACATTGAGCAATCATATTTATTTGTAGTGAGGTCAGTATTTGCATAAATGAAGTATTAATGACCCCTCTCATACTGACTTTGTATTACTCTTTTTCTTTCATTTATCATGACAACCTGTATCTGACTGTTGTAGATGGAGTGACTGGTAATATCTGCCCGATTGGCCATTACTGCCCAGCTGGTTCTTACAATCCCATCCCCTGCTCTGATGCAACATACATGAACCACACAGGAGCATCGGTGTGCGATGACTGCCCCAATGGCTTCACATGTACTAAAGGGGACAGAGCTGATCCCTGTCCCCAAGGGTATTATTGTCCACTAAACACAGGATTAAACTACATTCCATGTCCAGTTGGTAAGTAAAGTCCATTGATGATTCAGTTCAGCATATTTATAGTAAAATTCCACGATATGCTTTTATGCAGTATGCTTATTGTATTAGTATGCTTATTGTATTAGTACTATTGACCAAAATTAAATTTTCATAGATCAAAATTGTCTTGATTATTTTGTTACAGAGTTCATGTTTTAAAAATTTAAATGAATTTCTAACATAAGTGTAAAATCTTGCAAAATTTGTTTTTACAATTGTCATAAAATTATGAAAATGTATTAAGAATGAGGAATGATATGTATAGGTTCAAGTCTTATATGTCCTTAAAAATAATCAGTATTTTCAAGAATTTCTTGTAGCAATCAATCATATTAAAGAGAAGATAATATCATTACAGTTTTGATAGCTTACCTGCTGTGTCATTCTTGTATTCTCCATTGTCTGTCAACATGTGCCTTGAGTCTGCCTTGTATTGTCCATTGTCTGTCAACATTTGTCATGTGTCTGTCTTGTATTTTCCATTTTCTGTCAACATGTACCCTGTGTCTGTCTTGTATGATCCATCGTCTGTCAACATTTGCCCTGTATTTGTCACATATTGTCAATTGTCTGTCAACACAAGCTTACCTATGGCTTGGCCATGTGTCTGTCTTGTGTTGTCCATCGCCTGTCAGCATTAAACTTCTCCTAAAATAAACTGGACCTATTTAACCTAATATGGCAGAGGGATTTCTGTCATACAGGGTTTTCAAGTGTTTTATGAATGATGCCAGTCTGCCGTTAGTGCAGATAAGAAACCTTTAAGCAGCCTCTCCTCACAAACCTCTCAACAGAACATAACCACTTTTAAAAGAAAGTGTTCAGGTGAAAATGGCTTTTAGATTTATAGCAGTCCTGCTGAATTATCACAAAATATGGTTGCCTTTACTACAAATAGAAAAATGTGAAACCTCTCAAAAACTGCTCAACAGAATTTGACCAAATTTGGGAGAAAACTTCCAAATTAAAGAGCCTTTAGATGTATATAAATATTGGTGATCTGCAGCCATCAAATATCATTGCAGTTACTAAAAATTAAAACAAAAAACTTAATAAACTTCTTTTCAAACCACTCAATGGAATGTGACTAAATGTGAAGGGCTTTCACATTTATGCAAGTGATGCCTATACACCATCAAATATGGCTGCCATTTCCATATTTCCAGCAGCTTATTCTCAATAAGAGGTTGACAGGATTTTCATAAATGTGTCAGTAAGCACCATTCTTTCATAAATGTGTCAGTAAGTGCCATTCTTTCATAAATGTGTCAGTAAGTACCATTCTTTCATAAATGTGTCAGTAAGTGCCATTCTTTCATAAATGTGTCAGTAAGTACCATTCTTTCATAAATGTGTTAGTAAGTACCATTCTTTCATAAATGTGTCAGTAAGTACCATTCTTTCATTGCCATTCCAAAATTTGTTCAAATGATGCTGAACCTCCACCAGCAATGGCAAAGTTACTAAAAATAGAGGCACAATTATAACCTTTATTTCAAAATGCAATGCGCCGCAGAATTTGACCAACAGAATGTAACTGACTTTGTATAAAGAAACTTTGAAACAGTTGTTTTCATAGTACATGCACTCAGCAGCTTGAGAAGAAATTTCTACAGAGAGCATCCTATCCAAAAGACCCAGATTTTCTTTTTCTGCTTTTGCACTTGGCTGAGCCAGGTGATCCATCTCAAGCCCACTTGGGCCTTTTGTTTTATGTAAATATAACTAACAGTTATATATTAATATTCATTAAGTAGCTTATATAGCTAAGAAGTAGACCTACTTTCATGTAACAGTTGTAAATTTTGTAACCCAGTCATAAAAGGAAGGCCCGTTTCTGCAGCAGTACTGTATCTTGTACATTGATAGTAATCTTTTACATTGAAAGCCATCTTATACACAGATAGTAATCTTATACAATGACATTATTCTTATACATTGTCAGTACTCTTTTACAGTGACTGTAGTCTTATTCATTGACAGTAATCCTATACATTGACAGTAATCTTAGACACTGACAGTAATATTTTAGATTGACAGTAATCCTATACATTGACAGTAATATTTTAGATTGACAGTAATATTTTAGATTGACAGTAATCTTATACATTGACAGTAGATCAGGCATATGCAGATCATTACAGATCATAAGTACTAGAAACATTGTAGAAATATGGCTGTATTAGGTAAGGTTAACATTGTGCTTCATTAGTTTATAATATCCTGTTCTCTCAAAGGATTGAGTGGGAACAGTACTTGAATTTTTACATTTTTAAACCATAATTTTCACTCATTTATAAAAAAACAAACATTACCTGTCTTGATAAAACCTACTGTAGTTACTCTAATAAAAGTCCCCTTTTAACACCCCCCTTTTCAAACCTGCCAACCCTTATGATTTTGCCATAAATCTTATGAAACTTACCCTTAAAACACAGACTTGCAGCATACAAGCAAAAACTACAGAAAAATGTTTATTGTTGCTTAAACATCCTGATAATTGGTTCATCCATGTTTGATTTGGATATGGGTTTCATATTAGAATTGATGGAATTAATCAGGAAACCAGACTAACTTTACAGCAGTACCTCAGATGCTTTAAATTGCACATAGTATTTTCATGTAAAGTGTCTGCATGATCAAATTGTTGATTATAAAAAAATTTAAATAGCATCCAGCAAGCAATGTATGTTGAAGATGAAAGGTGTTAATAATCAGCACAGAAGAATAAAAAGGAATATTCAGATTCTTGTGAATAAAACCAGGAAGAGACATAATTATGTTTATTGGACATCACATGTTAATTTAAGTATGTCTCATGGCAGGAGATATGATTGTCATTGTCATGTGAAATGGAAATAACTCCAAGACTTACATCAAGTTGAAAAATATCAACAAGCCATGGAGCTGCATAGTGTTTGGAACTAAAGTTTGTGCAACTACTAGTGGTAAATAAGGTCTTTGTGTTCTTTTCAAATGTTTACTGCCACTGGATGTTTCAAATACCAAATTTTAGATATGTTTTCCAGTTTTACAATACCAGTTTTGTGATATTTGTTACACCTTACTGAAAACTGGTCAAACGTTTGAGAAAAAATCAACTGCCTTACTGAGATGGTCTCATCAGGGCTGGTGGGTCTGCCTTTTTTTCCACAAGATAAAGAAATTCCTACCTTATCAAGGCTTATATATGGTTCCATTATGGTTTCTCCAAATAATTAAAATTAAAGCAGTATGACAAATGTTAGACAAATCAAAACAACTTAATTTGCAAACATTTTCAGTCAAACATTGATATACAGTATTCAGTGCCACACCCCTCTGGAAATTGCACCACTCTCAGAGCATCTGTTAGAATAACTATGGTATTTATGGTAAATATCACCAAGTTAATTGGTCTAAATATACATCATTTTAGCTTTTCTCTAATTAGTGTGTGCAGTAGGATTGCTGGTCTAGTATTGAACATGCCTGGATATCATACAGTTGTTCAGCTTGATACTGAGGTGGTCAGTCAAGTGTTAAACATTCCTTCCATTTTGACTGATAGTGGAAATTCAATCTCAGATTTAAGCTTTGAGTGACTTATTCACTTTCTTCGAGTTATGTGGCATCAGATGTGAGTACATGCTGTTTAAACTTTGGCTTCCTGTTACATGTGACAGCAGGTCTGATTGTAGGCTGTTTGAACTTTGGCCACCTGTTGCACTGGAACAGGTCAGAATAATGCTGTTTGCATTTTGTGGCCTGTGTTACACTAGGGCAAATATTAGTGTATGCAGTTTGGATTTTATGGCCTGTGTTACACTAGAGCAAGTATTAGTGTATGCAGTTTGCATTTTGTGGCCTGTGTTACACTAGGGCAAGTATTAGTGTATGCAGTTTGCATTTTGTAGCCTGTGTTACACTTGGACAAGTATAAGTGTATGCTATTTGTACTTTTGAACCTGTGTTACACTGGAACAGGTCTGAGTGTATACTGTTTGCACTTTGGTTGCTTGTGTTACCATGGAGCATATTTTGTATATATATATATATATATATATATATATATATATATATATATATATATATATATATATATATATATATATATATATATGAATTAATTTATTTAAATGCTTTCACTTTTCTCTTACATAGGTACATTTGGTGCTACAGTTGGTTTGGGTGATTACACAGAGTGCAGTAATTGTACTGGTGGAACATACTGTGATATCACAGGTCTGACTGCTCCAGCTGGGGGATGTGAACCAGGATACTACTGTGTGTCGGGTAAGGAAGTTGAGCTTTACATATACATTTGAAAACTATTACTTGCTAATCTAGTCTTTGTGTCATTCTGTAATGCCAAGATCAAACTGCCCTAACTGGAGAATGTGTTCAAGTTAATTCAGTTTTGAAAACCTTTAACTCGTATCAGTAATGTGTAATAATGTAGAAAAACTAAACCTTAAGGAAAATTTTAAGTAGTCATAAAGTGTTGAAAGGGTTTAATTCTCAGTTTTAGTTGTTTGGAATTGTGTAATTGTTCATTCAAACAGTAGAATACTTTTGTTCCATTTTGACATAGTTTTAGCTCTGCAGGTTGAAGGCCAGAACTTTTGTGATGGTCCTGCATCTGTCATCTAATAACTGTTGTTTGTTATTGCTAATCCTAAACTACTTGGAGGAAATGCATAAAATTTAGCACACAATTTTATCCTGAGGTCAACTTGATCGGAAATAAAGAGTGCCCTTTGGACATTCAAAAATATGGCTACCATGGCAGCGATCATGAAAATCTTGCTGTAATTTCTTCTGAGCAAGTTGGCATGGGCTTTGCATTAAACGAATTCTCATGACTTATAGATGGTCCTAAATGAAAATAATTCTGATCAGACATCCATTATGACCACCATTTTGAAAATAATTATTTTTGCCCCTGAATGGATGATAATATTGACATAAAGTTTTCACTTAAAGACTCCTTACAAAATGGGATTAACCTAAAAGTATTGTAACCATTCTTACATCCAGCATGGCAGCCATCTTGACAGTCATGACATTGATACTTGTTATCATGAGATCAAGACCCCAAATGAAAATGATCCCAATCTAATATCTAACATGGATACCAAGTGGCAGCCATTTTGAAAACCTTCTCAACAGACAGTTGTATTGGTTTGGAATTTTCACTTGAAGACATTATATAACATGTAGATGGTCTGAACAGAAATGGTACTGATCTGACATCCATCATGGTTCACAAGGTGTCCATCTTGAAAATCTCATCATCACTAATACTCCCACATGGGTGGTCAGATTGACATGGTGTTTCACTTAAAGGCTTATGGCATGTAGTTGGTCTGAAATAAAAATAGTGTCATTCTGGCATTTGAGATTTATCAATGTATAAATACGTTAACACAGTCACACTTGACCATGAAGCACTGGGTGGTGCGTGGTCAAAGATAAAGTAAAGACGGAAGTGATAGGACAGTCAGAAGAGTAAAGATAGGAAAAGCAGAAATAAGTAAAAGAGTGTCAGTGTACGTTTTTGTCCCTTCATACTGAGACCAATCTGGCTACTGTAGTGGCAATGAGATATGTAATCTCAACTGGCATAGCCCTGAGAATCACTAGGTCTTAGTTGTAGGTGATTAGTTCATTAGAATGTGATTTTGGAAAGCTCATGCTTGTGAGATACCAAGCTGGAGCTTTTGCAATTGTTGACAGTATTTGTTCCAAGTCCCTATTGTACATGGGAAGAAGCTGAACTTGAAATAATTTGTTGATGCTGACTTTAAATGGAACTTTTTCCTGTGGTTTGCCCTAGTCTGGCTATATGCCAGGGTCAGCTATTTGTCCACTGGTATGTCCTCTAGATTGTTTACTATCTTGCACAACATGGTCAGTTGGACCTTGGTTCACCTGGATTCAAGTGATTCCCATTGACACTGCTAGTATTATAATACCTTTTTGTGGTGAATCTCTCCTCTGAACCATCTCTACCTTATTTATTAGATCTTTACTATGTGGGTTCCACACAGTCGAGTAATGCTCAAGACCTGGTTGAACCAGAGTGAAATATGCTGCATTTTTTACTTCTTGTTGATTTGGAGGTTACGGCACAGGAGACCAAGGTTATTCTTCCCTTTTTCACTATACTGTCTATGTGCCTTTTCAAAGAGAGGTCTCTGGACAATTCCACCCTGAGATATTTTGTTGCCTGCTCACTGGCTAACTTGTGTCCCTTAAGAGTATATTCGGACAAGATTGGTGATTTCTGCCTGTAAACTATTAGGATGCTGCATTATTTTGGGTGATACGAGATACCCCAAGTTCTTTTCCAGAGGGCCAGTTGGATCAGGTCTTCTTGAAGGATCTCACAGTCCTTGGAGGCATTTATTTTCTGGTAGACTATACAGTCATCTGCAAAAAGTCTTGTGTCGGATTTGATGCTTGCAGGTAGATCATTGATGAACACCAGGAAGAGGATGGGACCCAAAACACTCCCTTGAGGTGCACCACTAACAACTGGTGTTGGGTCTGATGTTGCTCCATCTACTATAACTCTCTGATAGGAAATATCTGATCCATTTCTGGGTGTTACCCATGATGCCATAGTGGTCCAACTTACTGGGGAGTCTTTAATGGGGGACACAATCAAAAGCCTTACTGAAGTCAAAGATAGCAAGGTCATACTGCTTCCCTCTGTCTAAGGATTTGGCGAGCTCATCCAATAGGGTTATGAGCTGTGTTTCACAGCTTCATCTGGCATGGAAACCATGCTGGCAGTCTGTTAGAATGTTGTAGAGATCTAGATGTTTCATCATGTTGCTGATTATGATGTGTTCAAGCATTTTGCAGCAGATACATGTAAGAATGACAGGTCTATAATTGCTGGCCTTGAATCTTTCTCCCTTTTTGAAGACAGCTGTAACGTTTGCTGTTTTCCACACATCAGGGACATAACCTGTTGAGAGGCACTTCCGGTAAATATAACTCAAGTATGGTGCACATGCTTCTGCTGGATCTTTCAGGATCCTTGCTGGAATCATGTCTGGTCCTGTAGTTTTCTGTGGGTTAATTTTCCATAACAATCTATATACACCTTCATCAGTAACTTGAATGTCAGGCATTGGTGGGTAACAATCTCCATGTAGGCTTGGTAGATCACTCTTATCCTCTTGTGTGAAGACTTGTATTTTTTGACATCACCAGATTTTAATATTCCTTGCATATTTTATCATTTGTGCATCAACATTGCACATAAATTACAAAACTATCCTTTCCTTGACAATATGTAAGAAATTCCCAAAGCCTTGTTAAAATGATTCTTATCTAAACTCCAAGATAGTTGATTTTGACAGCCATCTAGAAAATCTTACCCAGACTACCTCACTAAAATGGAGGGCTGGCAATTTTGTACATCCCTGAGCTTGAGAACCCAGTGACTTATACTATGAGTTTCAGTCTTTGTATTTCATTGTCAGTAAACAAGTTTATAGTCAGCACTCTGACATCAATTTTGTGGTCAAAGGTCTTGACTGGAGCTTGTAAATTTTTATGATTTGTGAGCATTATAACACAAACAAGTATGAATGGATTTTTCTTAAACCCATTTTATGGATTTATCTCAAGAATATCATGCATGATGATAGTTCAATAACTTGAGTTTAAAAAAATTATAATTGCAGACTAAACCAGACTTGGCATGTAGGTGTATGTTGACAGTTTCTTAAGAAAATTCCGTGATCTTTTCCATAGTATTAGGTTCAAGGTCAAAGGCCATGAGAAAAGATTTTTGTATTGCACTTGTCTTGTGAATATGTTATTTCAGTTATGTAGGAAAATATATTTGTTAACAAAGTTGGTATGTTGTTTATTTATGAATATCTGACATAATTTCAATACACAGTAATTAGAAAGATAAAAGTAGAAAAGGAAAAGACCTTTTCTACAAATTTTTTTAAGCCAATAAGTATGACAATCCAATCAAGGGAAATATAATCATATCTTTGGTAGCCTAGGACCTCAACATGTGTATGCTCTTCACCACATATACAGTGCATGGCCATAGACAATGACTCGAATCTTAACGTCTTTCTCTTTCAGGCATTAGCATTAGAATCAAAATTATTTTGGAATGGAAAATTATTCAATCATTAATCAGTTTGGTCAGTGATTATTAAAGAATAACAACTATATATAGAATGATGTGGTGAAATATTAAGTGGAAAAGTTGGTTAGTGACAAAGCTTAAACCAAATTAGAGATTAGTACTCAAAAATTCATAAGGAAATATAAATGCATTGACTTCTTGATGTGTTTGCCTTAGTAAATTTTTAAAAAAGTATGTAAAATGAATTTGATATGCTAAATACACAATGGCTTTTCATTTCAGGTGTAAATATTGCCACACCCAACTCTGGGGTCAGTCACACAGGGACTGGTGACCGTTGTCCAGCTGGGTCAGAGTGTCCAGCAAACTCCACCTATCCAAATCCATGTGATTCTGGAACCTATGCCCCAACTGATACCATGCCGACCTGTCTGCCTTGCCCTAATGGTCAGAATAATTGTCTAATTATTTTAAATGACATTGCGTACATATTTTTTCATATTTAGAGGAATGCTTGTAGATACGTTTGGGACATGTACTGGGATACCAAACTTGTGGATTTTTCTGTTAACTGCAGTTTTTTTGTACAGATTTGTTGATTTGTGCATTATTTTTATGATTTTGGAATCATTTATAAAATTTACTTTTAACTAACCCTCTCCCTTGATAATATCTGTGTGGATAATTCATGAAGCTGCTTATGACGCAGGGTCATGTGTGAATAATTCATGAAGCTGCTGATAACGCAGGGTCATGTGTGGATAATTCATGAAGCTGCTTATAATGCAGGGTCATGTGTGGATAATTCATGAAGCTGCTTATAACACAGGGTCATGTGTGGATAATTCATGAAGCTGCTTATAACGCAGGGTCATGTGTGGATAATTCATGAAGCTGCTTATAACGCAGGGTCATGTGTGGATAATTCATGAAGCTGCTTATAACGCAGGGTCATGTGTGGATAATTCATGAAGCTGCTTATAACGCAGGGTCATGTGTGGATAATTCATGAAGCTGCTTATAACGCAGGGTCATGTGTGGATAATTCATGAAGCTGCTTATAACGCAGGGTCATGTGTGGATAAGTCATGAAGCTGCTTATAACGCAGGGTCATGTGTGGATAATTCATGAAGCTGCTTATAATGCAGGGTCATGTGTGGATAATTCATGAAGCTGCTTATAACGCAGGGTCATGTGTGGATCCAATTTCATTTTCTTCTGGAAAATGCCAAAAGATATAGCACTGTTTGTTGAACATAAGGAAAATCATGATCAGAAAATTGGTAAAATGAAATCTTAATATATATTATTTTTTCCTTAAAAACAACAGTTAGTACCCAGAAATTTTAATCAAAATTATGACATCTTTAACTTTTAATGAAAGTCATATATTTTGTTAAATTTCCTTTAAAGACAAAAAATAAAAGCATCTTAGTGCACTATGAATAACATTATGTGACAAAATATTGATCAATTAAAGTTCAAGTAATGCCTACTGGTGGCAACAGTTAAAGAAATAATTACCAGTTAAATAAGTCTTGTAAAGTGAAATGTGTGATTTTATTTTTTAATTTGATTTCAGTGTAATCATCATAAATGGGTAATGTCCTCATGTATTCAAATGTGAAAAGTGTCCATTGATCATAATAACGATGCCCTTCAGCATTTCCATGAGAACCTAATTAAGTACCAACTGTGTTTTGATTTCTGACTTTTGGAAGTGTTCCTTCCAATGTTACAATCAGTTAAAAAAGTTTACCTGTATTTTATCATCACATTAACCAGCATTGTATCATCATATTAATTAGTTTTTGTATCAAATCAAGTAAGAGAGATGGAGCAAAAAAGTTACAAGCATGCAAATTATACCTGTGTAAGAACAAGCAATCATGGTAGTGTGTTAAATCAACTTATTTCAATTGACTAATTGACCACTGAGAACACTGTAAGTACATGCAACATAATCAAAGCATGTAGCGTTAAACAGTGGTTTATCTTACTTAATTGCAAGTGTGATCAGTGATAGCAAAGGATCCAAGTGAAATGCATTAGTTTTATAGATACAGTTCATTATGGAGAAGCAAGTTTATATAATTTTTGTGAACTTTAACTGCCTGAATTGGCACTCAGAAGTTTCCTCAGAGATGAGTAGAAATATCACTATAACTTGCAAAGAAATCACAGCATCAGTATTTTACTATATATAAGAATTTTCAAATAATCAAGCTTCAGCATTGTTGTTTTTCTAAATAAATGGCACTTTAAAAAAAATCATTTTATGCAGACTCTACATTAATACTAGACTGCAAAAAACTGATATAATACACCCTAGACTAAACTGCAAAAAGCAGTAGGGGCCCTGAGTGGCCAAGTGGTCTAAAGTGCTCTCCATTATGGATCACTGCCATCTCACCTCTGTCTGCATGGGTTCGAGTCTCAGATTTGGCCAATGTGGGTATGTGAGAAAGCTTGCCATTAGCTTCTCATGGGTCAGTGGTTCTTTCCAGGATTTTCCCGGGTTCTTCCTCCACTATTAATACTGGCCACCATGTATAGCCTATTGTGTGCTGAAAAATGGCGTTAAACCCTACAACAACAACAACAAAAAGCAGTGATGTAATATACATTAGACTAGAGTGCAGAAAGCAGTGATGTAATACACCCTAGACTAAACTGCAAAAAGCAGTGATGTAATACACATTATACTAGAGTGCATAAACCATTGATGTAGTACACAATATTTTTGATGGCACACATGTGATGTGTTGAAACCACTTGGAATTAGTTTTAATTATCTTCAGAGAAGATGTATTGAAAATAAAGTAATTTGAACTTCATTACAAAAATTGTAAGTTGACATTTATTCCCATTGTGATTATGAAATGAGTATTCAACTACTTAACCCATGCCCCCACTTCCCTCTGTCAGTGTCCATCCCAATCTTAATCTTTCTGAGATCCCTCAGTCAGTGTCCATCCCTATCTTAATCTTTCTGAGATCCCTCTGTCAGTGTCTATCCCTATCTTAATCTTTCTGAGATCCCACTGTCAGTGTCCATCCCTCTCTTAATCTTTCTGAGATCCTTCTGTCAGTGTCCATCCCTATCTTAATCTTTCTGAGATCCCTCTGTCAGTGTCCATCCCTATCTTAATCTTTCTGAGATCCCTCAGTCAGTGTCCATCCCTATCTTAATCTTTCTGAGATCCCTCAGTCAGTGTCCATCCCTATCTTAATCTTTCTGAGATCCCTCAGTCAGTGTCCATCCCTATCTTAATCTTTCTGAGATCCCTCAGTCAGTGTCCATCCCTATCTTAATCTTTCTGAGATCCCTCAGTCAGTGTCCATCCCTATCTTAATCTTTCTGAGATCCCTCAGTCAGTGTCCATCCCTATCTTAATCTTTCTGAGATCCCTCAGTCAGTGTCCATCCCTATCTTAATCTTTCTGAGATCCCTCAGTCAGTGTCCATCCCTCTCTTAATCTTTCTGAGATCCCTCAGTCAGTGTCCATCCCTCTCTTAATCTTTCTGAGATCCCTCAGTCAGTGTCCATCCCTCTCTTAATCTTTCTGAGATCCCTCAGTCAGTGTCCATCCCTATCTTAATCTTTCTGAGATCCCTCAGTCAGTGTCCATCCCTATCTTAATCTTTCTGAGATCCCTCAGTCAGTGTCCATCCCTATCTTAATCTTTCTGAGATCCCTCAGTCAGTGTCTATCCCTATCTTAATCTTTCTGAGATCCCACTGTCAGTGTCCATCCCTCTCTTAATCTTTCTGAGATCCCTCTGTCAGTGTCCATCCCTATCTTAATCTTTCTGAGATCCCTCTGTCAGTGTCCATCCCTATCTTAATCTTTCTGAGATCCCTCAGTCAGTGTCCATCCCTATCTTAATCTTTCTGAGATCCCTCAGTCAGTGTCCATCCCTATCTTAATCTTTCTGAGATCCCTCAGTCAGTGTCCATCCCTATCTTAATCTTTCTGAGATCCCTCAGTCAGTGTCCATCCCTATCTTAATCTTTCTGAGATCCCTCAGTCAGTGTCCATCCCTATCTTAATCTTTCTGAGATCCCTCAGTCAGTGTCCATCCCTCTCTTAATCTTTCTGAGATCCCTCAGTCAGTGTCCATCCCTCTCTTAATCTTTCTGAGATCCCTCAGTCAGTGTCCATCCCTCTCTTAATCTTTCTGAGATCCCTCAGTCAGTGTCCATCCCTATCTTAATCTTTCTGAGATCCCTCAGTCAGTGTCCATCCCTATCTTAATCTTTCTGAGATCCCTCAGTCAGTGTCCATCCCTATCTTAATCTTTCTGAGATCCCTCAGTCAGTGTCCATCCCTCTCTTAACCTTTCTGAGATCCCTCTGTCAGTGTCCATCCCTATCTTAATCTTTCTGAGATCCCTCAGTCAGTGTCCATCCCTATCTTAATCTTTCTGAGATCCCTCAGTCAGTGTCCATCCCTATCTTAATCTTTCTGAGATCCCTCAGTCAGTGTCCATCCCTCTCTTAATCTTTCTGAGATCCCTCAGTCAGTGTCCATCCCTATCTTAATCTTTCTGAGATCCCTCAGTCAGTGTCCATCCCTATCTTAATCTTTCTGAGATCCCTCAGTCAGTGTCCATCCCTATCTTAATCTTTCTGAGATCCCTCAGTCAGTGTCCATCCCTATCTTAATCTTTCTGAGATCCCTCTGTCAGTGTCCATCCCTATCTTAATCTTTCTGAGATCCCTCAGTCAGTGTCCATCCCTCTCTTAATCTTTCTGAGATCCCTCAGTCAGTGTCCATCCCTATCTTAATCTTTCTGAGATCCCTCAGTCAGTGTCCATCCCTATCTTAATCTTTCTGAGATCCCTCAGTCAGTGTCCATCCCTATCTTAATCTTTCTGAGATCCCTCAGTCAGTGTCCATCCCTCTCTTAACCTTTCTGAGATCCCTCTGTCAGTGTCCATCCCTATCTTAATCTTTCTGAGATCCCTCAGTCAGTGTCCATCCCTCTCTTAATCTTTCTGAGATCCCTCAGTCAGTGTCCATCCCTATCTTAATCTTTCTGAGATCCCTCAGTCAGTGTCCATCCCTATCTTAATCTTTCTGAGATCCCTCAGTCAGTGTCCATCCCTCTCTTAATCTTTCTGAGATCACTCTGTAGCTCATACCTTTGTTTATGCTGTGGTCTATGTTTTTGGACCCAATTGTGTGCATGTTGTAGAGGAGGGTGTGTATAGAGTGATTTTCATTTAGTGAATGCATTTCAAATCTTGTAACAGATATCACTTATTAATCTAACCCTGAGGGTGAATGATATATTTATGTTGCATTATGGAAGATTTCACACTGCAATTCTAGAGGAATAAAAAAGCTGTAATTCACAATCATTAAAGTTTAAGATTCTTTATATGTATATGGATTATTGTTATTTGGGTAAATATAGTGGATGATTTTGTTAAAATCTTGCAGCTACACTACAGTTATTTTTTCTTGATGTATCATTATTATTTATTTATTCTACATACTATTTCCCATGATACTAAATTTGCCATCCAGTACCCTTGCCCTCCATTCAGAAATTTGCCATCCAGTACATTTGCCCTCCATAAACATACAGAAATTTGCCATTCAATATCCATACTCTGCAGGGGACATAAAGATATTTGCCACCCAGCACCAGTAACCTGCAGGGACTTGAACAAATTCGATTGAATATGTTTGTGTTAATGACAAATATGTCTGCTTGTATGTTTTCAGGCTCCTATTGCTTGAATGAGACAGTGGTCCCTGTAATTTGCCCAGCTGCATACTATTGCCCTGAAGGCACTAAATTTGCCACCCAGTTCCCATGCCCAGCAGGCACTTATAACAATCGTACAGGTAAGTCCCCATGAAGAACCATACATGCAACAGACTGGTGAATATACAATTTACATAATTTTACACTATTTTGGCCTTTCTTTTAATGAACAAACATTTTTCTTTAATTGAACTTATTCCACATATATTTGTTCAAATTTTATAAGGTATAAAAATCTGATGTGTTTTATGTCAGGAAATATTTAGTTAAACATACTTATTATCAGACTGCCTGAATTAAAAAAATGGAGAATACTTTGTCTGGAATCAAGGTTTTTAATTGTGATCTGTTGAGAGACTGGCTTATGTCCACATTCTTCTATGAACAGAGGTGAGTTTATTTACTTCCAGAAATTAACATTTAATCCACTGTTTTATATAGGGCAAATTCCATGTTACCAACCCCACCCATGCCTGCTATCAATTGACCAAAACCGTGGTTTTATTTGTTGTTGTTGTTCTTGTTTGGGGGTTAACACCATTTTACAGTGCACAATAGAAAATACATGGTGTAACAAGAACCAGTGTGGTAAATTCGCCATATTCAGAAAAATGTGACCTTTTTTCCCAATTCCCTTGGGTAGTCAGTTTGAAAAATGGCCATCAAAATATTGATAGTATTAGTAAATACAAAAATTTCCATAAGGCACGGTAAAGAAAATTTTCCCATCGCACTCAATCAGTAAAAAAGAATACTGTGCAAGAATTTATAAGCTGATATGGACCAATCAGAATTACACAAAGTGATATGTTAACATGTTTTAATATAAAACATATCAAGGTGCAAGCACTATATGTAAAGTGTACAGATTATGTGATAATACCTTATATTACATGGGTATAGTCATATATCCTGTTTGTGGGGGTAACTATAGTTTTGAGATGGAATAAATCTTAGAATAATGTGACCTTGCTTTTAATACATTACACTTCTATAACTCCCCTGAATACCTTTATAGTGAACTCCCCTGAACACCTTTAGAGTGAACTCCCTGAATACCTTTATACTGAATTCCCCTGAACACCATTGATGTAGGCTATCCTGAGTGGCATTATGGTGAGATTCAATGTATTTGGAAGGTAATATAGATTTGCATGTGAACTCTGCAAAAGTTATCCCATTTCAAACATGCATATGTAACATTAAGGAATGTCACTATTAGGTATTAAATACAGTTGCCTATTAGATACACTTGCCAATTTGATATAGATACCCATTGATAAAAACTATTGTAAAATAAATATCCTCTATTGACTTCAAAGATTTGATTCAATAAATTTGCTTTAGTTTAATTTAAGTTTTGATTATGCTTGTAGCGTCAATGTTTTGGAAATCTTAATGAAAATCTGTATAATTGTTATGCATCTGTTATCTTAATTATGCCAGGAGCCAGCAAGGAGACTGACTGTATGGACTGTCCCCCTGGATATTATTGTCAGGGGACAGGAAACATGGAGCCAACTGGACTTTGCAATGCTGGTTTCTTCTGTGCTGGGAAATCCTCAGAAAAGCGCCCTCTTGATATTGGCAACACTACAATGAGGTAATAACAACCACACACATTACGCTGTAGCTTTGATTTAACACCACATTGAGGTATTAATTAAATTACTACATATTACATACCTTTAGCTTTGATTTTCAAAAAAGATGGATTTATGCTATGAATGTCACTGTCATAAGTTTTACATTCTTTCTTGATAAACTCAGTGATATTTCTGAGTGAGGTTTACGCTGTTCTGGGTTAAGGACAGAAAACTTATGCATTGGCCTGTTGTCAGATCATGTGTCCATTGGCAATTTTGTTATCACTGCCTGGAGGATTGCCATGAAACATTACACACACATTTCATCCCAGGATGATGTTGAACATCTTAAAAATCTTGTTACCAAGAGAACAGATGTCATATTGACAGTTTTTTTTATTTACTGAACGACTTCTCATGATATTATACTATGTAGTTCTTAAATAAAATTGATGCTGATTAGACCTCCAATATGGCTACCATGATAGTTAGCTGATTAGACCTCCAATATGGCTACCATGACAGTTAGCTACAAACCTTCTAATTGCTATTTTGTTGAAATGGATGGACATATTGATATAGGGTTTGCACTTGAAGACTTTTCACTGTATGTTGTTATAACTCAATGAAAATTGTGCTGATTGAACTTTTAAAATGGCTGCATTGATGGAAATCTGTTTATGGTTTCTCCTAAATGGACAGTCAAATCAACATGACACTGTCACTAAGACACCAAAGCAGTATGTAGCTGGTTCTGAATCAAAATGTTGCTCATCTGATGTCCAACATGGTGTCATAGTGGCCATCTTGAAATTTTGTTGCTAATATTCATCATAAACAACTTGTGACATTGACATGGGGTTTCCACTGACCACCATTATGTCCATACTTTTTTTTAAAAGAGTTTGAAAACCAGGCCTAATTTACCTTGGGGTCAAGTCAAGGGTCATTGCATTTTTATACATATTGAGCTCTTGGATACACTGACTAGTACATGTACAAGTGAACTTTTTTCATACTTTATATTTAGTTGCATTCCAGTGAACAAGTTGATAGCACTCAGACAGTGATTTTAAGGTCAAGGTCAGATAGTTTTCACTTGGGTTTATAATGATACTGGCTTGTGAGCATGATAACACAAAAATGAATAGGTGTTTATCCAACCTACTTTGTGGATGCATCAGCATGTCACCTTAATTACTGTGTTTTTTCTGGACAAAATTTAATTATAGATTTTAAAGAAACTTAATGTATGGATATATCTTGATGATGTTTGAGTTCAGTGATATCTGAATATATTTAGTTCAAGGTCAGTGATCTTGACTAAAGAATTGTGTAATGTGCTTACATGTATCTTGTAAACATGTCACCTTGAACTATCTTGTAAACATGTCACCTTGAACATGTAAAATAATATTTTCATAAAAAGTTTTGCATGTTTAACTTTCCCAAGAATATCTTGAGATGGTTTAGGGCTAAGCAGTTGAATGAATAAATAAGTTTTTTAAAACTTAGAAAGATTTAAATTAGTAGAAGGACAGATCAACACCACTTTACAGATCTGTAAAAAAGAATTTGAGAGAGATGTAATACAGCACTTGGATTGAGCACTTTGTCGTGCAGAATTTGTGGACTTCTTGCTGATTTGGCAAAAGTTAGACATGAAGACTAGTTAAAGTAAGTGTTGAATATAAATAATTTTTCAGTATGTTCTGTTTTAGTATTCTGGTTCTAATCCACATAAAATTTGCCTACTTTTTCCAAATATTTTGACCTACATATTCAAGTTAGTAATAAAAACAAATATGTACATTTTTAGCTATCATGCCATAGCCTCAACAAAGTAGAGTTATTAAAATTGGTATTAGTAATATACAGATTGCACTTTTTGTGCTCAGATTATACTTTTTGCCACGTGTATTTTTAGAAATTATGCTTGTACTTCTTTTGGGGTTGGCATGCATGCTTATGCATATCTGAACTGAACTTTACAATCTTTCATACAGATCTGAACTGAAATGTCATAAATTGTCTTTCTATTTTGTGGTTACAAAAATAATGCATTTTTCATAAATGTTATTTTTCAGTAATTTTAAATAGTAGCGGTAAAGTATGCTTTGAATGCTTGAGTGATGGTGACTATAAAGACAGTCTAATCATTACAGATACTCATGTAATTTTAAATTATCCATGGGATTAATAATAGATACTGGTAGAAGGCTAAGCATCATTTCATTGACAAGGACTTTTGATAACAATGTAATAAACTATGTGAATGCGATAAAAATATTGCTGTATTTTTCATTAAATGCTACATCTGAAATCGGTATAATTAGATTTTGAAATTAATGTAATGGGAACATAGATATTTATACTTAATCCTAATTTTTCATACTGTAGTGGTCTGTACCCCAATGATACCTGTACACCCACTTGGGGCTGCGTATGTCCAGACTTTCAGATGACTACAGGTGGGATGTGTCCCATAGGTTACTATTGTCCTGAGGGGTCAGCTAGACCCACCCCATGTACACCTGGCATGTACTGTGCTACACCTGGACTGACTGGACCGACAGGTATGTCATCATTTCTGTCGTAAGGATTTTTACTGATTTTGAGCAAAATATAATATGGGTACATGTTCACACAGCAAAACAAAAATAGCCACCATGTTTGCAGGTTTATTTTACAACACAAAAAATACATTTATAGTGGTAGTTTTACATTATCTTAACAAAAGCGATGATTTGTACCTGCATGCTGTGCAATGTTAACATTAATGAATGCAATATAATTGCTTTATTCTAATGCAAGGGATTCTCAAACTTCATATGGCATGATTAGTTGATACAAATGATGGATTTGGAAGTAAAATTGTTGAAGAAATATCAGTCAGGAAACAGTCACAGCCCACCTGCTCGCTTTTTGGTGTTTTATCCATTGTAAGATAACCCTTGCAGAACAGCATCTAACAAAATCCATCTCACACATAAACTTCCAGAACTGTCCATCCATGTAGCTGTCTGTATTTATATCAAACTATCACACATAAACTTCCAGAACTGTCCATCCATGTAGTTGTTGGTATTTATATCAAAATATCACACATAAACTTCCAGAACTGTCCATCCATTTTGTTGTCTGTATTTATATCAAAATATCACACATAAACTTCCAGAACTGTCCATCCATGTAGTTGTTGGTATTTATATCAAAATATCACACATAAACTTCCAGAACTGTCCATCCATTTTGTTCACCGTATTTATATCAAAATATCACACATAAACTTCCAGAACTGTCCATCCATGTAGTTGTCTGTGTTTATATCAAATATCACACATAAACTTGCATAACTGTCCATCCCTGTAGCTGTCTGTATTTATATCAAACTATCACACATAAACTTCCAGAACTGTTCATCCATGTAGCTGTCTGTATTTATATCAAAATATCACACATAACCTTCCAGAACTGTCCATACATGTAGTTGTCTGTATTTATATCAAAATATCACACATAAACTTCCAGAACTGTCCATACATGTAGTTGTCTGTATTTATATCAAAATATCACACATAAACTTCCAGAACTGTCCATCCCTGTAGCTGTTTGTATTTATATCAAACTATCACACATAAATATCCAGAACTGCCCATCCTTGTAGCTGTCTGTATTTATATCAAACTATCACACATAAACTTCCAGAACTGTCCATCCATGTAGTTGTTGGTATTTATATCAAAATATCACACACAAACTTCCAGAACTGTCCATTCATGTAGTTGTTAGTATTTATATCAAAATATCACACATAAACTTCCAGAACTGTCCATCCATGTAGTTGTTGGTATTTATATCAAAATATCACACATAAACTTCCAGAACTGTCCATTCATGTAGTTGTTAGTATTTATATCAAAATATCACACATAAACTTCCAGAACTGCCCATCCATGTAGTTGTTGGCATTTATATCACAATAACACACATAAACTTCCAGAACTGTCCATCCATGTAGTTGTCTGTATTTATATCAAAATATCACACATAAACTTCCAGAACTGTCCATCCATGTAGTTGTTGGCATTTATATCAAACTATCACACATAAACATCCAGAACTGCCCATCCATGTAGTTGTTGGCATTTATATCACAATATCACACATAAACTTCCAGAACTGTCCATCCATGTAGTTGTCTGTATTTATATCAAAATATCACACATAAACTTCCAGAACTGTCCATCCATGTAGCTGTTTGTATTTATATCAAAATATCACACATAAACTTCCAGAACTGCCCATCCTTGTAGCTGTCTGTATTTATATCAAACTATCACACATAAACTTCCAGAACTGTCCATCCATGTAGTTGTTGGTATTTATATCAAAATATCACACACAAACTTCCAGAACTGTCCATCCATGTAGTTGTTGGTATTTATATCAAAATATCAGACATAAACTTCCAGAACTGTCCATCCATGTAGTTGTTGGTATTTATATTAAAATATCACACATAAACTTCCAGAACTGCCCATCCATGTAGTTGTTGGCATTTATATCACAATATCACACATAAACTTCCAGAACTGTCCATCCATGTAGTTGTCTGTATTTATATCAAAATATCACACATAAACTTTCAGAACTGTCCATCCATGTAGTTGTTGGCATTTATATCAAACTATCACACATAAACATCCAGAACTGCCCATCCATGTAGTTGTTGGCATTTATATCAAACTATCACACATAAACATCCAGAACTGCCCATCCTTGTAGTTGTTGGCATTTATATCACAATATCACACATAAACTTCCAGAACTGTCCATCCATGTAGTTGTCTGTATTTATATCAAAATATCACACATAAACTTCCAGAACTGTCCATCCATGTAGCTGTCTGTATTTATATCACAATATCACACATAAACATCCAGAACTGCCCATCCTTGTAGCTGTCTGTATTTATATCAAACTATCACACAAAAACTTCCAGAACTGTCCATCCATGTAGTTGTTGGTATTTATATCAAAATATCACACATAAACTTCCAGAACTGTCCATCCATGTAGTTGTTGGTATTTATATCAAAATATCACACATAAACTTCCAGAACTGTCCATCCATGTAGTTGTTAGTATTTATATCAAAATATCACACATAAACTTCCAGAACTGTCCATCCATGTAGTTGTTGGTATTTATATCACAATATCACACATAAACTTCCAGAACTGTCCATCCATGTAGTTGTCTGTATTTATATCAAAATATCACACATAAACTTCCAGAACTGTCCATCCATGTAGCTGTCTGTATTTATGCTAGAGGCATTGAATGTGTAAAAGATTTGTACTAGAGACATATTGAATGTGCAGAATATTTATATTTGAGACATATTGAATGTGCAGAATATTTATATTTGAGACATTGAATGTGCAGAATATTTATGCTAGAGACATATTGAATGTGTAGAATATTTATGCTAGAGACATATTGAATGTGTAGAATATTTATACTAGAGGAATACTGAATGTACAGAAGATTTATGCTAGAAGCATATTGAATGTGCAGAATATTTATACTAGAGACATATTGAATGTGTAGAATATTTATGCTAGAGGCATACTGAATGTGCAGAATATTTATATTAGAGACATATTGAATGTGTAGAATATTTATACTAGAGGCATACTGAATGTGCAGAATATTTATATTAGAGACATATTGAATGTGTAGAATATTTATACTTGAGGCATACTGAATGTGCAGAATATTTATATTAGAGACATATTGAATGTGCAGAATATTTATACTAGAGACATACTGAATGTGTAGAATATTTATACTAGAGGCATACTGAATGTGCAGAATATTTATATTAGAGACATATTGAATGTGTAGAATATTTATACTAGAGGCATACTGAATGTGCAGAATATTTATATTAGAGACATTGAATGTGCAGAATATTTATGCTAGAGGCATACTGAATGTGCAGAATATTTATATTAGAGACATATTGAATGTGTAGAATATTTATACTAAAGGCATACTGAATGTGCAGAATATTTATGCTAGAGACGTTTGAATGTGTAGAATATTTATACTAGGGACATTTGAATGTGCAGAAGATGAATTACTTAGAAATCTTGTTACTATCAGTCAAAATGAATTTGGTTTGGTTGAAAAGTACATTTGATGCTTGAATTGGCATTAATTCATTAAAATGAGAATTGATTGACATTTGTTAAAATTTCTTCCTCTTTAGAGTTTGATATTGAGAAAAAAATACTTGTAACAGCAAAATGAAAACAACTTACTTTTGTTTCATTACCTCTAAATTATTTTGTATAATTTGCATAAACTTTATTTCCCACAGGAAACTGCACAGAAGGATATTATTGCACAAACACTAGCAGTAGCCCCACCCAGTTTGACTGTCCGCCTGGTAGCTATTGCCCTGGGGGATCTTCTGTACCTACCCTCTGCCCAGCTGGTACCTACGGCAGTAGTTCCAACTTCATTGCTCAGGCTGACTGTATCCCATGTACTGCTGGAAAGTATTGCGCAGGTGCGTCAGACAGGATGAATTGTCATTCTTATCTACCATGAATGTTTCTCTCTAATTTCTAACAATTTCAGGCTCTATTTTCTTACCCACTGAGAATATCCCAGATATTTATTAATGACTATTTAAATTTGAACATGACCTTGAATTAAAACTTGCATGTACACTAATTTTTCAATTGAGTATTGTGAAGGCATTAATTTGAATTTCATGGTTTCTTGCAAAATGACATCATCATCAGATCTTCAATTTATGGATTGTTAGCAATATGTAAAGGGATAATCTCAAGACCATTTGTTAGTAATATGTAAAGGGACAATCTCAACTCAGAAAAATTACTAAATTCAGAGTGGTTTTGACATTATTGGTGAAGTACATTGAACCAAATCATTCAAACAGAAAATGTTCATAAGATGGAATTACTTAATATTTTTCTCAAAATACTTAAGAATTTTTTAAATCAATTCTCTGCTGAGAGAAAAGAGAACAAAAGACTTAAAACATTTATTTCTGATTGCATGTAGGTTGATTTTGTATTTGCTTATGATCATACTGAATGAACATTCCTTTGATCCTGTTTAATATAGTATATTATCAGGCCCTTTAAAGCCCTTTGATCCTGTTTAATGTAGTGTATTATCAGACCTCTTAAAGCCCTTTGATCCTGTTTAAATGTACTGTATTATCAGACCCCTTAAAGCCCTTTGATCCTGTTTAATGTAGTGTATTATCACACCCTTTAAAGCCCTTTGATCCTGTTTAATGTAGTATATTATCAGACCCTTAAAGCCCTTTGATCCTGTCTAATGTACTGTATTATCAGACCCCTTAAAGCCCTTTGATCCTGTTTAATGTACTGTATTATCAGACCCCTTAAAGCTCTTTGATCCTGTTTAATGTAGTGTACCATCAGACCCTTAAAGCCTTTTCATCCTGTTTAATGTAGTATATATCCAGACCCATTAAAGCCCTTTGATCCTGTTTAATGTAGTATATTATCACAACCCTTAAAGCCCTTTGATCATGTTTAATGTAGTGTATTATCAGATCCCTTAAAGCCCTTAGATCCTGTTTATTGTCTGTATTATCACACCCCTTAAAGCCCTTTGATCCTGCTTAATGTAGTATATTATCACACCCTTAAAGCTCTTTGATCCTGTTTAATATAGTGTACTATCAGACCCTTAAAGCCTTTTGATCCTGTTTAATGTAGTATATTATCAGACCCTTAAAGCTTTTTGATCCTGTTTAATGTACTGTAATATCAGACCCTTAAAGCCTTTTGATCATGTTTAATGCAGTACATTATCACACCCCTTAAAGCCCTTTGATCCTGTTTAATGTACTGTATTATCAGACCCCTTAATATTAGCCCTTTGATCCTGTTTAATGTACTGTATTATCAGACCCATTAAAGCCCTTTGATCCTGTTTAATGTACTGTATTATCACACCCCTTAAAGCCATTTGATCCTGTTTAATCTACAGTATTATCAGACCCATTAAAACCATTTAATCCTGTTTAATGTAGTATATTATCAGACCCTTAAAGACCTTTGATCATGTTTAATGTAGTATATTATCATATCCCTTAAAGCCCTTTGATCCTGTTTATGTACTGTATTATCAGACCCCTTAAAGCCCTTAGATCCTGTTTATGTACTGTATTATCACACCCCTTAAAACCCTTTGATCCTGTTTAGTGTACTGTATTATCACACCCCTTAAAACCCTTTGATCCTGTTTAGTGTACTGTATTATCAGATCAGTTAGACTGTGTTTCATGTACGTATTATCAGACCCCTTAAAACTGAGTATTCTTAATATTTTGTTTCTTTCATTCAAAGACTTGAAGAACTTGTGTGATGGGAGTACATATGTAGTCCATTGTCCATCTTTCATCAGTCTGTCCATCACCCATTATCAGTGGATAGTCCATTGTCCAGACTTAATCTAAACTATTTGGATAAAGTCCTGAAATTTTTCATGCAGTTTCATCATGAGGTGTAGTGGGTCCTGAATAAAGAAAGATACACCTTGAACATCCAATTTAGTTATTATGGTTGCCATTTTTTAAAATCTTATTGTTTTTTGTAAAGAGATATTCCTAAATGCAAATTGTACTAATTAAATATCTAATATGGCTCCTATCTTGAAATCTTGTTGCTACTCCTCCTGAATTGATGGGGCTTATGTTAAAATTCCATGTATGACTTGTAGATGATCCCAAATGAAAATGGTACCAATCTGGCATCTAACATGGTGGCCACCTTAAAAAGTTGATTATTTCTACTCCTTCAGAACAAACTTTTACAGGAATTTTTCTGATACAAATATCAAGCACAGTCTAGATCTGTTTCCTTTGAGGATGATCATAATCAAAATTGGATTTCACCATAAGGTTTTGTATCACTTGTAACTGGTCAGAAAATAAAACAATGCTGATCTCATGTCCAAATTGACCATTTTTAAATACTTTGTTAATACCATGTCCAACATGACCATGTTTGAATACTTTCCTAATACCATGTTCAACATGACCATCTATAAATACTTTCCTAATACCATGTCCAAAATGACCATCTTTAAATACTTTGCTAATACCATGTCCAACATGACCATCTTTAAATACTTTCCTAATACCATGTCCAACATGACCATCTTTAAATACTTTGCTAATACCATGTCCAACATGACCAGCTTTAAATACTTTGCTAATACCATTTCCAACATGACCATCTTTAAATACTTTGCTAATACCATGTCCAACATGACCAGCTTTAAATACTTTGCTAATACCATGTCCAACATGACCATCTTTAAATACTTTCCTAATACCATGTCCAACATGACCATCTTTAAATACTTTGCTAATACCATGTCCAACATGACCATCTTTAAATACTTTGCTAATACCATTTCCAACATGACCATCTTTAAATACTTTGCTAATACCATGTCCAACATGACCATCTATAAATACTTTCCTAATACCATGTCCAAATCAACCATCTTAAAATACTTTTCTAATCTGATGTCCAACATGACCATCTTTAAATACTTTGCTAATACCCTGTCCAACATGACCATCTTTAAATACTTTCCTAATACCATGTCCAACATGACCATCTATAAATACTTTGCTAATACCATGTCCAACATGACCATCTTTAAATTCTTTCCTAATACCATGTCCAACATGACCATCTTTAAATACTTTGCTAATACCATGTCCAACATGACCATCTTTAAATACTTTCCTAATACCATGTCCAACATGACCATCTTTAAATACTTTCCTAATACCATGTCCAAGATGACCATCTTTAAATACTTTCCTAATACCATGTCCAACATGACCATCTTTAAATTCTTTCCTAATACCATGAAAGATTGTCATACTGACATGCCCTTTTCACTGAAAGCCTTTTTATGGTATGCAATTACTTGGGATGTTTTTTTATAATGGCTCGTGAGCATAATAACACAAACAAGACTGAATGGATTTTTAACAAACTCAGTTTTTAGATATATCAGAAGAATACTTGTAATGATTCCTTTCAAATGACTTCGATTTTTCAAAACAGTGTCAATTCTGGATTTGATCAAACTTTAACTGTATCAGAGACTAGTTCATTGATCTATCAATTATATTGGATTCAAGGTTGAAGTCCATGACAAAGAATTTTATTCTGCATTTATCTTGTGAACATGTTAAGTCAAACCTATAAGAAAATATTTTTAGTTTTGGAGTTTTTCAAGAACCTTTGATTAGGTTTCAGTACCCAGCAGTTAAAAAGAATAAATGGAAGAAAGAAAGTGACTCATTTTGGATTTCTGGAGATTCTGTTTGGTCGATAATTTTAGACACTTTCATGGAATCTTGTTATTTACCTGAACTATACTACATTAACATTTTTTGTTCCTCTACATTCATGTTCCACTTGATATTTTGAAACCTGTTTCAGGACTTGGTAACACTGCCCCAACTGGAAACTGTAGCCCAGGCTACTATTGTACATTGGGTCAGAGTTCCCCTACGCCCAGTGACCTGTTATGTTGGGCAGGCTATTACTGTGTAGAGGGCTCAGTCTACCCCATCATGTGCTCTAACGGGACATACCAGATGAACAATGGCTCAGATTCCTGCATTGTGTGCCCTCCTGGATATTATTGTGACCCAGGTCAGTATCGTGTCATTAATATGAATTATCAGTATATGGAAGTACTGTATTGATATAGCCTTCATTTTCTTCTATAGTGCAGAACAAATCAGTTTAATTGTATTTTAGCACTTCTGTTTTTATTTATGTACCTTATATATATATATATATATATATATATATATATATATATATATATATATATATATATATATATATATATATATGTGTGTGTGTGTGTGTGTGTGTGTAGTAAAACTTCTCTAAACTGGACACTGCTGAAACCAAGAATTTGTACCATTTATCCATTTATTTGAGCCAGTCACTATTTAAAAAAAAGCTTGATTAGTACTAGAATGGCCTTATTGAGACTAGAAAGGCCTTGTTGAGACCAGGATGTGTAGCCCATTTGCAGACAAGGCTAGGCTTCAGACTAGAATGGCCTTGTTGATACCAGGATGTGTAGCCTATTTGCAGACAAGGCTAGGCTACAGACTAGAAAGGCCTTGTTGAGACCAGAATGCCTAGCCCATTTGCAGACAAGGCTAGGCTACAAACTAGAAAGCCTTTGTTGATACTTGAATGCGTAGCCCATTGGCAGAGAAGCCAGGTTACAGAGCGGCCACAGTAGCCCAGTTGTTAGATTATTTGACTTACAATCCAGTGTTGTGGAACTGATACCCACTCAAGCTAGTCTGGAGATACTGCTTTAGTAAGTCCTTGAGAAAGGCATTGAGTTTCAATATCCTCCGTAGAAAAATAAACAATACCAGGTTATAGATGGGATGGTTGTGGGAAGTGTCCTTGTATATGTACTGTGCATGGATGGATAGATAAATGGGATGGTCTAGGCAAGTGGCATTGTATATGTACTGTGCATGGATAGATAGATAAATGGGAAGGTTTGGGGAAGTGTCATTGTATATGGACTGTGCATGGATGGATATATACATGGGATGGTCTTGGAAGTGTCATTGTATATGTGTACTGTGCATGGATGGATAGATAAATGGGATGGTCTTGGGAAGTGTCATTGATATGTGTACTGTGCATGGATGGATATATAAATGGGATGGTCTTGGGAAGTGTCATTGTATGTGTACTATGCATGGATGGATAGATAAATGGGATGGTCTTGGCAAGTGTCATTGTATATGTACTGTGCGTGGATAGATAGATAAATGGGAAGGTTTGGGGAAGTGTCATTGTATATGGACTGTGCATGGATGGATATATACATGGGATGGTCTTGGAAGTGTCATTGTATATGTGTACTGTGCATGGATGGATAGATAAATGGGATGGTCTTGGGTAGTACCATTGTATTTGTACTATGCATGGATGGATAGATAAATGGGATGGTCTTGGGAAGTGTCATTGATATGTATACTGTGCATGGATGGATAGATAAATGGGATGGTCTTGGGAATTGTCACTGTATATGTACTATGCAGGGATGGATATATAAAGTGGATGGTCTTGGGAAGTGTCATTGTATATGTACTGTGCATGGATGGATATATAAATAGGATGATCTTGGGAAGTGTTATTGTATATGTACTATGGTGGATGGATAGATAAATGGGATGGTCTTGGAAAGTGTCATTTTATTTGTACTATGGTGGATGGATAGATAAATGGGATGGTCTTGGAAAGTGTCATTATATATGTACTATGGTGGATGGATAGATACATGGGATGGTCTTGGAAAGTGTTGTTGTATATGTACTATGGTGGATGGATATATAAATGGGATGGTCTTGGAAAGTGTCATTGATATGTGTACTGTGCATGGATGGATATATAAATGGGATGGTCTTGGGAAGTGTCATTGTATATGTACTGTGCATGGATAGATAGATACATGGGATGGTCTTGGGAAGTGTCATTGTATATATACTGTGCATGGATAGATAGATACATGGGATGGTCTTGGGAAGTGTCATTGTATATGTACTGTGCATGTATGGATAGATAAATGGGATGGTCTTGGGAAGTGTCATTGATATGTGTACTGTGCATGGATGGATAGATACATGGGATGGTCTTGGGAAGTGTCATTGTATGTGTACTGTGCATGGATGGATAGATAAATGGGATGGTCTTGGGAAGTGTCATTGATATGTGTACTGTGCATGGATGGATAGATAAATGAGATGGTCTTGGAAAGTGTCATTGATATGTGTACTGTGCATGGATGGATATATAAATGGGATGATCTTGGAAAGTGTCATTGATATGTGTACTGTGCATGGATGGATAGATAAATGGGATGGTCTTGGGAAGTGTCATTGATATGTGTACTGTGCATGGATGGATAGATAAATGGGATGGTCTTGGGAAGTGTCATTGATATGTGTACTGTGCATGGATGGATATATAAATGGGATGGTCTTGGCAAGTGTCATTGTATATGTACTGTGCATGGATGGATATATAAATGGGATGGTCTTGGGAAGTGTCATTGATATGTGTACTGTGCATGGATGGATAGATAAATGAGATGGTCTTGGAAAGCGTCACTGATATGTGTACTGTGCATGGATGGATAGATAAATGGGATGGTCTTGGGAAGTGTCATTGATATGTGTACTGTGCATGGATGGATATATAAATGGGATGGTCTTGGCAAGTGTCATTGTATATGTACTGTGCATGGATGAATATATAAATGGGATGGTCTTGGCAAGTGTCATTGATATGTGTACTGTGCATGGATGGATAGATAAATGGGATGGTCTTGGAAAGTGTCATTGTATGTGTACTGTGCATGGATGGATAGATAAATGGGATGGTCTTGGAAAGTGTCATTGATATGTGTACTGTGCATGGATGGATATATAAATGGGATAGTCTTGGCAAGTGTCATTGTATGTGTACTGTGCATGGATGGATATATAAATGGGATGGTCTTGGCAAGTGTCATTGATCTGTGTACTGTGCATGGATGGATATATAAATGGGATGGTCTTGGAAAGTGTCATTGATATGTGTACTGTGCATGGATGGATATATAAATGGGATGGTCTTGGAAAGTGTCATTGTATGTGTACTGTGCATGGATGGATAGATAAATGGGATGGTCTTGGAAAGTGTCATTGATATGTGTACTGTGCATGGATGGATATATAAATGGGATGGTCTTGGCAAGTGTCATTGTATATGTACTGTGCATGGATGGATATATAAATGGGATGGTCTTGGAAAGTGTCATTGATATGTGTACTGTGCATGGATGGATAGATAAATGAGATGGTCTTGGAAAGCGTCATTGATATGTGTACTGTGCATGGATGGATAGATAAATGAGATGGTCTTGGAAAGCGTCATTGATATGTGTACTGTGCATGGATGGATAGATAAATGGGATGGTCTTGGGAAGTGTCATTGATATGTGTACTGTGCATGGATGGATAGATAAATGGGATGGTCTTGGGAAGTGTCATTGATCTGTGTACTGTGCATGGATGGATAGATAAATGGGATGGTCTTGGGAATTGTCATTGTATATGTACTGTGCATGGATGGATAGATAAATGGGATGGTCTTGGGAATTGTCATTGTATATGTACTGTGCATGGATGGATAGATAAATGGGATGGTCTTGGGAATTGTCATTGTATATGTACTGTGCATGGATGGATAGATAAATGGGATGGTCTTGGGAATTGTCATTGTATATGTACTGTGCATGGATGGATAGATAAATGGGATGGTCTTGGGAATTGTCATTGTATGTGTACTGTGCATGGATGGATAGATAAATGGGATGGTCTTGGAAAGTGTCATTGATATGTGTACTGTGCATGGATGGATAGATAAATGGGATGGTCTTGGAAAGTGTCATTGATATGTGTACTGTGCATGGATGGATAGATAAATGGGATGGTCTTGGAAAGTGTCATTGTATATGTACTGTGCATGGATGAATATATAAATGGGATGGTCTTGGCAAGTGTCATTGATATGTGTACTGTGCATGGATGGATAGATAAATGGGATGGTCTTGGAAAGTGTCATTGTATGTGTACTGTGCATGGATGGATATATAAATGGGATGGTCTTGGAAAGTGTCATTGATATGTGTACTGTGCATGGATGGATAGATAAATGGGATGGTCTTGGAAAGTGTCATTGTATGTGTACTGTGCATGGATGGATAGATAAATGGGATGGTCTTGGAAAGTGTCATTGATATGTGTACTGTGCATGGATGGATATATAAATGGGATGGTCTTGGCAAGTGTCATTGTATATGTACTGTGCATGGATGGATATATAAATGGGATGGTCTTGGGAAGTGTCATTGATATGTATACTGTGCATGGATGGATATATAAATGGGATGGTCTTGGCAAGTGTCATTGTATATGTACTGTGCATGGATGGATATATAAATGGGATGGTCTTGGAAAGTGTCATTGATATGTGTACTGTGCATGGATGGATATATAAATGGGATGATCTTGGGAAGTGTCATTTTATGTGTACTGTGCATGGATAAATGGATTTTCTCTTTATTTTGGGGTTTCCATTTGTTTCTTCATTCTGATATTTTTCTTTCTGATCAAAGTAAAAGTTTTGCGAGATTTACATTTTGTTTGTGCTAGTGATAAAGAGTTGCATCAAATCTTAGAAAGTCTAGCTGGATAGTTGAGTGACCATAGGTTATGCTTAAGAGTGTAATGGTTACATGACCTTGTTAAGAGTGTAATAGTAATATAGCCTTGTTAAGAGTGTAATAGTAATATAGCCTTGTTAAGAGTGTAATAGTAATATGGCCTTGTTAATAGTGTAATAGTAATATAGCCTTCATAAGAGTGTAATAGTAATATAGCCTTCTTAAGAGTGTAATAGTAATATGGCCTTGTTAAGAGTCGAATAGTAATATAGCCTTCTTAAGAGTGTAATAGTAATATGGCCTTGTTAAGAGTGTAATAGTAATATGGCCTTGTTAAGAGTGTAATAGTAATATGGCCTTGTTAAGAGTGTAATAGTAATATGGCCTTGTTAAGAGTGTAATAGTAATATGGCCTTGTTAAGAGTGTAATAGTAATATAGCCTTCATAAGAGTGTAATAGTAATATGGCCTTCTTAGGAGTCTAATAGTAATATGGCCCTCTTAAGAGTGTAATAGTAATATGGCCTTGTTAAGAGTGTAATAGTAATATGGCCTTGTTAAGAGTGTAATAGTAATATGGCCTTGTTAAGAGTCTAACAGTAATATAGTCTTGTTAAGAGTGTAATAGTAATATAGCCTTGTTAATAGTGTAATAGCAATATAGCCTTCTTAAGAGTCTTATAGTAATATAGCCTTCTTAGGAGTGTAATAGTAATATGGCCTTGTTAAGAGTGTAAATAGTAATATGGCCTTCTTAAGAGTCTAATAGTAATATAGCCTTCTTAAGAGTGTAATAGTAATATAGCCTTGTTAAGAGTGTAATAGTAATATAGCCTTGTTAAGAGTGTAATAGTAATATAGCCTTCTTAAGAGTGTAATAGTAATATGGCCTTGTTAAAAGTGTAATAGCAATATAGCCTTCTTAAGAGTGTAATAGCAATATAGCCTTCTTAAGAGTGTAATAGTAATATAGCCTTGTTAAGAGTGTAATAGCAATATAGCCTTCTTAAGAGTCTAATAGTAATATAGCCTTGTTAAGAGTGTAATAGTAATATAGCCTTGTTAAGAGTGTAATAGCAATATGGCCTTCTTAAGAATTTAATAGCAATATGACCTTCTTAAGAGTGTAATAGCAATATAGCCATCTTAAGAGTGTAATAGTAATATAGCCTTCTTAAGAGTGTAATAGTAATATAGCCATCTTAAGAGTGTAATAGTAATATGGCCTTCTTAAGAGTCTAATAGTAATATAGCCTTCTTAAGAGTGTAATAGTAATATAGCCTTGTTAAGAGTGTAATAGTAATATAGCCTTGTTAAGAGTGTAATAGTAATATAGCCTTCTTAAGAGTGTAATAGTAATATGGCCTTGTTAAAAGTGTAATAGCAATATAGCCTTCTTAAGAGTGTAATAGCAATATAGCCTTCTTAAGAGTGTAATAGTAATATAGCCTTGTTAAGAGTGTAATAGCAATATAGCCTTCTTAAGAGTCTAATAGTAATATAGCCTTGTTAAGAGTGTAATAGTAATATAGCCTTGTTAAGAGTGTAATAGCAATATGGCCTTCTTAAGAATTTAATAGCAATATGACCTTCCTAAGAGTGTAATAGCAATATAGCCATCTTAAGAGTGTAATAGTAATATAGCCTTGTTAAGAGTGTAATAGTAATATGGCCTTGTTAAGAGTGTAATAGTAATATAGCCTTGTTAAGAGTGTAGTAGTAATATGGCCTTCTTAAGAGTCTAATAGTAATATGGCCTTCTTAAGAGTGTAATAGTAATATAGCCTTCTTAAGAGTCTAATAGTAATATGGCCTTGTTAAGAGTGTAATAGTAATATGGCCTTATTAAGAGTGTAATAGTAATATAGCCTTGTTAAGGGTGTAATAGTAATATGGCCTTGTTAAGAGTGTAATAGCAATATGACCTTCCTAAGAGTGTAATAGCAATATAGCCTTCTTAAGAGTGTAATAGTAATATGGCCTTCTTAAGAGTGTAATAGTAATATGGCCTTATTAAGAGTGTAATAGTAATATGGCCTTGTTAAGAGTGTAATAGCAATATGACCTTCCTAAGAGTGTAATAGCAATATAGCCTTCTTAAGAGTGTAATAGTAATATAGCCTTGTTAAGAGTGTAATAGCAATATAGCCTTCTTAAGAGTCTAATAGTAATATAGCCTTGTTAAGAGTGTATACTAATAGTCTTCTTAAGAGTGTAATAGTAATATGGCCTTCTTAAGAGTGTAATAGTAATATGGCCTTCTTAAGTGTGTAATAGTTTTATGGCCTAGTTAAGAGTTTTATAGTAATATGGCCTTGTTATGAGTCTAATAGTAATATAGCCTTCTTAAGAGTGTAACAGTAATATGGCCTTGTTAAGAGTGTAATAGTAATATGGCCTTGTTAAGAGTCTAATATTAATATGGCCTTAAGAGTCTGATAGTAATATGGCCTTCTTAAGAGTGTAATAGCAATATAGCCTTCTTAAGAGTGTAATAGCAATATGGCCTTCCTAAGAGTGTAATAGCAATATAGCCTTGTTAAGATTCTAATAGTAATATGGCCTTCTTAAGAGTGTAATAGTAATATAGCCTTGTTAAAAGTGTAATAGCAATATAGCCTTCTTAAGAGTCTATTAGTAATATGGCCTTCTTATGAATTTAATAGCAATTTGACCTTCTTAAGAGTGTAATAGCAATATGACCTTCCTAAGAGTGTAATAGCAATATAGCCTTCTTAAGAGTGTAATAGTAATATAGCCTTGTTAAGAGTGTAATAGTAATATGGCCTTCTTAAGAGTGTAATAGTAATATAGCCTTGTTAAGAGTGTAATAGTAATATGGCCTTCTTCAGAGTGTAATAGTAATATAGCCTTGTTAAGAGTGTAATAGTAATATAGCCTTGTTAAGAGTGTAACAGTAATATGGCCTTGTTAAAAGTGTAATAGTAATATGGCCTTCTTAAGAGTGTAATATTAATGTAGCCTTGTTAAGAGTGTAATAGTAATATGGCCTCCTTAAGAGTCTAATAGTAATATGGCCTTGTTAAGAGTGTAATAGTAATATAGCCTTGTTAAGAGTGTAATAGTAATATGGCCTTGTTAAGAGTGTAATAGTAATATAGCCTTGTTAAGAGTGTAATAGCAATATAGCCTTCTTAAGAGTCTAATAGTAATATAACCTTGTTAAGAGTGTATAGTAATAGTCTTCTTAAGAGTGTAATAGTAATATGGCCTTCTTAAGAGTGTAATAGTAATATGGCCTTCTTAAGTGTGTAATAGTTTTATGGCCTAGTTAAGAGTTTTATAGTAATATGGCCTTGTTATGAGTGTAATAGTAATATGGCCTTCTTAAGAGTGTAATAGTAATATGGCCTTGTTGAGAGTGTAATAGTAATATGGCCTTGTTAAGAGTCTAATAGTAATATGGCCTTAAGAGTCTGATAGTAATATGGCCTTCTTAAGAGTCTGATAGTAATATGACCTTCTTAAGAGTGCAATAGTAATATGGCCTTCTTAAGAGTGTATAGTAATAGTCTTCTTAAGAGTATATGGTGATATGGCCTTCTTTAGATTGTAGTGTTATTATGGCCTTCTTGATAGTGTAATAGTATGTTTGTGTAGCATCTGTGGAATAAACCTTTAAAGGATTGTTCATAGTGGTAATTGATAAATGGTGTTAAAGTAATTACCATTATTTAATGTAATACTCACACTGTACACTGAAGAAATCATTATTTACATTAATATTGTTATATTTATGCTAATCATGAAAGACAGTGTCATAAACAATGTCAGCATAATGTGTATGTACAGATATCCTGGAAAGGTTAGCTTTGTCTGCATTGGGACTTCTCTATTTGGAGGTTCACTGTCTCTCCCAATATGACCATACTGAATAAAACCTTTGTAACCTTTTTGAGATTGATTTAATCTATTAGGGTATGTACTAATGAGACATGGATTTTGTTACGTACTAATGAGAGATATATAATGTTATGTAGTAATGAAACATGAGACATTGATAGTGATATAAACTAATGAAACTTGAGAGATGAATAGTTGTATGTACTAATGAGACATGGATAGTGGTATGTGGTAATGAGACATGAACCATGGATAGTGGTATTTACTAGATAGATAGTTGTATGTAGTAATGAGACATGGATAGTGATATGTACCAATGAGACATTAATAGTGGTATGTAGTAATAAGATATGGTTAGTGGCTTGTACTAATTAGACATGAGACATGGATAATGGTATGTACTAATGAGACATGGATAGTAGTATGTAGTAATGAGACATGGATAATGGTATGTACTGATGAGACATGGATAGTGGTTTCTTGTAATGAGATGTGGATAGTGGTATGTACCAATGAGACATGAGACATGGATAATGATATGTACTAATGAGACATGGATAGTGGTATGTAATAATGAGACATGGATAGTGGTTTGCAGTAATGAGACATGGATAGTGGTATGGACTAATTAGACATGAGACATGGATAATGGTATGTACTAATGAGACATGGATAGTGGTTTGTAGTAATGAGACATGGATAGTGGTATGTACCAATGAGACATGGATAGTGGTATGTTGTAATGAGACATGGATAGTGTTTTGTAGTAATGAGACATGGATAGTGGTATGGACTAATTAGACATGGATAGTGGTATGTACCAATGAGACATGGATAATGATATGTAGTAATGAGACATGGATAGTGGTTTGTAGTAATGAGACATAGATAGTGGTATGTTGTAACGAGACATGGATAGTGGTATGTTGTAATAAGATGTGGATAGTGGTATGTACCAATGAGACATGGATAATGATATGTAGTAATGAGACATGGATAGTGGTATGTAGTAATGAGACCTGGATAGTGGTATGTTGTAATGAGACATGGATAGTGGTTTGTAGTAATGAGATGTGGATATTGGTATGTACCAATGAGACATGGATAATGATATGTAGTAATGAGACATGGATAGTGGTATGTAGTAATGAGACATGGATAGTGGTTTGTAGTAATGAGACATGGATAGTGGTATGTGCCAATGAGACATGGATAATGATATGTACTAATGAGACATGGATAGTGGTTTGTAGTAATGAGACATGGATAGTGGTATGTACCAATGAGACATGGATAGTGGTATGTTGTAATGAGACATGGATAGTGGTTTGTAGTAATGAGATGTGGATATTGGTATGTACCAATGAGACATGGATAGTGGTTTGTAGTAATGAGAAATGGATAGTGGTTTGTAGTAATGAGACATGGATAGTGGTATGTACCAATGAGACATGGATAATGATATGTAGTAATGAGACATGGATAGTGGTATGTAGTAATAAGACATGGATAGTGGCTTGTAGTAATTAGACATGAGACATGGATAGTGGTTTGTAGTAATGAGACATGGATAGTGGTATGTACCAATGAGACATGGATAATGATATGTACTAATGAGACATGGATAGTGGTATGTAGTAATGAGACATGGATAGTGGTATGTTGTAATGAGACATGGATAGTGGTATGTAGTAATGAGATGTGGATATTGGTATGTACCAATGAGACATGGATAATGATATGTAGTAATGAGACCTGGATAGTGGTATGTAGTAATGAGACATGGATAGTGGTTTGTAGTAATGAGACATGGATAGTGGTTTGTAGTAATAAGACATGGATAGTGGTATGTACCAATGAGACATGAGACATGGATAATGATATGTACTAATGAGACATGGATAGTGGTATGTTGTAATGAGACATGGATAGTGGTATGTAGTAATGAGATGTGGATATTGGTATGTACCAATGAGACATGGATAATGATATGTAGTAATGAGACCTGGATAGTGGTTTGTAGTAATGAGACATGGATAGTGGTTTGTAGTAATAAGACATGGATAGTGGTATGTACCAATGAGACATGAGACATGGATAATGATATGTAGTAATGAGACATGGATAGTGGTTTGTAGTAATGAGACATGGATAGTGGTTTGTAGTAATAAGACATGGATAGTGGTATGTACCAATGAGACATGAGACATGGATAATGATATGTAGTAATGAGACATGGATAGTGGTTTGTAGTAATGAGACATGGATAGTGGTTTGTAGTAATGAGACATGGATAGTGGTTTGTAGTAATTAGACATGAGACATGGATAATGATATGTACTAATGAGACATGAGACATGGATAATGATATGTACCAATGAGACATAGATAGTGGTATGTACTAATGAGACATGGTTAGTGGTATGTTTCAAGAAAAACAAGGTTCTTGCCATGTTTTAGAATGCTGAGATAGAGTAATGTGCATTCAGTAACTAAAATTCTTAATATTATAATATTGTATACAGTATTGTATTGAATAGTGTGCTTTTTATTTTTTCTTATATTTGCCTATCTAGAATATAGTTTAAAATGTATACTGTATATGGCTCAATCATTCTTTCTAGATACTATTTAGTATAATAATGATTTCAATTTATTTGGTATGAGTTCAAAGAAATAAGGTAACTTTATCATCTAGACAAATTTAAAAAAGGCAACATAGACAAAAATGATCATCAGACAATAATGTAGAAATTGTCATGAACATTTTCTGTGGCAAGTATGATATCTCTCCATCTTAAATTCATCTATTGTATATACTCACTTACAAAGCAGGCCCAGCTGCAAACAATAAACCTGAATCTGTCATAATATAATGTGTTAGCATATCAGGGTCTGTGTTGCTGGTGCTTTTGATTACTCATAACAAATTTCATAGACCCAGATCTGCCTTTGCATTATGCTATGACTGGTCCTTGCAGTTGTATCTGACTCTAATTAAGTATATATGGTATTCTTTACTGGAATTAAAAATATTCTAAGTAAAACTATTCGTGTTTATATATTTTATAAAATGATGTTAACTTAACACATGTCATTCATGTTTCAGCAAACTTGATTCACTTATATGGTAATATGTTACATTATTTGCACAATCATAATGTTCATCAAAGATGATACTAAGTTTTATTCACACATTAACATGTTTGGCATATAATTCACATCTCACTTTGCATGCTGCATAATCACTTCATATTTTTTGCTAGATCCTTGCCTAAATTTATTTTGCCATTATCTTTTTTAAGTTTGTACTTTTATATCATTGTTTATATTGTTGTTGCTATTGGTAATTTTGAAATAAATTTCAGTTATGATTGATGATTTATCAATGATATTATTTGCAGTGGTGCACCTTGAGTGCATTTTGTGGCCCCCATGTCCCCATATTGGTGCACTTCTTTGTGAGGAAAAAAAAAGGAAAAATATTCCTACAGCTCCTCTTAATTGGATGCCTGTTTATGTCTATATTGACAAAAGCAATGGCCATTGTTGCTTAAGTTTATAAAATCTATAACATAAATTAATGACAACAGAGATAAAATTAATGCAAATACTCAATTTGTCATTAATTGTTGATTGTTACTTTGTAAAGAAAAGCCATTAGGAAAACATGAGTATTTATTATAATTAATGCTGGCAGTAATGAGTACATAACATCTGAAATGGAAAATTAAATGATGCAACTCATTTCAGGTTAACCAGATATTTAGACATAGTCTATTTAGACATACTTTATATACATGCTTATTAGACAAGTCCAACTGCAACTGCACAGACCAAGATCTACCATCGCATAATATGTTGGCAGATCTTGATCTGTGCAGTTTGTTAGGAGAAATCAGTAGAACAAACAACATAGACCCCAATCTGTAGGTGCATTATGCAAGGGCAGATCAGGACCTTTGTTGTTTACAGTTTGATTCCACTTATAAGCAAGTACATATGGTATTAAAGTTTTTTTTATGAGTTACTTGAGCACATGGTAAATGGTTATTAACAATGATGTAAGTTTACAAGGAAAATATAGTAAAGTGCAGATGATAAAGTCAACATGGCAGAATTGTCAAAGCAAATAAGATTATCTTGTTTTTTAGCACTACTATTACATTATGTACATCAGTTTTCCCCCAGCCCTAAAATTTTTATGTCTGCCAAATTTAGAGGGTAGATATTACAGTGGCGCCTGCCTTTTATGATCCTCAGTGCAAAACTGCATTTGCTTTACTGTCTTTCTTAACACACATAAACTAACAAGAATGTCTCCAGATAGACACTGTACATTGGGTCCCCATTTCTTACCAATATTCAAGAAACACTATAGATATATCTGATTTCTAAATACATAGTACTTACATTTGAATTAAATCATCAGTCATTGCAACCTTCATTGACTTAAGTAGTATTCAACATGATAAAGTTCTGTAGTCTTCCATTTTAATCTGTATCAATGTGTGATTTAATCTTTATCAATGAGAAACTTGTCACTTGCATGAATGATAACACTGAGCATCTTGATGACTTAGATTATGTGCCTTTTTGATGGAACAAGCATGCAAATGATATTAATGGCAAAATTTATGATGTGTTGCTGACATTTACATGTATTCTTAATTTAGAAAAAGGTGCAAGGCTGCATCCAAGAAAACCCATGACTATGCAGTTTGTTTGAAGCAAGCACTTTTTGATACAAATTAATTCACTCCTTCTACACAGTTTTTGAATGAATAATTAAAATGAATTATCCTAGCAAGTATGGCTAAGTCATGTATTTGCACAGGTTCTTCTGGGTAGCAGCTTTACTTTACCGTTTTTATGCAATACATCTTCAGTATATATTTAAATAATAAATATTAATTAATTAATTAATTAAATATTTATTGTTAATTATGTTTTTTATTGAATTCTACCGTTTATTTTAATTTCTGTTTGTTTAGAGAGTACTTTGAGAATTATTTCCAAATAATTCTTATTTTTGCTTGGTATTTACATAAATTTAGCATCATTCTATGTAACTTTAACAAGTTGTAGTTACAGTATCAGTTTCAATGAAAGGTAGTGTACATTTATTCAAATTAATTTCCATTTAACAAGTGGAATGATTAGTTGACCATTTAATTACACAAGATATTCATAATCAGGATCAGTCCTTCAGAATTTGTCATATATGCTGGGCATATCTGAGAGGACTGACCTTTTGACCAAAAATAAAATGCATGACTCAGACATTGGGATTTTCTGGTGAGCTATGAGAAACTCATTCAGATTTGATAAATAACTGTTTTAAGTGAAACCATTCACTGGTATAGGTATCATTTTACACGTAAGATTTATGGTGCACTTGCCTTGTGGCTTCCATATTAGACAGTATAATGTATCCTGTACAATGGTCAGGTAACAGTGCTTGTATCAGGTACAGTGTATGACATTCTGGTCATGTAGGTACATTTATTTAAATGAAATTGCCCGTCTTATTCTAAAATTTAATACTAATATAGTTTCACCGAAGTCTGTTCAGTCCTGATTGTTGACTGCTCTGCACCTTAAATGTCATTGAAAGTCTTCCAGATGAAAAATTACTGACTATAGGCTTTTGATCTGATGGCCAGGTGCTAAAATGGGTCAAAAATTACTGACTATAGACTTGTGCACTGATGGACAGGTACTAAAATGGGTCAAATACTACTGACGACTATAGACTTGTGCACTGATGGACAGGTACTAAAATGGGTCAAAAATTACTGACTATAGACTTGTGCACTGATGGACAGGTACTAAAATGGGTCAAAAACTACTGACGACCATAGACTTGTACACTGATGGACAGGTACTAAAATGGGTCAAAAATTACTGACGACTGTAGACTTGTGCACTGATGGCCAGGTACTAAAATGGGTCAAAAATTATTGACGACTATAGACTTGTGCACTGATGGCCAGGTACTAAAGCAAAAAGGTTCTTGGTTCTGTCATAAAAAATTATCTAGTAGAATACATTTTTTTCATCATATACTGTTACTGTGTACTTTGCATGAATGCTATGTAAAGACATTGGAGGAACTTCAAGAACTACAACAGTAATTGAAATAGTTCTTGATTGAATCCATTATGTGCAAGGATTCTTATATCCTAATTTTATCTTCTGGTAAAGCCACAGCATGTGCACTGAGTAACAACCTTGTTCATTCATATATTTAGCTGATTTTAGTTTTAATACATTTGTTAACATAGCTTTTTTGTAGCCATTAAGAATTTTATAGAATTTTAACATCTTTTGATATCATCTATAGAATATATGCAGGTGTTACTGTGCAATTTTCAATGATTTTTAGATTTTTTGAATTAATCCAGGTGACCACATTAAAATTTTTATGTCTGTTTGAAATCATCCATGAAATTAGTCTAAGCTCCTCTTTAAATTAATTTGATAATGTTTTTATATAGGTTTTGTCATTCCAAAAAGAACATTAATAATAATTTTGTTATTTTATTGGTTTACTTTTAACATTTTCTAGTGTGGATATTGTCTCATGCATGACATAAATATATTATTTCACAGGTTACTCAGTGGTGACGCCTGCTGCCTGCCCTAGAGGATACTACTGTCCATCAGGTACAGCATCCAACTACACATACCCCTGCCCTCCAGGGACATTTGGACCTGATGAATATTACTTCAGTGTCGACAACTGCGCACAGTGTACAGCGGGATTTTACTGCTATGCACCTGGTCGCTCCACTCCAGCAGCAGAATGCTTTGCAGGATTTTACTGCACTGGAGGTGCTTCCTCCCCAACTCCAGTTAACCATTTGGTGAGGATACTCTAATTTATCATGTACAATACAACTTCATTCATCTGAACTCTTTATAAAATAAAAGAATGGATACAATCAAAGAACCAATATACTTCATTATGGGTTTTTTGAAGGTGGACATGAGTAGAAGCAGTAAAATCAAGAATACAAGATTCTGTTTTCTAAATAGCATCACTCATCAGGTTTTAAAATTAAAAAGGCCCTACTTTTTCAAGGCAATAATTGTAGAATGTACCATATGTATTGTCTGGACCAATGAATGAATGAAGGAATGGATAACAATGCTGATTTATCTCAATATTGATACTATTTAATGTCACGTATTCAACATTACATTCAATGTTTTTCTAATAATATTTGGATTATCCCAAATATAAGCATTTAGACTATAATTCACATACGTCTTTATCTATAATGAAGAACAGAATATAATTTCAATCTTTTTTTAATATGTCATGTTTGCTTGTAACAGAATGTACACAAGGTCACAAACATTGTAACCCCAGTTCTGTTGGTGGGTAATATGCACCAAGTCACAGCCATTGTAACCCCAGATCTGTTAATGGGTAATACACACCAAAACACATTGGATCTCAGCTTAGTTGGTGGATAATACACACTGAATCACAAACATTGTATGTCTGGATCTACTGATGTATAATGCACACCATATTGCAAACATTGTAGACCCAAATTATGTAAGTGGATAATACACACCAAATGACAGGCACTTTAGGTCTGGATCTGTTTGTGCATAATGCACACAAATGACACACATTGTAGGTCAGAATGTACTGGTGGACAATGAACACAAAATGACACACATTTTAGGTCAGGATGGACAATGAACACAAAATGACACACATTCTAGGTCAGGATAGCCAATGAACACTAAATGACACACATTCTAGGTCAGAATGGACAATGAACAAAAAATGACACATTCTAGGTCAGGATGGACAATGAACACAAAATGACACACATTCTTGGTCAGGATGGACAATGAACACAAAATGACACATTCTAGGTCAGGATGGACAATGAACACAAAATGATACATGTTCTAGGTCAGGATGGACAATGAACACAAAATGACACACATTCTAGGTCAGAATGGACAATGAACAAAAAATGACACATTCTAGGTCAGGATGGACAATGAACACAAAATGACACACATTCTTGGTCAGGATGGACAATGAACACAAAATGACACATTCTAGGTCAGGATGGACAATGAACACAAAATGACACACATTCTTGGTCAGAATGGACAATGAACACAAAATGACACACATTCTAGGTCAGGATGGACAATGAACACAAAATGACACACATTCTAGGTCAGGATGGACAATGAACACAAAATGACACATTCTAGGTCAGGATGGACAATGAACACAAAATGACACATTCTAGGTCAGGATGGACAATGAACACAAAAGACACACATTCTTGGTCAGGATGGACAATGAACACAAAATGACACATTCTAGGTCAGGATGGACAATGAACACAAAATGTCACACATTCTTGGTCAGGATGGACAATGAACACAAAATGACACACATTCTAGGTCAGAATGTGCTGGTGGACATTGAACACACTGTTGGACTGCACTTTTCTACATCATTTTGTATAAAATCAATGTTTTGAAATGATACATTCCTATTCTGATAATTTTGTATGAAATCAATGTTTTAAAATGATACATTCCTGTTCTAATCATTTTGTATGAAATCAATGTTTTAAAATGATACATTCCTATTCTAATCATTTTTAAATGACCTCACTTTTTGGGTCATTTTATATGCTTTAGTTTGTATATATTAATGTGATTTCCTACTAAACTTATGTTCATGCTATTATAACGATGACACACCAATGCAGGTAATTTGACTGATGTTAGATCACGTGGATATTGCTTGAGCACTCAGTTGTTGTAGTGGTGGTAGTAAGATTTATATCAGATGAATATCAAGGAAATCCAGCTGTAATTTAAGATTGTCATGTAACACAAGAAAATTTGACAGAATTCAGATTAATAATTAAGGCTAGGATGTACATGAATTGGTAAATATTTCAGGTGAACTCTTCTATTACCAATGCCTTCACTGGAAATGACCGCTGTCCAACTGGTTACTATTGTCCAAATGGCACTACTTACCCAAAGCCGTGTCCTCTTGGAACCTTCTCCTCAATCATGGAAGTCACATCAGTGGAAGGATGCGAGGCCTGCCCTCGTGGGCGATACTGTCATGTTAGCGCCTTTACCAATTCCTCCATCGCTCCACCTTGTTCTGCTGGGTAAATACAGTCCAGTGTTGGTTACCATAGTAACCTCTGTATACCTAACTGTAAACTGCATAGAACCATATCTGAATTGCAACATGTGTTGGCACATTTTGTCTTGAATTCATGAATATAAAGAACAAGGTTTACCTTGATCTGTCATTTCATAATGTGCCAACAGATCATGTGTAGAAATTATAAGTACATTGAGCAGTGCAGACTAATCTTTTGTCACATCATGTGCCAACGGATCATGTATAGAAATTATAAGTAAAAAGAAGGTAGACCCTGAACAGTCAGAAATGACAGATAAAGTCTTGACATTGTTGGTATAAAGAACAATGCAGAAATAGATCTGTCATCCTTGTAGTGAGCCATCTGCTGACAGATCAGGTCAGGAAATCATTGGTATAAAGACCTGCATAAAGCCTAATTTGTTATCTTGCAATGTTCTGACAGATCAGGTCTAGAAATATAGACTTGAAGATGAATGTAGACCAAATGTATGGACAGATCAGGTCTAGAAATTATAGACTTGAAGATGAATGTAGACCAAATGTATGGACAGATCAGGTCTAGAAATCATAGACTTGAAGATGAATGTAGACCAAATGTATGGACAGATTAGATCTAGAAATCATAGATATTAAGAACAAGTGTAAACCAAATGTGTGGGCAGATTAAATCTAGAAGTCAGAGATATTAAGAACAGTGTAAACCAAATGTGTGGGCAGATTAAATCTAGAAGTCAGAGATATTAAGAACAGTGTAAACCAAATGTGTGGGCAGATTAGGTATAGAAATCATAGATATTAAGAACAATGTCGACCTAATGTGCCAACAGATGTCTAGAAATTATGTGTGTAAAGACCAATGTAGACTCAGATTTATCATTGTGCCCATAGATCTGGTCTAGAAATCATCAAATTAAAGAACAGCACATCTGCCATCTTATTGTCCATGATGGCACTAGATCAATACTGTGTGCAGTTATGCTTTATACTTGAGACATATATATATATATATATATATATATATATATATATATATATATATATATATATATATATATATATATTATTCACAGACATAAATTTTGTTCCTGGTAATAAATGAAAGTATTAAATGACAAATGATTTCATGGGTTATTTGCCAAAACTAAGAAGGAATAATTTAAGAAAAATCTTGCACTACTTTGATATAGTTCTGTGGAACAAGCTTCCGATGCATGTAAAATCTGCAGAAAATATTACAGTATTTAAGAAGAGTATGCATGTCATAGTAATAGATTATAATATTATTTAAATCTCAGTAATACTAAAGCCATGTTAAAATAAATAGTAATTACTTTTATCTTTAGTATGATGCAGATTGTTATTCTTTTCTTAAGAGGGCCTCAAGGAGATTAGTCCTTGACTAAATGACTCACCCTCTATAAATAAATTATTATTACTATTTTTATTATTAATATTAGTATTAATATTATTATTATTATTATTATTAATATTATTATTATTATTATTATTATTATTAATATTATTATGAGTTAGATGAAAAATAAGATGGACACTGTTTTGGTACACAAACTTTTCTCTAACAGATGCTAAGATTGTGAATAATTTCTTATCATAGGATTAATTATACTTATGCAGTGTTGATTTAATATCAAGAATATCGTTTTGTTAATTTGATCACATTTATCATTTTTTGGAATATAGTCAAGTTGTATTGCACCTTCATTTGTATGTATGATTTGTTCCCAAATATTAAATAACTTTTATGACCATACTGTGATTGACACCACCTGTCAGATATTCATTACATCCTGATACGTAAAACCAGGATGTATGTGAGTTTTTAACAAATATCTAAATCACATTATTCTATCTGCTTCAGATTTGTATGTACAGGAGGAAGCTTCACCCCCACCCCTGTTAACTCCAGTCAAGGGGGTTACATATGCCCTGCAGGACACTTCTGTGTTGAGGGCACACTAGAAGAGGAAGGCTGCACTATAGGCACATTCCAGTCCAATGAGGGCAAGGACTCCTGTATTACTTGCCCAGCAGGATTCATGTGTCTCCATATGAATATGACCCAGCCAGAACCATGTCAAACCGGTACAAAGGCACCGTTTTCATACATGTCTGTCAACTTTGTTTTCAGTTTTTTAATTTTCTGCAGATTTTGAAATGGCTTATATTTTATTTATGTTTCTTAGCTACCTCTTTATCAAAGGTTCTGGGGAATATGGCTATAGTGATGTCTGTCTCTGTATCTACAGACAAAGAGGTTTCAACAGCAAAACTTTTGCTGTGGTCTTTTGTTCTAAAGCCTCATACATGAAATACCTATTGGTAGGGAGAAGCCTATTAATTTTGGCACTGACCAAGACCAAGATCAGTTGGGCTGAATATATGATTTTTCTGTTGTTTCCCAAGTTGAGTTTCCTTCATAGTATCAATTACATTTCTACATGGTATGAACAACTTGCCTAAATGGTAACATGACGTGCCTACATAGTATCAAGTACATGTCTACATGGTATCAATGACATGCCTACATGGTATCAATGACATGCCTACATAGTATAAATGACATGCCTACATGGTATCAATGACATACCTACATGGTATCAATGACATGCCTAATATCAATTAAATGCCTACATAGTATAAATTACATGCCTATTATCAACGACATGCCTACATAGTATCAATGACATGCCTATATGGTATCAATGACATGCCTACATAGTATCAATGACATGCCTACATAGTATAAATGACATGCCTATTATCAATGACATGCCTTCATAGTATCAATGACATGCCTACATGGTATCAATGACATGCCTACATAGTATCAATGACATGCCTATATGGTATCATTGACATGCCTACATAGTATCAATGACATGCCTACATAGTATCAATGACATGCCTATATGGTATCAATGACATGCCTACATAGTATCAATGACATGCCTACATGGTATCAATGACATGCCTACATGGTATCAATGACTTGCCTACATGGTATCAATGACATGTCTACATAGTATCAATGACATGCCTATTATCAATGACATGCCTACATAGTATCAATGACATGCCTATATGGTATCATTGACATGCCTACATAGTATCAATGACATGCCTACATAGTATCAATGACATGCCTACATAGTATCAATGACATGCCTACATAGTATCAATTACATGCCTACATGGTATCAATGACATGCCTAAATAGTATCAATGACATGCCTACATAGTATCAATGACATGCCTATTATCAATGACATGCCTACTTAGTATCAATTACATGTCTATATGGTATCAATGACATGCCTACATGGTATCAGTTACTTGTCTACATGGTATCAGTGACATGCCTACATGGTCTTTACTGAACAGTGACTGACATAATCCAGTACATGAATTTTGACTGAACAGTGACTAACATCAGCCGGTATGATTCTTGAATCTTTACTGAACAGAGATTGACATAATCCAGTATGAGTCTGGAGTCTTTACTGAACAGAGATTGACATAATCCAGTATGAGCCTGGAGTCTTTACTGAACAGAGATTGACTAATCCAGTATGAGTCTGGAGTCTTTACTGAACAGAGATTGACATAATCCAGTATGAGTCTTGAATCTTTACTGAACAGAGATTGACATAATCCAGTATGAGTCTGGAGTCTTTACTGAACAGAGATTGACATAATCCAGTATGAGTCTTGAGTCTTTGGATCAAAGTTTGTGGTTGGTATGAACGGTAATCAGAAATGTTCAGTGGATGTGATTGTGAATTTTTAAAAATTAACCATTAAAGTTCTGTAAAGGTTTGATGTCTATGTGTTATTTTGGACAGCTCATTTTGTGTAGGTATATTAGAGTCAAAAACATTGGGGTACTGTGGTATTGTGTGAAGTTTGTATGACTTATAGGTTCTTTCCTATTGCATATTGAAACTTTGTTTTGCAGGTTACTATTGCCCATTCAACTATTCTACACCAGTGGCCTGTCCAGCTGGTACCTACAACAATGACACTCACAAAGATCATGTCCTAGATTGTGTTGACTGCCCAGTGGGCAAATACTGTGAGGGCACTGGTAATAGTAAGCCTGATGGTAAGTAGCCCGATAAACAGACTGAGTCTGTAGATTGCCAGCTGGGCAAGTACCATGAACATGAACACATTAGTAACTGTTATATGCATTTCTATCGGTGGAATAGTGGAAAACCATCATCACCTATATTTCAGCTTGTAATGGCTTTAGTTTGGTTTTTGCATTTTGACCAATAGTTTTTGGCATGCTATAGATATACTATCCAACCTAGAATCATAAGACCTGGCGAGTGGATGTATCTTGATAAGTTCTACATCCTTGCTGCAAAAAGAGGTAAGTTTGACCTATATTTCATGTAACAGCAACTGTCTTGACATTGAATTTGTTTAAATATCATTTCTTGGGGACTGTTAATGTTAGTCATGAAACTTGATAATTAGAGCAATCAGTTAGTACAACACTCTTTCAACCAAATTTAAAGTAGGAATAAATATCTTTTATTCAGTGGTAAACATTCTGTATTTATGCCAATACATTGTACAATGTGATAAGTAACTCTCAGCAGATTAACTGTGTATTGTAGATGTGAATGAGTAGGCATTGGAACTGTAGACTGTATTTATTCATGTGAAACCCAACAGTTGTAGTGGCTAATCATGAAAATTACTGGTGCATGAATTGTCCATATAAAAGTTGTTATAATGGCTCTTGCTGAAAGGTTGCTCACAGTCTGTGACTTCAGCCTACTAAAATTGGGCTTCCCAATGCAAAGAATGATATTGTTTTTTGAAGTAGATTGTATGAACAGTGATTCCTCACCATAAAATTATTTTTATCAACTCATTATATTTTATCTCTACTTTGATATCACAAGAATCTTCTTTATATTATTTTATATTTTTATGTCCTATCATAGGAGCTAACATTTTTTTAGGTCACAATCACTAAAATGAGAAATCAGAATTTATTAATGTTTACAATGGTTGCTGGATATTAGTAAAAGGTTCTTAAAGGCAAGCTACATGCTGTATATACTCATGTACAAGTTGAGTTGAAATGCAAATAACATAGACCCTGATCTGCAATTGCATAATGTTGTGACAGGATCAGGGTGGGTCTGAATTGTTTCTTATTCTGATTACTTGTAAAAAAATCCTGCTCAGTCCCAGATCTGCCAGCACATTATGCAATGGCAGATCTGGATCTGTGCAGTTTGCAGTTGGGCTCGACTTATAAGTGAGTATATACAGTAATTAGTGATTCAGTTTTGCATTTTAGATAGAGACTGTTGTTTTTAAATGAGGTTGTTAATTAATACAGATTTGTTAGATGTCTTTAAAAAAAATTAGTGAACATTGATCTTAAAACTTTTTTCTTGTTGCTTGGTGTCTAATTAGTGACATTAGAACACACTTTAGTTCCCTTAATTAACCCAGTTTTGTCTGCCTTAACATCATTAGAGGAATAAAACAATTTAATAGATGTTTTAAATGTAAATCCATTTATCAGATGATTGGGATTTTTAAAAAATGTTAAGTGGGAAATTGTTTGAATTAATTGATATGAGGTTCGACTACACTTAAAAGATTAGTTTTACATGATCAGGTTAATTTTTGCCTGGTTTTATCAGGCATAGTTTTGTGAGATAACTTTTGAAATTTGTTGAGTTAATTTTTTATTACTATTTGTTGGTATCTTATATATAATATATGTTGTAAATAAATGTTAAGAAATGATCGTGCACGTTTTTTTATGGCAACATTTGACAGAACTTTGTTCTCTGACAATGTTCACAGCCAACCATGATTGCTGGCATGAATTTGTGCACAGTCTGCCATGATTTGAATGTGTGAATGGGAAAAAGTTTTATCAATGTATTTTGATTAATTTTTATTCTAGGTGATTGTGATGCTGGCTTTTTCTGCCAGGGAGGCTCTGACAGCCGAGCACCATCAAATGCGACAACAAAATATCCCAACAATGGCCCCTGTCCTGTGGGAAACTATTGTCCCAGTGGGACAACATATTGGGTCAAATGTCCAGCTGGAACAATTCGTAATAACACAGGTAAGATTTTTGTGTGAAATACTTTACTTTCCATTAAAGGCAAAACAGTGGCCAATGATTTGCATGGTTCCAGAGTTTATGACTGTTACACAATTCACTGTAATGATGAGGCACTAAGGAATTTAACACAATTATGTATCATACATTAAGTTAAGGTCGTATTATAAATTGAGTCACTAAGAAGTTTAACACAGTTATTATAATAAATTAAGCTTTAGTTGTATTATAAATTGAGTCACTAATGAGTTCAACACAATTATTATAATAAATGAAGCTATAACCTTATTGTAAATTGAGTGCAAATCAGTATCTTTGGAGCAAAATTTCAAGCATACTCAAAATCAGAAATTGTGTTGTCCATATTGCATAGCCACACACACAAAATTACGATTTGGTACAAAATAAAATAAAACATTTAGACTGTGCAGGATTTTTAAACATTTAGACAGTGCTGGATTTTTAATCATTTAGACTGTGCTGGATTTTCAAACATTTAGACAGTGCTGGATTTTTAATCATTTAGACTGTGCTGGATTTTTAAACTTTCAGACTGTGCTGGATTTTGAAACATTTAGACTGTGCTGGATTCTGAAAAATTTAGATTGTGTTGGGTTTTGAAACATTTAGACTGTGCTGGATTTTGAAGCATTTAGACTGTGCTTGATTTTTAAACTTTTAGACAATGCTAGATTTTAAAACATTTAGACTGCTGGAATTTTAAACATTTAGACTGTGATGGATTTGTAAACATTCAGACTGTGCTGGATTTTTAAGCATTTAGACTGCTAGATTTTGAAACACTTAGACTGTGCTGGATTTTTAAACATTTAGACTGTGCTGGATTTTGAAACATTTAGACAGTGCTGGATTTTGAAACATTTGGACTGCTGGATTTTTAAGCATTTAGGCTGTGCTGGATTTTTAAACATTTAGACTGTGCTGGTTTTTTAAACATTTAGACTGCTGAATTTTGAAACATTTAGACTGCTGGATTTTGAAACATTTAGACTGTGCTGGATTTTGAAACATTTAGACCGTGCTGGATTTTAAACATTTAGACTGCTGGATTTTTAAACATTTGGACTTCTGAATTTAGAAACATTTAGACTGCTGCATTTTGAAACATCTAGACTATGCTGGATTTTGAAACATTTAGACTGTGCTGGATTCTGAAACATTTAGAATGTTCTGGGTTTTGAAACATTTAGACTGTGCTGGATTTTGAAGCATTTATACAATGCTAGATTTTAAAACATTTAGACTGCTGGAGTTTGAAACATTTAGACTGTGCTGGATTTTGAAACATTTAGACTGTGCTGGATTTTGAAACATTTAGACTGTGTTGGATTTTGAAACATTTAGACTGTGCTGAGTTTTGAAACATTAAGACAGTGCTGGATTTTGAAACATTTAGACTGTGTTGGATTTTGAAACATTTAGACTGTGCTGGATTTTGAAACATTAAGACTGTTATGGATTTTGAAACATTTAGACTATGCTGAATTTTTAAACATTTAGACTGTGCTGGTTTTTTAAACATTAGGCTATGCTGGATTTTTAAACTTTTAAACTGTGCTGGATTTTGAAACATTTAGACTGTGCTAGATTTTGAGATACTTAGACAGCTGGATTTTGAAACATTTAGACTGTGCTAGATTTTGAGATACTTAGACTGCTGGATTTTGAAACATTTAGACTGCTGGATTTTTAAACATTTAAATTATGTTGGATTTTTAAACATTTAGACTGCTGGATTTTGAAACGTTTAGACTGCTGGATTTTTAAACATTTAGACTGTGCTAGATTACATTTAAACTATGTTTGATTTTTGAAAATTTAGACTGTGCTGGGTTTTGAAACATTTAGACTGTGATGGATTTGTAAACATTTAGACTGTGATGGAGTTTGAAACATTTAGACTCTGCTGGGTTTTGAAACATTTAGACTGTGCTGGATTTTTAAACATTTAGACTGTGCTGGATTTTGAAATATTTAGACTGTGATGGGTTTGAAACATTTAGAGTGTGCTGGATTTTGAAACATTTAGACTATGCTGGATTTTTAAACATTTAGACTGTGCTGGATTTTTAAACATTTAGACTGTGCTGGATTTTTAAACATTTATACAGTATATACATACCATATTTTCATTATTATGTCAAATCCATCTGTAAACAACATAGACTTTTTTCTACTCTTGTATAATGTGATCAGATCAGGGTCAAGGTTTTTTTGTTCTACTGATATCTCCAAACAAACTGCACAGACCCAGATCTGATGGTGCTTTATGCAGTGGCAGATCTGGGTCTGTGCAGTTTACAGTTGGATGTGACTTACAAGTGAGTATGAATGGTATATTATCATCGTAATGTTTATTAACAGTATGTGCTTTTAGTCTGTACTGAATGAAATATATGTTTTAACTGCAATCCTATAGTGAAGCTGCCCTCACAGACACCTCTTTTTAAAGAACATGTGCTGAAAAAGACAAATCTATACAGTTACCTTTTATTGTATCCAGCTTGTCACAAAGAAAGGGAAAACATTTAATTGGACATGTCTGTTCATCTTTCTATCCTTCAATCTGTGTTTTTTTCCATCCATCCCACTTTCATTTCGACACAGTAACTGCCTTAATTACCACTGGAAAACCAAATTTGGTATAGGGTCAGATACTGATGAGACCTTCAGTTTGATTTTCAGCATTCCAAGTCTTCATTTAACAGAGTTATAGTCCGTAATTGTCAAACCCAAACACTTTCATTTCTGCACAATAACTCCTTAAATTATTACAATAATTTATTAAGTTTTAGTTTAGGATCAGCATAGCACAGCTTTTACTTGTCGACTATCAGCTTAGTGCACTCTATGGATCAGCCCAGAATACACTTTATTGTTGGGGTCAGTCTAGCACCAATTATACTTGAGCTGGGATCAGCCCAGAATACACTTTATTGTTGGGATCAGTCTAGCACCAATTATACTTGAGCTGGGATCAGCCCAGAATACACTTTATTGTTGGGATCAGTCCAGCACCAATCCTTTATTTTCTTAATGCAAGCATGTATTCAGTTTTTCCTTGTACAATTCTGTGTTTTTTGTTGTGCATAAAATGAGATTTAACCAGATTCAGTATGCAGCTTGGCATTGATAAGACCTTGACTGAGTTTGATTGACCTTGACTAAGTTTGATTGACCTTGACTGAGTTTGATTGTTGGCTTTCTGAATCTTTTGTGTTACAGAGTTATAGCCCATGCTACTCAGACCCACCAACAATTGTTATGCACAGTAAACCCATTATTTTAGTTTTGGATTTAAATAAAAATGTATAGGCAGCTTGATATCACTGAAGTCAATGAGAAGCAGGGGATATAATTTCTGGACTTTTGTTGTTAATTTGTTTATCATTTTTACTGCATTATGAAGGATGCCTACCATAAAACTGAGATCTTTTGTTACTCTGAGTATCCTTTACTGTCTGGTTTCACTATATTTAATAATGTATTTTTCTCTGTGATTTTCAGGTGCCAAATCCCCAGGTGACTGTTACTCTTGCCCTGGAGGAAAGTATTGTGCATACGATGGACAGATTGAGGCAACTGGAAATTGCTCACGAGGTTTCTATTGCCCAGATGGTGAGAACAACACCTCTCCCAATCCAGCCAAGTTTATATGCCCAGCTGGTTACTACTGCCCTGAGGGCTCTGCCATACCACTCAGTTGTGAAGCAGGATATTACCAGACAGATGAGGGCCAATGGGAATGTGATCCTTGCACAGCAGGCTATTACTGTGAGAATGGTTCATCTCCAGAAAGAAAAGACTGCCCAGCCTATCACTACTGCCCAGCAGGTGCGTCAGCTTTTTCTACTTTCTTCTCTTCAGTTTATGGTTTTGAGACATTTAAATCTTCCTTGTTAGGTCATATGATGCTACTGTCTGAAAACTGTCTGAAAAGGACTGTCATGAAATAAGGCTAATTTCATGTGGCTTCTGACTGTTTTCTTCTAGGTGGCTACTTTGTACACTGGTAATGTTTACATCTGTATTTTGTGGATACATTAGGATTGTTAGATGATTTTGTGTTGTGTCATATATGAACATTTATTAAAGAAAAATAATTTGCATGTTGTTCATTGACCTGAAATGTAAAGTTACTCAGGGTTAGACTAATAGCACATGTACTTGGAGTCAACCCTAACTAACAGTATGTGTACTCGGAGTCAACACTAACTAATAGCACATGTACTTGGAGTGAACACTAATTACACATGCACTTGGAGTCAACCCTAACTAATAGCACATGTACTTGGAGTGAACACTAATTACACATGCACTTGGAGTCAATCCTAACTAATAGCACATGTACTTTGAGTCAACCCTAACTAATAGGACATGTACTTGGAGTAAACCCTAATAGGACATGTACTTGGAGTCAACCCTAATACGACATGTACTTGGAGTGAATGCTAACTAATTACACATGTACTTGAAGTCAACCATAACTAATAGCACATGAACTTGGAGTCAACCATAACTAACAGCACATGTACTTGGAGTCAACCCTAATAGGACATGTACTTGGAGTCAACCCTAACTAATAAGACATGTACTTGGAGTCAACCCTAACTAATAGGACATGTACTTGGAGTCAACATTAACTAATAGGACATGTACTTGGAGTCAACCCTAACTAATAGGACATGTACTCAGAGTCAACCCTAACTAATAGGACATGTACATGACTTTGCAGGTAATCTAATTTACCAACCTTCATCATCTTTTGATTAATTCAAAATAAAATCAGTTAATAAATTAATGATTTACAACCTAATGAACATGTAAATGTATCACATTAAAAATCATAGTTTACAAAATGAAGTGAATGATATGAGCTTGCTTCAAGGTGTGACACATTCTGTCGGTTATTGTCAAATCTAGGTCTTACAAAGTGAATTATACAGATATTACCAAATTACTTAAACACACTTCAAGGTGTGACATGTTCCGTTGGTTATTTGTTGTCATTTCTCCTTTCCAATAGGTCCTTAAAATGTAAACACACATGATGTAAATTAATTGGGGTTTGGTCATGTAGACTGTAGAAGCTGAACAACAGTTTTATGCTTGAATGAGGAATTATTAAATCTCAGCATTAAACAACACTCCAGGCCTCCCTCCAGGCATGCATGCAGAAAGTGTGCAAATTGATTGATGTCTCCTAAGACAGTTTTCTGTGTCCTTAGAATAAGATCATCTGAAAGCTTTGTTTTCTTTAAATAAATTCTAATCTTTGTCTCATTTTAAATGTTCAGTATTTGATGCTGGAATTCCTAATTATTGTACATACTCACAATTCCAGTTCAACTGCACAGACCCAGATCTGACATCGCATATTGTACAGGAAGATGTGGGTCTATGCAATTTGTTAGAAGTAATCAGTAAAACAAACAACATAGACCCTAGTATGCTAGCACTTTATGTGATGGCAGATCAGGGTCTAAGTTGGTTATAGTTGGGCTCAACTTATATCAGTAAGCAAGTATATATTGTAAATCAGCATTAGATACCCATAAACTCACCTGTTTACACCTGTAATTGTTGTCATCTTTATAACATTATAAAACTATATGGAATGATGGACAGATGAACTTTGAATTAAAACCATTATTTGAATAACAGTAGTTACAGAAGTATATACATGGATGAATTCATGGAGAACCATCCTGCAAACTAGGACATTAACTAAATAGCTTCAACAGTTCATATAGTACCCATGTATAAACTGACCGACATTACACAATCGTTGATGTTTGAGGTGAAGTCTTCATAATGAAATATTTTGAGAAAATTTATTGGAAATTAATCGGTTGAGTGAATTGGGGACATAATGCCAATGCTGTGGATCTGCCTGGGGGACCTGTGGATCTGCCTGGGGGATAAGATGCCTAAAAATGCAACAGCCATAAATGCCTGTAGAGAAAGTGAAGTGAATGTAGACTGTCAGTGTGAGGGGTCAGGTTGACTTAGAGAAGTAAATATGCATATAAGATGTTAACGTAAAAGCATGGGTGGAGGGTGAGACAAATGTTATAGAACTGCAGGCAGTCACTGGGATGGCAGAGAATAAGCAAATAAAATACATACATTCTCAACTTGTATTAATTTAACTGCTGTCTGCTGGGCCTTTGCAGGAAAAACAGCCCACATGTCTAATTGGCTAAGCTACAGTTTATAGAAATGTAGTGCTCATGTGTGATGAAATGGATCTTATTATAGTAAACATTGACATGTCACTGACCATACAGCTTGGAATCTCCTAGCGTACTGGCTTTAATCCATTCATTGTGTAAACATCAATTCCAGTTTATAAACATTTTCAAAAACCCTTTTTTGCTATCATTTTACAAAAGTTCAGGCTATTTTTCATATTACCCCAAGTTAGGAAATATATGTCTCTGTTGTTACTAATTTTAAAAAGCAAAATCTCGGAACCCTTTCTCTACTATTTTACATTTAGTCTTATCAGATGCTTCTTCATCTTTTCTTACAGTTTATTTGCTCCAGTTTACAGGAGTTTATTATTTTCATTATTTCCAAATTATCTTTTCAAAATAGCCAAAAACTTTCCCAATATTGAAAATCTACTTGCTCTCTTGAAAAGTATTTGTTGTATGAAAAAATTGCTATTTTGAAATAAGAACAAGATTTTCATTTTTTAAAAAGAATTTTGGAAGTAATGAAAATAATTGTCTTAATGGAGGTAATACCATACCAGTTATTTGTACATTCTTTGAGTAATTGAATACAGATTTACTAATCCAACATATTTCTATTTTCCAGGTACCAAGACTCCCATTCTCTGTCCCAATGGGACATACACGCAGTTTAACACTACCAAGCTGCAGTCAGCCAGTGATTGTCTCCCTTGTGAAGCAGGAGTTTATTGCAGGTATGTTATTAATGTAGAAAAAATGGGTTGTGTTGGTTCTGGTGGAGACTCAGATTAGAAAAAAAGAGAAGCAAAAATTTGGGCCACCAATTGGATGCTGTCATCTTTTTTAGTATGCCTCTGATTTTGGTCATGGATCTCACAAAATCAGTATTACAAAAATTCTTTTCTTGCTACAAAATGTACTGCATGAACTAAGTTCTTGGTGGTTGATAATCATTTACAGTTTGGTTTCACTGCTCCAAATGTACATTTTTATGTATTATTTGATATTGTCTTGTTAGAACATGTTGATATAATTTGATGTCACATAAAATGGGATTCTTGTATTAATCCCCCTGCGGACTCATGGATGTACTATAGGCCCAATGTGGCAAGAGATAACTGTTGAAGGCAACTTATTTGTCCTGGTTCATGACTTGTGATGATGCTGAGAAGGTTTTGTTTTAGCCTTTTATAGAGTGTGGTTTATATCTGAGAAATTGGACTTTGTATATTTGAGGATTTAATTTCTGTTGACTCTCCAGACCTGCCACTTATCCCCAATTTACTCTGGATCATTCTGGCTTTTTTTAATAAAAAAATCCAAAAATCCTTATTTTCTGAGTTTTTACCCAAATTCATGGTTTTTAAGAATGCCAATTTTTTAAAATATAAATACCTTTTGATTCATGATGACTGCAAAGAGAGCAAAAGTGATGCAGAAATTCAATGAGGAATACTGTGCAACCACTGAATTCAGTCACTGCAAATATCAGCACCATTAAAATGATCAATAGATAAAAATATTTTCTGGGTAGCCTGATCAATTGAAAATTGTAATACCAACCCCAATGACCTTCTGCAAAAAAAATTCTGTTTTAAAAAAGGGGAGGGGGTGTTAATTAGGGAGCATATAGTATATAGTTGCAAAAACTGATCCTGATTTCTTTCTCCAAATCACAATTTCTTTTCCTTTGACATCCTGATTTTCATTCCACTCAAGTAGGCAGGTCTGTATATCATTGTTTTTGCCAGTCTTTCTGGGGGAATCTAAACTTACTTATCATCATTTAGCCAGAATTGTGTTAATGTTTCCTGAAACTCTATACAACCCTATTACAACAAACTCTATACAACCCTAGTACAACAAACTCTATACATACAACCCTAGCACAACAAACTCTATACATACAACCCTAGTACAACAAACTCTATAATACACTAGTACAACACACTCTATACAGCCCTAGTACAACAAACTCTATACATACAACCCTAGTACAACAAACTCTATACAACCCTAGTACAACAAACTCCAAACAACCCTAGTACAACAAACTCTATACATACAACCCTAGTACAACAAACTCTATACCACCCTAGTACAACAAACTCTATACAGCCCTAGTACAACAAACTCTATACATACAACCCTAGTACAACAAACTCTATAGAACCCTAGTACAACAAACTCTATACAACCCATAACAACAAACTCTAAACAACCCTAGTACAACAAACTCTATACCACCCTAGTACAACAAACTCTATACAACCCTAGTACAACAAACTTTATACATACAACCCTAGTACAACAAACTCTATAGAACCCTAGTACAACAAACTCTATAGAACCCTAGTACAACAAACTCTAGAACCCTAGTACAACAAACTCTATACAACCCTAGCACAACAAGCTTTATACAACCCTAGTACAACAAACTCTATACATACAACCCTAGTACAACAAACTCTTGCAGAATTGTCCTTTAGAATATGTAGAGCTTATAGTTGGGTGTCCATAATCCAGCAATCTGATTTGATAAGACAGACAAAGTCTATTTGTGTCACACACTCATGATTAAGCCTGTAGTTTTCAAGTAGAAACATTTGTAAGAATCTAAAGTCAATTTTGCGTTTGTTCTGGAAGACATCACAAAGAACAATTTCTAAAAAGATCAAAATTCCATCTCCTCCTGAGGATGGCAGTTATTTATGGCTAAATCAGGCATCTGGATATGTGAATGGCAGTTATTTATGGTCAAATCAGGCATCTGAATCTTAGACTGGGGAAGAAGGTTGTGATTATTCATCATCTGGGATTGAAACAAAAATTAAATATGCTCACATGTTTCAAGCAAATGGTTTGAGAAATGACCATTCCTTTCAAACAATAATAAAGGATTGATGTTTGCCAAGTAAAACAAGAATACAGTGATCCCCCTCACCAGTGGACACCTCTACAAGGCCAGTTTTCTTCGCACTGACAAGTTTGTGTACAAAAGTACCTGTCATGGGCGGCCATCCCTCTGACTTGGCAAGTGGCCATCATCTTAGACCAAAAATGTGAAATTTATGCCTCACAAATGGCCAAACTTTGTTTTAATACGTGTCCAGAAGCAGTATTTAATTCATACAATAAGATAAGTAATCTGATTATCTCTACCAATGTATGTTTCATGGTGTCAAGTTTTCAATACTGAAGTAAATGTTGACTAAAGTACATTATAACATATACCACTATGGTTATCATTATCTAGGGACACCAACATTTACAGGAAATGGGCTCGACAATGTTGTGATAGCATTTTGGCATTCGAACAGCTATTGAGGTTTTCTCTTTGATCATTATGACTGGACGTAATTGTCAAGATCATTACATGGTCAACATGGGCTAAATATAGATTTTGTGGATTCACACACAAAGAGAAATTATCCTTGAACAAAAAAGGGTACCAGACAAAGACTGAAAATCACATGACAGTACATGTATCACTTCCTTCAAAAACAAGGCATTTCAACTACTCTACAAAATTTTTTGTCGTTATCATTAAATTGCAGTATTGTACAATTAGCAACATGGAAATTAATTTAGAAGAAAAAAACAAAAGTTATTGGACTCAACAACATTAGAGGGAGTTTCAGAGTGCTTGCCGAAAAATTTAAAGATTCAAATAAACAGCACAGTAACTGTTAAGGAGAATATTCTGCAGTAGTGAATATGGAGTAAATTTAAAGATTCCAAATGGCAAGCGATGTTTGTGCCCAGATTTTAAAGATGTTTTGAATGCGCAGGGCCAATTGCATCTTATGCCTAGAAATCAAGAACTATTAATGTATGTTGACTTGAAATACACTTATACTTAAGGAGAACCTTTCAATAAATAATATTACTTTTAAATAAAGATAATAAATGCTTTGAAATTACATGTAGCTTTCTTACTACATATACATATACTTGTCACAAATATAGTCCCCCTCAGGAAAGGCCACCTGTCTTATATGGCCACTTGCCCAGTGTAAAAGGGGTGGCTGTATAAGAGGGAGAGTATTGTAATGTATTCACAACAGGCTGTACAAATTACCAAACTTTTACCATTGAAAGATGAATAACTGACAACTTAGATAATGTTATGTTTGTAAGTAAATGTGTGACATGGTATAATATTATAGAGATATATACTGAGTATTGAGCAATTTTATTAGATTTTTTATTTTAAAAAACTATTTGGCCCCACTGTTTGCAGGTTTGGTTCTCTTTTTTCAGTGAAGGAGTTGTCACTATTTTTGAAAATTTCTAGAAGCAACACTTTATCCCATTTTATGGATACCTCCATATAATGGACACCCGTTCAAAGCAGCCAGATTGGGGATTCTAAATGAAATGCTTCTATAGTGTTTACCTATCTAAAGTGGACAACAGTGGTTTTTGGTAAAGAAAATTGTTTTCGGTCAACAGTTGCTTATAATGGACATGACCTAACACATGCAGATTTGACAGTCTTGGAGCATGATTCAGGTAGATTTGTAAAGTCCAGCTTGTTTTGAAAGTTAACTACTCAGTGGACAATCGCCATTTTTTACATGGTCCCATTACATCCCAGGTTCACTAAGCTTTGATTTCATAACTGATTTGGTCAATAGATTAAAGGTCAAAATTGCTGATGGAAGCATGAAAGATGGTTTTCACACAATAACATTAGTTCTACATCATGGACCTAGCCCATATTTTGTGGATAGTTTGCACTTAGAAAAAAGAAGAAGCCTTTTGGCTTCAGGTTAAATTAAAAACCCCAAAGGTCAAGGTCACTCATACTGAAAGAAGAAAATAGTTTCTGTGCAAAGATGTCAGTTATTTGTATGCAGGACTATTAAGCATGGGGCAAGTACATGATGTGCCATCTTGTCAACATGTTATGTAATACTAAGAGTAACAATTTTATGTAACACTGAAAGCAACAACTTTATATAACACTGAGATTAACAACTTTATGTAATACTGAGAGGAATACCTTTATGTAATACTGAGAAGAAAAACTTTATGCAACACTGAGATTAAAAACTTTATGTAACACTGAGATTAACAACTTTATGTAATACTGAGAGGAACAACTTTATGTAATACTGAGAGGAACACCTTTATGTAATACTGAGAAGAAAAACTTTATGTAACACTTAGATTAAAAACTTTATGTAACACTGAGAATAACAGTTTTATGTAACATTGAGAGTAACAGCTATATTTAACACTGAGAGTAACAACTGTACAAGCTTTGTATGCAGGACTATTAAACATGGGGCAAGTACATGACATGCCATTTTGTTAACATGTTATGTAATACTAAGAGTAACAACTTTATGTAACACTGAGATTAACAGCTTTATGTAACACTGAGAGTAGCAGCATTATGTAACACTGAGATTTAACAACTTTATGTAACACAGAGTAGCAGCATTATGTAACACTGAGATTAACAGCATTATGTAACACAGAGATTAACAGCATTATGTAACACAGAGTAGCAGCATTATGTAACACAGAGATTAACAGCATTATGTAACACTGAGAGTAGCAGCATTATGTAACATTGAGAGTAGCAGCATTATGTAACACTGAGATTAACAGCATTATGTAACACAGAGTAGCAACATTATGTAACACTGAGAGTAGCAACATTATGTAACACTGCGAATAACAATTTTATGTAACAATGAGAGTAACAACTTTATGTAACACTGAGAGTAAAAAAATTTGTAACACTGAGAGTAACAGCTATATTTAACAGAGAGTAACAACTTTACAAGCTTTAAAGCATACCAAGAGTATTTACTCAAAATATAAAGGATACCTGTCTATATAGTACTATGTTGTCATATTCCTTAACTGTCCTTTACTTACAGGTTTTGCAGGACTTAAATTTGTTAATTCAGAAAAGATTCTTGTTTGCCCCACAATTTTTGGTTAGCATCAACCATAAAGTCCATGAAATTTTTTTCTCTCATGTAAATAAAGTATTCCCAATATTTTCTAAAATTTATAGTATTTTCCATAATTTATATGTATGATTTATGTGTAATTTATATGTGTAATGTATATATATGTAATTTATATGTGTAATGTATATATATGTAATTTATATGTGTAATGTATCATTTCAGGGCTGGCCAAATCCAGGCCAACTGTTCTGCAGGATATTTCTGTAAGTCCGGGGCTAAAGGAGACATGCCAACTGTCACTTCCAACTTCAGCACATGTACAACGGGTGATGAGTGTGCAGGTCCATGTCCAACAGGAAATTACTGTCCAGAAGGTGTTACACTGCCCATTCCATGTGAAGACAACACTTACCGGAATTCGACTGGGGCAGCGCAAAAGACTGACTGTACTGCATGTCCACCTGGATATATCTGTGGCCCTGGTAAGTTCATGTGGTTTTCATAGTAATGGTTGCATTAGTAACAGTAACCATAGTGACAGGCAGTAAATATGTATGTAATATTGAATGGAAGTATTGAATAATGAGCAACACATTACATTTGTATGTTGAGAATGCTGCTTTAAACTATCAGTCCTATCATTATCACACAGTACTTTTCATAAATCTATTTGTTGTTTTTCAGGAACAACCACCCCCACCCCATGCAAACCTGGCTACTATTGTGAAGGTGGAAATGGGACAATTCCCTGCCCCAAGAACACCTACAGGCCCACCCCTGGTGCAGCATATGTCTCAGACTGTATTGCTTGTCCATCAGGATATATCTGCAATAGTACAGGTATAGTATTTCCAACCATAATGTCATTGCTGAGTTTCCTGTCAATTCACAGTACTAAACAAAGAAGTACACATTATCAAACTTTATACTAACTTAAGATGTAATACCAATATACTTTAAAACTCACTGACATGGTAGTTAAACAGTAAAATTTTTGGACTTTTTGCTTAGTTTAAGAAAGAAAAAAGAAACAGGGATCATGGTCAAGTTTGAAAATTATTTCATTGTTATATTCATTTTTACTGTAAATTGAGTGAAAAATGTGTATTTTTCATAATCTTATTCTTAGGTGTGTGACCTGCCATCATTGTTCTAAGTGTCCAGACCCTCCAGTTTTAAAGATACAATATTTTCTAAATTTATTTTAAATTTCAATAGTACCTAAAATTTCCAGACACCTTGAACATTTTTTTAAGCTGACGGAAAAAAAGAATTAAAAGTTGGAGTATAGATTAAGGAGCATTTTAAATCTTCTCAAAAACATGTAATTTAATAAAAGACCATTATGTCTTGAAACTGCTTTGATTTCCCGATTCATGGTCTTATCTTTTACTCTCTCAGAGGGCCAGAGACTGACAGGTCTGAAGAGTTTTATTTCATTTTATCTAAACATTTTAAATTTTGTGAACTTGAGTGCAGAGAGGGACATACAAATGTTACTTACAGACAGTACACTAAATATAGTAGGTTGAGGAACTTGAATAGCAACATAGTCCAATTTATCAAACTTACATTGTGGCGTTATTGTCTTCTGTCAGCACATGCATTCCAACTAATTTGGCACAATGTACGACGTGGCTGCATCGAGTCTACAGACAAGATAAACGACATGTATCTTTAAACAAATTTTAAACAATGACAGAAGTTATTTCCATGGTCAATTTTTTTGATGTAAAAGATACACAGATACCAAAATTATTTTGATAATTGTTGAATAGAAATTACAATGCAAGATGTACAAGTTATTTCACCATACTTAATTTGTTTCACATACTGTTATTACATCTAAATATTGTACAAATATCTAGCACAATAATAAAGTTGTAACATAGTCTTTGAAATATTAATCTTATATGATAGTGTAATTTTAGGCAACTATGATTTAGGCAGTTTCCTGATTCAAGCATAATTTGCAATGCATTATTCATAACTAACATTATTCACAGCAGTTGAGGTTGAAGTATATGTAAATTTCATCAAATAATTGGAAAATGATTATGTTAGAAGACATGTACAACATTTGTGAATGACTTTTATCTTTTCCTAGGTTTGACAGATTACACACTATATGCTTGCCCAGTGGGCTACTTCTGTCCAGCAGGACAAGATCCAAAGCTTTGCCCAGCTGGTCGTATGAGGGATACACCTGGAGCAGGAAACTGGACTGATTGCCCACTCTGTCGACCAGGATACTATTGTCCTAATGATACTGTCAACACGCAAGGCATTCCCTGCAAAGAGAAATTCAAATGCCCAGAGGGTGCTTCCGAAGAAATTGACTGCGATTCTGGCTACTATTGCAATGGCACCACTGGAGTTCCACCTATTTGCCCTGCTGGCTACTACTGTCCGAATGCCACAGATATCTTCATACCATGTCAATACCCATACTACTGCCCCAAGGGCAGTAACATGACATTGAAATGTGACCTTGGATACCAGGCAGTAGATCATGCAGGCATACGATATTCTATTAGTGCATCCTGCCGTCTTTGCCCACCAGGTACTTATGGTAATGCCACTGATAGATCAAAATGTGAGACATGTCCTGCAGGGTACTATTGCCCAGCAGGCACTGGGCACGGAGATACAAATCCATGCCCTATTGGTTCATATTGCCCACTTGGATCTGACGAGCCAACACTGTGTAGCCCAGGAAAATATGGCAAGAAAATACGGGCTGAGGGACCTAGTGACTGCTATGATTGTCCAGCAAACTATTACCAGAACCTGTATGGACAGACAGATTGTCGTCCATGCGGAAGTTCATCCTACTCACTTGCAGGCAGTGGGTCCTGTACTTGCACTGGGAAATACAGAAACTTCCAATATTCTGATGGTTATTGTGTATGTCAACATGGCTACATCTATTATGATGAAGTGGATTTTAAGCGATCCGAAGAAAATGGAGGTGAAGATTGTCAGCAGATTGTTGATGACCGCTGTTCCACAGATGAGGCACGGCATGCCAGCACAAGGAAGTGTGTAAATCCAAAAACATATGACTGCTCTGCAGCATGCCCAGATTCATCTGGATCCTTCAACATTGATCTTGGAAGGTTTGTCACTTTTTATATTACCGTTACAAAAGTTACATATTGTAAGAGGCTTAAGTTGGCATCCATCTTTTGTTTGGCTTCAGGGATTTGTTTGTTTTGGTTCTAAATCCATTTTGAATAAGTTGATTTTCATCATATATTGCATACAACAGGGACCATTTAAGGTATTAATTGATTTTATAGCAGGCTTCAGCCTGTCTTCAGAAGTCATTTCTTTGAGCTGACACACAATTTGCCTGATAAAGACAGTTGGCTACTCAATCAGTCAATTCATATCCTGGATGAATTTGTTCCTTTTAATTTTGTTGATTTGGCCAGTTAATCAGACAAAATTAAAAGAAACATTTAAATTTGGGATATCAGTTTTTGTTTTTATAAATTCTAGATGTCAGTGTAGTACTTACATTGATCCAGACACCATATGTAACACAAGCTGCCGGCTTCAAGCACCATCTATAAAGGGACAACTAAAGACAGATGGAACTTTTGAATTGACTGTCACAGACTCCAGTGGAAACTCAGTCAAGAAGGTAAGTCTAATTTTGCTTTCAGGTTTTTACAGCAATTTTGTGTATTTATTTTTTTATCTGGAAAATTCAAAAACCTATCAGTAAAAGGATAAAAAAGAAAATGTATTTTTTTACATAAAATTTTCTTGTTAAAAAACATAATAAATTTGTAATATTAATCATCCTGAACAAGAGAGGAACAATGTACATGTATGTGAAGGATGTTTTTTTTTCTGGAGAAGAGTAACATATATTGACTCTGCTAAAGTTCACTGATTGAAATGATAAAAAACCGACAGCCACATATATCTAAAACCTCCATTTTAAGATTTCTATTCTTTTGTCCTGATTCAGTCATGGCCAGGTACATGTCATTTCAGCATATTAAGTTAAAATATGTATAAAATTAAAGAATTGTGTCATGTGTCCTTATTTGCAGGCTA